>CM070657.1:23446597-24896225 GCA_036346575.1 Dendrocalamus sinicus | reverse complement strand
CTGAGGTGGTCGGGGAAGAGTTTCCATACTACCTGAAGTGTAGGCGAAAGAGAATATATGGTAGTAGAAACCTCTAGAGGGGCGATGTCGACGAAAGAAGTAGCCGGTGGTGGATCAATATAAATGTGCTCTTCCTCGACATCGGAAGCAGCCCCCTCATCAAGATGTGGAACCTCAGAACTCAAAAGTATATCCATAATGAACTCATCGTCATCTGGCACAAAGCTCTCATCATCTATATCTAACTCATCACAACTCAAGAGTGAATCTACCGCAAACTCATCCTCATAATCAGGAGTGAAACAATCATCATCAGAAGGTAGGTCCTCATCATCTAGCTCAATGATCTCTCTCTCAGAGTCAATAGGCAAAGGATCGGACTGAGGTGCCTCTAAGTGTATATGTGGTGTCTCCAACAACAGGCCCTCGCTAGCAAGATCAGTGTAAGACTCGGAGGTGACACTCATCTCTATCCGAACTATCTCTGTGGTGCTAATGGAAGGCTATGAAACGGTAAAACTATCCACACAAGTAGAACTGGTGCTCATAATTGCCTCAATCTCATCCTGAATCGCCATCGCACGATCACCACCGGAGGTGCAGTCATCGATTCCTTGCACAATGTATCAAGTCAGGCGGCTGATCTACATGTGAAGGAGGTGGCTCATGAGACTGCTCTAAGGACTCGACATAGGAACCATGGCGGCTGGGTGAAGGCATAGGTAAACTACGAGCGGGAGGTGTCGGATCCAATGCGAAGCAACTACTCATTCTACTCTCATGATCTCCTATAATCCTAGAAATCCTCTCCTCAAATCTAGACAACCGATCAAGCTCGGGAGTAGGAGTCGATCTTTGAGGTGCGAGATAGTCTTGGTGTGACCAATGAGAAATATCCCGATCTCCATAACTAAAACCCCGCAATGGTATACTAGAAGAAAATGATGAGATATCGGGGTTGTTGTTTCCATATGACGACTCGAGTGCTCGGGCCATCCATGTGATAAGTGTCGAGTATGGCCCACTCGGTGAGCAAAGCTCATCCCGTAACACTGGGGTGGACAAATAACCACGCCGACACTCGGCGGGTGAATGGCCCCGAAAACCACAAGTCCGGCATATAGAAACAAGCGGAGAATGGGCGCTGATAAAGAATCAGATTGATCGTGCCCGCTCTCTAACACAACTCCTCGCTCTAAAGCATAGCGCTCTAACTGACGAGACAAAAGATTTACCTGTTCTTGAAGAGTATCATAAGTAGGGGTGCTCATAAAACCACGAGAATCAGAATAGTAAGCCATAGCCTCAATAAGTACCAATATCAATCAACCTGCGAGAATGGATACGAAAAATCGCGCAAGAGAGAAATAACTAGGGAAAGGGTTAGGGGTTAGCGAGATATCACAAATATGAAAAATGACAAAATAAAAGACAGGCCAGCACAAACACAAAACATGCTAAAGAAAACAAAACGACCTAGTCTATAGCCTAACACTGTCGCTCTAAGCTAATCCCCGGCAACGGCGCTAAAATGCTTGATCGTGCAAAAATAGCACACCCGCAAGTGCACGGGTTGCCACTGAAATAGCGGCGAGTGTCGTGTTCTCCACAGGGACTAGACTGAGGCTACCGGTGCTCGGCTAAAGCTAGGTCAATCGAAACGGGGGAGAATCTAAACTACAACGACTACTGAAGCAATCGAATGAACGAACTCTAACTCACATAGACAAAACTACGAACGAACTAAACGAACGACTCACAAACAATGACACGAATGACACGACGACTAACCGACGACCTAACTAGCTATCGACCGCTAGACAGAAAGAGGAAGTCGAGAAGCACGAAGGAAGTCGAGAGAGAACGAGGGAGAAGACGATCGACGGCTAACTAGACGACGACGGCTGGACAACACAACAACGACTACGACTACGATCGCTCGACCTCGCTAACGACCAACCGCAAAGACAAGAAAAGGGGAAGATCGAGAAGCACAAGGGAGGACTAGAAGCAAGGAGGGAGTCGAGACAGCAATGGAAGGGAGATGGTTGGCCGGCTAGCTAATTCGACGAGACTCTCAAACAAACAAACATACATACTAACCCTGACAGTAGGACAAGCACAGGACATCGAATTCACAGGAGAAACACACACACTGAACATAAGCACAGACTAACCTAATGCCAACAATGACAAATTAACACAAAGCATAACTCTCATGAATGTAGACCTATATCCATATCCAACAAAGATCACAATGATCAATACTAAATTTGCTAAACAACTTCCAACAAAGAATAACAGATTATATAAACAACTCAAAACATTGCTCAGCTCACATTTCACAATCACAGATCACAAGATGACATTCAGTGCAATAGATCAAATTCTACAATTCGCCATCACATTGAGACATCAACCATAGATTAACAGAGCATAATCCACAGAATCACAAGTTAGCATCCACAGATATTTCAAACTACTCCACATCACAGTAATCGATCTGCAGCAAATATGAGCAATAAATGAAGAACAACAAGGAGAGAGGGAGAAGAATTAGACCTAGACCGAGGGGGATTAGCGCAGAGGGCGGAGGCTCGGTGAAGTGGATGCAGCAGGGAGGCGGTGTAGCGGTCGCCGGCAGATGGAGTAGCGTCGGCGTAGGATGAAGAAGAGGTCGTCGATGCCGTCCAGTCGGTGAAGAGGAAGTAGGGGTCGGCGGCGTTGGAGAAATCGTCGGAGATGTCGGTGGAGGAGCTCGACGGTGAACTGGATGCAGGCGGCGGCGTTGTCGGTGGAGAGGAAGAAGTCAGGGCGGATGGTCTCGGTGAATTTGAAGTAGGGGTCGGCGGCGGCCTGTGGAGGAGATGGAGGATGCGGCGGCGGAGAGGCGAAGGAAAGGGAAGAGAGGTGGTAGGGCAGAGGGGCGGCGCAGAGGAGGGGCAAGAGGAGAAAAGGCGGCGCGGTGGTGTGGAGAGAGGTGGTGCGCCGGAGGAGAGCAGAGGGAAGATGGAGGCGCAGCGGAGAAGAAGTAGAGGAGCGGCCGGAGAAGATAGCAGCGGGGAGAGGTGGCGAGCCGGAGAAGCGAGGGAAGGGGAAGTGAGGCAGTGGAGCAGGGAGGACCGGAGGACGAGCGATGGGGAGATGCGGTGCTTTGGTGGAGATGGGGTTTTTGGTGGAGTTGATGGGGGAAGAAGGAGGAGAAGGAAATTGGGGCTGTGGATTGGGGATCTGGGAGGAAAGGAGTAGCACTAGGGGACCAAGGAGAGAGAGCTTGCGAGGGAGAAGGAGGAGCTAGGTGGAGAAGGGAGGCAGCAGAGAGAGGTGTTGGGGGAAACGCAAAGGAGGGAGGAGACTGGGGGAGGCCGGTGATGGGAGGAAGGAGGAAGGGATGAAGAGGTTGTGGCGCAAGGGAGATGGTGGAGCTACATGGAGTTGGTACTGGGAGGAAGGGGAGAGACGCAGGGAGGAGAAGGAAGATGGGGGTTTCGGTTGTTGGGAGAAGAAGGGATTGCGGCGTAGGAGGAGGTATGGAGAAGGGAGGAAGGTAGGAGGAGGGGAAGAAGAAGAAGAGGTGAGGGCTTCGGATGAAGGGGAGAGGGATCAGGAGTTTTTTTGGCGATTTGCAGATTAGTCCTCGACAATTTCTAGGGTTTACAAATAGAACCTTCTCCCATTTCATTTCTTCCGTTCTAGCCCTTCGGAGCTCCGTTTTCCACACGGTTTGATCCATCGCATCCGTGACGACACGTATATCTATACGGAGCAGCCCGAGGGTCCAGATTTGTCGTTTATGCACCTCGATCGCGCCGAACTGCAGAAAAATACAGAAAAATGTAAAATGGTCCATTTCGAGCAATTAAATATGGAAAAAATGTGTAAATGATGATAATTGGTCCCGAAATGTGAAAAATATAAGGGTAAAATGACGGCTAAATAAATGCAAAAAATGACGCATGTCACCAACACAGACAAGAAACACATCAAATAGCACCGCTCGATACATAAAAGCATGATGGCATCAACAAATCATACTTACCCATGATAGAGCCCGAACCTGTCGAAACAAGAGAATATGCATCCTGAGCACTTTGACCAGGTTTGACCAAGTCCAACCGAGCCCGATTGCACCACGCAACGTCAAGGTCCGAACCAACCAAATCAAACTCGACTTCCCTAAACCGATGTCAATTATTCATCACACACATGGGATGACCTCCACATGGTCTCTCACTTACTTATCATGAAATTAATTTGAATACTTTAAATTATGATATCTCATCTACATTTGTTATATATACCTCATCCTAATCTAGATAGCTTTGTATGCATCTTATGGCTTCAAATGGTATCCTTTTAGCTTGAACCTCACTTTGAATAAATTTCAAATCTCTTTAGATTTTGCATTTTCATGTATACATACATGCTCTCTCTTATGCTCCAAATAGTATCATGCATAATTTAAGGGAGAGTTTTAGCCATTTATATCTATATTGCCAAAAGGGGGAGAATGATTGTGAAAAAGGCATTAAGGGGTGAAAATGTGCATAAAGGAGGAGAATATATATTTTTAGTGATATAAGTGATATTAGTTGTAAAACTTGCTAATTGAAACCTAAAAATGACAAAATGAGATATATGAGTGAGGGGGGCTTTATTACATATCATTTCTCTCTTTTGCATTTTTTATTCTTCCTCTTGCTATGAAAATGGTCATGGTGAACAATTGCTTTTTTTCTTTGGACCATGGGCAAGATTGAGCTTTTGTGAGGTTTTAGGTGTGATTTAGAGCATTTGTGGAAAACTTGTTCTTTGTTAGTATTACTCTATTCCACACTTTGCCAACATGGTCATGATTTATTCTTTCTCTTTCAAATGGACCATGTATGGCTTTTGCAACTTTTTACTTTTCTCTTCAAAAACAAACTCAATTTTTTGCCTTTTGGTGTTTGTCAATATACTCATCAAGGGGGAGATTGTATAACCATGTGGAGGTCATCCCATAGTTGTGACTTGTGATGAATAATTGACTTTTAGTAAGGAGAGTTTGCGGAGTTTGAGTTTGGTTTTTAAGACTTTGCAATTTTTCAATTACTTTATGTTGCTAGCAGTCTGATTGGCCTAGGGCTAGCGGTCAAATTGGCTATGGGAGGTGGCGGTCAAACCGTCTTTTTGTTGGCAGTCTGATCAGCCAAGAAGTTGTTTGAACATGCGTTTGCTTGAACTAAGTTGTCTGAGTGTGGGCACAATATGGGTGTTGTTGCTTGTGTACGCATGGGTTTATTGTTTGGTTCTAAGTTTAGGATCAGTATTTTGGTTGCATACATTTTGCATGGTGCACTGTATGGATTAATTGTGCCAATTGATGACTTTGTGTATTGTGCGGTGCTACATGATAGTTTACTTATTGTCGTTGGTTGTAGTACTTTGGAGCTAGATCATAGTGAGGCATAGAAGGACTAGGACTAGGCACAGGGTGGTGCTGAGGTTCAGAACGGTCAGGGAGACACCGAAAATGTCTGAAGCTCATGGAGTGGTTACAAGCCAAGACAATGAGAAACTGAAGCGGGAGCTACTGGTGGTGGACATGACGGGCAACAACAAGGTGGACCGAGATTAGGCCCAGGAAGGAGTCGAGGTCATGTGCGATCAAGGAAGCCAGGTGCCATCATGCGCGAGGAGAAGCATGTGGTGCGCCAAGTGACTTGAGTCGTTTGCAAGCGAGGACGATTCGGTGAGATCCAGATGCGTGAGAGGTTTGGCGGTATGTCATTGGGGCCACGTGGAAGATGATGAAGCATGGACAATGCTTCGTGGAAAAAGAAGCGGGAAGATTCGTGGAAAATTATAGAGGGGTATTTTGGTAAATTATCCAATACTGGGAAAGTGGCGATATGTGAAACCGCTACATTGGCCTAAGTGGTAGGTTGTGTATGTGCTAAAAATGTGAAGTAGATCAAGTATTGATTCACTAATGGGTTAATGGTTGTAAGCTGCTTTGAGAAACATCTGTGAGGGAGTAAAACCCAGTACTTGGTGTGGTTAATGGGTTATCCCCGATTTAGCCTAATGGGTGGATCCATTAGGTTTTGGTTCAAGTTGTGAGGCTATATAAGGGAAGGAGAGACAAGGGTTAGGGTGAGAGAAGGTTGGCTAAGTCGTTTAATGGCTAGCTCCTCCTCCCTCCCATGTGAGATTAGGGTTCTTTGAGTTGGAGCCTTGTGTATGTGTGTTTTAGGCGTAGAGCTCTGCTATTCTAAGGGATTGACTATAAAACATACTTCTCCAAGCAAGCAATACATCAATCTTTGATTAGCTCCATAGATTCATCATGTTTTGATTGATTTGCTCTTAATTTGGTTGGTTTTGATCTCTCCTCTTCCCTTTTCTTGATCTTATTGTACCAAGGATGTGTAAAGTATGGAGGCAACCTCTGGAAATCTATCTCTAGCCATCTAGGCACTTTGATAGCAAGTTTATCAAGAAAACCCAATTTTACTTGTTTTGGCCTCAAAGTGTGATTTCTTGATCCGAGGGTTTTTGACATGATTTGTTTTATGTTCTTGCTTGCTGGGATATGTAGAAACACATCTAGACCTATCTTGATCATTGTCCACTCACGAGCAAGTTGTATTCATCGATTCTGATTTTGGCTTGGTTCGGTGCACCTTTCCTTCAAACTAAGAAAGGTCTCAACTTTGACCATGATTTTCATGATCCTTTATTGAAATAGGTTCTTGATAACCTCGAGAAGATCCATGCAAAATTTTATATTATTTGAATCTACGGATCAAAAGTTCCATCGATTTTCGGATTTGAAATCGGGATGAAAACACTATTCATTCCTGAAATTATTGTAACAGCGGTCTAAATGGCACTGTAGTAGCGGTCTGACCAGGGTTATAGTAGCTTTGCCTAATTTTATTGTTCATAGCATTCAAACCACTAGAACGGAGGTCAAACTGCCTCCGTCATGAAGGTTAGAACGCCAAGGGTTGTTTAAATGTGTTTTTCTTGATTTTGATTAGATCTTTTTCTTGTAATTATTTATCTCTGATCTTCATGGTTTCTATAGCTACTGGAGTGAAAATTTTTGCTTTCACTCAAGGAAAAGATTTTTGGGAAGTCGCAGAATTAACTTGTTCTCTTATTCACCACCTCCAGTCGCCATACTCGATCCTACATTGCAGCTAGACCAAATGGTCCTCAGTGCACTACTCTTGTCACTTCCCTAGAGGCGCTGGGTTAGGTTATGCTTCTCTCTACTACTTGTGATGTTTGGGTGACTCTAGTAATGCTTTGCCTCGCAATCCAGGGCACGTATAATACAGATTAGGATGCAACTATCTAATACTAAGAAGAGAGATTTTGCCATGCTAGAGTATTTCAACAAGATGAAGAGGTTGGTTGATACCCTCTCTACTATTGGTCAGTCCCTTCGTGATGAGGAGATCATCACATATATTCTAGCTGGACTCGACTCAGACTATGACGATCTCATCACCTCCATTACCAATGGCATATGGCCATTCTCCCTTAGAGACCTATATGCACACATGCTGAGTCTTGAATTGTGCATTGAGCAACGCAATGTTGATCTTCAGATTAGGGAATCCTCGACAAATTTTGCTTCGAGGAACAATTGCAACTACAAGAATTGGTTGTGTAACAAGAATGGTGGCCGTGGCGGCAACAATGCACCACATGGCTTCAACAGCAGCAACCCCAACTCGTCTGCTCCAAGCAACAACAACAACAGACCCAAGTGCCTAGTGTGTTGTAAGATTATTCATGTGAAACTTAAGTTCTACCATATATTTGATCATTCCTATTAGGCTGAAGAGAACCATGCTGTTGTGCTCACCACTACTCCATCCTATGGCATCGACACCAACTGGTACAATGACATTGGTTCTACGAACCATATAACCAGTGACTTGGATCATTTGACGGTCCATGAGTGCTACACCAACAAGGATCAAGTTCAAGCTGTGAATGGCTCGGGTTTGCCTCTTTCTCATATTTGTCAATCTCATCTCTTCACTCCTCGTAATAATCTGAAACTTAGGAATGTTCTTCATGTTCCCTCGGCTACCCGACATCTTTTGTCTGTGCACCAACTAGCTTATGACAATGTCATTTTCTTTGAATTCCATCCCAACCATTTCTATGTGAAGGATCAAGCCATGCGGAGTCTTCTTCTTCAAGGACGATGTGAAAGTGAGTTGTATCCCATTGTGCTAAGAGACATTGCTCTATCCACAAAGGCTCTTTCTGTAGTAAAGCCTTCCAAACAACAATGGCATTGGTGTCTCAGACACCCTTCTTCTGGGATCGTTCAGCAAGTTCTACAATCAAATAACCTATCTTTTTCTCAGAATAGTGATGTTTCATCAGTTTGTAATGTTTGTCGGATGGTAAAAAGTCATCAACTTCCATTTCCAAATTTCAATAATGTTGCCACTGCTATGTTAGAACTAGTTTTCTTGAATGTTTGGGGGCCAACTTCCAAGTCTATTAATGGCTACGCTTACCGTGTTAGTTTTATTGATAGTTATAGCAAATTTACATGGCTTTATCTCATTAAACACAAATATGATGTCTATGATGCCTTTCTCTAATTCCAAGATCACACTGAATGATTACTTAATAAGAAGATTCTAGTTGTGCAAACCAACTAAAGAGGAGAGTATCAAAGGCTCAGCACATTCTTTAAGAGGCTAGGCATTCATCACCGTGTCTCATGTCCTCACACACACACCAACAAAATGGCACAGTGGAAAGAAAACATCACCACATCGTCAAGGTAGGATTAGCCCTGCTCGCTTAGTCCTTTGTTCCTCTTCGTTTCTAGGATGAGGCCTTCCTCACTGCAACTTATCTCATAAACCACTTGCCTTCCAAAACCATTGATCACATGACTTCTCTAGAACTACTCTTTGGAACCAAACCTAACTATAATCTCCTCAAAGTATTTAGTTTGGCATGCTGGCCCAGCCTTCATCCATATAACGCATATATGCTTCAGTTTTGTTCATGGCAACGTGTCTTCCTCGGCTATAGTAACCTCCACAAAGGATACAAATGTCTACACATTTCAATTGGTCATGTTTATATCTCAAGAGATGTGATTTTCAATGAAAATGTTGTCCTTTTGCCATCCGGCCTTAGTCACAATCATCTGTTCCAACACCAAACAGATCTACCATTCTTTAGCTCACTGCTCCAATTACAGCAACTGAACTACCAGAATCTGATCCAGCACAGTCTAGTTCTTCTAGAGATGAGATTTTTCAATTTGAGAGTAGTCATTCTAGTGCTAATGAGTTGCTTGAATCTAAACCTTCTTCGAGTGCTCTTGTGTCTGCAAGATAATAGGTGTGAGAAGCAACATGAGAGGAGAACTAGATTACGGAATAACATCTGCACACCACGGGTGTGAATGAGTGGTATTGTACCATATGTTACTAGACGCCGACGTGCACTATCTGCAACAATCGAGCCTACAACACATGAAGAAGCTCATAAGCGTCCAGAATGGGTGAGAGCAATGGAAGAGGAATTTGCTGCACTTTAGCATAACAGAACTTGGACATTGGTGCCTCCTTGTCATGGCATCAACCTTATTGATTGCAAATGGGTATTTAAGTTGAAGCGCAAAGCAGATGGAATGATTGAGAGACAAAAAGCTCATCTTGTTGCCAAAGGATTTCAGCAAAGGTATGGAATTGATTATGAGGACACATTTATTCTTGCAGTCAAACCAGCAACAATTCGATCAGTTTTGTCCATTGCCATTTCTTGAGGTTGGATATTGCGACAAGCAAGTGTAAAGAACGCTTTCTTACCTGGAAAGTTGCAAGAAAAAGTGTACATGTGATAGCCACTGGGTATGAATATTCAATCTTTCCGCATCATATCTATAAATTATCCAAGGCAATTTATGGTCTAAAACAAGCATCTGGAGCTTTGTACTCAAAGCTTAGTTCAAAGCCATAAGAAGTTGGTTTTGTGCCATCCAAGTCTGACACATTGTTGTTTACTCTCAATAAGCAAGGTACCATGATGTTTGTTCTCATATATGTTGATGACCTAATCATAGCTAGTTCCTCAAGTTGAGCTGCAGATCTACTGTTGCAATAGCTAAAACAGGAGCTTGCAATCAAAGGTTTGGTCCAACTTCACTACTTCCTCAAGATCGAGGTTGTTAGAGAACCTGATAGCATTGTGTTGACACAAAAGAAGTACAATACAAACATTCTTCATTGAGCTGGCATGGAACACTGCAAACCAACGTCTACACCAATGTCTGCATCAAAAAAGATTTCTATGTTCATAAGAAATATCTTGTCTAATGTTGAGGTAACACGGTACAGAAGTGTTGTTGATGAGCTTCAATACCTTACACTAACTCATCTAGAGATCTCCTTTGCCATCAATAGAGTCTGCCAATATCTGCATGGTCCTACAGATAGCCACTGGAGTGCAGTGAAGCGCATTCTAAGATATCTGAAGTTTACATGTACCATGGGACTGGAAATCAGGAGATCAAGGTCATGCCTACTCAGTGCATTTTTAGACACAGATTGGGGTGGGTGTTCTGACGATCCGTGATCTACGGGAGGCTTCACTGTCTATTTTAGGCCCAATTTGATCTCTTGGAGCTTACGAAACCAAGTCACTATGTTGTGTTTGAGTGCTGAGGCGGAATACAACTATAGAGTTAGTGTGGATTCAATCTTTGTTGTCAGAATTTGGTATCTTTCTACCTCAGTCATCTGTACTTTGGTATGACAATTTGGGTGCTACGTACTTGTCAGCCAATTTAGTATTCCATAGTAGAACATTGAAGTAGATTTCCATTTTGTAAGAGAGCGTGTTGCAAGAAAGGCTTTAGATATCAGGTTTATACCATCTCAAGATCAGTTGGCTGACAATCTTACCCAAACCACTACCTATACATCAGTTTAATAATATGCGGCTCAATCTAACATCTCTCCGCGTGGTTAAGATTGTGGGAGGGTGTACCGCCCCGCTCATTTCGGCTTAACCTTTTGGCTTCTGACTTATTTTTTACTATTCATAAATTTCGTCTTTTTTAAACTTTTGGTTTTTTTTAGCTTTTTTGCCAGTTCTTTTTTCATATTCGTTTGCGTTGTCTGTGATAAGCTAACATATTTTTATTTTTAAATTTTTTTAAATTTAATTATACCAAATAAGTCATCTTCAATTACAGTGTAATTTCAGTCAGCTATAGTATAATTTTAGCTATAAGCTATTATTTTTTAGCCCAATCAAACAGGGCCTTAAAATGGCTTGTATCTAGTCAGTTTTCAGAGCTGCCGAAGTTGCCACGTATGTGCCGCAGCTATTGCCCACTCCACTATATTTTCGGATCAAGGTGTAGCCCGTTCAACAATGATACTTATAAAATACAGGGAACACACAGACAGTGTGATTGTGATGGCCTCACAACAATTTTTGTCACACGTGTGAACCAAATTTTACACTCCCAACAAAAATGCTGACCAACACCAGCTGCTTCCATCTCATAAACAAAAGATAAAAGAAAAAGAAAAAGAAGATTCAGAAAGGATCGTAGAGAAAGAGAGAGATAAAAACAGAAAGATATTAATAATTCTGGCCTTGTGAAGCCTCAGATATTGGAAAATTTAACTATTTGACATCTTTATGACTCGAGTAGCAACAGATTTACCACCTGGACCTATTATCAATGACTCAGGTGACTCTACATGTAAGTGACAAAGTGAATTGATCAATCTTAGGCCCCGTTTGGCACAGCTCAGCTTCATTAGTGAAGCTGTTTTTTTTTGTTTCAGCTTCACGAGCAGCTTCACCGGTGAAGCTAAAACTGTTTTGGAAAACTATTTGGCAAAACAGCTTCACCAACAACTTCATGCATGACTGAAAGAGTGCAATTGTCCAAGATGCCCCTATCTACCTGACTTGTTCTAACATTTGGAGTTGTATGTTTGTATATGGTCATATGAATTAAAAAATAATATATTTTAATGAGTATGAATTAAAAAATTAAAATAAAAAAATTAAAATCATTAGAGAAGTGCGAGCGGGAGGAGAGGAAACAGGCGTGGGGACCCAGTAGCAAAGTGCTATAATTTCTGTCAACTACAAGGGCAGTGGGTTCCTAGAACTGCGAGGCTGAGGGAGAGAGCTGTGAAAAGCTACTATTTTCAGCTTCACCCCACCCTATTCCCTTGTGAGAGTATGATTTAAGGAGCTTTATCCATGAAGCTGTTTGTAAAAAAGGTGTTTGGCAAAAAAATAGCTCACAACAACTGATGAAGTTGTTGATCTGTTGATGAAGCTGTGCCGACCTTAAGAGTGGAAAAAAAATTGAATCTCCCTCGGATATTAGCGTAGACTGCGTCTACTCCAAGCAGGGCTGCTTTTTCCACGCGCCCGTCTTCTCTGAATTCCTGTCATACTATTCCCACACAGAGAGGAAAGAGAGGAAGAAAGGAGACAATTTCTTTCCCGTCGTCTCCTCCGATCCTTTTTCCTGCTCCACGTCTTTGAAGGGCTCGGGGATCGACACCCTAGAGCGAAATTTTTTGCGCATCGGTGTTAAGGTATGATACACACTTACTGTCTGGTTTTAGATTCCTTTTTTAGGCCCAGTTCTGTACTTGTAACGCCAAATTTCGACGCAAGATTGCTTTCTGGCGCATGGTGCCGCGAAATTCTGGAGCAAGATTGCTTCTTGGCGCGTGATGCTTCGTAGGATTGCTTCTTCACGCGTCGTGCTGCGGAATTTTCAGTGCAAGATTGCTCCTTGACGCGTGCTGTTGCTCCATGGCAAGAGGAGGAGGAGAAGAAGCCTAGGACGCCGCCGACCTTGCCGCGGTTCTTGCTCCTGGGAGTGATCTTGCTCGGCATGGTCGTTGCCTCGCCGGGAAGGCACCGAAGGGAGCGCGGGAATGGTCGACAATAGGACGAAGGTCTTGGCCATCGGGGTCACCGCCGGCGTGGCTGCCGCGGTGCTCGCGGCGGCGTGCGTGTTCCTTGCCATCTGGCTGTACCGGAGGCGGGCCAGCGTCGCCGACCGGACGCGGTCGCTGGAGTCGACCACGGCGACGCTGCGGGCCAACGGCGCCGGCTCCACCAGCCTCGAGTCCAGCGTGTCCGTCTCGGTGGCCTCCGAGAGCGTCGCAGACTGGGGCCACCCGCCGGCGGCGGCGAAGCGTGCCGCGTTCTGGGGGTGGCGAGGCGGCAACAACGGCAGGGAGCCGCCACTCTCCGTCTCCGGGATACCAAAATACCATTACAAGTATGCCAATTAGTTACTCCCCTTTAGGCTTTAAGCTTCGCGCTCATGCTATCATGATGCTGTTATAGCTGAGATTGAGTAGCCATCAACCGATATAATACTCGTGTGATCAGAAGTGATCAACATTTTTTGTGATTGTTCCATGTTGTTGCTTGTTGTTTGTTCAGGGATCTGCAGAAGGCCACCAACAACTTTACCACAATTCTGGGGCAAGGATCGTTCGGTCCTGTGTACAAGGCTGTAACGGCCACCGGTGAAGTGGTAGCTGTAAAGGTGCTCGCGAGTGATTCAAGGCAAGGGGAAAGAGAGTTCCAGACAGAGGTAAGGTTGATTTTTTTTTGTTCTACAGTTTTTTTAAAAAAAAATCAGAGCAAAAAATTTGAAGTGATTGATTTGCTTGGAAGGATATAGGTGCACATTAGCTGATCCTATGGATTACCCAAGGGAACACTTGCCTGGAAAATTCGCTTGCCTGCCACCGCACTGTGTTCTCATTGATGCTCCATTCTCTCTGTCACACGGATCCTTAGCCATGATTTGCATATTGCATTGCCACTGTTCACTATGGGGAGAAAAATGCAGGTGAGAACACAGGGGGAAGGCAAAACTGTGAAGAACCCTTGTCTCTT
Source organism: Dendrocalamus sinicus (assembly GCA_036346575.1). NCBI lineage: Eukaryota > Viridiplantae > Streptophyta > Magnoliopsida > Poales > Poaceae > Dendrocalamus > Dendrocalamus sinicus. The sequence goes on along the minus strand of CM070657.1, from coordinate 24,882,287 downwards.
TGGAACGCAGGAATAGGGAAAATTGGAATGCAGGAATAGGAAAAACATAGGATTGGAATGTCGTGACTTGTTGAATCCCACAGGAAACAAAACCATAGAATTATTCAAGAGATGTGTTTGGATGCCTCACAGAAAAAATACAAAAATTTGGAGATTAAATGTTAACTGATTAGAGAGAGAGAGAGAGGAAGAGAGATAGTGCATTGGAACTCTAAAAGGAATTGGTAACATAAGGTTAGTCCTCATGCTAGAATTCCTCCAAAATTTGTAGGAATTTTTCCTATCCTATGTAATTCCTTTGAAGTAATCCTACAAACCAAACACCCATCATAAGAATTTTTTCTTTGGATTGAAATACTTTGTTTTTCCTTTGAAATTCCTTTAAATCAAAGAGGCCTTGAATGGGGTTTGGGCGGTAAGGGTTGAAGGATTCCTCACTCTCTATAGTGTGTGGATCAATGTATTTGGGCAGATTGTGGTGGTTTGTGAGTCGTAGGAAAAGAAACAAAAATGTGCCCATAGAAAAGAATAGACAAATAGTCTCTTGTATACCTATAGAATTTAGTAGCTTCTTTTTTTGGTTAATTCCTCTGATTAGCTATTTTGAGGATTCTTAGATGTATCTTATCTGTAGATAGTCATCAATTAATTATGTTCTTGAGTGATGAAACATGCTGTGGGTGAAGCCAAGTGCAACTTGCAATACCTTTAATCTATGTCAAGTAGTTGGTAGTGAAGCATTTGACTTTGATAAACTGAGTTACAATCTTGACTACGTCTGCATTTGCAGGTAGCATTGCTTAGTAGGCTGCACCATAGAAACCTTGTTAATTTGGTCGGGTATTGCGTGGAAAAAGGTCGATGCATTCTGATTTATGAGTACATGAGTAACGGGAGTTTGGCAAGCCTTTTGTATGGTAAGGGAGACAATTTCTCTACTTTTGGAGAATGAAGCATGAAAAAGAACAAAATGATTTGTATAGTAGTTCTACGCAGAGCATATAGCATGTGGTGCGTTACAAGGGGAATAAGCGAAATGTTCCATGAAGCAAAAAAAAATTATCCCTAATTATTTTGGTACCATGTCCTGTTAGGTGATAATAAACGGAGTTTGAGCTGGCAAGAAAGGCTACAAATTGCTCACGATGTCTCTCATGGGATTGAGTATCTACATGAAGGAGTACGGTTGATGGCTATTAAACATGTACTTCCATTGTTAATAACCTGATCTTGATTTTTGATGAAAGCTATGACTATGTGTGCAGGCTGTCCCACCTGTTATTCACAGAGACTTAAAGTCTGCTAATATACTCTTGGACCAATCAATGAGGGCTAAGGTTAGACAGTTTATGATGTACTTCATATTATCATTGCGAATGCCTTTCTGCTTTGTATGTACTTTTTAGTATGATTCTGTCAGTTGTTTAACTAAACCAATACTGTCTCATGATGAGTACTGTTCAGTGATCAACTGAACAAGCTAAAAATATTTGTGATTGAAGACGTGTGCAACTAAATACAGATTTGAAGTCCTGAGACAAAATTCTCAGCCTGAAATTATGCTAATGTGCTCTATTTGTTTTACTTGGTGGGTGCAGGTTGCAGACTTTGGTCTATCAAAGGAGGAAGTATACGATGGAAGGAAGTCAGGCCTCAAGGGCACCTATGGATATATGGATCCTGACTACATGTCCACCAACAAGTTCACAAAGAAGAGTGACGTGTATAGTTTCGGCATAATACTTTTTGAACTCATAACAGTCATAAATCCACAACAAGGTCTGATGGAGTACATTGACCTAGTAAGTTATTTAAACATTCTTACTGTAATTTCAAACGAAATTATATAGTTCTCATAAGGGGAAACAATATTCAATAGGTATTATTTAGACTTGGCAAATTGATCACCTCTTGCAAGTATTTGTTTTGCCTGGTCAACTTTCCAGTCATGCAACAGAATACTGTCTAATACACAAGAGAATGCACTAGCTGAGACATCATTTAACATGAGTCTATTATTTTGCAGCATGATGTTAGGTCATAAAAATTGTTGTTTAGTAATAACTATTATTTTGCAGTAAGGTGAATTTACCTTGTAACGTCAGTATGTGAGCACCAATATCATTGGTAGTGTAGTATTTATTATGCATCTCCTTTCAGGCAGCAATTGGCGGGGGAGGAAAGGTTGATTGGGATGAGATACTAGATAAGAACCTGCTTGCCGGGAGCATTCCTGAGGAGGTAAGGATCCTTGCCGATGTCGCCTACCGATGCGTTAACAAGAGTCCAAGGAAGCGCCCCTGGATATCAGAGGTTACTCAGGCCATATCAAGGCTAAGGCAGAGCCAGCTGATGAAACATGACACGCTAACTTCACCGAGGAGCGAAACCAGGACCGTTCTAAGGAGGATAGAGTACCAGCATGTGGAGCTCAGCGATCTTACCAGCATGAAAGAACTAACCCCAATAAGAGCTTGAACTCTCTCTCTCCCCCTCAGTCTATGGTATGCTTACTCACTTATGAACATGGCCCGGTAATCAAATGTAAACAGGAGTGAACTAGGTTCGAGGAGCCCTTGCTGTTTTGATGAAGCATCAAGTAATTTTCGCCTTTGAAGGTGTCGTGGGTCTTGTTAATTTGAGGTGTGTGCTCCCGTGGCTTGACATAGTTGTAAATAATCAAAACTACTGGTAGAATTTGGTAGGATCATCGCCTCTCCATTGGTAGACTGGTAAATCGGTCAGCAACGAATGTTAAAACTGGAAATAGATGAAGGGATTCTGTTTTCTCAACAATGTTCTGCACTTCTGCTGCATTTATGCTTGGTCTACTAGTATTTCTGAGAGAATTGATTTCATATCTATAGACTGCACGACAGACGGGACATTAAATTGCAGGATGGCTTAAATTTCATAGATGCAGTTCAACGCAGCCTGTGGGAGAATTTTACTATTGCCATATGAACAAGAAAGTGAGTTTCCCAGCAGCATGAACAGATCAGACTGAGGAGAGTAACTGCATATAAAGAGTAAGGTACACTATCAACTGATACATCTGTGACCACAGGTTCAGTATACATAACATGACAACTGACAACACAACAAAAACCTTGTAAGTTGAGCTTTAACATTACTCTGAAGTCTGAACAATGTTTAATTACCACATCGGAAACTTTTGTTGAATGTTTATTTGAATTGACAAATTTGAATGCATATCACGAGTGGAGGAATTGGGCGGCCAAGAACTGGGCAGACATCACATCCCAACATCCTTCAAGCAACTCATGTCTAGCTAGAAAATCAAAGAAAAACTATGTACAGAAAAGGCCATCATCTCAACATGGACCTCTGACACAAGCGCTCAATTACTCAAACCCTATTGCAAGCCTGTAAAGGATGGCTTTATTCTAGAACTGCATAGCTTAACACCTACAAGAATGCCACAGCAAACAGCAGCAGCCAAACAGGTGCACCTCCCTACTACCGCGTTAACTCAAAACTGGCAAGAAGTGCCCAGCCTCTGCCTTGCCCTTTGCCCTGTGGTGCCGCACTTGCGCGAGCGGAATGCCTCAGGCAGCAGCTCCTGGAACTTCTCAAGGAATAGCACCCATGTCTCTGGCCCCATGTCAGCCAGCTTGACAAAGCTCGCACTTGCTGGGAGCTGCTCATTCGCACTCCCCCAGTTACCAACTTGAGAGCCACTGTGGTTGCTGTTGCTCTCAGAAGTTTTCACAGAATCCACACCCTTCGGAACAGCAGGCAGCTGACGCTGGCTTTTGTCGGTGAGACTGACACCATTCAGTGAGGTCGATAGCTTCGAAATGTTAGGAAGCCACTTATTGACAGGCTTAGGGCAAGCTAACTTTTCTGCATTGCTTTCTTCCTCCTCTTCAATGTCATCTTCAATGGCCTCATCCAATTTAGACAGTGGGTTTCGGGAGCTTCTCCCCTGAAATTCAAAATGGTAGGCTGATGGTGCTTTTGGCATTTCATGATCATCTTCACAATCAAGTTCAAACTGAGTTACATCCTCATCACCAGAATCATTTTCTGTGGAACATTCTTCTCGTTCTGTTGCCAGCCTCCTTGCCTCCATACAGACAACCTCTAGCTCACTTGGCTGATCTTCCATCCCATTAAATTCCCTGCTCATCATCTCACCAATCTCTGCAAGGCAAAGACCAAATGCTGTGGCTTCTTTCAGAAATATGGTTGAGAGTATTAGCACTCTGAGGCATGCTTCACGGATCATAGGCAGCTCCATACGAAGCATGTCAGCATCTTTCACTGGATCAAGATTTGCTATGTACTCAAGCTCATCCTCGGAGAAAGGGATTGATGCCTGCGGCCAGTGGATCCATTCAAAATAAGGATCCTCCAAGCACTCTGGAAGGCAGAGACCATGATCAATAGGGATTAGCTCAGTCTGATTCCCAAATTTTCCTGGTCCAATCAGCTTCCTTACCAGAAGATTTCCAGCATGTCTATCAGTGTTGAAGATTCTGATGTCAAGCATACCAATCCTATGAACAGCAGAGACGGGAAAGCTTGAAGTGCCATGGTCACTGGCATCAAAATCATGAGGAATGAACTGCTGAAATGACGCAATCTTGCTAATAGCTCGTGGATCACCCTCAGAAGTCTTCATGTTGGCTGAGCTGACGGCTTCATTCACATTGAATACAGGATGAGATATCTTAACAAGAACAGTCGGAGGGACATTAGCTGAGTTACCATAGTCCAGAAGGTATGCAGCAACCTCTCTAAAACCAGTCTCACCAACTCGAACTGATCTTTTGAGGCCTGGCTGCCCAAGGGCTTTCCCTATAAAACCTTTTGGATTGTTGGGTGCAAATGGTTCCTCGTCATTTGGCTTAACAATGGCAGCATTCTCACCTTTGCTGTTCCTGAAATAGTAGGCACCACCAAGCCCACTATTGACAGGTACTGGATCCAGACCGTTTCTTATAGCCCTAGCAACATCCTTGACAAGTTGTTTTGTCCGAGTGCAGCGGCTTGGACATACTAACAGTTCAATTGGACCACTCCTATCTCTTTGCTGCTGGAGATCCTTGCCTGTAGGAGACAGGCATGGGGTGGAGGAACTCCGATGCATGAAAGTCTTGGTCAGAAGCAATGGGGAATCATTTCGGATGGTGCTGAGATCATTCTTAAGGACACGATCACCAAATGTCAGAGAACTCTCCTCAGTGGGAATATTGAGGGCCAGCTGCAGCTTTCTTTTGACTGTGTGTGCATTGTCACCACGGTCCAGTTGAATAGCTAGGACACAACCATTGTCAGTTTGGACAAAAACACGTTTCCATCCACCAGCCCTCCCCTCGCTTCTACATTTAGTAGGGTACTCACTGCTCAGAGCGCGGTTCAAGGCTGAAACTGCCATTTGGGTCTGGACTGGGCTCTCCAACTTGCGAGACATGGCGAACAGCGACCAACGAATTGATGTCAATGCACTAGATGCAGCTGGAACAATGAGGCCTTTCTTGCTCCTCTCTTCTCTCCTGCGCCCGTCAAACTCTGCAGATGACGTTGTGCTAGAGTGCGAGAGGGGCGTCACGGCAGAGATCATCAGGCAATGAAGGACATCTTGCACATTAGCTAGACAGCACCAGAAAGTGACAATAAATAAGGTGAAGACAGCAATAACCTCCCCTACAACGGGGAGCTGTTATGAAACCTGACAAGCTCAATTTTTGGACAACTGAATCCTGCAAAAACAGACAGAGAAGGTGGAGATTATCATCATGTTCTCAAGGCAGAAACGAACTACATACATGCATCGAAACAAGAAAAGAATGATTCTCCACGTGCCTTCCAAATCACACTTGCTTCATTCTTGTTCTGTATAAAATATGAAATGAAGATAAGGAAGTTTCCTCATTATACACACAGCCACTCAGGTAATTAATAAATCACAACACTTGGCATGATTAAAGTTAGCATTTTTATTTCTTGAGAGAAAGTTGCCATCCATACATAAGGAGTGGACTACCACTTTCCATATGATTGTGATTGTTGACTACTAGGTAGTTTTTAAGGCGCATACTGAAGCTATGATATGTTCGTTGGATAAAGATGCATTTTTTGCAGTTTCATCATTCCGATCCACGCTGTCCCCCATTCACTCTTCCCATCAATAGCATATGTGCTTTACTTACCCTGAACCTCTGACAACCGATGAGATCCAGGCATGTCTCTAAACTTTCATGTGACAAACATACCAAGAAACCTAAAAAAAGGCATCGCGATTTGTTCTGGCAGCTGCGCGCAGGCACTCGATTCGACAAGCGCGCAATTTTCTGTGCAGCTGGTGGCTATCTCATCTCGTCTCGCCAGGGTTAGCCAAAATTCACATGCAGCAGTCAAAGATCGCTCTTTTATTACAAGAATCTTGTAGCTTTCAAGTCGAATCTACATTTCAGAAGCTGTGTACATACAAATTTGCTCCCCAGCTAGAATCAGATCAGCTGCTGCAGGAGCAAGCTACAAGAATGGAATGCTTAATGCTATCAACTACGCAGCCAAGAGAAATAACAACGCAGACTTGAATCCACCGACATAACTTCACCAGGCTGAGGAATCATGCGTCCAGCTAAAAGCCTAGAGAATCCTAGCAAAGGAAAATTATTGCTCTAGAAACTACCGGAAATGAAGCTGCGCCGCTTTTCTTGCAAGAAAGTACGGTTCTCTCCCACTAAAAATGCAACCTTTTGTTCTCTCTCTCTCTCTCTCTCTCTCTCTCTCTCTCTCTCTCTCTCTCTCTCTCTCTCTCTACTCAGAAGAACACAGTGAAAAAGAAGAAGAAAAGAGATTAGAGACAGCGGAAGCCTGAGCTTCCGCCACAGAAACAGCGAACGCGAGCGGAGAACACCGAGAAATTTGGGGGAGGAGGAGCTCTTATCCGTACCTAATCCAATGCGGGAGCCTCGGAAATGGCGGCCCGCCGCCGGGGGAGCCGCAGATCTGGCAGTGCGCTGCCGCCTCACCCTACCACCTCCTCTCCCCTTCCGGCGGGCCGACGCGGTCCCCCTCCCTCCCACTCTCCGGCACTGAGCCCCACCACTCCCCGACACCCCGCTGCCCCTGCCTCCAACCTCTCAGTCCTCGCTTCTCCTCCCGCTCTCGCTCTCCGCGCGCGTGCGCGAGGGCGTGTGCGGGGTGGTGCGCCTCAAGTAGAGAGGGAGGGAAAGGGAAGATGGGTTATGTTGGGGTTAGGTTAAGGTAGCAAGTTTAACCATGGTTAAGTAACGAGGGTGAAAGCCCCCGGGCGTTCATCGTCTTCTTGCGCTTTAAACCCTCTACTTTGCTGTAATTGAATTGGATGCGTTGTTCGCCGTCTTTGTTGGGAAATGGTCAAGAGCGAATGCTCTGTGTTTGGGTGGCTTTCCACCTTAATTTCGTGGCAACAAGGGAGAAACTGTGGTTAAAATTCGAGAATCTTTTGTATGCCTTTGTCGTTATCGTCGTATAGCGACAGTAAGGAGCAGTTACTATTGGTATGACCTCGTGGGTCTGTTTTTTTTTTTCTTCAGCTTATGATTTATAGCTGCGATTTATGGCTTTTGATTGATCATAAAAGAGTATGGAGATAAATAACTTATGTGTAATTTTAGCCGATATAAATAAAGTTGTTATAATATATACTATAATTAACTTGTAGATTCTATCTTAAAAAAATACTCTGTTAGAAAACTGTTACTATAGAAAAACTGAAAAGAATACGCCTCTTCTATTGCAACACTGATCCCCCAAAGGCCACAACCTAGAGTGGGTTCTTTTAGACTGATGGCTTATGCCTTATGCTTTAAATATTTGAATTATGTCTGTTCGCGAGAGGTAGTACGTACAGAAAAATAGTCGCATGTGATTTTGGTTGGTACAGCTGAATTCAGTATACTTTTTACTATAATCTTTCTATTAGCTTCATTTTAAAAAATATACTGTTTAAAAGCTAGTTACGGTAAAGTATAAACCACAAATAAGCACATTCAAACCCACCTCTAAATGGGAAGAGGCCAATATAGAAGCGGTTGTCATTTTCCAAATAGTAATAACTTTGTTATTGACAACCGCGTTGGCAACTTCAACCCGTCGTCTTGCCTAGTTTTGCAAATGTGCACCTGATTGTAAACCGAAGCGTGTGCGCTCGCTATACAGCAGTTTTGTTGGTTTTTGTTAAGTCATTCAATACTCATAGACGGACAAACCCAAAACATACTATGTGTGGGGCAATTCAAATTATAAGTTACACATGGTTGCATATCAACGTATGAATTTCTTTTTACTATGTAGCGAGAAATCAGGTTTCGTGGGAGAAATCAAAGAACTGGCCCCACCAGTTTACTTTTATTTTCATACGCAAAAAAACTGTGCTTTTATTCCCCCCCCCCCCCCCCTTTTCGAAAAGTTGAATTTTTTTCGAGCTTTGCACCGACCCATTGTGCACAAACAACTTACACCCATTTTAGGTTGTCGTTGTTTTGGCATTACCATAATCTTTTTCAATCTCTATGCTACTTTTATTTTGGCATAGTTAATGGAAATCGAAGTGTCTTTGTTAAAAAAAAAAAGACTTTTATTTGGCATAGCATAGCATAGCATGGAAGCACAGCTCGAAGATGATACCCGCAGAAGTTTCGGTCACCTGCAGGATGCTTGTGTTGGCTTGCGTGCGTGCATGGATCCATTGGTGGTGGATCCATGCAGGCATGGCTGTGCTCATCGTTGGCTTTGGCCGCTTGTTCGATGCTGCCCCGAACCAGGCTCCGGGCACACAGGAACGGGACACCGGTGGCGCCCCAACGTGTGATACCTAGCGTCCAGGCCATGCTATCGCTAGCTAGCTGGTCCATTCCCTAGGGATGTCCAGGGGTCTCTCTTTTTCTTTCACAGACAGCCAGTGCATATGGGCAAATGCATGTTAGCATGTAGCTAGCGTGACATATGCTGTGATTGCAACAAGCTAGCTAAGCTTCGGCTACTGTTTCTATTCTCTTTATGCCTTTTTTTTTTCCTTTTGTCCTAATTAAGAGTTTGTTTTATATTGGCTTCTGCTTTATATCTTCTGTTTGCCAATATGAACATCTGGCTTTCTAAAACGACTTTCTCACTCCTTTCACTTCCGTCTCACGTATGTATCACTCTCACTTTTCTCACCGCTCCCACGCTCCTTCTGCAAGCCACTTCTTTCAGCCACTACTATTTATTTTTAGTCAAAACCCATTAACCGTAGCCAAAAGCTATCAGCTGGTATCAATATGAATAGGCCCTAATGTACTTCGAATTGGTTCCGCACCTAACAAGAAAACTAGGCCTTACATGGATTTGCTTTAAACTACACCTTAGTGGTAAAAGAATATATATATATATATATATATATATATATATATATATATATATATATATATATATATATATATATATATATATATATATATATATATAGGTAGTGGTTGCGATCACGAGTTCCTCATTCCAAACTGTTTCAGTTTCTGATTTTTTTGTTTTTAGATTATTTAATTTAGAAGTCATTTAAAACGCATCGGCTTCTAATTTTGGTTTATTGTGCCTTTTCTCCCCCCCCCCCCCCCTATTCGTTTGCATTGTCCGTGACGATATAAAGATTTTTCCATTTTTGTCATTTTCTTAGAAAAATCTAACAGCTGCTACGGTGTAATTTCAGCCAAAAGTGCGCGCTATAGCAAGGAGTCCATTTTGGATCTTGCTATCGTCCACCAAGGTCCCCATCACTAGCAACGAGCCGTGCCTCACTCGGTGACAAAGACGAGTATTGTAGCATCATGATTAAGTTAACACACGAGATTAGTTTAAATTAACATACTTCATTAGTGTTCATTAATCACTCGCTGGCCAATGGACCACACTCGCTTAATGAGGCTACTATCTGTATGACAAGTGGGCCCCTTAGCCCCTTTTAAAATCTTTAAAACCGATTTTAAAGGTCAAGGCCACTGACAAATGGACCCAAGTTACTGTTTGCATAGTAAATGGACCCCTGTCAGTCCCTCACGCATTTCTCTTTTAGAAACTAAATCAATTTTAATTTAAATTACCGTGGGACCCTCATGTCAGTCTCTATGACCATTTTCAATAGAAATTTAATTCAAAAATTAAAAAGAATCGTGGGCCCCTATGCCAGTGAGAATAACCTCTCTCTTTTTTTTCTTCAATTGAATTTTGTTTTAAACTTTAAATGACTTGTTCTCACTCATTTTTGCTCTAAATTTAATGAAATTTGTTTTTAAATTTTTCTAAATTCAAGATCTATCTAATGGCACTATTTTGTTCAAGTTGGAGTTCATTTGAATTTTTTTGTATTTATTTGTTTTGCTCTCTCGTGTGCACATTTTTCGATGCAACCATCCGAGTAAAGTACGAAAAAGCCGAGGAGCTGCAGTTCAAGTGAACTCAAGAATTCCAAGATCGCTCTGCTTGTGAGCTAGGCAAGTCATCACTTTGATCATTTTGCTCCTATAGTTTGATACCAAGTATTTTAATTTAAATTATTAAAATACATGCTTTAGTTTTATTACGCAATTTATATTTGCATTAGATCACAGTTAAATCCTTATGTATGATTGAGTACCCTACTCCTTGTCTTTGGGCTTAACACCTTGTCACCCTAGGATTAATGACTAATCTACTAGTAATAAACTTAAAGCGCTATATTTAGTCTAGTTTAGATACTAGGGGGCATTAATTTGCCCTGGCATCATTTCATACATGAAAATTTATTTTGGGTAGTTACTAGTGGAAGTGACTGGTATGTTGAACCTCATTATTTTATACCCCCAAAAGTCCGAACTTGCTTAAAAATTTGGACAGATGGTAAGAGGGGATGGCGCAGTGAATGCACCAGAGTGTTGAAGTGTGGCAAAAGTGCATAGATAACTTTAAAGATTGAATCTTGTGATGACCTTTTAACAAAAACAATGCAACCATAAGTCTATAATTGGTACGACCTAGCCAACTAATTTGTATCGACCTAGTGTAAGATGCGCCATAGGTGTGAACACATGTAGAAGGGAAGACCTTTGACGTGATGGTGTAAGAGGCTTCTAAAGGAGTTGTCGTACCCCACAGCGATGGAAATCTTAACATGTGTGGCCTCACTAGGGAGATGCACTGTAAAGGCCTTATGATGAACTTCTTGATCTGCATGTCTAAGAAAATATGTAGAATATAACAAGTTTGTTGTCTTTTGTGAGTAAAGTATACAACCTCTGCAGATTGTGAACTATGTGAACAGCCGTACCCACGATTATAAGTGGGCATGGGATCTTACTTAAGATAGTGTCTATTTCAAAAAAAACTTTGTGGGTGAAATAAAACGTGTCGGACAGTTAAAACCCTATATTGTGTTGCTTTGGGCGTGAGTCCCAGTGATAATAAAGAGCGACTATGACGCTGGAAATGTAGCATATGGTATAGGTAACCATGTAACGGTGGATGAAGTTTGTACTACTATTAATATTGCAATCTTTCACACACTTTAGAAAATCTGCTTCAGTACACTTTAGAAAATCTGCTTCAGTTAAAATGCTAAGCCATATGAATTTCTAATTATCTGTAGTTTTGAAATATTAGCTTTAGCAAATAAAAGAGCCCAAACCCTCCTTGTTAAACCCTGCATGTATAAATATTGCGTCCTGTGTATTAGCTCGTGGGGTACTGTTGCTTGTGCTCACACTTGCTCACAAAATCTTCAGAACATGTGGATCAAAGACAGTACGCATACTATGATGATCAAGGAGCAGATAGTGATGAAGATGGTAGAGCTTTGCTTAGCATCCATTAGATTAGGCCTCCCTTAATCTAGCTAAGGTGGTGTTTGCATGCACCAATATTCTTCAGATCCTTGGTTAATATTGGTCGCATACAGACTTTCACTAGTCGCTTGCCTATGGTGAGATATGCTCCCCCTAGTTGATTCCGTTATCGCTTCCAAAATTTCCGTTATCGCCTAGTATAAATTTGATCCGAGATGGTTTATTTAAACTCTGATGATGTAATATTAATGTATGTTTCGGTTTACGATCTGTATAAAATGATTTAGTGATGTATATGTGGGCACTATTTACTGATTTAGGGAATAGTGTAGTGGTTTGATAGAGGATTCTGAATTGACTAAATCTAGATTCGACACACACCTTGCCTTCTATTTTATTTAAGTGCTTTATCTTACTGCTGAGTAACAAGCACACCATGCCATGCCCTTTTTTTTTGGCAAAAATTCATAGGGATAGCACGATGTAGGCATTGTATGTGCTTTTTCAGGCACTCCATGTGTCTGAATGTGCGTACTCTTCATTCCTTGCATTTAAGTAAATGATTGCAGTCTTTCGTTGAGACAAGTTTATTGTTCTGGATTTGGATCATGCAAATGAGGCAGGCTCTGGGGTGCTATGCTCCGATTGTACGCATCAAACTACTACATTTTTCATTTTGAGTGGAAATCAAAACGAAGCTTGATTTTTTTTTTCACATTTTCGTTTTGAATGGAAATCAAAACGAAGCTTGATCTTTTTTTATATATTTCCGTTTCAAATGGAAATGGAAACGAAGCCTGGTATTTTTTTTACGTTTCCGTTTTGAATGGAAATGAAAACAAAGCATGTTAATTTTTTCAATATCATTTTAAATATATGGAAATGAAACCGACGTAGCCTCTGCCATGTGGTTCTCAAGGCCTCAATTTGACTATTAGTAGCATATTTTAAAATAAGATATACTCGGAAAAATATGTATCGCACGTGCATAGTTACTGGTTAGTAGCTAATTGAAGACATTATCACGGTAAAAATATATCAAGAATGGATGATTACTGCATCTAGAGAGACCGAAAGACAGAGAAGAAAGAATGATAGTTACTTAGGCCGTGCTATGAGCGGCTCACGACTTCGGTTGTGGGTTCCGGCTAGGGCTTCTAGCTAAAATTATATTGTAGTGGTTATTAATTTTTAAGAAAAAAAATAAAAAAAAACCGTTATATGACATTGTGCCATGTAAAGTAATAAGAAGAAAAAAGAAAAGATAAAAAACTAAAAAGTTAAAATAAACCAAAATTAGAAGTTGATATATTCAAAGTAGGTTCTAATTTAAATAAATTAAAAGCTAAAACATAGAAGCTAAACCCATTTGAGACAGATGTTAAATAGAAAAGATAGAAAAGGTTATCACTTGTCAGTGCTGGTAGCATACTAGCATAGGTGGCTCCAAGATTCACAGCATCGAATTGGAATCTCAAGGCAGAAACGTGGATCCCACTTCAAATTGATCCCGACACTTCAGTACTGTTTCTCACTGTTTGTTTTCACCTTTGTTCTCTCTGTTTAGGACAAGGTCCAAAAACACTGGCAAAGCAAAGCAATATTAATTTTTTGGGCCATATTACTCAATATATCACAAGTTGGAAAATAGCATCATTGTCTATCCACAGGTGGCCTTGGTTAGGGCCTCTAGTCAGCCCCACAATAAAAGTTATTTGTTTTAATTTACACATCTTATATAGTATTACGGACAAAACTTCCCAATTATTTATGTGTAATCATGCATGGTCAAAGAAATACTACAACAGTGAACTAAGAATAATGTGTTCTTTTTATTAGTTTTTTAATTAGAACTTTCTGCTTAGTTTTTCTAAATAGTACCTTTTCCTTGTTAATTTTATGCAGCACTCATCGTCCCTGTAAAATTCCTACATCGTAACAATCTATTTCCTTTGGCAGCGTAAGTATCGTTATTCATTGACACTTCCATGTGTGTCCTTGAAAGGATACTGCCTTGGGCCGTGTGTAAAGCCTGGAACCCTATACTTTGTAGCTTGCGTGAAAAGAACTAGACTAGGACGCGAGCTACACTGCACGCCCAGCTAACGGATGGTACGCGGTCAAAATACAGAACAGACTCATCTTTAAAGATTTGTCCTTACGTTGGCTCGCGGACCACAAACAACATCCCCAAATTAACGAAGAACAGAGAAACTGAGAGAAAGAGGGAAAGAGGAATCTCATTGGGTGGACTCCAATGATCGGCTGCCAGATAGGCGATGCAGCACGCTGCATCGGTGGGACAGAAGATTTAGGGCAAGATAGCCCCTAGCCGTGCTGGCCCCTCCCTACCGCGGCCAACGCCGTCCATCACCTTTACCATCAGTTCCATAGGCACAATTGCACAACGAACCACCGGCAAGCCAACAAGGACGTCGTGAAGAAATCAGCACACAAGAGCAAAATCAAAGAAAAAGAGTGGAAAAGAGGGAATAGCTGGAGAGGGGAGCAAGTCACGTACATGAAAGAGGGAGGAAGGTGGAGAAAGGCACTGGGCGACCAGGGCGAAGGCAGGAGATAATGGTGGGGGCGGAGGGGGGAGACGATGGTGGCGCTGTGGAGAGGAGGGAGAGGGGCGGGATGGAGACAAGAAGGGCAGGGGAGGAGGCGTGGAGGGAGGTGACGAGTGCGTCGTGAGTCTCGCTGTCACGACTGCCGCCGATGGGGAGGAACGGAAGGAGGGAGGGCCGAGGGAACAGGAAGGGCGAGGAAAGGTGGTGTGGAGGGGGAGGGAGAGGGAGAGGGCGAGCGCGTCGTGGGTCTCACTGTTGCTGGCGGTGGCATGGAGGAACGGAAGGGGGAGAAGGAGGGAGGGTGGGGGAATGGAACGGAAGGGAGGGGAAGAGGCAAGGGCGGCATGCAGGGTGGAGGACAGGCAGGTTTTTGGTAGGGTTGGATGTAGAGCTGCAAACTACAAATGAATATGAGCCGTCGGCCGCCAATCCCTCGGCTGAACACTAGCTCCATCACGACCGTCCAATCACGATCTAATCGTCCATGAGAGTGTAGGAGCCCAACGTAGTTACAAAAACCCCAGGGGCCCTCCGCAATAGTGCTGACGTGGTAGCTGTCTGCTGGCAGCAATCTCTTTCAGTTTAATAGGTAAGAAATTTATTTTTCTCCCTCATGCATGAGCTTTGAATTTCTTTATGCTACTTTCTATATACCTGCACTTGTATGCCTGCAGCCTGGAGTCGCACACCTGGTAATTGGTTGGTGTGACAGCGTCACATGAATCTAAGACCTCCCTTGGCGTGTCGATCGCCGTTGAGATCTGTAGAGTGGAATATAACCGTAGCGAGCTAACTTGAAAGAGTGACGATCGATAGGAAGGTGAAAAGATGCAAAAACGCACAAGAAAACAACGCGACATGGCGGAATTGAACCGGGGTATAGATGGATGGTGATGTGCACAATCTGTGGGAAGGATGGAACCTCCAGACACCCTTCTTTTTCCAGCTCAGCTTGAGAATGATCAGTGCGACCCTTCACTATTGCAATGATGAAGTTATGCTTCAGTATGCATGCAGGGCGTTGCTACCGCAAAAATGGAAAAAAAATTACGAGATAATTCCCTTTTATTTTTCTCTTAAAGGGCAGAAATGACGGCTAGTGCAGTTATCTTGAAGCTCACAACTTAGATGTCATGGACTCAAATGCTGAAAAATTCACACAAATAATCTACCCCAACATATGAGTTGATGGAAATCAAACTATATATACTCAACATCCAATCCACAAGATAAAGTTCTATACCACTAGGCTATACTACGATTAAATTTGAAAAGACACCATTGATTGGTGAACATAGGCAGGTGGCACCTCACCTCAGGATGGAGTCTAGATTACAGCCAACCTTTGCACTTAATCCCTCTAATGTTGGCATTTTGCAAGGATAGATAATCCTTACATAAGATTTCCTTTTTATTTTGAAATTTTGTCAGAAGCTCTGACTTGTACCTAAAAAATGAGGTAGGCACTCGACAAATTTGAAGATTCAAACCTGAACCATAGAGGCAACGCCACATCTTGAGTCTAAAAAATTTTCCGTCAGGACGGGGGCAGGGGCCAATCTTCCCCACGGGGAGCAGGCATGGAGACGGGGTCACCCTCCCTCGTGAGATAGGAAATATTATTTTATTATAGATTATAGTTTTAAATATAAAAGATTGTGTTCTTTTCTTGTATATTTTGGCTAAAACTTAAATATACATGTTAAAATATATATTTTAAAGCTATATCTAAAATATATATATATGCCCAAATAATAATAAAATAATAAATAAAGACACATTACTATTTTAAAAATAATTTAGAGCTTTTTTTAATCCCATAGAGATCTCCGTAGGATCGGGTCCCCTAGGATCGAGGACAGAGAGAGATCTCCC
Organism: Dendrocalamus sinicus; assembly: GCA_036346575.1. Lineage (NCBI taxonomy): Eukaryota > Viridiplantae > Streptophyta > Magnoliopsida > Poales > Poaceae > Dendrocalamus > Dendrocalamus sinicus. The sequence continues at coordinate 24,866,029 of CM070657.1, read as the reverse complement.
TGTTTAGCCTAACGAGGCTAGAGCCAGGCGAGCTAATGGAGATCAGGGCGGGCCACAGGGCCTCCTCCGGAACCCTGGCCCGTTGCCACCGTCTTGACCAACAGGGCAGTGGCCTTTTCGAAGGTTTCGATCTTCAAGTGAGTCATGTTAACTATGCAATAGGTCAAACTCTGAGGATAGTCGTGTATATAAAACCTTATTTTCCAAGCGAAGATAATGTGGGTGCACCAGCTTGAAGAACAAGATGCTTAGCCGGTGTATTTAATTTCCATCTCCACCCACAGGAATACACATGCTCGTTTGAGTTGTTTCCAACGGTGATGACGAGGCAGAGTTCCAGCCAGGATGAAAAAAAGTTTGTTAGTAGGCTCATGGTTTAATTTAAAATTACTTCAATTACACTTGTTAACTAGTTAAACATTGAATAAATCAATTTTAGATGAAGTTAAATTTTGATTTAACTCGGTTCGGCTCGTTAACTCAATTCTAAAAATATTTTCAAACTATTAATAAAGTAATATTAAATTAAATCATATTAATTTTGAAAAAAAACTTAATAAGATGAAGATGTGCCACGATACCTACCACTACTCCAGCCTGGCAGGTATCTGATACTCTGTGGGTGTTCGGTGAAATCCTAGGGGCTCCTCCGACAGAGACAGGGACCTTCCTCAATCCTATATCCCTGCTCCTGATTAGGAGCCGTCAGGCTTACCACAGCGAATGAGAAGAACAATTTAGAACACAATACAAATATTTTAACGTGAAAAACTCTTTTATTTAAATAAAATTATAGATGTATAATCGACGAAATCACTATCTAAGGATAAATTATAAAATATTCTTGGCGTATATATATGATTCTACACCTCTACCAGATAGCTTACAGAGGATATGAATAGTCTTAGCAATACGATTCCTAGACGATAAAAGGAATAGAGTCCTAGTCGGCAACGAAACAGAGAGCTACTCGGAAATTGGAACAATAATATTCTCGAAAAATGGGAATAGTATCCCGCTCGGAGAGTCTCAGAAGATAATTGTGTAGAGTTGTAGTCAGAAACGGTTCGAATAAGCACGTTGAACTCCAGTCGATGCACGCACCTTAAAGCACCATATCTGATGGAGGTCGATGTAGAGTTCATCCATATACGAAGATAATCTCAATCATAACCTTCGAACAGTTCACATTATTTTCTAATCGAAATCTTCAAACGATAAAAAGACCAATAGTAATCATGTGTGTTTAATTTCCATCTCCACCCACAGGAATACACATGCATGGTGAGTTGTTTCCAATGGCGATGACGAGGGAGAGGTTCCAGCCTTGCAGGTATCTGATACTCTGTGGGTGTTTGGTGAAATCCTAGGGGCTCCTCCGACAGGCAGGGACCCTCCTGAATTCTATATCCCTACTGATAAAAAGCGCACGAGCAAGGTGGCTGAAAAGCGCACGAACAAGGTGGCTCTTGTCTTTGTTTTGCTGGTACTACTCGATTGCATCGTTGTAAACAGTAGTGCAAAGGCGCAGGATGAACATCACGACCTATCTGCTTCACTCGCTCGCTGCAGGGAAAGTAACAGCAAGAAAGAAAAGTTTCACATTTGCACTTTTTTTAGAGGTTCCACACAAAAAGTAACGAGCTGGTCCTCACAAAAGTGTAATTGTGTAAGCTGATACTTAAACTAGCTAGACTACCTGCAAATCTTATACATTTGACGACCCTGCACGTCCTAATAATCCTTTGCTGAAATGGAGCACCATGATTTTTGGACACCTAGCCTTTCTGCTTTTAAATTGTTTTTAGATATGTGCAAGTACAATGATATATAATATATCACGTAAACATGTTAACATTCATTAATTCGAAAATGCATCGATTTGGAAAGAAATTCATTGATTTAGCATGCTGAATCAATCATAGATGGAAAGTCTTAATCATAATGGAAATTCTCAATCATGGAGCCTAGGCACTAATGGTGCCCTTACTATTTATACTATATATATATAATGGACATTTTGTAGTGATCTAATTTTTAGGAGGATATATTAGCTAGTCTGTTGAGATCCGAATATGTAAATATGAACTCTCTATGTATTTTGCACCAATCCAGGATCACACTAGTGCACACAGTGAAAATATATATTAAATATCGACCATAATCATGAATAACTATGAAAAAAGCTAATATTATTAATTATCAGAGTAACGATCTTATTGCCAAGCTTACAAATAACATCTTGAAAGGTCTAATAAGACTAGCAGTGGAAAACAACGAATAACGTAGTGGTCATTCGACATGCCCATAGGCAATCAACTGAAAGCGAAGTCCTAATTCGCAAAGTCATCGAAGAATCCCTCCTCAAAAACCTCTGTCTAATATGATTCTCCTTCAGCAACTAAGCAACAAAGGATATAGCTATGAGTACATAGAGTCCTTAGCAAGTCGTTTATAACAAGATGCAATATATAATGATGCAAGACTTATCAAAGAATAGCTAAATGGTTATTTTGCAGAAATTAATAATTTAGAGTAAATACAATAAATAGATTAAAAGCATACCTTGATAATGATTAATAAGTAAATAAATCAAAAAAAATTAAATAAACCATAAGTGAACCAACCATTTACTTCCCAACTAAACACAACCAAGATTTTATGAAATTCTACCTCTCGTGTGAAATCACAGAGCATTGTCCATAACCGGTGAAATGGCTACTCGAATAGTTTTACACTCTACAGAGATTGCACAACTTTACTCATAAGAGACAATATTATGCTGTCAGCCAATACACGTTTTCTTAGACGTGTGACTAAGTGATTATTATAAGGCCTTTACAATGCTCAATCTCAACCTGATCTCGTTTGCTAAGATTTCGCTGCTAAGTAGGTTAACCACCTAGTCGGAAAAAACTCCGTCTAGCGCCATGTGGAAGGTTACCCAAGAATGAACTAACCACCTACACAATCTCACTGACGAAATTGTAACATCACAAATTAATTAGTTAGGTCCATCTTATATTAAATATGTGGTTGCACGATAAGACTCAGATCAATGACACATAAAGTTAAGTTCTTAATTATTACCCAAGCGATGCATCACATCCTAAAGTGCTAACTACACTTCCCCTTTACTATACAATCACTCGTCCAAGTGAAAAATATTTTGGTTTAACTAAGACCACTGATACTACCCATGTCATGGTACATAAATCTTATAAACTCTGGCTAACCACCACAGTTCAATATCTCATTAAATCAGAATTAATAAATTGATCAATGTGATGATGAGCCCAACGTAACAATAAGAATGGCTAAACATACTAGACGTACAACTCAAGTGGATACTAGTTTTGCATCACTAGATAATTAACCATCATTGGGTGACAATGGAATTATGGCACTCAAATTATCAAATGAGGGATTTAATCAAAATTGGGTAACAACTACCAAGTACAAGGGTATTATAATAAATTAGCAATGTGTAATAATTTAAAATAAAAAAATAATACTTAGTTTTAAAATAATAGGTTTAACATGATCAAGGGTCATAACTTATCTTGGCCTTACTCAATTACTATTTCTTGATCTTCAAATCCTGCTTCTGCTCTGTCAAAGATGTTATCTAATAAGAGAGAAAGCGAACGAAACACAAATAAAATCAAAAGAAAATCCAAATAAAATAAAACTTGAACCAAAAGATATATCTTAATTTTAGATAAATTTAGGAAAAAGAATCGGGTTAATCGGAGTTCGTATGGAGGAGAACGGACTCTCGTATGATTTACTGAGAAGATATATTCCTATAAATTGAGAGAGAAAAAGAATATTATCTGGAATATTCCCTTTGGATTTATTTTGATAGTAAGCTAGTGGCTGATAGGTGGGCCCTACATAGTTTGGATTCTCCAAAATAAAAATAATTCTGGAAAAAGGATTAGCGATTGACAAGTAAGGCCATGGTGTATAGACTGGGTGCATGGATTAAGGCCTTGGTTCACGGTGGACTTGGTCTATGAAATAGTGCACCGGTGTGATGACTCAGCAGATTGGCTATGGTGGCATGGTGACGAGATGACATGTGTGTATTAGGGTTGACATGGATGTCTATGTGTATGATGACTAGTCAGATGACTTGGCAAAGGCTGCGATGGCAAACTAGGCTAACATGGTGCTTGTGTGGCTTACACATCGGACGACAAGGTTGACTAGGACAGACACGTTGGTAGCGGTGCTCAAGACTCGATGGTTGACGGCAAACAACAGATTTGGTAGTGCACACATAGGGGAACTCAATGGTGTGGACGCTAGGTTAAGAGGTGGCACGACGCAACTGGTGGAAAAGGTAAAGTGGAGCACGACAATGCTCGCGAGGTGGTCGATGAAGGCTGAAACTCACCGATGATCGGGCAATTGCTCGTTGGAGCAAGGCAGTGACAACGACTTCAACTTTGAATTCCGGAGAGACGGCGTGACTTTGGGCGATGGCTAGGGTTGGCAAAGTGTAGAGCTACTCGGGGTGATGATTTTCAAGGCTTGGCGTGCCTTTTTATGGCATAAGCAAGAGGAAACTGGGATGGAGATAGCGGCGCAGTCGTATGCGAACCGGACTCCGCGGGGAAGAAAAGTAGTGCGGAGACGAGCTAGCAGGCGAGTCCAGCTGGCAGTGAAAGAAGGGAGAGAAAGAGAGCGGTTCATAGGTGGGGTCAGCCAGTCGGTGAGAGAGTGTAACAAGCTGGTGGACTAGGCCAGGGCGAGGCAGGCCAGACGAGGGAATTTGGACCAGGCTGGAAAAGAAAATTGGGCCAGGAGAAAGAAATCGGACCAGAGAGGATTTTAGAATTCCACGGTTTTCTGATTTTCAAAAATTGGAATAAATTCAATTGAGCTCAAATAAATAGCAAATAAACTCAAAAAATACAAAATACAAAAAATTCCTTGTGTCACAATGAACCCAACTAAAACTGGTTTTGATTTAATTGAGGTTTACTTTATTCAAATTAAATCTTTTTATTTTCTAAAAAATCACATTAAGCTTTGATTAATTTAAGAAAAATTTAAATGGTTATTTTTATTTTAAAAACTTTAAAAAGGCACTAAAAATCAGGGTGTTACATAACCGAGAATGAAGTACAAACTAATAGTGATAATAATATTGAAAAGAAGCACCGTGCATTGTCTTGATTCCTGATACTGTGCCCACAACACAAATAACACAAATATATATACCTAAAATTAATGAAAGATGGTATTAAGATATACAGAAGATTCTGATTCTGGAGCATGCATAGAAGTAGGGCTGTAAAAAAAGCTCGAGGCTCGCGAGCTGCTCGAATTTGGCTCGCTCTAGACTCGATTCGAGCTTGGCTCGAGCTTCAAACGAGCCGAATTCGAGCTTCATCCTAAGCTCGCGAGTTTTAACGAGCCGAGCTCGAATAGCTCGCGAGCTTAGGATTTTTTTACCCCTCCCTAACCCTAATTCCCCGACAGGCCACGCCGCCCCAGCGCCCCACGCCCCCAGTCCCCACCCCTCCCTCCCGCTTCTCCCTAATTCCCTGCGCGCGCGCCGCCGCCCCCCACGGCCCACCCGCAGCCCCGCCCGCCGCCTCGCCGCCCCGCCCCACCCCGTCCGCCGACTCCTCCTCTCCTGCCGCCGCCGCCCGCCTCGCCCCGCCGCCGCCACCCTCCCGCCCCGTCCCTTTCTCTCCCCACCGCCGCCTCCCCTCCCCTCCTCGCCCCCGCCGCCTCCCGTCCCTCCATCCTCTCCCCGCCGCCCCCTCCCCGACCCTTCCTCTCCCGCTGCCCCGCCCCCGACCCCTCCTCGCCCCGGCCGCGCCGCCTCCTCTCCCATTCCCTCCTCGCCTCTCGCCCGCCACCACCCCCTCTCCGCCGCCCCTTCCCTCCTCCTCTCCCCGCCGCCGGTCCTCTCGCCTCGCCGGCGCCGCCTCTCTCGCCCCGCTGCCGCCTCATCCCCGCGTCCCTCCTCTCCCTGCCACGCCTCCTCTCCCACCGCGGCACCGCCGACGCCTCTCCTCCCCCTGGCGCTCCTCCTCCCCCGTCGGCGCCGCCCCTCCTCGACCGGGATCCGGCCACGTAGCATGCAGGTACGCATCGAGCCTAGATGAGCCGAGCTCGAGCTTGCTAGGTCAAGCTCGCTCGAGCTCGGCTCGTTTACAGCCCTACATAGAAGACCAGAAAATAGGCGACTATAGCAACTCAGTGCATCTCTTCCTCCATCAGAAATATTTGTCTGGAACGTTAGATTAATTAAGCTGAATGATGAGAGGAGACTGAAAGCGATAGGACATAAAACTAGGAAATGCCAACAACTACTAACTAGAATCTCCAAGAAAGGATACAATCATACAAGCGGAAGCTAGCAACTAAGTAATTTAAGATGTAGCTATCTGATGGATGAAATCTAGTTTGGTGTGGTTCTAGCTTCTAGTTTATTTGGTTTTAATATTAAGGAAGTAACATGCACGACACTAGTGGAGATCTTGTAGTTTAATTAGTAGTTAAGTATTCTTGTTCCACATGGTAGTACAGGGGCACAGGGCTAAGGCAATAAGATAGTACAGATTGGGACGTACAGATAAAACAAAAAAATGTTCTCCCTCTCTATATAAAAAAAAACTCCAGAGCATGCATGATTCGAAGCTCGAAACAGGGGCAGTGCCAAAACCATATCCTTGAACGTAATATTTTTAACGTTTCCATACTGCTGAGAATTAAATAATTCTTTTATAAATGGACATAATATCCATAATAACTGTTGTGAGGGGATCAGTCGTGAAGAATCTTGCACGACATCTGAAGTAGTATCACCGATTACGTTAATTTTGTGCTTTCAGTAGAAATATCCCGATGAACTCTCATCGAAACTGAGAGAGAGCCTTTTATCGCTTCGGCAAGGAGCTCTTATGACGAGAACAATTGGAGGCCACCGTTTCAAGGGGATTGTGTGGTAGACTCAACCAAGTTCAGCGAATTGTTGATCAGACGGTGACTGTTATTGTCATCGCCTGGCTTTTTGCCTGAGATAATTTTATTGACACCGTGATTAGGAGTCAACTAGGTTTCGCTATACATAGGAGCTGTTGGCGAATAACGGTCGCCCACGACTGCATTGAGAGTACCCTGACCCTCATATCGTGGCGTCACACTCTTGTTGTCGTGTTTGACGGTTGAAAGCACCAGGCTTACCATAGTGCCTAGGCATTCTGACAAGGCTGAAATGCCTGGTTCCCCAGGTAACGTTGATGACTAGGGCGATGTGTCTTCTTCCATTTGGTCGACTTTGCTGGTCTCAAAGACTGGCAAGCCTAAGATGTAGGATGATGATAATGAGGCGTCATGTTATATGGTGCAAATGCATGCGTCCATGTCGAGATTGGCGTAGTCTGCCAGATCGAACCAATTCTCCTTATCCTATTTTCCTACCATGATTGCATGGGCAATATCATCAGAAAAGGGAATGGTAATGTTGCTGATGAGAACCTTCAAGGACTTAGTGCCTTATTCCCCACGGATGGCGACAGCTGTCGACAAAAGTTGTTGATCTTATGAATTATGAGAAAAAGGCTAAGTCTCTTAAAAGGATTTAGGAGGAGAATAGGAATAATCTTTATTGATATGAACTGGTTACAAAATGCACTTATTAAGAGATTATAAAATGATGTAACTAGCCCTAGTCTCTATAAACTTCTTACTGGTCAGAAGATATTAATTATCTTGTTTGTTGTTGTTTTTCCCATTGTTTTTGTTCGCGTTTTCTCTCATTAACCTTTAAATAGCGCTGAAGGGGTGTCAGTTATCTACATGAGTATGCGCTTTGTTGAATCTTTCCGTCCAATCGAATGGGCGATTGCTATCAGCAAGAAAGATCTAACAATCGGTGGGAGAATCACGGAGACAACTACAGGGCGGTTGTTGTTAGAGGCATAAGACCGAATCATCATACAGTTAGGAGTGGATAAAGCACGTGCTTTATCTGTCACATGAGAGAATTGTCTGGAGGTAGGCTCTTATACCAGTTCATGAGATTTCCGAGTGATTGTTGATCGAGTAAACTATACAATAGACCTCCAACCAATGGTACTCAAACAATTACCTTTAGAAACTTAAAATCATATGGTTTTTAAAGTCTTAATTAAATGTTAAAACCATATTTAATCTCATCAGTCATACAACAAGAAATAGTTGTCCGCCCCCCCTCGTGTGACTGTGCGGATTTGTGCGTGATTGTACGTGAACACAACGTCCGGGTTCTTTTGGGTTTAAAATTGGTCTATACTTATACTGTCTATAGTAACTAGCTTTTAAACGATACGTTTTTAAAGCGGGATTAATAGAAAATTATAGTAAAAATGTATTAAGTTTAACTGTACCAGCAAAAATCATATATAACTATTTTTCTCGATATACTATCTTTTACAAATAAATATAATTTAAATATTTAAATCATAAGTCATATCCCATCAACTTAACCCATTCAACATCCACCGAAGGCGTTAAGAAACAGCAACAGAAAACGGTTCCATCAGGCCCAACTTTCGGTCCACGTACAATGATGTATCACCAGCAGTTCAGCACGGAAGGGATCCCGACATCCCGTGCACCCAGAAAAATAAAAACCACCCCACCTTCGATCACGTTCGTCCACCTGTAGGTCCTTTCCCCATCTGCGTCCCGATGCGTGCCACGTTTCGCGCGATCCATGCCTCCCGAGCGGACGGTGGGCCCCACCCGCTCACGTGCTGTCAGGGAGAGAGACCGCCGCACGTGGGGAGGCGCTGATGGTAATCATTGATGGTGCTCTGCTCAATCGGGGCTCGCCGCGTGTCCATCCCAGTCGCCCCGTGAATCAGTCACTGTGGAGCACGGGGGGCGCAAAGTGGCTTTGATTAGCGATATTGTTTGATCTCTCGCTCAAGCCACAGGCCCGGTTTTCTTTGCCTTTTCCTTTTGTTTTCGCTCCGGTTCATTTGAAAACCAAAATAAATAGGCTAGTTTTTCCAAATAATTTCTCGAAGTTACTTTTTAAATGATTTTTTGAATTTAAAATTATCTGTATTGTCCGTGTTAGCGTTTTTATCTTTCGTTATTGTCTTAAAAAATCCAATAAAAATTATTAGGCATATACATAAGATAATAGCTATGGTCCAAAAAATCGAGTCATATATTGAGTGGGTTTCTTGTACTTTTTGTTAAGCTGATATTCCTTCGTCCTTACCCGTTTGAATTGAGTCTCATCCTTTGTTATTCTTTTCATGTTGCTGCCTGCTAAGAGCATCTTCAAAAGAGGCTCAATATTTTATCCTCTAAAATCTCATATTGAGAGTCTTTCTAAAAAAATTGTCCTTTAAATCTTTCCCCTCCTTCAGCAGCTCCTCTAAATTTGGATCCCTAAAATTACCATTTAGGCACTGTATATTTGATGGTGATTCACCTCAATTTTGGAGTACCAAAATTATTAGGCGTGTTTTTGAATATCTATTGGAGGTTTGTTTTTAACTTTTATACCCAATATTTGAAGATAGGGAGTGAGAAAGAGCATCTCTTGGAGTCAGGTAAGGATGGAATGAATCCATCCCTGTTTTTAAGGATGGAACCATCCCCATCCCCTATTGTCCCTAGAACCAAACACACTATTGGAGGCAGGTAGCGAGGAAGAGGGACAAACCCATCCCCTCATTTTTGAGGGATAGGGGCATCCTCAATTTAGGGGAATATTCCCGGGATATTCCCTAAAGGGGGTGGACTTTGTCCCTGCTGACTCCAATCCAAACAGGTCCAAATCTGGAATCGTCCCGTCCTATCCCCTATTGTCCCTGAACCAAACACACCCTAAGTGTCTAGCTTCCCGTCAAACCTGCTCTGTGTTACGCCATGATGGTCTTGTCGGGTAGCGAGAAGCTACCCGCCTACCCGGAATTAGCGTTGCTAATAACAGCTTCTAGGAGCAAATGCTATGCGTACGAACCAGCTAATTAATCTACGAAAGCGAGTATAAGCTGATCCATATGCGTGACTGGTTGGTGGAATTCAAGCATACGTAGGTATCTTATAATCAGATATTAGATTATATACTCAAAAGTATAAAAAATATATAATAATACTATTTAAACGGTATATAAGAAGTAAGAGTACGTACATTCAAGAGTATATAAATTTCACACACACACACACACACACACACACACACACACACACACACACACACACACACATATATATATATATATATATATATATAGGACGAGTGTTTCATGCACCATGGTGTCTAGGCACCCATATCAATACCCATTGATTTGCTTTGAGATTCGCAACGTTTGATGTGGGTATCTTCATATACCCATAAAAAAGTATATTTGAGATGTCAAACTCCGAAAAAAATTAAATTCAACTTCAGTTTAATTAGTTTGAACTATTTTTATGGTATATACTCACTGTAGTCGCATTGAACTCAAAAGTAGTTCAAACTAGTTTGAACTGAGTTCAAAACTTACTTACCATAAATATATCAAGGGTATAAAACATTTTCATACCCAAACTCAAAAAAATTATCAATCATACACGTGTATCGGATGTGGGTGCCTAACGTAATTTTCTATATATATATATATATATATATATATATATATATATATATATATATATATATATATATATATATATATATATATATATATATATATATATATATATATATATATATAAAATAACAGAGGCACCATGGTGCCTATGCTCCATGATTGAGACTTTCCATCCATAATTGATTCAGCATACTAAATCAATAACTTCCTTTCTAAATTGATGCTAAATCATTACACTTACACGTATCTAAAAGCAATCCAAAGGCAGAGAGGCCTGGTGTCCAGACACCATGGTGCCCCATTTCAGCGTCAGGCACCATGGTGTCTGGGCACCAAGCCTCCCTGCCTTTGGATTGCTTTTAGATGTGTGCAAGTACAATGATATATAATATATCACGTAAACCCGTTAACATTCATTAATTCGAAAATGTATCGATTTGGAAAGGAATTTATTGATTTAGCATGCTGAATCAATTATAGATGGAAAGTCTTAATCATGGATGCAAAGTCTCAATCATGGAGCTTGAGCATCATGGTGCCCCTATTATTTATACTATAGTGAACAGTAGTATCATGAAAGTCGGCAATGTCAAAAATTTATGGTGATCAATAGTGTGTGTATTTTGCAGAACAACAGAAGTATGTAGTATGTAAACTACGTTGAAACTAATTTGTTTTATAGACTAGTTACATACCCGTGCGATACAACAGAACTCATTAAATATATAGAGAGTCGTGCTATAGAAGAGAGTTGCTCTGATCGATTGAAAAGTGGAGAATAATAAGAAGTTAAGAGAATAGAGTGGTTAGAGGAAAATGGACATACAACCACTAATTCATTCTTTTATAATAGTAATGATAATTGATGTGTGCTTGCACGGCTGAAAGCGGTTATGTACATGGATTAACACTTGCTAGACAATTGATGTGTGCTTGCATTGGCGGTAGAGAAAAGTGTTTGCATTTGGCGACAAAAGTAGTATAACCATAGGGAGAATATAGAAAAAATAAGAAGTATATTTAAAAAGTACTATAACCACAAGGAGCATATAGAAAAAAAAGAGAAGTGTGTGCCCAAATAGAAAGGAGTATATATGCTTGTGGAAAAGGGTATACAGCAAAAGGACTACAAAAAAAAGTATATTTAAAAAGTAGTATAACGAAAGGAGCATATAGAAAAAAAGAGAAGCATATGCCTAAATAGAAAGGCGTATATAATAAAAAATATTACAAAAAATAAGTTTGAGATACTGCATTCACTATTGTAGAAAAAGTCATTTGCCATATCATAGACAGGAAAGAAGAATGTTACATACGGCGTGCTCGAGGAGGACGTGGCACGCCTGGGGAGGAGGTAGTGTGCTCAGGGAGGAGGCTAGGTAGGAGAAATCGTGCTCATGGAGGAGGTGCGCTAGGAAGGAGGCGGCATGCTTGGGAGGAGGCGACGTGCTCAAGGAGGAGGCATGCTCAGGAAGGAGGAGGTGTGCTTAGAGAGGAGGCGCACCAGGGAGGATGTGGCGTTCTCGGGGAGGAGGTGCACTGGGGAGGATGCGATGTGCTCGGGGAAGAGGTGCGCCATGGAAGACGTGGCGTGCTTGGGGAGAAGTAGGGGTGCGGGCAAACCCTAGTTTGAATATAAATAGGGTTGGCATCACACACAGGTTCTAAATTAGAACAGTCTATGATAAATACCCTAACATCTTGTGTTTCAGAGTTTTCTTGAAGCTTTTAAAATAAAATTCACCATTTCGATTTTTTGGAATTAATTAAAGCATAAATTATTTTTTTGCAAATCAAAAAGATTAATGTGACTAACTTAAACTTCAACTATTGCTAAAAATATTTAAATTGGATTCCTTATGCTTCATGGATTTTTTTGAATTTTCTAGAATTTTTCTAGGTTTATTTGCTATTTCTGGGAGCTCAATTGAATTTATTCCTATTTTGGAAAATTAAAAAAGCATTTCAAAAATTCCTAAAGCCTTGGGCCTAAACCCTATCCTGGCCCATCTTTCTTTGGCCCAATTCGGCCAGCCCACTCGGTCGGCCTACTCCCTCGCCCATCCGATCGTGGCCAAGTGTCGCCTATCGGAGTCATTCGTGCCGTCTGATCCCCTTTGGTGCCACATGTCTTTGATCTTGTCACCCGTGCACTATTCGTCATCTCCATCTTGAACTCCCACCATTGCTTGCCATGACAGCCTTGGCGTCTGTGCCGTGTCTGCTCTATACTCCGTGCCATGCCCATCCCCACCTCCTTGGTGTCTGTGTATTTAAGCCGGCCGAGCCCTCGTGTTTTGAGCCATCCCGAGCCATTGCCTTCACAGCCATCTAGAGCTGCCACCTTCGCTCATCGTTGTTGTCATCGTTGTCGTCATCTTACACAACATAGGGGTGGCCCTATCTTGGCGGCTACACCCCTACACGTTGCCTGGAGATGGGGCGACTATGACTTCACCGATGGAAGTAGACTCATTCTAGGAGGTATGTGGCATTTAGGTCCCCGAGGGGTTGGGGGCAATTAGCTGATTTACCTCACCCCCGAACCTCTAGGTCAGCTTTTTATAGAAAAATATGAACTCAGTTAAGAATCCTTGTTAGTTAGTGGCTAATCTCGTAGTTTCTTTCCACTCCCAGATACCCTCATTTCTACTTGTGGGAAACATGACTGACCGTCGCTAGCTTATTCCTTACTTTGACCCTTGGGAGTTTTTAAAAGGCAAATTTGGGCCTTACAAAAGGGCAAATTTGGATGTGATAAATGGGAAATCTTTTGCCGTGCATAAAAGGCTATATCCATTTATCCCTGCGCTCTCTTCGGTTAACAAAAGTGATGTCCCCAGATATGTGCAGTTAAACCCTATTATTTTGACTAACGATATTATTTAAAACAAAAACTGTATGAGTAATTTGAAATAAAAGTATTATACTTTTAAATATATAATAAAAGAATTTAATGGTAAAAAGAGACTTTGAAAACTCAAAAACGAATAACGTGGTGACCGGAGGAATTGGGTACATTATACAGACCTCTGGCCAGCTTGTTTGACCCTTGGAGCTTCCAAGGGCAAAATAAGAGGTAAATGAAAGAAGCTTTTAGGTTCTTTTCAATTATGGATTATGACTTATAGTTATAAGTTATGATATTTGGCTATAAAAAAGTGTTTATGTGAATGAATCAAATGCCAATAAAATATTTCGAAAAGGTTATCTCGATAAGCTTTCTCGAAATAGCGGCGGCCCCTCTTAGCAAAAAAACGCGGGGACCAGGGGCGAAGCCCAATAGTGGCCCGTGGGTGCAGATGCACCCCAAAAAAAAAATCAAAAACAAGTTATTACCATCAGATTTTGGCCCTATAAGCACCCCCCTTGGGCCAATATGTTGCACCCCACACCCGACTTAGAGCAGTAAAACCGCTTAACTTGAGCCCGCATAGGAAGTCAACCGCGTCTACTCCATCGTCTTCCTCGAGGCTCGCGTCCCTTACTCGTGTCGCTCGTCTTCCGCCGCCAGGCCCCGCACCGCGACTCGACTGCCGTTGCCGATCGGTGATCGCCATTGGCCGTCGCCCAGCCCAGGCCTTGGAGCACGTCTACCGTCTGTGGCTCGCACCCCCCTCTGTTACGCTCTAGCTTCGCCACTGCTGGGGACCTTATATTGTGAAACAAACGGAGTACTACATCAAGTTTTTGTTTTGAAGTTTAAACATCCCAGATTTATATTAAGTGAAACAACAGTACAAGGTCCCCTCTTTTACAAAGATATTCTAGAAATAAAGAAAAATTACATGGCAGCTCTTCCAAATTTTCAGATCGTTAAACACATCGATGCATAGCACAAATAGAATTTATGCCAGAGATTAAGAAGCCAGCCGGGCTAGGGATGGCAACTGGGTGCGGTGAACACGGGTAGTGTTTGTCTATACCCGTATCCGCGACCTCGATTTACACGCACAGACATACCCACGAAAGACGATGGGTGAAGAACCTCGCTCATACCTATCGCCTGCGGGTACCCATCGCCCGTAGGCATGCCTATGTACCCGCGAACTGAGAGTCATCATCTAAGAGTTGAACTAATAACATGTACATATAAGCAGCAGTTATTGTTAGGAAATATAATAGCTATAAAAAAGTTTATAACAATCAATAACAATTAGAGATATTGTTATGGCTGTGCCACATGTCAATCTATATCGTGGGTAAACGAGCGGGACGGGTACGGGTGGAGTTACCCATACCCGTGCCCGTTTACCCGACAGGTGGAGTGTTCCCCCTATTTCCATACCTGTGGGTAAAAAAATATCTCATACCCGGCTCCATTAGGGTATTTATCCACGGGTATACGGATAAACGGGTACAATTGCCATCTCTAAACCGGGCTAATTGATGATGGGGAATAAGAACCGCCGCCATCATGACTCACACCAAAACCCTAGAGTGACCCGATCTGGAAGGGAAACCAAGGATATTCTTCGGGGGAAATATTGCTTGTACTCTAGATCTACGAAAAACCAGTAAAATGATTTTATATATTTTTGGCTTCAACTTCTTTCTACTACTATTATTTATTATACTAATAAATCTTAATCAAAATCTATAAACTCTAATAAAAAAAGCCCCTCGAATCTCGCCGGAGAGAAGGAAAGTGACCGGACCTGACAAGGATCCCGGAATGGCAACGCACGACGCCCCTGCAGGTTGCAGCTACGCAGCATACCACGATGGCCCAAGCGGCGGACGCACGCAGCACAGACGTCTTCCAACCCAACAAATTATCTGCTCACCGTGCGCGCGTAACGAATACGAAACTTCTCCCAGGACGATGAGTGACGTATATTTGCCCGACATCTTTGGTTTTCGCGGAGACGCGGCAAGCAACGAGGCAAAAGCATGCTACGAAGAAGACAGACGCTAGCAACAAGGTACGCAGCGTGTGGCCGGTCCATCTTTCTACCCACCTGCCTACCGTGTTCAGGGTGACAAGAGGTACGTAAAGAGGCCCATCTCAAGCTTCACCGGAGCGGCGTGGCCGGCCCAGGTAGGCTTGTGGGAGGAGAACAGGACAGCTCTATCCTCTCGCGTCGAGGGGAAGCCTCGAGCTCGTTCTACCTAACATTCTTGCAGAACATATAGCTTTTCAATTGAAAAATAGAGTTTCATTTCGAACATTTTTGCAGAACATATAGCTTTTCAATTAAAAAAATAGAGTTTCATTCCGAAAGGCAGTGAAAAAAAGCTGTTGAGTTAACTAAAAAAGCAGCTATAAGAAGAGTAAAAGTAAAAATTACAGGTCGTCTTGTAGGGAAAGAAATTGCACGTGCCGAATGCATCAAGAAGGGCAGACTTCCCATCCAAACAATATGGCTGATACGATCTCATGTGCAATGGCTTGATTAACTAAGCTTTGCTTTAATGAATTTAACTAAACAAGGAAGCTAATTTTGCAGGGACCGTCTTGCCCTCTGGGCCAGGTTTCCTCCAAATGCGATCTGGACCTAGGTGCAACTAGTACAGTACGCAGGCAAGGGAAAAGCTTGGGGCCAACCAGTGGTGGATCCAGGTCTAGGGTTATCTGAGTTTCAACTCTAACCTAAACTCAAAAGCTCATTATAAAATTTAAAAAGTATCTTATATGTAGTGAATACCACCTATGATGTATTATCCAGCCTCTGTCCCTTAGGCCAGCCATATTTATATTTTGAGATTGGGCTAGAAAAGCTACCCCAATTTAACGGTCGGAAGTTTCGCAAAACACAACCAGTATCAGGTAGTTTGAAATTCGAGGCCAACCATATTTATATTTTTCATGTAAAGAAAACCACATTTATATTTTTTTTGTACACCGGCCATACACTCCTTGTACAGAGATCGCCTTAAGTTGGGATGGACGGTGGATATCAAAGAACGGTAAATCCAAATCAAGTGTCGGATTGAGCCCTAATGATTTAATGATCTATATAACCTTTTAGAACATGTTTATTTTCTTATGGAGTACATACATAAAATAAAAAAAGGAATTTCTGGAGTAAACGAGGTAGACAGGAAAATTTTGAAGTTATTTTTGTTGATATGGGTTTTACGTCCACTTATTGAAACTGCTTTTTAAAAAAATTTCTTAGGTATATTAGTAGGATATGCCTAGGGGTATAAGCAAAAATATTGCAAATCCAGCATATTCCAAAAAAAAACCATCCAGAAAAAGAAGAAAGATATAAAAGAAAAACCAAGTGAGCCAATTGCCCAATTGGGCATGACAATTGGCAAGTGACACCTGCGCTGCTGACAAAGGCTTCAGTCTGCAGCTGCCCGAAGTAAAAAAGCACAACACGAACGCTGTCAAGTGACAACGACACAAGGAAAATGACAAAACGTTCTCAGCGTCAGGGAAAAAAAAAGGAAATGCAACAGTGTCCTTCATGCTAAGCAAATTCAGCTGCATTTTTTTTTTTTTTGCAAACCGTCAGCCACCATTAGCAATTGAGAATAGTAACGAACACCAAACAGTTGCTCTTGCATCAATGTTCATCATATATCTTAATCGTCCATCAGGCCTTTGCAAGTGGTAGCAACAACCTCCGTGGCTCCATGTGGGAATTCCATGTACGGACAGTACTAAAAATTTGCAAGTGGTATCAACATTCTGCACAGGTGTAATAATACAGGCTGTATAGGGTGTGATCGGTTCGGCTAAAAAGCTCATGACTTATGACTGAAAACACTGTAGCTGGCTGAAAAAAGCACTGTAACTAACAGAGGCTTATTTAGCATAATTAAATTTTAAAAAATTTAAAAATATAAAAAATATGTTAGCCCATTACGTATAATACAAACAAATACGGGAAAAAAACCGGCAAAAAAGCTCAACAAAAAGCCAAAAATTCAGAAAAAGACGAAACTTATAAATAGTGCCAAATAAGCCCGCAGCACTGTAGCGCAGCCATGTTGATCACGCCCTATAGATTCAATAAACAGTGTATTTTTTCAACAACTTGATTGACAAAATTTGGCCAACGGACAGGACAGGGTGGCTATCAAGAACAATTGCTATGTTACACAACCCAAGACCAGAAGAGATGGGAATCCAGCATCTCTCACTTCACTTTTAAATTACCTTCACCTTCATGGTAGATTCTATCACCATCTATACAAGAGTGTCACTCTTTATTTGGTGGAATAAACGAATCCGTCCCCATTCTATTATGTGTATTTACCGACTACATCCAAATTATCCAACGCCCCCTTTCTCCCTTCTCCTCAAGTTTACACAGGCCTTTTTGACTTCAAAATAACGACGAATCCAACTTCAGATTCAGTTGCATTTACGAAAGATTGGTATAACGAAGAATGGTATATTGACAGGAGTGGATATCATGGTATCCGTAAGAGATCAGGATCTTGCAAGCATTCTTGGGGATTGGCATAGAAATAGTCCTCTTCTTTGGGTCTGTCAGGAATCACTGTCCTCTTAGAAGCTGATCCCATCCGGCTTGCATGGGCAGCCTTGAGCACTGAAGAGAACTCATCCCATCGCAAAGAACCATTGTTATACTGATCTACTAGCTCGACAATAAGCTTGCGATCTAACAAGATTGTCTTCTTGAAACCCATGTACCTGCATGCAGAGCAAGTGACAGAAGACATGTAAGTACCACATCTGGACAAGTGCATCACTTTGTGGAGTTTAGCAGAAAGCATATCCTGAGTATCTGCCCTACAACTATCAATGAGGATTGACCAATAACAAACAATGTATGTACCAAGTTGCAAATGCAATATATCAAAATCTCCGTCATAATGTGCCGTATAGCCAAGTGGAATACATACCTGCGATGACCCTCAACAACTTTGGCCATATTGCCATCATACGTCGGAACAAATATATCACTTTCTAAAGAAACCAAGTAATCCAGTGCTGCCATTTGCGATGAATGGTTCTGGAAGAACATTAGATCAGAAGGTTCCAAAAGTGTCTCTTTCCTCACCTATAAATCATTGTTAAAGCAAAAATGAATCAGCAAGGAGGAGAACGAGAAGAGGTGAGAAATGGTCGTATAATTGTACAACGTGTGATTCAATAGATTTATAACACATTCCATTGTGTCCATACCACATTTGGGTAAGCTGAAGTGAGAGCAGCCATTCTGCGCTTTCCACCATATATTTCTCCAGCCGCAATATATATTTGCATACTTCTATCGATGTCCAATGCTCTGAGGACAAGAGCAGTCTCCTCTGGCGTCAATGGGCAAAGGCCATCTTTTCTTTTCAAGTCTGAGTTAATGACTTTCTCTTTCCACCATGGATAAGCATACCTGAGGCCAAGAATAGTTTGAAAACTATTGTCAAAAGAGCATGTCCATTTGACAGGTTTTAATGACCCACTCTACGAACAAGAATTGACCAAAGAAATACAACCGCATGTTTAAATTATAATTCCAAATATTCACCTCATTCTTGTGAGTTCTTCTGCCTCTTCATTACTGCAACCTTGTGTACAGCCAGAGAAAGCCAGCATATCCATTTCATAACGTAAATGAAGAACCAAGAAAGGACCATTTTGGCGAAGTATCCTAATTACTCGCTTGCCCAACTCTTCAATTTGTGAGGTAAATCTCAGAGAGGCGTAATTTACTCGGCATCGCAGTTTCTGAATCTCCATAGGCAAGCCATTGTTCACTAGCCTAGAATCAGTTCTATTCAAATGGAGAACCTTGTACTTCCGAATTAATGGAAGAATCTGGTTCAAATTTAATCAACTATTAGCTTAGTGAATAAACGCTGTGATCCAAAGCAGCCTTAATACAATGCAAGATGAAGCTTACCTGATTATGGTAATAGGATATATCAGACCAACTGATAGGTGGCATTGAGTGGAACATCCCAAGTTCGACTCTTCGCTTTACCCTTGGGGGCAGTTCTCTCAGTATGCGAACTTCATCTCGTAAAGAGGTTATAAAGTATTCAACATCAAATATATCTTGGAACTCACTACAAGACAATGGATCACTCATAAGCACAAAACCCACTAATAGCTCAAGAAATAAATCATGCAAGGAAATTTATATCAAGGTGCCAAACTGCACCTTGGATCATTCCAAAATGAAGTCTTATCCAACTCTGGCACAACCAAAGTGACATTCAAATATCTTGCTATTACAACCATGTCACATATCTGATGAAACCAAAAGGTAGAGAAGAGAAGAAGCCAATGTTAAGGGTCAAAAGTTATCATTGTAAAGCACATTCCTGAAGAAATTTGAAATTTCATGAACAGAGTATAGGGGTTTTCCAATACTTACTGCAGCTCGCATTTGGTTAAGCCCACCATTGCAAGAAACCATCAAATAACCATTGTTTCTATAGATTCCTGGATGACAATAACAACAACAAAACATAAGTGGCAAACACAAATAGAGCACATACTGTACATACTGCAGGCAAGCTATACTGGTAACAAATAAAGCATTACTATTGTAGTGATGCACATTGAATATTTGTGTGGAAACAGGAAAATCGAGCATAGTAGGTTGCCTGTTTGCCAGTCGCTCAGTCCTGTAAATACCATTTTCCATGTGGGGAAGGACACATAATTATCAATGAAAGTAAAATGCGTGAACATGTGCATTGGTGTAGAAGGAAAATGAATAGGATTCTCTTTTATTGAATTACCTCCTAATTGAACAAACCAAGAGTTAATTTACAAAATGTGAATGCTAGAAAATGTCCAACACAGTTAATTCACAGATAAAAACCTTGCTACAGTTACCCAAAAGGTGCTGGGCATTTCCTTTGCTATCCATGTGACTAATGATAGGCAATTATGAAGGACAAAAACATCAGTTAGAGTGATGAATGATTGCCAACCCCATCCAAGCATATGCAACCCACCTAAAAAAGTATGATCCTAACATAGAAACAACCCAAAACACAAATGTCACGCGCAGACTACAACGACCAAACAACAAAAAACCCTGACCTACCAACCGAAAGGAGATCCGACACTGTGCAATCTTACACGATGCAGCACAAACGACATCACCACACCATCCAAGCCTAAACTCAATCTGAATTTACCGATTCAAGAATTCGGAAAAGATGAAACGGTGTGCCCACATTAACAAATCCTCCACAGCACACTGCAGACAACATTATGACGGAATGAAATCCGCATGACCCGAGCTAAATCACGCAGATTTACAACCAGTTCAAGCAGGCGAATATGACTGAAATCTACACCAACCGCTAGTCATTTTCATCCAAGTTTGAGGAAATCTACACCAGTGATTTGGAAGGATCTACCAAAATGCAGGCCGGCTGTCAATGTCCAAGGAACAGCCTTGTCCAAACAAAGAGCAGTTTTAAACAGGGCGAACAAAAGCGAGCAAGCGACCAAACAAACTCACTCACTTTTGGGCGGCAACACGGCCTTCTCCACGATGGGCTCCGGCGACGTCGGCCGCGCGCCGGTGAGCGCGGCCACCTCCTCGGACGCCGTGAGGCACGACGGCCACCCCTTGAGCACGCGGGGGCCCCACGTGTCCCCGACGGCGGTGAGCTGCACGACGCACGTCCACAGCAGCACCGTCGTGGTGACGCGCACCATCCACAGCTTCATCCGCGATCGTGCCGCCGCGGACGACGGCGGGCACTTGAGCTTCTCGCCGCCGACTCCGGCCGCCTTACCCCCCATGGATGCCTTCCACCCCATCGACCATGGACCAACGGAGCCCAGGAGCCAAGAACCTACGCGGCGGCGACCATCCAAATCCCCCACGCCTCAAATCCACCACCAACTCCAAGAACCGGCCGCCTTGCTCCCACTCCCACCCAATGCAGTACCAAACACCGCCTCTCCCGTCCTCGCCCCAGCACCTCCCAGGTCGACGCCGCCACCTTCGCGACAGCTGCGCGCGCGGCCACCCAAGAACCCCTCCCAACCTCCACGAAACCGGACCTCACCGCCGACCCGACGCCTTCCTTGCCCGAACCGCGGCAGCAAGCAACCGCCCGGCACGTCCTCCTCGGGCACCGCGCCTTATCGCCTCCTCCACCTCGAACGGCCAAGCCCGGCCGGCCAAGAACCGCCCATAGGCGCGGTGGGGGCACCTATCACACAAAGCAAGCCGCGTCCTTGGCTCCTTGCAAGATCGTGAGGCAACCTCGCCGCCGGAGACGACAAGGCCGGGCGGGCGGAGTGGATCTCGGGGGAGGGGAGAGGAGGGGAGGGGAGGGGAGGGAGAGCGATTTGTGGGGACGCGTAGTTATTCTTGGCTCGCGGCGTCGGTGGCAGCGACGCACGGGGCACGCGCAGAGTCGCGCACACTCCTCCCCTCCCCTTTCGCGGTCAGGGTGCGCGTAGCAGTATTAATGCCTTCGCTGCGTGTCGTAATCTACGTAAAGGGAAACGGTAGGTGGCACCGGGTGGTGTACATGGGACAGAGCGTACACACGTGGAGGGTCCTGGTTGCGGCAGCGCGGAATTTCAGAGATGATGGACGGCTAGGATTGGCCAGGGGGGTAGATGGAGGGCTGGAACGCGGTCTTGCGGGGCACGCGGAGGCGGAGCGGAGCCGTTTGGCGTTTGGTGTCGTGGGATGGTTTTTCCCGTGATGAGGCCGCCGCGGAACGTCGTTTGCGCCGGTTTTCAACCTACCACCCACTGCCCTTTGTGGTTATGCTAATGCTAGGATTTGTTTGGTTGATAATCTTCATTTCTGATAAAAAGTGATATATGGAGAGACTCATATTTTGATAATTTTTATCTCACTACGCAAGTCTGAAAGATAGGTTATTTACTTAGCAGCATATGCCAAAAACTAATGTATAAAAATAGTGATATAGGGATATAGGATAAAAAACAGGAACGTTGGATCGAGTTCCTTGAAATTAGGCGCTCGTTTTTTATCGCCTAGGCCTGAGCGCTCGCCAGGTCAATAACCAAACATGGTCCCGGCAAGCTCCTGGCTTTGTCCCGGCCAAACAATTACGTCCCAGGGCAACAAGCAAACACGCTCCCAATTTTTTATTTTTTATTGTTTATCTGTTGTTATACGTTTCTTCATTGTTTTAGATTCTTTCATTATACCATCGTGTAAGAAATTGTATGACCACATTGTTTTTGTTGAAACTCCAATCAACATTGATAGAAGTAATTTCTTTGGACCGACAATTACTCCTATGTAGCTTTTGTCTCGTGCAAGGAGAATAAAAAACGATTAGTGCTAGTAAGGAGAACAATAGGCTATGTATGTCTTCTTTTCGGTATATGGTTTTTCTCAAATAAATAAACTAGATGATTTCTTCGCCGTCGTTTCGAAGCGGCTTTTCAGGACAGTATTTTTGAAACGGCTTATCGATATTCGGTCTATTCAAATAAGCGTTCGTGTTAGGGCCAAAAACCATAAGCCGTAACTGAAAAGAACCCACTCATATATTCCTCTGTGTACATAACCCTTGGGGATTAAGCAAATAGGCACTCATCTTTTCTTTACCAAAGAAACGTATAGATTTTATGCTCTAAGAGCCCAATGCATAGCCTGAGTGTCTATACGCCATTGGTCAAGTTCTTTATATGTATACTAGTTCGACGGGTTAATATTAAAGGTACAAATCAATTCGACGAGTTAATATTAAAGGCACAAATCAATCAAACAATCTAAGGTGACATGTGCAAATAAGCCTAAAGCCCTCTCATATAATCCATTCTCTACCAAGGTATAAAATGCATGACATTGCTACTGTGCTACACACTACTAATATCCTACCACATTTTTCTCGGGGTTTGGTACACACTCCCTCCATTGCAAATTATATGGGTATTTCGAGTGGACACAAGGATTAATAAAAAATAAAATCAAGGGAAGGGGAAATGACAATGCTACCTTTGCTTAAAAAGGAATATAAGACAGAATAATTGATGGAGAGAAAATGTGAGGGCAAACAATTAAAAACATCAATAAATTCACATCCACCACTTAAATTATGCAGAGAGAGAGAGAGAGAGAGAGAATTATATGGCTTATAAAAAAACACAAGGAGTACATGATACATACACGTGCAACTAGGCTAGGTAATTACTATGACTGGTCAAGAAAACAACCTGAAAAATTAACCTATCTGAATATGTTTCGAGCATTGATTGCCTCAGTTTAACTTCAGAAGGCAGGTTATGCTCAGGTCAACTACTACTTAATAGATAGACATACATGACGTATG
This sequence comes from Dendrocalamus sinicus, assembly GCA_036346575.1. Classification (NCBI taxonomy): domain Eukaryota; kingdom Viridiplantae; phylum Streptophyta; class Magnoliopsida; order Poales; family Poaceae; genus Dendrocalamus; species Dendrocalamus sinicus. The sequence goes on along the minus strand of CM070657.1, from coordinate 24,842,210 downwards.
TGTTGACCGTGACCAAAGACATTGCATTTGCATGTAGCAATAGCAAATCCATGTACATGTTAGTACATAACTTTATTGGCCTGGTTAGTTTGGCCAAAAATGGGAGTTCAATGCCTTTTATATGAATCTATATTTTTAAAACGAATACGGATATGAATTTGAATATGCTCGAATACGAATACGAATCGAATGTCGTAATGGTAGGAATTCAAATCAAATATGTACTTAATTTGGTCAAATATGAATATCTTCCTACAACTTCTGTAACAAATCTCAGTAGAATAAATTCCTAGCGGTTTTGCCAGTTTTTAACTGGTTATTGGATTCGAACCGTCCAAATTCTAATTTCAAAACACAAAATTCGTCCCGGTTTTTTCTGGGATTTCCAGTAACTGGCCAGTTACTGTTAGGCATAGGAAACGAATCGAATAGTCTCGAATACGAATACGAATATTCTCAAATATAGATACGAATATTCTCGAATATGAATATGAACATTCTCGAATATGAATTTTGCTTACCATATTCGTGTTTTCTCGGATACAAATATCGAATTAAACGGATTATCTATTACGTTTATTACGTTTCCCACCTCTAACCATGGAATCCACTGCCCTTTTGGCCTCCTGTCACTTGTTTTAGCAGATATAGCCCCTTCTTACTTAAAATTGTAGAAATAGCCTCCTCTCAAACCGTGAAAGAAACATTACGTGACACGTGTTACCTAATACCATATGGTACCACATTAGGTTCGTACGCACAGGAAACATACCAGCAAACCACCTACTATGCTCCAATACAATAGCAGGGAAGCGCGACAGGCCACTTATTGCGATATAGGAGCGCAATGGTGGTTTGTTGTACGTTTTCCATGTGTATGAATCTAATGCTATACTATGCTGTATTAGGTAACACATGTCACTTTCTGGGTCTATCGAGGTGGAAGATGGAGCTATTTTTGTAAATTTGAGTGGGAGGGATGTTATTTCTATCCAAACAAGCGAAGATGAGGCTGCCTAAACGTAGGAAGGCTTCCATAACCGGGTGCCCTGCTTTCTACCCTTCACATGGACGTCCGCGTTGGCCGATGCTTCTTGTAAAGAATGTAAAGAAGAGAATATCGTGACAGATCATAACGCGTGTGTGTAACAAATAAAGTAGCTATGGTGATCGTAATTACACTTTATTAATGAATGTGATCATTAAATAATATATCCCCATGATTTAGTTAATCATTTCCCCTCAAATGGTTGCCGCTCGCATCATTCCCGCGACGAACTCATCCATCGAGCAAGGAATGTTCTTGGGAATATGTTTAGCTGTTGCGCTCGTATGAAATAAATAGTTGTGCATACAGGCTTTCTTTTAGACCCTGCTTATTTGAGTTTAGACTTTTGTCTTATAATTTATTTTTTACTATTCTTAAATTTCGTCCTTTTCTGATTTTTTTAGTTTATTTTGTGCTTTTTTGCAAGTTCTTTTTTCCGTATTCGTTTGTATTATACGTGATGGGATAATCCATCTTTTTTTAAATTTTTTAAATTTAATTATGCCAAATAAGTCAGTATTGGTTACAGTGAAATTTTAGTTATAAATTACTAAAATTCAGCCTAACTGAACACCACCTTAAACTTAAGGCGTTTAGGTGCGTAGACTAGACTATTCTATTTTTTTCCTACTTGGATTTTTTTTCCTACTTGGGAAATGCATGAGCGTGATTTGGGAGGTGTGGTATGCTCACTCTCATGCACACACCATCATCGAGAGACGATTAAGGAAAAATATTGGTTTCCTATTAAATGTATTAGGATACATATAATAGTCTGTCTTTTAAAATGGTCTCTAATATTTTTACCTTATCTAAAGATAATACTAGAGATAACCTCTTCAATAGTAAATTATTTCGTTAACTATTTTATACTATTTTCATCATAACTTCCTGTCTCACACACTTCCACTATTTGTATTAGTTTATGGGTTCAAGTCGTCTCTTACATAAAAGACAATATATTATCTCTTCTTATCTCTTTTATATAGGATTTTACTTATTTAATATAGCTAAAAAATAGCTAAGATGGTATTATTAACGTAGTTTGATGCGCTTATGCTGCAATCAAGTACATTAAGCACACAATGCAAGACCTTATTGAGATTCTTGAGTTGAGTGTTAAACAAGATTAATTTGGGAAGGGACTTTTTTAATCATTTATTTTTTTTCGAGGAGAAATTTACTTGTCTCAATGCAAGCTAGATGCAGGCTAGAGAGACTTTCACGTTCCGTTCTAGGTGAGAGTCTCTTTCCGTGGTCCAAGCTGCATAAGGTTCCAATTCTCCTTTATCAAGAAATGCTGATCCGATGCCGTCATGTACGCCAGAACAGCATCTGACCGCCCTCCTTGCTAGTACTTCCCTTACATGCTTCTTCAACCTTTGATTAGAAAACTAGAAGGGGGCGGAGTGCTACGCTGCGCCTACTTGCTTGCTTGCACAGGTTTGGTGTTACGGGTAGAGCCAACGCCGGTGTTGTCCTGTGCGTAGCGTGGCCTCTGTGTTTGGGTGTCGAACGGGTTTTGCATCGTGGGATGAGCTGTGCAGACGGACGTCTCACGTACGTCGATTGCGTGGACGTGGTCCAAGCTCGCCTAGATTGCGTGGACCTTTTGCTCTGACCTGTAAGTAGAGCTAGGTAAAATAGCTCTGTACCAGCGGCGGATTCTCTGGGAGTCCCTAGTTCACATAATTCTGCGTCACATAGTTCATATTCATAAACAAACCTCTTGTAACATTAAGAATGGCAGCTGATATCATTACAGCCTTGTAAGTTCTGGATACAATTAGGAGATGTAAATAACACATATTACCTAAGGATGTAGCATGAAAAGGTGAAAGCTAAGTAACCTAATCAATGGCACTAAATGACAGTCTGAAAGCACCAGTCACAATCGAATCATTCATCCAAAACAGCATATCTTGAAAGCTGATTATATGAGATCATGGCCTTGCTCATTTCGGCTTGAGCTTCTGGCTTATTCTTTATTATTCCTAAATTTCGTTTTTTTCTAGGTTTTTTGGCTTTTTTGAGCTTTTTTGCTAGTTCTTTTTCCCTATATTTGTGTGCATTGTCTATAATAGGCTAACCTGTTTTTTCGTTTTTAATTTTTTTAAAATTTAGTTATGCCAAATAAGCCACTATCAGCTACAGTGTAATTTCAGTCAGCTACAGTGTAATTTTAGTCATAAACCATCTTATTTCAGCCCAACCGAGCGGCCTCCATAATGGGACCTGGACATTGCGCGAAACACGAAACAACTTCAGAAATAAAGGGGATAGCAAGCATTCTACGGGAGTCCCTAGTTCACATAATTCTATGCCACACAGTTCATATTCAGAAACAAACCTCTTGTGACATAAGAAGGGCAGCTGATATCATGACAGCCTTGTAAGTTCTGGCTACAATTAGGAGATGTAAAAAACACATATTACCTAAGGACGTAGCATGAAAAGGTGAAAGGTAAGTAACCTAATCAATGGCACTAAATGACAGTCCAAAAGCACCCGTCACAATTGAATCATTCATCCAAAACAGCATATCATGAAAGCTGATTATATGAGATCGCCTTGCTCATTTCGGCTTGAGCTTCTGGCTTATTTTTTTATTATTCCTAAATTTCGTCTTTTTCTAGTTTTTTGGCTTTTTGAGCTTTTTGCTAGTTCTTTTTTCTCGTATTTTTTGCATTGTCTGTAATAGGCTAACTTGTTTTTTCATTTTTCATTTTTTTAAAATTTAGTTATGCCAAATAAGCCACTATCAGGTACAGTATAATTTCAGTCAACTGCAGTGTAATTTTAGTCATAAACCATCTTGTGTCAGCCTAATCGAGCGGCCTCCATAATGGGACCTGAACATTGCACGAAACACGAAACAACTTCAGAAATAAAGGGGACAATAAGCATTCTCTGGGAGTCCCTAGTTCACATAATTCTGCGCCACATAGTTCATATTCATAAACAAACCTCTTGTAACATTAAGAAGTGCAGTTGATATCATGATAGCCTTGTAAGTTCTGGCTACAATTAGGAGATGTTAAGAACACATATTACCTAAGGACGTAGCATGAAAAGGTGAAAGGTAAGTAACCTAATCAATGGCACTAAATGACAGTCTGAAAGCACCAATCACAATCGAATCATTCATCCAAAACAACATATCATGAAAGTTGATTATATGAGATCAGGCCTTGCTTATTTCGGCTTGAGCTTCTGACTTATTTTTTTTATTATTCCCAAATTTCGTCTTTTTCTAGTTTTTTTTGGCTTTTTGAGCTTTTTTGCTAGTTCTTTTTTCCCTATTTGTTTGCATTGTCTGTAATAGGCTAACCTGTTTTTTCATTTTTATTTTTTTTAAATTTAGTTACGCCAAATAAGCCACTATTAGGTACAGTGTAATTTCAGTCAGCTACAGTGTAACTTTAGTCATAAACCATCTTATTTCAGCCCAACTGAGCGGTCTCCATAATGGGACCTGAACATTGCGCGAAACACGAAACAACTTCAGAAATAAAGGGGAAAGCAAGCATTCTACGGGAGTCCCTAGTTCACATAATTCTGTGCCACATAGTTCATATTTAGAAACAAACCTCTTGTGACATAAGAAGGGCAGTTGATATCATGACAGCCTTGTAAGTTCTGGCTACAATTAGGAGATGTAAAGAACACATATTACCTAAGGATGTAGCATGAAAAGGTGAAAGATAAGTAACCTAATCAATGGCACTAAATGACAGTCTGAAAGCACCAGCCACAATCGAATCATTCATCCAAAACAACATATCACTACATAAATCACAAGCCATAGATCTGAAGGCCAGGCATCAATCTATGCTATGCCTCTATTGCATCATCTAAAACGCCAAGCTTTCACCATGAGAAAACCCAAATTAGTGAGGAGGATCTAGTTTTGCTTAGTAAACTATTCATAACTCTACAACCTAAAATGATGCCACGGGATGATGCGAGTCGTCGTATCCCAATTCACACCTCGATTTGCAAATAGATGCACAATAGTCTACACATAAGAATGCATACATGTTATAGAGAAGACGAGGGAGAGAAGAATCCGATAACCTGCCCCGTGTGGAGCTCGTTGTGCTTCCCGTCCTTCATTCAATCATACACATTCCAATATTCCATCCATGGAAAACATATTACCTTTGTAGAGGCATCTCTGGAACCATTTAGCACCTGGAATATAAAGTTTGGCTTTGACCACCTGAGCATCCACATTGCTACAGGGCAATCTCCAAAAATGTCAAAATGACTCAAATAAATTCAAGCACAGAATCAAAGGGCATTTCTTTTTTGACTGTTTAATCTTCCTGTGTTAGATATTATCATAAGTCAACATATAACCTCACAAAGGAAACTACTAATATCTCACGACAGATTATATGAGAGCAGTGACAAACACAAATCATCATCATAATTATATAACGTAAAGAAGAAGTTTAGTCCATCTCTGCAATTAACTAGCAAAGTGCATAAATTGAAACAACGAACACCACCTCTTTGGAGACAATACAAATATGGGCATCAGCCATGGCACGCTTGACGAATGCCGTCAGCACGTACCCTGCAGCATTTTCTCCATCCACGATCACATATCTGCAGTTTAACGATTCATTAACCACCTCATGAGCATTTTATTTCTTAGACACTACTGCCTTACTCCAGACTCAAAGCTGCATGCTCTACACAACACAAGGACTCATCTGGCATTTTTTTTAGTTATCTCTCCAAGAAGTCAATCATGAAATAAGCCAAACACTGAAATAGAATCAGATCAAGAACCAGTGAATCGATCGATTTTGGGTGTGTGCTCGGAAGGCAAACCACATTTAGTAGATTAATGCTGGCATCCTTACTCAAGTAATAGCATCTAGCATATCTGAAGAGCAACACAACCAATAAAATATGCACTCAAGATCACACCAAAATACTTTGCGTTAAATATACAGAATTCTTTCATATTGGTATGCAATCAGTCATCTATAACATATGGAACATAAATCCAAGTCAGTATGCCTAAACACTACAACTGAATATATTATTATCTAAAGGAATGAGTCTACGAATAAATCTAGATAGCAGCAAGAGGAAAATATGGTTGGGACGAAGAGGAGGGAAGGGGGAATATCGGCATAGGAGGAGAAGGGCGAGTGAAAGGGATGTCAGCGGCTCCATGGTCATCGACAGGGGTTGGGTAAAGTGGGCTGATGTCGATCAGGTCTGATGGCAAGTTGGTGCGATGGAGGGCATAGATTTACGACCCTGTTCTTTTCAGCTTCTAAAAGCAGCTTTTCGACTTTTCTACAGTAACTAGCTTTTAAACGGAGTATTTTTTTCAAGATAGGGTCTACTAGTTAATTATAGTACATACTTTACTGACTTCATTTATATTGATAAAAACCACATGTGAGTTTTTGTTACTCTGTAATCTCTCATACAAACAGCCCAAAAGTCACAAGTCGCAGCCAAAAGCCATAAGCAGCAGCAAAAAAGAACAGGCCCTACACCAGCTCATGGTGGAGGCCACCACGACGTGGAGGGGGAGGGAAGCAAGGAGGACAAGAGAAAGGGGTGCTGACAGCTCCATGGTCGTTGACAGGGGTTGGGTGAAGTGGGCTGGCATCGGCCAGGTCTGATGGCAAGTTGGCATGATAGAGGGCACAAATCTACACCAGCTCATGGTGGAGGCACCACGACGCGAAAGGGGAAGTGAAGTGGGGAGGGTGAGAGGGAGCTGACGCGGGGAGATGTGAGGGGATGGGAGGAGAATGGAAAGGGCAAGCAAGCGGAGCGGTGTAGGTGGTGGCGCTCAGGTAAAGGGGAGTGGGAGCGAAGGAAACGGGGGTGAGGGAGTGGCGACGGTGCGGACAACATGGGAGAAGATGGGCATGGGCGAGCAAGTGGAGCAACGGCGGTGCCTAGGGTGAGAGAGGGAGAGAGATGGGAAACATGTGCAGCTAGAAACACAGGGACCTTTGCGCTAAACAGACGGGCAAAGGGCTGGTTTAGCCGGCTCGAATGGGACCTCATTAGGATTTCGAGAAACCCTAAGGGCCTTTATGCAAAAATGGTGGCGTGGATGGCCTAGGAGGGTCGGCATTCCTTCGGCTTTAAGAGTTCTATGATTACCAACTTCACATTTCTACTATGTAAAACTAAATAAACCCTAATGCTAACCGGCCAGTATGAACCATACCCGTCCGGACAATAAGTCTAATTATTGTTGTATGTGGCTTGTTCTGAAGCCCGATTATGTGTGGATACTTTAATTAAAAAAAGCTTATTAGATAGTTGTCAGCCCATAAGGTCCATTAGATAGTTTAGACCTATATTTCTTATCGGACATGGGCTCTCATTGTACGTACAACCCTACGGGCAGAAAGATCAATGAAGAGAGAAGCCTGTAGAGCCCATGTCTAGGTCATTTAGGTTCTTTATTGTACTAATAGACATATCCACTCGGTAATGTATGCCTATTATCCACCGAAAATCATGTCTTTGCCAAGCTAATTTCACATATTATTGTACTAAAGGTAAAGTTTTCAAATCATAGGATCCAATACACAAGAATGGATAATGCTAAAGAGTTTATCTCAAAAGCATTTAATGACTATTGTATGGCCTTACATATAATGGTGGAACATTCGGTCCCACATGTTCATACTCAGAATGGACTTATCGAATCATTAATCAAGAGGATCAACACGATCACTAGACTCTTGTTAATGGAATCTCGTCTACCGACTACATGTTGGGAACATGCTGTATTACATGCATCGACATTAATACAACTCCGACCATCTGCATACCATTGTGGAAAAGAGTGAAGTATTTTCCATCTGTGTATATTGAGTTGTGCCGTATACATACCTATCTCACCTCCTTAGCGTACATCAATGGGCTCTCATCGTAAATTGGGAATTTACATGGGATTTGAATCTCTATCTATAATAAACTAATTGGAGCCCATGACAGGGGATCTGCTAAAAGTAAGATACACTGACAGTGTATTCAATGAAGAACTATTATTAGCATTAGGAGGGAGTGACCCTAAGTTAGAATACCAGAAATAATCATGGAACGAGGGAATGACCCTGAGTTAGAATACCAGAAATAATCATGGAACGATAGTAGTCTTCACAATAGTGATCCATGCACTAAAGACTCTGAACAAGAGGTTCAGAGGATAATAGATTTGCAAAATCTTACAAATTAGCTGCCATATTCATTCATGAATCATAAAGAAGTTACAAGTAGCATATACCAGTACCAGTGGTAAATATACCTGAAAGAGTAGAACCATCTCGAGTTTTGGGTTCTACATTTGATTTCACCACTTTTACTAATAAGAGGGAGAAACCTCTTGGGTTGAAGAATTTCAAACTACAAAGACGTCCACAAAAGAGATGTATTGAATAAGAGGAGAAACTCCATGAACCAAACATGAATGAGAAACATCCGGTGGATGTTACACCTCGAGTGAGGACACGATGGGTGGCGCCCTGTACAAGAGCAGAGGGGGAGGTGCTCCATGTTGGAGTACAGGGACAGGTGACTAGTGAATGGGGGAAGCACACCCACTGGCACTAGGGCAACAGAACCCTCAGACTACCATTTTGGAAAATAGTGGAGAGCTGATAGATTTAAACAAAGTTTCAATTGAATTGGCTAAAGGGTTTGCCATTAATTATGTGAAAACAGTGGAAATCTTTCATAGAGAAATGTATGCAAATAGCAGCTGCTTCATCTCAAGGTTTGTCTTCCATATTGAAATAATAGATCCAGAACCAAAGGCGATTGTGGAATGCAAGAATCGTCAAGATTAGGATAAATGAAAAAAAGCAATTAAGAATGAACTAAACTCGCTTAATAAGATGAAAGTTTTTTGACATGTGGTCAAGACACCTCAAGATGTTATTCCTGTTGGAGACAAGTGGGTGTTCACAAGAAAAAAAATAAACATAATGAAGTGGTGAGATACAAAGCGAGATTAGTAGCACAATGGTTTATGCAGAGACCCGGCATCGATTTCAATGAAACTTACTCTCCTCTAATGAATGACACAATGTTCCAATGCCTTATAGCTATGGTAGCATAAATGAATTTGAAAATGAAACTTATGGATATCATGACTGCATATTGTATGGGTCACTATATTCTAAAATATTTAGGAAGATTCCAAAGGGAATGAAAGTCACTATATGAGTTGAAACAGTCAAGTTGTATGTGGTACAACTGATTGAGTGAATTTCTTTTGTAAAAGGATACATAAACAATGAAGTCTATCTAGGTGCGTTCATAAAGAAATCTAAGTCTAGATTCTGTATCATCTCCGTGTATGTTGATGATTTGAACATAATCGAAAACACGAAAGATATTCTTGAGGCAAGCTCATACTTAAACATGGAATTCGAGATGAAAGATTTGGTGAAAACCAAATACTTTCTCGGTTTGTAGATTAAAAATTTGCCTGGAGGCATATTTTTTTATATCATAGCACCTACACCAAGAAAGAGTTGGAGAGATTTTATCTTGAAAAATCTCATGCACTGAGTACACCCATGTTCGTTAGGTTTGAAAGTGGATAAAGATACATATGGTTCTAGACAAGAGAATGAGGATACATTACGGCCCGAAACTCCTTATTTAAGTGCTATTCGAGCATTGTTATATCTTGCCAATTATACCAGGTCTGATATTGTATTTGCAGTGAATTGTTTGGCAAGATATAGTTTTGAGCCTATGAAAAGGTATTGGAATGGAATTAAGGGAACCATCGGGACTCTATTATCCCAAGGGTTAAGATATAAAGCTGAAAGGTTACTCAGATGCTAGCTATCTTTCTGATCCTCACAATGCCAAGTCATTGATTGGATACATCTTTCTAAGTGGTTCTACAACTATCTCTTGGAGATTTGTAAAACAATCGATTGTCACCACGTCAACAAATCATGCTGAGATTGTTGCACTATATGAGACGACTAAAGAGTGTATATGGCTTAGAAGACTAATTCATCATATCCAATGAGTCTTGTAGTGCAGAGGTGGATAAAACTCCCACAGTCCTCCATGAGGATAATACAGCTTGCGTTGCATAAATAGAGTAGCTATGTCAAGACGCATATGACAAAGCATATACTCCCTAAACATTTATACTCATATGGATAACTGGAGAATGGGAATATAGAAATGTAGAAAATCCAAACAAGTGAGAATCTTACAGATTTATTTTCCAAGGCATTGCCAGGATCAAGTCTTGAGAAACTTGTCTGTGGTATTGGTATGACAAGACACAAGGAGTTGTTGTCTTCAGGGGAGATATATGATCTTTATATATGTTCATCACTAGATGGATAGATGTTGTACTCTTTTTTTCTATTTGAGTTTTGTCCCATTGGGTTTTCTCATTCAAAGGTTTTTAATGAGACAACATGTGTAATAGCAAGAACGTGAGCTATGTACTCTTTTCTTCTTACCTTTTCCATTGGGTTTTTGGAAGGATTTTTTTAATGACGCATGAGTATAGCGTTGACAAAGTGTCCAAAGGGGTGTTGTATGTCGACCCATTTCGAGACCGATTATGTGTGGACACTTTACCTAAATGAAAGCTTATTAAGGGGCTGCAAGCCTAGTTTAGTACCATTTGCTTACCAAACTATGAAGGGGAACATCCGCTGCCTATATAAAGAGAGACAAGGGGCTCTCATTGTACACACAACCTACTGGCAGAAAGATCAATAAAGAGAGAAGACTATCACTACATTTTTGTGTCCTTGTTTACTTTTGATTCTTGTTTGTGAGTTGAAAGGTTTGTTCATTGGCAACACGACTGCGAATATACAACAATTATCACCCAATATATACCAGATACTTGGACAAATTAAAGTGTCATAATTTTATAATTTTGACACCATGGTTTTTTATATGTATAGAAAATAATATAAGTATTCCTATTTCCCAACGTAGGTCTATTTTTTAAGTAAATGCTTTACAATATATATCTATGGTGGAATGGTAGTGTACTTGTTATTCCTGCCCATGGTTTTGTTATGAGAGAGATTATTGATTATGGTGAAGCACTCCAATTAATAAGGGTAACTTCGATGTATATGTATTAGCTAAATTAAAGAGAGTGGATTTCTCGCTTATAGTGGTAGGTGTAGATCTCTTAAGTGTTGTTATGAAACGTAAGGTAAAATTAGAAGATCAAAAGAATAGGAGATATAAATTTATCATGGAAAATGCTTGCAGAAAAAATCACGAACACACAAAGGTGGAATTCACTATATGATGAAAGATTACAACACGGGGAACTTCGGTACATCTAAATCGTGCAATTACAAGGATACATATATAGGCCAAGAACTAACAGAGAAGAAAACTAAATTAGAGTCGGATACATCAGTCGTTGCCATTTCTAACACAACTTGGTGCATGCACCACTTGGCGTTACGTTTGGCATAGTATTCAATACAAATACGATGACAAATTTGGATCACACTTCAATAAACATTATGTTTTATGAGAGGAGAAATCAATCTTGTTAGCCTGGTCCAAATACCAACCAGAGGTATTCTCTTTTATTTCGAAATTTGAACTAGACCCCATGTATAATCGAACTAACCTAAGAATAACACAACTGACTATCAAAACAACACTAGTTAAGTTCAGATTGTCGAGTCCTGCAACAATAGAAGAGATGTTTGTGCACGGTGGACTTACAGTTATACCGTGACATGGAGTATACCAACCGACTCGTTGTGTAAAAGGCACTGTGCTCACCAAACATATAGGCTGCCTGCAACTACGGGTGTCACCTCACCTCAGTGCATCCGTCGACCGGCAAGCAACTTTCTCAAGCTGTTATGCGTCATGCTGGTTGGTAGACAATTGCATTCCACCAGCAGCCTCTACCTTTATCATCGATCGTCTTTTGAAACAAGCCATCCACTATTAAAAACCGTCACAAGCAGCAGCAGCAGCAGCCTTACAGCAACCGCAAGCATCCATCACCCCTGAAAAATCAAACAAAAAAAGGTAGAGGGTTAGACAGGTTGGTGATATGCATGCGCACAAATTAGATAGGCATTCCTTTTATTCTAGGTGCTAATCATGCATACATTATTGGTGTTCTAGCTTGCACCGACGGACGTTTTGTAAGCCATGTGCCCCGTTCGTTGCCAAGGACAAATGGTTTCTTTTGGCATGGAAGCGAATACATAAAATGTAACCGTGCCCTTTCTTTCCTCTTTACGTCCTACGGCTAAATCCCGAAAACTCCCGAAGATCCCCTTATTCAAACACTCCCTTATATTAGTCTTTAAGATGGTTGTTTGAAAAACAACACTTCGGATCGACATGCTGTAGTTAGATTGGCCTTTTTCTTGTATAATTGAGCTGGAAAATATTGTTCAGAAATATTCAAACACTCCAGAAATATTGCTCAGAAAGATGAAAAATATAATTGAGCTGAAAGTGGCAAGTCTTTCCTCCTTCCTCGATGCATGGCTGGATTTTACTTGCTACATTTAGCAGCTTGCCCAATTTCTTGAATGATACACAAAGTGGCTGCCTGATTGATTCCAGCCCCACCATTGCACGGCTGGAATGAAATACCCATCTCTATGTTTTGAGTGGTTAGTACGAATCACTGAGATGAACCTTTCCACATGTAGTATTAATGCACAGTTCGGTTGACTCTTTCATTCGAAATATTTATTAATCTTTTGTAAGATTTGGGAAATTTCTTTTTTTAGAAAAAAGGCTTGCACACATTTCATTAATATTTGAGAAAATGAAATGGTCAACTGAACGCACCTTGTTTGCTTGTGAGGTTGAAAATTCCTGGTATACTAAAAAAGAACAACATGTTATAACAACTAGCATAGTGGCCCATGCGCTTGTGTGGGCATCAAGTTTAGTATATTTAAACATCTTGGTAAAAAGCTTTGTTGGAAATTAACGTGCAAAGTCGATAACTTTTGACTGATAAAACATGTCTTAAACTTTGTTGTTTGCTTGATAAATTGTCTTGAAGAAAATTAATACTCCTTCCATTATCAAATTACATATGTTCCACAGCATTTGTCCACTATCCTGGGAAGCTTTGTTTCACAATGTTTATCTAGCGAGAAAATCAAAGTGCAGTTATTATTGCGATATTTTCACTCTCTACCCTTACTTTGATATCATAAGGAGGTTAAATAATTATAGTATGTTATTAAATAGGATTGTATACTTAGAATTTCTTAGAATCAGTGCTTCATTGGTCTCTACGCATGGTGAGTTTGAGCAAATATCATGAAACAGAGGGCAGTACTCCATAGTACCACTTTTCCGAATCCAAACCCAACAGCGTTATCCCCTAAACTAGCCCTATTAACTTTACTCTTCTCCCCCTGTTTGCTCTCTCACAATTTGTGCTTGTGACAATGGTGGGAGGTAGTTTGGTCACATTTTATCCAAAATGTGTGTTTAGAAAAAATTGTCCAAAACTATATTTCATTTGTATGTGTGATTTAGTCAATAGTGCTAAGAATTTAAGAACCAAGGGAATATGTGATCATGCTTTGTTTAGATTAAAAGTACAAAACAGATATGTGCACAACAAACGCAAATAGCAGCGAGAAGCACTACTAAAAAAGTCTAATATTAGATACCACATCATAGATGGTTCTCCAAAACCATCTCAGATAAATACAATCACGCATTTATTTTAATTCGAGATCGCTCGTATTCACGCCACTCTAAAAACTGCTCGTGAAGAGGAAATATCATAGACGGTTCGTGGTGAAAACCGTCTATGAAGCAAGAACCGTCTATGATATCACCAAATATCATAGACGATTTTTTATTTTAACCGTTTGTGATATTTCACAGACTGTTTGTATTAAAAATCGTATATGATAATTAAGTCATCACAGACAGTTTGTTATACAAACCGTCTGTGATAATTCCACTATATTAATTGTGCGCAGACCCATTAACCCTCTATCTTAAATTCCAGATCTACTCTGCTGCTTTGAGCTGGAGGCAAACCTTTGAGGCCATTTGGTGAAAGGAGACTATTTGGCAAATATAATTGTAGATCCACCAAGTTTTTGACTACATATGGTTAGTAATTTGTTCTTAATTGCTTTATAATTTAGATTTGTAACTTTTTGTGAAAGGAGAATTGAAGATGGTTGATCTAGCTAGATTGATGTAGAGAGAAGATTATTTTACATCTAGCATGGTTTATGGTTTAGGGTTTAGTCAATTCATAGTCTATTTGTACTTTATTCAATTTAATTAATTATTATTGCTACATATAGCTACTTAATTTAGATCGTACATATATAGTATAGTAATTAATTAATTGAATATGTTATACTAAATTGTTATATGTGTAACGTAGGACCGAAGCTGGATGTACGTTGGAAACCGTGTGAGTGAAGAGTACATTAACGGCATTTCTGCTTTTACAAGAGCTGCCGAGGAGAATATGTTGAATAAGGGGGTGGAATATATGTACTGTCTATGCATTGACTACGATAATCTAAAAATATTTAAGAATGGAGCGCAGATTGAAGCACACTTTATTTGAAGGGGTTTCAAAAAGGGTATACACGTTGGACCAATCATGGTGAATAGTAGATTACACATGAAGGTAGTAATAATGACATCACCGATGAAATCAATGATATGCGGCTAGATGATCATGTCAATTGTGGTTCCGATTCAGATAGGTTGAATGATGACAATCTAGATTAGATGCTTTGTGATGTAGAAGAGAACTGTGATGAGAGAGAATATGTTAAATTCCGGGGCTTGAGGAGGACTCGGAGAAACCTTTGTTCATGTGCTGTAAGTCAAAGTACATGAGATTGTCAGCTGTGTTTGAACTGCTGAAATTGAAGGCAAGCAACAGTTGGTCCAACAAGAGCTTCATGGCGCTATTAGGTTTTTTTAGCGGACATACTTGTAGAGGGAAACGAGTTGCCCAAAACCACCTACAAAGCCAAGAAGGTTCTTTGTCTATTGGTAATGGAAGTAGAACGAATACATACATGTCCAAATGACTGTATCCTCTACCGTAAAGAGTATGCAAACATGCATATGTATGTCTAGTGTGCAACGTAACCCGATACAAGCGTAAGAATCAATCAGATGACGGCGAGGAAATAGAGGTGAAGAGAACCTCCTACTAAGGTGACATGGTATCTTTCTGTAATTCCTCGTTTGAAGCGGTTTTTTGCGTATCTAAAGGAGGCAAAACTTCTTCCTTGGAGCGTTGGCACTCAAAGGAGCGTAAGAAGGATGGAATGCTAAGATACCTTACTGATTCTACCCAGTGGAGAAACATCGATAGGAGATTTGCAAGCCTTAGTGCAGAACCAAGGAATATAAGTTCGGACTTAGTACAGATGGAATGAATTATTTCGGTAGCATGAGAAGCTGACATAGCACTTGTCCCGTTACTCTCTACATCTACAACCTTCTTTCTTGGTTGTATATGAAGCAGAAGTATATTTTGCTGTCGATACTTATCCATAGGCTGAAGCAACCTAGGAACGATATTGATGTGTACCTAGCACCGTTGGTGGAAGATCTAAAAATACTGGATCGAAGGGGTACATGTATGGGATGCGTACAAACGAGAGAACTTTACTCTACGCTCCTTGTCATTCTGCACCATAAATGATTATCCAGTCCTTGCTAACCTATTGGGCCAAAGTACAAAAGGGACCAAAGCATGTGCTCACTGCTTAGATGATATCAAGAGTATGTGGCTGAAGCACTCGCGCAAAACCTTGCACATGTGTCACCGTAGGTTCGTTCAGAGGGCTCACCCATACTGTAGGATTTAGATGTTGTGCTCAAAATGGGACGTAAATTGACGACCCATGAGAAGAACGTCTGGAAGAAGAAATCAATATTTTGGGACTTACTTTATTGGGAGCACCTAGAAGTCCGCCACAGCATCGACGTCACACATGTAGAGAAGAATGTATGTGACAGCTTGATTGGTCTCTTACTGAACATTCATGACAAAACAAAGGATGGTATCAACGCATGGCTTGACTTAGTTGATATGGACATCAAGCCTGAGTTAGCACCGACAAAGATCGATAAAGGATGAACTTACCTTCTCCTGCTTGTTACACTCTGTCCAAGGCCGAGAGAACTGAACTGTGTCAGTGCTTGCATGGTGTGAAAGTTACGTTTGGTTACTCTGTTAACATGAAGAAACTTGTTTCGATGGAAAATTTGAAGTTAATTGGCATGAAGTCTCATGGTTGTCATGTGCTGATGACACAGATGCTCCCTATTGCAATTAGAAATATTTTGCCAATTAAGATCTGAGAGACAATCATGAGCCTTTGTTATTTCTTTAACACAATTGCTTAGAAGGTCATCGATCTTGAAGAACTAGATGCTCTGCAGGACGAGGTGGTGACGACTCTATATCATCTTGAGATGTATTTTCCTCCATAGTTTTTTGATATCGTGATCCATCTCATTGTTCATATTGTGTGGAAGATAAAAATGTGCGGGACCGTATTCCTATATAGCATGTACCCGTTCAAGAGGTTCATGAAAATTCTCAAGTCTTATGTACAGAATCGATCTCGGCCAGAGGGTAGCATCGTCAAAGGTTATGCAACCAAAGAGGTCATTGAGTTTTGTGTCGACTACATGCCTCAGGTCGAACAGGTAGGTGTGCCTCAATCTCACCATGAGGGGAGGCTCAAGGGTATCGGGACCATCGGAAGAAAAGTAATCACTCTAGATTTGGATGCGTTTGCTTAAGCTCATTTCACGGTCTTGCAACACATGACTGTAGTGTCCCCGTATATCAACCAACACAAGGGCGTGCTTCGGCAACAGAATCCAAAGTGACTAGATATTTGGATCATGAGACGACACAACAGTGGTTCAACTAATGGTTGAAGGAGTGACTCACTAGGAGCTTGTCAAGTGATATACTGACATGATTGGCAAAATGGCCAAAATTTACAGTTGTGATATGGTAAGAATATGATATAAATAGGTACATATTCTATACACAGACTCAGGATGTAAAAAACACTAACCAGAATAGCGGTATCCGCATAGATGCGTTCAGTACTGATGGGTTGAGGAACTCCTACTATGGGTTCATAGAGGAGATTTGGGAGATCGATTACGTGCTTTCAAGATACCCTTATTTCGGTGTTGTTATGTCCATCTCCCATAGGTGAAGTTGACAAGTACGGTGCCACTACCGTGGACCTCAAACATGTCGGATACAAAGACGAACTATTCATACTCGCTAACCATGTTGTTCAAGTTTTCTATGTAACCGACCAAGAAAATAAGAAGTGACGTAGTTCTTCATGGAAAAAGAAGGATTGTCAGAGTTGAGAATGTAGTGGACGAAGAAGAATATAATCAATTTGATGAGTTACCTCCTTTCAAAAACAGCATAAGAGTAAAGAAAGAATGTGATGAAAGTAACTACATACGTGTTGATCATCATGAAATAAGTAAGTGGAATAATGAATAAAATGTTTATGTGTCATATGTTCTGTATTTGTATGTATATATGTATATGAGAATATGTGATATATATATATGAATTTGCATTTATGTATATAAAACGTGTGATATATATGTAAATATGCATTTATGTATATGAGAATGAGTCATATATATGTGAATTTATATTTATGTATATGAGAATGTGTGACATATATGTGAATTTGCATTTATGTATATGAGAATGTGTGATATATATGTGAATATGAGTAGGGAACATCATAGACAGTTTTAAAGTAAAATCATTTGTGATATTATATATATATATATATATATATATATATATATATATATATATATATATATATATATATATATATATATATATATATATATATATATATATATATATTCACATATGGTTCTACATTAAAATCATATGTGATGTTTTGTTATTATAGACGGTTTTAAATAAGAATAATCTGTGATGATAAATATCACAGACGGTTCTTAAATATAACTGTCTGTGATTATTCCTCTATATATATTGCGCACTAGGGTTTATCCCCACTGTACTACCCACTAACACTGCCGCCTCGCCCTGAGCTTGTCGCCCTCCTCCTCCATTGCCTGTCGCCCTCCTCCTCCGCTGACTTCGGTGGGACTCCTCGCCCAAGGCCGTTGCCCTCCTCCTCCCCCAACTTCGACGGCCTTCCTCCCCTGAGGCAGTCACCCTCCTCCTCCTCCTGAGCCTGTCGTCGCCTCCCCCAACGCCGTCACCGCCTCTCCTGAGCCCGTCGCCACCTCCCCTGACTCCAACGGCCCTCCTCATAAGTGCTAGTACTAGGGGGACTTTGCATAATAGAATGTGGGTTTTGTGAATGCTTGATGAGGATAACTTGTCAGATTAAGATCACTGTGACTAATGAGAGAGTGTTCTGCTAGTATTGATTTATCATTACTTGTTTCTTACTTCGGTTAAGTATAAATCACTACTGTTCTGAACTGAATATTTTTAGATTTAGTTATTACTACTATTATTTCCATATCACATCTCTGGTGTTTGTTTCTGTTGTTGCCATAGCACTATTGTTGATATTGCAATATTTGTTATTTATTCCGTCGTGTGCTTAAAATTTGGCAGTTGATTCTATTACTTTACTAAGGTAATTTTAGATTATCAAACTAGTAACTAGTAGAACACTCAAGAGTTCGTTCCTTTGATATATAATCTGTTGACAAGGGTGAGAAGGCCAGGTTTTAACTTTAGCAACTCCTCAAACTGAGAGCAAAACTCACTTCTTAATCTGTGTATTATGTTAATTACAAATGCTCATGCTTGTACTCAATTTAGCATATTGTTATTTGGCTTGATTACATTGTTCATGTTGAGAGATAATAGTTTGATCACTATGTTATTATCATGTCTTTGGATATATGCTTTGCTGTGTATGCACTTGGTTTTCTAGATTGTCGTAATTAATGTGGTTTTAGCATGAATTTAGATTTAATTTCAACAAAATATAATTGTTTTAAAGCATAATTCCATCACATTTAAATGAAAAAAAATCAACATATAGATATGTAAATCCTCCCAAGTCATTTAAATAGTATATTATGCTTAGAACATACAACATATGGGATATCGAACTGAACCCACAAAATCTCTTTGCAATATCTTCCAGTGCTAGAACTAAGCAGATTAATTGAAATTTTAGCTCACACAACATATATGCAAAGATAAAGTAAAAATGAAACACTATGATACAAATGCGATTTACTTGTAGTAAATAGTTTTGATATCTGTTTCTAGTTTATTATTAAGTTTACAGTTGCTTATCTTCAGATATTCGATAAGGTAGTTTAGAGTTCAAAGCCTGACTGATTAGAGAAATTTTCATATAAATATGTGATCATATTCTAAATTCACCAAGAATTGGCTCAATAATTGCTCACTTCTATTCTTTTTTAAAGATATCGTCCGCTCATTCTTCGACATCATCGCCAGATGCATGTGATGCACCCTCCTCTGGAAAATCCTGAAAAGGAAGAGAACTATCAAAAAGGCATGAGGGCCAATTTAGCATAGATGTTGATGCGTCTAGGACCCCTCTCAATCCTCGACAAGCAGTATTCGCATTCCAGAGAATAGTCAGAATAATTGCACAGGAACGGATTGACTTCACGTTCGTTTCATGGAAGAAGGCGACTGAAGATCAGAAAAGTCAACTACTGAAGGAAGTTTTTTGATCGTTCAAGATCCTAGAAGAACACCAAGCCTCCGTGCGATGACATGCATTGCTAGCGACATGCAAAACGTGGAAGAACTTCAAGAGTGAGAGACCATGTGGAGGTGTCTCCGTGTGTGTGATGAGTAATTGACGTGTGTTCTGAAAGTTTGAGTTTGAGTTTCGTGCTTAAGCAGTCTATATTAATGCTAATGTATGGTTACAATATTTTGAGCGGTGCTATGGGATGTGTTTCTTGTCTGTGATGGTTGCAGGACATCGAGGCGGAGTTGTGGCGAGGCACGGGATGACCGCACTAGGCGCAGGTGGTGCTGAGGTCGGAGCGGTCGGGATGTGCCGAAAACGGCGAGGACTCGAA
Organism: Dendrocalamus sinicus; assembly: GCA_036346575.1. Classification (NCBI taxonomy): domain Eukaryota; kingdom Viridiplantae; phylum Streptophyta; class Magnoliopsida; order Poales; family Poaceae; genus Dendrocalamus; species Dendrocalamus sinicus. Next base: position 24,822,037 of record CM070657.1, on the reverse strand, counting down.
GTGGTTGCGAGGCTTGGACGGCAAGAAACGAGGAAGCGTCCAGACATGTGCAGGGGTGGCGTTTTGGTAATTACGCAGGGCTGCACAAAAGGAAGCGGATTTGGTTTTGAGTTAATGGATAAAGCGCAAGAGGTGTTTGTGTTAGCGGGTAAAGCGAGTTGTAAACCCGTTAAGCAAAAAATATATATAGAGGGGTGTTCCCTGGTATGTAGAATGGCTTGGAGAGGCAGTTAGGGTTTTTGCTTTGTGTCTCCTTCTTTTTCTTTCTATTGAGGAGTAGGTGAGACAGGGCAGAAGTTAGTTGTGACTTTGTCTCCTATGTGTGAGTTCTGATTTTTAGCTTGTTGTGTGTGTTCTTGGTGGGAGAGATGGCTGTAGAAAACCTTCATATGTAATAGCCCATGTCTCTGTATGAATCTGAGATGTTTGCTATTTGAAATGATCTGATGGTCTACCTCTTTTTGTTTTGGTTTTTGTTCTGTTTTGCTGGTTGATGTTCTTCTTTGCTTCTCTTCTTTTTGTGTGAAGATCTTGATCAAGAAGCTGTAGAACAACTTGTCTCTGAACTGGGAAGCATTCTCTAGATAATCTTGACTAGTATCTTCCCGAGAGAAAAGTGTTTAATCATTGTTTCCTTCAGATTGACCCTCTGCTCACTTCCTCTGTTTATGAGATTTCTAGGGTTTACTGTGCGGGGGAAACAGAGTGTTTAGGTGCGCTTGATGTCTTGGCAGGAAGATTATCTCAGGCTTGTGTTTTCTCTTTGATTGGTGATTCCCTGTCAAGATCAAGAGCCTCTTGTGCAGAAGACTAAAGGTTTAAAAGAAGTTTGGATCTTGTTTGGGCTCCTGGTTTCTTTTCGGCAATTTCAATACTTTCTGTTTCTTTTGTTCTCTGCTTGTGCTTTCTTCTGTCAGAGGTCAATATTGTTGTTTAGATTAAAGTCATGTCCAAAGATCCTGAGAAGAGCAGCAAAAATTCAATGATTTCTTTGTTCCAGCCTCTCTTTCTGTAGTTACTGTTTTTGTGCTTTTTTAGTTTGTTGACCTCTGCAGTCTCTGTGTTCTAGCTTCTAAGCTTTCCTGTGCCTAGTAGCAGCTGTGCTTCAATCGGTTTTTAGTCTGCCGAAACTAAACTTCATTTTCTGAACTGCTGTCCCTGTTATGGTCAGCTCTCTATTGTCGGCAGATTCTTCAATTTTTCAGTTGGTTTCAGATTTCGGCCAGCATGACTATATACTGTTTTTGGCAGCAAATCTGCATACTTTGTTCAGTGTCTTCTCCTGTTCAGTTAGTATTTGAATCGTTTTCTCTGTGCAGTCTCAAGTCTTGCCTCTCTCGGGTAAATCCTTGCAGTTCTGAAAAATCTATTTAGAACTGCACTCGAACAAACATTTTCAGTCTCTTATCTCTCGGCTGTTTTCTCATTTCAAATTTCAGAGTTATGTAGCGAGGGTGTTCACTGTTTTGCCTGTTTTCAGTCACTTCTGTTGTCGGTTTATGCAGTCTTGGTTAGCAAAATAGTCTCTGTATAGTTTCAGATTTCAGGGTCTCTGTTTTCGGGTCTAAAGCTGCCGACATTTGCTTCTCTTTGCTCCTTCTTGTTCTCAACAATTTGGTACTTTAATTCTTCTGAGTTGGGCTGAATATTGAGTTTAATTCTCTGAATCCTTTGTGTGGCGGCCAGAGTGCGGTCAGACTGGCGGCCAGAGTGCGGTCTGACCGGCCTATGTGTGGCGGTCTGACCAGCCTCTGCAGCCTGAGTGCTCCTTTTGTTGCTGGTTTCTCTTGAGCCTTTTAATAGCTATTTTCTTTTGAGTTTCCAGTGTGTTTTTAGAGTGTGTCTTTCTTCTTTTCATAGCTCCTAATAGCTATCGGAGAGAGACCTTTTGTGGATACTCCGAGGGGACGCATTTTTTATAAGCGACATTCACCCCCCTCTGTCACCAAATTTGATCCAACAAGTGAGAGTTCTGAAATTTTCTTGTTTTGCTTCTACTCTTTATTTACTGCTGTTGTCGGTTTTCAGCCTTGGAAAAACTGCAACCTGTGCCCTGTACTTTTTGGCTGATTCCTTCAGGTTTCTTGATGTGTTTGTGCTGCTGCTTTCTGATGCTTTTTGCTATTTTGCTTTCACAGTCAGATAGGCTCTCAAACAACACTTAAGTTGGGCCTCTAGCAGAAGTTAGACCGGGTCTCTAGCAGCACTTAATTATTTGTTTCCGGCTGTCTGCTTCTTGCTTCTAGTTCTGTGTTTCCTTTAGTTTGCAGCTTCAGTTGTGCATTGAGTTTCTTTCTTCATAGCTAAAAGTTGTTACCGGAGAAGAAATTCCAAGTGGATACTTTTGGGGGATTTTTGAAGGCACCATTCACCCCCCTCTGTTGCCGTTTTTGATCCTACAAAGAGACTGCTTGTCAAGCAATACGTGGAGAAGGATCTGACGCCCTTCGACAAATATCCATTCCTGGAACCGTAATGGCAAGAGTTTGTGGCGATGAAGATGACAGATAATTTTAGGAGTGAAAGTGCGGTGCACAGGGCCCTCCAGGCAAAAAAACACGCATCCCCACAGACTCGATACCGCTGGGTATGTACGTAAAATCCCGCAATGGAGGCCGGAGGACAAGTAGGCAATCCTGTGGGAGACCTCCCCATCATTTGCCGGTATCCCTGATGAGTGTGCTTGAAATTGGATAAGAACGAGGTCATCTACTGTGTCATCTGGGGCCATCTCCTTTTAAAACCCTGCAGATGAGGAAGTGTCTCACCGTCTGGAAGCGCTGCGTGTAGAATCTTCCCAAGGCTCATTCGAGGCAGCTAGAGAGAGATTTACTCTCCACGGCCCTAGGAAACAAGGAGCATCCAGGTCGCATGAGAGGCCTTGGTCTTTATATTCCTTAGAAATATGACATCCCAAAGGACTCCGAAGCGTATCGGAGTAGGAAGAGAGCCAAAGCCAAGCGTGTGGCACAGCTACGAGAGAACATTACGGCAAAAATCAGAGATGAGATGCAAATGTTGGTCAAAGATGAGATGCAAAGGTATAGAAAAAATCAGCAGTAAGCCCTTATTGCTCTTGTGCTAGGCAGCCCCCCAATCGTCAGAGTAGTCGCCGTCCAACCCTACCTCGGAAAGCAACCACCGATTCCCTGTTGATGATATCCTAGTAATAATTATTATCTCCGAAATGCTTGATTCATTGAGAGGCCTGTTAGAGTAGCTAATTTTGTATCATTATGTAGGTGGCTACGAAGTGCAAACTTCAAGTGAGATATAGGGCCTGTTCTTTTCGGCTGCGGCTTATGACTTTTGGCTGAAATTTTTGAATTTTAGCTGTTTACGGTACAGATTACGGAGAGACAGATACTCACTTACGATTTTGGCTGGTACAGATGTTGGGCTTTTAACGTGTAGATCGTTTAACTTGTAGACCTCATCTTGAGAAAATACTCCGTTTAAAAGTTAGGTACTGTAGCAAAAGCCAAAAGCCGTTGGCTTGTGAGGTAAAGAACAGGCCTATATTTTCGTTACCCTGTGCGCTGCTTGGGGCTAGGCGTATCCATCCGGGCCTAGAGGCTTGGTGCACAGTGTATCTCTAGCGCCAGGTTTCATAAATGTGAATGTGGACAGTGTTCACACAAATTTCGAGGTCGCCCCGCTGCAGATGCCCTCCAACGATGAGGTCATGACTCTAGAGCAAGCCATTGGAATATTCATCTAGTGGCCCAATAGGGACATCTCCCTAGAGGCTCCTGCACCTTTGCCAAGCCCACAGAGCCATCTGCACTGGTGCAAAGTCCACGAGAGCCATCTGCACCGGTGCAAGTCCACTTGAGCTATCTACATCGGTGCCAAGTCCACTGGAGCTATCTGCACCGGTGCCAATTCCACAGGCACGATCCGCACCAACGTTATCTACACAGGCACAGCAAGGGTGCGGTGCATCAACATCTCGTGTCCGGTCTACTACCATGAAGTTGACCTACAGCCGAGGCAGCAAACGCAAACCGAAGAAGACGGATGATGGGATCCGCTACTTGCCGTTGGCCCAAAAATTCGTGCTAGACATGCTATTGGTCGTCCCAAAAGAGAGCCTCCTAACTCTAGGACTATCTTGCCAAATATTACATATGCATTACATGGAACAGGCCAACAAGCCGGAGAAACAATGACGCTTGAGTGTCAACATGTAGTTAATGCCACATCATCTGCAGCACAATGTTTATGATTGTATCTTCACGGTGACCTTCGAGGACTAATTCTTTCTCTTCACACTCGACGCCCTCGACGTCTCACTCATTCGATGTTGGACACTGCAAGTGTGTACAATCATGGTCTACATTTATGTAATGCTGATAAATGTCATATATAACTAATTGCTTTTATGTGTGTGTGCATACACACATGGTGAGTGAAGCCAGATTAATGAAATCACCAGTTGATTTCCTCGACCTGGCTTGGTCGCCATGGATATCATCACGGAAGATGCATCTTTTATCGAGAATTATATTACAAAGGTATTGGAGGCTCACCGCGACAAAGAATTCATACTTATGCCCTACAACCAGGGGTAGGTGCTACACTAGTAGCTATACTTGTTGATTGTACTTTATAAGCAACATGAACTTAGGTTTAATGACTATGACATAGCTGTATGGTTCCACTGGATTCTAATTGTAATTATACCAAAATGGAATAAGATAATATACCTTGATTCCCTAAAGAAGAACAAAATCGACTACACAGTTGTCCAACAAGTAATCAATAGGTAAACACATTTCCTCCATAGATAATTCTATTGTAGTCTTTCATTCCTTCCCAATGACTAAGGTTAACCTTTTGGAATCACATAGATCGTTCGCCACGTATGTTGCAGAGGTACGAAAATCCAAGGGAGAAATCGCACCCTGCAACATGTTCTAGATTTCCTGTATTTGTTAGTACATATTAATCCTATATAACACTTCGTAGTAATGTCTCTCGAACTAACAAATTCTATTTTTGCAGTGCCATCAGTAGCTGTCGGGCAACAATACCTATGGATTCTATGTTTGCCGCAACATGCAACTACTCGTCGGTTCCGCGAAGAACAATCCTGAGGTTTGTCAATCTTGCGATAATTATTTTATACTTATCAATTTATATATGTATGCATAACATTGATCTTCATACCGACAGGTTCCGTCCATCACTACAACTTCGTTCGAACAGGCCGACTTAAATCATATTTGAGGATAGTGTACGCACTTCTTAATGTTTAAAGTCATAAGACAAAATGGGGAGTTCCACAATGTAGAATGAATTTTACTGAGATAAGATTGAGCTTAATTATTCATATGTGTATTTGTATTTCATTTTTGTTAATTGATTTGTGAAATTGATGTTCTTGTTACTAAAATGAATGAATGTGAATTAGATGTATATATACTGTGTTGATTTGCTTGTTTCAGAGGGCATGATTAGCATTTCCTACAGCTGGGCAACAATCAGAAGTAGATTTAGGAATAGAAAAGAATATCACAAATGGTTATTAATTCGTAGCCTTCTGTGATAGTTGACTATCACAGACAATTTGCAGTAGAAATCATCTGTGATATATGATTTATCATAGACAGTTTGTAGTAGAAACTATTTGTGATAAACCATATATCACAGACGGTTTTTACTACAAACAGTCTGTGACAGTCTACATCATAGATGGCTCGCAAGCCGCCTGTGATGACCTCTTATTATCACTGATCCATAAACTCAAACGGCTCATGAAACCGTCTGTGGAGATGTTTTTGAACAATCTGTGATGACCTGTTGTGCACTATTGAAGTGTAATCTAGATATTCCATAAACAACAATGTTAGAACACAAAATTTAGAAATTTAGAAATTTTTTTGGCATTTTAATATTCTATTGCAAGATAAGATATCTGCAGAACCCATTGTACTCCCCTTCTCCTACCTTTGTAGTTCGATTCCTTGGTTCAATCCGGTGGAGATGGAAGCTACAAGCTCACTTGAAGGGCTTGTGGTAGCTAAGGTTTCATTTGATGACTCGACTCCGATCGTGGAGCTGTGGTGGGTGTGGCAACATCATAGACATAGTTGTAGATTCTTAACTCTTGAAGTACTAAAAAAACATGTCAATGCCAAAAGGTGTTGGGTCCCGTCAGACTCATCAAGATAAGACTACGGCAGCTATTGGGTAACACATTGTATTTATTTAGTTTATACATAAATCTAACATGTCTGATTTAGGTTTGTCACATGGTATGCACACATGTTTTACTTTAGGGAAATATTGCTATATACCATCATGAAGATCACCTGAGTTGAAGGACAAACTAGTTTTCTGGTAGTTGGAGTGAAGTTGTTTGTTCCCACCAGCTGGGTTCGGTTTCTAGGATCGGTGTGCCTTATTTAATCTAAATACAAATATTTGTATGTGTTCAGTGCAAAAGTGTATACCGGCGCTCCGTTATGACCCTATAATGCAATTCAATACACATAAAATTAATACATCTTAAGACGACGAAGCAGTGGCAAAAGGCCATGCTGAGGTGATTATGAAGCACGAGGCAAACTATTGCGGCTGTAGATAAAAGTAGCATATGCAGGAAATTTTTGTACGAATAATCTATTTTTTCTTTTGAAGATACAAAAATATACCCGCGAGAAAATGTTTTACAACATAGGCTCCAGTCGCCCAATGGGGGGCGCTGCAGCCTTTCGCCCAACCGGGAGGCGACATTTGGGAAATATGGGAACGGTTGGGTGAATCATTGCTGTCGCCTGAGAGTTGGGCGATTGAATTGTAGTCGCTGTATGGTTGGGCGACTGGGCGACAGGGGGTTTTAAGACAGCACACTCGGCCGCCGCCCACTACCTACCACTTTTTTCACTCATTCTGCGTACAGAGAAGAAATGGGAGAAGAAGAGAAAAGAAGAGGAGAGGAAGAAGGGGAAGGAAAGGAGGGGGAGAAGAGAGGAAGGAGGGGAAGAAGAGGAGAAGGAGAGGAGGACAGGGTAGGAGGAGGAGGAGGTGAGGGAGGAAGAAGGAGTAAAAGCTATTCCATCCATTTGGATCTAGATATTTTTTGATTATGTTATATTTGCACTATTATTTATATGAAATGTTGGTGTTAGTAAAAATTTTAGATGTAGAAAATTTAGTACAATTTTAGTATGAAAATATTAATATAAAAAAGTTTGAGTATATATTTTGTAGTATAGAAATTTTAGCACAATTTTTAGTATGGAAAGTTTAGTATTGTGCGATGTTATTTGACATGTCGCAAAATTAAAACATATATGCAGGCTGACATCATCAATGGCCACTACATTGAGAGTGTATTACGGTGCTGGAACCATTCGTGAATGTCCGAATGGTGTGGATTTGAGCGATTTTCCGTAAGTCACTCTCGTACTTCCGGATGACGAGAATGCTTGAATGGCAGATGTGCAGCATTGGCTAACCCGGAGTTTTTCATTGGACCCCGAGGTGTGCAGCGTCGTCGTGCAAGGGCTTTGGAGCCGGTCTTCCACAGACATCAGATGAGAGTTGAAGACATTGGTGCGCTCTGCTTCGTGGAAGGGCTTTGTGCAAGGGTTCCGGCGCCGTGGGTACGAGTGTGTGCTGCTTGTGCAACTGTACTCATTACAAGCAGCTGCGCAGGCTCGTGCGTCCGCCCTTGCTCCGGGAGGGGCTAGTAGCTCGGGCGGGCCACATGTTGGCGAAGATGATGAAGTTGCTCGTGATGAACCCGATGCGGTACATGGAGGAGAGTTACAGCCGTCAAGCCATAGAGAGGGAACTGGGCAAGCCGATGAAGGAGAGCATAATGAGTACATCGTACATAGATGGACTCTTATGACCAGAGGGCATGGGATGAAGAGGAAGCTGTATAGAACGATGACGAGGACAGTTCCGATGAGGATGAAGTTCATATCCCCTAGGTATGGAACCGGTTTAATGCCGAGGGTGTTTCCGCACATGATGAGCATGAATCACCATGGGAGTATCATGAGACAGAGGTTCGGTTGCACGCTATGTTTGCTGACAAGGAAGCGCTGCAGGATGCTATCAAGCTTTGGGCCCTTTCAATGCAGCGGACATTTCGCATCGTCAAATCAAGCCAAGAGCAGCACATTGTGAAGTGCGAGCAGGCTGGTTGTCCTTGGAGGGTGCACGCACGTAGACCCAAGTGTGAGACTCACTGGATTGTGTCCAAGGTGGAGCCGCACTCCTGCATTCTAAACACTGTCTTGGTGAGGCATCATAACCTGACGTCCAAATTTATAGCCAATTTGATGTATGAGGAGATAGTGGAGAAGAAAGACATGGAGGCCACGCATATTGTGGTAGCTATCGAGAATAAATTCAAGTATAAGCTTAGCTACGCGAAGGTATGGCGTGCCAAACAAAAGGCATTGGAAAAATGTTTTGGGACTTTCGAGGTGGCGTACGACAACCTTCCTCGTATGCTTGAGGTCTTGAACGAAAGGAACCCGGGCACGTACATCGCCGTGCACGACAAGCCATCCATAAGTCCACCAGGATATGCGGTGTTGCAGAGAGCATTGTTTGCATTTGGTGCTAGCATCAAAGCATTTAGGCACATGCCGCCAGTGATCTCAGTTGACGGGACCTTCTTGACAGGCAAATATAAGGGGCGGATCCTGACGGCCATAGGTGTTGACGGTAACAATCAAACATTGCCGCTGGCCATTGCATTTGTAGAGAGTGAGAATTATGAGAGCTGGCTGTGGTTTCTCAGACATGTGAGGGTTGGAGTTGTAGGCATTCGTCCTGGTGTGCGCGTAATCCATGATCGCCACGTCGATATTATAAAGGCTATAAGAAAACTTCAAGAAGACCCCGAGGAGCCCTTTCCTTGGTCGGACATGAGGAACCGGTGGTGCAGTCGTCACTTAGGGGCAAACTTTTTCAAGCAATTCTCGAAACAATTTTTGATGAAGCTATTCAAGAGGCTGGCTAGGTAGAACCAGCGGAGGAAATTTGATGCTTTGTGAGGGTTGTTGGATCAGCACACCAGGAAGAACGTCGAAGAGAGGAACAAGGGGCAGGTCACTCCTGGGGCGGCACAACCGCAATGCTTGCCAGCAATCGATGAGCCTAACCCAAGTGGTCCAAGAAGGAGGAGCTCACGAAACATCAAGTGTTTCTCGCAGTGGATCGAGGGGGAACCATTGGAGAAGTGGTCGCTGTTGCATGACACAGATAGTGCAAGGTACGGAATAATAACAACTAACCTTGGCGAGGTCTACAATTGGGTTCTCAAGGGTACTAGCACGACGGAGAAAGTACTTCTTCGTTCGATTTACATGGTTCGATTCATGGGACCGCACCTGTGCTCGTTATATAGAACGAGAGAACTTACTGCAATGGAGTATTGCTGACAAAACGGGGCACCTTTGCTCAGTGAGATGACAAAAGAGGCCAGCTTTGCGCAGTGACATGACAAAACAGGGCAGTTTTGCTCAGTGAGATTACCAAAGATGTCAGCTTTGCCCAGTGAGATGACAAAAGAGTGCAGCTTTGCGCAGTGACATGACAAAATGAGGCAGCTTTGCTCAGTGAGATGACAAAAGAGGCCAGCTTTGCGCAGTGACATGACAAAACGAGGTAGCTTTGCTCAGTGAGATAATAAAAAGAGGCCAGCTTTCCGTAGTGACATGACAAAACGAGGCAGCTTTGCTCAGTGAGATGATAAAAGAGGCCAGCTTTCCGCAGTGACATGACAACACGGGGCAGCTTTGCTCAGAGAGATGACAACACAGGGTAACTTTGCTCAGTCACATGGCACGACGACGCAGCCTTTTGCAGTGATATGGCAAAACGCCCAGCTTTACTCAGTGCTGCGACCACGCGGACCAGCTTTACACGTTGGAGTAGAGAGAAAACGGACCCTATAAATTGGTGTGCATTCCATTTCGCAGGCCACACTGCATTTCCAAACCCCACACTACACCACGCTTCCTTCACCCCACTGGGATGGACAAAAACCAGAAGAAGCAATGGGACAAGATGGTGAAGGAATGAGAGGAGACCCGTGACCTAGCACGGTCAGCTGCCGCCCGCGATGACAAAATAAGGGCTATTGCAGCCTGAGTAGAACAAGCCCAGCGTGCTACGAGGTCAGCTCCCCGCAATGAGCGGCCGCGTAGCAACAACCCCATCCCGAACGTCCCCACCGAGTGTTCGCCGCAACTCCCACCTGTGGGGGAGACACCCCCTTTGTTGGTGCAGGGACACGTGCAATTTCTTCAAGTCTAAGCACCACATTAGCCTAGGTATGCGTTACTGGGGTTGCGCAAACTACTCCAGTGACTACCCCGACCACCGTTTTGACACCGCAACCTATCGGCAGCCGGTAACGTCCACATGCACCATTTTCCCCTACTTTTTCTCCTTCACAGTACGCACTAACAATCTCTCCCCTGTATTTACAGTCTCCGGAGCCCTGGATCGATCTTGAGATCCACCCTGCGGATCAATGGACCCTCGACTTTGAGGAGTGGAATGTCACACGGGACAAGGAGTTGCTGGAGGAGGAGCGCCGCAAGAAAGAGCAAACCCTGCGTATACAACGCGAGACACAAGCTCATCTCGAAGCGTGCACGCGTAAGGAGCGAGAGGCTCGCGAGAGGGAGCGCGAGAGAAAGAGGAAAATGGCGGCTTAGGCAAAAGAGGCCGCGGAGGAGTTCAACGCCGAGCGGGCAAGGAAGGGAAAGTGGCCCCAGTCCACATAGTAGGTCGTACGAGCAGTTGGGTGGGTTAGTCGCATATCATGCTATATGTAATGCATGTAATAAAAATGTACGCGGCATGTTACTCCCAACTATATTATGAAGTTTATTTCTATTCACATTAGCTTATTATCTCGTCTGTTCGCATTCAATGATTCAGATAGCAAGTCATTTAACAATATTAACATACCGGTTCTCTCCGTACACTAATTCTCAGTAACATCAAAATATCACTTACCATTGTATGTATCGATCGTTCTACGGTCAATCGTTCTTCAAAAAAATTTCCCAAAATTTTTCATGCACCTACAACATACAGTGAACATAAACTTTTATTACAACTACACCATATTTTTCCCAAGTTTAAAACTACAAAATTGACAAAACTCTAAAAATCATGGGGGACTGAGTAAAGTCGCCCCCCATTGGGCGACTGCACTGCAAGTCGCCCACCCATTGGGTGACTGCATGCAAGTCGCCCAATAGGAAGGCGACTGGTTGCAGTCACTCGAGAGTAGAGCGACAGAAATTTCCGCTTGTGCGTTGGACGATTAGTGCATGCCCCAATGGGGCGATCGAGCCTATTTTTGTAAAAAATTTTCCCGCGGGTATATTTCTGTATTTTCGAATAAAAAATAGATTATTCGTACAAAAAATTCGCATATGCAGCCCTTCTCTCCCTTTTTGTGTTTTTGTCTCGTTTTTGTCGATTGGCATTTTTTTGCCTCTTTAATGTTTGGGCCGACTGGCATTTTTCCTTCTTTTTTTTTTGAACCGGCAAGCCTCTTCTTCTTCTTTGATACGGATCACTAGGATTCCATTATATTGACGGGTTGGTTAAATCACCAACAGCCGCAACGTTAACAAAGCCGGGGATTTGCTCATTTTTTTTCTTAGCTTGTTTCTTTTTCCCCCTCCCATTAGTGGCGATCGGTGTGGGCCATGTATTCTTTTTTATTTTGTAGGACTATCTATGAGTCTATAATAATTAGTCCTACCTTATATGATTCGTTGTTTTATTGACTATAATTAGTGGCGATCGGTGTGGACCATGTATTCTTTTTATTTTGTAGGACTATATATGACTATGAGTCTATAATAATTAGTCCTACCTTATATCATTCGTTGTTTTTATCTAATAACAACCGAGGATTATGATTTATTGACTATAATTAAGGTCCACCGGTCGGGGATGGATGCTTTTTTTAAAAGAATTTCTAGCCTTTTTAACTCTAAAATATCTATCGTCGACTTTTAGTATATAGTAGACATTATACGATTCATAGGGTTATGATTTATTGCCTATATTTAGGGTCCACCGACAGAAGGATAAATGAGTTTTTATATAATATCTATCTTTTTTGAACAACTCTAGAACATCAACCATTGACTTTCTTGGCTGCCGTGAAGACGCCGTGAGGTGCACATACAGTAGGCTAGGAACAGGGGTGGCAACAAGGCTGGGAGTTCAATCACTGCTAGCGCATCCCCTGCCCCAGCCCCGCCAACCTTACCGGGGCGACTCGGCCCCCTGTCCACAGTCCCCGCGGGGACCCGACCCTTACGGGATCCCTGCGGGGATTTAAAAATAGGGTAAACTATTTTAAGATAATAATTTAGTTTTATTTATTAATTTATAATTAATTAGCAATACTTTTTTCAAAACATAGATTCAAAATATATATTCTAATATATAGATTCAAATTTTAGTCCAAATATAAAAAAGAGCATACAATCTCTTATACTAGATAACTATAATATATTATTTAAAAATATTTTTATTTTTACCAGGTCTCCGTGAGACCCTGCGGGTGAGGACGACCATGCCCCCGCCCCGCTAGCCTAGCGGACCCACCCCGTTGCCCGAGGGGGGAATAGCCCCCTGCCCCACCCCTGATGGGGAAATTCCACGCGGTCTACGGGGGAAATTGCCATCGTTAGGAATATGAGTCCTGCCCACCCAGACAGCTCCACGAGATGCTTATTATTGTAGACGACGGTGCTACAGGTGAAATGGCTCGGCTCGAAATCTCCGCCAATCGAGCGCGGCCACCGTAAAGTACATATTCCTTGAATCAAGTATAAAAATATGACTCTATCCACTTTTTTAAAATGATCTTAAAATATCTATTTTTAATGAACATAGTCTTTTTTTTACCTACCCCGCGTGACAGACACTACTGACCTGGGCAAGAATGACATCTGTGCGCTTTTCTATTGACAACTGGACCGCCGATGACATGATCCGACCTGCGTGCGTGCGTGATTCGTAACGTCCCACCTAAAAAAAGGTGCCTGCCGTGTGGAACCCAACGGCGGTAAGAGCATCTCCAAAAGATACTCTATATAGCTCTTAATATTTAAATTTTAGAGTTGAAAGATAAAAAGTAGCTCCAACAGATTCCCAAATAGACTCCCAAAAATAGAACACACCAAAAAAATGGGCTCTCGCTCTCTACTTATAGAGGATGATCTAGGCTCCCAATACTGTTTTTCTGGTTTAGGGTATCTGTTGGAGGGAATGATTATTTTGGGACCTTATATCGTGATTAGGATCTGTAAAAAGAGATTTAGGGTGTAAATTTATTGGGCATCTCTTGGAGATGCTCTAAGTACCAACCCTGCTTCTTGAAACGTGCTTCTTGGCAGGCATCCGTGTGAACCCCGCGGAATCATCAGAGCGTTCGACTGTTTGAGCAGCTAGGAGGGATGATCAACCGGTTCCATCCGTGCGTAGACTGCACATTCGTCAAAATCAGGGTCTGTTATTTTCAGCTATGACTTATAGCTTTGGTTAAAATTTTAGAATTTTGACTGTTTACGGTACAGATTACGGAGAGACAGATACTCACTTGCGATTTTAGTTGGTACAGATATTGGGCTTTTAACGTGTAGATCGTTTAACTTGTAGACCTCATCTTGAGAAAATACTCCGTTTGAAAGTTAGATACTATAGTAAAAACTAAAAGTCGATAGCTTTTGACTTGAAGAATAGGCCCTCAGACAAAGAAGCTTGTGCTCCAAACGGTGCCTATTTGTTCAGGTCGAATCGATCCAGGAGAATTGACGCGGCCGGTGAAAAGTAGAATTGGTCCCCAAAATCGCTTAAGGCTGTGATCAACTCGGCTTATGGCTTATGGCTTCTGGCTTATTTTGCACTATTCATAAATTTCGTCTTTTTCTGAACTTTTGGCTTTTTGTTGAGTTTTTTTGCCGGTTCTTTTTTTCCCGTATTTGTTTGTATTATACGTAATGGGCTAACATATTTTTTATATTTTTAAATTTTTTAAATTTAATTATGCAAAATAAGCCTCTGTCAGCTACAGTGTTTTTTTCAGCCAGCTACAGTGTTTTCAGCCATAAGCCATGAGCTTTTAAGCCGAGTTGATCACCACCTAATTGTCTGTCAATTGCGTGTCCTGAAACCTTTTTTTCCCTTCTAGTATCAGTTGGTTGTCTGCCGTGCAATGCACCGGTGCGCCGTGCGTGCCTTCCTGTCGCTTAATTGATGCCTGAACTTTCTTGGCACAGGTAAAAAGGTTCAAAGATCCACCAAGCTAAAATTTAAATTTAAGACGTGCTAGTAGACTAGACAGTACAGCTACGGCACAGCCCGGCCAATTTACACGCTGCTCCGTTCTGTTCTCTTCTGTACAAGCTGGGCGTTTCCTGCTCCTAATAGTCACGTACTGACAGAGACATTCCGCCGATGTTTGGTCGATGGGCTAGCAAAATCATCACAAGCCCATAATTGAAGTTTGGACTAGCCGTCGGTGCATGTGTATTCGTAAGTTTAGTGGTCCATCGTCTTTCTGATAGTAGATGGTACTATAGTCCAGGCTTAGGCCCGAATTGTAGTCTGAGATTTTTATATTTGTGGTGATTATATAACATAAACTGCTTTTTTCTTTTGGAAAAAGTCCATACATCACCCAAACTTTGCTCCGTCCAGCAAACTAACTATAAAAACCAAATATTTAACCCGCGAACTTCCTAATTTGGTTGACAAAACCCCCTAGCCCAGTTTCGCAGGGTGGCTTTTGCTTGCATGGCGTTATGAGTGGCTACGTCCCGCGCTCTTGCTATGTTGTCGAGCACAAAGAAGGGGGGACATAACAGAGGGAGAGGGCCGAGAGCATGTGTGCAGTGGCTCTGGCGAGCTGGCCGAAGGCAAAAGTGTGATGGCTTGAGGACAACGATAAAGAAATAGCTTACTTGGAAGGAGACAGGTGCTAGGGGAGAAAACAACGCGGCTGATGGCTGAATGCCTCGCAAGACACGATATTGTTGTCAGTAGCTATTTCAAATAAGAGTATCGTATCTACGAAAAGTGAATGGTCTTCAAAGGCAAAAGCATAATCTTAATAATAAATAAATAAGAATTAAGTGGCCAATACTAATAAATTGCAGAAATATAAATGATGCGATATATAAAAATTAAAGGCATTCTTGCACCGTCGATTCTCCACTAGTGGAGTTTAGAGGGTCGATGGGTACCCCTGTGATGTTTTCATACTATCTTTATGTGGCCAGAGCCGAAGATGAATATATCTATCAAGCACATCCCTTTGTAACCCCCGTTCATAAGTACTACAGTAACAATATGATACAGATTTAAGGAAGACCTTATCATGGTCCTCAGGCTACAGCCTTATGTAGATGGGTCTTCGTGATATCCCCGCATTAATGGTATAAGGAATTAGGTATAGCCTATTACCTTTCTACCTTTCATCCTCATCGCATCTAGCGGTGCTATCCTCCATGTCCTGCAAGGGCAAATGATGCACCATCGACATTCGTACAACCATCATGAAGAACATCATCACAAGAATATCTAGACCGCACTAGATCCCCAATCCTTCTCATCATCTCTACATTGGGATACCCCTTGACCTTAAGAACTAAATACATTAATAATGAAAGAGGAATATATGAATAGCATTGAGATGGCACTACACATGGTTTAGAAGTAGTAGATTAAACCACAAAACCAATTCGATGAAGAAATCGTTGGTGGAAGTGTAGACACAAGTCTTAAGAATGATCTAACATAGTTTATGGTTAAATCCTATAGAGAAATATGGTAGAATGGATTATTTAGAGGTGGAAGAAGGTACTGAAGGCGCTGTTGTCCCCTAGGGTTGGTGGTAACTCTGTGCCGATATGATCTCCTCTTGTTGTATTGCTTCAATCCCTTCGCAACGCAATATTTAAGGTATTGTGAAGCCTCCATGCAGAATTAAGAGCTGAAACCACTATTGTCGTGATCTATTTGATAAGACACACCACCTGGAGGGTGATACGATCACTGGCAATCATATCACAAATCATTTTTCTTCTCTAGAGACTCCAATCATGATGTGGCTTCTTTTTATGCATTCCTTTTGACTCTTAGATTCACGTGACACAGATGGTTTTGGGAGATCTCACCGGTGTCGACAGGAACAATAAGGTTGATGTGGTGGCTAGTTTTAGGAGATCTCACTGTCGTCGCACGCATTCGCCATCACGCCATTGACCATATCTTGCTATGCCGCCGCCCATGAACTCACCATGGCTGCCGTATTTCATTTTTGCACTTTCTTATTGTCGTAGTCACCTCCCTCACCAGTGCCAAGCTTGGGAGTGGAGCTCTAATGGGCTCCCCTATTTCATTTTCTTTCCCTCACCGCGAAGGCGAGGAAGAAAGCTCGTTCCGCTGGCATGTAGGCCCACAGGGAGATTAATTGGTGATTAATCAAGTGATTAAATAGTAGATTAATTAGAGTTAATATCCTACAGATTTCTGGGTCTCACTATTCATTTCTCTAACGTGTCATCCCACTTGGCCAACCGCTCATTGATGGTGCCACGAAGGCAAACCCACCCTGCAAAACCAGCTTAGGTGGGTAAGTGGATGGGATTACAAAATTCAGGGGGTTAAATACCGGTTTTGAAGTTTGGGGTGCCATGTGTACTTGTTATCAATTTTGTGTGTGTGTGGGGAATCCTTTTCTTGAAGAAAGAAAAGGTCAACTTTTCAACCCTAAAATATGATCTCGGTTCGATTTTCAAACTTGAATTGTGAAATCGTCTGTAACACAATCTTGAACCATTAAAACCATTCACTTCACCCTCTTGACCCACTGCACTCTAGTTTTAGGCCGACTCGAATGTCATGTCAAATCCTCACTATCAAATATGAAGCCTTGCCAGCACAAATCAATAGATAAAATTAAATAATAATGATAGGCCCTACATATCATTCTCCCCTTCTTCCTCCTTCCACCTCTCTCTCTCACTCCCTCCCTCCCTCCTCTATCCACCCATCCCTCCTCTATTTGACTGCGCTCCTCTCCTCCCTTCACTCTTATTCAATCCCCACCCTCTCTCCCCATCCACGCCACCTGCATACTCCCTCTCATCACGCGCTCTTGCTTCTCTCTCACACACATAGAGATTTGATTTGAGTTCCAATTAATTGTCATGTTTGTATTGATGGATTATACTTTGTATTGATTGATTATAAGAAGCATTGCATGGTCCAATCTTCCTATTTCTGTGTTTAACTAAAGAATTGCTTGGCTTGGTTTCCCCTTTATGTGTTTAATTGTTGGTTGCTTGTGTCTGTCCATGCGTGCATATGTGCAATTTGGAGATGGGTAGGGAAATTGGTGTCTTGTGGTGTCGGCATCTGCACGTGCACCACGCCGGTTACCGGCGATGAAGACAAGAGGTGTGGGAGTAGGCAGCGGGGTAGTCTACAAGGTGCTTTGGGTGTCCAACAAGTTGGATCTGGGAAGGAGCACGGGTGGAGGTGGAGGAGGCGGGGGCATGGTGGCAGGTAATGGTCGTCCATCATTCATACATGCCGTGGTCGTCTGCCATTTGTTAGAGTCGTCGCTGCCCCCAAACAACCCATATCGCTCTCTCTCTCTCTGTGTGTGTTTTGAATGCTAGAAGAAGATGCTTTGAGGATGACATGGATGAACATACGGATGCCATGTTAGTGAAATATGTACACATCGATGTCATGTCAACCAAAACCAATAGCACGTCAGACAAAATCACTATAGTTTAGGTCCAATGGGTAAAGTGGACAATTTTATAAGTTCAAGGTTCTAATTCAAACTGTTTAAGAGTTCAGGGTTAAAAACAAATCGAGACTAAGTTTAAGGTCCAAACGTGTACTTTTTCCTAAAAGAAACCAGTCAACCTTTTAATCGTTGGATATAAATGATGCCCAAGCTTTCCCCTCTCCCCTAAGATAGTGATCCTTCGCTTCCCTGAAACTTAAATTGAGTATTCATGCCACATGGAGCCTCGCAAGTCACTGCCTTGAAATCTCTCATGTCCTACCACTACACGGGACCTCAACGTCCACTGTCTCCCTACCATTCCCTCCCATTGCTGAGGTGATGTGTCCCACATTGCCACCATCGTCGTTAGTGAAAAAAAGAGGCACACACATCTTGCACCGGTGATAATTTTAAAACCTAATGAACGAAGGATGAAGGCTGGTGCATTCAATGTACCTCATGGTGCTCGCTGGAGACAAAAGGTGAAGGTGAGGCACGAAACTTTAAGCATATCTAAAGGTTATAAATTGAACAAAAATCATTAATTTTTGTTGTTGAGTACTTCCTTTTCTGTTATATTTGTCGACCGTCCACCATGCGCACAGACCAAGAAAACATTAATTCTAAGAAATAATTAATGAGAAATTACCATACATACCTCTAGTAAATGATACAGTACTAACAACGTAACATCTTTTAAAGCATTTAAGTAGGGTTAGTGAACTAAAAATTACAATAATTATACACTAGATTTTTTAGTTGACAGATATATTAAACCAGATACTCACGCTGTTATGGACAAATATAATGAAAAGGAGGGAGTATCATATACCATTTCCCTTTATATTTTGGACTTGGCCCAGGCCATGCTTTCTTTGTTCTATTTTGGTCTGATTGGGCCTCAGCCAGGCCACAATCCATTACGTAAACCTTGACCCATCCGCCCTGTGGATGTGTCATCTAGCAATGGCAGAAGGCAACAAAAACAACAGCCCACACACCACGGATGGGCGATGGCTGTTCTTCCTGCAACAGCCAACCAGTGTTTTCAAACCTGGACTGGCCAGCAACAGGTCTCAGGTTACTGACCTGATGGTTGGATCGGTGGGTCATCGATCAAATCACATGTATTTAAATCAAATTTTCATAAGTATATATGTCTCAAGAATAGGCAAAACAATCAACATTACCATTTTTTGCGTGTATTCTGTCAAATTAACTTCTTATACTTACCAGCCCAGTACTAGCTTATGATGTAGACTACATTGGTATTCATGCAAAATGACATTCTAAAGCACAAATCACCAAACAAGAAAAGAGAATTCAAATTTGATCAAGTCGTGCATGTAGATTTCAGTATCAGTCAAGCAAGGCCTAAGAACACCACTAGTTAGACACTGAACTTGAAATATCTATACCTTCTTCATCGAAATTCGAAATAAGTATCTTCCTACATGCCTATATATATTGGTCATCTAATTATTTGGGAATTTTCTTCTATTAAGAATTGCATGGATCTTAAAGAAACCGGCCACCTTGAAAGTAGAAATCTACAATGTCGATGCATGGGGAAAATTTAGTCCTGCTACAGATTCAATTGGTCAATCGAGGATGAAAATAACATTAGAGCTCCATTCATTGTATGCAACAATTAGACAGTCCCTATGGCTCTGAAGTTTGAATGCCATGTAAATAAGTGTATTATCATGAATGTGAGAGACCATGTGGAGGTGTCCCTATGTTTGTGATGAGTAATTGACTCATGTTCTAAAAAATTTGAGTTTGATTTGGTTGGTTCGCGCCAAGTCGGTGCATGGCGCAGTTTGGTTCGGTTGGACCTAGTCGAACGCGGTCGGACGTGTTTAGGTCGCTTGTTTTTTTTTCTCGATCGGTTGTTCGGGCTATTTTGTGTTTGAGTATATTTCATTGTTGCTAACGTTGATTATGCTATTTCGAGCGGTGCTATGTGATGATTTGCTTGTCTGTGTGGCTGCAGGGCTTCGGAGCTAGGTTATGGTGAGGCGTGGGAGGACCGGGACTAGACACAGGAGGTGTTGAGGTCCAGACGGTCGGAGACGTCGAAGATGATCAAGGCTGCTGAGGTGGTTGCGAGTCAGGAGACGAGGAACTGGAGCCGGAGCTACCGGAGGTGGGCACGACAGGCAATGGCGAGGAGGATCGGGACTAGGCTTAGGGAGGAGCTAAGGTCCAGACGGTTAGGATACCGGGTGCAGTCGTGCGAGGACAGAAAGCTTCCAGGAAGTTGTGGCAGGGGCATTTTGATAAAATACGCAAGGCTGCAAAATGGAAGCGGATTCGGTTGAAGATAACGGGTTGGAGACCCGTTAGTGGTAGTGAAGGTCAAATAGAAAGGGTTTAGGGTTTGGAGGATGAATGCTATTTTCTCTCCAAGTTTCCTTATGAGAGCTTTGACCTTTGCCTCTTGTGTGTGTGAGGAAATGCAGTGGAGAGCGGCTGCCACTTCTTGATTTTCTATTTTGCGTGTGAGCTTCTGCCTTCATATGTGGAGAGGTGGAGGCAGAGGGAGTAAGTAGGTGGGTTCTGTGTGTAAGTCGTGAGCTCATGCAGTGAGGTAGCAGGAGTGTGCTCTGCGTGTGTGCCTCTCTGTAGTGAGATGAGTGACATTTCTTTTCAATTGCATATGGGGCTGTAGTGTGTTGGCTGTAGAACACCTCATGTAATCATTCATCTCTCCCAATCTATATGAAAATCTTTGTCTGAGATGATTTGGTTTCATGTCTTCATCTGCTGTGTTTTATGCTTCAGTTATTCCCTTTATTGCTCTCAATTCATCTTTGCCTATTTTTACTCTTGAGTTGAATCCTTGTCAAGTTGCTGCAAGATGACTTTGTCTCTGATCTGGGAATCAGTTCTCAAAGCCCTTGGCTAGTTTTCCATTCACTAGAAATCTTTCATTGCAAATGTGCTCTGTTTCTAGGGTTTTACTGTTTTGGTTGGCAGAGGAAGTATATTCTCTTGGTTCTGATTGATTAAAGGATGAATGCTAGATGGGGTTAAGATCCCATGGTCAAAAAGTGATAGATCCTAAAGTTAGGCAGAAATCCTTCTTCTTAGTCATGAGTAATTTCACTAGCTGACTTCCTCTGCTTTCATGGTTCTAGGGTTTGGAGGCAGAGGATCATGGTGCCCTTGATTTTGTTGAGTAGAAATTGTTTTCAGCTTATGGTATCTAGTACTGAGGTTGTCTCTTACTGAAATCGAAAGTTTCTTGTTCATTAGATTCAAGTCCAGCCAGCAATTTGGATTTTGGGTTCTCTGTTGTTTTTCTGCTCCTTCTTCTCGACAAAACACAGTAGTCACTATGTTGTCCAATTTCAGCATCTCGACTGCTCTTCTTTTTCTGTTTTGCTATGCCTCTCAGTCTCCAGTCTGCTCTAGACTGTTTTCATCAGCATTTAGTTAGTGGTTTTTGGTTTCTGCAGTCTGTGCTCATGGCTATTTTCAGTTCGGCTTACTCTACAGTTAGTTCGGTTGAGAAATCAGCAGTTCAGATTTCGGCAGCACTACTTCAGGTTTCGGATTTCTATTCTTGTTTCAGTTTTTGGCAACACCTTCATGATTTCTCTACAGTATTCTTTGCTCCTTTTGCACTGCTGCTTTGAACAATCATTTGTATGCCTGCTCGGCTAGATTTCCTGAAACCGGACAAACCGAATTTCTCAGGCGGTTCAACCGCTCACTCAGTCAAGTTTCTCAGTTAGACTAGTGAGCCTTTGCCGGTCAAACCGAGGATAAAACTGCAGTCAAACCACTGTATTTCCTGCAGTCAGACCAGGCTCAAGTGTTGTTTTCGACTGCCTATTCTCAAGTGTTGTTTCTTTTGTTTGCAGTTTCGGTTTTTGCAGTTTTTGGTTAGTTTTCTTTGTAGATTTCATTTCCCTGTTTTTGGCAAAATTCTTTTGTGTTTTGTGTTATTTCCCTTCGTCTCCAGAGAGCACTCAAACATGTTGTTTCATTGTTGATTTCGGCCGAGCCTGAATCCGATTGTGATTTGCTAAGTGAGCATGAATCTTCTTCATAGCTTCTATAGCTATCCAAGAAGAAGTATGTGGATACTTGGGGCGGATTTTTGAAGGCACAACTCACCCCCCTCTGTTGCCATTTCCGATCCTACAGAATGGAGCTCTATTATGCAGACACTCTAACAGAGATAACAAGTAGGGCCATCTATACAAACAATGAAAACAGAAAGATAACATGGTGAGAAGGTTATTTAGGAGAACATGTGCTATCTCAGCTTATGCAAGAGATATAAGTTATATCTATGCTATCTATGGCATTCTATTCTTCTTGTCTGAAAATTTGAGACTGAAGAACACATACTACTACTAAGTGCTAACTACTACTAATCCATAGAGAACAAATCAAGAATAAAGGATAAGGAGATGTAGAGTGTATGTAGACTAATATTGCAAACTAAAGCATCAAAACACAACACCTGATGAACCATGTGGAGGTGACCACATGTGTATGATGAGTAATTGACCGTGGTTTAGGTGAGTCGAGTTTGGTTTGAGTGGTTCGGAGTCGAGTCGTTGCGTGGCGCAATCGGGCTCGGTCGGACTTGGTCATTCCTGGTTGTATGGGATTAGGTTGCATATTTCGATATTTCGACAGGTTTGGACTTCGTCATATGATGTGCTTATGCTATTTACGCTTTCATGTGTCGAGCGGTGCTATTTGACGTATTTCTTGTCTGTGTGGCTGCAGGACATCGAGTGGAGTCGTGGCGAGACACGGAGGACCGGACTAGGCGCAGGTGGCGCTGAGGTCAGAACGGTCGGGATGTGTCGAAGACGATGTGGACTCGAGGTGGAGTCGTGGCGAGGCACGATGGACCGGACTAGGCGCAGGTGGCGCTGAGGTCAGAACGGTCGAGGTGTGCCGAAGACGGCGAAGCTGCGTGGCTTGCGAGGCAAGGGATGAGGAAGCTTCCTGGAAGGTGCACGAGGGGCGTTTCGGTAAAAACGCAAAGCGGCACAAAAGGAAGCGGGTTTGGATAAAGCGCTGAGTTGTTGAAGGCCTAATGGGTAAAGCATGGTGCAAACCCATTAGTGGAGGCTATAAATAGAGAGGGAGATGTGTGCTGAAATTTTGAGAGAGTGGGTGTAAAAGTTAGGGTTCCATTTGGGTCTCTCCATGTGTGTATGTGTGTGTTCCTCCCGAGAAGCATGTGTAGCTCTTGGTGTTCTTGAGGATTGAGAGGGTGAGGATGGATTAAGAATTCTTGTAATCATTCATCCGAATATCCATGCGTATGGGGACGTAGTTCTTTGTATCTCGTGTTTTCTTGAAATGGAAATCTGAAGTTTACTTCATTCTTGTTGTTCTCTGTTTAGTTCTCTCAGTGTTATCTTGTTTTGAGTTTGTGCTCCCCTTGCTTTGAGGTCTCTCTGTTTGTGGAAGTTCTGGTGATTCATCCTGTTAAGTTCAGCAGTGAATCTTCCATGGTTTCAGATTTGGCTTCGGATGCATGTTGGTTCCTGTGCTCTTTTGATCCTGCCGAATGGATTCATTGGGTCTAGGTGGTTTCGCAGAAGAGCATTTGGCCAGCTATTTCTTTTACCATGTCTGTCTTCTGTCTTTTCTTTCTTTTGGTCGGAGCACATGAGCACTATTGGAATGGGAACGTGTCCCAGTACTTCGGTTGAGTGCAGCCTTGCTTCATAACTTTTTCTTTTTAGCCGATCATTGCTCTCTCTTTATTGTTTTTGGCCAGCAAGTACTCTCTACGGGTACTCCCTTTTGTTGCATTCTGGTCTCCTCCTCCATTTAGTGCATTTCTTTTTATTCTTTTGCCGATCTTTCTCAATTTTACATGCAGATCAAATAGCAGTATTTTCAGTTAAAATTTTTACTGGTTGATCTTTGTTTTATGCTAGATTTTTCAGTGTCGCTTGCGTTCCAAATTTCAGCAGAATTAATTTTACTTTTCTGTGAGGTGCTTTGTTTTGCATCTTTTTGAAAAATCGGTGTACAATTTCCCGGGGGCGATTTTGAAACGAGCGACATTCACCCCCCTCTGTCGCCATTTCGGTCCTACAACACCAGTGTCGTACCCCGGAGCAACTACTCCGAAATCCTCTGTATTAATCGCACTAGTCCAGGATCAACTAGTGCACACAGTAGATAACTGTTGGATCGAAATCGGCGATAGAGGGGGGGGTGAATGTCGACTTTAAAAAATTTTCCCTTAGAGTATCCACTTGTGATTTTTCTCACCAAAAGCTATAAAAGCTGTGATGAAAAATAACTCAAGCACACTGGAGATTCAAACAGAACACTAACACAAAAGAACGTCAAATACACCAACAAAGAGGGAGAGGCTGCCAGCGAAAATATCTCAGGCCGGTCTGACCGCCCGCACACCGGCGGTCTGACCGTAGGTCCAAGGCGGTCTGACTGCAGGCCTAGAGGCGGTCTAACCACCGGTTATATACCGGTCAAACCGGCCTCAATTTCGGGCAAAGATAGAAAATTAGGCTGCAGGCTGAAATTTACAAAGACTTGACCAAATTAATGAAGTTTGTGGTTTTTCTTTGTTTTCTTCAATCCAGAAGAGCATGAATATGTTCTAAATAGCATCAAGCTCTTTTGAAACAGAGAGATTCACCAACTGAGTAAGAATTTGAAATTTTGGCCAACACTGAAAGATTACAGAGAACTTCACTAAAACTCAAATTGCAGGCCAATCTTTGATCTTTTGCTCATGAAACTTGGGGAATAGCTAAGCAATAGCCTTAGGACTCAGATACATATATCAGGGCACATCCTTTTGAAGGAAAAATGAAAATCCCACCAAACCCTAGAAGTGGAGAACCAGGGGTGCATTTTGACGAAGAACAGAAAAAGAGAATAATTCAATGAATCCATTTTTTGCTCTTGGGAATAGCTGACCAAATGGTCTAGAAATATAATCCCATCCCTGAGCAATCCATTTTGCACCTCCTCAGCAAGAAACAAAACCAAATAACAAAATCTCAGAAATCACAGAGAGCAAAAAAGCACGAAGAAGAACAGAGAGAAATGTGCAGCACGAGAGATGAACTTCAAAAGATTCATTCCTAGCAACAAAGGGATCACAAAGGAGTCCCCATACGCAATTACAAACAGAGGAATGATTACATGGTGTCTCAACTCATCTCCAACTTCTCACAAACACCAGAAACCCAAGAACACACACGAGAGAGAAAGAAAGAGAGCAGACCACACACTCTGTCTCCCTCACCAACTCTCCATACCAACTAAAGCCTAAAGCATAACAGCCAACACAAAGCAAAACCAACCCCAAAAAGCTTGAAGACCATGCAGGAGACACTCCTCCTTTTATAGCCTTCCACTAATGGATTTGATTTACCCTTTATCCACTAAGCCTCCACCAACTCTTGTGCTTTATCCACATCCACTTCCTTTAGTGCAGCTTTGCGAAATTACCAAATCGCCCCTCCTGCACCTTCTGGGAAGTTTCCTCCTTTCTTGCCGCTCAAGCCTCGCAGCTACCTCGACCGTTCTGACCTCGGCACCTCCTGCGCCTAGTCCGGTCATCCCATGCCTCGCCACGACTCCACCTCAACGTCCTGCAGCCATCACAGACAAGAAATACATCAAATAGCACCGCTCGACACATGTAAGCATAAATAGCATCAATGAATCAAACTCAGGCACGAATTTGCCCAACCGACCAATCGGGAGAAAGAATATGCGATAAGTCCGTCTAACCAACCCAACTGAGCCAAATGCCAACATGGCACGAAAAGCACAAACCAAACTCAATCTTTCCAAAACACTCATCAATTACTCATCACAAACATGGGGTCATAACCACATGGTCTCTCAATCTCCCCTCGATGAGTATATTGATAAACACAGAAAAAGCGCAAAGTTGAGTTTGAAAATGAAAGAAAGTCAAACATGGTCTAAAGAAAACAAATAGGCTCATGACCATGTCGACAAACAGAACACTAGAGCAACACAAGAAAGAGCAAATTGTTCTCCAAAGCTCCAGAAGGTTCCCAAATAGCTTTTTCTCCACTATTCTCCCCCTTTTGGCAATAAAATCATCAAGAGTGCAAAAGAGAGAATCAATCATGAGAATGGATGGAATGGCTGAAATTTTATTCAATCTAAGCATTTAGAGCCATGAAGATTATCCAAAATGACCGTGGAAAAAATACATCAAGCCATAACACATAAGAATGCTATCAAAATCATGACCATACATGTATAATCAAGCTAAGCCAAATAAGTCACAATCTGAAATTTAGTCGCATTCCTTAGCATGTCAAGTCAATCATGAGTCTAGTCTAGCTAGAGGTATCCAAAGATGATGCAAGCCATGTCAATAGTCTAAGTGGAATCAAGAAGCTAGTGTTGAGTCAAATCAGAGTGCTACAAGTTCAAGAATGAGACATTTGTTCAAGTACTTGTAAGTCTTGTAATTTTAGCAAATTGAGCACAATTGACATGTTTTTCTTTAGAAATTTTATAATTGTTTCCAATCAACATTTTTAGTCATGTGCTAGATCACAAGCCTTATGCGACCACTCCAAGCAATAAGCTTAAGGAGATGATCTTGGTCATCCAAAACTCCCCCTGAGTTCATGCCTAGTGCAATGGCAAGCCGTCTCATGAGAAATAATTGGTGAGATCAGTTTTTTCGCACAAAAGAGATCTTTTTACATTTTCATGAACATAAGACTTGTACTAACTCATGCTTCATCAAGAAACTAGCATAGCTCAAACTAAAGCTCAACAAAGATTCAAGACTCAACTCAGCCTATTTGACATGGCATGAATCATAAGAGGATAACTAAAGTCAGACTAGTCTCAAAAGCTAACAAGACATGAATTAATTCAAGTTGAGCATTTTAATTAACCTATCATGGCAAAGACTAGACTACACATATAAAATCATAATATATCTAGTAAGTAAGCTCAGATCATGGCAAGATGTAATTCAATGAAAACAAGTCATAACAGGATAATAATCAAGGCTCCATGTAGTTATATTACAATGCAGAATGAAATGCAGAAAATCCAGCTCCCCCTCAACATGTGATGCAGCTTTTAGTTCAAGTTGAGTTATGTCAACAATAAGATCTAGAAGCTCCCAAATGAACTCCCCCTGAACCAAAGCAATAAACTCGAGAAGCTGGCAAGAAAATCAGAAAGGCAATCCTTAAAGCATAGACAAGATCATCCCATATAGCCACCGAATAAGCACACTTCCTTTGGTGCGCGGAGAGGAGATCATGACAAGGCCTTTACAATACAAAGCCTTCAATTTGACCAAGCCAACACTAAGATTTCACCCCAGTAAGGAATTCACCAGACTGGGAGCTGAGTGAGACTTCACATGACCTACGCCACGCTCACTTTCAACTTACAGCGAGACTCAGGTTGGGACCAACAAATTAGTCAGCTAGGACTGTCTCATACCAGTCTTGTGGTAGTACGAAAGGGCTTTGTAGCAGTAGCTCATAGACTGATCCTTAACTGACTTAGGCACCAAACACACACCCCTGTGCTTGGCAATCAACATTGCGTCACCAAACAACAATGCATGCCAGCAAGCACCCACAACCTAACCATTTGCCTAAGTCTAAACCAAGTTTTATATTTTGTTTAGAAATAATTTGTAATCCTTCTTGACTCACCAAAGTCAAGAATACATTTGAAAACTTTATCATTTTATGTGAAACAATTGGTCCCACCTAAATCATTCTAAGCATGGCTAAGCATTTTCTAAAAAACTTTCTAGTTAATACAAATGTATTAACTAGGTTTTTATCTAGGGTGACAAGGCATGATCAATACCAAATTTGGCCATATACAAAGAAATTTTGGTGTAACTAAAGTTTAAATTAGATTTGAACTAATTTGAATAAAAGTACGCATGCATAATAATTTAAAAACAAGATAAATAATTTTAATTACTGCGAGCAACATGATCAAAGGTGTAAGTTACCTTGCTCGAAGTCTTGATGCTGCGAGTCATTGAAATCGAACTCTCCGGAATTGTCGTAATCTATACACGAAGAATCAAAGCAAATAAATTACAAAAAAATCAAATAAACTTCAAAATTTCAAAAACAGGCTAGAAATGTGTAGTTTAGGATTTTAGAGGAATTTATAAATTTGAACGTGTCCAATCGGAGCTAGGATGAAGGAGAACGAGCACTACAAGAGATGTGCCATCTTTTGACGTTGTATTTCCATCATAATTTCTGGGATTTATGTCACTGAACAACGTTTATGACGTGCACGTGACGAAAACACCTGCGTCACCGATCAAACGTCTCTAACCACTATCGGTGACGTTTGTGGAATTTGCGTCACAAGCTAATGACATTACGATAAAGCGTCATTAAGTTTAGTGACGTCTGCTTTTCGTCATAGCCCCGTATGCCATGCCACGTAGGACACTGCCACGTAGGATCCAAAACGTCATAAGAGGCTGACGTGGCGCATGAAAAAAACGTCATTAACCTGATTTTGGTCCGCTAAAGCCCATGTTGTAGGCCAGAGTAAAATGGGCCAAGCCCATGAAAAAACGTGATAAAACGAGGTGCTTTTTAGCCCATCTCGGCCCAAATGTTGTTTCGCCCAACTCTTAATTCCCATTTTGAGCCCATCGCATAATTCAGCCCACGGATTTTTACCGGCTGTCCAGTTCATGCTTGGGCCACTGTTACTTTTTCAGCACTTCCTTTTTTTGGGCCAGCAAAGATCTGTTTCAAATTGCTGGGCCAGCCCAGATTTCTTTTTTCATACATGCACAACCATTGTACAGCAGATTTATAATCAGCACATTCATAATCACAACTCAACATACATAAACCCATACATAACTGAACAGCTTTCAAACTCATATATTCACACATCAAGTCTGAATATTATTAGATCCATTGTCCATCACAGATGTAGCAGTCTCAAATTTAAAACTTAACTTGCACAGACCAAGCATTCACAGATTGAAAGCACGACGACAACTAAGCTCAAAACCGAGGATGGCCTAAATCACATCCTAACATATTCACGACCACATGGAAGGCAAAGTGACAGATATGGGTGGTAGTTCTTTACCTACTGGTTGCCTCCTAGAAGTGTTGCGCTCCCCTCCCTTCTTACCAGGTGCCATCTCGAAGCGGAGTCAAGGGGCTCGTCGGGGCGACGGGTGCTGTCCGGGCGACGGATCGCGTCGGGGGCGGAAACCCTCATGAGGGGCTGCGGGGCTTGGTCCGGGCGGCGCAAGGTGTCGGCGACAGGCGGCCTCGTCGGACGGGGTGGTGGAGGCGGATTGCGTCGGGGCGGAGCTGAAACGGCAGTGGACCGCTCCGCGACGAGCCGGCGGATGGGCGGTGGAGGCGGGGGCGGCGGTGGAGGCGGACGGGGGCGGGGCGGCGGTGGAGGCGGACGTGGACTGAGATGTTTCGATTTAGGGTTGGGGGTACAGTGATGTGAATAGTTGGAGGAGGGTGCAATTTGACTTTGCTGCCCTTGGTTCCACTGAAGGTAATCCAGAAGTTTCCTGGATAAATTTGTCCTTTCGCCTGAAAAAATTGAGCGGGAGGGAGGTGCCGGCCGAAATCTCAACCGCCCAGCGCCTAGTGGGGGTGAAAACGGGTCGGATTCGGTCGGATATTGCTGTTACCATATCCTAACTCATATTTTTTCTCCGGATTCGGTACCAATCGGATTCGGTGTCGGATCGGTCGAGATTAACCCAATTTGTCTGCACCCCTACTTGTTTATAAGGAATGCATGCAGTGCAGTAAATGGAGTAGGACGCACATAGCTGATGTGGAAGATTTTATTTTACCATTGCAAAAGAAAATAAAACATCAAATAGTAGCACTAACGTGAAATCAAACTTGAAGACATATCGGATTCGAACGGATATTCGGATTCGGACGGATATTGCTGTTACCATATCCTAACCCATATTTTTTCTCCGGATTCGGTACTAGTCGGATTCGGTACCAATCGAATTCGGTGCCGGATCGGTCGGGATTAACCCGACCCGTTTTCACCCCTAGCGCCCAGCCCTTGTTTTTGCATACTAGTCCTTAAAGAATTATCAATTTTGAAGTGTTTTCAGTTGTGTCTTGGTAGACTTCACTAAACCCCCGAAAATACAACAAGATATGCAATGTGTACATAGACCTTGTACGGGTTTTATACATACATGATATTGGTTCATTGAATAGTTCATTGTCCTTGGTCATATACGCTTACCATTGCTGCATATGTTGACATATACATACCTCACATGTTCATATATCTTATATGTTCACATAACTTATATGTTCACATACCTTATATGTTCACATACCTTATGTGTTCACATACCTTAATGATGTAGTGATATGAACAAAGGATGTAATGTTTAAATTTTTTTGCGACAAATAATCTTAAATATAATTGGTATGAAAAAGCCATGTAAGACATCACCTTATATGTTCACATTAAGTTGTGCCTCAAAAAATTGGTATAAAAAAGACAAGTAAGACATTATTCCCACTAACATGTAAATAATATTCTTAAATAATCTTAAATATATATGTAAGGATATAACCTTACATATATGTAGTAAAAAAAATAAATTATGTTAGTGGGAAAACAACTTGGTGTGCAGAAGGCATTGATTCAGAAAATAATTGCAAAAATGAAAAATATGAAAAAAATGGTTGCAACCCGGATTCGAACTCAGGATGCAGAGTCTCAAATGCAGGGTCATCTACCATCGGCCTATGTACGAATGTTCGACATGGGAGAGGTATTAATTTATATGAATACATGTAGTAGTCTTGGAATATATGTACCAAATCAGCAAGCCTGGAGCCCCCCACTCGCACACTCCGCCTCCCATCCCCATCCCCGACTCCGCGAGCGGGCACATCCGCGCGCCCGGGTGGTGCCTCGACGGCCGTCGCGCTCGCGGGCTCCTCTGCGCGCCCGGGAGGGCCCTCGACTGCGGTCGCGCGAGGGGTGTCGTCTGCGCGTGTTGGGGGTGGGGCCTCTTCGCCCGTAGCGCGAGCCGGTTCGTCTGTGCGCCCAGGGCGGCTCGTCGGCCGCCGCTCGGGGGGCCTCGTCGTCGCGCCCGGGGAGGTCCTCCGCTGCCGCAGAGCGCGGGACCTCGTCGACCCTCGCGCGTGGTGGCGCCCGGGAGGCTCATGGAAGGCCGCAACGCTCGGGGTGGGGCATCCCTGCGAAGAAGAAGAAGGTGAAAACTTTTCTTTCTTACCTACAATAGTTGAAGTTCTGTCTTCCGTAGATGACTAGCCAAGCCACATCCTCAAGCGTCCATTTTCATTATCTACAAATTTACTGTCCATGGTTATGTGACCACTACTTACTACCAGTAAGGAATACTGTCCAGCTAAGCCTAGTAAGGAATACTATAAATTGATAGTTGTCAGTGAAATGCTCTCCAAAGCTAGCTGTCTGAGGCCTGAGGGTGTTATTTAGGTTCACAAATTACTAAAGGCTTGTTTGTGTTTGCAATACAGGAACCAGCCTCCCCAATTCGCTTGTACATTTTATCGTTTTGTATTTTTCTTCAAATACTGCCTTGCACTATAAATGGGGTGTACTATGTTGTTGGCTTGTTTGTTTGAGTGGTGAACATCAACTAGCTTGATATCTAATATGATCAGTGCAGTCATTTGGATCCATTACCATTTTCTATTGGCAATAACGTCCTATTTTAGTTGTTGGCAGTGGTTACGATTGGGGTTGAAAGAGACGTTTCTGTTTTGGTTCATAGTATTAGTCAGTTAACATGAACCATACCATCGGCATCATCGTGACACTGACCCAGGCATTGTACTATGCTTAGCACTCCGAGATCATGGCCATTGTACTATGTTGGAGAATTATACTACAGAGAAATGATATGATCTACACAAACTAAGACTCAGTGCAAACTGTGAAATGGGGTGTACTTGCCAATCACAAGGTGAAGGTGGATGATATCACCCTGCATGATAAGGTGGACGCCCTTCTGGAGATGGTCTATGAGCTAGCTGATGAGGTGCACAACCTGCCTGGACAGCTCAAGAAGAAGTGATGAACAGCAGGATGAACAGCCACCTTTTGGGAGACTAATCTAGATCATGTCAATGGCTGTGTAGTAGATGAATGGTTGTCAACCTCTCTATGGCTGTGTAATAGATGTTTGGTTGTCAACCTACATATATATGTGTATGTGTCCTGAACCTTATATGGGCTGATGCATGTGTTCTGAACCTATGTAAATATGCCTGGAATGGCATGGAACTTTTCACTTGTTCTGGAATGGCATGGAACTTGTTGCTTATGTCTGGAATGCTTGTCAATTTTAACTGTTGATGCTCAAGGTCACTTGTATGAGGATTTAACAGCTTACATAATTAGCAAGAGAGTTCAGAGAGGACTTATACAGATATTAAAACCAAAGGTGGACGCCCTTGTCTATGACTTATACACATAATTAGCTCAAGAAGATATGTGTGTGTGTAATATATGAACTGATTTATATGTGTGTGTGTGTAATATATATGGCTGTGTAATATATATGTGCTGACTCAGCTTACATAATTAGCTCAAGAAGATATGTGTGTGTGATTTATATCTAGAAGGTAATCAACCTCTCTATGGCTGTGTAATATATATGTGTGTGTGTGTGTCCAGAACCTTATATGGGCTGATGCATGTGTTCTGAACCTACGTAAATATGATTGGGATATGAACCTTATTTGTCTCACCTGTTACAGACCAATATGAACTGATTTATTTCTCTAAATATGAACAAAAATGAACTGCTCTCAAGCACAGGAACCAAGATATTAACTGCTGTAAATATATCTCTGTTAAATATTTACAGACAATATTCAGACAAATATTCATATATGAACTGCTCATAAGCACATGAACCAAAATGAACAGACAATATGAACCAAGATGCTGTAAATATATCTCTGTTACAGCCATGAGCACAAACGACACATATGAACTGCTCTCAAGCATAGGAACAATGATATTGCAGAAATTGCAAAAACACCATGAGCAGCGCTCTTTAGGCCATATTGCAGAAATTGCAAGAGCAATATGTTCAACCACAAATGGAGTTTATATTTTAAAATAATGTTCAAACATTCATGAGCAACACTACTACAACATGTTCTAAAATGATTGGATGGACCACAAATCAATAGAGCAACTAAGTTCATAACACACACAAAAAAGTCAATGTAGCAGCTCAAAGATTATTACTCCTAATCGCTATCATCATCGAGATCATCCTCAGGAGTGATTCTTCGACCCTCATCATCGGTCACATATTGGAGTCCAGTATCATCTTCCTCATCACTTGAGTCATTCCATTGCACTTCCCCTTCCCTATTGCTACGGAGCTCATCAACTAAAATAGCATCTACATTAGCACTGCGTTCAATGACAGGATCTTCATTGTCTAAACTTGCTGCACTTTGAACTTGAACCGCTTCACAATCATCATCTTGGTAAGACATAACCACTACGTTGGGTACATCATCCTTGTCATTTTCAGCCACACTCCACAAATGCCTATGTGAAAAATTTTGAACAACTCTCCAATTTTCGCGATACTTGGTGTCTTCAAGGTAAAATACCTTTGTTGCCTGAGTTGCTAAAATGAAAGGATCATCCTTGTACCATAAACTGCCTTGATTTATGCTTCTAAAAATTCCATCGTCTTTCATTCTGCATTTCTTCCCATGAGTGTCAAACCAATCACATCAAAATAGAACCACTGTCCGGTGACCACCCAAATCTGAGTTATACCTTAGCTCAATTATATCCTTCAAGCAACCATAAAACTCAATATCCTGGTTCACATGTGTGCCCTCAACCATAATTCCACTATTCTGTGTTCTTCGATTCATCTCACGGTCTAAACTGTGGTATCGAACACCATTAACAAGACATGCTAAAAAAATACGAACTCGCAAATCAGGCTCGCATGACAATGCCAATAACTCATCATTTATCTCTTCTCCTTCAACGTAACGGAGTGTTGCAATCTGAAGGAATATTCAGCATGATTAATACCAATACAACTGATTATATACGGCAAAAGTAATGTAGTGGACATCACACTCATATGCTCCTTAAACCAGGACGAAAATTGCTTCTCAAGAGTTTTTTCAACATTAGAACATCCTGCATCCTCCAACTCCTTCTTATGCATCCTGAAATTGGTAGTAAATTCAAACATTATGCATATGCATTAGTTTATTTGAATAACTTGAAGGGGTAAAAGGGATGACATACTCAATATACGGCTCAACCTCCGGGCAATTGTTTAGCACAAACCAAACCATTTTTGTAGTCATGTTGAAGATACGTAATCTTTGGTGCTCCAAGAACATGAACTCCATGCTGGAAAACAGAGATGTCACCTTTGACAAATCAACACGCTCTGCTTCGCCCTCCCGATTGTGTCGTGTCTCCACATCATCATCAAAGTATCTCGAACAAATATTCAAGCACTCTGCTACAACATATGCTTCAGCAATGGATCCCTCGTGTCTTGCCATGTTTCTCACAAACCGCTTCAATGTTAACAACCTTTTTCAACTGGTACATCCACCCATACTGCATCGACCTCTAAGAATTGCTTCTTCAGGTCAATGAACAGCCAAGTGCAGCATCACATCAAAGAAAGAAGGAGGAAATATTTTCTCAAGTTTGCACAGAATGATTGGGATTTCATCTCTCATCCTTTTCAACACATCTAACTTCAAGGTTCTTGCACAAAGTTGCTGGAAAAAGTTACCTAATTCAGCAAGTGCTTCATATATGTCCTTGTGCATGATTCCACGAACAACTGCAGGTAAGATCCTTTGAAGTAGAATATGGCAATCATGCGTTTTCAGTCCTTGAAGGTTGCATCCATCAGCGGTAACACGTGTTGCTAAGTTGGAAGCGTAGCCATCTGGAAATCTTACACTTCTCAAAAATTCACAAAACTCAAGCTTTTGGGCTTTAGTCATTGTGTAGGGGGCATGAGGAACACTATATGGATTTCCATCACGGATCAAGTGCAAATGTTTCCGTATGCCCATGTCTTCCAAATCAAGCCTAGAGTTTATAGTGTCCTTTGTCTTCCCAGACATGCCTAGAAATGTACCAAGGATGTACTCACATATATTTTTTTTTCAATGTGCATCACATCTAGATTATGACGCGGCTTCAAACTTGACCAATATGGCAAGTCCCACAAACATGACCTTCGCTTCCAACATTGGCCTTCTTCATTCCGCTTTCTCTTCTTTCCTTTAGGATGCTTTCCGGTCTAACATCCTTGACCCTCTCTAGTTGCACCATCACCATCCATAGTAAATTGCTCGCTTCTCACGCTTTTCTATTTTACCATCAAATCCCTTGTTTCTCCTCCATGGATGGTCCTTCAAGGAACCGCCGATGCCCAATGTAACATAACTTATTCCTTATCTTTTGGAGCAAGGATTTTTATCACAATGCACACAAGCATAATATCCTCTCGTGACTCTACCCGACAAAGTGCTCAAAGTCGGATAGTCATGAATGCACCATATAATCGCAGCATGTAGATCAAACTTCTCCCACCGATTGCATCCACGAGGGACTCCTTTCCATAGCTCTAGCAACTCCTCAACAAGTGGTTCCAAGAATACATCGATATCTTTTCCGGCACTCTCGACCGTGAATAAGTAGGCCCATGATGAAATTGGATTGCTCCATGCATTCCCACGGAGCAAAATTGTAAGGATGAGAAACACCGCCACATGTCAGTGCGATGAGCTCATTTTGCCAAATGGATTGAAACCATCTCAGCAAGGCCAAGTCCGATGTTCCTTGCATCTTCTCGCAAACCACCCATACTTTGTGTCAAAGTCTTTCCAAGCCTCGCCATCAGTTGGATGGCTGAGCTCATTCTCCTCTGCTCTCCTCTTCAACTTGTGCCATTGCACATCCTCCGCCATCTTTTTTGAAGAAAACATTCTCTTCAGCCTAGGAATCAACGGAAAATGCCGCAATACCTTCTGAGGAATTTTCTTTCTTGCATCGTTATCTTTCCATCTTGATGCACCACAAACTGGACAAACATCATTTCCTTCTAAATTCTTCCAAAATAAAACACAATTATTCGGGCACACATGGATTGAATTGTATCCGAACCCCAATGCACGAATAAGTCTCTTTGCTTCTTGGTATGATGCAGGAATAGAGCAATCTGGGAATGCCAATAATAACAACTTCAGAAGTGCTGTGAATGCAACATTAGATATTCGGTAAAATGACTTGATATGAAGCAACTTGACCACAAAAGAAAATCTTGTATAATGTGCACCAGGATACAGTCCTTGCTTCATCTCTTCCAAAAGAACTACCAGCTGCTGGTAGATCAGGCCTCGCTTGACGCCACGGTGGCAAGCTTTGCCACCGCTGGCTTGCTGCACCGGCCGCCTCGCTGCGCTGCGCCGCTCGCCGCGCCGGCGGGATCGCTGTCCGCGCGCCCTCGCCGCGGCTGGCGCCTGCTGCCGCGCGCTGCCGCGCGGGCGCCTGCAGCCACGCGCCGCTGCTGCCGGCGGCGTCTCGCTGCCGCGCCTCTGCGCGCGGGCGGCCCGGCTCGCCTCTCGCCGCCGCCGGCCGCCTGCCGCCTCCTCGCGCGCGCCTCAAGACCCGACTGCAGGCAGATCGCAAGGTCCTCACGAGTCACGGGACAGGGACTCGAGCGTACAGGGTTTGGTCAAATGCGTACGAAAGTTAATATAATATCTACTATGAAGGTCTCCAACTTTCACAAGCAGTCTCATAGCTCGGTGGTATGGAACTAGACTCTGTGACACCTGGTTATGAGTTCGAATCCTGCCGACTGCAACTTTTTTTGCTATATTTCCCAACAGCACGCAACTTGTTCCAGCGGCCCAGCATGCCTAGTTAGTGGCCCATGTGCGCTACCAGCCCATTTCGGAGTAAAAAAAAAGCCCAGCGACCAACAAGCCTAGTTAGTGGCCCTAAAAAAAAGGCCCAGCATGCCTAGTTAGCGGCCCATGTGCGCAACCAGCCAATTTCGGAGTAAGAAAAAGGGGCTGAGGTAATGGGCCCACGTGTACACGTGGCAGTGGGTCCTGCCAATGTGGCTAATGATCCTTGAAAAAAATTCAATTAAAATTTTGTGACGCAAAAATCCATGTCATAGATCTATGACATTTCGACATTGGACATAATGACATACCAAATATCGTCATTACCTCATTCCAAGCTAGCTTTATGACATTTTTAATGACATATTTTTTTTGTGTCACTAAGCCCAGATGTCACTTTAAATACGTCATAAACCAGATGGTTTAGTGACATTTTCAGCCTTTGTCATGCAAAATACGTCACAGATTGGCACATTTCTTGCAGTGGAGCTTCTGGAGTTTGAAAGGAGAGAAAAAGGAAAAGGCTAATTTTTGGAATTATTTTTGTACTAAAAAAGATATTTATGATGTCAGCAAGCAATTGATTTTTGGTGGAATTATTTTTCTATGGAAAAAGGAATTTATGACATTAGGGTGACGCCAGCAAGAGAAATGGATTTTTGGCCGAATTATTTGTCAACAGGAAAATGGTTTTATTCACTGACAGGTAGGACTGGGTCTACTGCGGAATGAGTCCAAGGACCGGAGAGGTGGCTGAGGTGGCATACCAACTGCGTGGGCAGCTAGGGCTAGTGTGGCTCCCACATGGCATGCACGTTGGCTGCCACGCAGGCTCGGGCACTGATGTGGCCTGGCCGGCCGGGGCAGCTCTTGGGACTCGAGGGTCGTCGCAGCTCCGGCACTCGGCGGCGGCCGAAGAGGGGCAGAGAAGGGAGCGGAGGTGACGGGGATTTGATTCCCACCTGGCGCAGGGCTCGAGGAAGACCGGAGGGTGGTCGACGATGGAAGAGGAGTGGCAGCGGTGTTCATCTCCGATGAAGACGGTGCTTCGGCGGCGCTGGTTGACGGCGGAGGGGCGGAGAGTGGTCACCGGTGCACGGGGAAGGCGATGGTGGTGGCAGCGGGGCGAGGGGCGGTCCGAGCCAGTGGAAATTGCTCACCGGAGTCGGCCGAGGTCCGAAGAGAGAGAGAGAGAGAGAGAGAGAGAGCGGCGCGGGTGAGGGGGAGCTCCGAAAGAGAGGAGAGTGAGGGCGGAGGGAGGTGGTGCGAAGGTAGGGGTGCTCGGGAGGATTTATAGGGGGAGAGGGCGGCACTGCTCGCCGGAGTTCATGGGAGGAAACTGGTTAGGAGGTGCAAACGTGAAGACGAACATCCATTTATGGCCATGGTTGGGAGGCGTGAGGTGCGGGCGAGGAGGGAAAGTCGAGGCGGCGCTTTGGGAGGAGAGACCGGCTGAGGGAAGCTTTGGACACGTGGCCATGGTGGTGACGTCGCGGGGAGAAGGAGAGGAGGAAGACAAGTCTGACAGGGGGGCCCGCATGTTAGTGAGAGAGAAGAGAAGAGGAAGAGGCGGATGGCTGGATGACGGCCACACATCGAGGGAATAGATCTCGGCCATCGGATGAAGAATGAAGGGGTAAGTGAAGGTGCACGGTCGAGATTAGATTAGGCGGTGGGGTGGATTGAATTAAGGCCAGACACATGTCAGCCTGAGATGATTTTTATTTTGAATTTCATTTTAAATTTTTAGAAATGCTAGGAAATAACAAATAAAGTCTAAAAATTCTAGAAAAATTCACAAAAATTCCTGAAGATGATTTAGACTTAGATAAAATATTTTCAACTTAAAGTTGATCTTTAAATTTTTACAAAAATACTTTTTATCTTTGAAATTAATTTAAAAACTTAGAAAAACATAGAAAATCCAAATAAAAGCCAAATTTTTTCAAATAGTTAATTTGAAATAGGGTTTTTTTACATAAATTAAAAATATCCTTCATTTAATAATAATTTTATATTTTTAGTTAAATTACTTTTTAGAAAAGCCTTTTTAAAAGCTAAAAACAGGCAGATAAAATCTCCAAAAGTCAAGCAACCAAAAAGCACTTGATTTTATTTTGAATTAAATTAATTTTTAAATTTTTTTAATAAATTTTTTTGAAATAAATAGTTGTGCGGTTACAACCAGGAGGACCAAAAGCATCAAAAAATTATATTAGCAATAAAGATTGAACTAAATCATGCGTGGGGGAGGACCGGAGGAGATGGAGCCAGCATGAGTGGGGGAGGAGATTCAGCCGACGGCGAGAGATACAAGATATTAACCTTACTCTCCCCTCCTGCGGCGGCAATACGGTCTTTACTCGGAATCTTGGCCTATGAAGGAAGAAGAAACATTATGATGCGACGTAACTAAAAGATGCATTTGGAAATCAGAAGTTTGAGAGGGGAGGGTTCAGACCTGACCAGTCGCAACGCAGGCGCTGGCAGCAGGCGGAGCACCAGAGGTGGGGGAGGGCGCAGCGGGAAGTGGATGGCCAGTGAGCCCTACCGAACCGCTGGAGGAGCCCTACTAGCTAAAGGTGGAGCGCTGGTGGTGGAGCTATGGAGGTGTAAGTCAAAAAAAACAATCGTAGGAGCATGGTTGGGTACTGGGTAAGTCAAAAAAACAATCGTAGGAGCTCCATATTCCAAAAGACAATTTTGCCCATCCATTTTCTCTTGAGAATTCCTTTAATTTGAGGCACTTTTGTCTTTTAGCCTCATGAACATAACTCGGCTGGGTCGATCAAAATCGGTTGGGTCAACCAGGTCACTTAAAACGCAATCGAATTGATCAAAATTTTCTATATCAACTATATCATCGGTTTTGTGAGTATAACCAGCCAACATAGGGGCTGTTTGGTTGCCTGCATCGGGGTGGCTCGCACCAGCGCGTGCAGGGAGATGGTGTTTGGTTGCATGCATCGGGGTGAGAGCCTGCACGAGCGGATGCAAAAAAAATTAACTGGAGTCAGGCTGAGGAGAAACGCGGCTGAGGACTTTCTCTACTCAGCATGGCCACGCTCATGCAGCTGCATCAACTCATACAGGCAACCAAACAGGCCCATAGCATCTAAGTCCAGATTTGATCTAATAACCATGCCGCCAACAGAACAGCGTGCATGGATGGACCATCATAAGATGGAGTACAAAACATCAGTTCCTTCTTCCACTAGGATGCTTTGAGATAAGCACCCACCTCTTTTGTCCGGACACATCCACTCAAAGGACGGGCCCATGCGTGCACTAACAGACTATCACTTCTGCATCTCGATATGCGTAGGATAGCAGTCGTGTCAAGTAGCATAAGGACATGTAGTTCTCTACGTAGCTAGCCTTATCGGAAAGCTAAGCCTAAGGTGAATTGGGGTGGTAAGTAGCTTCCCAAATCTACAGATCTTATCTCATTTCGGTACCGTGCTTGTCTGTCTGTCTTGCGTGTTCTCTTTAACAATACTAGCTACTATATAACTAAAATAAAAGTCGATAATTTATAAACAAGTTTTTGTAAACAAATCAAGAATACGTACGTATTTTCTGAGAAAATGAAGGGCTTGTTTGAAAAATAGAGGATCTGTATGTAATTCTATGAAAATCGCAGAGCTTAATCACATAAAAAGAAAGTAATCGGGTATCCTATATGTAATTTTGGAGAAACCAAAGAGTCTTTTCACAAATTTGCCACATGACAGCGTTGCTCAGGAGTAATCCTCTGGGGAATAATAGTGAAGCATATTTCATGTATGTTTTGACTCTATGGGTAGAAGCTAGCGGTTGAATTTTTTTTTAATGAATAATCTATTTTTTATTCGAAATAACAGAAATATACCCGCGCTAACATTTTTTTATTGAAATAGGCTCTAATAGCCTGACGGTTAGACGACTGGAGCTTGTCGCCCAACGATCATGCGACAATAAAGCTGTATGTAAGACGTCGAGCGACAGGTTCCAGTCGCCCGATAGTTGGGCAACAGGTTTCAGTTGCCCTATGGCTGGGCGACAGAAACTGCAGTCGCTCGGCTGTGCAGCGACTACATTCAGGATGGAAGTGTAGAATCCATTTTGTAATTTTTTGTAGATTACGACTGGGAGATAATCTGTTGGATTTGTAATAAGAGTTTATGATCATTGCATGTTGTTGTAGTGCAAAAAAATTCTTGAAATTTTTTTAAGAATGATTGAACTAAGAACGATCGGTAAGTACGAGGGTAAGTGATATTGTGATGTTACCGGGAATTTGTACACGGAGGAGAACTGCTTTGTTAATATTGTTGGCTGACTTGCTATGGAAATAATTGAATGCAAAAAGACGAGAAAATAAGCTTATCTGAATTAAAATAGACTTTATAATACAGTTGAGAGTAACATGTCACGTAGGGTTTCATTACATGCATAACATAGAGCATCATGTGCGACTAAACAACCCAACTACTCATATGACCTACTGCATGGATCGGGGCCATTTTTCTTTCCTTGCGAGCTCATCGTTGAACTCATCGACGGCTTCTTTTGTCTTGGTTGCCATTTTCCTCTTTTTCTCGCGCTCCCTCTCGCGAGCCTTGCGCTCCTTGCGCATGCACGCCTCGAGATGAGTTTTCGTCTCCTGATGTATGCGCTCAGTTTGCTCGTGCTTGCAGTGCTTCTCCTCTCGGATCTCGCAAGACCTTTTGACATTACACTCCTCTAAGTCGAGGGCCCATTGATCATCTAGGTGGATCACAAGATCGATCCATTTTTGGTAACCACATAGGGATTCCGGAGACTATGGATACACGGGAGAGGTTGTTAGTGCGCACTTTAAAGGAGAAAAAGTAGGGGAAAACAACACATCTGGTCCTTACCAGTTGTCGATAGGTGGCGGTGTTTAGACGGTGGTCGGGATAATCACGGAGTAGTTTGCGTAACCCTAGTAATGCATACCTAGGCTGAGATGGTGGTTAAACTTGAAGAACTTGTATGGGTCCCAGCACCAACAAAGGGGGCGTCTCCCCCTCTGATGGGCGTTATGGCGAACGCTCGGTAGGAACATTCGGGATGGGGTTGTTGCTATGGGTGGCATCATTGCGGGGAGCTAACCTCGTAGCACGCTGGGTTTGTTCTGCTCGGGTCACAACAGCCCTTGCTTTCTCATCGCGGGCGACAGCTGACCTTGCTAAGTATCGGGTCTCCTCCCATTACTTCATCATCTTGTCCCATTACCTCTTCTGCCTCTTGTCCATCTCGGTGTGGCGAAGCAAGCACCGGTGTAGTGTTGGGTTTGCTTGTATAGTTTTCTCTCAGAAATCTCTTCGATCTCTTTTTATAGGGTCCCCTGTGGCCTTCTCGCTGCATGAAGATGCTTGTGTGGTCACGTCACTATGGAAAGGTGTCTCATATGGTCTTGTCACTACGCAAATCTGGCCCGTGCGGTCATATCACTGCACAAAACTGGCACGTGTAGTCTTGTCGCTGCGCGAAGGTGCCTCGTTTGGTCTTGTCACTGTGCAAAACTAGCATGTGCGGTGATGTCGCTGCGCAAAGCTAGCCTGTGTGGTCCTGTCACTGCGCGAAGGTGTCTCATATGGTCTTCTCACTATGCAAAGTTGGCCCGTGCGGTGATGTCGCTGTGCAAAGCTGGCGCATGTAGTCTTGTCGCTGCGTGAAGGTGTCTCCTTTGGTCTTGTCGCTGCACAAAGTTGGCTCGTGCGGTCATGTTGCTGCGGAAAACTGGCCCGTGTGGCCCTGTCGCTGCGCAAAGGTGTCTCGTCTAGTCTTCTCATAGCGCAAAGCTGCTCTGCGTCATAATGCACGCCGTGACACTGTAATTATGCTATAAAATGAATGGCTGAGGCATTGATGGTAGGAACAACTATCTTCTCCGTCGTAGAGTAAGCCACCATGACAGATGTTGATGGGCCAATCGAATATGGGTCACCAAGGGGGACCTTCTGCTTAAATGAAAGGAGGACTTCGGTGTTAACTACTACTTGTTGCCAAATAGGCGCGCTCAGCCAATGTGTCCAAAATACAGACACATGTAGGACGCGGTGGTGCAGGTGGCCGAAGGCTATTTCTATGGTGGGCAACATTTCTTCTGATGCCCCAAGGTACATGTAGGCAATCATCTATTTTGTAGTACTACTAATAGAGTTTTGATGTTAACATTCTTTTGTAGCATGTTGATAAATGTGACTTCATGCGATGGGTTGATCCTCCCCATGAACGGTACATTTCGAGGTACGTAGATACACTGTGGGAGCGAATCACTGACTTGGAGGCATGGATTGAAAGTCTCGAAGAGCACAACGATGACCTCCATCAGCAGATGGAGCGCGAGAGGGGCAACGAGGAGGTCATCAACATAGAATGTTTGTACGACTCAACATGTTGCTGCGTGAACCCTAGTTGTATATGTGCTTGCCACTACAACGACGGCCAGCCACGTCCGAGGCGGCCCCCTCAGTAACATTCCATGTGGGTACCACGAGGCTCTTTCCACCTATAGGCAACGATGTGTATGGTTGTAGCATAGTACTCTCGCCTGTTGTTTGAAATATTTTGTAATGTCATTAAGCATGTAATCGAATGGTCCATACGTCGGTGCAGTTGCCATCAATTCAGTGCACTATTGGAGTGGTGCGGTCGTTGGTGCGATTGCCATCAATTCAGTGGTACAGGCGTCGATAAGGTTAAGAGAAGTATAACTAAGCTTGCCACATGTATTGTAATCATCACTAAGTAAACAAGAAATGTAAGCAGTACATGAACAACAAGTGTACAGGTAGCACTAACTACCCCCAACAGCATCCCAGCTCCCCTCCGCCACCACCTTGGTCCCCTCAGTCTCTGTACCCGCGTCCTCCCATATGGCCCCACTTGGCGTCTTCCTAGGCGCCGGGTGATGGTGTCCCGACAAGGTAAGACGATCAGGAGATCGTCGCACACATCTTGGAGCTAGTGGAGTGGACTGCACCACATCCTGTGTGGCCACCAATGCACTCGTGAGGATATTCCTAGAGAGAACCTCCGGGGTGTGGCCCGAGGTGCGGAGCCCGTCGCTTGGCCAGGCCAGTCTAAAAAGTACTGATCCGTGTCGTCCTGGCCCGGGGAGACCCCTCATCCCTGGTTAGGGTGGGCAAGACCTGCAATGCAAATATCATTAGTTCATCAGGTAAAGTGATGGGATAAAACTGACAAAAGGTGAAGCGTACCCTTGGCTAGCGCCATGGCATTTGGAGGGATGTACAACACAGAGTATGCCCCTTGCATGGCGAAGCCAGAGATGTACAGATGATGGGCAAATTACGGTCCTGGCGGTGTAGGAGCTCGTACCCAAGCTAACCCCCTAGCCTCGTCAGGCTGAGGTGGTGTAGGACATGCCCAAGCAGAGCCCCCCGAGTGGTGCCATGCCA
This sequence comes from Dendrocalamus sinicus, assembly GCA_036346575.1. Taxonomy (NCBI): domain Eukaryota; kingdom Viridiplantae; phylum Streptophyta; class Magnoliopsida; order Poales; family Poaceae; genus Dendrocalamus; species Dendrocalamus sinicus. The sequence goes on along the minus strand of CM070657.1, from coordinate 24,777,812 downwards.
GTCGGGGTGGCCCTGGTGGATGCGCTGTGTGTGCACCGGGCGCGGGCGTGCGAACCTCTAGTAGCTTCGTGCAAGACAACAGGGTGACTACACATGCACCCAAGGCCTACACATGACACCAAGCGTGCACTACCTCCTCTTGTGTCACCTTCCACACCACTGGCGATCCTATCAGCCATAGTGCAAGACTCCCACCAAATCATAGCACCAACGTCAGCCTATAGGAAAAACACGAAATGGTCAATCAGCTTAGTGACATTGCCATTAGGGATTATTTACAAATTTGATGTAATGTACCACGATGTGAGTGTCCCGCGTGAGGCGCGCAGGGTAGGTGTCTGTCCGGGGCGGCAATGTGTGCTGTGAGCTGGTCAACGACATGTACGAGCCTAGTATGTGTCCGATGCTAGTACCAGCATAGGTACTCTACATACGCGCTGCTGTCGTAGGGGGTGGCCTCCTCCACGTAGTCGTCAAACGTACCCTCCCACTATGCTGACCACCCCTTCATATTCACCGTCCAGTACAAGGAATAGGCAGTACAAGGAGATTTCATTAGTAGTCTTCAAACGAATAGGCAGTACAAGGAGATTTCTGGGAGGCAGTCACTCATGTGTGGATGCTCTGCGGCACGGGTCACCTGATTCGTACTGGAATGACTTGACATAGGCCAAACTGGCACATCACATGATACACCGCGTAGTCCTCGATGAAGACATCGTACATGAGCTTCCGTGCATTAGCCAGAAAGCCCGATCGTGCTAGCAGAGCGAGAACATCCCATCAGGAGTGCGGCTCTCTAGTGCCGTAAGTGAGTACAGCTCCCAGTGGACGTCGTTAGCTGTGAGGCAGTCGAATTGCTCCATAAAGGGCAGATATGCCCATGTGACCTAGACGTGCGTGAACTGTACCTGCAAGGAACAATAGCTATTATGTGTGCCCATCGTTGATACAAAGGAAATAATTGATTGTTAGACTACTTACCCATCGACGACACCAGAGAGAACCCATCGTAGGCCGGTCGACGTCGCCCCTGGGGTACATCTTCACCCTGTACGGAGTCATGTCCTTGAGCATGGGACATCTGAGGCTAAAGTGCTCGAACAACCACAACTGCAGTAGCAACGGACACCTCGCGAGGACCAAGTTCACCTTGGTCCTGGCGCACACGTCACACAAGCCGTGATTGGTCGCGACAAGTGCGGCCGAAACTCAGCTGATCTGGGGGGCCTGGCCATCGACGATGGCCCTAGCATGAGCTATGAGGCACACGTCAATGGTGTTGCTGTGGCTGGTGGTGAAGAGCACCTAACCAAACAACCATAGCTCCACCTAAATGTATGCCTCCAATTATGCCTCCAAGTGTCGCAAGACCTGCTGCTCGTTTGCCTCTGGATCTATCCGCTCCACCTAAATGTAACCCAAGAAGTTATTAGTAAAAAATAGCAGAAATGAGAGTATACAGGATTGAACAGAAAGGGTGCTAGGCACGTACCCAGAACTGTGAGAGCCACCTCAACGACGGCCCGTGTGTCTAAGCTGACGAGAAGACGTAATACTCCTCCACGGCACCAGGCAAAAGGACCCCCTCAAATCTGGCGAGCTAGTCCGCGCGCCACCCAACCGGGGCCTCTGGTAGGAACGTAGCAGCTCCTGTGATGGGAAGGCTGAGCAGTAGGGACACGTCCTGTAGAGTAGGTGCCATCTCCCTGAATGGGAGGTGGAAAGTGTGCGTCTCCTGCCGCCAACGGTCCACCAAAACCGTCAGCAGAGAGCAGTCCACCAAAACTGTCAGCAGAGAGTGCCATCATCCCCACCTGCGGGGAAGGCCGGTCCATCCTCATTGGTGGCCTGCACCATCCGGGCATGACGGAGTAGCCCGGCATCCCGCAACTTGTGAAGCAAGTAAAGGTCAGCACACAACCTACTTATGGCAATAGTACAACACTGCCAGATGCACACCTGGCTATCCAGCGAGGGTCTAGTCTCCAGGCGACTTGAGGTGTGCATGTACGGACCAGTCCCAAGTCAGCTGGCTCCTTTGTGCTCCCTGGAGGCAGGACATGACGGGAAGCGCAATGCACCCGGTCGATGTGCTCGTCCAACAGGCCGTAAGGCCAGTCTGATCCACGAAGATCACGAGCCATACCTACAAAATGAATTTAAGTTAGCATTTGTACAGAACAAAAAACATCACATGTAAAGCAACAGTAAATAAAACTTGTAAGTAAATGAAGGAAACAATACTAGGCTATCAGCACAATACCAACTATATTACTAAAACGGGGAAGTAATACAGTAATTGTACAAACAGTACATGAAATATACGATACATTTAGTACAATAGTACGCATGTCAAAAGTGCCAACTAACAAAGTACAGTTTACAATGGACATTTATTTGTAGTGTCCAACAACTAGTTGTAGAAACCATACCGCTCTGCCTACTGATAAGCACATGCCTTACATCGTCTAGCTGTGTGCCCTTCCTGATTGTATCGCCCACAGCATACACCAGGTGCTCTGGCTTGCGCTTCATCCATATCATTTCTAATACGTGTTTTCTATTGCCTACCCTTCCCAACATTGAGCATGTCAACATCTAGAATTTAGGTCCCTGCAATATCCAAGATGATGAAGTTCCCCACAACCCTGAACCCCCTGAGTTCTCCACACCATGCATGCATCACTCTCTCCTTGAAGAAGCACTCCGACATGAAGTTCGAATGATCCATGCCCACAGTCCCGCATACAGCGAGGACATGAGAGCATGGCTTGTGTAACAACTTCGGCTTGTTGCATGAGTAGCTAGGCTCATTTACATGATCTCCAAGGCATACCTTATGTGTAACAAGGGCACGAGCCGTCCCAAATCTGGCTCTATCCTAGAGTATCACCACGAAACAATGCTCCATATTGCCACAGTGTCGTGCAATGAAGGCCCTTGAAAACCCAATTGTACACCTCCGCAAGGTTAGTCGTCATTATATCGTACCTTGCGTCGTCCGTGTCGTGCAACAGTGACCACTTCTCCAATGGCTCTCCCTTGATCCACTGCGAGAAACACTTGATAGTCTGTGAGCTCCTCCTCCTCAGACCAGCTGCGTTAGGCTCATCAAGTGTTATTAGGCATACGGTTGTGCCACCCTAGGCATGACTGGCCCCTTGTTCCTCTCGTCGATGTGTTTCCTGCTGCTGTCCAACAAAGCATCAAATTTTCTTTCCTGGTTCTGCATAGCTAGCCACTTGAATAGCTTTATCAACGATTGTTTCAGAAACTGCTTGAAGAAGTTCGCCTCTAGGTGACGAATGCACCATCTGTTCCTCATATCCGGCCAAGGGAAGGGCTTCTTGGGGTCTTCCTAAAGTTTTTTTATGGCCTTCACTATCCCAGCATGGCGATAATGGATTACACACACACACACCAGGATGAGCGCTGACAACTCCGACCCTCACATGTCTAAGGAACCACAACCAGCTATCATAATTTTTACTTTCCACGAATGCGATGGCCAGCGGAAATATTTGATTGTTGCTGTCAACTCCAATGGCTGTCAGGATCTGGCTCTTGTATTTGCCAATCAAAAATTTCCCATCAATTGAGATCATGAGCAGCATGTGCCTGAATGCCTTGATGTACGCACCAATTGCTAAGAAGGCCCTCTGCAACACCGCATAACCCGTTGTCCTTCACAGCGGCATACATGCCTAAGTTCCTTTCCTGCAACACCCGAAGCATACGAGAAAGATTGTCGTACGCCTCCTCGAAAGACCCGAACTACACTAACCTCATAGCATTAACTTCCTATCACCAGACCGTGCACCGACGCCGCTCTTTTCTCGCTACTCGAGTTGTCCCCTAAAGCAAATGATCCCTAATGGTCTTGACAATTTACATGGCATATCGATTTAAATGCCTATATACCAGTTACAATGGTACACGTGTTTTTCTAATGTATTAATAACATTGCATTCATTCATAATTAATCATAAATATTATGTTTTATTGTTTTATACGAAGCAAATTATGAAATTCTTACAAAAATATTGACTGAATTTTTAATGACTACAAATTTTTATGGATGATTAATTTTCACGTAACGTTGACTGAATTTTCTACAACTACAATTTTGTATGCATGCCAATTTGCTAATGATACTAATTTTCTACAACTATGTTCACTAAAATTTACACAACTATATGCTACTACGGCTGCTAATTTTCTAAAAGTACATTAACTAAATTTTCTATACCAAAGTTGAACTATTTTTGTCTACATCTACAATTTTCTACTCATACTAACACTAAATAAATTATCTACTTCATATACAAATTTAAAATACAATAAAAATATTACCTCACAAGAGCCACTTCTTCCCTCCTCCCTCTCCTCCTTCCTCTCCTCCCTTTCCTCTTCTCTCCTCTCTTTTCTTTCCTCTCCTTTTTCCTCTCCTTCTGTTCTCCTCCTTCGTCTCATTTTCTCTCGTCTGCCTCTTCTGTTCACCGCGCGGTTGAGTGACCTCGGCCGCTTGGCCGCACGGTCCTTTTATCTACGCTTCCAGTTGCCAAAAAAATTATCCACTCATGCAATCGCCCAACCATTCGGCGACAGCAATAATTCACCCAATGGCCGGCAGATTGCTTGCTTGTCATGTGGCCATTGAGTGATAGGCTCTAGTCGCCTGATGACTAGTCGACTGGAGCCTATTTTGTAAAAAAATTTCATCTAGGTATATTTCTGTTATTTCGAATAAAAAATAGATTATTCATAAAAAAATTCCTAGCACTTTGGTCTTTGGAGGGAGCTGTGCTGAAGGGCCAAGCTCATCATCCTTAGTGGCTTCCAGGGGAGAGCCGCTGCCTTAGGGCCAGGGGCACTTGGACATTGCCATCTGTGGTTTCGTTTGATGGGACAGTGAGCTAGCCCCCGTACGTTTAGGGTTTATCACAAAATTTCGTAGCAGCAACTGATGCTAGCTCAAACATATTGGCTTTTAAATCCTGCTTTTTTATCATAAATGGTTTTTCTATAGTATCTAGCTTTCAAAATGAAATGCCTTTTTAAGACGGAGTCTACTAGTCAATTATTGTACACACTGCAACAACTTCATTTAAATCGGCGAAAAGCACACGCAAGTGTCTCTCTACAAGCTATTGTTATCATAAACCAAAAACCTATATAGGAAACTGGTTCTATACGCCTGAAAGTACGTACTCCCACTTCTAATGTATCCTTTTAGCCAACTACACTAACCTCATAGCATTAACTTCCTATCACCAGACCATGCACCGACGCCGCTCTTTTCTCTCTACTCGAGTTTTCCCCTAAAGCAAATGATTCCTAATGGTCTCAACAATTTACATGGCATATCGATTTAAATGCCTATATACCAGTTACAATGGTACACGTGTTTTTCTAATGTATTAATAACATTACATTCATTCATAATTAATCATAAATATTATGTATTATTGTTTTATATGAAGCAAATTATGAAATTCTTACAAAAATATTGACTGAATTTTTAATAACTACAAATTTTTATGGATGATTAATTTCTACGTAACGTTGATTGAATTTTCTACAACTACAATTTTGTATGCATGCCAATTTGCTAATGACACTAATTTTCTACAACTATGTTCACTAAATTTTACACAACTACAGGCTACTACGGCTGCTAATTTTCTAAAAGTACATTGACTAAATTTTCTATACCAAAGTTGAACTATTTTTGTCTACACCTACAATTTTCTACTCATACTAACACTAAATAAACTATCTACTACTCATACTAACACTAAATTAACTATCTACTTCATATACAAATTTAAAATACAATAAAAAATTACCTCACAAGAACCGCTTCTTCCCTCCTCCCTCTCCTCCCACTCCTCTTCTCTGCTCTCCTTTTTCCTCTCCTTCTGTTCTCCTCGTTCGTCTCCTTTTCTCTCGTCTGTCTCTTCTGTTCACCGCGCGGTCGAGCGACCTCGGCCGCTTGGCCTCACGGTCCTTTTATCTACGCTTCCAGTTGCCAAAAAAAATATCTACTCATGCAGTCGCCCAACCATTCGGCGACAGCAATAATTCACCCAACGGCCAACGGATTGCTTGCTTGTCATGCGGCCATTGAGTGATAGACTCCAGTCACCTGATGATTAGTCGACTGGAGCCTATTTTGTAAAAAAATTTTGTCTGGGTATATTTCTGTTATTTCGAATAAAAAATAGATTATTCATAAAAAAATTCCTAGCACTTTGGTCTTTGGAGGGAGCTGTGCCATCTGTCCTTAGTGGCTTCCAGGGGAGAGCCGCTGCCTTAGGGCCAGGGGCACTTGGACATTGCCATCTGTGGTTTCGTTCGTTGTGACAGTGAGCTAGCCTCCATACGGTTAGGGTTTCTCACAAAATTTCGTAGCAGCAACTGATGCTAGCTCAAACATATTGGCTTTTAAATCCTGCTTTTTTTTATCATAAATAGTTTTTCTATAGTATCTAGCTTTCAAAACGAAATGCCTTTTTAAGATGGAGTCTACTAGTCAATTATTGTACACACTGCAACAACTTTATTTATATCGACGAAAATCACACGCAAGTGTCTCTCTACAAGCTATTATTATTCATAAACCAAAAACCTATATAGGAAACTGGTTCTATATGCCTGAAAGTATGTACTCCCACTTCTAATGTATATTTTTAATGATATTGCTATAGCTCTTTATCTATTTAAGTATATTCTAATAATAATTACACTACACCAGGAAGGAGCTATAGTAACACGTCTATGTGCTACTACATATCAATAAAGGTGTTACTAGTCTTTACAGTAACACAATTTTTAAGTGTTCTTATAGCCCATGTTACTAGCTAGGTTTGAAGTAACACGTGATAAGTGCTACTATATGTCTGAAAACATGTTACTACCTTGCAACACATATCTTATCTATAAGAACACATATTATGTGCTACAACAAACTACCCTGGTAACACAAATATGTGCTACAACAAGCTACCCAAAGAATACATATTTGGAGCAATAGTAACACCATTGTAATATGAGTAGCAACACACTTTCTTACACCAAAACATTTTGTGGAAACTTATTTTAATACATATAAATATATATACACAGAGATCTAGAGAGAGGAAAAAGTAATGATTTTTTCGAAATGACAATTAATTAATTGCAGAATTATTTTCTTTCACAAGAATCACATATTGCACAAAATTATAACCATCACCAACATTGCATTCCACAGGGAAATATATAAAATATGGTTCACATAATTTTATAACATATATGACAATCCATTTGAGAAAACAAGTCTTGAGAATAACAACACAAACTTTTCATCCTAGAATGACATGATGATATCTATCTATTCTTCTCAAAATCTTTGCCCGATGATCTATCCGTGAGGTGAAACAAGTATGAGATTTCAACCATTAATCTTCCGAACCTGCATGTGGCAAACATTACTGAGCTTTAAGGATACATGAAAAAGTATATATGTAGTATTATATGGACCAAGGTTGAAATATCATACACATATTGAAGGCCAAGCAATCGGCATTCCTGTAAAGAAAAAATCGGCATATCAGTTTGGAATGAATTTTTATATGAAGGTTAAAGAAAACAACTATTTAGCAATTAGCAAAGAACGTTGACACAATAAACAAACATATCACTGGAGAGCAGCGAGACAAAAAAACTGTACATTTGAAATCTAATTCCCAGAGACATTTTATCAGAAAGGGCAAGCTGTAATTTGGGAAAATGTACCATATAAGATCTGCTGTCATTTGTATGAAATCTGTTAGCAAAGTAAGACATATTTTAGATGATATAGAGAAGTTCCAATCGAGCCATTTGTATGAAATCATTAGCAAAGTAAGACATATTTTAGATGACAATGGTTTATCAAGACAGTCACCGCAAAGCCAAGTAAGCCGCCAATATCTCAGAATCTCGTAGCTCTCCTCAAACTACTGCAAGAGAGGGATTTCGGAGGGTACAACCCCTCCAGCTCTGGATCAACCATCTGACCTAACGCGTCGATGTCATGCAGTTGCAGGGTAGCCCATCGGACTAAAGACTGCTGGGACCATGGTTGAGAGCTGCAATAGTTTCAAACAACAGTTAGTTCTATGCAGGATTAAATCTCTCCTCAATTCCTAAACTCGTGAAATTTCAATGGTATAATACCAATTTTGCCAAGAAAAATTTTTAGCACAAATGTCTGTATATTCAATTCACCTGTCAAATGCTTTGTGGCCGGTCAAGAGCTCTAGCATCACTACTACAAAACTGTACACGCCACTCTTTTGGGAGTACTGACCGGACAGGTCACCTCTGAGCTCTAGATCCCGAGTTCTCATCCGATTCTGGTTGCGATTATATAAGCACTTCAGAGAAAATTTACATATAAAGTTTTTCTTTTGAGAATGTTTGTTGAATAACATCTGAACTGCTTACTTAAGATTGCACAAAAGAATATAATATAACTTCACAAACGATGACTGAAATTCACGCGAAATCAATTTATCAAAATTTCTCCGCATGGGCATTTCATCAAACAGGTACCGGTTACCTCTAGTTGCATAGAAAAAATATAGAGCAAGCAACAGTGTGGTACTTGGGAGGTCGCTGAAGAGGAGATCGGAGGCCGCCGTAGTAGGGAGGTTGCCGGAGAGGGGCTGAAGCTTGAGCAGGTCGGGAAGCTGCCAGATCTGGATGGAGGTCCCCAGAGTTGAGCCGGTCACGCAGCAGAGCAGCAGAGCAGCGGGAAGAGGGGCGGCGAGGGCTTGTGCGGAAAGGCGATGCGTCTGGATCCTCCGACGCAAAGAACCATCGCAGCTAACCAGACGGAAGGAGAAGGAGAAGTCCACGTGAGCGCCGACGGAAGGAGAAGTCGCTGAGGGGACCCGCGCGCGCGACGGCGAAGGCAGCGCGTGGCGGGGACGGGAGCGCCGCCGTGGGAAGGCGGCGGCGATGGCGAGGGCGCGCGCGAGCCGAACGGGGCAACTCAAGCAAGATCTTCTTGCGCGGGAGGAGCCCCACGCGCGGCGCGAGCGGCAATGGCCGGCGCTGGAGCCGCCACTGACCTCAGCGCGCGCGCGAGGAGGGATCCAGAATGGACAAGGGAGCGAAAGCAGGCGTGAGGATCTGGAGCTAGGGTTTGGGCGAATGGATTCGAGGTTGCTTCCAGGAGATGTATACGAGGAGCCACCACCAAATGAGTTATGGCGCATGGAAAGTTGAACTGAGAGATTTGCCTGAGATTATTGGAGGGAAGATTTTACATTAGCGGGAAGTATGTGGAGGGAGATTTGTATGTGAAAAATTTCAAACCATGCATAAAACAGCATCATTTTTAAATGATTTTTATATTTGATCGCTCCATGTATATTTAGCAAAAATAGAGCGTACATATTTTTCCAAAAGTCTAATGCTTTTTAAATGATTTTAATATTTGATCGCTCCGTGGAAAAAATATAATTACGGAGCTACATATATAGCGGCGAAATAAATCTACCTTGTGGTTCTACAATCTGGAAACAGATTTTCTAACATGAAAAAATAGCGGCGAGTTTCTACATATATTTATCTCTGCTTTACTAAATTTCTGGCATGTTTCCAAACCAAAAGCTAGGATGCAGTTTTTTGTTTTAAAGGACAAAATTAGTGTAAATTTAAGAATTTCTACCTTTGCTACCTTTGCACTCTCCAATTTCTATTAAATAAGATCAATGTATTCAATCTAGCAGTGGTGTTATTTGTACAATCTATCAATGTTAGATAAGGTTATCTCTAGAGTAGCAAGTAACACATGTCCGTAACACATATATTATATGTTACCAGATGGCTTTGTAACACATGTTTATGTTGCTGCACTATATGCTTGTAACACGTTTATTGATCATATTGAGTATGTGTTACAAAGTCTCCTGGGACACAAAATATGTGTTACTGAGTTTTTTTCCCTGTAACACAAATTGTATTGTGTTACAGTCAAGTGTTACTATATCCATGTTCTGTTGTAGTGTTATAAGATACTTCATAATAAGTTCTATGAAAAAATTTATCAAAGTTCACTTTTGGAGGATTTTGATCTCCTATCGTGATTGCCAGGTGTGAATATACACACAACAAGTGCATAATTGCTAGGTTTGCTCTGCTCGGGAAATGGCATGGGCGGAATGGGAACCGATCACTTACGGCCGTTTACTATGCACCTCATCAACAGCCCCTAAGGGCGACCTGGTTTGGGCAAAAGCATTTCTGTGGGAGTGATGGGTTCAAATGTGCAATCATATTCCCCATTCGGTCATTAGACTCGCATATCGCCGGTTCTTTTAGGCTACAACTAATGGTTATTCGCTACAACTGGTAGATTTGATAAATAGTACCATCTAATAGAAATCAAAGCCAAAAACCGACTGTCTTGGAGCACGAATCGTAGTGCGGAAACTTGCAACACCGCAATATATATACACACACATACACATACACATACACATATACATACATACATACCCGTGCAAAAAAAATATGAATCTCTCTTGTGTTGATTGATTTGCTCTTAATTTGGTTGATTTTTCTCTTCTCTTCTTAATCTTGCTGTGCTAAGAATATGCAAGATATGCAGATAACTTCTGAAAATCAATCTTCATCAATCTAGATACTTGGTTGGCAAGTTCATAAAGAAACCCAATTTTTTCTCTTTTAGCCTCTCTGAGTGATTTTTTGATCTAGCTATTTATATCTTGATTTCTTTGGTGTTCTTGTTTTTTGGGATATGTGGGAACATATCTAAAGGTATTTTGGCCATCATTCACCCACGAGCAAATCATATTCACCGTTTGTGATTTTTGACCCATTTTTTTGTACAATCTGTCTTCAAACAGACAAAGGTCAGAACTTTGGCAATTATTTTTTATCGTTGATTAGAATAAGTTTCTAACATTCTAGAGAAAATGCAACATTCTAGAGAAAATGCATACTAAATTTCAAGTGATTGGTGCTTTGGTTTGAGAGTTAGCTCAATTTTAGATTTTGGCTCAGTTTTGGTGTAGTAGAGCTTCACGAACCAAAAGATCTCAATTCTCTCAAATTCTTTTAGGTTTTTTTGGTTGAGATATGTTCTTAAGGTCATGAACTAGTTTTGGTTCAAGTTTTAAGTCTTTGGATTGACAGATCAAAAGTTTGATGTTTTTTGGATTTGAAATATTGTTGTTTTTCACTATTCACGTGTTCAAATCACTGTAGCATCGAGAATTCTTTGGATTTTTGGCTTCTTTATCTTCATAGCTTCTCGTAACTATTGGAGCAAAGATTAAGAATACTTAGGGAAAAATTTGAAGACATAATTTATATCCCTATGTTGCCATACCGGTCCTACAATATTCAAAATAGACAACATATTTGGGGCAACCCAACCCCAGTGTGCAACACGGTCGATTGCGGCACCAAATCAATATGAAATTTTTTTTAAAAATGATAATGTCCTTGTCAATTTACCTGACTTATATAAAATTTTTTGGGTTAAAATTCATTCAATGTTAATAACAAAATGAAAAAAATTATAACAGAGGATAAATCAAAAGAAAAAGGGAAAAGAAAGAGATAACAAAATGCTTTCATTCACAGCAAACTTATATTTTTTGTTTCTTCTAATGTGCTTGAATTTGAAGTAAAAATTTTACAGGATACTAATTTGAAGTCAAAATTTTATAGCATACTATAATATTCCACAGACTACATCACTAGTTTTTTCGGAATATTTTGTGTTGGTTTTGTACCTCAACCAATCGGGTTGCACAGACTGCACCCCAAGATTGGGTTGCACCGGATATGTTACATTCAAAATAACCTATATACTGATATTTGCATAATATTTGAGCCTATTCGATTAGCTGGTGAGATACCTCTCACCAACCGTATAATCATCCGGACTTACGGAGTTATGGGAGTTAAAGCTAGATTTGGCACTATTTCACACCGAATCTACAAAAGTAGCTGTATGCGGATAGTATTTGCAAAAAAGTCACTTTTGCCGTCCGGTGAGCGGGCGGTAGCGCCCATAAGGCGACACGAGGCGAGACCGCCGCCGGTAGCGCCTACCGCACCCTCACCAGATGGCAGGCAGCCTGCCGCCTGGTGGGGATGGCAGGCAAGCCTGCTGTCTGGTGAGGAGGCAACAGGTAATTAAGCTGGCTAATTAGCCAGCTTAATTACCTACCCTAAATTTTTTGTTTAGTATTTGTTTGCGATGCGCTGCGCCTGCTCCAACTGAAGTGACATACAAAACAGGTTCAGTAACCACTAGTATGAATTTGTTGAATGAAACGATAAAATATTTAAACTATATTATGCTATCATGCCGCTGCAAAGTGCTGTTGGGATTGGTCGAGCGTTGCAGACATTCCTCATGTGTGATCTACTCGGGGCGATCTTGTGGAGGAATGGTGAGTCTGCTGCGTGACCGAGGTACGTACCACTCCAGGTACTCGTTGTACGTCTGGACGTCGTACAGATGTTGTTCCATGATGACATCGAGGTGCGCCCTGTCTGTCCATACCACCGTCCACTACTGCTGCATTGGCTGCTAGTCCGTACCATGCCGACCAGTCCTTGATTGCCTACAATTCTAGAATCATCGACATTACATAGCAACACATACAAAGTATACACAATAATCAGATGGAGTTTGACTCACTGGTGTACAACTTGCGGTAGGAACCTGCTATCTAGAGGGGGCACGGCCTGGTGCAAACTGAACTGTCACATCATGCGCTATGGCACGTAAGTCTCCACCATGTACGAGAACACCAGATGGTGTGTCGTTGCCCACAGCTCCGTGTCCTCCAAGCAATGTACAAAATCTACCGTCCATGGACCCCACATGATGTCACTGCTGTGCAACGACTCGAACTTGTTGTTCCACAACAGGTAGCACCTTGACGGTTTGCCCTTCGCCCACCGCAGACAGGCAGCAGTCCACTAGATGCCCATAGTAGGCCCATATATCAGGTCAGTGCACTCACCAAACGGGTGCACTGGCGTCATGATGGTCGGACGTCCGATAGGGAAGTGCTCTCAGCTCCACAACTGCAAGAGCACGTAGCAGATAGCTAGATCGGGGGTACCAGTAGTGGTGCACTGGCAAGTGTCACATAACCCCTGATATGTGGCGAACAGAACCGCTGATCCCCAGTTGTACCGAGGCATTGCCCCAAACACTGTGTCCACCAAAGACTCAGTGTGGCCGATGAATTCAGTATTGAAAATATCACTATGTGTGGCTGGAAACATACTCCAACCAAAGAGCTAAATAAGGAATGCGACGAGGTGCATCCTGACGACCTCAAGCGGTGCAACCTGCGGGCACAAACTAAAATTGTTCATCCAAATGTGGGGGTTGCCACGTGCACTCTCCGGGATAGGCCGGCCAAACTGGTCCACCAGTCTCTCCTTCCAGTCGGCTGGTGCAGGAGCTGGAACAAGTGCGTCACCCCCGAGAGGGGGACCGGTCAAGAACGCGATGTCCTTTAGAGTGACAGTAATCTCACCCCACTAAAAGTGAAATGTTGCGTCTCGGGCCTTCACCTGTTCACCAGTGCCGTGAGCAGGCTGCTGTCGATGGTGAACTCGTGCCTGGTGGAGACTAGCCTCACAAAGGGCAACAAGCCCGTGACCCGCAGGGTTGGGACGTAACGCTCGTCCAGCGCCCACGGATCCCCCCACCCCCGCAGCTTGAACGGCGAAGGGCCAATCACGTCACCTGTCATCCATGAGTGGCAACGGTGTTTCTCATCGTACGAGTGTTCCAGAAGCTCCGGTAAAGTCATACCTACCAATACATAGGACAGACCAAATATTAGTCCGAAGATTAATAATGACAGTAAATCTTACTTTATAATAGAAACTAAATTAATTATGACTAACTAAATAACAGTAATTATGACTACGACTATGGGAATAACGTCAAAGCATGCTATACAAATTTATCTGTCTTTCGGGAGAAGTAATCAGTACTGCCACGTCCTTAATGACTTATGCACTGCCTTTTCCAAATAATTAGCTATGCACTATTAATTTTGAGAGTACCTTGTAACAAAAGGGACATACGAAATATTAGTGTGAAGATTGATAATAACAGCAATATACTGCAAGTCAGTGATTACATGTGTGTAACTACATACGAATACTTCACTACTTACTGATAATTTGATTACTCATCCGAAAAAATGACGAGCCATTCATTACCATCATTCTTAGCACTAACTCATTACTTATCCCTAAATAATTGCCACTACAGTAATTACGACTACTTAATTACATATTTCCATTCAATAACAAATTATGGGTATCGTACATACACAAAAATAGTACAAACTATGTCTAAATTACTACAACCTACTTATTTCGTAATACAAACTACATTAATCATGACTAACTAAATAACACTAATTGACTAAGATTACGGGAATAACGTCGAAAGCATAAGGTCAAAAATTACCTGCCTTTCTGGAGAAGAAATCAACACTGCCAATTTTGAGCTATGGACTAGTTTCTCGATGTAATGAGCTACGCACTTCCAATTTTGAGCGACAACCGCGACAATGACTTTCTGCGATGAGCGACTGAGATGAGCAACGACGAACCGCGAGAGGTTCGTATTTATGGCTGAGCGAAAGGTGAACCCGGTGCGCTCACTCCATAAATTGAGGACCCATTATCATGAGCAGAGCTTCGTGTGAGGGGGGACGGCATCGTAATACTGACAAATGTGCAAACAAGGGAGCGGACGAGGGGGGACGACACGGACATAATGACATTAGTGCGAATGAGAGAGCACACGAGGGGGGCACATACACAGATAGTGACAATTGTATGAACTAGATAGCAGGAAATAGAGATATTTTTACAAATATTATCCGTATAAAGATATTTTTGAGCTAAATTTGGCTTTAACTCGAGTTGTAGTACCCTGTTTGGTAGGCTAGCCGGCCAAGGACGATCCTGTACTACAACAGGGTGTATTCGTACTAGTAGGTGTGTTTGGTTGCTGAGATAGAGTGGGATGGGATGGGATGGGGATGGGATGAGATGGTTCCACAAAAAAAGTGGAACCACATGGTCCAGCATCTAAGAAGAATATTCTCTAAATTTGCACATACTCATCCCACTTTGGACCATTTCATCCCACCCCATCCCTCAAACCAAACACATGGATAGGCTTGGTCAAATGAACCATTCCATTCCATCCCACCCCATCCCAGCAACCAAACACACCCTAAATCCGGAATTCGAGGCGAACTCAATTTCTGTTGCGTGACATCCTTTAGATACACAATCCAAGCTGTAGGTTACATCGTTTAGAGAGATTGAATGATCAAAATCTTTCCTTGTTCTCTCTCTGATTAATACGAGGATTTGTAGTAACTTTTTTGATTAATATAGGAATTTCTAGTTTTTTTACCATAAGAATTAACATGAAATTTTCTGAAGAAGCATTAAAGATACGATAAAGAAAGATGCTTTCTCGTCCGATCGGTAATTTCTGGAGAAGCATTAAAGATACGATAAAGATAGATGCTTACTCGTTCGATCAGTAGGCAGTAATGGCAGGCTGCAGTGAGGAACAAGCCAAACCCCAACAACCGGCGCAAGCCTCTAATCAAGCACATCAGGCAGGACGGCATTTACTAATCGTGTAAGCCGTTGTGAACCCGTGACAGCTACAACACTCTCTCCTCCCACTGGTGGCGGCCATGCACGCAGCGGCGACGCGACGTGCCGGGGGCCAAACCCGGCGATGATGTGATCCGTACCGGTCCGGCATCTCTGTTCGGTCAAAACCGATAGATGCAGAGGTCGATCCGGAACCATGGCAATTTGGCTTTCATTCCGGGATATAAGATATTTACTAGTACAAAGTCTAAATTAACTTAACGTAACTTTTTCTTCTAATTCAGATAATAGTCTTTAGCTCTTCACAGCTTAAGACATACCAAAACTCTAGATCCGTCACTGAGTAAATAGTCTAAATTAACTTAACGTAATTTTTTCTTATAAATGAGATAATAGTCTGTAGCTTTTCACAACTTAATACGTACCAAAACTCTAGATCCGTCGCTGAGTAGATGGATCGGACGCATCGGATAAGGCGGCCGCAACCAATGCCCCCACTGTTCTGCTTCGCAGCAGCAGCTGTTGGCGATTTCCGGGATGAAACGACGAGCGATCGATGGGGGGAGGAGGGATCGAGTCGCGTGGTGGCGGTATCAGGCGGCGCCATCGCTGATGTGAACCGTGGTCCTCCGGAGCGACGGTGACCTGTTGCTGAAGACTCCGGAAGTTAAGCCAGCCCAACAATCAACATTGGCTACTTGCCTTGCCACTGCCTGCAATGGGGATTATCTTCAGTACGGACTATGGAGAAGAGAGCATGTGTAATAGACGTCCTTAATATGAACTTCCAATGAGATTTTGAAGACTTTCAAGTTTCAGTCAGCTTCCAACGAGGTGCATATCTTCGGACATCTCCTGGCACGCAAACAGCAACGTCACAAATCAAATCCAACGGCTGGGTGGGGATGACATCCGCGAGATTTGTAAAAAAAAAAAAAAACTCGACCTGTGGGGGTAAGACAGCCCCCGGGCATTGCTTTAAGAAGAAGATCTTCTCACGCAGATCGAGAAAATCCCTGAACCCTTGCCCCACCCTCGACACAATGCATCATCACCCATGAGAACGACTGGTGATCCCTAGACCAACGACCTAACGACGACCAACAACCTGGGCGAGATTTAGACCTGTGTTTTGGCTTATTGGGCAAGCGAGGATTTTTTCCTCACCAAATTCGCTCCCACTGAGTCGAACCTCAGACTGAGGGTGCTACTAGAGCGCTCTAACCGCTAGGCTAGAGGCCCGTTCGCTCCGCGAGATTTGTAATGCGTCGATATCCACGTAGTATCAATTTCGACTTTCAAAACGAAAACAATAAGAACTCTATTCTACCAAAGTTCGTTCATCCTGATAGGCAGTGTAAAGGCCCCATTCCAAACAATGAGACGCCTTCCGGCTTGTGGTTTTCAGAAACCAATAACCGTTTGAAAAGTATTAGCTCTTAAGGTAGTTTTTTTTTCTTTAATTGTATTCCTCAAAAACTAACAGCCATTACCGTACCAGTTTAACTAAAAACCAAAGTCCACGGCACTATACAAACGTTCACGAACGAAACCAGTAGTAGTAATGGCATTTCGGTCAATTTGTCCCATCCAAGGGCAATATGGTAAGTTGAGACCTGGCAACGACGGGAGTAGGAGAGCGCGCGCTGAGGACTGATATTTACCTCCACGGCTTCTGTGATGGGGAGCCCAGGCCGAGCAGAGCAGATAGAGATAGAGCAAGCTAGGCAGCTCCGCAGTGGTCAGTGCAGCTATCCACCACCGACCCCCGAATGCCGCGCACCACAGCCCCCTTCTAGAAGCTTCCAGAAGAGCGCGCAAGCCGTACGTGCATGCAGGAGTTGCAGCCCATCCCCGGCCTGGCCGGGCGGCTGTTCGGCGGGGCGGCGCTTCCGCCGGAGGAGGTGCGGTGCCCGCGGTGCGACTCGGCCAACACCAAGTTCTGCTACTACAACAACTACAACCTCTCCCAGCCGCGCCACTTCTGCAAGACCTGCCGCCGGTACTGGACCAAGGGCGGCCTCCTCCGTAACGTCCCCGTCGGCGGCGGGTGCCGCAAGCCCAAGCGACCGGCCGCCGCCGACGTCGACGGGAGCGGCGGCGCCCACCGCTTCGCCAAGAACCCGCGCTCCGGCTGCACCGCTGCCTCTTCTGCCGCGTCCGCGTCGAACACCGTTGGTGCAGCTGCTGTGGTCCACTCAAGCGGCCGAAGCACGACGGCGACGGGCGTCGGGCCCAGCATCTTCTCGGCCGACGCGCTTACTCTGCCGCCACCGGCGCCGATGTTCGCCGACCAGGCGTTCGCGTTCGCGTCGCTTTTCGCGCCGCCGCCGCAGCTTCCGGCCTTCAGCTTCCCCCCGCAGCCCAAGGCAGAGGAGGACGTCGCCCCTGCGCACACTCACACAGAGCAGCCGTCGTCGGCGTCGTCCACCGCAGACCACATGGCGCCGCTCTCGGTACGGTCTGGTGGCGCGGCCATGGCATCGGCAAACGAGTGGCCACCGGCAGCAGCGGACGCCGCCAGGATTTTCGACCTCGCTGGCGACACGTCGTCGTACTGGAACCTGGCGAGCTGGACGGAGCAGGACGGGACTATGTACCTACCGTAGTGTTCCGTGCTTTAACGATCGGGGCGCCGGCCACTGAATTCGATCGCTTGCTTGAGTTGTGATTAAAGAGTTATCTAATTGTAACCACTTTTGTTAAAAATATGATACGGATTTGTATTCGTATTTAAGTGTGCGTATATATATGTTGATCTCGTCTCGGTTTTATAATATCTTAGATTCTTGTTCTTTAGCTTATACATACGTACGTATGTATGTATGTATATTTTTAGTTGCATGGTTGATATACATCGAAGTTTTTCAGACTTATACTATCTTCTCATATAGTGAATGCTACCTCCGTGCTTCATACTGAAGGTCGACCTCTTCTCTACCACGATGACTATTCTGGTGTCAAGTTTGCCAACACCATTGCCCGCGCCGCCTGACACCATGCCCTGGTGTCGTACTGCGCCATCTTCCGTCTTAGCTGATTGTCATCTTCTATCAAGAAGTTGTGTCTCAGTTCTGCATGTTTTTTGTTGAAAGGGGAGTTCATTGCAATTCAGGTTGTTTTGACTATTATTGGTGGCATTCATGTAGGATTAATCATTAGTGATTTTTTTTGATGTTTTGTCAACTTCTATATGTTATTATAGCAAAATCAGCACATGAGATGTCTAAGGTGGAGTTGTAGGTTTTCATTACAATTTGAACTACGCTTGATTGAGGAGACTTAAAAAAACAATGTCAGTTGGGGATAACTGATTCATCGTTCGATACCTCCCTGATGGCAGCTAACATAATATTCTCCAGAATTTCTTATTTATTAGTGAAGGTTATGATCTAAATATGAGTTCAAGATGAGTTTGAAGTGCAAGAAGGAATTAATTATTTGTATAGGTACTACAACATTTGTTATTGTAGGTGCAATATGTTTGAGTTATCACAACTCAATACGAGGGGTTCATTGCAGTGATTGTTTTTACTCTATTGACGACATAAGAGTTACTTTCTGGATGTTCTTCTATAGGAGTAGTTTTCAACCATGTCATAGAATTCAGTTACTTTTGCAGTTGACCGTTCGATGTACATGATGGTCATACATGAAAGTTGCTCTTCAACAAGCATTATTTGCCAACTTATATGTTTCAGGTGGAGCATGTAAAAAGTTCATGAGATGGGTTCTTCGCAATAGTTATCCAGTGCCATAGAAGAAGCATAATAGAGAAGATTGATCCAATGCTACTTGTTGATTAGTCATATGGACTTTCAATATATAAAGATCATTGATGGTAAATTATGATTCGAGGATATTTGATTTGTTTTGATTACAGGAGTGAATTCAGGCTATAGGAGCGAATTCACTTTAAATTGGCAATTATTGAGTGTGTGATCTGAATTCATTTCAAGGTGAAGAATGTTAAAGTATGATATAAATTATATACATGTTCAAGTGAACACAACTGCTGACCCGTCTCGATTTCTTAATCTTTTAGGACTCTTGTTCCCTATTGTTTTGGTTACAGGAGTGAATTCAGGCTATTGGAGCAAATTCATTTCAAGTTGAAGAGTGTTGAGTATGTGATCTGAATTTGTCTCGAGGTAAAGATCGTTAAAATATGATACGAATTCGTATACTTGTTCAAGTAGACAAAAACTTCGACCTTGTCTCGATTTCATAATCTCGTAGGACTCTTGTTTTTTAACCTATATATGTACCTTTGTTTATACGATTGATATGCGCCAAAGTTCATCATGCTTATAATATCTTCTTATATATAGTGAATTCTGTCTCCATACGTCTATAATTTTTTCGCAAAATTTTTTTTTATGTTAAATTCGTATCTTTCGCTCTCTTAATCTTCTATTTCTGCCATTTTATAACCCCTAATCGTATATGTGCCGCAACTTGGCTAGCATTACTTCAATCTATTCGTTTGTTCGTATTAGTGAGTTGTAATACGTACGATTAATCAGTGTAGATACGATGATCAGTACTACTAGTAGTTAGATGATGTTCTGTACTGGTGTGCTCAGTAGTCAGTAGTACTCTCTCTCTCTCTCTCTCTCTCTCTCTTCATGATTTATGAGGGAGACCAAACTAGCTTAGCTTACGTCTATTGCTTCTCCGAGTAGGAGGCACTGGGTTCGGCATGGCATGTGACATGACAGTGTGACACACTCTTCTACCATGGTTGTTGGTTCAGCATGGCAATGGCTTCACACACATTTCTACTTAATTTGCAATATTGCACATTGTCACTATTTATATCAAATCATGTTGCACGGATATCAATTTAGGGCCTCTCTTTGGAACGTAGAACTTATTTTGAGATACTCGAGGAGTAAAGTGGACCTTTTGCTATATTATATACAGATGATTAGTGTTTTGAATTACAGATGTGTTGGGGGTATAAGCACAACAGTGGGTACATGGCACTTATTTCTTCTTTGGGGATATGAAACTAAGGAAGTTAGAGAGCCAACTAAGAGAGAGAGCTAGTGAGTAAAATGAGTGGATTGGACCACCTTGTACCCCCTTGGGGACTTTTATATATGAATGGAATAGGATGAGAAATTCTCATCCTACATTTTAATAATTACAAAAGATAAAGGTGCATTGGTACATTCCTTTATACACATATCTCTATACTATTGGGCCTGTTGCAAAGCCCAGTAGCTGAACTTAAAGGTCATGGGGGTTGAGCCACCCCTACAACAATATTCCCTCGATAGCAAGCGCAGAGATCCTAAGGGGCGGGCTGATGTGACCAATTGCCCCAGCCCCTGTCCCCCGATAACAAGCACGAAGGTCCTGAGGGGCGAGCTGATGCAATTGCTAGCTCTAGCCCGCAGAGGTTTGGACGCTCTAAACCTCCCGGAACAGGGTTCTTCTTTCATTGATCATGATGTGGTCATGGAGTCCACCGACAGGGCCTGGGCTACCCCGTTGTGGTCGTGCCTCGGACTTAGGCGGTGCACACGACTATGTCGATCATGACATGGTCGTGGCGGCGCATGGAAGCAGAGCAGGGGCGGGGCTGCCCCTCTGAGGCAACGCCTACGAGGAGGGCAGCGAAGTCCCCTGATAGATCCGAAGCCACCATGTCTAGGTCATGCCTCGAATGCAAGCAGTGCACGGAGGGCGAACCAGTGATGGGACTGTCCCTCTGAGGCAACGTCTACGAGGAGGGCGACAAAGTCCACAAACACAGCTGGAGCTGCCGTGTTGAGGTTGTCCCTCGGATGCGGGCGCGCTTAGACGTGGGCGATGAAGTCCCACGCTGACGTTGTGGCTGACCCGTTGAGGTCCTGCCTCCAACATGGGCAGCACATAGAGATGAAGTCATGGGTCGAGCCACCCATATAAGGCGATGCCTTCGAGGAGCGCGACAAAATCCCCCAACGCAGCTAGAGTCACCCCGTCGAGATTGAGCTTCCGACACGGGTGGCGTGTAGATGTGGGTGACGAAGTCCTACAGCGAAGCCATGGCCATTCCATCAAGATCCTGCCTCTGACGCTGGCGGCACATAGAGGTGAAGTCCCCCGACGCAGCTAGAGCCGCCCCTCCAAGGCGATGCCTACGAGGAGGGTGGCGAAGTCCCCCGATGCAGCTAGAGCCGCCTCGTTGAGGTTAAGCCTCTATCGCGGGCGATGTGTAGAAGCAGGCAATGAAGTGTTGCGCTAAAGCCGTGGCTGTCCCATCAAGGTCTTGCCTCCGACGTGGGTGGCACATAGAGGCGAAGTCGTGGGTTGGACCACCCCTCCGAGGTGATGCCTACGACAAGGGCAGCAAAGTCCCCTGGCATAGCTGGAGCCGCCCCATCGAGGTTGAGCCTTTGACATGGGCAGTGCGTAGACGTGGGAGACAAAGTCCCA
Organism: Dendrocalamus sinicus; assembly: GCA_036346575.1. NCBI lineage: Eukaryota > Viridiplantae > Streptophyta > Magnoliopsida > Poales > Poaceae > Dendrocalamus > Dendrocalamus sinicus. The sequence goes on along the minus strand of CM070657.1, from coordinate 24,755,687 downwards.
TGCTGAAGCCGTGAAGTGCGTGCACTCCGTCCCCATCCGTCAGATAGGCGTCAACGAAGTTAGCAGTAGGGAGAAGGCTTGAAGTGCACACACTCCGTCCCCCACCTTTCAGACAGGTATCAACAAAGTCGGTGGTGGGACAAAGACTTGAAGCGCAAGCGCGCTCTACCCTCCCCTTGCTCAGACGGGCATCGATGAAATCGTGACCACGAGGAGGCTGGACGGGCGTCGATGAAGTCTGGACCACGAGTTGGTCGTACAGGCATCAACAAAGTGATGACTACAAGGTGGTCAGACGGGTCTCAACGAAGTCACGACCATGAGGCGGTTGGACGAGCGTCAATGAAGTCATGACCCCGAGGTGGTTGGATGAAAGTCGATGAAGTTGCGACCACGAGACGGCCGGATAGGCGCAATGAAGTCATGACCTCGAGGCGGTTAGACAGGTGTCAATGAAGTCTTGACCATGAGGTGGCCGTATAATGCCTCACGACTACGTCGATCATAATGTGGTCATGGATGTTGACGAAGTCACGACCACGTGGTGGTCGGACTGGTGTCGATGAAGTCAGGACCACGAGGCGGTCGGTCGAGCATCGACGAAGTCACGACCTCGAGGCGGTCGGACAGGCATCGACAGGGTCATGACCCTGAGGTGGACGAACAAGGGTCGATGAAGTCATGACCATGAGGTGGTCAGACATGTATCAATGAAGTCATGACACCAAGGTAGTCGATGGATGTCAATGAAGTCACGACCCTAAGTTGGTCGTAGAATGCCTAATGACTACGTCGATCTTGACGTGGTCATGGGTGTCGACGAAGTCATGACCACGAGGTGGTCGGACGGGTGTCAACGAAGTCACAACCATAAGGCGGTTGGACAAGCGTCGACAAAGTCACAACCCTGAGGCGGTCGGATGGGCGTTGACGAGGTCACAACCCCAAGGTGGTTAGACGAGCGTTGACGAGGTCATGACCATGAGGTAGTTGGACAAGCGTTGATGAAATCACAACCTCAAGGTGGTCGGATGGGTTTCGATGAAGTCACGACCCTGAGGCAGTCGTACAATGCCTCACAACTACGTCGATCATGGCGTGGTCATGGCTGTCGATGCAGTGACGACCAGATGTTGTACAGGTGTTGACGAACTGACGACCATGAGGTAGTCAAATGGATGTCAATGAAGTCTTGACCACGAGGCAGTTGGACGAGTGTCGATGAAGTCACAAGCTCGATGTGGTCGAACGAGAGTTGACGAAGTCGTGACCACAAGGCAGCTAGACGGGCATTGATGAAGTCATGACCCAGAGGTGGTTAGATACTACGTCAATCATGATGTGGTCATGGGCGTCGACAAAGTCATAACTACGAGGTGGTCAGACAGGTGTCGACGAACTCACGACCATGAGATAGTCGGATGAGCATCGATGAAGTCACGACCCCTAGGTGGTCGGACGGGCATTGACGGGGTCATGATGCTGAGGTGGTCGGATGAGCGTCGTTGAGGTCACGACCACGAGGTGGCCTGACGGGCATCGATGAAGTCACAACCCCGGGGTGGTCGGACGGGTGTCGACGAAGCACGACCCCAAGGCAGTCATAGAATGCCTCATAACTACATCGATCATAATGTGATCGTAGGTGTCGATGAAGTCACGACCACGAGGTGGTCATACAGGCGTTGACGAAGTGACGAGCATGAGGTGGCCGAACAGGTGTCGACGAAGTCATGACCATGAGGCAGTCAGACAATTGTCGATGAAGTCATGACCATGAGATAGTTGTACAAATGTCGACGAAGTCAAGACCACGAGGTGGTCGGACGGGTGTCAACGAAGTCACGACCACGAGGTGATCGGACGGGTGTCCACGAAGTCATGACCATGAGGCGGTCATATGGGTGTCGATGAAGTCACAACCACGAAGTGGTCAGACGGGTGTCGATGAAGTCATGACCACAAGACGGTCGGACGGGTGTTGACGAAGTCACAACCACGAGGTGGTTGGATGGGCGTTGACGAAGTCATGACCACGGGGTGGTTAGACGGGACACGATGAAGTCACGACCATGAGGCGGCTGGATGGGCGTCGATAAAGTCATGACCCCAAGACAGTCGAATGGGTGTCGATGAAGTTGTGACCACGAGGTGGTCGTTGAATTACATACGACTACGTCGATCATGACATGGTCATGTATGTCAATGTAGTCGGTGGTGGAACAAAGACCTGAAGCATGCATGCTTTGTCCCCTACCCTTCGGACAGGCGTCGACGAAGTCGATCATCAGACAAAGACTTAAAGTGTGCACGCGCTCTGTTTTCCCGTCGCTCGAATGGGTGTCGATGAAGTCGTGACCACAAGGAGGCTAGACGAGCGTTGACAAAGTCACGACCACAGGGTGATCTGACGGGCGTCAACAAAGTCATGACCCTGAGGTGGTCAGACAGGCATCGATGAAGTCAGCAGTGGGATCATGTCTTGAAGCGTGCGCTACATTCCCTACCCTTTGGACTAGTGTCGATGAAGTTGATAGTGGGAAGCAGTCATGAAGCACGTGCTCCATCCCCCACCCTTCAGACTGGCATCGATGAAGTTGTTAGACCATGTGGATGGTTGTAAATAAAGTGATGATGAATAATTAACGTTTGGATTGCTTTGGATTTTGTGTTTGTGAATGTTTCGGTCAATCACAGTCGAAGGTTTCAAGTTCAAGTGGTTTTTTGTTTCATCCGAGTGGTGTTGCTTTGCTCTGAATGGTTTTGGTCTGCTCCGAGTGTTTTCAGATGGGTCCAAGTGACATAAGGAGATCGGGCAACGTTCGAGAGCCATTGGAGTATCGGATAGTGTCCGAGTAACATCGGAGGTTCGGACAAGTCTGAGTAATATCAGAGTATCAGACGACATTTGAGTGGAACCAGAGAATCAGACGGTTTTTGAGTAGTGATGGATGATCAGATGGTTTTGAGTGCCACTAGATGATCGGACGGTTTTTGAGTGGCACATATTCGTCAAATGGTTTTCGAGTGGCTATAGGTTTTTTTGTACAGCTGAAGCTACAGTGATTTGGTCAAAACTATTCAATCGAAAAAACAAAACTCGGAGGTGAACAGTGATTTAGCTGGTACTCAGAAGAGTACTATAGTAGTGGTTGGTACTCAAAAGAGTACTGTAGCAGAGCTCGGCTTACGACCATGACCGACTTCAACCATGTCTGAATGACCACGGTATTTCAACTACGTCTGCCTTCGACCACGGTAACTCGACTACAACATTCCAACAAAAAGATTTCGACCATGTCCAGCTTCGACCACGTTAGACTTCGACCACGACAGAACGAGCACTGAAATTTGTGATCGTGGGCGACTTGGTTGATGGTCGTGGACGGTTTTGTTCTTATCTATGGATGGACAAGGGTGGTGTGAGCGTGTGTGTGCTGATGATGGTCAAATTGTGGAGAACTTGTGCTGGAAGAAAGTTTCTTTGGTCTTTGCATGTGCAGGTGAGCATGAAGACGATCATGGTCAGTGATGAGGAGGACCTGGACTAGGAGGGGGGTAATCTGAGGTCTAGGCGGTCAGGATGTCACGTGAGGTGGTCAAACTCATATTGGAGTACGTGGAGATTGAAGGTGGATAATGCGTAGAGGCGTGGAGATAGTTACGGTTGGTGACAAGGAGGATGGGACTAGGAGGGGTAATCTGAGGTCCAGACAGTCAAGATATCATGCGAGGTGATCGGGCTCACACTAGAGCACGTGATGATGCGTGGAGAAGCTACAGGAGGTGCGGTCATGGAGGCTTCAACACGGGAGTTGCTGATGCGTGATGGAGATACAGGAGGTGCATCTCGGAGGCTTCGTTACATGGTGAGATTGGAGATATTATGGAAGGAGTCCGTAACGAGAATGTTTAGATATATGGTAAAACATATGTTAGGAAGGGTTTTTTGAGTCTCTTAATTTGAGGAAGAGATAGAGTTGTGTGTTCGTGTTTGAGGCGAACACGGCTTGGACGTTAGCCTAGAAAAGCAGGTAAGAGACTAAGGGCTAATGTGTGGGTTTTTAGAGAGCTTTTGTCAAGAGAGCTTATAGAGGTGCCGTGAGGAGACTTTGTAACTACATCTATGATATAGAAATAATAGATCAGATCTATTCTAAGAAAAGTTTGCTGGGATTGGCGACTTGTTTTCTAAACATCGTTTTTCTTCTATCTCTGGTGTGTACTCGTTTGAGCGATCGAAGTGTTTGAGTGGCTAAAGTCTTCAAGTGGAGAAAGATTACGACTATGCGGTTCAGCGATCGTAACGAGCGATTGAAGGGGGGGTGGTTGAACAATCGAAGCGTTCATTGAGCATGTGTGAGTGAACTAGTGTCTTACGGTCGTAATCTACATCCGGTAATTTATATTATTTTTCTTCTACTTTTAGTTTTGGCATCAAGTTCCAAAAAGTGGAGATAATTATTCACCTCCCTCTGATTGTGTTATATGATTCTACAGAAGTCAGCGTCAGAATGAAGTATTAAAGCGCACAAGATCCGTCCCCCACCCTTCGGATAGGTGTCAATGAAGTCGGTGGTGAGACAAAGACTTGAAGTGCACATGCTCTGTCCCCCACCCTTCGAACGGTCGTCGATGAAGTCAATGGAGGGATTAAGACTTGAAGTGCATGCAGTCTATCCCCCACCCTTCGGACGGGCGTCGACGAAGCCATCGATAGGACGAAGACTTGAAGCGTGCACATGCTCTATCCTCCAATCACTCGGACGGGTGTTGACTGAATCGCGACCACGAGGAGACCGGACGGGCATGGACGAAGCCACAACTGTAAGGTGGTTGTACAAGAATCAACGAAGTCACTACCACGAGGTGGTCGGATGGGCGTCGATGAAGTCACGACCACGAGGTAGTTTAACAAGCATTGACGCAGTCCCAACCCCAAGGTGGTCAGATGGGTGCGAACGAAGTCACGGCTATGGGGTGGTCAGATGGCCGTCGATGAAGTTGGCTGTGGGACAAACACTTGAAGCACGCGCACGCTCCGTCCTCTCATCACTCATACGGGCGTCAATGAAATCATGACCACAAGGAGGCTGGACAGGTGTTGACAAAGTCATGACCACTAGGCGGTCATGCGGGCATCGACAAAGTCATGACCACGGGGTGTTGAACGAGCGTCAACGAAGTCATGACCACGGGGTGATCAGATGGGCATCGACGAAGTTACAACCACGAGGTGGTTGAATGGGAGTCGATGAAGTCATGACCACAAGGTGGCTGGATGGGAGTTAATGAAGTCGTGATTACGAGGCGACCGGATGGGCGTTGATGAAGTCACGACCCAAAGGCGGTCAGACGGGTGTCAACGAAGTCACGACCATGAGGCGGTCGTAGAATGTCGCACGGCTACGTCGATCATGACGTGGTCATGGGCGTCGACGAAGTCTATGGTGAGACGAAGACCTGAAGCCCGCACCCTCCAACCCCCACACTTTGGACGGGCATCGATGAAATCGGTGGTGGGACGAAGAATTAAAGCGCTCATGCTTCATCCTCCCACCGCTTGACGGGCATCAACAAAGTTGTGATAACGAGGAGGTCAGATGAGCATCGATGAAGTCACAATCATGAGGCGGTCGGACAGGTGCCGACCAAGTCATGACCACGAGGTGTTTGTAGAGTGCCTTATGACTACATCAATCATGATGTGGTCGTGGGCGTTGACAAAGTCAACGATGGGATGAAGGCCTGAAGCGCGCACACTCTGTCCCTCACTCGGGCATCGACAAAGTTGGTGGTGGGACGAAGACTTGAAGTGTGTGCATGCTCCATCCTCCCACCGCTCAGATAGGCGTCAATGAAGTCACAACCACGAGGAGGCTGGACGGGCAACGATGAAGTCACAACCACGAGGTGGTCAGATGGGCGTCGATGAAGTCACGACCATGTGGCAGAATAGCCATTCGATGCCATTAGCGTGGCGAACTCCCTGGTGGGTTGTGTGAAGTGCGCAAGGCTCACCAGGGTTATTACTAGTGCCGAGTACTCTAGTGGGACAGGCAAAGCATGTGTAGCCACGCACGCTCCATCCCCACGCCTAAGGAAGGGGGTACCTCTACTAGCACCGCATCGTGTGGAGACCGTGGATTTCACACTATAATTTATACTTCGTAGAGTTCGTGTGGAGGCCGTGGACTCCGCGCGGTTATGCATACTTCGTAGAGTTCACGCGGAGGCTGTGGACTCCATGTGGTTATGTATACTCCGTAGAGACCGCACGGAGACCGTGGACTTCGCGCTATAATTTGTACTTCATAGAGTTTGCGTGGAAGCCGTGGACACCGCACTATTAAGCATACTCCGTAGAGTTTGTGTGAAGACCGTGCACTTCGCGCGGCTATTTATACACTGTAGAGTTGCTCGGGACTACTAAAGCCAACAAGTGCCAAATATCATGTATACATACTACATGACCAGTTTGAAGTTTCTCTACCTTCTTATCTTTGTAGTGCTTTCCTTCCAGCCGGTCGAAATCCAGCGGATCTCTCTCATGGTGGCAACTCTTCCTCGCATGGCTTCTTACGCGCCCCCCGGACGACGCCAACTGATGTGGTACGAACACAACAGTGGGTACATGTACATCTTTCCCTCTTGGGGGATATGGAACAAAGGGAGCTAGAGATCTAACCGAGAGAGAGAGCTAGTGAGTAAAATGAGTGGACCTAGCCATCTCATACCCCCTTGGGGCTTATATACATGAATGGGATAGGATGAAAAAAATTTCATTCTACCCCTTAATAATTACAAAAGATGAGGGTATATTGGTACGTTCCTTTATACACATATTTCTATACTATTAGACCTGTTGCAAGGTCCAATACCTAAACTTAACGGTCATGGGGGCTACGCCACCCCCACAACAAGATGATTTGAAAAAAAGAGTTAAAAACTGCTAGACATGAGCAAATTACCTTTGAATCACAATAACTGAATCATATTTGGAACATATTTTAAAGTTAATAGAGAAGACATAATTGTAAAAGAAAAGGTCCACTGTACTCCCTTGAAGTGTGGCAAATGTCCACTTAACCCCTGAATTTTTTTGTTGAGTTAACCTCTTAACTTCTAATATTGGTCACTTCACCCTGGAGCTTGTTTTGAGACTGGTTTTACTGCCGTGGCTGCTAGTAACCAGTTTTTTTGCCACTTATCTCACAGGGCATTGACATTGGGTGAATTACCCTATTATTTTAGGCTGTAGCTATGGCTTTTAGCTTATAATTTTTAAATTCTGTCTACTTATAAGAGATAATATGCACAGGGAGATAGGCGCATACGATTTTGGTAGGTATAGCTAAACTCGGTACTGTGTCTTCTACAATTTACCTGTAGACCCCGTCTTAAAAAGACGCACTGTTTAAAAGATAATTACTATAGCATAAGGTGATAAATCAAAGCTTAAGCCATTCCGAACGCACCGTAATCAAACCATAGAAAATTATCTTATCCAACACATTTATGCATTGATTTGGTGGTACTCGTTTAGGCTTAAAAGGTCTGGCTTATGGCTTATTTTGTACTGTAGTAGTTGAAAATGTATTGTAATGTTGGTAGATTTTTAGCGTAATTAAATTTTAAAAATAAAAAAGTTATATCATCATGGACAATAAAAAGAAAAAGAAAAAGAAAAGACAAAAAAAATCAAAAAAGCTACTTCGTGAGAAAAAAAATAAAAGTAAGAAATTAGATACTAGAAGTCCAAATGAGCACCCTTTAACCACTTGGTATGGGCACGGAGAAAAGAGAGGAGGAGAGCTGGTTGTCATGTCACAATCGCAGTGGCAAAACCACACTCGGCATAAGCTTCAAGGGGTGAAATGATCCAGCATCAAAAGTCAGGGGTTATGTGAAAGTTAAGTGGACATTTTATGATACTTTATGGGAGTAAATTGGACTTTTCCAATCATAAACCATGCATGAAATGACTCATAAAGAAATATTCTAAGTTAGTATAAGTTATGAAAGATTACAGGTTTTTTAAGTATACTAACGCACGCCAACGAATAGTGCGAGACAGTCGATCTAGTTTTAAATGAGTCCCACAAGAATTTTACCTTAAACAATATGATTTCTATAAAAATCCTGGAGAATTCCAATGTTCCTAACGGGATCTATATTTTTTGTATGGATTTACATCGTGTAGCTCTTTGATTACGCAAGGTTGTAAGCTCTTTGATTACGCAAGGTTGTAACATCGTGACTCCAATGCAGTAGCTGCCATCTGAGGTCACGGCTGTTGTACGCCAAATGTCGCTTTGAATTGCGGAAATCTGTTTAGGTTGCCAATGAAGTCATGGCATTGAAAATTGTCACACTATGAAATAGACCGCAAACTGACAACAAAAGATCACATCTCGTGAGAGAAAAAAGAGAGTAGTTGCTAGAGACTCCTTAAGATCAAGACGACAGACAACGAAGTCCAAATTTTCCTTACTTTTTTTTTTTTGACAATACATTTTCCTTACATTGGTCATACAAAATGTCGGCGATGCAGACAGGACAGGGCAATTTCCAACCAATACGCCCATACCCTCTTATATGAGAATTTTTGGCATTTTAGGCACGTTTTGAACATATATTTATAAAAATAGCCGTAGTTGCACAAAAATAGCAAAAATAACACTTCTGCCGCATAGTCACCGACGGAAGCGGTGTGGAGCTAACACGTGGGTAGTGGAGCCGCGTGGTCGTGCAGCAGACGCCTACCATCCGGCCACTGTGCGCTTCCTACCGGTCGCCATGCCACCATACAGTAGGTAATTAAGTAGGACCTGCTTAATTACCAGTCTTCCTTAGTTGATGGCTGAAGTGGTCGAATAGCCGTGGTCGGACGGCTGGAGTGGTCGAATGGTCAAGGTGGCCAAATGGCTATGGTCGGATGATTGAAGTGGTCAAATGGCCGAGGTGGTCGAATGGCCGTAGTCGCACGTCTGAAGTGGTCGAATGGCTGAGGTGGTTGAATCTACAATAGTCGAAGATATAGTAGCTGGTCGATAGGCTTTAGGTGGTCGAAAGCTACAGATGCAAATAGTGGTCGTACTCGAGAGTGATCAGTAGTAGTCTGAGTAGCTGTGGTCATCAACGACCGTGGTCAAATACAACAGTGGTTGGGATAACGGGGTTGGTGGCCGAAGGTTGGGAAAGCGGCTGCGACCAGAACTATTAATCAAGGCAAGTATAATTAGCTGGCTTAATTACCTGCTATCTGATGGTAGGGCGGCAGGCAGGGAGCCGCACAGTGGCGAGGTAATAGGCCCTCCGCTGCCTACGTGTCAACTCTATGTCGCTATTGCCTAGTGACCAGACGGCAGAAGTACCATTTTTATTATTTCGGTACAACTATAACTATTTTTATAAATATGGATTTAAAACATACTAAATAGTAAATACGCCAAAAACTCGTTATATGACGTCTGCGTCAGCGTCGGAGATGAATCCATACCGTTAGGTGCTTGCTTGTACATGATACGTGTCACTCCAAATCACCTGAAACAAGCTATGTCGAGTGATGGGTACGGATTGCTTTGGACTGACAATTCGTGGCCAGTGGCTTGAAACTGAGTTTTAAATTCCGTTCGTTCGCGAGAAATAGGAAGATAGATATTTATGAATAGTTTTAGTCAGGTTAATAGAGTTAGCTATAATTAATTAGTAGATCTCGTTTTAAAAAGACACTTCGTTTGAAAGTTAGTTACTATACTATAAGTCATAAACCGAAACCTTTAGTGTCGACCTGCCCAACGAAGGTCCCTTCTTTTGACATGTAGCTGATAGTTTTTGTTTATATTTTTCAAGATGGCAGATCGTGAAGGTATTGATAAAGACGTCACACACGGTTTTAAACTCAAAAAAATCATTTAGAGAAATAGTTTCTAAAAATCGCTTGGTAAAACCGTTAGTTTGTTTCGGCTTCGCGTGAAGCCAAAAGCCAAAAAAAATGGCAAAAAAAAAACAAAACGGAACAGGTCGGAAGTCGTCACATTGAAATCTGTCCATAGGTCGAGCTAGTGAGTCCGTGACGCGGACGCCGAAACAGAAACGGGCAGTAATGACGAGCTACTCGACCACTCCCTCCGAATAACCAGGAGGTGCATCTGGATGAAGGAACAGGGCGTTGATGAGTTCTTGGTCGCGGGTTGCGTCGGAGATAAACCCTATAACGAATTACTTCCAGCTCATTGTCTGAGCTTTCGTCTTCGCTTCCGACCAAGTCTAGAGGATAGTCGGGGCCAAACCTAAAGTGTAATGCTTATCGCCGTGAATGGGTCAACACACTACCGGGGTCTGTCCGACCGGCTGGGCCAGGGTAGCAGCTAGCATCTCACCATAGCATTGTATAATAGAGGAACAGGAGTATTCCCTGTTCGTCTGGGAACAATCTGGCAGATGCTTCCGCGCATGGAATTTGGTGACTAGTCGTGTTCTACTGTCTACATGAACATGTACTGCCACAGTGCCAGCAGCTAGTAATAGTCACGTATACAGGTACAGAGCAGGCCGGTACGAGATGATGGGATATTGTTGGAATTTTTACGTGATTTTTAATATTTATTATGGTTATATTGTCTACTTAATTTAATGTAAAATTATTTATATAATTGATGCCAGTGAGAATATTTTGATATGGAATTTAACTCAAGGAAATAATACTCGAGGTGCCAAAGACGGTTATGCTGGAATTTTGGTAGATATATTTTTTGAGTCTATTGGAATTTAATATGCATGCGTATATTTAACCCGGTTATAGTATAGGGCGGAATAACTGAGTTTGTTTTGCAGGATCGGCTCTGTAGGCTATTGACCCGCATGATCAAATTCGAATTGATCTTGTAAACAATCTGATCATGGCGTATGACTCACATATGTGTGCTAGGGACTAATATATTTTAGACTCATTAAACTGGCTTGTCTAATTGTGGTTGGTGATATGGTTTAGGAGTCTCACGGTATACCAAAAACAGGTGGGTCGCTTTGTAATACCTGGAAGTGGAGTTTATAAATAGGTATGTCTGTTATTTTTGTATATACTGAATCTTTACTTACCACTACCTTTTCAAATAGTTGGGTTGTCGATTCTAGTGTTACATCTCTTATTACCAGAGATCGTAGAGTTTTTACTTCTAGGCAAACAATTTTAAAGAGAAATAGATATGTCTTTTTGGGCACTAATGCTAAAATTGATGTATTTGGAATTATGTCCTAAAACTCCCCAATGGAGAAAAATTATTATTACATGACACTTTATATTTACCTAACATAAGAAGGAATTTAATTTCTGTTACTCAATTAGAATATATTGGTTATGACATACTATTTGAAAAAAAAGGAAAAGTTAAAATATCGCTCGATAGGAAATTAGTGCATACTGAAACTCATCATAAAAGTCTTTATTTTCTTGATCAACTATCAAATAATAACAATATTAATTGCTTAGTTGGTGAAAATAACTACATAGTAAGGAATACTAATGATAGGAACACATGCTCGGGATCTTATTTATGGTATTTACGACTTGGTCATACATCTAAAAGCAGAATTAGGAGTCTTATTAATTCTAGAATTCTGCACTTTAAGTGGGAGGACTTTGGTATTTATGAAGCATGTATAATGGGTAAGATGACCCGTACACGTTTTTTAAAGGCAAAAAGATCCAATGAGCATCTTGCCATTATCCATTCTGATATTTGTGGTGTGATATCTACTCCCACTAGAGATCAAAAGATTTATTTTTATCACATTCATTAATGATTATTCTAGATTTAGATATGTGTATCTCCTTAAACAAAAGTTGAAAGGTTTTAATGTGTTCAAGATATTTAAAACTAAAGTGGAAATTCAATTAAATAGAAATTTTAAACTTTTGAGAATTGATCGTGGAGGAGAATAAACTTCAGAAATATTAAATGTTTTTTGTAAAAGATATAAAATTATTCATCATTATATCATATCTTGTACTCCGTAACAAAATAATTTTGTTGAACGGAGAAATATAACACTTATGAATATAGTTAAATGTATGATGAGTTTGTTCCCTACAATCATCACCACATCACCACATGTAGTTAATGGAAAGTAGGAATTTGAAGATGACAGCCAGTCAGACACCGACATTTCTTTGGTTCACCACGTACATCATCACATGAGAATATGTTCAAACCAATGTCTCAACTCTCAACCCGTTTTTTATCAACAAATTAACCAATTGGAATAGTCAGATTAGAGCAAACTCTTCAACTATTTGCTTGCAAAGACAAATGCTCGCGGAGAAAGATTGCACAATTATCAAGCTCTGCTCGGGGAAGACTGAAGAGTCCAAGCTGGAGGTACTGCCGCAGCTAAGAGCATCTTTGACCAAAATGACATCCGTATCTGTTCGACAAGGACTATTCCCATTAAGTGATCCTGTTCACTGTAAAAGAATTGACAGAACGTACGTATTAAGCTGTGTGTTCACAGCAGCTGGCTTGTTCCAACTTAGTACTGTCACTGTTGGGACTTGGGAGTCTCTTGCAGTCTGCAGTATACAACAACTAAGTAACAACAGGCCGTGCTGTTGCACAATAGTCTTTCTTCCAGTGGATAGAGACCGCAAAATTCCTGTGCAAAGTAAAAACTCAAGAGGTAAACCTATGTCAGAAACTCGATGGTAACAAGACGAGATAGTAAGCATAACAACGCTTAGGCCTGTCTGGGAGACAAGAATTTCCTAAGAAATAGTTCAATTTTCACGCTCCAAACGCGGAAAATTCAGACAGAAGCGTACAGTAGTGGGCCTTGGAGTGATTAAACAAAGTGATCGGATGATATGATTGGGGGTGAGATTTTAGGGCCATTTCTGATGAAAAAATTCATGGGACCTTTTTTTTTAAACATATGGCAAGAGCTCTGCCCATTCATTAAAGAGAGAAATAGAGTTTACACCAGCATCACCTGTACTAGGATAAACACCACAAAGTCACTTAGTACCCTTCAACACCCTAATGCAAAAACACTCATATCCTGGATTCACCACGATAACAACGTCTAGCTACTCAGAAAAGGAAAAACACAACTTGCCTAAACCAGACACAAGAAAACCAAAAGAGAACATTGGTGGCTGAGATATCCTGTAACTCACCATTCAAGCCCTTTCACCTTATCTCATCCACAAAAAATAGCCACAATCAAACTAGGAGGAAAGGATTCCTTCAAGACCTCCAAGCATCTATCCATGGCTTGTTCATCCACTTCGTCATTGACCCTTCCGATGATACCCAATTTCCTAAAAGCTTTGTACTGGGCCTTCTTCTCCCCAATGGGTCGCTTTATTTTCACCTTGGAGGCTAGACGAGCACTCCTCCTAAGAGAAGATCCGTGAGATAGTCGCTTCACCTTTGAAGTCTTCTTTGGTGAATCCGTTGCTCTTGACGGAACACCCACTGAAGAGACATTCTGAGACATCCCCCAACATGCTCCCCACATGTTTTCTTCGGCACTGAAGGAGACTACCTTGCTAGTGACACAGGAGTGTAAAAAAACACCCCGATTAGCTTGCATGATCGGCGTGGTTAGGACCACTTCTGCAACCTGTATGATCGGCGTGGTTGGGACCGCTTTTGCAACCTGTGGCGGCACTGTCTCCATCTCTGCAACTGAAGGTGCAGGAGGCTAACAACTGGAGTCCTGTAACCCTGCAACACCACGGGTGTCGTCCCCATCACCTCTAGCAACCACCATTGACAACACCTCCACCTGTAACTTGTCGTGAACCACTTCTTCTGTGATTGGCAAGCTATGGAATGGAATTTCGAGGGAATATTACATCGAGGCGCCGGAGCCATTGGAAGCCTGAGACTTGCATGAGGCCTTGGAGTCCAAGGAAACACTAGGCCGATGAAGATGACACCACCGACTGAAGTGGTCTGCCCCACGCAGTGTAGACAACGGGGAGGATTGTGACAAGTTGCCACTCGGTGGTCAGTGCTAAGGCAATTAAAGCATTTACTCGTGTAACCTTGAGGAAGGATGAGAAGAGGTTGACCTCGCCACTGATAAAGGTTGCCTATTACGGTAAGTCGAAGTATACAATGTAGTTGAAAGACTTGTGAAAATCTCAATCATGAGTACTCGGAAGTTTCGATCGTGAGTACTCGGAAGAACTGCTCAGATGAACAGTACTATGCTATAGTTCTCGTCGAACAGTGCTTTGACACAGTACTCGTAGAACAGTGCTCTGTGATGGACCATGTGGAGGTGAACACATGTGAGTGATGAGTAATTGACATTGGTTTAAGTAAGTCGAGTTTGGTTTGGGTGGTTCGGAGTCGAGTCGTTGCGTGGCGCAATCGGGCTCGGTCGGACTTGGTCAAACCTGGTCATATGGGATTAGGACGCTGATTCTTTGATTTGACAGGTTTGGACTTCATCTGTGGTAAGTATAATGATATTTACGCTTTCATGTATCGAGCGGTGCTATTTGACGTGTTTCTTGTCCGTGGATCGCAGGACGCCGACGCAGTCGTGGCGAGACACGGTGAACCGGACTAGGCGCAGGTGGCGCTGAGGTCAGAACGGTCGGGATTTGTTGAAGACGACGTGGACTCGAGGTGGTTGTGAGGCGTGCGAGACAAGGAGCGCGGAAGCTTCCCGGAAGGTGCAGAGGGGCGAATCGGGAATTTCGCAAGATCGCATGCGGAGCGGCTCCGTTGAAATAGCGGCGAACGGGCGAGACCGTTAGCCGTAGGCTATAAATAGGTGGAGAAGGCTGCATGCCCACTTGAGCACTTGAAAGGATTTTGGAAAGGGAATTAGGGTTTTGAGAGTCAAAAGAGGCTTTGGGAGGTGGTTTCTCCTTTAGGCTTTAGTTGGTGAGTCCTTAGTTGTTGAGAGCAGGAGAGACAGAGAGGTGTCTATACTTATGTCTCCTCCGTAGTCTTTCTTTCTCTGTTCTTGAGTGGAGTTCTTGATTGAGAGAGAGGAAGAGGCAGGAGATGAGTTGAGAATCCATGTAATCATTCCTCTTGTTCTAATGTCCATGCGTATCGGGACTCCTATGTATTCGTCTTGCTTCAAGGAATGAATGATTTTGGTTGAAACTGCTCACAGTTCAGTTCTCTGTTAGTTTTTCCCTTCGATGCCTTTTTGGTTGATTCCTGAGATTTCGTGTTTTGAGTTCTTGCTTGCTGAGGAGTAGCAAAATGGGTTGCTATGACATGGGAGATGCTCAAAAGCCATTTGGCTAGTTGATCCAAAGAGCAAACCAAGTTTAATTTCAGTTTTTATCTTCTGGTTTCCTCTGTTCTTGTATTTCTCATTCTAGGGTTTGAGCAAGATTTTGTTTCCCTCAACGAGATGGCATGAAATTTGATCTGGATTATCCCATGGCTATTACTAACATATCTGCAAAATTTCATAGCCAAAGGATCATGGATTTGAGAGGAATTTGAGTTTTGGTTGAACCCTCTGTACTTTTTCAGTTTTTGGGAAATTTCTGAAATTCTTGAGTTTTTGTTGTTTTCTCACGTTGTTTGGAGCCCCTATGATATTTAGTTTATGTTCCTGGATCTTGGTCTAAAAAGAAAAGAATCATTTCTCCTTTTTCCTTGGATTTGGTAAGAATCTGAATTTTCAGCTTCTTCATTCCTGTTTCAGTCTGCAGAGGTGTCTTTCTTGTTGCCTTTCTTCAGTTCGAGCGTGAGTGTCTCCATTTAGTGCTTTTCTTTTTTTTCTTTTGCTGTTCTTTGGCAATTTTGCATGCAGATCAAATAGCGGTTTTTTCAGTTGAATTTTTTACTGGCTGGTCACTGATTTATGCTGAATTTTTCAGTGTCGCATGCGTTCCAAAATTCAGCAAAATTAATTTTAATTTTCTGTGAGGTGCTGTGTTTTGCATCTTTTTGAAAAATCAATGTTTGATTTCCCGGGGGCGATTTTGAAGCAAGGGACATTCACCCCCCTCTGTCGCCATTTCGGTCCTACAATTGGTATCAGAGCCGGTTAGCTTTAATTCATAGATCTTAACTGGTCTCAAGAGCCATGGCGACGGATAAGTACTCGACCAAGCCGCCCGTGTTCGATGGTATCGATTACCCCTTCTGGAAGAGCTGAATGGAAACATACATCTAGGCCTAGGGGTATGCCATCTGGCGCAAGGTCAAGGTCCGGTTTGAAGTTCCTGCCGATGAGAACATCAATGCCGGGAACATGGCTGATGTTGAGGCAAATGCTAAGGCGAGGAGCATCATTATCCAGGGCTTGAGTCGTAGTGAGTTTGATCGTATTTCTCATCTTCCGTCCGCCTTCGATATCCGGGAGACCTCGATGCATACCATGAGGGCACCACCAGATTAAGACGGTGCGACAGACCGATTCAAGCGGAATATAACAAGTTTGAGATGGTTGTTGGTGAGTCTTTAGATGAGTGTTTTGCGCGCGTTTCACAAGATCTTGAGCAACCTCCGGCCTTCGGTTTCACATACTCCGACTGGATAACGCCGATGTGATGCTCACCGCACTTGATCTTCGCGCTTGGGAGATGAAGGTGACTACCATCAAGGACACCACGGACCTCTCGACTTTGACGCTGACGTGCTGTACTCGCGCCTCAAGACGCACGAGATTGACATTGTCTCTCGTAAGTCGAAGTCTCAGTCGATGGCTTTAGTCACCGATCCCACCTTGGCTTCTGGTCACTCTTCTGATTCGCTTTGCGGTTTCTCCCTTGCTGCTCTATGTGACGTAACTGATGATCAGTTAGAGCAGCTCAGGATGAGCAACTGGCCCTCCTAGCTCGTAAGTTTTCCCATGCTTACAAGAGGAGGAGGGACGAAGAGGGAGGTCCTGATTTGCTTCGAGTGTGGTGGCCCCAACCACATTCGGCAACCGCCCTAAGCCGAGAAGGGCAAAGCTGACTTCGGCGGTTCGAGCAAGAACGACTACACCGACAAGAACCGCAACAAGAAGCCCCCAGCGCATCCACAAGGCAAGAAGAAGTTCCGCGACTTCGGGAAGGCCAAGAAGCTGTTCCACCGCGTCCTCACCGCGTTCGACGACCTCGACCTCAGCGAGGTGGAGGGATGGAGCGACGATGACGGGACGGGTGACAAAGACCCCAAGAGCGGCGACGACTTCTCCGGCATGTGCTTCATGGCCCTCGAGGGCGAATCGAGTGACAATGAGTCAGACTCGACTCGGACGAGGTATGCCCCGCCACGATCAGCTCAATCATGCTTTTCTTAAGCTAGGTGGTTTTCATGCTAGAGCTAGGGCTAGGTATACCGAGTTAGAGAAGGAAGTAGATAGACTATCACGGGAGCTTACTTCACTTACATCTGCTCCCTCCCGTGATAATTGTGATACATGCTGTGCTCTGTTGGGTGACATGGAGAAACTAAGGACCTCGCATGATAGTGTGTCCTCCGAGCTTGATATTGTTAAGGTGGAGAATGTTAGTCTGCTTGCTGAGTTAGAGTTGAGTAGGATGGCGGTTACCCTACTTACTACTGACG
This sequence comes from Dendrocalamus sinicus, assembly GCA_036346575.1. Lineage (NCBI taxonomy): Eukaryota > Viridiplantae > Streptophyta > Magnoliopsida > Poales > Poaceae > Dendrocalamus > Dendrocalamus sinicus. Next base: position 24,738,141 of record CM070657.1, on the reverse strand, counting down.
AGACTACTTCTCCCACCTCATGTGAGGTTAAGGACATTGCTGCTAGAGGACCTTATGCCATGCTCCTTGATCTGCCCGAGTCTTGTAAAAATTGCAATAACTTGAAGATGAATCTAAAACGGGCAGATCATAAAATTGCTGAACTACAAGCTTCTTTGCTTGAGCCGATTGATTCATGCTTGAACCGCCCTAAGTTAATCGCTGAACTTGAAGTCGTTTCCAAACAGTTTCAAGAAATGATTGATCATGATAGGAAGTTGGCTTAGTATGCTTCTAAGGACCCTGTTAACTCACCATGCATTAATTGTAACAAACTAAAATCTGACTTGGTTGCATTGGATGAGAAATGTGTGAAGCTAACTAAGGACCTACTAGAGAAGCCACCATCTGCTTGTATTGTCTGTGCTGAGAAGGGGGAGAAGCCCCAGGGTAAGGTTGAGACGCTTAGCGACGTGAACCAACCTGCTAGCAGTAGGACTGTCCATTTCAGCCTGTGTGCGCGTACAAGCCATTCGCTCCTCTCGCTATTGGTTCTTCATCCGCTTCCTTACCTCCTCGCTATTCCTCTTCCCCTCGCTGCCTTGCACCTCTCTCTTTCGGGAGTGTCGGATCTTATGAACACTCTCGAGAGATTTGTAGGCGGCAAGAAGAAGCTTAATCTTATTCTAGACCAGTCCAAGATTTACAGATTTAATCAGGGTCTAGGATATGATTTTTATGAGGATATGAGGAAGCATCCACCTGCTATTCTCCGACCCATAGTAGGAGGTGTGATCGAGGTCGAGCCCAGATCCGATGAGGTTAAATTCAAATCGCGGGTTTTGTCCAAGGATCTCTCGACAAAGAAGGTGAGTCCACCGCAGCTTCACCTCTCGTAAGGCGAAGCCTCCCGTGCTATTTCTACCTCTCGAAGGTGAAGTACCACTGCACCTTCGGTCAGAAGGATGGACACACAGTCGATCGATGCTTTAGGCGCGCTAGGATTGCGCGTAGAGACCGTGCGGAGGCACTTAGGTGTACTCAGGGTCAGCCCCAGATCCTGAGTGCACCTAAGACTAGCACGAGGTCCAGGTTTGCTTCTGACGGGTTTGGGCAGCATCGAGGACTTGGTTTTTCTGAGTCTTCGGTTTTCGCCCTCGTGCTGCTCCGGTCGTGACTTCCGCCGCTCTCGGTACATCTCGCTTCCCGCCGAGACGCCACCACGGCGTGATCAGCAGGTTGCTGATGTTTCACTCGCTTTCCCATAGGAGTCGGACCTAGCAACAGCTTCAGGTCTGCACACAGACCTTCTGCTTCTTTGAGTCACAAAGAGCGAGGGTAGATAGAGGTCGACCGTGTTTGACTACTTCATCCGCTCCACGTGTTACTCAAGATTGGTGCCAAATCACTCTTGATTTATTCCAAGATCGAGACTTTACTCTCGCTGACTCGTGTTCGTCGGGTAGGGAAGGAGAAGGTTTGGCTTGTCGACCGGTTGTTCTCGCCATATGACCGGAGACTCCGCTGGTTCTCCTCCCTAGCCCGCGCTCCAGTGATGAGACGATCACCTTCGAGACGCCGTCGTCGCGCCATCGCCAAAGGTACCGTGCATGTTAATGCTTCTTTTATTTTTAAGGATGTTGCCTTGGTTAGTAAGTCTGCAGACAATTTGCTTTCCGCTTCTCGCTTGCCGATGACGGTTTCGAGGTGAGCTTCAAGAAAACAATTGCAAAATTCTTGATTCTTCTGTAGTCCGGTTTGCGGATTTCGCTTTGGGAGGATCTTTCGTGCTGATTTTTCTGAGTCTTCTAGTGATCCTCTCAGGTGCTTAGTTGCTTCTGAGTCCCGCGACCTATCTTTCTGGCATAGGAGACTTGGTCATATTGGATTTGACCACTTGACTCGAGTTAGCGGCCACGATCTTATTCGTGGTCTGCCGAAACTCAAGATGGTCAAAGATCTAGTCTGTGCTCAATGCCGGTATGGCAAGATGGTTGCCGCTTCTCACCCTCCGGTCACAGTTACTATGACCGATGCACCGGGACAGCTGCTCCACATGGATACAGTGGGACCAGCTCGAGTGCAGTCAGCAGGAGGGAAGTGGTATGTCCTTGTCGTGGTCGGTGACTTCTCGAGGTATTCTTGGGTGTTTTTCTTAGCCTCGAAGGATGAGATATTTTCACATTTTCAAGGTCTTTTCAGTAGGCTTTCTGTTGAGCTCCCGGGTGCCTTACGAGCGATCCGCAGTGACAATGGCACGGAGTTCAAGAATTTCTACTTCGAGAGTTTCTGCGGTTAGACAGTGTAGAGCACCGCTTCTTCTCCATACGCCCTCGCCAGAATGGCGTTGTGGAGAGGAAGAACCGCACCTTGGTTGAGATGGCCAGACGATGCTTGATGAGTACTCTACACCGAGGAAGTTTTGGTCCAAGCCATTGCGACCGCGTGCCATGTTTCGAATCGAGTTTTCTTCGCACACTTGCACCGCACTTCTTATGAGTTGAGATACGCGAAAGCCCGCGTCTCTCATTTTCGTGTTTGGTTGCAAGTGCTTTATTCTCAAGTCCGGGAACCTAGATAAGTTCGAGTCACGTTCTTGTGATGGGATCTTTCTAGGTTACTCGCCTTCTTCGCGGCTTATAGGGTCCGAATCGCAGTCTTGCAAAATGGTAGAAACTCGTGAGGTGACTTTGACGAGGCCACCCAGTGGACTAGGCCGATATCTCGTGTTCTTTAGAGCAGTCCGAGACCATCTTTGTGGATGATGAGGACGATGGAGACGATGGTTGTTTACCCGATCCAGCCTCCTCATCCTCCCTTAAGATGCCTTCTTCCACGCACTCAAGGTGATCGCCCCTGCTCATCGCTTCCTCCGAGCTAGTGGCTCGCCCCCGCCTCTTCTCGCACACGAGGTAGAGGCCACTTCTTCTCCTCATCCGTAACCTCCCGACATATCCGTAAAAGGCATCCTTCGAGAAGATGATTGGAGACCTCTTCGAGCATGTGACCCGCTCAAAATCTGACTTATCTCAATTCTGTCTCCATTCTTCTTTCATTGCCTCCTTTGAGCCCAAAGATGTTTCTCATGCTCTTTCCGACGAGTCTTGGGTCAATGCCATGCATGAGGAGCTAGAAAACTTCGAGAGAAACAAGGTTTGGTCGCTTGTCGAGCCCCCACGAGGTCACAATATCATTGGGACTAAGTGGGTGTTCAAGAACAAGCAGAGTGAGGATGGTGTGATTATTCGAAACAAGGCTAGACTGGTAGCTCAGGGGTTCTCCCAGGTTGAGGGTCTAGATTTTGAGGAGACCTTTGCCCCTGTAGCTCGACTTGAGGCCATTAGAATCCTGCTCGCCTTTGCAGCTTCTAAGGGTTTCAAACTTTACCAGATGGACGTCAAGAGTGCCTTCCTTAATGGAGTCATTGAGGAAGAAGTCTACGTCAGACAGCCTCCAGGTTTCGAAAATCCCAAATACCCAAACCATGTCTTCAAGCTTTCCAAAGCGTTGTATGGACTTAAGCAGGCCCCCAGAGCTTGGTATGAGAGGCTTAAGTCCTACTTGTTAAGTCATGGTTTTGAGATGGGTAAAGTTGACAAGACCTTGTTCATCCGCTGGCATGGCACTGACCTTCCGCTCGTCCGCATCTATGTCGATGACATCATCTTTGGCGCTCTTCCCATACTGATTTCACGCTTCTCGGATGTCATGAGCACCGAGTGTGAGATGAGTATGATGAGCGAGTTGACCTTCTTCCTTGGCTTCCAAATCAAGCAGACTCGGGAGGGTACATTTCTTCATTAGGGAAAGTACACTCGTGACCTCCTGAGGCGCTTCGACATGAGTGATGGTAAGCCTGTGTCGACTCCCATGGTTTCTACAGCCTATCTTGACCCAGATGAGGATGGCGAGCTAGTTGATCAGAAAGAGTACGTATATGATCAGCCTCCTTCTTTACCTCATCGCCTCGAGATCGACATACACTTCTCTGTGTCTATGTGCTCGTTTTCAGCTTCTCCTCGCGCTCTCACCGTCAAAGCAGTGAAGCGCATCTTCGGTACCTTCGAGCTACCATTGACTATGGTATCCGAACTCTTCTTCTTCCCGTCTTTCCTTGAGAGCCTTCTGATCCGCACTTTGCCGGTCAGAGGATAGATAGGAAGAGCACTTCTTGCACTTACCAATTCATTGGCACTTCTCTCGCCTCTTGGTCTTCTAGGAAGCGTCCTGTTGCACAAAGCAGCACCGCAGAGGTCGAGTATGTTGCTGCAGCCACCGCCGCGATCAGTACTGATGGCTTCGACCGCGGGACTTTGGGTTAGTTATCGACAGTGTTCCACTCTTTTGTGATAACACTTCTGCGATTAACATTGCTAAGAACCCAGTGCAACACTCTCGGACCAAGCACATCGATATCCGTTATCACTTCCTTAGAGACCATGTAGAGAAGGGCGATATAGTGCTCCAGTTTGCGGAGAGTGACCACCAGTTGGCTGATATCTTCACCAAGCCTTTGAATAGTTCGAGGTTTTCAGCTCTGCGGGGAGAGCTTGGGGTGGTTTGTCCTTACGGACTGTAGTGAGGAGGAACTTTGGGCTTTACTGTTTTACTATATTGTTATGCTTCTGTCTCATTTCTGTTGCTTTGCACTTGGGGTGCATTTGGGTTTAGTCCTTCCAGCATAAGTTAAAGTGATTTTCTTGCCGACTTGCTTAGACTTCTTACTCTTATCTTGTGCTTCCAGGATGCTGCATATTAGCTGTTTCTTATCTCACTAGGTTGAGCTCACTCACTTCTTGTAGGTTCTAGCAAGGGTTGGGCCACTCTGCAGACAGTGCACGTGTTTGCTCTCTAGTGTGTGATTTACTGTCACCGATTGTCCCGAGTCATATGGGGTAGATGAGAGTCAGTTTGAGCCATAGTTGTCTCTATATCTTATCTATGCTTTAAGAACTACCTGTTTGGTCTTATTTGCCAGCTTCTCGATTTTATTGCTTTGGTTCAAGGAGAGTTCATTTGGGAGCTTCTAGAGCTTAATATTGACTTAACTCAACTTGAACTAAAAGTTGCATCTCATGTTGAGGGGGAGCTGGATTTTCCTGCATTTTAGCATTTAGCATTGTAATATAACTGCTTTGAGCCTTGATTATTATCCTGTTATGACATGTTTACAATGCTGTACACCTTACCATGATTTGTGCTTTATATGCTAGATTGATCATGACTTCATATGTGTAGACTAGCTTTTACCATGATAAGTTAATTAAAATTGCCCAACTTGAAGTAAAACTTGTCATGCTAGCATTTGAGTTTAGTCTTTCTAGAGCTATCCCTTTATGAGTCATGCCATGTCAACTAGGCTTAGCTGAGTGTTGAATCTTTTATTGAGCCTTAGATTGAGCTATTTTAGTCTCTTGATGTAGCATGAGGTAGTACAACATGTTTACAAAGCAAAAAGATCTCTTTTGTGCGAAAAAACTGATTTCACCAATTCTTTCTCATGAGACGGCTTGCCATTGCACGAGGCATGAACTCAGGGGGAATTTTGGATGACCTAGACTATCTTCTTAAGCTTATTGGTTGGAGTAGTCGCATAAGGCTTGAGATCTAGCACATAAACAAAAATTGGGTTGGAAACGACCATATGCTTTCAAAAGACAATGTTTAATGTACTCAATTTGCTTAATCTACAAAAAGAATCAAGTACTTGCGCAAATGTTTCATTCTTGAGCATAGCACTCTAGTTGGTCTCAATACTAGCTTCTTGGCTCCGCTTAGCTTAATCGACATGGCCGGCATCATCCTTAGGTATCTCTAGTTAGACTTTACCTCTTAATGACTTGACATTCTCACTTAATGCACTATATTTCATATTGTCATTTATGTGTTCTAGCTAGCTTATACATGTCATGTCATGATCTAGATAGCTTTTTATAGAGTTATAGCTTGGTGTATCTCATTATGGTCATTATGGATAATTCTCATGGCTCACATTGCTTAGAAATAATCAAACTTCAGCCATTTCATCCATCCTTGTGATCATATTCTCGCGCTTTGCATTCTTGATGCGTTTATTGCCAAAAGGGGGAGAATAGAGAAGAAAAAGCTGGTTTGGGTTCATTTTAGAGCTTTGGAGAACAATTTGCTCTTTCAGGTGTTGCTCTAGTGTTCCTTCTGTCAACATGGTCATTTGTTTCATTCTCGTCTTTGGACCATGTTGGATTCTTCAAACTCAAACTCAACTTTGCGCTTTTTCGGGGTTTGTCAATATACTCATCAAGGGGGAGATTGATGGACCATGTGGAGGTGAACACATGTGAGTGATGAGTAATTGACATTGGTTTAAGTAAGTCGAGTTTGGTTTGGATGGTTCGGAGTCGAGTCGTTGCGTGGCGCAATCGGGCTCGGTTGGACTTGGTCAAACCTGGTCATATGGGATTAGGACGCTGATTCTTTGATTTGACAGGTTTGGACTTCATCTGTGGTAAGTATAATGGTATTTACGCTTTCATGTATCGAGCGGTGCTATTTGACGTGTTTCTTGTCTGTGTGACTGCAGGACGTCGGGATGGAGTCGTGGCGAGACACGGTGAACCGGACTAGGCGCAGGTGGCGCTGAGGTCAGAACGATCGGGATTTGTTGAAGACGATGTGGACTCGAGGTGGTTGTGAGGCGTGCGAGACAAGGTGCGCGGAAGCTTCCCGGAAGGTGCAGAGGGGCGAATCGGGAATTTCGCAAGACTGCACAAGCGGGAGCGGGCTCCATTGGAAATAGCGGGCGTAACGGGGCGGAGACCCGTTAGCCGTAGGCTATAAATAGGTGGAGAAGGCTGCATGCCCACTTGAGCACTTGAAAGGATTTTGGAAAGGGAATTAGGGTTTTGAGAGTCAAAAGAGGCTTTGGGAGGTGGTTTCTCCTTTAGGCTTTAGTTGGTGAGTCCTTAGTTGTTGAGAGCAGGAGAGACAGAGAGGTGTCTATACTTATGTCTCCTTCGTAGTCTTTCTTTCTCTGTTCTTGAGTGGAGTTCTTGATTGAGAGAGAGGAAGAGGCAGGAGATGAGTTGAGAATCCATGTAATCATTCCTCTTGTTCTAATGTCCATGCGTATCGGGACTCCTATGTATTCGTCTTGCTTCAAGGAATGAATGATTTTGGTTGAAACTGCTCACTGTTCAGTTCTCTGTTAGTTTTTCCCTTCGATGCCTTTTTGGTTGATTCCTGAGATTTCGTGTTTTGAGTTCTTGCTTGCTGAGGAGTAGCAAAATGGGTTGCTATGACATGGGAGATGCTCAAAAGCCATTTGGCTAGTTGATCCAAAGAGCAAACCAAGTTTAATTTCAGTTGTTATCTTCTGGTTTCCTCTGTTCTTGTATTTCTCATTCTAGGGTTTGAGCAAGATTTTGTTTCCCTCAACGAGATGGCATGAAATTTGATCTGGATTATCCCATGGCTATTACTAACATATCTGCAAAATTTCATAGCCAAAGGATCATGGATTTGAGAGGAATTTGAGTTTTGGTTGAACCCTCTGTACTTTTTCAGTTTTTGGGAAATTTCTGAAATTCTTGAGTTTTTGTTGTTTTCTCACGTTGTTTGGAGCCCCTATGATATTTAGTTGTAACATCCTGATTTTCTAGAGTTTTTAAAGCCCAATTTTCAAAAATTAATTTTCTGGAATTTTCTGGATTTAATTAAAGCTTAAAGGAAATTTTCAGAATTTATTTAGATTTAATATGATTAAATTAAACATTAACATAAGTTGAAAATATTTTAATTGGGTTCTTTGTTTCAAAAGGAATTTCCTGCTATTTTTGGTGAATTTTTCGGATTTATTTGCTATTTTCTAGAGCTTTTTGAAGTTTATTTGGATTTCTGGAAATTTATTTCCGCAAATTTTATACTGATCTTTCTTTTGTAAAATGCATTAGATGTCTCAAGCTTCTTTCACCCAGACGGGAGGTTGGAGAGCCCTTCTCCGTGTTCTCATATGGAAGCCTCGGATTGAAGAGATCGCCCGCCTACCTCACCAAGGATGAGAAAGATAGAGGGCAACGATTGGAAGCATCACCGGTTTGTACTTCACCACGAGAGTCGGCAAGCAGATTCTACATCATAGTTTCAAGAGCACCGGATCTTGCGAAGGATGTTTCGTACAAGCAGCCGCATACAAAGCCATCCGACAGCTTTGCAAATTATACAAGATCAACATGGCTAGACTTATTCGGAGATTCAAGAAGCAATATGAAGTCACCTCGCTTGACAGAGCGCCGTGGAGGAGCTCGACCACGCTTGCCGCACTCTACCGACGCCTACACCGCCGAGCCCGAGGTGGGACGACGATCACCGAGATCGCCAGCGTACCTTCGACACTTCACCCCTGCCCCCGCCAGAGAGCAGACGCCGCCAGAGTCGCCGCCAGTCCGCAACTCGTCTATAGTGATGCGGAGGATGAGGATAACGAACCCTATCTGTCAGGCTCAGAGTGGGAGCGACTAGATTAGGAGTACAAGTAGAGCGTTGGATCTTATTTGCAGTTGTTTGGGATGTGAGCTGTAAATCTTGCTTTTAAAAGCATTATATTGCAATCTTGTCCATCTTTTAATGGAGTTATCTTTTGCCAGTTTTGTTGTTAGCCTTTCGGGCTAAGTGGTTGCTTAATTTAGGTTGTCATTAGAAATTCCCCTTAGACGAGTTTATCGCTTACCTTTGCTTTTCCTCTTACCTATTGGGCCTTCGTCGGTTCTCGCTCAAATGGTCTTTCTTTTGTGGCAGCAGCAAGATGGTTGAAACCAGAACTCCGCAGTCGTGAGCGAGACAAACCGAACCAGTGGAGCGATTCCACTCACCACCCTGTGCGATTCCCGACCACTGACCCCGCTCGCCAATTCCTCGATGGCCTGCACTCGATGATGCAAGCAATGATGCGAATATGAACAATATGGCTCGCCACAAGACCTGTGGGTAGCAAAGACCTCGTGCCACCCACCATCGGTCCGCTTTGCGAGTTCATGAGAACGAGGCCGCCTACCTACTCCAGCTTCTTGAGCCTTTGGAGGCGCACGACTGGATCCGCTCGAGAGAGAAAAGTTGAACTTGGCCCAAAGGTACGACGGGAGAGAGTGTTGTATGCGCAAGCACACCGGCCTAGACGGACCTGCAGCAGAGTGGTGGGAGAACTACTGTGACGCCCACGAGGACCAGGACCATATTACTTGGGACGAGTTCTCCACCGCTTTCCGTAACACCCATGTCCTGGATGGGGTGATGGACATGAAGAAGGAGGAGTTCCGTGAGTTGCAGCAGAAGAACATGTCAGTGAGTGAATACCTCAATAAATTCACTCAGCTAGCTTGCTACGCACCTGAGGACGTAGCCACAGATGAAGCCCGTCAGAAGAGGTTCCGGAAAGGCTTGAACCCAGGATTGAAGGTGCAGGTCGTGGGCAACGACTATGCCAGCTTTCAGCAGATGGTGGATAAGGTCATCCTAATTGAGGACAGCGCCGCGAGCTCGAGGAGTCTCGCAAGAGGAGGATGGCTCGGCGGGATTGCAGCTCACTGTGCTCGAGAGGCGCGCTTTCAGCACTTACCACCCGCTCGAGTGCCTCAAAGAAGCGCAAAGACTAGCGCATTTCCGACAACTACGCGTTCTAGGCTTCGCTCCCACTCGATTGCGTGGGCATGTCGATTGGCCACTACGTTTTATTTTGGATTTTCCGCTGCTAATTTTTGTTAAGCCCCTAAGGCTATTGAAATTGTAAGCTTGACCATAAGGTCTCATTTTTTGGATATTGATTAATAATTTGAGTTTTCTTTATTTAATATCGTGATTGTGGTGATGATTACCTCTATGTTTGACTGTGTGCACTAGCGTGATCCTGGACTAGTGCAGTATACACAGAGAGTCCGGATTTGCATATTCGGGTCTCGACATTAGTTTATGTTCCTGAGTCTTGGTCTAAAAAGAAAAGAATCATTTCTCCTTTTTCCTTGGATTTGGCAAGAATATGAATTTTCAGCTTCTTCATTCCTGTTTCAGTCTGCAGAGGTGTCTTTCCTGTTGCCTTTCTTCAGTTCGAGCGTGAGTGTCTCCATTTAGTGCTTTTCTTTTTTTCTTTTGCTGATCTTTGGCAATTTTGCATGCAGATCAAACAATGTTTTTTCATTGAATTTTTATTGGTGGTCATCGATTTATGCTGAATTTTTCATGTCGCATGCTCCAAAATTCAGCAAAATTAATTTTAATTTTCTGTGAGGTGTTGTGTTTTGCATCTTTTTGAAAAATCAATGTTTGATTTCCCGGGGGCGATTTTGAAGCGAGCGACATTCACCCCCCCTCTGTCGCCATTTCGGTCCTACACTCTGCTACAGTACTCGCATAATAGTATCTTACGACCACAAAGTAACTCGTACTCGAAGTGAGTTACGACCACGAAGAAACGTACTCAAAACGAGTTACGATTACGAAGAAATGAGTTATGACCATGAAGGAACGTACTCGAAGTGAATTACGACCACGAAAGAAATGTACTTGAAGTGAGTTACGACCATGAAGGAAGCATACACGCATTTTCTTCATTGATCTTTTATACTGAAAAAACAAGAAAATAACCCGACGTACACACCATGACCAGCTCTTCATAACACGCAATCCTACGTCTGAGCTATTCATGACATTTATGAAGTTACAAAACACACGCACTAATACTCTTAATGCACGCACTTACTTAATGCACGCACTATTGCAGTATGACGACTAAGACTATTGTAACGTCTATAGGTGCGACGTGGTTAAGTCCAACAAATCACCCCTAATCATGGTGCACCAGCCTATGTTGCGTGGATACTTCACAAAAGTCACGCACCAGTATCGGATACTGTATAGGATACGGATATTGCCCCGATACGTATCTTGCTCGTATCCTAAATTTATGATTATTAAAAAAGAAAATAAATCTTGATACTTTATTGATACTTCGCAGATATGTTTGAGCTCAATAAACTCACCCCTTCTGTGTACACCCCAGTTCCAGTCGGCCACCCACCCCATGCCCGCATCTGAGTCACGAGTGGAGGCACATCCTTGGTGTCGCCTCCCCTCAGCGCCGCCGCTCCCTCCTTTATCCAGTCGCCGGCTCCCCTTCCCACCCCGGCATCAGCCTACCGTCTCCACGCCTCCAAGAGTCGAGACCCCGCGCTCCACGCCCGATCTCCTTTCCTCCCCGCCACCGTTGCCACCGCCCCTTCCCGAAGCACGCATGGTGTGTGTTGACGTGTCAGGCGGGCTTAGATCTAGGGTTTCGTGCACCTCGCCTGTGTAGCCATGGCGATGCGACAGCCGAGGTGGGTGGCACTGCTCCTTCCCCCTCCTCGCCGACGAGGCCTCCTCTGTGGAGGTCCTCCTTGGATCCCTTGAGACGTGCTCGCCGCTGCATCGCTCCTTCGGTGATCGGGTCAACGTTATAGAGGTGAGCCATCAAAACAACCTGTTTGTTTGTTTATATTCCAATTTTGTTCCCAACTTCCTATGCTTGTATAATACTAATACGTTGTAAAATGAACTCGATGATATGAAATTTCCTAGGTTTTGGCGCAATTCTCACCGGTCCAGGTGCTTGACGATATTAGATTGCACAAGCGTTGTGTGCAAATTAGTTGTGCATGGGTTTTAAACCTTCAACTCCTAACTACCATTACAACACTTGTTCTACAGTTAAAACGAAGTAACAAACTCCTTTAGATTGACATGCCATGTTTTTTCTTATTGTTACAATACAAATATGAGGTCAACCTGTTACTGGATAATTATTTTATTTGAACACAACACCCATCTATTGTGGTGAATTTGTTCATGAGGTTACATTGCATCACATCTAATGCTATTCGAAATTACACTTCGGGATGCTGCAGTACAGCACGACAACAGACTATTATACATTGTAACTTGTTAGTTTTCCTACCATTTGTTGTTCCAGTTGAGCACTTATGATCTATTTTTACTCGATGCATTTTACTCCCATCTGTTATTACTTATTTGAGCTCATTATTCTAACGTCTATTGAGAATCAGCTATATAGCAGCTATGTAGATATGCTTCTGGCATCTAAACAGGCTTGTCTTCAATTTCAGATGCACACAGTAGGTTTTGTGGATGTTGACGATATGAACATGACATCCGGAAATCGGAAATATACAAGTTGGTTGGGATACTCAAATAACAAGCTAGCATAGGTATCATAAAGGTTATGGAATTGCTACTTCAATATTAAGGTATTCTCGGTTTCTCAATTCCTTACAAGAATTCATTAATTTTTTTATTTATTTTATATTATTACATATATATAAATGTATCGCCATATCAGTGTTTTTCGAAAAATGGCGAATCGCGGTATCGCCGTATCGCGTATCCGTATCTGTATCGGGGTATCCGGACAACGTAGGCACCGGCTTCACCTCGACCACCCCGATCGTTTGCCTCAGTTCGATGAACCTGACGTGACCAAGGGTCTTCATAAGAATGTCAGCCAGCTGCTCATTTGTGCCGACGTGCTCCACATCTACTTTGCCATTTTCAATGCAGTTGCGAATGAAATGACACCTTGTATCATTGTGTTTGCTGCGATCATGGAGCATAGGATTCTTACACAAAGCAATTGCCGACTTGTTATTCATGAGTAGCTTTGCCTTCTTCGGCTCCACACCCATTAGGTCTCCAATGATCCGAGTTAACCAAATTGCCTGGCATGCTGCTGTTGCTGCCACGACATACTCTGCTTCACACGAGGACAGTGCCACAATCTTCCACTTCTGCGACACCCAAGTGCTCAAACTTGCACCAAGGAAAAATGTCGTACCCGTGGTGCTCTTGCAGTTGTCAGTGTTGTACGCTAAGTCACTGTCACTATATCCGACAAGTTCAGGATCCGGCGTGCTTGCTTCACCATGGCCAAATGTTGTGATGTTGGTGCCTCCATGTATCTGCTCATAATGCCCACGGTATAAGCAATGTCTGGCCTCGTGTTTACAAGGTAGTGAAGACTTCTGACAATGCTATGGTACTCAGTGGCGTTGATGATGACACTGCCATCTTTGTTGCTCAACTTCAGCCGATTCTCCATCGGCGTTGAGCACGGATTACACCGCGCCATTCCCGCTGCTTCTAAAATCTTAAACGTATAGCTATTCTGTGATAGCGTGATCTTCCCATCTTCTTGCTTGACCTCGATGCCCAAATAATAACTTAGCAAACCAAGATCGGTCATGCTGAACAGTTCTGTCATCTGGGCCTTAAACTCAATGATATCATCGATGTTTGAGCTAGTGATGATGAGGTTGTTGACATACACCCCCATGAGCAAGAATGTGTTATTTTGTTCCTGCCGGTATACCACATGCTTGAGTGGACTTATTGTGAACTCGAACGACACCAAAGTGGCGTCCAGCTTCAAGTTCCAAGCTCACGGCGCCTACTGCAGCCTGTATAAGGCCTTGCATGGCCTTAGCACATTGTTCTTGTGCTTATTGTCAACGTACCCTAGAGGTTGTTAAATGTACACCTCCTCAACCAAATCACCATTCAAGAATGCGGACTTTACATCCATATGATGTATTTGGCAGCCGCTGTGCACCGCTAGTGCGATCAGCACTTGCATTGTCTCAATGTGAGCCACCGGTGTAAATATTTCATCGAAGTCCACCCCCTGTCACTACGCATGTCTATTTGCAACCAAGCGAGTTTTATGCTTAACATGTTATCTTGAGGATATTTTTTCACCTTGAAGACCCATTTGAGCCTTATTGCTCGATGACCAGTAGGGAGTGCGGCGAACTCCTAAGTGTTGTTGTCATAGATGGACTTCAAGTGTTCGTTCATGGCCTGTTTCCATGCTGTGTCTGAGAGTGCCTACTGTACACTCATGGGATCCTCTGCACCAAGGAGACAAAGGTTGCCATACTCCATGACTTCATCTGCAGGCTCAATGTCATCGATTTGCACCGCTTCAGTTGTGCTATAGATATTTGACACCGTGCGATACCTCAGCAGCATACCTTCAAAATCACGTGATCTGCCAGTCGGTGGTGTTGCCCACTGCTTCGTAACTCCAGACGATGTTGTGGTTCCGCCGCCTGTGGCGTAACAGGCGTATTCATCGTTGTCGAAGACATAGTGAGATCATCGTCCACCAAAATGTCACTCGTGACATCGTACTTGATGGTGAACGTGTCGAGTTCGCTAATGCCAGTTGATGAAGATGACGTTGTCCAGTCCCATTGCTTCTCTTCTTTGAACACGACATCACATGTCACATGGAGCTTCTTTGTGATCGGATCATAGACATGATAAGCTTTTGAGCCCTCCTTGTATTTGATGAACACCATTGGTGTGGAGCGGTCGGAGAGCTTGGTGGCGCCAGGGCCAACCTTCTTGACGTGTGCCACACATCCGAATGTTCAGAAATAGTGGACTTTAGGCCTCCTCTTGTACCACACCTTATACAACGTTACACCATCCAAGCTCTAAGTCGGTGCACGATTCAGGACGTGCACTGCCATCTTTACTACCTCTTCCCAAAACATGGCAAGCATCACCATGCTCTTCATCATACTACGAGCCATCTCCACAACTATTTGGTTCCGATGCTCCACGACACCATTTTGTTGCAGCGAGTATGGTGCAGTAGTATACCACTTGATACCCATTTTGTCGTAGTAGTCATTGAAGTTGATGGAGTTGAACTCCCCTCCATGATCGGTTCAAAATGCCTTCAATTTGAAGCTGATCTAGTTCTTGACGATGGCCTTAATCTTCTTGAAGAACTTGAATGCTTCATCCTTCGTCTTGTTCACCTTGAGCCACATGAAACGGCTATGATCGTCCATGATCAGTAGGAAGTAGCAACTTCCTCCTGGTGTGGCTAGTGTAATTGGGCCACATAAGTCCCGTGAGCCAACTCCAAGCCATGCTTAGCACGGTACGTCGAGGCGTATGGGACCAGTGCTCAGTGCTACTTGCTGAGTGCGCACCCGTCACATAATTGCTCTAGTCGTTCGATGAAGAGCACCTCCTCAACCATCTTCTTGGCGCTCAGGTCGTGCAGGGCATGAAAGCTGAGATGACCATCTCGTTCGCCTTCGGCATCAAGCATACGGGTGCAGTCAGATTCAGGCGGACCGTGTACAGCCTATTTCTTGACCGACACACCCGTGTTAGCAGCACTCATTATTGGTCGAAGATGCTTAGCTCACCATCTTCGATTATAATTCTGCATCAACCCTCCTCAAGTTGGCTAAGATTAATGATGTTATACCATAGTCGAGGGATGTAGTATACCCAAGTCGGTGTTGCTTGCCGAGTGCACACCCATCACAGAACGCTCAACGTGATCAAACAGTGGAACCTCAGCTGCCATTCCCTTTAGTGCTAGGTTCCATAGGGCTCGGAAGTTGAGGTGGTCGTAGCGTCCGTGCCACAGCCATGCTGTGTCATCCATGCATGTGAGCAAGCAGACAAGGCAAGCCAGGTTTAGCTTCAGCATATAAAGCTGGTTGCTGGTTCGCTTCACCCGTGCCAGCAATTTGCACTCACGATCAAACACAAGCAGTTCTCTATCTTCAATCACCACCTTGCACCCGCTCTCATCCAATTGCCCAATTGAAATGATGTTGCTATGGAGATGTGGGATGAAGTATACCTTAGTGGGAAGCTGATGTTCCCCATTCCAGCACTGGAACATGATAGTTCCCTTACTGTGGATGTCCACAAGTGAGCCATTGTCGAATTTGACCATCCCTTTCACCGATTCGTCAAGCGATCTAAACATCGCTCAAGAACCGGTCATGTGACTGCTCGCTTCCATGTCGAGGTATCAAACACCATTGCTTGCATTGTCAGGATCACCTTCTCATCGTTAAGGAGCATCGACTGCTGCTGGACCTCACTGTTAGCTTGTGACAGCTCGTAGCGCTTGACTATGAGCAATGCGGGTTCTTCATCTTGCGCACACGTCAGGTGCGCCTCCTCCTTGCACTCGTGGTGGGGCTTGTGGTAGTTCCTGGAGAAGTGCCCCATCTGGTCGCAGATGTAGTACTTGCGACATGTCACGGCGCACGCTGGACAAGCCACCAGCCCAAGCGTTGTGCCCAGCTTTGTCGTGCCCGCGGCCATGCGGCCTTCCATGGCGGCGATTGTCGCCACTGCTGCCGCTTCTCCGGTCTCCTCCTGAGGAGCCATTGACCTGCTCCCATTTCTTGGCACGCGCAAGCCACTCCTCAGTGAGGAGTAGGTACCCTCCAAAGCTGCTTTTGTCATCAAGTCTATATCGCTCCTCCACCACGTGAAGCTGCCTAGTGAGCTCGTCAACTGAGAGAGTACTCATGTTGAGGAGTATCTCCATGGAGATGGCCACCTATGCGTACCGCAAGGGTACAACACATAGAAACTTCTTCACGACCTTGGATTCCTTGATCGTGCCACCGAGGATGCGAAGGTTGTTGACGAGGCCGCTGATGCTCATTGAAAACTTGTCATGCCTACTTTGCCGTGTCCTTCATGGCAAGCATTACTAGCATGTTAGGTGGCACCGTGCGGAGGATCATGAATAGCGCCATCCTATCGTCATGGAAGTCGGTGTTGCCCAGCTCAATTGCTCGCCACAAGCCCTACGCCTACAAATTGACTCTCATGACGAGAGCCTAGTCAGAGTAGTTCGTGCATGTTAGCATGGGGTAGACCACCGTCCCCCCGCTCTCCCTTGTCGCCTGCTGAACCACCACCTCACGGCCGCACACCCTCGTCCTGCTGCGCCCGTAGATCCTTGGTGGAGTGAGTGACCTCAAAAGAGATTTAGATCTATGACCTGACATCGCCAATAGGATCTCACACCACTCTGATACCACTTGTTGAAGCAGCAGTCAGAGCAGACACACACGAACTCGATAGTCGGATACAACTTTCGACCACGTCTTATCGCAGCAAGTCGATAGTCAGTTATGACTTACGACCACTCATTGTTGCAGGTACTCGATAGTCATAGCAAGTCGATAGTTGGTTACGACTTACGACCACTCATTGTCACAGGTACTCGGTAGTCAGTTTCGATCACGTACTCGATAGTCGGTTTCGACCACGACTGAAAGCCTGGCTTCAACTTCCAACCATGTACTCGATTATGACAATGAAGTCATGCTCGGATATGACACTCAAGGAAATGCACGCGACATTCAGAAACGTAGGGATTAGTACTGCTCAACTGTTGCAGCTTTTCTCAGCTTTCTTCTCTAATTTATAGGATCTGAATACAAAGCAAAGGCTAAACTTATTTCCTATTCTTACGTCATGATCCGCTTTAGCTATGCCATCCCACGTCCAGCAAAAACATAGCTCTACTAGCTAACTGAATAACGTCCACGACGTGAACGAAAGCACATCTCAGGCTACTAACTTTGACAGAGTAAAACATAAATATGCAATGCAACAGGCTTAAGTCCAATAGGGGGGCTCTAGAGCAGGTAGGGTAGGTGGCTCCAACTGACATGATGGGTGGAGGATGGTTGGTAGCTAGATCTGGGGGAGGCAGTGACTCCGGAGGGCGGTGGAGGAGGAGGGTGCTGGTGACGGCAACTGCTGCTCCTGAAGAGGGGTGGTGTGGGAGAGGGCGATGGTAGAGAGGGTAAACACCGGCGGCGAGGATAGATGCCGTCAGAGTGGGCCACCAGAGATGGCAAGGGCGAACCCTATCGTGTTGTGGGACCCATTTTCAAGGTGATTCCTGATTCATTTCTCCCCTCCAGAAGATTCCTGCAATATTTCGTAATTTTTTGGTTCAATGTTTGGTCACAATTGTTTTGCCAAAAGCCTAAGAATCATGTAGTTACCTCGAAATAGTTAGACCTAGCCCGCTCTGGCCTACCTATTTTTTTTAACATGCGTAGTCAAATTTTGGTCCTATTCTAAACAGCTTCTGGTTTTGATTTTTAGTATTTAGAAGTCAAAAATTGATTAGAGTAGCTTCTCAAGGTGATTTATATAAGGTGTTTGTAGGAGTCATTGCAGAAGCCACTTTGAATGGAGCAGCTTTTGAATGTGAATGTTTCTTACTCTCTCAATTTCTCTTGCAATCAGCCAAAAGCTAAAAACTATAGCAAAAAACTACAACACTTTTGAACAAAGGTTTTTGCCTTTAAAGTGATCCATGAGATTTTAGGAGCCCCTTGGGATGAAAATCCATGGCTCCCATTTTCAAAGTCGGCTTGAAAAAGGACCTAACCACCATATACCTAAAATTTGAACCCGGCCCTGCCCTGATTTTCTAGCGTGGCCTTGTAAAACTTGCTAGCAACGCTGAGCTTTTGCTTTGTCAGGCAAAGAAATGTTTTAGCGTGGACGGACTGGGTGCAATTGTGGGCCTAGCTAAAGCCCACTACAGACTATAGGAACCGGACAATGTTATCAGACCTGCCCCGGGCGTTGACTTGGTCGAGGTGTTGGGACACTGGTTGGATGTGTGGTTCATCAGTTCATGCGGTCGGACCGCATGTGTAAGTAAAAATATATTTAGTATATGTGACATGAAATGTATATATACATAGCCGTAAAAATATATAATTGTACACAGTTATTTCTCTTGAAAGAGCTTTCATTTCAGGGCGCGCCTTGCCCAATCTCTGCAAGGTGGCGAGGAGGGATATGGGTAGACCCGGGTTAATATGACCGGTTTGCAATGAAAATGGGCTGTCCAACCTAGTTTGTCCGGTTCAGGTCGGGCTAATTGTTTAAACAATCCAATGGACTTGCCTGAACCAGCCAAGAAGATGGGTTCGTTTTTTCGGCTGGGCGGTCGAGCCTGATAACTAGGCGTGAGAAATATCCGATTCAAAAGATTTATCAATTAAGAGAAACAAGAATAGAGATATTGTAATGTTTTTCACTCTCTTATCGCTGCTTAAATGCATTGGTACAGATTAAGTGGTTATAGTATACCACTTAATAAAGATATGTATGATTATTTCTTATTAACTATTTTGTTAGATTAATGTTTTTATGGGCAGTGCGCATGATAAGCTATGGATACATATTGTGAAACAGAGGAAGTATGCTATAGGATGTTCTGGTGTGGCCGTTTAGGTTAAAAGATGAAGGATGTTTGGATAGCAAGTTTTGTTAATAGATTTGTGAAAATATTCGCTTATCGGGTCTATTTTTTTAGGCTGCGGCTTATAATTTTTAGGCTATTCATAAGAGAGGGTACGGAGTAAGAGAAACTATAGTGTGTACTACAATTAATTTGTAGATTCTGTTTTAAAAAGACATTTTATTTGAAAACTAGTTACTATAGAAAAACCGAAAAACGGTGTTTAGAAGCTGAAAAGAAAGACCTTCGTGAAGTGCTAGTTTGCAATACGAGCTTGTCGATGACACCTAGGCTTAATAGATTTGCACTTGAACCAAGGAATGGACCAAAATTGGTGCTTATTCAGTCATCCTAAAAGTTTCAAGGAAAAAATACCATTGGACATAACACATCTGACTTGAGAGTACAAATGGTGCCAACAATCTGGAATCCATACGAATCGAGATGAACCCATGCAAGTGCAACTACATTATATCAAACCACCCTTAACTCTTAAACTGCTATTGTTAGTGTTGTAATGTAGTTATTAGTACTAACCATTGAGGCGTCAACTCGTCGTTAATAATGTTGTAATGGCTACAGTATGTTTGGAGTGTCAAAGAGGCCCAAACATAACCGAGCTAGGTTAAATTTGTTTGGTCCGTTCGTGTATTTGTACTTGTCCAAGCTCAGCTGGCCCCTGTAGCTACCACCTGCCAGAAGAAGATTAAGAAGAAAAGAATGAATCCATTGTATATGTGACACTGTTGCATTTTTTTCAAATCTAATCTCTAGACGTATGAATTTTTAATTTTGGCCCCTCCACGACCACGAAGCAGTGGTAGATGATACATGCCATCTGCCAAGCTCCCGCATCGTGGTAGGTGCCTGCTGAGCTTCTCGAGAAGCTCAGTAGGAGGACTTGTCGAATTAGTCGACTGCGGCAGGAGATGAAAATTAGTGTAAAGCATGTTTAAGTTAAGTACTATTGTATCTTGTATATGGTTACCGAGCTTTGGTAGCTCGGTGGTTACTCCCATTGAGCTCCTTTAGCTCGGTAGGTGCTTCAAACCTATTGTCGCGATGCGGAATCTCGGCAGATGACACATGTCGTCTATCGCTGCTTCCGTGGTCATAGAGGTCCAAAATTAAAAATTCATGTGCCAGAAGATTAGATATAAAAAATTAGTATAATGCCATGTATGCGATCAACCGGAAAAGAAGCATGAAAAGAAAAGAAAAATGCTAGTCGCCACAGTGCCTCCTCAGCCTCGCCAACTACCTAGAATCATGCAGTGACGCACGGACGTACTGGCATTAGCTACTGTGGCAGCCTACTACTGGTTCCTGGCTAGTCCTGTCATTGTACTTGATGAGTTTTTATGACATGGTTATGTTTTAGAGGATCGACCTTATGGTGGAATACTGCTAGGTAGTTCGCCGGGGAACATACGGTGTAAATCTGTGTTTTTGTGCTAGCATGTAAAAGTTGGAAGGGTATTCATTGGGTTATGTTTCAAAGGGTGTCACGTTTTTTTTTCAACGTTATAGACAACACTATCCCTAGCTTAGAAATACCCATGTCACACACAAATCTTGACTCAAGTCCTTATGTTGTTACTACTCTCTTCTTTCTTCTACGGTGATCGTGTCTCCTTCACACTCCCATCACACAACGACGGAATCAACCAGTGTTCTATAGGGTGCCACAGAGACTCCACCGTGATGGAAGCATAACGGACTAAAGCGGGTTCGACTTAACAAAATTACAGACTACAACAGCTTTGATTATATATAATTGAATAAAAAATGAGAATGACTAGACGTCGGATCCCAACATTTGCATCGGACGCTCCCTTCCGCTATTAAATCTGTAACCAATTATTGGATGCATGACAACCATCATCCGCTTTTCTCCTCTTTCCCTTGATCTCTTTCCCGTAGTCATACACTTCTCTTCCTCTTACTCAACTCCTTCCTGCAGGCATCCTTTCCTGCCAAAGAGTCATCCTCTCCTACTGCAAGTTTCACTTTGAATTCAATTGCTATACTAACTCAAAAAAAATCACCAGCAACCAAATACAACCAATGCAACATCTCACATCCATCGGTCTTGTTTCGAAAATGATGACACGATGCTGCAACATCTTAAAATCTTAGATGCAACAAATCAAAAATATATTTACAACAAAACTAAAAAGATGTACATAAATTTTCTTGGTGTACTAACAAGACATAACTAGTGCAACAAAAA
This sequence comes from Dendrocalamus sinicus, assembly GCA_036346575.1. Lineage (NCBI taxonomy): Eukaryota > Viridiplantae > Streptophyta > Magnoliopsida > Poales > Poaceae > Dendrocalamus > Dendrocalamus sinicus. The sequence continues at coordinate 24,716,800 of CM070657.1, read as the reverse complement.
ATAACTTTGATATAATAAATCAAAAATATGTTTTGCAATAAAACTAAAAGAGGTGCATCAATTATATATCAATAAATGCAACAAATCAAAATACCAACTACAACAAAAACCTCTTATGGCAAAATTTTAGAAAGGACATTGCAATAAAGTCAAACATATCATGAAACAAGTTGGAAAAACTATTGCGACAATCTCGAGAAGCATCTGCAACAAAAAAGCCTACATGAGGAGGAAAATGTGGGGCGACGATGGCAGCGCTGACCGGGGACTTCATTTCCGCACTCCCCACAACTACTGCTTCGTCCACTAGCCCTCCACTCGTCATCTACCTCCTCTGGCCTCTAATCCATTAGATTTGGTGAGATCTAATCACTCCTCAAAAGGGGAGACATCCACACGAGATGCAACTGCAGTAGAAGGATTTGTTGAGCACAAGCAACGGTAGGCTTTGACCGACAGACTATGGCATCTTGTGAGCCTACCCCATCTCTCTCTCTCTCTCTCTCTCTCTCACACACACACAGGAACCAATGAGGAGAGGGGCATCATGGATTCATGGATTCGTTGAGCACATGCAACAATTGGAAGAAATATTTGCAACAAATTGAGAGCCACAACCTCTATTGCAACAAAAAAAAGTGGCTTGATGTAACAAAATCATACAACCACTGCAAATAAAAATAACTTGATATAACTTTCGAGGAGGATGAATTGCAAACAAAATGAAACACTTTATACAACAATTTAAAAATGGTGCAACAACAAATTGCAAAAAAAAAAAAACTTGTACCAACCAACCAGTCTATGGTGCAGACAAGCAAATGGGCGCAACTGGCCTATTACTATAGCGTTAGTGCATTGGGATCTCCTCCGTCGACACCTTGGCTCCTCTATTGCAACTCCTCCTCCACCACACACATAAATCCCTGTGGCCCCAACAGGAGCGCAGCTCCCCCTACCTCAATGTGTCAGGCATATGCGATGATGTTAAGAGCGACCTCTAGTTGGGAGGTGGATCCTATACCGAGCAGCAAAGCCTTAGGTATAGGATTGGAGTGATTGAGGGGAGTGCGGCAGATTCGAAGCAGAATCAGGGTAGATTTGGGGGGTGAGTGAAGAGGGCGTGGAGAAGAGGAACTATGGCACCAGCTGCCAAGGAGCCATTGGAGGGGGAGAAGATGTGCGATTGCAGCAGAAAATGGGGACAAGGGTGTAGCGGGGATTTTTTTCCGATGCGTAGAAGTCATGTAGAACCGTAGAGGGGATTCGATGGGACTACTCTCACACACAAAATACAAAATGTGTCAATGGATGGGCCATGAGGCATCCGACACGAACTGTGTGATTGGATGTTAGAGCCAAAGTATTACCCATAAAAATAATTCAAAATAAACGAGACCACATATAGAAACCTTGATAGTTAGTGTGCATATGAGAAGGTGCATTCGATTGGTTTTTACTGATGGCTTTTGATTTTAGCTTATAAATAGTAACAGCTTGTAGAGAGAGACACTTGTATGAGATTTTGGCCGATATAAATGAAGTCACTACCGTGTGTATTACAATCGACTAGTATACCCCATCTTGAAAAGACACATCGTTCAAAAACTAGTTATTATAAAAAAATTATTTACTGTAAAAAACGTTTTATAGAAATCAAAGTAAACAGTACATAGGAGTTTCCACTTTGGTTAACCACTCAACAGTACCAGTGGCCCGGGCGGCATTGCCATCTTTCCTCCCTTTTCCTTTACCAAAGGCGGGTATTTTATGCCGGTTAGGCTCCCCTGCAAGCCTCATAAAAAGCGGTCCGGTCGGAATCCAAACCCCGACCGAAACCAACGACCCAGAAAAGCCGCGGCCTTAAACCCCGACCCAACCACTCTAGTCTCCAGTCCGTCCCATTCCCAGCTGTTTCCCATTCCCAAAATCCCAACCACAATTCCATTCCACTCGTTTCGATTTCGATTCGATTTGAAAAAGGAAAGGAGAATGCTCGACCGATCCCACAAGCCGCAGCAGCCGGCGGAGTGCGGCGCCGGCGCCGGCGGGGCAGCCGGCGAGGGCGGCGGGAACGTGGATCGGGTGCTGTTCAAGAACCTGGTCGAGATGGTGCCCCTCGTCGAGTCCCTCATGGTGAGTGCGTGCGTGCGTGCGTCGGTGGGTGGCGCGGCGGCACAGCTCTCGCCGGGATTCAACGTGGTTTTAGGCTCTCGCGGCGCTCGTTTGCTGTCTGACCTGGTGGGGTTTCTTGGGTTTTTGGCTACAGGATCGGAGGACGAACCCGTCGTACTCGCGGCGTGCGTCGCTGGTGTACACGCCGGCGCCGGCCAAGAAGGTGGCGCTCTGATTTCTTTATTTTAGCCCTTGGTTTCTTGGGTGGTGTGAATTAGTTAATTTTATCGTGGTGCTAGTTACTTATGTTTGAATTTTGTATACTTTTTTTTTGAATTGTGGCTTGCAAGTGGTTCAAGTGTCGGGGTTCGGTTGTTAGGATTTTCAAGAAAATGCGATCAAATGTGGGATTTATTTTCCTATTCAGATTAGACACTTCCACAGTCACGGTATGATTTACAGAGGTAGTTGCAATTTCATTAGTTTTGGTGAAACTTTGCAGCCTTGTTGAGAAAGAATGGCATAGATTAGTCTATTTTGTTCGCTACGCATGAAAATTGTCATGAGCATTTCTCTTTGGTTTCTATGGTGATGACCCTTAAGGTTGAATGGGTCTGCAGGCTGGTGATTTGAAAAGTGGGAAGACACCGCAAAGTGTGTCGGCGAAAAAGCGGAGAGATCCTGGAGATACGGTCAAGAAGAGTACCCCAGATTCCAATGGTGAGAATGGTTCGGTAGTGCCAATGGGTCTTTCGGGAGCTGAAAATAAACCCAAGGATGAGTTGGCTTTGCTACGCGAGCAGATCGATGAGCTGCAGAAGAATCTACTTGAAAAAGAGGAGGCGTTGAGATCTGCGGAGAGCTCAGTGAGTGAGATGAATGCAATGTATTTGACCATTGATGAGCTGAGACGCCAAGTTGCTGAGAAAGAAGCTTTGATCAAATCTACCAATTCCCAGTTGCACAATGCAAAGGTGAATTGCTGCCCATCTGTAACTATGTTGTGTTATGTTCTGGATCGATAAGCTGAGCTCCCTCTTTTTTCCGAAGGCTTATTTACGAATTTCTTGCAATTTTGCTTTATGTATCTAGCATTAGTTGCTACATTGGCACTGTCACACATCCTTGTCATTCAAAACATGATGATTCTGATAAAATCTGTAGAAAATTGATAGTCTTTGTAATTACAAAAACTAAGGAGGGTTTTTCTACACCGCACCATCAAAGTTTACATTATGTCACCTTGATTTGAAAATTGAAGACATTAAACACAAATAGAAGACATAAGCAGCTGCTTGTGGCCAGTACTAATTTGTGTTGCACTCACATTTACTCATCTCTTATTCTGGTTCTGAGCTTTATTAGCGAGTCCCTTATCTTTGTGCCTTCGGTTTTTGCTTACTACAATGTGGTCTATGCTGTGCAGTTTGGCCAATGTTTTTTATCCTCATTTTGACCGTACTGCAAATTACTGTGGCCTGTTCTCATACACAGGATTGCGCTTTCTTTTGCACAATTCCAGCCTTTGCAGTTTGTTGAATCAAATATGCTTTCTTCATATACAGTTATGCACGAGTCAACTTGTCAGTTTACTTCTTCCCTTGCCATATGATAATAATATTGCTTAAGCTTGGTAAATTTTAATATAGTGAGATCTCTCTCTTTTCTTGTGTTAAATGTTTGATTCATGGCTAAAAGCCTATATTATTTTCATGTGACATTTGCGTTTCTTATTTCCTTCTGTAGATTATGCTTGCAGACAAGCAAGCATCTTTAGAGAAATTGGAATGGGAGGTAAAGATGTCAAATAAGAAAGTTGAAGATCTTCAAGGGGATGTGTCCAATATGGAATTTGAAATAAGTTCATTGATGGCGTTATTCGAAAAAATTTCAGAGAATGTTTCAGGTGATTGTTATGATGGTAGCATACCATCATCATATGAATTAGAAGCACTTCAATCAGTGGTGAGTACACTATGATTCTCGAACCTTTACTTTTCGAGGTTAACCTTCTTGAACCAATGCAAGTGTATTCAAAATTGATGTTATGATGTTGTTCTGTGTACTCAACTTTTTGTAGAAAAAAAAACTAATTTCTATGTTGGTTAGCTCTGAAATATCCTCTTATTATTTATAAGTTCTTTAAAATTTTTGGGCAAGGGATTGAGAAAACAAGGCGGAATTTTAGTACGAGTCACTTCAAAATCATGTCATGTAGGAGTAAAATTTGAATTTTACGAAGGAATTTCAGTAACAAGCAACAATTTAGAGTTGAAACTTTACTATCAATATAATTGGAGTAATGCTCTCGGTGAAAATATGTAAATTATGTGACTTGTTCTTGCAAGATTATTATGTAGACTACCATGAAAACTTTTACCTCAATGAAAACTGAGAAGGTGCTCTGCTTGCATATTGACTCTCGTGAGCTAACCATTACGCATTTCTCTGTCAGAGCGAAATTGACAAGATTGAGGTTGAGAAGATAGAGCAGGAAAGAGTTACATATGCTGAAGCTCTTGCTGCTGCAAGAGAGAACCCGAACGAGGAGCACTTGAATATAGCTGCGGAGGCACGGTTAAGGCTGCAAGTCCTTGTACTATGATGCGCAAAGTGCATATTCTAGTGTATGTATGATAATGTTGAATCGCTGATGCAATTATGTGTCGGCTTGAGTTGATTCGTGTGTGAAACTATCTTGGCGATCAAGCACTGGAAACTGGACAGTTATTTAATTTGGAAATCATATTTATTCGGTTATGGGCTCTCCTTTGATGATCAGCAAACTTACCTGTACTTCTGTTGATGAGCAATCTTACTATCTTCTGCCCATAGGTAGATAGCTAAGGTACTTGCTAAGGTCTATGGCCATGGTTGAAGTGCATGTACAAATTGTTCATATCAGGATGTGGGAACTTGAGAAGTGGTTCTTTCTTCTGCTGCTGCTGCTTCTTTTAACTTGTTACCTTTCCCTTTCCTTCTATGGTAATATAGGAGTGCATAATGCTGCATCCGAGGTCTAAGCCCAAGCGGTGATGTAACTGTGTTGTGAGTTGTGTTTTGTGGAACTCTTGATATATCTCTGGTACTAAATGCAATTGTATCGTCTGCATGAATAAGGCCCAACAATCCTTTGGCCCAATAGAGGCTTTTTTTTAAAGAAAATAATATATTTTTTTAAGTTTACAAAAATATACCATTTCAAAAAAAAAATAAAGAAATAATACTTGTCGTCATTTGAATCGTCATTTGAATTGACGATAGAGACTCCGTTGCCATTTCCAATGGTGACTAAAGCTTTGTCGTCGAACGAATGAATGATTGATTGCCACGTTCGCGGCACAGGTTCTATCGCCAATTGAAATAGCAAGGAGAGCTATCATTAATTAAAATGGCGTCAGAGGCCCTCGCAACCTGTGTCAACCAATTGACTCTGTTGCCATTTCATTTGGTGACAGAGGCTCTATTCTTTTCTGCTTCTAAAAGCTGCTTTTTGACTTTTCTACAGTAACTAGCTTTGAAACGGAATATTTTTTCAAGATAGGATCTACTAGTTAATTGTAGTGCATACTTTATTGACTTCATTTATATTGGCAAAAACTGCACGTGGGTTTTTGTTATTCTATAATCTCTCATACAAACAACCCAAAAGTCACAAGCCGTAGCCAAAAAGAATAGGCCTAGAATCTTTGTTGTAAGTCACAGAGACCTGCACGCTGCTACACAGGACTATATGTAACATTGTCGTCATTTAGAATGACGGCAATAAATTATGTCTATAATTTTTTAAGTGGTGGTATATTTATATAATATTAATAAAAATATATTATTTTAAAAAAATTCCAATAAAGGCCGCCATGGGACGCACCATACACCATGGTATCCACCAGATTACTCGCAGCAAATATCAAAACCAGACCCCACAAATCAGTGGCTCCATCGCCGTTTCAAAATTTGGCGCGCAACAGCCGGGCAACCACCGATCCCCGGACTCCCATCTCCGCCACACACTCTCCCGCGAGTTCCTCCCTCCCATCCCCTTCTACCCTCGCACCCTATAAATCTCTCCCCAGTTCTCCCTTCCAATCCACCCCACAAAGCCGGAAATAAACACTACACACCCCATCCCTCATCCCACAAAGCCATCGATCCTTCCCAAATCAATAAAGATGTCGCGCGCCACCGTCGCAATCCTCTTCTACATCCTCGCCGTTGCCGCCCTCAGCGCGGCCGAGGCCCCCGCGGAGTCGCCGAAGGCGTCTAAGGCCACCGCGGCCGCCACTCCTGCCAAGGCACCCGAGGTTGCCAAGAAGGCTGCCCAAGCTAAGGCCCCTGAGGTCGCCCCCGCCGCCGCCTCGGCATCGAGGAAGTCTGGCCCGGCTGCTGCGCCGACCACCGAGAGCTCTGAGGCCACCTCTGCACCAGATGCGAGTACACCTACTACTTCCGACGAGGTGTCTAGCCCCCCGGAGCCATCTACCGCCCCGGCGTCCTCCGCTGCCGATGGACCTGCGGAGGGGCCGGCCGATGCTGAGCATTCCGGTGCAGCAGCTCTCGGGAGCGGCGCTGCCATTGCCGGCGTTGCTGCTGCCGTTGCTACCGTCATCTTCTACTAAGGTGAAGTGGAGCCGAAGATGTGGCGTGTCGTGGTGAGGCATTAAGGTGGACACGTACGTCCGGAGGAAGGATAATCTTGGCTGTGTGTTCTTGATTCTCTCTTGTCAGGAGGGACCAAGTGTTTCTTGGTTTTGCTAATCTCATTTGCTTGTACAACATTATGGGGTCGGTCATTTCAATTCAGTGGATTTGATTAATTCATACATATTTTCTGTCATGGATCCTAATGTCCCGTCGCATTACTTGTTCTTAACTTTACCCATTAACTCGACCTAAACATGTTAAAAGGTCAAATACATCAATTTCTTAGGGAAAAAATAGTCTATGCATCTTTCACATGATTTTTTTGTAGCAAATTAGTCATTATTTGGTTCGTTGGATCTAGATCCAACAGTCCACGTTATCTCCGAGCACTACTCAAGCCTTCTAACCTCTCAAACCCTAGCCTCCCAGCATAACAGTTGCCTCACACGTCCTGCCTCCACTCTGTCAACTCGCTAGCGCTGGTGAGGTCCCTCTGGTGAGTGTTGGAAATCTAGTTAATTTTCGGCATATTTTAATCCAGAAATTCAGCATATAAAACATGACATAAACATGTACAAGTGATCTATCAACGATGTATTCATATTTGCTAACGAACAAGCTAACAGAAACATCTATTAACATATTCATAGCGTACAGAAACAAATACACCAGAAAAGTTTTAGATTTATACCCTCGGGCGGGGCGGTCGGAGACACCGGAGGCGCCGTTACCATCAGTCGACATGATGGCCTATTCGATGTAGTCGATCAAGGCGTGATGCGGGACGAAGCTTGATGCGGGAAGATGTTTGCGGTCAGGATCGCGCGAACGGTTGACCACCGGAAGTAGATGTCGCAGATTGAGTAGTCGCGCCGTCGCTCCCAAAACTTGATCGCCGCCTACCCGAGCGGTACACAAACGGACGAAGTCCCGAGGCCTACTCACCCGAAACTTGTGCGCGCAAGGTTCGGATCGGAGATTGCGAGAGCAGACAACAAAAGCAGAGGGAGAGAAAATCGTTCTTTCGTATGGAGAGGAGAGCCTTCTTATGCTCTGTTCTCTTGTAACAGCAAAAAATGAAGAGACCAGTAACTGCCGCCATTAGTCACCAGTAACTGCACCCATTACTCGAAAGTAACCGCAGCCATAATCCACTCGTAATCGCATCGCATCGCCAATGAGTCAATGCGTTTCGATTTTCGAATAGATAAAGAAAACGCGCCGCACTTCGACACGCTGCGCACAGATGCACGCACACGCACACGCACACACACACACACACACACACACACACACACACACACACACACACACACACACACACACACACACACATGCACCGCACCGCACCGCATGCGCTGGCGCTGCGCGCATGCGCGGCGAGGCGAAAGCGCGCGAGCGCGTGCGTGTATTGGCTCTCTCAATTCCACAAGGGGTTACCACGTTCCAACTTTTAAAGTGGTGTAACTCCCATTCAATTCTCCATATGGGACTAAACAATTTTCTACCTAGCATTAGTTGTGGGCCTAGGAATTTCATTTGATTAATTGCTAAATTAAAATGGGCCAATCCCAATTAATCCAACAATCCCCACCAAATTTCAAGGCACACGAGAAATGCTCTCGATTCTCTTGTTGTTTGATATACCGGTGTTTCGATGGAGACTGTTAAGTTGAACATCCACCTAGGAAAGGAGTTACACTCATCCACAATCGAACAATGGACTAAGCCTTGAATTGACAGCTTTATGCGAACAAGCTTTACCCAATTCCTTTACTAGTACTAGGCTGCCTAAAGCATCCCCTCGGTTGGAGCGTATAAGTCATACTCGTGCCTATTCATGAGTATCTAGAGATCACCCAAATCTCATAGATCGTGACCAGCAATCGAACTCATATAGGTGTGTTCTTTCTAAGATGTCCTGTAGGTCGACATCTCTCGCTTTAAAAAGCCACTTGGATCACATTAAGGTAAAAACCAACCTGCCATACAGAATAGAAGAGAAGCGCATCATCAAGAAATGAGCCTTGTAAAGGTCTCTCCTCCCGATCAACCAACGACTTGTTTCACCATCCTACTTCACGGGATCTCCGATCACATAGAACAGTTACCACCGTGGTATGACTCATGTGGGTCTCGTGCCCATCTCACTCGATGCACTATCTATCACATTACGTGATAAACCCTTTGTAAATTGGTGCGCGATTCTTAGCTGTGCGGACATAGTCGATGCTATAACTCCGGAGTTTTTCAGCTTTCGGCAGACTTCAACCGCCTCTTAACATGCCTAGATGACTTTATGTTGTCCTTAGAACTGTTCACCTTGATAATTACTGATCGATTATCACAGTTCATCGAGATAGCCGGTGTCGGTTTTTCAACCACCGGCAGATCCATAAGGAGTTCACGAAGCCACTCGGCCTCAACGATGGCGGTATCTAACGCCGTGAGTTCTGCTTCCATTGTTGACCTCGTTAAGATGGTCTCGCTTGCAAGACTTCCAGGAAACAACACCACCTCCAAGTGTGAACACATATCCACTCGTGGCTTTTATCTCATCAAAGATCGAGATCCGGTTTGAATCACTATATCCCTCCAGTACCTTTGGGTACCCAAAGCATAGTGAATGCCATAGCTCACGATTGCCTTTAGATAGCGCATCACTCTCTCAAGAGCACGCTAATGATCATCTCCTGATTTGAAACAAACCGGCTTAGCTTGCTCACAACAAGCGAGATGTCGGGCCTCGTAGCACTAGCTAAATACATCAATGAGCCAATGATCTGGGAGTATCTCAATTGATCCCTTGTTATTCTTCGGTTTTCCTCAATAACACACTAGGATCATAAGGAGTAGAAGCGGTTTGCAATCACTATAACCAAAGCGACTCAAGACCTTATCCACATAGTGGGATTGCACGAGTGTAACCCCACCATCACCTTCTCTCGGTAGCTTAATGTTAAGAATCACATCACCACTCCCAAATCTTTCATCTCAAAATTCTTGGACAGAAAGTCCTTGACCTCCTCAATCACATTGAGGTTGGTCCCAAAAATCGATATGTCATCAACATACAAGCACAAGATCACTCCTTCTCCCCACCATAGCGATAGTACACACATTTGTCACTTCATTCACAACAAAGCCAGCAGATGTCAAAGTTTTGTCGAACTTCTCATGCCATTGCTTAGGTGCTTGCTTTAGGCCATACAAAGATTTTAACAACTTGCACACCTTTCCTTCTTGACCTTGTACCACAAACCCATCCGGTTGATCCATATAAATCTCCTCCTCCAACTCTCCATTTAGGAAAGCTGTCTTAACGTCCATTTGATGAACAGAAGACCATGAGAGGCAGCAGGGCAAGTAGTACTCGAATTGTGGTCACGGGCAACACGTGAATAAGTATCAAAGAAGTCCTCGCCTTCTTTACGGTATAACCCTTGGCCACAAGCCTTGCCTTGTACTTTTCAATTGTACCATCAGGCCTAAGCTTTTCTTGAAAATCCATTTACATCCTACTGAGTTTACACCCATAAGGACGGTCAACGACCTCCCAAGTTCCATTAGACATAATAGAGTCCATCTCACTCCATATCGCTTCCTTCCAATAGTCGGCGTCAAGAGAAGAATATGCCTCTTCAATGGTTCTTGGAGTGTCATCCACGAGGTATACAATGAAATCATCACCAAAAGACTTTGCAGTCCTCTGTCTCTTACTCTTTCGAGTAACTTCATTGTTATCCTCCTCGGGATTTTCCACAAAGCGTTTCCTCAACATGTTCTATTGGCATAAAAGAATCAAGGAAATTATAGGTTCTTGACTAGATGAGCTAGGTACATCACATTTCATAGAAATTCATTCTCAAAAATGTAGCATCTCTGGACTCTATGATTGTACCAACACGCATGTCGTACTCCAGCTTTTATAATTAAGAACCTATAACCCACGCTGTGCATAGCATAACCAAGAAATACACAATCTACGGTTTTGGTCCAAGTTTACGCTTCTTGATAATTGGCACATTAACTTTGGCCAAACATCCCAGTGCGCAAATATGAGAGAGTCAACTTTTTCTTTTCCCATTCCTCGAATGGTGTTATTTCTTTGTTCTTTGTAGGAACTCTATTCGGGACATGACACGCGGTCAATATAGCCTCACCCCACCATTCCTTAGAAAGTCCCGCATGTCTAACATGGCGTTAACCAAATCGATTAGAGTGCGGTTCTTTCTTTCGCAACCCGTTTGATTCGGGAGAATAGGAGGCGTCCTCTCATGAATAATTCCATGTTCCTCGCAGAATAAAGTAAACTCATTTGAAAAATACTCTCCCCCACGATCAGACCTTACCCGCTTGATTTTCCTCTCAAGTTGGTTTTCTACCTCAGCTTTATAGATCTTAAAGTAATTCAACGCTTCATCTTTTGTTTTCAATAAGTACACATAGCAAAATCTAGTGCAATCATCTATAAGCGCCATTCATCTCGCACAAATCGGAATGAATGAGTTCTAACGGTGCCACATTCCTCGCCTCTTTTGCTGCCTTGTGAGGCTTGCGAGGTTGTTTCGATTGAACACACGCATGACACTTAGAACCTTTGACCAAAGTGAATTTCGGGATTAAACTCATATTAGCTAAGCGCGTCATACACCCAAAATTAACATGACAAAGTCGTGAATGCCAAACATTAGATTCATCATCATCGTTACACACATGGTTCACAAATTTATTATAGGAATCCATCAAAGAAAAACGGAACAAGCCTCCGCTCTCATAGCCTTTACCAACAAATGTTCCATACTTAGACACGACACATTTATTGGACTCAAATGCAAGCCTAAAACCATCTCTACAGTGAGATCCGCTGACGAGATTTTTCTTTATGGAGGACATGCTGCACGTTCTTCACCGCACGATCTTTCCCAGTAAACTTCGATCGACCGTACCAACACCATGAACAGCTGCATGCGATCCGTTCCCCATCAACAAGGAGCAACCTCGACCGACTGATAAGATGAAAACAAGGAAATATCAGCACAAACATGAATATTAGCACCAGTGTCAACCCACCACTCGTGTGATTGACAAACGAAAGAACTGTAGGTAAATAATTACCGTACCCGATGTTCCTCCAGCGTCACTAATAACCATGTTGGCGGACTTCTTCGCTTATCCTTGCGATCCGGACAATCCTTAGCCCAATGGCGAATCACCGCACATAAAGCAGCTGCCCTTTCCTTTGCCTTTCTTCTTAAACTCGGTGGTAGCCTTGGGCTTGACAAAGGCTTATTTTTCTTTTGTTGTGGAAAGCTCGAGATTCTTCTTACGCACCAAATTGGCGCTAGAACCTCCTCAAGAAGAACTTTCTTGCCACGAGTATCTTTTGCCTCGCTTCTCTTCAACACCAAGAGTGCCAATGAGATCGGTAACACCGAACTCCTGCCTCTTGTGCTTTAGAGAAGTAGCAAAATCCGACCAAGAGGGTGGTAACTTGGCGATAATACCGCCACCACAAACTTGTCCGTAACTCGCACTTATTGTTCTCAAGCTCCTTTGCCAGCGCCTGAATCTCATGAGCTTGCTCTACTACAGAACAGTCATCGACCATCTTGTAGTCATAGAACTGCTCCATGACATACAACTCACTGCCAGCATCGGAAACTCCGAACTTGGCCTCAAGTGCATTCCACATATCTTTGCCCGTAGGCAAATGCATGTACACATCCACAATGTTATCCGCCAGTATGTTGACAAGTGCACCTCGAAAAAAGTTATCCGCTACATTGAACTTGCGTTCATCCTCATCAGACAGAGGCTCAGCGGGCTTTCCTTGTGCAACATGAAAACATTCCATGGCAGTAAACCACAGGATTGCGCGTGCACGCCATCTCTTAAAATTGGAACCATCAAGCGGAGGGTGCGGTTTAAGCGGCGCAGCAAAGCCAACTACCGAAAAGACCTATCAAGTTTTGGATTGTTGGAAATCTAGTCAATTTTCGCATATTTTAATCCAGAAATTCAGCATATAAAACATGACATAAACATGTACAAGTGATCTATCAACGATGTATTCATATTCGCTAACGAACAAGCTAACGAAACATCTATTAACATATTCATAGCGCATAGAAACAAATACACCAGAAAAGTTTTAGATTTATACCCTCGGGCGGGGCCAGTGCCGGAGACACCGGAGGCGCCGTTACCATCAGTCGACATGATGGCCTATTCGATGTAGTCGATCAAGGCGTGATGCAGGACGAAGCTTGATGCAGAAGATGTTTGCGATGCGATCGCGCGAACGGTTGACCACCAGGAAGTAGACGTCGCAGATTGAGTAGTCGCGCCGATGCGCTCCCCAAAAACTTGATCGCCCGCCTACCCGAGCAGGTACACAAACGGACGAAGTCCCGGAGGCCTACTCACCCGAAACTTGCGCGCAAGGTTCGGATCGAGATTGCAGAGCGACAACAAAAACAGAGGGAGAAAATCGTTCTTTCGTATGGAGAGGAGAGCCTTCTTATGCTCTGTTCTCTTGTAACGAAAAAAATGAAGAGACCGAATCGCCGCCATTAGTCACCGATGAATCGCACCCATTACTCAAAGTAACGCAGCCATAATCCACTGTAATCGCACCATTCGCCAATGAGTCAATGCGTTCGATTTTCGAATAGATAAAGAAAACGCGCTCGCACTCGACACGCGCTGCGCGACAAGCGCGCTGCGCACACACACACACCGACGGCACGGCACGGCACGGCGGCGCGCGGCGTGGCGTGGCGTGGCGAAGGCGAGCGCGCGTGTTTTGGCTCTCTCCAATTCCACAAGGGGGTTACCACGTTCCAACTTTTAAAGTGGTGTAACTCCCATTCAATTCTCCATATGGGACTAAACAATTTTCTACCTAGCATTAGTTGTGGGCCTAGGAATTTCATTTGATTAATTGCTAAATTAAAATGGGCCAATCCCAATTAATCCAACAATGAGCCCCTCCCAAGCTGATGCTACACCTCGCATCATCGCCCCCAGCATCGTCCTCCTCTTCTTCCATGTCTCTACCTCCTGTCGCCACCGCCGTCACCCTCCTTTCCCATCTCTAGTGGCTACCACCACCGGATCCACAATCGCTGCCTGCCGCCTCCTAATTGTTAGTCAGTTCTTGTCGCCCCCACCGACCTCCACCACCCATCACACCGACCTCTACCACCCATCATCCTCCTTTGACTAGCAAGAGGTAGTGCCACCACTGCCTCACCACCTTGCCCCTGCCGCCCACCGCTAGTTCTCCTGTCGCCTTGGTCTCCCTCTATAGCTGGCCACGATGAACCTCAAACCCCAATCCAGTGAAGTCGAGCCCTAACTTGCCACCATCATCGGAGAAGATGAACATGTTGGAGCCTTGCTGGAGACGGAGAAGGAGGCGGACATGCACATGAATTGTGATGCAGATCGTACGTGTTACAGTCTACGACTACTCACTGCAGCTGTACAACCACGTTGTTATCGCTACGACCACCTCCTGAGTTGTTACGACCACTCTGTTGGTTCTTTGACTACCCTGACAGTTGTTACGATCACTTTGTGACCTCTTCAATCACGTCTCGCTGCTCCGACCACATAGTCGTAACTTCAGCTAAAGTTACAACCACATTCACCGCTGCTGCGCTGCACTTCTTTCGATCACAGTCGATCACTATAGTCGTTACTCGATTATGACCACGCTGTGATTCTGTTGACCATGTTGAAGGCTCTATCGGCTGCCGTTGTCATAACTCCTTTATGACCACGTCTTCAGCACATGCGGACACCTCCGCTCATCGCCATAGTCATAATTTTGTTTACGACTGTGAACTCGATGTACTCGATAGATTTCCCATAGCCAAACCACTTTTCTCTTCTTTATTTTTTTCTCTTGACCACACCGATCGCTACGATCACCCCGATTGCTCCTACTCTCTCTTTCCTTGTTCTTTGTTTTCTCCTTCCAATCTCTCGGTACAATGCTCTACCCTTTATTCCCTGCTCTACAACTACGGGGTGGACTTGACTACGACTACTACTTCTAAGAATCCAACATGGACTCGATATACTAACTCATACTCGTACTCGTACACGACCACGAGCACGACCACAATGATTTATGTATGACTTCGACTTCCGACTTGTACACGACTTTGACTTCTAAACTGAAAACAAGATTACAAACTCTAACAATCACCTCCTTAATCTTGTTTTTCCATCTTAGTCACGCCGATCTTCTCTCTTGCTTTCTCTTCTTCCTTGCATGCTTTCTTGGGCTGGAGCACCTGCTCCCATAGCTAACTTGTCGTTACCTGAGCCTCCCATCTTTCTCCAACACATATCTCAGCTGAGATCATGCCACCTTCGGTCTTTGCGTTTGCCTGTCCCACTGACGCCGCTCCCGCGTATCTCGCTTTGGCCTGGAACACTCCAGCGCCTTGTGCACCTCCTCACCTTGATCTCCCTTTGCGTTGCATGTGCTCGACCTACACCAGCTGCATGCACTCCTATGCCTCCTGTATATGGCCTATGCCGACCACCCGAGCTGACGCTACCTCACCCTGGACCTTCTCCATGCAAGCCCACATGCCTACATTCAACTACTACATGCTGCATTCGGGTCTTGCCACTTTGTGTGCCTAAGACACCGCTTGCTGCGTTAGCGTAGGGTTCACCACCCTCAAAGCCTTTGCCTCCCTCTGCGCCGACTGCGTGTCTGTGAATTTCACCATCTTCTGGCTCCTCCAAACCACTCTTCACACAAACCGATTTACAAGTTTTTAAAGAAATCTTGTATAAGCGATTTGGAGATCTTTTTACCCTCATCAATAGATCTCTATTCTTGTCATACACATGCAAGAACTCATCCGGCAGTACCACCCTGCACCCTCTTTCTATCATCTGCTTGAGACTAAGTATGTTGTTGTATAGACTTGGTATATAATAAATCCTTGTCAACAACTTCTTATCTCTGCTCTTGCATTGTAACATTATCATCCCTTTGCCTTTTATCTCTACCATGGAGCCGTCGCCAAACTTGACCTTGCCCCCAAACCTTCTCGTCGAGCTTATAAAACATGGAGTGATCTCCCGTCATGTGGTTGCTTGCTTCATTATCCAAGTACCATTGATCTGTGTGATCGTGACTACCATCCTTCGTGCGTAGTTTTAGAACTATGTTCTCCTCATTCAGTATCACCATGGCTGGCTCCTTTTCAACATATGAGGAGAGAAGTACTAGCGATTCGTCATCTTCTTCTTCGTCTTTGGCGAGTTTCACCTCCCATCCTTCTTCTTGCTTTTGCAATTCGAAGCATAGTGCCCAAACTCATTACAGTTGAAACACTTTATATGGCTGCGACATCCTGACGCATAGTGCCCGTATTTGCCACATTTAAAATACTTGACATGTGACTTATCATGAGATCTCTCACCACCGCCTTGCTTAGCCTTTGTCTCCACGGCCACCCCTACCGCCTCGGCCACTCTGGCCACCTCGACCGTGCCACCTCCCGTGGTTGTTTTATGAGCCACGACCGTCTCTCGGATCTTCCTTTACTAGCAACACCTGGTCGTTATGAGATCCCTACTCGTTACGCGACTGAAACCCCTTCAGTAACTCTAATGCATTTTAAGAGAGCCGGTGATCTCCTCTATCATCTTCTTATCTAGATCGGGGGAGTACATAAGTATTGTGACAATAGGTATGTACTTCTATGAAAGCACGCGTAAGTACTTCTTCACCGCCACAGATTCCTCCATCTTGTCGCCAAGAGAGTTAATTTGATTATACAATGAACTCAACATGCTGATGAACTTGTCCACTGACCCGGTCTCTCCCATCTTCAGGTTCTTGAACTCGCTCCGCAAATTCTGGAGCCGCACCTCCTTGACACGATCAATGCCCTCGTGCATCGTTTGAAGCGTCTCCCACGCCTCTCGTGCCGTCTCCTTGCCGATGAGCTGATGCATCATCACATTTGGCACCGCCTGATAGATGAGTGCTAAAGCCACCTGATCCACCTTGTCATCCACCTCCTTGCCCTTCCCTTTGGATCGACTGCACCCCAGATTCCCTGGGGTATGCATGTTTGCCTTCATTTTCAATGCCCACACCGGGTAATTATCGGTCGTCAGGAGATGGTATTGGAGGGAGATTAGCCCATCCTGAGCCTTCGCCTTGTCACCCATGATCTTCAACACGCTCTCATACCACTTGTTACATTCTACGACCACTCATTACAGCCGTATGACCACGCTGTTGTTGCTACGACCACTTCCTGAGTCGTTACGACCACTCTGTTACTTTTTCAACCACCTTGACAGTCGTTACAGCCACGTTGAAACCTCTCCGATCACGTCTCGCTGCTCCGACCACGTAGTCATAACTTCAACTGAAGTTACGACCACGTTCACCGCCGTTGTGCTGCACTTCCTTCAACCACAGTTGATCATCGTAGTCATTACTCGATTATGATCACGCTGTGATTTTGTCGACCACGTCTTCAGCACCTGCGGACACCTCTGCTCGTCGTTGTGGTTGTAACTCCGTTTACAACCACGTCTGCGAATTCGATGTACTCGATATATTTCGTAGAGCCAAACCGCTCTTCTCTTCTTTATTTCTTTCTCTCGATTACACCGATCGCGACGATCACCCCGATTGCTCCGACTCTCTCTTTCCTTGCTCTCTGTTTTCTCCTTCTAATCTCTCGGTACAATGCTCTACCCTTTATTCCCTGCTCTACGACTACGGAGTGGACTCGACTATGACTACTACTCCTACAACTCCGACACAAACTCAATAGACTGACTCGTACACGACCATGATGATTCATATACGACTTCGACTTCTAAATTGAAAACAAGATTACAAATTCTAACAGTAGGGGTCATAAATTCGAATAATTTACACAAAAAATCGTGCACATGATACATAGCAATTCCGATAAATTTATGTAGAAAAATCTTTAGAATTATGTCACAAGTCACACAACTGACCAACTTGGTACATCCGAAGCCTCTTCTGCAAAGACAGCCCCTGCAACAAGTGTCCATTCCTCAATTATATAATGCTATTGATCGCACCCATCTAATGGTTGAGGAGTAGTTGCTCACGTAATGTTAACCCTAATTTGAAGATAGCAAAGGTAACCGAGAAAGGACAAAAGAGACGCACACGCCACACAATGGTCAAAAGAAAAAGAGCTGAAATGGGCTGAGTTAATTGTGAGTCTTGAACCAGGTAGGCAGGCAGAGTCCCTCGAAGTTGCCAAGAAAGAACCAAAGTTACCACCCCAAGTATCAATGATGGAGGTCGTGTATACGTTACTAGTCAATCTTGGATCGTCCAACCTTTCCAGCAGTGCATTATTCTCTATCATGAAGGAAACCATTTTTGTCATACTACCATAAAGTACAAATGGTCCAGTCTCACTCACAGATAGCAGAACACAGATTTGATAAACAAACAAACCCAACATCTCACATTTTTCATCCTACCGTGAGTTCAGCCAGTGTTCCAATTGTTTGCTCCACTGCCAATAAGTGGAAAAGAAGAAAAGGCCACCGGCTAAGCAACAGGAGCAACACAAAAAATGTATACTGCTTATTGGCGTATTTACGAGGCGCATGTTAGGCCCTACTCTTTTTATCTTTTGATTTCTCTAAAAATTAAAAAGCTAAACGTCGAAATGTGGTGGTTTCTTGAAGCGAATTCCTCATATGGTTTTCTAAGTCTAAAACTGTGTGCATCATCCACATCAGCGTCTCTACCGTCTGCTACCGTATCAAAAAGCGTAGACAAAAGTTATTAGCTGCCGTAGATTTCCATTTGAGGACTCTGCACCTCGTGACTTTGGTACCATTTGAACCGCATATGGTAGAGGATGTGTATTAATCTAGCACGCCAGTTACGTATGTGTGGGGGTTAAACCCTTTCTTCCCCTAGAACGTAGCCAACCCAAACACACCAGGAACAGAAGAAATCCCTGAACACAATGCCGTTCGCCGGAGTCGTTACCGCTTCCTCCATCCTCCTCTTCGTCCTCAGCCTCTGGGCGTCAACGTTGTGTCATGGCGCCGGAAATCACAACATCACGGCCATCCTCGCCGCGAACCCGGACTTCACCGAGTTCAACAGCGCCCTGAACAGTACCGGCCTCGCGGCCGAGATCGACCGCCGCACAACCATCACGGTCCTGGCCGTGGACAACGCCGTGATGGCGCCGCTCCTTGTACGGCGCCTCCCGCCGGTTAACCTCCTTGATGTGCTCTCCTTGAACGTCCTCGTCGACTACTACGACGCCGCCAAGCTCCATCGCCTCTCCGGCGGCTTCGCGCTCGCCGCCAGCGTCTACCAGTCCTCCGGACGCGCGCCGGGAAGCGCCGGCCTCGTAAATATCACGGCGCGCCGCGGCGGGCGCGTGGCGTTCGCGCAGTACGGCACCGCCGACGCGGCCCCCACCGTGTTCTACCAGAGGTCCATCCATGAATCACCGTACGACATAGCCGTCCTGCAGGTGAATGCCCTGATCTCGTCCCCGGCGGTCGAGGCGCAGGCGCCTGCCCCGTCGCCCAAGGCGTCGCCGGGATTGACGGATCTCATGTCCAAGAACGGATGCGGGGGCTTCGCCAGCCTCATCACGGCGACGGCTGACGCGGCCGAAATGTACCAGAGGAGCTTCGACGGCGGGCTCACCATTTTCTGCCCGGCCGACAAGGCGGTGGGGGCATTCAACCCGACGTTCAAGAACCTCACCGCCGACGGCCAACTCTCGCTTCTTCTGTACCACGGCGTGGCGACGCACTACTCCGAGAAGGCGCTCAGGACGATCAACGGAGAGGTGAACACGCTGGCCAGCGACAGGGCTAAGAGCTACAACCTCACCATCCGTGACGACGGAGACACGGTGAAACTGTCGTCGTCGTCCCGGAGCGAGGCCAGGGTGACCAAGACCGTCGTGGACAAGGCCCCCCTCGCCGTCTACCTCATCGACGCCGTGTTGCTCCCAAGGGAGCTGCTCAGCGAATCGGGCACAGCGCCGTCACCCGCGCCGGTCTCGGCGCCTGCACCCGTGTCTGTACCTGCTCCGGCGCCGGGGCGGGCTCCTCCGCCAAAGCGCCACCCCGCGTCACCGCCAAAGCGGGCGGACGCCCCCGCACCAACCCCATATGTGGACGAGGCACCTGCAGATGAGGGTGGTCAGCAGAAGAATGGCGCGAGCGGCACGGCATCGTGCAGCCTCGGAGTGGCGGTGGCGGCCGCCGTGCTGGCCGTTGTGTTAGTGCTGTGGTGAGCAATCTATGCTTAGAATGCCGTTGTTTGGGGGCTCCTATGATCAATGCTCTCGCTTACCCAATGAAAACGATGGTCAATGGCGTGGTTATCGCTGGCAGCTAGCTTAGTTTGAGCAGAATAATATGATGCTTGCGCTCGCTTAATTCTAGTTATGATTTGCTAATTTGTTTATGCATTGCGTGGACCAAACTCATTTATCAGAATTTTCTTAGGACGTACTTTCATGCGCCGTTTCATCTATCAGTGGAACATATTTCTAAAGATGTCATGTGATACCTTGACGTCTGAAACATTTTGTGTCAGTACATGAGAAGACGAGAACTATCTAGCTAAATTTTCCCTTTGTTTACATCAAGATTTCCAAAACAGATGTTAAATTCTGTTAATTTGCTTTCTTCAGTCATCTTTTAGGCACGGTTGTACTCATAGTTTATTAGTAGTTATCTATGTTTCATATCTCCAAGGCGCCATCGAAGAGACATCAGTGAAATCTGGATGTATGATCCATCTAATTAATCAGCAAACCAAGGCTATAGATTCAGGTCGGAAAAAAAGTTCAGACTTTCCCATTAGATCATTTCGTACCCTGAATACTCGCACGCCTTGCCTTCCAACAGTTACGACTTAAAGAGTATCAAATTCACTGAATCACTGCATTCACAAAAGAATTTTGAGCCCTGCAAATCCATTTTTTCAAGAATGGATAAAATCCATTTTGAAGAAGGAACAAAATCTATTTTGCAAGCTCATCTACGAAGACAAATTGAAGTCTCATCAACTTTGCATGTGGAATGCAAAACTCAGTAGGAGTATGCAGCAACTACATCGAAACTGGCATCATCTTTTAGGCACGGTTGTGCTCATAGATTATTAGTAGTTATCTATGTTTCATATCTCCAAGGCCCCATCGAAGAGACATCAGTGAAATCTGGATGTATGATCCATCTAAGTAATCAGCAAACCACGCTATAGATTCAGGTCGGAAAAAAAGTTCAGACTTCCCGTTAGATCATTTCATACCCTGAATACTCGCACGCCTTGCCTTCCAACAGTTACGACTTAAAGAGTATCCAATTCACAGAAGAATTTTGAGCCTTGCAAATCCATTTTTTCAAGAATGGATAAAATCCTTTTTGAAGAAGGAACAAAATCCATTTTGCAAGCTCATCTACGAAGGCAAATTGAAGTCTCATCAACTTTGCATGTGGAATGCAAAACTTAGTAGGAGGAGTATGCAGCAACTACATGGAAACTGGCCGATCGACCAGCACTCCTGATATAGGAAAAGAATTGATCATATATTTCGGGAGCAAAAAGAAGTGAACATATTCTAAAGCTGTCCATGAAATTTCTAAATCAAGAAGACGTTCATATCAGTCTGCTAGGAGTGCAAACCTAACCACATCAATTAGTTTTCCCATATCGGTCGATCAAGCTCGAAATGTCGGTGTTGACCAGTGCAGTCAGTTAATATTTGTGAAAGTTTTAGGAATTAATTGAGAACATGCATATCGGATCTGCCTTTATCTATACATACCGAGTATATATGGACTAAAACCATCGTCATTTTGAAAACTTGAATGCCAAATTGGTTTCCCAATGAAAGAACAACCGCAAGCTTTTGCAAGGAAATACAACCAAGGAGGCCCCTAGAAAACTCAAGAAACTGAATATGACTCGACATCATGTCATAGTTTTTTTTTGCCTCATGCATATCTACTATTTAAATTTTCAGTTAATTATCTAGTCATCAGAAATGGATAAATCAATTAGTCCCTAAATTTTCATCATTCAACAGTTACATTTATTTTTAGAATTTCTCTTACGTTTCTGATTAATGTTGATAATACCATTTTTAAATTCATTTGTTACATCATGGATATCTACTATTTAAATTTTCAAAAGGATTGCCTAGTCATCAGAAACAAAAAATGAATTAGTCCCTCAATTTGTGTCATTCAATGCTTACATTCATTTTTTCGAATTTCTCTTCCGCTTCTGATTAATTTTCATAATACAATTTTTAAATTCAGTTGTTGCCTCATGCATATCTACTATTTAAATTTTTGAATGAATTGTCCAGTCATTAGAAACAAAAAAATTAACTAGTCCCTAAATTTGCATCATTCAACGGTTACATTCATTTTTAGAATTTCTCTTTACTTCTAATTAATATCACAACGGTTGTTGTTAAGAACCGTGCAGGAATGTTCACGACGGTTTTTCACAAGAACCATTTGTGATGTCCCTTTGTCTGTCATATTCTAGATCGAGGTTAATATATAAGTACACATTGCTTCAAATAACTTAACTACGTAACTACTGAGACAAGAGATCACAACTTAAAGGCAAATTTATTAATTTCAATTAGAGGCAAATTTATTACAAAAGTCGCATGTAAAGAGTTTCCGATTGTATTGTTTTGGACTTCGTAGCTTCTTCTTCAACTTGGGGACTTGGAGGATCACCACTAAATTCTCGAACGCCGTTAAGATTGCCCTTGTCCTTAGCACTTCCTCCTGCGGCTGGGCAAATGATCGACAACATCCATAATGTCGTAGATGATAGCATGAAAAGATTCCTCGACCGCTGCCGCTTTGATCGGCAAGGCTATCCATCAGTCTCTGCAATGCGTGTAGAGCTTCTTCCGCATTGCGCACATTGTGGAGAAGAACCAGGGTGAGGGCCGTTTCCCTTTCTTGAGCGGCAGCGAGACGCCTCCGTCGACGGCGGAGGATCAGGTCAAGCTGACGGATGCAAGAAAGTCGGGGAAGGAGAGCAGGGCGGGTGCGGAGAAGCTGCTCCAGATGCAAATTGCTGGCCGCCTGTGTAAGGTTCCGCCGAACAATTCGTGATGAGCAGATGAGAGGAAGGAGATGATCACAAGAACAGATGGTAGAAGCCATGTTGTATTGTATATTGTATTATACGTGCGTAGAAGAGACTGCAACTGGATTAGCGCGCATATTTAACCTTTAGAACGAGCGGTTCGTATACCCAAACATTAATGATATAGGCGCCGTATAACGATCGAGTGACGTTAACTAGACGATCGAAACACGGCGTTACGCATCAAACACGCAGGCGTTCGGTATGAAGCTTATGACGGGCGGTTTATACGGGTAACCGTCGTGATATTTTCACAGTCGGTTATTAACAAGAACCGTCTGTGATAATTGAGACATCACAGACGGTTCGTATTAAGAACCGTCTGTGAATTTTCACAGACGGTTCTTAATTCGAACCGTCTGTGATAATCTTGCCAACACAGACGGTTTGTGTGACAAACCGTCTGTGATAATCACAGGTCACCAATAATTGTTGACCAATAATTGGTGTATACCCAGGATTTCGATCTCGACCGTCCATTCTCTCCACATGGAATGGCGCATGCGATTCCTCCCACTACTCACCTTTATTAATAACCCTATCTACCTTTCCAATGGTACTAGTCACGCGTGAGTTCATCCACTAGCTAGCTTCCTTCATGCATCTCCCCTCCTCTATGAGCTAGCGCCTCCGTCGCGGCACGCGGCGGCTGGACAACACACTCTTGCCGTAAGTGTCTTAAGTGTGTCTTTGTTCGACGCACCGTCGTGCCATGAAGGGTTCGTTAGCTGTAATAGATTTGAATGTGTTGTTGCGCTTGCCTCTGTATTTGATTGTTTTGGAGGGTATGGGTAACATTGTTTTATTTGCTTGCTTGCCTCTGTATTTGCATGTTCCTCGGCGATGCCGACTCTGCCGAGATGTGATGTCCACTCCAACAATCCTTTTTTCTGCAAAATTCAAGGCAATTTTATTACAAAGTTCAAAAAAGACATTCCCAGTTCTTGGTGAGCGCCGACATAGCGAAACTTCTTGGTGGCGTCTATCCATCGCCTCTTTCCACTCCTTTTCTTCATCTCTGGTCTTTGGATCACGTCGCGATGCGATAATTCAGCGATAGATGAATCATCGCATCTTGGCGTGCGTGATACGAGACCGGAGATGTAGAAAGGAGTGGGAAGAAGCAGATGGATAGTCGCCACCAAGAAGTCGGCTATGTCAGCGCTCAACAAAGAATCTGGGAATGTCTTTCTTTGCACTATTGTAATAAAATTGCCTTGAATTTTGTTGGGAAGATGAACTGTTGTCGTCGAGGCATGATCGCCAACTCGAAGCATATATAGCATAGCATTGAGGCACATCCAAGGCTCTTCTTTGTGTCTTGAGGAATGCCAAGAGCGGTCTTCGGATGTGGCAGCCACATCGGGTCTTGGATGTGGCGGCCACATCGAAGACCAGCTCTTGGCATTCTCAAGACACGGCAGCGAGCCTCTGATGTGCCTCGAATGCTATGCTATATATGCTTCGAGTTGGCGTCATCGCTTTACAACGATTCATCCTCAGTAACTATCACGCGGCGGTTTGTAGTGTAAACCGTGCGTGAAGGACTATCACGAGCGGTTCTATACACGAACCGTCGCGATTCGCATAAATCACGCACGGTTGATATTTCAACCGTTTGTGATATTATGTACATCACGAGCGGTTCGGTATTACGAATCGCGTGATAATGAGACTATCACGCGGTTATTTATGCGAACCGTCTATGATATGCAGAAATCACGAGCGGTTAATATTAATAACCGTCGGTGATAATTCCTGACGGTATTATACGAACCGTCTGTGATATATAATTTTCACGACCGTTTGTAGTTGGAACCGTGCGTGATATTCTCGCATAGTATTAATTACTTGGCGTACTTGCTTGAAGGATGTCGACGCGATCTGTCTTCATTCTTTGCATCGGTGGAGCAAGGCGGCGGCTTTAGGGAGTTGGGTGTGAAAAATATCACCGTCTTCTTATTGATCGATAAGAGGTTAGCATACTCAATTACTTAACATTCTTAGTGATTTGATCGAGATTAGTATTCAATTACTTAACATTCTTAGTGATCCGATCGAGGTTAGTAGTAGAGGTAATAACCATTTTGACACCCATTTGTCACTTGTGTAGCGTAGATGGACCGGCTGGATGTATATTGAGAACCGTGTGAGTGAAGAGTACATTCTTGGCGTGTCCGCTTTAGAAGGGCGCCGAGCTGGATATGTTGAAGAAGGGGATGAAATATATGTATTGCCCATGTATTGATTGTGATAATCTCAAGATGTTTAGCAACTCGGTGTGATTGAAGCTCACTTGATTTGAAGGGGTTTTGAAAAGGGTACAAATGTTGAACCAATCACGGTGAAGAGAAGAGTACACAAGAAGATAGTTATGACATAGCCGAGGAGACAACGATATGCCGGTTGTGGACTGTTCTTTCGATCATGAGGATAGGTCGCGGGATGACAATCTGGATCGGATGTTACGTGATGCGAAGGAACTATAGTGAGAGAGAGTTTGGTAAATTCGAGGGCTTGATGGAGGACTCAGAAACCTTTGTTCCCGGCCGCAAGCAGCAATACACGAGGTTGTCATCGGTTCTAGAACTGCTAAAATTGAAGGCAAGCAATGGTTGGTCTGACAAGAGTTTCACGGCATTATTAGGTCTCCTAGTGGAAATGCTTCCAACGGGAAATGTGTTGCCGAGAACCACCTACCAAGCCAAGAAGATTCTTTGTCCATTAGGTATGGAAGTAGAAAGAATACATGCATGTCGGAATGATTGTATCATGTACCGTAAAGAGTATGTTAGCTTACATGTTTGTCCGGTATGCAAAACATCCCGATACAAGTGTAAAAATGACTCTGATGATGGGAAGGGCATCGAGGTGAAGCAAGGACCTCCTGCTAAGGTGATGTGGTATCTTCCTGTAATCCCCCATTTGAAGCGTTTATTTGCAAACCGCAAGGATGCAAGATTGATGCGTTGGCACCGCGAGCGGCGTAAGAAAGACGGAATGATAAGACATGTTGCTTGATTCGCGGTGGAGGAACATCGATAGGATGTTTGTAGATTTCAGTGTGGAACCAGAAATATAAGGTTTGGGTTGAGTACGGATGGAATGAATCCTTTTGGTAACATGAGCAGTGACATAGCACACGCCCGTGGCTCTGTGCATGTACAACCTTTCTCCTTGGTGTGTATGAAGCGAAAATATATTTTGATGTCACTACTTATCCAAGGGCAAGCAACCTGCAACGATATTGATGTGTTCCTAGCCCCATTGGTGGAAGATCTTGCAATACTGTGGAATGAAGGGGTACATGTATGGGATGCGGACAAACGAGAGAACTTCACTCTACGGGCCATGTTGTTCTGCACCATTAATGATTTTCCTGCCCTTGGTAACTTGTCAGGGTTGAGTATAAAAGGAGCCAAAGCGTGTCCGCACTGCTTAGATTATACCGAGAGTGTGTGGTTGAACAACTCGTGAAAAACTGTATACATGCGTCACCGTAGGTTCCTTCCAAAGTATCACCCATACCGCAAGATGAAGAAATAATTTGACGGAAAAAAAGAGGATGACTCAGTACCAAGACCTTTTAGCGGGAAAGAGGTGTATGATATGGTCAAGGATATAAATGTTGTGTTTGGAAAGGGACGTAAATTGAGGAAGAACATGTGGAAAAAGAGGTCAATATTTTGGGACTTGCCTTATTGGGAGCACTTAGAAGTTCGCAATTACATCGATGTCATGCACGTAGAGAAGAATGTATGTGACAGTTTGATTGGTCTCTTATTGAACATTCCTGATAAAACAAAGGATGGTGTTAACGCATAGGCGTGACTTGGTCGCTATGAACATCGGGGCGAGTTAGCACCGATAGAGACCGATAAAGGCGGACGTACCTTCCCCCAGCATGTTACACTCTATCTAAGTCCGAGAGAACTGAATTGTGCCAGTCCTTAAATGGTGTGAAAGTTCCATCCGGTCACTCGACAAGCATGAAGAAACTTGTTTCCATGGAACATTTGAAATTGATTGGCATGAAGTCTCACGACTGTCATGTGCTAATGACTCAAATGCTACTGTTGCAATTAGAAGTATTTTGCGAATAAGGTTCGAGTGACAATCATAAGGCTATGCTATTTCTTCAACGCAATTGCTCGAAGGTCATTGATCCGGATGGACTAGATGCTCTGCAAACCGAGGTGGTGACAACTCTATGTCATCTAGAGATGTATTTCCCTCCATCATTTTTGATATCATGGTCCATCTCATTGTCCACCTTGTGAAAGAGATAAAAATATGTGGCCCCGTATTTCTCGTCATATGTACCCTTTCGAGAGGTACATGGGAATTCAAAGTCCTATGTACGCAATCGATCTCGGCCAGAGGGTAGCATCATCGAAGGTTATACAACGAAGAGGTCATTGAATTCGCATCGGCTACATGGCTCGGTAGAGCCGATAGGTGTACCTCTATCTCGTCACGTGGGAGGCTAGAGGTATCGGGACTATTGGGAGGAAAGCAATAACTCGGATCAACATACGTATGCTCAAGCCCATTTCATGGTTTTACAACACATGGTAGTGACCCCATATATTGAAGAGCACAAGGACATGCTACGTCGGAGAATGCGGGCGGTCGAAGTTTGGATCACGAGACAACACAACCGTCAGTTCAACGAATGGTTCAAGGCGCAATTGACTAGGAGGTCGTCAAGTGAAACACTACAATGGTTGGCAAAAGGGCCAAAATTTACAATTGTGACATGGCAAGCATACGACATTAATGGCTACACATTTTATACAACAGATCAAGATAGAAAGAGCACGATCTGAACTCGGTGTTCGCATAGATGCCTATGATGCGCACGGTAGTACCGCTGGCCCAAGCTCGTACTATGGGCTTGTAGAGGAGATTTGGGAGCTTGACTACGTAATTTTCAAAATTTCTCTATTTCGGTGCCGTTGGGTCCAACTTCCACGGGGTGTAAAGGTTAACAAGTACGGCGTCACTACCGTGGACCTCGAATGTGTAGGATACAAAGACGAACCATTCGTACTCGCGAGGCAAGTTGTTCAAGTATTTTATGTAACCGACCCGGCAAATAAAAAGCGCCATGTAGTTCTTCAGGGAAAAAGAATGATTGTCGGGGTTGAGAATGTTGTGGATGAGGAAGAGTACAATCAATTTGATGATTTGCCTCCATTCGGACACGGCATCAGGCTCGAGGAAGAACAAGGCGATGAAGCAAGCTATATGTGTGTCGATCATCGTGAAGGGCTTTATTTAAAATGATATAGCCAAAGTGTAATAAATGATATTGGTTATGCTTGTGTTTTTCATAAATGTATATGTATGTTCCATTGTAATTGTAAAATGACTAAGGAACTAAGAAATAGTTAGATTTATGGTTATGCTTGCGTTTTCATAAATGTATCTATGTTCCATATTGTAATTGTAAATGACATAGGAACCTAGCTAGTCTGCGGGTATTTATGGTGAACTATCACAAAGCGGTTTATCAAAAGAAACCATCTGTGATAATACATCACGACGGTTCTATAGATATAACAAATGCAGCGATAATGTCATATCACGACGGTTATATTTATAGAACCGCTCGTGATAGCTCATCTTTAAATACCCGCAGCTAGGTCTGCGGAGTCCGCTCTGCGCGATCTCTTGTCTCCACCTGTAGCGCCCCGCTAGCTAGGTTTGCTCCCTCCACCGCCGGTCCTCCCGCCGCCGCTCCTCCCGACGCCCCGCTCCTCCGTCGCCGCTCCTCCCGACGCCGCCGGTCCTTCCCGCGCCGCCGTTCCCTCGACGCCGCCGCTCCTCCCGCCGCTTTATATGCTTCACATGTTATATGCTTCACATGAATTTTATGTTATATGCTTCACATGTTATATGCTTCACATGTTATATGCTTCACATGAATTTTATGTTATATGCTTCACATGTTATATGCTTCACATGTTAGCACTTCATAGAACCTTGTAACAATAATATATGCTGCACTTGTTAGCTGCAAGGTCTATTTAGAAGGCCCATAGCTCACTGCAATTAGTTAATCGTTAGAACTTTGTCAAAGGGCATAAAGCAAGTGACACACTCAGTGTATCTTGTTCAATGAACTTGATGCAATCGGTTTGTGTCACTTGATTCATAGAACTTTGACAAGTGGGTCCATAGCTCACTTCGATTAGTTTTTCTTAGAAGAGAGATGGCGTCCACACGGTCTTCGTCATCGTCATCCGGGTCTCACGCTCCCAAGATCTGCGAAATCTAAACGTGGCGAGGAGTATCGAAAGGCCGAGGGCGAATGACCATCACGGTGGTCTCTCGAATGGGATCCCTCTGAACCGAAAGCGGCGTCATCATTTCGGACTACTGCGGGATAATTGGAAGGCAACGGTCCCCATCACCATAGCAAGCTGGAAAGATTTGACAAAGGATCACAAAAATCAGCTATGGGAGGAACTTACAAATTCGTTTGAGATCCCAGCAGAAGCATAGGGACTCGTGCAATGCAGACGCTCTCGCAATGGGAAAAGCATGGAAGAATTTTAAGAGCACTCTTGTGACGAAGTACGTGGCCGAGGATGTCACGCCCTTCACGAAGTATCCTTTCGTGTCGCCGGAAACATGGGAGGCCTTTGTGCAGATGAAGACGACGACCGAATTTGTACAACAAAGTGCGGCGCACAAGGATCTCCAGTCACAAAACACGCACCCTCACAGACTCGCGCTGCTGGTGCGCGGTAAAATCCGCAATGGAGGATGCGGGATGAGGTCGCAATCCGATCGGAGGCCTCTCGCCATTTGCCGGATCGCAAACGAGCGCTCGAATCGTTAAGAGCGAGGTCATCAACCACATCTTCGGTGTCTCTTTCAAAAACCCCGCAGATGAGGAAGTGTCCCAACGCCTGGTAAAATATGTTAAACAACATAGTTGTTAACACCTCTTGAAATTCATGGGTTCAAAAATAACATGATTAATTGCCTCTTGCAGCAATCATTGACTACCGAATCTTCTCGTGGCTCCTTTGAAGAATATAGGGAGATAGATTTACTATCACAGGCCTTGGGAAACAAGGAGCACCAGTGTCGCACACGAGGCATGGGGTTTATGTACCTTGGAGGCACGGATTTCCAGTTACTCCGACACATATAGGAGTAGGAAGAGATCCAAGGCGTCTTGCGAACAAATAAAACAGAGCTTCGTGCTCAACTTGAGGAACAACTATCTCGCCTCACTTCAAGAGCGAGACTACCTCACCGAGGAGAGATAGATTCGTTGCGGAAGAAGCGAGACAAGTCCGCAACCAATCGCAACCCACTCCTAGTCTTGCGGTACCCAGTCCCCTCAACGTCGCGATGAGCTGCGCGTCCACACCAATTTCTGAACATAGCGACGACCACTTACATATTGATGACATTCGTAATTTACCTCTTTAGAATGGTACATAGATCTCTCTCGTGGGCGCCTTAACTCATCTCTTGTATCGTTTGTAGGAGCCCATGCCTTGCGACCTCAAAGTCGGGCTTGTTGGCTCTATTCCCGTTGGCGTTAGGCGCGGCATGGTGTATCCATTGCTGCCGGGGCCGCTGGTGCGGTGTACAAGTAGACACCGGTTTCATAAAGGTCCAGTGGACATGATTAATGATATTTTAAGCCCGCCCTCTTGAGAAGCCCCCAAACGAAGAGATTAAGACATTAGGGGATGCCGTCCACACATTCATTCAATGACCCAAGAGGGACATCGTCCTCGACATGTCCGTGCCACAATCTTCAGATCCAGTGGCCTAAGAGGGACGTCGCCCTGGACCTGGCACATCGGCTCCGGTGGCTCCACCTCCACCTCCAAATCCAGTAAAGTCTGTTGCATCGGCTCCCGCCGAGACGCCACCGAGAACATATCATAAGCGAGGCTCCAAGGCCTCCAAGGCTCATGCGAAGAAAATTAAGCTGGGTCCCGTGCCATGGAAGTTTATTCTAGGAGTGTCGTTGGTGCCCGATTCACAATTACGCCCGACTTGGTATGATTTGCAATACATTGCATGCAGTACATGGAGAAGTCCAACATGAAGCCAACCCGGCAGAGTGCATTCATCGTGAAATATAACGAGACGCATTTCCTCCATGACTTGGGCTACATCGTCGTGACATTCAAGATTTATTCTTACTATTCAATCTCGGCGAACTTGACGCCTCACTTCTACGATCTTTGGACAACGTAAGTGTCTTGTACAATGAAGTTCTACATTCACGTTATACGATAAATGTCATTACTCTTTCTTTATGTATAGATACATGATCCAACAAGCACGGCAATCGCGACGATCGGTGGGTTTCCTCGACCTCACTTGGTCTCCGAGCAATCTATCAACGCAGATGCATCCTTCGTGGAAGGTTACATAACGAGGGGATTGATTGCTCACACCGACAAGGAGTACGTCATGGTACCCTTCAACCAAGGGTAAGTGCTTCACTAGTTGCCACACATATGTTTCATTTGTACTTTACATGCAGCATGAACTTAGGATTAATCACTATGGCGACACATATGACTAGGAATCACTGGATTTTAATTGTGATTGTACCAAAGTGGAGCAAGGTAATATACCTTGATTCCCTCCTTAGAGCAACCACGACTTGATCGTGTGCAAGAAGTACTTAAGATAAACTCATTTCCTCCATACATAACTCTATTGTAATATTTCTTTTGTTTGCCACGGCGAGGCTAAGTTTTTGAATCACGTAGGGCGTTTGCCGAATATGTTGCCCAAGGAGGAACACACGACAAATCCAGTGACATGCTACGACACAACACGCGATTTCCGGTACCCGCTACAACACAACAATCCTATATCATACTTTGTTATAATGCCTCTAGAATTGACAATACCGATGTATGTAATTCTATTTTTGCAGTGCCACCAGCACTACGTGGCAACGTATGTGGATTCTATGTTTGCCGCCATATGAAGGAAATCATGGGTACTAAGATCAATGATCGAGGTTTGTCGAGTCCTTCCAATAATTATTATTTTCTGATTATATTACACACACATGCTAATTAATGACTTAACATTGCTCCTAGCGACAATGGGTGAACTTCGGCGGAAGTGCATATGATCTTGACAACCTCGTCGAAATTCGTGCAATCATGTCCCAATTCTTGCTAGCGAGGTCATAAATAAGAGGAGAGTTCCACGCGGCGATGGTGATAATTAGATGTTGAAACATTGGATTCAACTGTACAAATCAAACAATTCCTTCAATTGAATTCATTTGTCGATTTTGTGTAACAATTTTCATTCTATATATGTGATATTGTTACATTCTGTTCATATTGACCATTTTTAGAAGGCGATGGCCTTTAGTTTTTAAAACTATGATGTGGGTGAAGAATGTAGTAAGGTAGAATGATGTGGATGGACAGGCAATGTCATAGATGACATAATATAAGAGAGACCACCAACCTAGGATATGCCACTACTCCAATGAACGAAGTGGTACAAGTGGTTTCTTGGCATGAAAATATAGAACTTGTGGGATGATTGCCTCGCATAAATGGCAAAAGAAAATTTCTAAGAGGTCTATCCGATCCCTATGTTCATTTCCCCCTAGAATTCCTATGAACCAAGTTATTCCATGGTAATTTATAGGAACTTAAACATGACTTATCTTTGCCCCAAATAGCCATGTAGAAAATTTTCATATATGATTCAAATCACTCAAAATTACTCCAATTTTTCTCTGTTCCTAGCATGCCCTAATCGTCTTTGATCACACGGAAGCACCAAATCTAGTTCTCAAGATTTGCCCAATGAGCTTTGTACTCTCTCGAGCTGCAAGAAGTATTGGCGAGGATAAAGAACAAGTATCTTTTTTTCCATTTCGAGGTCTCCAAGATATATTTGTAAAACTAATATAACTATAGCATTGTGTGAACATATCTAATGATAAATCTTCTCATGTAAAGTTCACCGGACAATCTAAATCAATCACCAGCTGGCAATCTAAATCAATGCACTAAGAAAGGAATACGAAAAGAATGAATCAATCAATATCTTTCTAAAGATTAGGATTCATCATAAATGGAAAAATCAATTAGTCCCTAAATTTGCATCATATACTGGTTGCATCCATATTTAGAATTACTCTTTTGCTTCCGATTAATGTTCATATTGACTATTTTTAAATTCATTTGTTGCCTCATGCATATCTAGTATTTAAATTTTCAAATGAATTTTCTAGTCAATAGAAACGGAAAAATTAATTAGTCTCTAAATTTGTGTCATTCAACTGTTACACTCCTTTTTAGAATTCGCTAAATCTAGCGTGCTACTACTAGTGATGTTGTCTTAGCGCGTCTCGCTTTTGATTCATCCATTAGCAATCGCTCATCTCCCAGGATGCATCCACGTGCGGGCCCCACCCCCCATATTCCTTGCTTGGAGAATGTTGCATAGGAGATGTGAATCCCTACTTTTGGACAAATGCCCCTTAAATTTTCTATTAATTTGCAGAACATTCTTTTCTCATCTAACTAAAGAGATTTATATAGTCACACCTTTCAAACCATACTTTCAACTTGTAATTCATGTGTTTTTTATTCTACACAACAAGACCAACAAAATAAGATCAATATTGGATATGTTTAAATCTAGGTAGAAGTGTTACTTTTTGGGTGGTACTCCCTCCGTCCACAAATGTATGTCGTTTTTGACTTTTTACGGTCTCTAATGCAAGATTTTGACTATAATTTATTATCATAATATACTAGTAAAAATAATAAAAAAAATATTATAAAAGAATTTTATAAGATAAATCCAATGGTATTATTTTTATGTAGTCAATCTATATACTTTAACATATATTAATGGTCAAAACTTGAAAAGCTTGACCACACAGAACCTACGGCGATCTACATTTGTGGATAGAGGAAGTAATATGTTTAAAATGTAGATGGTGACTTAAGGTGGTAAATTCCTAACTTAACATGGTAATTTGTTCAAGTTATAAATGATAAGTTAGGGTGCAAAAAAATGACAACTTTTGAACTATTTTTTGCACACTTACAAACATGATAGTAAATTATTAAACTAGGGTAGTAAATTGTTAAATCTGCATATGATAATTTATGGCACTAATGATTGTAAATTTGAAACATTTTTACACACACACACTCACAAAATGATGGTAAATTCTAAAATTAATGTGGTAATTTATTAAATCTTACAATGATAACTTAAGGTGCAAAGGAGTGTAGACGAATTGTCGAAATTAGGATGGTAATTTGTTAAAGCTGGCAATGGTAACTTATTGTGCAATTAAACTATCGGTGGTAATTTAGAGTCTAACTAATGGTAATTTATGTGACTTTCGTCTGGTAATTTATTAAGAATCCAAATGATAACTTTTATTTTTAGTTGTATTTTTGAATTTCTTAAGTTAGATGACATAATTTAGTGGTAAATGTCATGAACAGAAAACCAATTCTTTCTAAAATTATTCTATAAAAGAAAAAAAGTGAATGCTAAGACTAAAGAGCACCTAGGTGCTCTATAGTCAATCCCTTCAGAATTTCTTTTTGGCTTCTGATTAATGTTCATATTGACCATTTTTAGAAGGCCATGGCCTTTAATTTTTAGAACTACTCTTCTAAACCAACACTTTATCATGATCTGAAAGACAAACACAAAAGATGCTTCCAGAAAGCTACGCTTGCTAGGCTAAGCAAGCTTCCTATAAAGCACATTCATCGATCTCACAAGCACTGCACCTACACCACCACACTCCATCCCCCAAAGCCCTAAAGCCAAGTACTCCTTGGCACCTTGGCAATGGAGCCCGCCGTTCCCTACGGAGCAGCAACTGAAGCGCAAGTGCCCGCGGAGTCGGCAATCCGGGAGCAGGACCGGCTGATGCCGTTCGCGAACGTGATCCGCATCATGCGCCGCGTGCTCCCTCCCCACGCCAAGATCTCCGACGACGCCAAGGACATGATCCAGGAGTGCGTCTCCGAGTTCATCAGCTTCGTCACCGGCGAGGCCAACGACCGGTGCCACAGCGAGCACCGCAAGACCGTCACCGCCGAGGACCTCGTGTGGGCCATGAACCGCCTGGGCTTCGACAACTACGTCATGCCCCTGAGCGTCTACCTGCGGCGCATGCGCGAGTCCGAGGGCGGAGGCCGCGGCCCCGACCCCGCCGGGCCAAGGGCGCCCCAAGCGCCGGCGCAGCCCGAGGCCGCGCTCCACGGCGTGCAGGTTCAGATGCAGCAGGCTATGTACGCCCCCCCAGCTCCGGCGCAGGCATACACCGTCGCCATGCCGCTTCCAGCCATCGCGCCGCACCCGCACGTTAGTGGCCAGTACGAGCTGTTCGGCGGCGAGCGCTCCATGGCTGCCTACTACGGAGGAGGGGCGTATGTTTCTGGTAGCATCCGGGGAGACTCCGCTGACGAGGCAAGCTCGTTGAACGCGGCGCCGGCGCCGGCGCCGGCGATGGGCACTGGCTCCCAGTCCCAGTAGCCGAACTAGTTCCCCTGAGCTTATCTGTAATCGAATAGCCATGACTAATGATATGCAGGTGCGCCGGGTGTGCTGTTCTGTTCTCGCTGGTCGGAGTCCCGCGTCGGTCGTCGTCATCATTGTCAAGGGCAGCTTTGCGTGCTCCGTCGCCTCAATTCCGTAGTTCGTTTTACTTAATTTGGTGGTGTTGAAGTCTTGCAGTAGCACTCGGTGAAACTGTGCAAGATGATCACCTAACTTGCCTGCTCTTGATCAGTCAATTCATCAGTCCATGTTCCATCGGTCGTTGCATTAAGCAAAAATCTGGTTGAGTTACATCGAACTCGAAGCTTATCTTGTTTCTTTGATGAGTTACCGAGTGTCAACTCACCACGATCGGTAAGTTCATGCTCCCTGCCGTGCGGTGTGTGTGTCACTGTGTGTCGGTTAGCTAGGTGGCCTTGAATGACTTTGGAGCTATGCACTCCCAAGTCTTGACCGGCGATGACATGTCGTTCTAGCTGGAGAGGGAACTGCCGTGACGTCGATGCAATTGATGCCACTGCTCCGGCGACCGAGGCGGTACAAGTGTCGCTGCCGCCGGCTTCCACCGGGCTGCATGCAGTGCAAGGTGGGCTACCGAGATCTCCGATTACCTCGGGAGAAAATACAGTCGAGAGTTTGAAACCAAATCTTCAGTTTGAATTTGGAACGAGCCGATAATCTTGGTAACCGGTCGAAGATTTCTGATAATCGGCTTGAATTCAAATCTACCCTTTCCGGTTGACACCTGGGAATTTTTTTGCCCCATGATCGTGTCCGGAAAGCAAGCTCTGGTTCTTCGGTACGCAAGCTTGGTGCATTGCTCCCAACAATGTAGGCTCGCTGGAAGTAATGAATAGCTAGCTGGACCTGGATGGAGTTTAGCTCTTATTAGCACGTGCTTGAATTAAGCCGAGCATGCCATGATTGCTACTTCTTCCAGTCACAAAATAGTGTTGTGTTAGACATCCATACGTCCCTAAAATCAACTTTTGATTACTAATTTCTATTTAATATAGTTATAAAAACCCCAAAATTATAATATTACAAAAAAAAATTTTAGACAAATATACGTATATGATTTTCATGTATCAAATCGAAATATTTAAGAAGATACATATATCTCAAAACGATGTTCTTTTTGTGATTGGGGAAGTACCTTTGTAACAGGAGGCTAGTCTGTTGGATCAATCAAAGCCGCTCATTCCAATCGGATGGTATTCTGGGTCGTCAGTTGGTTCCAAGCTTCAGACAAAAGCTCAATATGGTTTGTTAGACGATTATTTCATTTTGTAAGGTGCCTGAATTTTTGTTAATTCTAAGTAATAACTCTCTATAGTTACCTGAGGTCTTTCCCTCAGTTTATATTACTCTCCTGTCCCGCGGTATGAGTCCTTATTCATGGAAAGCGTCGTCCCATAATATAAGTGTATTGCAGACACCAAAGTTGTAGTTATTGCAATATTTCTACTATATACCCATACTTTATTTCTGAAAAAAATAGGTGAGTAGTTATAGTGTGCCATTTAATAGAGATATGTAGGTATAATAGCCCAAATTTGGAACCATTTAAATTTTTGGATATTTTTTGCATTTGGCTCTTTTTTCGAGTTCCTTGGCATTGGGAGGTGAACAGAAAACCAAAACTCATGGGGTTAAAGAATACCTAAATGGAAAAACAATTTGGAAAGCCGAATATGAAAAGATGATGTTGGACTTTTGAGGGCATTTGGGTAATTTCTCAATTTGAGAAAAGGAAAAAAAGGGGAGGTTGGCTACAACCCGCCGGCTTCCTCCTCACTCCTCTATATATGCCAGCCTCCTCATTTGGGCACCGAAAAAGTCAGTGAGTTCTCTTCTTCCTCGATCTCTTCCTCTTCTTAGTTGGGTCTCGGTTTGAGCTTTGGGGCTACTGTTCCACCATGTTTCTCACCAATGCCGATGGCTATGCGGTCCGGATTTGTCTTCTCTGGTGTTTCCCGTCTGGTTCCTTGTGCTATATCTCTTTGAGACTTGGCAGTGAGGAATTTGGGAATCTTTGCCCAAGACAACTGAATTTGGTTGGCTTTGTATCGAGTTGAGGAAGAAGAATTTGAGGCTTGTTGCTTTGTGTTCTTTGGTGCTCTTGGCCGGAGCACATTGGTTGGTCATGTGTAGCATTTTTCCTGTACCTCAGCTTCACTTTTGGTGTGTCCCGAAGTGCGAAGATCGGCGTGTATCTCCGTCAACCTTGCCTATTTGCGTGACACAGTGAGGCGTTTGGTTTTCTGGGACAGCGCTGAGTGTGTGCCTTACCTTGTGCACATCTTGGTGGCTTTGAGTGCCATCGCATTCGTGAGTATCACAGTGTTTTATTTCTACCTTATCTTTGCATATGTGCTGCGCTAGCTGAAATTTCAATTAACTTGATTAATTCTAGCACTAGGAGATATTGCAAAGAGATTATGTGGGTTCGGTTTGATTGCTCAATGATGATAATGGTCTTATACTGAAATTGAGTTGTTTAGACTTGAGCTCTAAAGTATTGCTTTTGCTGTAATTTTGATCTTCAATCTTGCAATAAGTGACTTTCGAATGTGCTTAGATATTTTGAACTTTTATGTTCTGTGTTCTCTGGTAATTTCGAATATATGCTCCGTTTGTTAGGCAATTAGGCTTATTGCTGAACTGGTTAGTCTTTGATCTTTTATACTATGAGTTAATCAAGTTTGTTGGCTAATTGAAGTGTTGTCTGGTGATCACCTTGCATTGATTTCCTGTTGGCCAAAATTATAAATTGTAACCTTGAGTCTGAAATCAATTTTGACATATCAGTAAAGTATTATTTAGAGGTCAAAGTTTGAATCTATATTGTCGTATTCAATTAGTGAAGAGTATAGACCATAGTAGCGAGAAGGTCAATATTATATCTTGAGTAACTCTACATCTGAGAGCAATAATTAAAACATAAATTTGAGTATTATGCTAATTTTAATAGCCACATGTTCTATGTTTTAAGCATATTGTTCTGTTTAAATGACTTGGAGGATTTACATATCTATATATTGATTTTGTCATTTAAATGCTATTGGAATTATGCTTTAAATCACTTATATTTTGCTGGAATTAAATCTAAATTCATACTAAAATTGCATTATTTACAACAATACAAAAAACCAAGTATTAAAGAAATGGCTTCCTCGTCGGATATCGTTAAGCCAGAAGTATTTGACAGTGTCAACTTTAAATGTTGGCAAGCTAAAACGAAGCTATGGCTAACTGATCTCAAACTCTTTGCAATCATTTTGAATCCTCCAATGTTCCCAATAGAAATTCCTGAAATGATACGATGGAAGGATGCGAACAATTCAGTCTTAGCTCGTTTGTTAGCCATCTTATCCAACCAACTATTCGACGTGTACATTAACTTTAAAGGTGCCAAGCAACTCTGGGATAAACTTGATGAAAAATATTTTGAAGGGGATAATGGTAATGAGTCATTCATAACTACTAATTACTTAAACTATAAGATGGTTAAGGGACAGTTGGTGATGGAGCAGCTCCATAAGCTACAACTCTATGTATGTGACTTATGTTACTACGACTACATCCTACCAGAGAAGTTCCAAGTGAACATCGTCCTAGCTAAGATACCACCCTCATGGCATGACTTCGTGACCGCTCACCGACATATAAATGAGCACTTGACTCTCAATGAGTTGTCAGCAGCTATTAATGTCAAAGAGCGTGCAAGAGCCAGTGACAATGCAAGAAAGGCTCAAGTCTAGGCCCATCAAGTGGAGGTCAAGAGTGTTGCAGGCAATGGGAAACCAAAGTTCAAGAGCCAGGCCCAGAACAAGCTCAAAGGCAAGAAAATAAAGAAGAAGGAGGAAGAGATTATCTGCTTTATTTGTGGAATAGCTGGCCATAAGGCCAACCATTGCCACAATCGTAAAGGCAGGGGTCCCTCTCCTGGTCAGCATAAGAGTCATAAGGTTGAAGTAAATGTTGCACTGGTTAGCCCCAATTTAGAAGGGTATGTACCTCATGCCTTTATGGCAAGTCCATTAATTGATTGGTGGATTGATACAGATGCTACTAGACATATATGTGGTAATCAATCCTATTTCTCTTCATTTCAGGGTGAAGGTGGTCGCTGCGATAGTACGTGGGATCGGACAAGTTTGCCTGAAGCTTACCTTAGGCAAAACACTCATCCTCAAAGATGTACTGTACGTGCCTACTATGACTTGCAATCTTTTGAGTGGGTTAATGCTATGGTATGGAATAAAGCTTATTTTTTAGTCCAATAAGGTCATGTTGACCAAATTTGGTAATTTTGTGAGTAAAGGTTATGATAGTAGAGGCATGTTCTGCTTATCCATGCTTGATTTCCATAATATAAACATTTTTAATATTTCTCATTGCAATAAATGCCATGATGTTTGGCATTCTCGGTTGTGTCATGTTAACTTTGAAGCCACTGTGTGGTTAAGAAAAATGAGTTTAATTCCAAGCTATAGTTATGAGAAGGTTCAAAGTATGAAGTGTGCGTACAAGCAAGGCAACCATTAAACCTTTTTATAGCGTTGAAGGGCGAAGCACCTCTCCACTTGAGCTAATCCATTCTGACTTTGCAAGATGAATGGAATATTAACTAAAGGTGGCAAACATTACTTTTTAAATCTCATAGATGATGTGACTAAGTATAGTTACATTTATTTATTTAAGTCAAAATATGAAGCATTGTAAATTTAAGTCAAAATATGAAGCATTGTAACACTTTAAAGTCTATAAAGCCGGAGTGGAAAATAAACTAGAAAACAAAACCAAACGGTTAAGGTCAGACCAAGGCGGTGAATACATCTCAAATGAGTTTTATCTATTCCATGAAGAAAGCGGAATAATTCATGAAATTACTCCACCATACTCAGCCCAATCCAATGGAATAGCTGAAAGAAAGAATAGAACTCTTTGTGACTTGGTTAACACCATGCTACAAAATTCGGGTGTGCCGGACTATTGGTGGGGTGATGTAGTTCTCACAGCTAACTATGTCCTGAATAGGGTTTTTCCTTGCAATCAGGAGGAAACACCTTAGAGGGATGGAAGGGGAGAAAAATCTAACTTATCGTTTCTTTGAACATGGGGATGCCTTGCAAAAGTGCATATGCCATTACCGAAAAAAAGCTTGGTCCCAAGACCGTTGATTATGTCTTTCTAAGATATGCTAAAAATAGCACGGTTTATAGATTTTTAGTGGCCAAATCAGAGGTAAGTGATATTGCTACAAATATAGTGATGAAATCTCGTGATACAATGTTCTTTAAACACGTATTTCCTATGAGACCAAATGAAGTCATTGACCATAGTGGCTCAGATGAACATTCTATCTTCCTAGTGTGGAAAGCACCACTCCTGAACTGGAGTTGAGGAGGAGTAAGAGGCAAAGAACTGAAAAGTTTTTTGGCGATATCTATGTCACCTATGTTGTAGATGATGAATCACGAAATCTTTCAAAGGCATACGCATCTCCAGATGTGGATTACTAGAAAGAGGCAATCTGTAGCGACATGGATTCCATCATAGCTAATGGAACATGGGAGATTACAGATCTTCCATTTGGATTTAAGCCAGTGGGCTGCAAATGGATCTTTAAAAGAAAGCATAGACCTGATGGTACTGTAGAAAAGTACAAGGCCCGTTTAGTGGCTAAAGGTTTCACACAAAAGAAAGGAAAAGATTATTTTGAAACATACTCTCCTATAGCTCATTTACCCACAATTCGGGTGCTTCTAGCACTAGCTACCGTATAGAAACTTCAAGTACATCAAATGAATGTACAAATGTTAGATGAGGAGATTTATATACAACAGCCCAATGGTTTTATGATTGAAGAGCAAGAAAAGAAAGTATGTTGATTGATTAAATCCTTATATGATCTGAAGTAAGCTCCCAAGTAATGGCATGAGAAATTTGATAGTACCATGACCTCGATCGGCTTTTGTATAAACAAAGCCGATAAATGTGTCTACTATCGATTTAGTGGGAGCAAAGGTGTCATTCTCTATCTATACATTGATGACATATTGCTTTTTAGGACCAACATGGATGTAATCAATAGAACAAAATCGTTTCTCTTCCATAATTTTGATATGAAAGATCTAGGAGAAGCTGATGTTATCTTAAATATCAAGCTAATAAATGGTGAGAATAGGATTATTCTTTCTCAATCCCATTATGTGGACAGAGTCTTAACCAGATTTGGATATATGGACTGTAAGCCAGTAGCCACACCCTATGATCCAAATGTAAGCTACATAAAAACATTGGACATGGCAAAGACTAGCCCAGTTTAAATATTCTTAAATAATTGGATTCTTGATGTATCTAACTAGTGAAATGAGGCTAGACATCTCATATGCTGTAAGCAGATTGAGTCACTATATGACCAATCTAGGAGATGATCATTGGATAGTACTAGAGAGGGTACTCAGGTACTTAAAGGGGACCACAAACTTAGGAATAC
This sequence comes from Dendrocalamus sinicus, assembly GCA_036346575.1. Classification (NCBI taxonomy): domain Eukaryota; kingdom Viridiplantae; phylum Streptophyta; class Magnoliopsida; order Poales; family Poaceae; genus Dendrocalamus; species Dendrocalamus sinicus. The sequence continues at coordinate 24,674,765 of CM070657.1, read as the reverse complement.
ACTATTATGGCCATCGACAGACTTGGAAGGACTCAGTGACTCTAACTGGATCCGTGACTCAGATGATATGAAGGTTATGAGTGGCTATGTGTTCACTCTAGCAGGTGAGGCTATTTTATAGAAGTCTTATAAACAGACTATCTTTACATGGTCTACCATGGAGGCTGAGTTAGTAGCACTTAATTCAACGGCTGTAGAGGCAGAATGGATTAGAGAACTCCTTTCTAACCTAACTATTCTGGAAAAACCAATTCTAGCTATGTTAACCTACTGAGCTAATCAAACCATTCTAGTTAAGGTGAAGAGTAGGAAAGACAATACGAATTCCTTAAAACATACAAAGAAGTGACTTAAGTCGATAAGGTGTAACAGCCCAGTATTAAAAAAATAAATAAATAAATAAAATTAATTAAAATAATTATTTAAATTAAAATAAATATTTTTATTGCTTGAATTTTATTTTTGGTTTTGCCCCGGATTTTTGTTTTTGAAAAAGCTGGATTTAAAAAAGTATTTTAAGTGGAAACCTAAAACTAATATTATCAAATAAAATGATATTTTGATTTTCTATAAAAATCTTATGCCAAATTAATTATTTGAAATTATTTAGATTTTATTTGGTGTTCTGAGTTTTTCTGGAGTTTAAAATCTATTTTTGAAATTAAAAAGTATTTTGGTTATAAAAATATAATGCCAACATTAGTTGGAAATATTTTTAAAAAGTCCAAAATGTCTCCAAGAAGTTCTCTGAATTTTTCTAGATTTTTTGGAGTTTATTTCATATTTTTCTAAGCTATATTGAATTTATTAGGCTTTTTTGAAAAATGTAAAATCAGGAATAAAAATTAAATCCCTCTCCCCTCCCCTCCGGCCGCCACGTGGATGGCTGGGATCAGCCCACGCTCCCCGCCCGATCCCGCCTCCCCCTACTCTCGGACCACCACCTGGCCGGCCCACATCGGCCGGGCCCCGCCATCCGGCCCATCCGGCTCGCCCCTCGCACCCCCTTCGGCCGTCCGATCTCCGCCACAGTCGATCTCAACCACCCGCCGCCACTTAACGCCGTCGGCCGCCCGATCCGTCCCCTGGTCGCGTGGCGATATCGGAGCCGTCCGCGCCTTCCCTCCTCTCCCTCTCTGCGCCGGGGCCCACTTGTCGGGCTCTTCTTCCCTGCGCGGCCCCTTCTCCCTCCTCGCATCGCCGGCGGCCGTTGCGCAACCGCCCCCGCATCTCCCGGCCACCTTCCCCCTTCTCAGGCCACGCCCCTACTACCGCATGCGCTCCGCACCCACCTCCCGCCTATCCCACGTCAAACCGCCGCCCACTTCCCTCGAATCGCCCGCACCGCCGCCGCCCACTCCCCCACTCCGGCGAGCAATCCCCGGCCACCCTCCCCTCCCCGGCCCCTATAAAAGCCCCCACCGGCCCCACCTCATCCACCCCACCTCCCTCCGCTCCTCCCTTCCCCTCCCGTGCGCTCCACCGCCGCCTTCACCGGAGCACCCGAGCCGTCGCCACTCAACGCTCGCCGCCGGCCACCTCCGGCCATTCCCGGTAACCCCCGCGCCCTTCCTCGAGACTGCCGTGTTCTCCTCTTCCTCCTCCGCCGCGCCGCCGCCACGCCACCACCGGCGCGCCGTCACCGCTGCTGGGCCCGAGCCCCTCCCCGCCGGCGCTCGCCACCTCAGCACCGAGGGCAAGGTGGCAGCCGACGTGGCCGCAATGCGGGTGCCACGTAGGCACCCGGCTGCCACCCTGTCACCCCGTGCCACCTCACCACTCCCTCTCCTCTGTGGGCTCGGTCCATGGACCAGGCCCGCATGTTAGAGACTGCCTGAGTACAAATCTCAGGGCTGACGCCATAAATCAGATTTTCCTTTAGGGAAATAATTCCAATAATCCCTGCTGACGCCATAAATCTCTTTTTCAGTAGAAAAATAATTCCCAAATATCCAGTTTTTCTTTTTTTCTTTTAAATTTCCCGGAGCCCGTTCTCCTTCGTCCTAACTCCGATTTAGCCCATTCAAATTTCTAAATTCATCAAAAATTCCCCTCTATCCATTTCTAGCATTAATTCAAATATTTGAAGTCAATTTGAATTTATTTTGAATTTATTTGAATTTGGTGGGTTATTTTCACGTGTAGACTTCGACGATTCGGGAAAAATTCTTCGACGAAGATTCAAACCAAGTTGAAGAGCAAGGCAAGTCACACTCCTTGATCATGTTGATCCCAAATTTCAAAATAAAATTATGTTGATTTAAATTATTCTGCATGCATATTTTTATTCAACGTATTTCAATTCAGTTTTAAATATAGTTAATGCCTACTTGTTAAATTCCTCCTTTGATATTGAATTCCTTACCTTGACACCCTAGATCAAACTCTAGCTAGTGCACTAGTGTTGGCTAGAGAAATTTTGAATCAAATGCTTAGCCCTGCTTAGTCATATTATTTATTTTTGGTAAATCTTTCACATAAAATGATGAGCTTTTCACATGAAATGATAAGCTTCCTAAATGTACTCTTGGCTTTGGTGAGTCAAGAAGGTATACAAAATTATTTCAAAATAAAATATAAAAAATGGTTTAGACTTAGGCTATTGGTTAGCCGGTGGGTGCAGGCATGCCCTGTTGGTTGGAACTGCAGTGGTTGATTGTCGTGCACAGGGGTAAGTGGTTGGGCCTAAGTCAGATTAACGACCGATCTGTTAGCTACTGTTGCAAAGCCCTATCGTACTACCACATGGCTGGTATGGGACATCCCTAGCTGAATAATTTGCGAAGTCCCAACCTGAGTCAAGTCGTAGGTTGAAGGTGGGCGTGGTTGGTGCCATGTGAAGTCCCACTTGAGTGAGCGTGGTTGTAGCCATGAGAAGTCTCACTCAGGCTCAAGAGGGGGTCCCGGTCTGGTGGATTCCTTACTGGGGTGAAACCTTAGAGTTGGCTTAGCCAGGTTGAAGGCTTTGCATTGTAAAGGCCTTGTCACGACTCCCCACCGCACACCTAAGGAAGTGTGTAATCTAGTGGTACAAAGGGATGATCGTGTCTTGTGGGTAAAATTGTACAACCTCTGTTGAGTGTATAATCTATCCTGCATAGCCGTGCCCACGGTCACGGGCATGCTGAGTAAAAGTTTTTCATGGATTAGATTTTGTTTTTCAAAAATGATTTTTGAAAACCTTATGGATGGATGGAATCCATGAGAGAATAAAAATCTTGTGGGTGGATAGAACCCATGCGAGAGATTGGAAAGCTTGTGGATGGATGGAATCCACGAGTGTTTGAAAACGTGTGGATGGATGGAATCTATACGTGATCTTTTGGAAAACATGGTCAGGTGGGATGCCCGTGGATAGGTTGGTGTTTGGTCGGAGCCTGCTGATGCGGATCCACTAGCAAGCTAGCTGAACCCCGTTGCTTTGGCCCTGATCTTTCACGATACGCCTTGTTGGATGCCCTCTCCAAGATAAGCCTTCTCCCACGCACACCGCAGCACGTGAACGTAGGGTAGAGAAACCGAAGTTTCAGCGAGTAGAATCCAACACCACAATTGGATTCAACACACCAAGAGCAATTCCTCGATGGAAATCTCAAGAACACGCCAACAATGGCCACCAAACCATGGTGATTTTCTGGTTTCTATTTCTCAAATCATAGTCTAAGTTACAATGGGGCTAAGGCCCTGGCGTTATATTGGTGCACAATGCACGGCCTTGATTACAACTCACGCACTACTTGGCCTAAGGCCGAACCAAACTCCAATACGAACTAAAAATAAAATACCTAAACTGCTACCTCTGGATTCTCTCTTAATTTGCGATCTGACTATGAGGATTTCGTGGCTGGAACCTTGTCCATTATGTGGGGCTTCCAAATAGCTTTCCAACGAGTCCAAGAACGCCCAAATCGGACTCCGTTTGTGAAAGTTATGGACGTTTTAGTATCGGTCTTGCCAGCTGTCCCAATCCGAGTCTGAATCGGTTTCAAATCTTTATATGTTTTGTTTTCTGGTTCAAGGGGCTTCCAAATACATTTGGAACCTGAAAAGGAATCCTTCTCAACCTTTAGAAAGTCATGGTGTGGTCGGATTTTACCCTTACTTGCATTGCAGTACTCGAACTCTTTATGTTTTGCAAGTCTCGCGCGTCTCTCCGGACAGCTCATGCAGCATCCAATGAAATTGCCATAACTTTGTGTAGGAAGCTCCAAATCAAGTGCCGTTTGATTCGTTGGAAAATAGACTTCATTAGCTTTCCAAATATGTCTTTTGTGCACGTTAGAAACCTCAGAATTGGTATTCAAAGCTTCTTGAACATTGTGCACAGAACTGCAAGCACTAACCAAAGTTGTAGTGCTATTTGGTGCCACATCACCTGCACTGATGGTATTATTTTCAACTACAATTACTGTTTTTACTTATTGTATTAAAATTCAGCAATTTTAATCTATCTATTGTATTTCATTAAATGCTGTTTTATGCAAACGAACCCTATAAGCCTTCCATTGAAGCCTTTATCATTATGTTGCATTTCTCCGTGTGATTTGCGGAGTACAAGTTTGTACTCACCTTGCACCCTCCCTATAGAGAAGGATGACGTCGACTACGGTGAAGATCTGGACGAATAGGCCACGTCTTACTGTCGTTTGCCTGTAGGCAGGTTGGGCTTCGCTATTTATCAGTTTGCTTTCACAGTTATTTCCTTTATTTACTTTGCCAATGGGCGTTGATGTAAGACTTGGCCATAAGGTCGTACTTTTTTATTTAATATAAGAAGTCATTTTTGCTTGGTATTTATCTTTGTTGTACTGTGTGCACTAGCTGATCCTGGACTAGTGCAATTTACACAGAGGATCCAGGAGTCGTTACTCCGGGATCCGACATAAGGCATGCCAGAGAGATGGGTGTTATTTCTTAGAATACATCACAGTGTTTTATTTTTGCTTTATCTTTGCATATGTGCTGCGCTAGTTGAAATTTCAATTAACTTGATTAATTATAGCACTAGGAGATATTGCAAAGAGATTATGTGGGTTCAATTTAATAGCTCAATGATGATAATGGTCTTATACTAAAATTGAATTGTTCAGACTTGAGCTCTAAAGTATTGCTTTTGTTGTCATTTTGATCTTCAATCTTGCAATTAGTGACTTTCGAATGTGCTTAGATATTTTGAACTTTTATGTTCTGTGATCTCTGGTAATTCAGAATATATGCTCCTTTTGTTAGCCAATTAGGCTTATTGCTGAACTGGTTAATCTTTGATCTTTTATACTGTGAGTTAATCAAGTTTGTTGGCTAATTGAAGTGTTGTCTGGTGATCACCTTGCATTGATTTCCTATTGGCCAAAATTATAAATTGTTGTCTTGAGTCTAAAATCAATTTTGTCAGATTAGTAAAGTATTATTTAGAGCTCAATGTTTGAATCTATACTACCGTATTCAATTAGTGAAGAGTATAGACCGTAGTAACGAGAAGGCCAAAATTATATCTTGAACAACTCTACATCTGAGAGCAATAATCAAAACATAAATATGAGCATTATGCTAATTTTAATAGCCCACATGTTCTATGTTTTAAGGATATTATTTTGTTTAAATGACTTGGAGGATTTACACACACACACACACACATATATATATATATATATATATATATATATATATATATATATATATATATATATATATATATATATATATATATATATATATATATATATATATATGTTGATTTTGTCATTTAAATGCAGTTGGAATTATGCTTTAAATCAATTATATTTTGCTGGAATTAAATTTGAATTCATGCTAAAACCACATTATTTACAGTAGATGAACCATAAAGTGGAGTAGGAGAATTTGCAGTAAAATCAAATTCAAATATGGAAACCTAAATCTTGAACCAAATGCAAATCAAATCCCAACCCAAAGTCAAAATTGAGTTGGTATGAGTCCAATTCAAAATTTAAATTCAATTGCAAATCAAGCACTGAATTTCATATTTAAATTCATAATTTAAAATTTAAACTCCAAAAATTAATCTTGGGGCCGGCCCACCTTCTTTTCTCCTCCCATCCCTTTCCTCTGGCCCATGGCCACTCGGCCCAGCCGACTTGCCAGCCTACTCCCTCCTCTTTTTTCCTTCTCCCTCCTTGGCCCAGCACGCGCCCCACCAGCTCTCTCTTCCCCTCTCTGCTCTGTAGTGCGCCTGAGCCCACCACGTCGCGCCAGTGCTAGCTGTAATCGCTAATTGCATCAACGATGTTTCACACATGCCACACCTGCCCGTGCCATTGTCGTCCAATCCTACCTGCCACCTTCACTCGCTCCACGATGTTGTGCGCCACATTGCATAGTGCTACCATGCCATTGTGTCACATTGACCGTCGCACCGATGACCAACCGTGTGAGCCCTTCCGCCGCGCCCACTGCACTACTTAACTTGTCATGCATGTGTCATCCCGTCGTGACCCCTGTGCCCTCACCGTGGTGATGCCGGCCTCCACTACTCCACCATGTCATTGTCCTGCCCTGGCCAATGGCACCCATGCCACCCGATCACATCCGTCAGAGCAATGGCCGCCATAGTGGCTGAGCTCCACCGTCGATGTGTATTGTCATGCTACCGTGGTGGCTCGCCACCGGTCACACCATCACAATGCCTAGCATCATTGTAGTCCTAGCAACCCATTTTCGGGTTTATCGGAGCTCACCATCATTTGCCTCATTGGTGATGAGCGTGGTTGTATGTATCCGTGAGCCGAGGAGAAGGCACACTAGCATAATTAATTAATGTTAATGAAGTTTATTAGTTTAAATTAATTAGTCACTGACATATGGGCCTAGGACATTAATAAAACTATTTAGGGCCAGTTTAAAATCATAAGTAACTATAATGTGGGCCTATTTCTGTGCCGGGGCAACCTATCAGTCACTTACTCCTTTTGTCTAAAGGAAATAATTCAAAAGAAAACTAAAAGCGTAAGGAGCCCACCTGTCAATCACTTATATAATTTCCCTTAGAGAAATAAATCAAAAACAAATAAGAACCCGACTGGCCCTACTTGTCAGCTTATGAGGTATTTTCTAATAAGAAGATAAATTGGAAAAGAAAATAAAAACCCATGAGCCCCGGCTATCAGTGAGACAGACTCTCTCTCATCTATTAATTTTTGGGATTTTTCCTAAATTTAAAGTTTGGAAGGCCCGTTCTCACTTGTTTTAAATCCAAATCATATAAAACTTAATTATAAATTCATCTAAAATCAAGATCTCCTATTGGGGTAAAATCATGAATTTTGGACTTTTAATTGCATTTTTGTTTGAATTTATTTGCATTCTCTAGTATTTATTCAATTCTCTTCATGATCGAGCCAAGCTAGGACCCTCAAGATCAAATAGCTTGTGAGAAAGGTGAGTCAATACTTTGATCATTTTGTATATATATTTTGAATGAAAATTTCATTGTTTTTAAAATACTAAATTGCATGCTTTAATTTATTATGCAAATTATGTTCATGTTAAGGTCATAGTTAAGCCTTAGTTAATAATTATGCTATTATACCCTACTCCTTAATTTTGGACATGAAACCTTGTTGCCCTAGAATTAATGGTAAATATACTAAATATAAGTCTGAATATAAGCACCATGCTTAGCCTTACTTAGATACTTGGGGGCATTAATTGCCCTGACATCTTTTCAAACATAAAAATTTGGTTTGGGTAGTCACCGGGGGAAGTGGCTGGTATGTTGAACTCAGTTATTTTATGCTTCCAAAAACCCTAAAACTTGCTTAAATATCTGGGTGGATGGTAACAGTGTTGGTGCTGATGTAGCAAGAGAATGTGTGGTTTGTGGTACACTACCTAGATAACTTTAAGGACTGAATCTTGTACGATCTCCCAATGTAAAATAGTACAATCACAAGTTTATAATGAGTACGACCTGGCTAATTAGTTTGCATTGACCCAGTGTGGGTTGCACCATCCGGTAGAACATGGGTTGAGTGCTGGATGTAAGCCTCCGTGCGATGCAAGAGGGGGCTTCTGGAGCGGGTGGACGTAGGAGATGTATCATAAAGATCTTGTGGTGATCCTCTTGATCTGCATATCTAAGGAAACAAGTTAATTGTCTCTTATAGGTAAAGTATGCAACCTCTATAGAGTGAAAACTATTTGAACAATCGTGTACACGGTCATGGGTAGGTATGGAAACCTACTGGAGTTAGTGTCTATTTCTAAAATTTTGAGGGTGGGATGAAAAACATGATGGGTGGATATAACTCTGAGTTGATTTCCCCTAAGTGGATGTAACCCAGTGATAATAATATGTGGATGTAACACTGGTAAACAAACTAGCATATGGTGAAGGTAACCATGTAAAAGGTGGATGGAACTTGTACTACTATTATTGTATTCTTTCACACACTTTAAAAAAATTGGTTTAGTTAAAATGCTAAGTCTTAGGAATTTACTACTTACTGTTACTTTTAACTAAAGGCATTTAGCAAATAAAAGAACCCGAACCTTCATTTGTTCAGCCATGTACCTATATTATTGCATTATATGTGTTGGCTCATGGAGCATGGTTGTTTGTGCTCACCCTCACTCACTTAATTAACTTAGAGCCTGTGGATCATGACCACTATGCCTACCAAAGAAGATGGTAGAGGTTAGGACATTCTCTAGTATTCTAGCCCTTACCTCAGATAAATAGACTTTTGATGGTGATTGTGTGCATATCTATTATCTAGACCTTTGGAGAGAAGTATAGTATCCTTTACCCCAAGTCGCTTGCCTATGGCAAGGTGTGGCCTCACCTTTTGCTTTTTGCTTCCGCTTTTGTAATGTAAACTTTTGGCCTGATCGGCCCATTATGTAAACTCTATCTGATATGAGTTATTCAAACTCTATTATGTAATATAAGTGTTTGGTAGGGTTCATGTGATGTATGAGATGAATCAGCATTGTATCTGTGAGTACTATCTACTGATATAGAGAATAGTACGGTGGAATCACAGAGGGTTTTGAATTGCAAATTCGGGGTCCAACAGCATGGTCCAATGACATTAACCTTTCCTTAAATTTAATGTCTACTTGGTCTGTGTGCATGGTGGGGCTTTGGATTTATATCACGGGATGGAGGGGTACTTCATTTCAAAATATGTGTTATGCTTTTCACATAGATTAGGAAACGATAAAATCAAGTAGGAGAAGAAATTATGGACTTTTCTATCTCTATTAATACAAGTAATTAATATTTTTTGGCATTATCTATCTATCTGTCTATTTATCTTTCTATCCATCGTTCTGCTTATCACTCCATATGTAGTATGCCGCAGAATACTCACTAAATGCATTATAAATTTCTCTTGTGGCCTTTTATTTCGAAACAATACAAGGAAGAAACAAGAATGCATATTTAGAAAACAGAGGGAGTATATGATTTATCACACTTAAAAAACCGAACAAACCTAAGAAAATCCATTAGAATCCTCGATGACCGTAAGATACTTAAAGCATACATGTTTTTTAAACAAGCTTAAAGCATACATGTAATTCTTGCATATATCAAAGCATTATATAACCTGTAACTAGCTAGATCTCATATTGTACAAATTAATTGTTTGTCCCTTGTTTAGGATGGGAAACAAAGCTCATTATAGTTTGGTATTGCTTGGGATTGCAATGGAAAAACCTAAGAAGTTGGTATATATAATTATGTGTAGTGTCCTAGACCACCCACACTATTTGGCTACCTTTACGATGCTCCATCCATTCTCAAATACTTGGAATTTTTTCTTTATATTGAGTAATACATGTGGGAAAGAGAAAGTATGCCTAAAATGTGAAAATGTCAGGTATATATGTGTGAATAAAACTTTTGGTTTAATGGCCAAGTCACTGGCATGCAAGAGGTTTTCAATATATCTTGCCCCCCAAAAATTTATTTCTATTTCAATATTCAATATAGTCTTTCCACAAACCACCATCCATATTCCATCTGTAATTAATCAAGGGAAATTCACATATGTATCCTAGCAAATTAATAAAATAGCAAAAGAATTGACATTAATATACAAACTTTCCTAGTTGAAAATTTGTTGACTAACTTCTATGCACGCAATCCATTATGATACAAATATATTCCAATAAAGTTTTGGGTAGCTACTACAATTTGGAGTAGCATTTTTTGTTTGCTAAACCAGAAATCAAACATACCATATATTCCATGAGGCACATAAAACAATCTTATAGGACCTAGTGTTCTTCTTGGTGCTCCTCAGTCTGAAAACCTTTTAATGACCAACAATATTAAGTCAATTCATTTGACAACTCTACCACTATGCATGACAAACACTTAAAAATTACATTCCTACAACTAATCAACAAGCACATACACCGATGAATGAAATGATACATTGGCAGATGGTGAAGATCTCACCGAACTAACGATTAGAGGAGGGTAGTTGTGCATGTTAGAAATAGGCCCATATGAGTGTGAGGCCAATATTATATAATTCTAAAGTAAGAATAGTTTAGTACCATATAGCCTAGCCAAGTGGAGAGAAGACAATTTATAAAATAGAGTCTTTGCCATTTCTTGAAACATGTGACACATGGATGGCATGAGGACCTTGGCTAAAGAGATGCGTGCGTATTCACATATTTTCATGTAGAAAATCACATGACACTTGCGACACGCAATCGCACCGTGACGTGGTGTGCCACTTGGCAGACAAAGCCCACCTTTCCTTTTGCAAACTGTGCATTTCTCTCTCCTTTTTTGAACTATCCTACAGCTGATAACCACATCATAAATATCATTGTGTGGTTTGATGAGGCAGTTGCCAGTGAGTTAATTATGTTAAATCATGGTAGTTACTAGTGAGTGATTGCAACACCCTTAAAAGGGCATGTAAACGTGCAAGAAAAGATACATAATTTCTCCTACATTCTTCACCTCCTCTCTGGATAGCTATGTTGTAGTATCAAGCTACTCAACCACACTAGCTTTTCTTCTCAACGTGCACCGGGAAGGCAGGAGAGCGGGATCTTCAAACCATTGACATAGAGAGAACCTGTATGGGGCGGTAATAAGGTTTCTGGGTAGCACAACCTGTGGACCACTTGGCTTCTTCTTCAAAATCGACTGCTTCTATGACTACATCAAGCCAGCGCTGCTTCTGTTCTTCATCAAGCCTAAACTATATCATTTACGTGATCGATCGACTTTGTTGCTATACCTTTCTTGCATATTTTCTGAAGTCCAATGAGTAACCTGCTGTTAGTTATGAGTTTTACATCACTAGTCTTTTACTGTATTTGTCTCTTGGTAAAATTTAAAATTAAAATATTACCCACATTTCCAACAATCCAAAAACCTTATTGTGAACTTTATTGCAATTCAACAATGGTTGGTGCTTCTGATGCTATAAAACCTGAGAGGTTGTAGGATCGGGAATGGCAACAGAGGGGGTGTGAATGGTGCCTTTTTAAAATTGCCCCCAAAGTATTCACTCAGACGAATCTCCACTCCGATAGCTATGATAGCTATGAAGTAGATGATTCATGCTCTCAAGAAACACATGCTAACCAGACACGAGAAAGAAGCGAAGAAAGACAATACACTGAAGAGAAACAACAAAAAGCGGCAGATCGCGGGCGGTCGGCCGCGCAGCTTGAGGCGGTCGACCACACTGCCACCGGCCGATCCGCCTCCTCAAGGCCGGTCAGACCGCCGGTTAGTGGCCGGTCTGACCGCCATGGATAATCTGGTCAGACTGGTCCTCGGGAGCAGCAGGCTGAAACTCAACAGCAAAAACTGAAATTTGCTAGAATCAAAAGAATTTGAGAAATTTTTCCGATCTTTTCAGGCCAACAGAGCAAGAACTTGATTTAACTAGCAGCAAGACTCCAGGAAACAAAAGAACTCATAAAGAGAGCAAGTAATCAAGATTTGAGCAAAAATTTGAGAAATGAGTTGAGAATGGACAGATTTCCAAATTGCTCATCAATCTTGGATCTTTTGCTCAAGAACTTTGCAATCAATTTAGCAATGATCTCAGGACTTGAATACCCAAATCTCAAGCCATATTTTGAAGGGAATCAGAAGATTCAATAATACTCTGACATGAAACCCTAGAATTTCATAAACAGAGGAAATGAGGAGTATGAGCGAAAATAGAGATTCTTTGATTCTTCCATTGGGCTCTTGGGAATCTATCTGACTAAATGGTCTTGAGGCATATTCCCATCACAAAGAAAACCACTTGGCAATTAATTAATCAAGAACTCATCTCAAATTTAACAGAAAACAGACAACAGCAAATACTTGAGCAAACAGGAGAAGCAAAGGAAATGGACTCATCACATCACAGAATAGCTCAAAGATTGAAGCAAAGACATGAATGATTACATAGGGAACACAACCACTCAATACATCCCCATACGCAGTTGATAACAAGAAGAACACACACTACATGCTTACTGGAGGAACTCCCACACACAACACACAGAGCTCAGAGCTCGTGAGAACTCCCTCCAGAATACACTCCCTACCTTTCTTGCTCTCTTCTGCACTCCCCATTCCCTTAGCTAAATAGAGGGACTCCCATCCTCAATTAGCAAATCAAGAAGTGTCATCCCTCTTCCACTTCATGCCTCTCACCTAAATGAGACAAGGGTCAAACCCTTTCCAGGAAATGGAGGGAAACCGCCCACTTGAGTCAAATCTCCAATTTGCCCCTCAAGCGCCTTCCCGGAAGCTTCCCGCAACCGGCACCTTGACCGTCTGGACCTCGACTCCTCCCTGAGTTTAGTCCCGGTCCGCTTCGCTGCACACGACAGCACCCGGCATCCTGACCGTATGGACCTCCGACTCCACCTGAGTCTAGTCCGGTCCACCTCGCCGCTGCCCATCATGTCCATCCGACACCGACCGATTGGATCTCCGACTCCACCTGAGTCTAGTCCTGGACTGTTCCGTCGCACACGACCGCAATCGACATCCAACCGTCTGGACCTCCGACTCCTCCCTGAGCCTAGTCCCGGTTCACTCGTCGTTGCTAGTCGTGTCCACCACCGGTAGCTCCTGCTCCAGTTCATCGTCTCCGACTCGCAACCACCTCAGCAGCCTCGATCATCTTCGGCATCCCTGACCGTCTGGACCTCAACACCTCCTGTGCCTAGTCCCGGTCCTCCTCGCCTCACCATGACCTAGCTCCGAAGTCCTGCAGCCACACAGACAAGCAAATCATCACATAGCACCGCACGAAATAGCATAATCAATAATAGCATTAATGAAATGTACTCAACCCTAGAATACCCAAAACAAACTCAAACTCTCTAACACAACCGTCAATTACTCATCACAAACATGGGGATACCTCCACATGGTCTCTCAATCTCCCCCTTGATGAGTATATTGACAAACACAGAAAAAGCATAAGATTGAGTTTGTTTGAAGAGTCATACATGGTTCAAAGGCAAGACAATGAGACTTATGGCCATGTTAACAAAGGAGCAAAAGAAAGAGCAAGTTTTCCTCAAAAGCTCCCAAAGCTCTCAAAAATTGGTTTTTTCTCCAATATTCTCCCCTTTTGGCAATTAAGTCATCAAGGTGCTTGGAGGAAAACAAATCATGATATGGATGAAATGGCTGAATTTTACTCAATCTAAACAACTAGAGCCATGAAGATTATCCAAACTGACCATTGAGTATTACACCAAGCCATAATGTATATGAATGCTATCAAGATCATGACAAGATATGCATAATCAAGCCAAGCCACATAAGTAACAATCTGTTGACACCAATTTTGTCCGAAAGTTTTTACGGCACGTTACCTTCCAAGATTTTTTTGCGTACCATACATACTACATTTGAGTGACGAATTTTTACGGTATGTTTGTAGGGCAAGAGAAAAGTTTATGTCAAATTTTCAGCTCATTCGGAGCACATATGCTCACTCGAATAGGATAATACGGCCGGATGACATACGCAAAGCACAAGTCCATCTTCCAGGATTTTTTGTGTGTGCTACATATTACAATCGAGTGGAAAATTTTTATGGCATGTTTGTGGTGCAAGTGAAAGTCTTGTGTTTAATTTTCAGCTCATTCGGAGCACATATGCTCACTCGAATAGGATAATACGGCCGGATGACGTACAAAAGCACAAGTCCACCTTCCAGGATTTTTTGTGTGTGCTACATATTACAATCGAGTAGCGAATTTTTATGGTATGTTTGTGGTGCAAGTGAAAGTCTCGTGTTTAATTTTCAGCTCATTCGGAGCACATATGCTCACTCGAATAGGATAATACGGCCGGATGACGTACGCAAAGCACAAGTCCACCTTCCAGGATTTTGTGTGTGTGCTACATATTACAATCGAGTGGAGAATTTTTATGACATGTTTATGGTGCAAGTGTAAGTCTCGTGTTTAATTTTTAGCCCATTCGGAGCACATATGCTCACTCGAATAGGATAATAAGATAGCCATGAATTGGGAGCTTCAACTACCCATCATGTGCATGCATGCATGAATTAGGAGGAGCCCACGTCCAGCATATTAGCCCACTCATTTGCATGCTTGTGCGTGTGTAGAGGCTTGTAGCAATAATAATAATAATAATAATAATAATAATAATAATAATAATAATAATAATAATAATAATAATTAGGAAAAGAAAATCAAAGTGAGAAGTTACCATAACTTCTCTTTATGAACCACCCCTTATCCTTGCTCTATAAATAGGGGTAATGGTATAGAAAAGGAGGATCTTTTGGTAGGAAAAAAAGAGGAAACGCTGGCCATTTGGAGAGAAAAGGAAGCATACACAAACACCAGAGAGGAGAAACTATAGAAAAATAGAGAAAGCTTTTAGAGAGGGAGGGTTACACAAGCAAAGGTGAAATTCTTGCTCTTTCTCTCTCTCTCTCTCTTTTGCCCTTAGGTTCGGCCATTGCGGTACAAATTAAGGTGCTTCATTTTCTTTTATGCTTTCGCCCCCTTGGTTCGGTCCCGTTAGGCGGATACAAACCCCGAAGAACGAGTGCTTGATCTCTCATCTCTTAGGTTCGGTCCCCTACAAATGGATACAAATCAAGGCGAGGCATGAAGACCTCATCTTCTTGGTTCGGTCCCGTTAGGTGGATACAAACCCAAAGAACAAGGGCTCGATTCCTCGTCTCTTAGGTTCGGTCCCCTACAAATGGATACAAACCGAGAGTGAGAAGATTGAAAACCCCATTGCCCCAATTCGGTCCCCTCAAATGGACACGAATTAGAGGTGGGTGTATGCTGCAAAAAATAATAATAATGCATGAACAAATGTTAAAAAACCTTCCCCGCGGTTACGCTACATGCTAGTGGTAATACAAGGTGGAGCAAAACATTTAATTTCTACTATACGACATACTCAAAATCTATGGCATGTTAGTAGTAATACAAATATTAAAACAACAAGCTTCATCTCGGTTATGCTACATGCAAGCGCTCGATATTTGCAAGCACTATGCAATGCTAGTAGTAATACAAGGCGGGGCAAAACAATAAAATAATTAGTTCTAAACTTTCATACACTGCGTGCATAAAATCCATGGCACGCTAGTAGTAATAAAAATATTAAGAAACAACCTTTGCCTCGGTTACGCTACATGCAAGCGCTCAATATTTGCAAGCGTTATGCAATGCTAGTAGTAATACAAGCGAGTAAAACAATGAAAAATAAAATAATAAAATACTTCTATTATACTACATGCATAAAATCCGTGTCATGCTATTAGTAATAAAAATATTAAGAAACAACCTTCGTCTCGGTTACGCTACATGCAAGCGCTCAATATTCGCAAGCGTTACGCAATGCTAGTAGTAATACAAGCGAATAAAACAATGAAAAATAAAATAATAAAATACTTCTATTATACTACATGCATAAAATCCGTGTCATGCTAGTAGTAATAAAAATATTAAGAAACAACCGTCGCCTCGGTTACGCTACATGCAAGCGCTCAATATTCGCAAGCGTTATGCAATGCTAGTAGTAATACAAGCGAGTAAAACAATGAAAAATAAAATAAAAAATACTTCTATTATACTACATGCCTAAAATCCGTGTCATGCTAGTAGTAATAGAAATATTAAAAAAACAACCTTCGCTTCGGTTATGCTACATGCGAGTGCGCAATATTTGCAAGCGCTATGCAATGTTACAAGATGAAGCAAAATAATAATAAAAAATTGAAATAATTAAACTTCAATCATGCTACATGCATAGGTTCACTAAAAAATAAAATCATATGCAATGTTAGCAAAATAATATAAATGCAGCTAAAATACCCTCACGCAAGCATCCATCAGCAACGCCAAGATTGAAGACCTTTTCTTTTATATTTTTGTAATAGTCATATGTTGTAATGTTTATGTTAGAATTCTTAATCAGGGGTTTTCTCACAAAACCGAAATAATTAAACTTCAATCATGCTACATTCTGGAAGTAATGGACCGCAATACCTGATTCCTTTGTCTCATTTTCAATTAAATTTAATTAACTTGTCGCTAATGACGTGGACGCGGGTTCACGCCCATTTTCCCGTCATCACAATCTGAATATTAGATGAATTTGTTAGCATGTTAAGCCATTCAAAATCAAAGTCTAGCTAGAGGTATCCAAAGATGATGCAAGCTATGTCAATAATCTAAGTGGAACCAAGAAGCTAGAATTGAGTCAAATCAGAGTGCTACAAGTTCAAAAATGAATCATATGTTCAAGTACTTGATTCTTTTTGTATTTAAGCAAATTTAGCACAATGGATATATTTTTCTTTTAAAACTCATGGTCGTTTCCAGCCAAAATTTTTGTCATGTGCTAGATCTTAAGCCTTGTGCAACCACTCCAAGCAAGAAGCTTAAGGAGATGATCTTGGTCATCCAAAACTCCCCCTGAGTTCATGCCTAGTGCAATGGCAAGCACCCGGCATCCTGATCGTTTGGACCTCCGACTCCACCTGAGTCTAGTCCCAATCCACCTCGCCGCTGCCTGTCGTGTCCATCCGACACCGATCAACTGGATCTCCGACTCCACCTGAGTCTAGTCCTGGTCTGTTCCGTCGCATACGACCGCAACCGACATCCAACCGTCTGGACCTCCGACTCCTTCCTGAGCCTAGTCCCGGTTTGCTCGTCGTTGCCCGTCGTGTCCATCACCAGTTGCTCCTGCTCCGGTTCCTCGTCTCCTGACTCACAACCACCTCAGCAGCCTCGATCATCTTCGGTATCCCTGACTGTCTGGACCTCAACACCTCCTGTGCCTAGTCTCGGTCCTCCTCGCTTCACCATGACCTAGCTCCGAAGTCCTGCAGCCACACAGACAAGCAAACCGTCACATAGCACCACACGAAACAACATAATCAATAATAGCATTAATGAAAGGTACTCAACCCTAGAATACCCAAAACAAACTCAAACTCTCTAACACAACCGTCAATTACTCATCACAAACATGGGGATACCTCCACATGGTCTCTCAGAGGTTTTGTTGGTCAGAACTTTCATAGATGGCAGACCAGAGCCAAGTTTTGACTCATGTCTTTGCCACTGTAGTTTGTTACCCAACTGTAGTATCCATTTACGATTGAACAACACATGCAGTTTGATAATGCGAATAACGCTGCCCTTGGCTTATTCTGACCATTCTGGTAGATCAGCTCTATGATGTGCACATGGTCTAAAAGTCTACTACAGAGTTGTGGAATACACTTGAGCACAAATATGCAGAGGTAGAGGCAAATCGTTGGCTCTACATGTCTGAGCACTTCTTTGACTTTAGCATGGATAAGGCTAAGTCCATAGTTCGATAAGCTCAAGACCTCCAGCTATTGGTTGGTGAGATTGTTCACCTGGGTTGTGTGTTGCCTCCTAAGTTTGTGGCTGTGGGTATTGTTGCCAAACTTCCTGTTAATTGGCGGGATTTTTGCCACTAGCTTGAAGCATAAGAGGGAAGAGATTTTTGTTGAGGATCTCATTGCTGCCCTCGATGTGGAAGAAAAGCCAGAGCAAAAGATGCACCCACCTCTTCTGGTCAGAACAATGCTAATGTCATAGAGAAAAAGACAGTTGGAAAAAAAATACAAATTCAATAAATCAAACAAGACAACTAGCTTTAAGAAGAAGAAAATTGAGAAAAGAATTTGAGAGACATCACTTGCTTTGTGTGCAGAAAAGACGATATGGCGAAGGACTGTTGCTATTGCAAGGGTAGAGATGGTGAGCAACCAAAAAAGAAGTCTATCAGTATGTTCATAGGCAAGGCCTCAACTTCAGGAGGGTATGGTTATTCTCCTATTGTCATTTTAGCATGCCAATCCACTGATTGGTGCATTGATACCAGTGCTAATATTCACATATGTTCTGATATCTCTTTGTTTTCTTCTTAACAAGTAGTAGAGGCTTCCTTCATCCTAATGGAAAATAGGTCACATGCTTCTATTCTTGGTGTTGGCATGGTGGATCTAAATCTTACTTTAGGGTAAATTATCCACATGAAGAACGTGCAGAAGAACGTGCAACATGCTCTTACAATAAACAAGAACCTCGTTAGTGGTTCTCTCCTATACAGGGATGGTTATAAGCTAGTCTTTGAGTCAAATAAAGTTGTAATGTCTAAGTTCAGGAATTTTATTGGTAAAGGCTATGAGAGCGAAGACTTGTTCCACCCAAGTACTTTAGAGTCTTGTTATAACATGAATGTTGCAACTGGTTTAAATAAATACGAGGCAAATATTTGGTATTTTCATTTCTGTCATATTGGTTTTGATAGTATAGTTAGAATGTCCATATGAGATTTAGTTCAAAAATGTGGAATTATCAAAGGATCAAAGTGACAGTCATATGTGCAAACAAAGCAACATAAAAATCCCTTTAAGCGATTAGAGGACGAAAAGAACTTGGCACCATTAGATCTTGTTCATTCAGACTTGTGTGACATAAATGGATTGTTAACAAAAGGAGGCAAAATATATTTTCTAACTTTTATTGATGGTGCAACATGCTATTACTACGTGTATTTGCTAAAAACTAAGGATGAATCTTTAAACTACTTTAAGATCTGTAAGGCCAGCGTTAATAATCAACTAGAGAAGAAAATAAAAGGACTGATGTTTGATCATGGAGGAGAGTACATCTCTCATGAATTTTTTCAATTCAGTTATGAGCTTGGAATAGGCCATGAATTGATGTCACCATATTCACCACAATCAAATGGGGTAACTGAGAGGAAAATCCGGACACTAACAGTTTTGGTTAATACCATGTTAGAAAGTGCTGGTATGTTTAAGGTATGGTGGGGGAAAGCTATATTAACAACAACTTTCATCCTAAGTAATCACTAAAATGGGTGAGATTACTTCGTGTGAGGGATAGAAGGGTAGAAAACCTAATGTCAATTTTCTGTGAACTTAAGGGTGTTTGGCAAAAGTCAATATACCATTGCAGAAAAAGAGACAACTTGGACTTAAACCAGTTGATTGTATTTTTCTAGGATATGCTCATAATAGCATGGCCTAGATTTTTAATAGTTAAATAGAAACTCCTAAGATTATTGCTGACACAATAATGGAGTCTAGAAATGCTTCATTCCTTAAGGATATTTTTCCTATGAGAATTGCAAGTAGTACTTTACGAACTAAGAATGTTCAAACTAAAAATATTGACAGTGAGAATAATCAAACTTCCAAACTTCACACTATTTCTAAACCCATCCGATATGTGATATCCCTAGGGAGAATAACAATCTAGTTGTAGAGGCTCCTCACAAGAGAAAGAGGCAAAGGATTGAGAAAACTTTTGGTGACGACTTTATGGTATTCCTCATGAATGATGTGCCAAAGACTCTTTCAAAGGTATATGTATCTTTTGATGTTGAGTATTAGAAAGAGACAGTCTGTAGCAAGATGGACTCTATCATGATTAATGAAACTTAAGAGATCATTAATCGTCCTATCGGATGCAAACCTATAGGATGCAAGTAGGTCTTTAGAAAGAAACTAAGGCCTGATAGTTCTATTGAGAAGTACAAGGCAATACTTATAACCAGGGATTACACCCAGAAAGAGGGAGATGATTTCTTTTATATATATTTTCCTATTGCCAAACTAACCACCATCAAAGTGCTCCTCACGTTAGTATCTTTCTATGGTCTATATGTCCATCAAAATAGACATGGATGGTTTTGTAAGTTTTGGACAAGAAAATGAGGTATGCAGATTATCAAAATCCTTGTATGGCCTAAAACAAGCATCTAAATAATGGCACGAGAAGTTTGCCAAAATCCTTACTGGTTTTGTTGTTAATGAAGCTGATAAATATGTATATTACCATTATGTTGGGGTTCAATGAGTGATCTTGTGTATGTATGTGGATGATATACTTATATTTGGAACAAAAATAGTCGTAATTGGTGAGGCCAAAATTTTCTTATCTCGATGTTTGATATAAAAGACTTGGAAGAGGCAGATGTTATTCAGAATGTTAAATTGATCAAGAATAGAGATGGGATTACTTTGAACCAATCTCATTATACTAAGAAAATATTGAGCTGGTTCGGCTTTGAAAATTGCAAAGTTACTCCAACACCCTATAATACGAGCATTAAGTTTTGAAAAAACCAGTGCCTAGGAAAAGAGCAACTGAGATATCTACGAATTATTGGGTTACTCATGTATTTAGCTGGTACCTGAAGACCTAACATTTCATTTACTATGAGGAAATTAAGTCGATCTATTTCTAACCCAAGAGATATCACTTGGAGGCACTTGAAAGAGTATTGCATTACTTAACAGGCATAACATCTTTTGAAATTCACTGTAGTGTATATCATTCTATATTAGAAGGATACAGTGAGTCCAGTTGGATCTCTAATGTGGATGAGATTAGAGATACAAGTGGCTATGTGTTTACTTTAGTTGGTATTGCAGTTTCATAGAGGTCACGCAAATAGACCATATTGACAAGATCAACCATAGAAGCAAAACTTGTAGCACTTGACACATCCACTATTGAGGCTGAATGGCTAAGAGTTTCTGTTAGATTTGCCATTGGTTGAGAAATTAATACCGGTAACCTTGATGTACTGTGATAATCAAACAATGTTGGCTAAAGTCACAGGTACTAAGTATAATATAAAGTCCTTCAGACATGTGGAGCTTAGGCTTAAATCTGTCAGAAACTAACAAACTCAGAGTGATTGACATGAATTATATTCGCATTAGGGAAAATCTAGCAGACCCTTTTACAAAAGGGTGTTAGCACAAAAAGCGATTTTCGTTGCATTTATGGACACGGGAATGAGGCCTATTTGAGTTACATCACAATGGTAACCCGTATCTTCTTGATCAGAGATCCTATGACTTAGGCAATAGAAAAAAATAAGTTGATGTTGTAACAAGAGAGTACATACTCAGTCCCTGTTCGTATTGGCTTCTGCTTAGAAAAGCTAAAAGACAATGCGAACACATGGCTTCTCTACTCCTCTCGCTACCATCTCACTCTAGGGATAAGGCAGGGGGTCACAGGTGCATCATGCACCTCACTCCTATCACGCGTATGCATCTTTCCCTCACTTTTTCCACCACTTGCCTCCTCCTTTTAAAAGCTACTTTTTTCAGTTATTACTATTCATTTTCAGCCAAAAGCCATTAATAAAAGCCAATATGAACGCCCTCTCATTATACCTGTGTCCTAATAGATAAAGTATTCTCCACTGTATGGAGGATTGACATAAAGTCTTAGTGTATTCTGCTGTCCAAATAAGAAAAAAGTTATTAGCCTATAGGATACCTAGAAAGAATACACATATTTGATGCTAACTATGTAGGTGCAGTTCACGAGAATAGGGTATTCTCTAGAAATCTCATAAGCAGATAAGAGAGCATAACCATATAACGCTTTATTTAGGCGTGGTTCATTGGCAGCATAGTATCAGTTGAGATTTTAAGTATGATTATAAAATGCTATGAATTCAAGGTATAGTCTATTCAACATATGTGAAAAGATGCATCTTGCTAATTTAGGTGTAAGTTCAACCCGTATAGGACTTACACCATAAAACCGATATATTAACAACACTTCAGTAAAGCAATCTTTAACATCTTTTTGTTCCTTGCTTTGGAATTGGTAGGAGATTGTTAGAAATAGGACTACATAAGTGTAATGCCCATTTCCTATAATTCCAAAGTATGCATGGTTTAGTACCATATTGCCTAACTAAGTGGAGGGAAGGCAATTTATAACATGGAGTCCTTGCCACTTCTTAAAACATATGACACATGAATGGCATGAGAAGAACATTGGCTAAACACACGCGTGTGCACGCACACGCACGTGTATGTGTATATTTTTGCCTAAAAAATCGCGTGACTGGTGACTTGTGACACGTGATCGTGACGTGACATGGCGTGCCACTTAGCAGACCAAGTCCATCTTTCCTTTTGCGAACTGTGCATTTCTCTCTCCTTTTTTGAACTGTTTTGGAGCTGATAATCACAACATAAATATCATTATGTGGTTTGATGAGACAGTCACCAATGAGTTCATTATGTTTAATCGCGACAGTTACTAGTGAGTGATTGTAGCACCCTTAAAAGAGCCTAGAGACGTCCAGGAAAAGATATAGAATTCCTCCTTCATTCTTTCACACCCTCTCTGGATGGCTATGTTGTAGTATCAAGATGATCAACCATAGTGGCCTTTCTTACTAGCATGCATCGGGAAGGGAGGAGAGCGGGATCTCCGAACCATAGCTACAGAGAGAACCTGTATGGGGCGTTAATAAGCTTTCTAGGCAGCACAACCTGTGCAATCGCTTGGTTTCTTCCTCAACGTCAACTGCATCGAGCTAGCGTTGATTCCTGACTTCCTGTTCTTCATCAAGTCTAACAGTAAGTCATTCATGCGATCAAATGACATTGTTACTATACCTTTTTTAGTATTTTCTGAGTTTTGTATCACTAATCTTTTATTATATTTGTCTTCTATTAACATTTAAAATTAAAATATTATCCACATGTGGAGAGTCGAGATTGATTTTGGGGAAACTCAGCTAGCCGCGGCGCCATGATCCCACATCTTGTTTGTACAAGTTGTAGCTTTGCTAGACATTAAAAATATTATGAATAAAGCATATATAAAACGACGAAATAGAAAGCATAAACAAATCATAACAAACATTCGAGTCACACACAACTCCAGTCGTACCATTTGCAGAGAGCCAATACTACCGATCTTCATCCATGCCGGTCTTCCAAGGGTCTTCCGAGCATCGACCGGGTTCTGTAAGTTACGACTACCGACCGAGTACTATTTCGTATGATTACTGACTAGGTTCTGTAGCTTAAGACTATTGACCACGTTTTGCAGGCTTTTACTACTAACTACGTTCTCTAGGTTTCAACTACTGACTTACCTACTAAGATCCGCAACTTACAACCGGTTTACCATACTTACAATTGATCCAAAGTATCTTACGACCCATCTACTGTACTTACAACTAATCTAAAGCACTTACGACCAATCTAATGTATCTTATGACTGATCTACTGTTCGTACAACCAATCTACTATACTTATGACCGATCTATTTGCACTTACGACCGATCTAATGTATCATACCACCGATCTACTGCTTCTCACGACCGGTGTACTGTTCCTATGATTGGTCTACTTGAGTCGATGATTACGAGTCTAGCTGCGATCGAAGATGACGACTATGCCATCGGTCGAAAATGTCGACTATGTCTGCGGTCGAAGATCTCGACTACATCTGCGGTCAAAGATTTTGACAATGACTGTGGTCAAAGATTTTGACTACATCAGCGGTCAAAGAGTTCGACACAATAGCGGTCGATGATGTTGACCATGCAAGCGGTCGATATCACAACAACACCGGTGGTCAAAGATCAAAACTACTTAAGCGATCGAAGATCACAACCATGCCACCGGTCGAAGATCTCGACAACGCCAGTGGTCAAAGACCACGACCACGCAAGCGGTTGAACATCTCAACGATGCAAGCGGTCAAAATTTTCAACAGCGCTGCCAGCTTTCGACTTTGACTGCTACAGTTCTCTTTACTCACTCCAACCACTACGGTTTTCTTTGAGCTTGACTACTTTAGTTTTCTTCTCGACTACCATTGTTTTTAGTTCTCTTTTTGACTATGATTACTTTAGTTCTGTTTTCGACTTCACATACTCTACACGGGAGGAGTAGCTCACCAAAGACAATGACGACACTTGAGAAGGAGCGAAGGATGCTGGCGTCGTGGACTCTACCAGCGGCGAAGAGGTCCGTAGCGACAACGGTGTTTGGCAATAGAGAAGCCACAGAAGGGGTGTGCATGAGCTTGCATACATGCATGTGGAGGTACGAGTGAAAGGAATCGAGGTACAGCTCACCGAAGAGAGAAAGTCTTACGGCAGTGTTCTGGTCAGAGATGGAGAAGAAGGCCTAGATTGAGTGATCCACCGAGTGATCCACTACACAGAAGGTCAAACAAATGAGTAGCGTGCCCAGGGAAGAGATAAGGCATGTTGCAATGGAGCTGGTAAGGAGAGAAGTTAACACATGGTGGTGTGCCTGTCGGCGTCGCGTACGACTTTGGTTTTCTCGACGTTCGAGAACGGATTGCTCAAGGATCGTGCGCAAGAGATTGAGAGGGTGAGCTGAGGAGAAATGACACGGTCGAAGGGGTTTTATAGGCACGGGAAGACAATCGAGCAGAGTGGTCAAAACTCGCTGGGGAACGTCAGGTGCAGAAGGAGATAAGAGGGAAGATATGCGTCGTGTTTGAGGTGACAGGTAGGTGAAGTTGGCAGCAGTAGAGAGCGAAACCGCAGGTGCGGCGTCTAAAACGGGGCGCTCAAGCCACGACCACGGCGGAGCTGGCACATGCACGTGAGGTGGAAGACGATTGCTGCCAGTGGGCTTGGCGCGTCAGCAAGCGAAGAGAGATGGCCTGATGGGATTGTTTGGTTATACACTTGACATGCAAAGGGTTTAGGAATCTGTGTTCGAGTACTTGTGTCCAGTCGAAGTTCTCAAGAAAGTCCAAACCGATCAAAGCTCTCGAGTGAGTGCAAACAGGTCGGAGATTACAAGGGTTGGCTTAACATGAGAGTGGCACAGAGCATGACCACGTTGTCACAGCATAGCAGCGGAATAGGCAGTATAGCATGGCGCGTAGGGCAAAGGAGAGGAGCAGGTCTGAGCCACGTCGGCGTGATGCAGGTGGAGACATGACGAGGCGGGAGCACAGGACATGGGCTGTCAGTAGAGAGGAGAAACGATGGGCGTGGTATTCAAAACGATAAGCATGGCGTCAAAACCAGTGGCCTGTGTTCATGCTGGCTGGAGGTGGAAGAAAGGTATTGCAAGTGGGCCACACTCGGCAGTGAGAGAGAAAGAAAGAGTGAGGTAGGCTAAAAGGTTTGAGCAAAAGTTAGACACATCAGATGAGCTTGAAAGATTATGAGAATCTTTGCGAACGCTCTTGATAGAGTTGATGATTGTGTAAAAAAGGTATTCAAAAAGTTTAAAAATTTTCTCATTTTTACATGTCGGCCTAGAATTTGGGATATTACATATTCGATCGTATCCGATCCGTTTCTATCCCTAGATGTAATATGGGCTATTTGATTATTATTATTATTATTATTATTATTATTATTATTATTATTATTATTATTATTATTATTATTATTATTATTATTAGGCCTACGAATAGAAGTGCAAGGCTAGGGCTCCATTTTTCTTTTCTTTATTTCTTCTTTTTTTGGTTTCATACTTTTCACACTTTGGCAACCTGACACGTTCTACAGTTGCTCGTGTGTGGTTGCCGTGCAGCCAAAACAGGTACTTGTTTTTTTTATAATACTCAACATGAGTTCAATACTTCATTTAATTTTAACCCAAAAGCGGTGCTAAGTGCTAATTAGCTAGTAAGTTTTTGTTTGGAGCACTTGGATTTCATAGGGTTCTAATTCCTCAAGAATTCCTTCGTTTCCAACAGAATCATTGGCCCGTTCATAAAATTCCACGAAAACTTTTGCAATAAGCGGTTTGATCCCTCTAAAATCCCTAAAAATACTCTACACTCGAAAAGGCCATAAAATTAATTAGTCCATGGATGCATGGACGCTAGTTTCCAGGAAAACTTTGCAATGAAGAAAGGCGAGCTCAACATGGCTCGTCACTCCGAAGTCAGTACACTGTGCAGCTCAAAGGCATGATTCATGAGTACTACTAATCTTTACCAACACCTTTTGAGTCCGTGACCACGCTTCCCACTTCACAGTTCAGACATGGCCAGGTCCCCTATCCGTTGGTCCCCACTGGCCGACCAGGCAAACCGGCCATCGCCCTACGACGAAGTACTCTGCTCGGTTTTAAAATATAAGATATATATAACTTTTGCTATCTCGTTTCAAAATATAACATATGTAGTTTTATTGATCTTTTCTTTCTTTCGCCCCTATTAACAAGCCGTCTCTCTTCAACATTTATAACTAAATACCCACACGACTATCCCGTCCAACTGACCCACATTCGTCCGGGCAATAAACGCCGACACATGCTCACCTGATCAATGCTCCCTCCCCGACCGTTACATTCAAACGCGCCAATCCGACCGTTAGCCCCATAAAAAACACTGCAAAGCCACACTCGCTCCCTCCCAGATCAGATTTCCTGGGCCCCTCGTGTTTTCCCCTGCAAACTATCCACACATTTCAGCTTAAGCTTCTGATATTTTACTTTTTTTTTACTATTTATAAATTTTATTTTTTCTAGCTTTTTTGCCAGTTCTTTTTTCCCGTATTCGTTTGCGTGGTCCATGATTAACTAACATATTTTTTTTATTTTTAAATTTAGTTACACCAAATAAGTCATCATCAGTTACGGTGTAATTTCAATCAACTACAGTACAATTTTAACCATAAATCAACTTATTTCAGTCCAACCGAGCGGTACCGTCTTACCACCTCGTAATCCCAGCAAGATCACGCGCCCCATATATCTGATGACCCGAATCCTTTCCCACCACCTATGGCCGCTCTCCTCGCCGCCCTCCGCTTCCTGCCACTCTTGCTAGCGGCAACGGCGCCGCAGATTACAGCAGCGGCTCCGGTGACCGTGGCCGCGGCCAAGAATGTCAGCATCGACTCGGCCACGCTGTCCTTCTCGGACCTTACGCTGCTGGGGGACTCCTTCCTGCGGAACGGCTCCGTGGGGCTGACGCGCGAGACGGGCGTGCCGTCGTCCGGCGCCGGCAGCGTGCTCTGCAGCCGCGCCGTCGCGTTCCGGGGCCCCGCCGGCAACAACGCCACCGCATCTTTCGCGTCCAGGTTCTCGTTCGTCATTGCCAACCAGAACGCGGGTTCCACCGGAGGCGATGGCATCGCCTTCTTCATCTCCCCCAACAGCGCCACGCTCGGCGCCACCGGCGGCTACCTCGGCCTCTTCAACTCCTCGGCCGGGGCCGCCGGCGCCAAGAGCAACGAGTCGGCCATCGTCGCCGTGGAGTTCGACACCATGGCCAACGTGGAGTTCGATGACCCCAGCGACAACCACGTCGGGCTGGACGTCGGCTCGCCGGTGTCCGTCGACGCCGTCGACCTCGCCGCTTCAGGGATCATCCTCAAGAGCGGCAACGTCATCACGGCGTGGATCGACTACCACAACGCCGAGCACCTACTAGAGGTGTCCCTTAGCTACTCCGGTGTCAAGCCGAAGCGGCCCGTCCTCTCCATGGCCGTCGACCTCTCGGGGTACCTGAAGGAGGCCATGTACGTCGGCTTCTCGGCGTCGACGGAGGGGAGCACCCAGCAGCACACCATCAAAGAATGGACCTTTCAGACGTTCGGCTTCCCGTCCACCGCCAATGCCTCCGCCTTCTCCAACAACGTGTCAGAGCAGGCGGTGGTGCCGGGCGCGGCCGCGAGCGGCGGCGCCCGCAAGAAAAGGGGCCGCGCCATCGGCATTCTCGGCCCCGTCGCGCTCGCCGTCGCGTTCGTGTTCTTCGCCTGGGTGTCCGTGAAGAAGCTGATAGAGCTCACCTCGAGGAAGGACGCCGCCCTCCTGCCGGAGCTCCTCAAGGGGCCGAGGAAGTTCAGCTACAAGGAGCTGAGCATCGCGACCAGAGGATTTCACGCGAGCAGGGTCATCGGCAAAGGCGCCTTCGGCACGGTGTACAAGGCCGCCATGCCGGCCGCGGTCACCACCTACGCCGTGAAGCGGTCGACGCAGGCGCACCAGAGCCGGAGCGAGTTCGTCGCCGAGCTCTCCGTCATCGCCTGCCTCCGGCACAAGAACCTCGTCCAGCTCGAGGGCTGGTGCGACGACAAGGGCGAGCTGCTGCTCGTGTACGAGTACATGCCCAACGGCAGCCTGGACAAGGCGCTATACGGCGAGCCCTGCAAGCTCTCCTGGCCGCAGCGGTACACCGTCACCGCCGGCATCGCGTCCGTGCTGTCCTACCTCCACCAGGAGTGCGAGCAGCGCGTGATCCACCGGGACATCAAGACCAGCAACATCCTGCTCGACGGCAACCTCAGCCCCCGGCTCGGCGACTTCGGGCTCGCCCGCCTCATGGACCACAACAAGAGCCCGGTGTCCACACTCACCGCCGGGACCATGGGCTACCTTGCGCCGGAGTACCTGCAGTCCGGCAAGGCCACCGAGCAGACCGACGTGTTCAGCTACGGCGTGGTGGTGCTCGAGGTGTGCTGCGGGAGAAGGCCGATCGACAAGGAGGAGACCAAGGAGGGGAGCGAGAGCAAGAACGTCAACCTGGTGGACTGGGTGTGGCGGCTGCACGGCGAAGACCGGCTCGTCGAGGCCGCGGACGCGCGGCTGGCCGGGGAGTTCGATCGGGAGGAGATGCTGCGGCTGCTGCTCGTCGGTCTGAGCTGCGCGAACCCGAACTGCGAGGAGCGGCCGGCGATGCGGCGGGTGGTGCAGATACTGAACCGCGAGGCCGAGCCGGTGCCCGTGCCGCGGAAGAAGCCGCTGCTCGTGTTCAGCTCCAGCGCGTCCACCAAGCTGCAGGAAATCGCCTTCTCCTGCGGCGACGACGTGCGGGGAGGCTACATGGTCAGCAAGCCGGCGTCCCCCAAGTCAGAGGGAGCCGACATAGAACGCTGATACGATGAAGCAGCAATTAACGTATATGGATTACTTACCAGTGTGATTCTTATACACATTTGTTCTTGTGATGTGTGTTCATAAGGGGAATATAGGTAATAACCGCCTCTGTTGTATGAGTTATTGCAATATACTTATACATCAGCCGACGTGTGTTGCCCCAAATTTCAGACAATGTCTCTCAAACTTCGCCGGTGTCATGGCACAACAGTCTCAGATTTGGGTGTATCTAGTTATCACCCGGATGTTTTCTGCTTAACAATCACCCAAATCTGAGACCGTTGGATTAGAGATCCAACGGTCTCTTTTTTTAAAGGGAGGAGATTTTTTTTTGAAGGAGGGGGAGATTTTTTTGGAGAGGGTGGGGGAGAATTTATGGCCATTAGATCTCTAATCCAACGGTCTCAGATTTGAATGATAGTTAGGAAGAAAACATCTAGATGATGTTTATCGATACCCTAAATAATTTCCTGATGCAAACATGCCAAACACCAAGCAATCGAACAAACCATCTCTCAGAATCTAACATCTCCCAAAAGCAATCTCACAAACGCTACGCTCATCTTTGTCACGCCTTATGTCATGCTCTCCGCACAAACACACGTACACAAAACACACACAAAAAGCACTAACTCACTAAACGGCCGCGTTGCACACGCACCCCTTCTGCCTGCACAGTGGGCGGCGGCACTGGCCCAAGCCCTGGCCTCCTCCTGCTCTCGTCAGCAGGTGGGAATCCACTGGGTGAGCTTCATTAGGCTTTAGTCCGATGAAGCCCACCCTCTGGCCCACCCCCAACCCCTCCCCCTAAGATAGGTCAACCCACCCCATCCACCCCACACACCAAAATCAGACTTCAAAAAGGAAGACCTCGAGAGAACACGCACCTTAGTCTCCAGTCTCAGTAACTCACAAGGAGGGGCACCCACTAGCACGACGATTGGTGGGCGGTAGCCCAAGCTAGGGGAAGCCAGTAATGGGCTATGGGTACCAATATAGTAGGGTGACGAGTGGCAGCCCACACCATATATGGCTGGTTGGGCAGCGAGAGGTCAGGACAGCGAGGAGTGGAGGCGGTTGAACCGGCGAGGAGCATAGCAGCACTAGTAAGTAGCTCGGTGGTCGACCGAGGAGGCGTGGAGGGGAAGCTCGACGGCTGGTTGTGGAGGCGAGGAGCAGTGGAAGCTGGTAGGGTTATGGGGAGGAGGTCTGATGACCGACAAGGTCGCGGGGAGGCGAGCTAGCACAACCGGCAATGAGATTGGGTTCGCAAGGAGACGAGCAAGAGGCAACCAACAGTTGAGTGACTGAGTGAGTAGCTGAGAGTAGAGGTAAACTTCTTTATATTGATTTATTGACAACTTATTCCTAACTAGCTAGATAAACATACTATATGTACTTAGTTTATCCTTTTATTTCTATAATATCAAAAATTATATATATCATTGACCAACTTGAATTCTTAGAGATTAAAATAAAATTATGATTTATGTGTTTCGATTAGAATTGATGTGTCATATTTTGTTGATAGATTTGCAATAATGGAGAAATAACATATTTCATAGATGTCATGATATTTCAAAACTTGCTCAAATGATGATTGAAACAAAAAAAAGATTAAATTTTCCCATTGGTATATTGGATTACTTACCAGTGTGATTCTTATACACTGTATGCATGGCACAATCAGAGAGGGTGATGATTGCCTCTGCTTTTTGATACTTGAAAATAAATCTTAAACTAGAAAAAACAATCTAAATTACCAGATGAAGATTTTGATCGCAAATAATTCAACATCTTACTCTTAACTCTTTTGCACGTGCTCGATGAACACTTCGATCGCTCGCTACGACTGCTCGCTACGATCGCTTGCTCGACCGTGCACAAGCTTGATGAATATTACAACCGCTGAGCATTGCTCTGTGACCAGTTTGTATGTAGTCGAAATCTTCTGCCGCTTTGATCGCTCGATCTATTTCTCTATTTTTTTCTTGGCAGTGAATCAACACATTTGCACGTGGTTGTATGCTTTAGCCCAATCACAACACTAGCAATCTTCAACAAATCACAAACCAAATTTATTCAAGATAATATTTATTGTTGGATTTCTGTGGATTTACAAAGTGCCTTCACAAGCATCCCTAAAAACCTTCTCGACGAAAGCCTTCTCAAACCCACAAGCTTTCTCCCCGAAAGCCCTACCAAAAATCACACCTTAGCCCTTAGCATCTTCCCGCTTTTATAGGCTAAAATCCAAACCATGTCCACCTCAAACATGAACTCAAAACCTTACCTCTACCAAAAACTAAGGGACCCAAAACCCTTCCTAATACAGGTTTTACAATATCTCTAACCCTTCCTGTTATGGACTCCTTCTATAACATCTCCAATCACACCATGTGACAAAGTCTCTAGGACAGCACCTCCTGTATCTTCATCACGCATCATCACCACATGTTGAAGCCTTTGGGAACGCACCTCTCGTATCTTCTCCACACATCATTCGCACATATCAAAGCCTCTAGGAACACACCTCCTGTATCTACTCTACGTATCATCAACCTTCGTGTCGAAGCCTCTTGTATCACACCGCCTGTAGCTTTTCTACGAATCACCACCTATAATCTTCATGTGTTCCAGCATGAGCCTGATCATCTCACGTGACATCCTTGATCGCTTGGCTTCAGACTTCCCCATTCTAATCCTGATCCTTCTCATCACCGACCATGATCGTCTTCACACCCACCTATACATCAAAGACCAAAGAAACTTTTCCCAAGCACAATTTCTTCACAACTTGACCAACATCAGCACACACACGAATCACATACCCTTGTCTATTTATAGACAAGAACCAAACCAGCCACGAATACCAATCAAGTCATCCACGACCACAAATTCCAACTCTCTCCAGAAATCCACATTCGACCATTTAGCACGACCAGCAATTCCATTGCTTTCCAAAACACCAATTCAAACCACTCATTACGACTGCTAGCACATCGAATACTCGAAAACCACAAGTACTTAGGAGTTACCATCTTTCCACTCAAAACACATGGGAATCACATCATCGCTATCAACCATAGAATCATCGAGTACCGATTATCGAATACCACGACCACCTGACCACCATGCACCAGCCAGGCATCCCACTAGCCTAACATGAGTACTCGAAGTACTCGAAGATTACAAGAATTGAAGCATTCATACCAACAATGAAGTCTATAAGTACAGACCGAGAAGTCAATAGCAACTGATCGCAAAGCCTTCAACAACAAATCGCGAGGTCTACGACAATTGACCGAAAAACCAATGACAATAACAGCAAACCACAATGACTATGACTATGACAGTAGTCTGTGAAGTCTACGACTATTCAATATCGACCAGTGAAATCTACAACCATGAAAAGTACTATAGCTATGACTATCGATCAGTTACCTATAGCAGATGATCTTACAACCTCCGTCCGGTTCATTGTATCTAAGATCGGTTCACTGTTGCTTACGATCGATTCCCTGTTATTTATGATCGGTTCCTTGTTGCATACTTGACAGCTCATGATCGTAACATCAACATGGTCATAACCAACAGACAACGTGGTCGTAAACGACTCTGAGTGAGCGTGGTCATAACCAACAAATAAAATAGTCGTAAACGACTCTGAGTGGTCGTAAACATCAGTTGGGCCATCACCCTTCAAGGTCCAAGCCAGACGTGGTCAACATCTGTCGTGGTCGAAATCGGAGTGGTCAACTTATTATGGTCGAAGCCAGCCGTACGATCCTCTAATGCCACTCGAGTGTCATTTGATGTTCTGATGGCACTCAAAAGCCGTTCGATACCACTCGAGTAGACTAAAACCACTCGGAGCAATCAAAACCACTTGAACCCAAGCAAAACCACTCGGAGCAAAGCAAAACTAGTCGTAGCAGACTAAAACCACTCAGAACAACCAAAACCACTTGAACCCTAGTAAAACCACTCAGAGCAAAGTAAAAGCACTCATAGCAAACTAAAACCACTCGGAACCGACTGAAACTACTCGGAGCAGATCAAAACAGTTCAGACATGAGCAAAACTACTCGTACGCAACCAAACCACTTGAACTTCAAACCTTCAACTGCGATCGACTGAAACTTTTATAAATGCAAATTTCAAAGCAATCCAAATATAAATTATTCATCATCACTTTTAATCATGACCATCGACATGGTCTAACATACACATTTGTTCTTGTGATGTGTTCATAAGGGGAATATAGGTAATAACCCCCTCTGCTGCATGAGTTATTGCAATATACTTATACATCTGCCGACGTGTGTTGCCCCAAATTTTAGACAATGTCTCTCAAACTTGTGGTTACCAAGAACACAAAGGTGTCATGGCACACTTGATGCAAAAATCAGCAATCGAACAAACCATCTCTCAGAATCGAACATGTCCCAAAAGCAATCTCACAAACACTACGCACATCCTTGGCACGCCTTATGTCATGCTCTTCGCACAAACACACATACACAAAACACACACAAAAAATCACTAACTCACTAAACGGCCATGTTCATCAGTGCAGGCATGCCCTTCTACCTGCGTAGTGGGTGGCGGCACTGGCCCAAGCCCCAACCTCCTCCTGTGCTCATCAACAAGTGCAAATCCACTGGGTGAGCTTCATTAAGCTTCAGTATGATGAAGTCCACCCTCCGACTCACCCCAACCCCTCCCCCTAAGATGGGTCAGCCCATCAGATCTTCCATCCACTCCACACACCAAGAATAGATGTCAGAAAGGAAGACTTCAAGGGAGGACACACCTTAGTCTTCTGGTCTTACTGACTCATAGGGAGGGGCACCCGGTAGCACGACGATCAATGGACAACGGCCTGAGCTAGAGGAAGTCAATAGTGGGCTATGGGCAGCTGGCACGGTAGGGCGATGAGTGGCGGCCCACACCAGATATGGCTGGTTGGGTAGCCGAGAGGCCAGGACGGCGAGGATTGAAGGTGGTCAAACTGGCGAGGAGTGGAGCAGCACTAGAAAAGCGCCTCGATGGCTGACTAGGGAGGCGTGGACGTCGTGGAGCAGCTAAGAAGGGGAAGCTCAGCAGTCGGTTGTGGAGGTGGGGAGCAGTGGAAGCCGGTGAGGTCATGGGGAGGAGGTCCAATGACTGACAGGGTCGTGGGGAGACGAGCTAGCACAACCAGCAACAGCGGGGGATTGGGTTCGCAAGGAGGCGAGCAAGAGGCGACCGACAGATTGGGTGACTAAGTGAGTAGCTGAGAGTAGTGGTGAACTTCTTTATACTGAGTTATGGACCATTTATTCCTAGCTAGCTAGATAAACATGCTATATGTACTTAGTTTATCCTTTTATTTCTATATTTTTCGAAATTATATTGTCATTGACCAAGTTGAATTCTTAGAGATTAAAATAAAAACTATGATTTATATTTTCCAATTAGAATTGATGTGTCATATTTTGTTGACAGATTTGCAATAATAAAGAAATGATGGATTTCACGGATGTCGTGATATTTCAAAACTTCCTCAAATGATGGTTGAAACCGAAAAAGATAAAAAATTTCCCATTGGTATATCACCTCATCGAGTTGACATTGATCCTCTCAGTCATAACAGCATCTGTTGAGAGAATATTTTTAACAATGAATATTATCAAAATAAATTTGTGCAACAAAGTAGCCGATGAGTGTGACTCAATGATTTAATGGTATGCTACATTGAGCGAGAGATATTTATAAGTATTGATAATGATAAAGTCATAAGACAATTCTAAGATATCAAATCTTGCGGAATGAATTTACCACATAATTTTAGCTAAGTTTTTTTGAAGTTTTGAGTTTATTCTTTATTTTTATTCTGACTTCACTACTGCTGGTAGGTCAGAACCTTGAAGCGGCACGCGAGGTACACGACGTAGCAGACAACGCCAAGGACGACCAGGAGGAACACGTAGACGGACCACTAGAGCTCCCGGCAGCTGCCCGCAATCTATTGCAAGAACATTCAAGTTACCAAGGTTGGCAGGTATCTCGATCTGACTTGTGGGATTGTTACGATCCAGTGAGACCATTCTGATCCTGATCTTATGTAGGATCTAAATTAGGCATAACCAAAAGAGACAATGGTCTAAATAAAATTACGATTTCTGATTTCTGATCCTACAAATGGATCATATGATCCTTAGTAGCGACCACGAAGCAAATGCTAGCCATTGAAAATCGAAGTTGTCGTAAAGAATGGGAAATCTTGGCTAAATACCCTTTAAATCCCACCGCCATGGTCGACTGTATCAATCAGATGGTCTTTTCTGTAAGCAAGTTTGCTACTATATGAATTTAATACCAAGTCAACTATTTCTACATCTTACAATAAGTGTTATATCATACTGTCCTCGCCATGTCGAACAACTTAAAAATAGTTAGATCTACATTTTCGTTACGGAAAAACCAGACTTTTTTAGACCAAAGGGACCTGACTGTGGAGGATCAAATCAGGCAAGCTTGCATAGAGAACTAGACAATCGCAAAGGCAAAACCATGAACAAAAGGTGGAGATGTGAACAAATTATTCTATGCTTCAGACAAAATTGACGTTGTCTTTTATTTTTGTCATAAAAAAGGTAGCAGAAGGCCTGGAGATGAGGGAGAGACAAAAAGAGAGAGACTAAATTTACTTAAAAAAAAGGATAGTCTAAAGGAGAAAGAGATGAGAAAAAGCAGATCCCAAAAAAAATGAGAAAAGCAGAAGCAAGGGAACCAAGTTTGTGCTCCCTATGCGCGTACAATTCTGGAGCCTCAGATCCAGCATTCTTTCCGACCCTACCCACCAAACGGAAAAATGGGACTGGGATTCTAATACGTGGCCAAACTTTTCGGGTGTTTAGATTCCATTCCCTTGGGATAAAACAATATAATCTACCCTACTCTATAATACACCAAAATTTTCTTTACTAAATCCACCCCCCTCAACCACTCCCACAGTCATGCCTAATCTAAGTCCACCCAGATTTGTGTACCAAAGTAATCCAACTTCATACGAATGAATGGCCTGGATCTCTCCTCAAACCTTTTTCTCTTACTCATTGAAGATCCTAAGGTCAAAATTATTTGGATCATGCATTGCTAGCAGTCCGTCTGTTCTCCCAGATCCCCTCACATACACATACGCGCCGACGAACGTGTGGCCCTCCTCCTCCCTCCTTCTCCTCATCTCCCCCACGATCTACGCTCCTCCCCCGTTCTCCGCGCCACCTCGTCCCCTCCCTCATCCGCCGCTCCGCCTCCCCACGATCTCTGCTCCTCCCCCCGTTCTCCGCGCAGCCTCCTCTGCTCGCGCCGCCTCCTCCCCTCCCTCCTCCGCCCGCGCCGCCTCCCCTCATCTGCCGCTCCGCCCTCGCCTATTCCTCCCCACCCCGCGCCGCTGCCGCCTCCTCCTCCCCCGACTTCTCCGCACCGCCGCCTCCTCCTCCCCCCACTTCTCTGCTCCACCGCCCTCCTCCCCGCTCCTCCGCCGCCCGCCTCCTCCCCTCCGCTCGCCCGCCTCCTCCCCCGCTCCTCCGCTCCGCCAACGCCTCCCCCCCCCCTTCGCTCCGCCGCCTCCTCCTCCCCCACCCCTCCGCTCCGCCGCTGCCTCCTCCTCCCCCCACTACTTCGCTCCGCCGCTTCCTCCCCCGCTCCTCCACTCCGACGCCGCCTCCTCCTCCCCCCACTCCTCCGCTCCGCCCTCGCCTCCTCGCTCCTCTCGCCGCCGCCTCCTCCTCCCCCCCCCCACCCCGCGCCGCCATCGCCTCCTCCTCCCACCGCTTCTCCACTACCGCCGTCGGCGGGGACTACGAGCCGGCCTCTGCGGTCGGGATGACGCCCGTGAACATCAGGGGCGAGCCCATCGCAGAGGCCGACCTCTCCAAGGCCGGCGGATGTATCGCCGCCCTCTTCATCTTTGGGAACGGATGGCCGAGCGCATGGCCTACTAACGACGATCCTGCGGACGGACGAGGAGGCCGGCGCCGTCGCGGTGTCGGCGTCGGCGGCGGAGGACACGGCGAGGGCATCAAGGTCTGCTGCTCGACACCCTCGCCGTCATCCGCGGCATTGGCCGCAGCTCAGTGCTCCCGCACAAATCCTACTGCTCGTGAGTTTTGCACCCCCTCCCCAGTTTCTCATCGTCATTTAGACCCCTCTGTGAGCCGTGCAGCGTCTTCTCTACTTGGACACCGACGTCGGCGACCACATCTTCACCGACGACCACCCCCCCTACCTCAGCGTCTTCCTTGACCTCTCCTTCTCCAACCCCGGTGACCACCTGTTCACCGCTGACAGCCTACACCGACACCCCTCTGCTACTGCTTCTTCATCTAAACCAGTTAGTTCCCAATTCCTCTCCCTTCTTACAGTTTCTAATTTTTGTTCACCACATTTGCTACTTGTTAATGTTAACTGTTAATTATTTTTAATTGTTTGCTGTTAGATGTTAGTTACATTTTTAGTAGACTGAATTTGCTAACAATTGTTAATTGTTCTCTGTGGAAATATATGTTTGTGTGCCAGTAGTGTAGCTTCATTGTGATGTGTGAGATTAGAACGTATTCTACCTGTTAGATATATCATGGCATTTATTTTGGAGAATTAGTGTGCCATGACATGTTTAGCACGTAGCTAAATGAACTTTACTAAGCTTCCTACTAAGATCAGATGCTAAAGCTCAAAAATTTTTCATATGATGCTTCTATTATCACGGGTGTGGTCTTTTCCTAGATTATTGTTCAGTTCACTTCAATAACTTTTCTAATTTATGCAGGATAGGCTACAGATGGATCCGGCAGTTCCTAGCCCTCTTTTGTTATACTCTCTTGCTCATGCTGGGTATTATTCAAGGTTGGTGTTTTGAGTTTTGACACCACTTTTTTAGTTCTGCATGTAAGGGGCTCCCTATTCTTGTCTCCATAGTAGGATATTGGGTGATATACTTGGTGCCGCCATTGCCTCGAAAGAATGTTTGATATAATACAGTAGATATCATACAGTAGAATTGACTCTTGTTTTCCTCCAGTTGTATATTATTACTTCTTCTCAAGCCAAGTTCATAGAAGTGTTGTATATGGAGAACAACCAAGAAACAAGTATTGCTTTCATTTTTTACATGTTTTACCATGCAGATAATATCTCTATTCAATAAACCAATAGTTTGTCTCGGACTCTCGGTGCACTTGGTATAGTTAGTTTAGTTGTTGATATCTTGTGCCCTGACATTTGTTCGCATATATGGACTCTGCATTCAATCAAACTTTGAGTTGGCTTTAAATGGTTGAAATCTCAAAATTGAGGGAGTCAATAGAATTTGATCTGTACTTATGATCTAATCAATGTTAGGTGTTGCGCCATTGTCCATTTTCAACAAGTGGTGCCTTGACCTGTTGTTTTATGCTTCTTCTTCTTCTTCTTTTCATTTGTGAGATGCAGATTTAGAATTTTACACATAGAAACTGAATTTTGGAATAATTTTCAGCCATGGGCACAGTCGTGGATGCTCCAGCAGTTGTGACTGAGAAGGTGATATGCATATGACATTACTTTGCATTGCTTAATAATTTGACTCGCTAGATATTAGATAATTTCAACTTACTGCTGCAAGGCCCTGCTGTCATTGAGAATGTGGAACACCTATTCTTTTCAGCATCAAAGGATATGCTTAAATTTATCGACCCTTTAACAGACAATACATTATGGGTTTGATCTGAGCTCAAATAGCTTGCCAAGCCTGAGCTTTCCAACATCCATCGTTTTGTCGAATTATTTTCTCATGGCCTCACCTGGTACGATACGTTGTGAACTAAATTTGCAAAAGCTGGTTTCACTTTTTTTTTCTATATTAGTATGTTAGTTCGTGTAATGAATAAATTTTAAGTGTCTTGTACCAATGTTCTTGCCCATAATATTTTTTATGTCTGGGTTATTGTAAAGACGCATTTTGAGAAGTTTTCAATACTGAAAGTTTAACGTATCTTATCCACTGTCAAGCTTTGTGGCTTCTGATCCAAAATTCTTATAGGTTGGCTTGTGAGATTTAATGTATAGTAGGCTACGCATGCCTTCCAGTGGATTGTGATGTGATTGTCCTGATGGATGAGGTGCCTTACCTTTTTCTCTACATGATTGCTATCGTCATTTATGTTTTAAGTTTCACTTTGCTAAAATAGTCAACTAGAAAATATTGTGATCCCCTATAATGTTGAAAATTTATTACCTTTCTGTTGTCACTTTTTTGACAAGTAAAGTTTATAAAGTTCATTCTTAACCAATCATTTCTTGCATTTAGATCATGCCTCATTGACCAAAGCCATCATTGAGAGTTGAGTTAGTTGATGATGGATAAAATTTAAAGCCATATTTAGTGTAGACAGTAGACATGTGAACAGGCAAGCGGTATCCTAAACTGAAAATATAGGAGGTAAGGACCAAATAGTGCAGTCCAAATGAGTTGGCAAGTTCCAAACATTTGTGGTATAAAATTCAAAGCCATATTTAGTGTAGACAGTAGACATGTGAACAAGCAATAATGATATCCTAAACTGAAAATAAAGATTTTGTTTCACTCTTTTAACCTATGAGGTAAAATGGGCATTATCTTGTTCGATTGCAAATTGATGTAATTGAGCAAAAACTCTTTTATGCACATTTTGTCGTAGAGAAGCCCGTGACATAATTCATGTTTAACTTCAGTTTTCATTTTATTTGAAATGCTGCCCTTCCTGTGTGTGAGTCAATATTTTGGTAGGTTCACTTATGTTTCACAGTTTCAGTCAAATGGATTCATCTTCTTAATCACAACCATGATTGAGTGCACTGATGCTACTTTTAATTAAAAATGGAATAGTGAGAGGTCTTGAGGGAAAACAATTTCATCCATTTCATATTTAATTGCTTTCTATTTACTAACCATTGGCAGAACTTGTTGCAAGCCGTACTTTTGCCACATTAGTTTGATACGCCTTAGTACTATTATATATTTGTATGTTCTGTGTACTTTTTAAATGCAAAAGCTTCTCCTGCAACTGACATATTATATATTATTTGAGGATATTGGCCGATGCCTCAAATGTGAATTGTATGTGATTGATGTATTTGGGGCGATCCAGTGAATTGGTATCAACTGTGACTGCTCCTATTTTGCCAGGTCTTTTGTCTACCGCTTATGCTTTTTTACTGATATTGTACCAAACTAGCATGCATCTTGTAACTTGTAAAAGTTATTGACATTTCAGTTGAACCTAATATAACTGATAAATCACTAACTTTTTATTTCCAAAAAAATCATTTTGGTGAGATCAATATGATAAATCACTATAGGCTTGTACACTGCATCCTTGATAACCTCTTTATTGTTAGTATTTGGGTCAAAATATGTTTTTGGTTGTTCAACATGTGTATATTTGCGTCATCTTCATTGAAGTTCTTGTGTACACTAAAGAAAAAGATAATTGGTTTGATGTCTATTGCAATATTCAACCCAAACTTGAAGGTCATATTGCAGTTTTCTTGATGCTGTTTATAACCATTCTCATTCAAAGTGATAAAATATGCAATATCTATAAGCAAAGTGGCATTTGGTTTTAACAGGAAAACCTAAAATTGAAAAACTGGAAATTGAAGGAAGAGGTTTCCACACTAACTTTGTATCTTTGTTAGGGTACCTATAGTGGTGGCAAAGAAGGCAAGAGCAAAATCCAATGGCTCAGGTCCATGGTTGGAAGCCCTGATCTTATCTCCATACCTGGTATGATTATTTTGTGGAACTTTAAATTTAGCAATGTGTACCAATTTCTAACATTGTTCGACTCCTAATTAATGGACATGATATCTTACCAAATTGATTGTGCTTCTATAATTACAGTTAGAAATGACCTTTTAATTGTACTCGATTTCTTGCACAGGTGAAGTTGGACGAATGTATGAAGCTAATGTTGATGACGTAGGGTATAGACTTGTTGCAATTTATACACCTGTGAGAGAGGATGGAGTTGAGGGACAACCTGTTTCTGCTTCAACAGAGCCGATTTCAGTTGGTATAGTCAAATCACCTACCTTATTTCTTATCAATGTGTTTATATTGTCAATTCTTGCGTTTTTTGGGGGTTTGAACTTGTTGGCAGTACTTCACATGATATTCATGATAATTGTATTTAATCTTGAAAGCATTAATTGATACTGTCTTGGGCTCTTGGCTATTCTGGTCATGGTTCTTTTACATCCTTCACCGTCTGTTGAATTAATGTTTGCTTTCATCTTTTGCAGAGCCTGAAATTTACAAGGAAGTGAAACAAAAGCTTGATGATGGTTCTGTCAAATTTGAGGTGATAGTCATTTTATTTCTGTAGTTCCTTTGTTGGTAGTTTAGAACTATCATGAATAGCTGATCCTCTATTCAACAAACTGTTAGAAGCATCTTGGTTTCCTATTCACTGCTGTTGCTGAGAAATAAGCTTCCTTGTTGGGTATTTTCCCACCAAATTCGAGTCTTTGAGAAATTCCACAGCAGAATGACTATTTCAGTTACCATTAACTTTTTTGAGCATAATAACAGTTCTATTTGAGCTATTTTCACAGTAATGCTATACACTGTGTTATCTTCAATGAAACATATTCTTTGTTTACTAACAGAATTGCATTAACTTTGCATTAAACAGGTTTCGTGTGACAAGGATCGAACACAAAAAAAGGTATCCCCCTGCTTTTGATGTTCCCATACATTACAATTCACCAGCATCGTAAGCAGTAAGCACCACAAATGACTTTTTTAAAAAAACCAACAGGCACAAGTAATGGGATATTTGGAGCGAAGAATTTTGGAAGTCAACAGAAAGAGGATCAAAGTTGTAAAGTCTGGATCCAAGACATCATTCCCAACTACTGAAGTGCGAGGAACATACGCTCCTCCCTTCCATGTAAGTTCTTACTAAGAATTTGACAGATATAGAATTTGCTATCTATAATAGAGAGATTTATAATATGTAGTCCTTACATACATGTAGAGATAAGCTAACAATGAGTTCCTTGCAGGTGGAGCTATACCGTAATGATCAGCACCGCTTCAAGATTGTTGTTGATGGTGAGAATGAAGTTGACTTGATGGTGCAAACACGGCATATGCGAGATGTCATTATTCTTGTTATGAGAGGTCTTGCCCAAAAGTTCAACAGCACCTCCCTCAACTCACTTCTCAAGATA
The DNA here is from genome assembly GCA_036346575.1 of Dendrocalamus sinicus. Lineage (NCBI taxonomy): Eukaryota > Viridiplantae > Streptophyta > Magnoliopsida > Poales > Poaceae > Dendrocalamus > Dendrocalamus sinicus. The sequence continues at coordinate 24,632,322 of CM070657.1, read as the reverse complement.
GAGTCATGAAATTGCGTTACCTCACACTATAAAAGACTACCTCAGATGCAATTCATACCTCACAAGTCACAATCATAGTCCTGCATGCACTGTTACGGCACTATTTTAGGAGGATATTTCCTTCCCAGTTATTGTCGAATTCTACACTTAGTGTTAAACATGTAAGTAGCGTGTGTGATTTCGCAGCACAGACAAATTGATACTTTTACTTCAAATTAGGTACTTCGTGGTTTAGGAAATCTTGTAGCCGGTGATGGATACATGGTTGATTCAATCCTAATTGTTGGAAACAATATCGCAGGATAGCTTCAGTCAGATTGATGGTTGAAAAATATATGAGACGTGAATCTTAATGAATCTGATTGTTTGTTTTATTTTTTACAAATTTTATTTTGTTTTGTATTTTACCGTAGCGTTAGCACGGGCATACTACTAGTGCGTTTAGTTTGTGCTCTATGTGCTCATTTAGAGGCCAAGCACAAATTAATTCCGAATAGCCCTGGAGGATCGGCTATGGTAATAGAATAGGGGATGAATGGTGTTTTTTAAATTTTTCTGTAATTATTCATAAATTCTCTATTCTAATAGTTGTAGAGCTATAAAGATTATAATGGGAAGTCAAAAACAAAGCAACAAACTCCAAAACCCAAGAGAGATTTTTCAGCATCTCACTGGTCTGACCACCACAAAGGGTGCGGTCCGACCAATTTGACCACACCAATATGACCAGTGGTCGGTTGGATCAGGCCTAGGAATGTTCTGATCACTCTCATATTTTTATAACATAAAATCAGTCCAAACCAAGACTAAAAATGGTACAACTCAAGAAGACACAATGAGTGATAAATAAAGTTGATCTATTGCTACATGAGGACAAAAATTTTAATACCACTCCATTGGAGGATAAGATAGCACACCACAAGACTCATTCTTCTCTAACTCTAACCCTAGAACACAAGGTTAGAATGGTTAAATGATTAGCTTGCAAACTTCCATCCTCAACCTATTAAATAGATGAGGCAATTAACTCATATCTAAACCTAATAAATAATATCCAATAGCACATTTAGCCCCACACAACACGGGTTTTACTCACATACTTAACTCATACACACTTTTTAAAACCATGAGCCTGAATCTGCTAAGTCTTTAGCTTTTGATTCACTTGATCTTCTCAGTATTTACTTAACCTAAATCACTTTTCCAAGCATTGCGGTTTTGATTCACACGGATACCAGTATTTGACCTCCTTACATAAATATCTTTCCTTGACCCGGTCTTTATCTTTCTTTGCGAGTAATCATAATACTTGCCACGTGTAGGTGCACCAATAGCTTGTCATGTGTCAGCAAGTTTTTCATGTTCTAATTCCACTGGATCATGTTTCACTTAGACCGACCAAGCCACTTGATCCAATCCGTCATTCGAACCTTTCCTTTAACAATTCCAACCTTCTTTGTGCCATGTTTGAGCTTAACCATCTCACTCAGCATACTTGACCGTTCTGGAGCTTGGCTCCTCATGAGAGTAGCCTCGATCCTCCTTGTAAACCATGGTTGACTCTAAGTTTTCTTGCACATCTAACGATAAAAGAAATTGTTCCCAAGCATTGACATACGTTAGTCAAAACATACTTTATGCAACATAAATGCACTGACCAGGGTCCAAACTATCGAAATCACGGTCAAATTTCCAAAAAATTAAATTTACTATCAAAAACATACCCTAGCCAATGAGACCATTGAGACCAGCCAATCTAACCGCTAACGATGGCTCAGAACCGCCAGATCTAAATAATGCAGACTTTGTAAAATCTAATTTCTAACTCTAAAACCTTAGCAATAATTTATCATATAAAATCCTATACCTTCTTCTATGACATTTCGCCTTTTCCTAGTTACTTCAAAGACTCATCTTATCCTGGAAGGAGCAAACGTTCAAATGACGAACGTTGAGGGGATATATATATGGCCCTGTTCTTTTTCAGTTTTTAACTTTTCTACTGTAATTAGCTTTTAAATGAAGTATTTTTTAAAATAGAATCTACCAATTAATTATAGTATATATTGTACCGACTTTATTTATATTAGCAAAAATTGTATATGAGTTTCTATTACTTTATAATCTTTTATATAAATAACTAAAAAGTCATAAGTTGTAGTTAAAAGTCATATAAACCTCAGCTAAAAAATATCCTATAGTTAGGTTGACCCCAACACCTTTTAGGGAAAAATCATTCAGTCACCACCTATCAGTTCACCGTCTCCGGAGAACACACGTCTCCATCCTCTCCAACAGTGAAAAGGTTCAAGCCTAGTACCACATCTTATACTATTCTATTAGGGCATCTGTAGTGTATATAACCTAAAGGGTCTTAAGGTGGGTCCCATCTAAATCTTAAGACCAACTCCATAGTGTATATAACCCAAGGGGCCTTAAGACGGTCCCACTTGGCAGATAAAAAAATTGTATTTTAATGCTTATGGCCAGATCTTTAGCTTGAGGACCAGCTTTAAGCTTTTTTTGCTTAGGGTCTACTTAAGGTCACCCCTGTAATGTATAAGGTTGACCTTAAGGTGGCTTAAGACCTCCTCTTTTCATACACTACAGATGCCCTTAGACCAAGAAGTGCATGCATGCACTTTACATCCCATCAGAGCTAGTACTATAGTTTTTCTTTAAAAAAATCTAACACTCCACCATCTATTTACATAAATCTAGGCATCTCCTAAGCGTAACCGATGGCATATATCATCTATCACACTATAATAGCTCAACAGGACCTGCCGATCAAGTGTGGCTCGCATCATCCTGCCAAGCCACCATAAATCGGCATGTGGCCATGATTAGCAATAATTAGTATAATTAGTACTAATTAATTACAATTACTCACTCTTTAAAGTGTTACACGGCAGCTGGCCTGCTGGGCTAGGGCCTACCTGTCCCTCAGCTCAAGGAAGGATCTAGATTTGCAAACACTAACATCTCAAGATCAAAATTGAAAAACAAAAATAGACACGATGTCATTTATGTGAACAATTCCAAATCACTTGCACAAGTTTTCTTCTTAGTATTTTCCATTCGCATTTGGCTGAGGGGTCAGCTGATCAATTAGTTGGTCCGTCACCATGCCACCAGATCGACGTCGAGAAAATTCAGACTGTATCTTGAAATTGGAAGAGCGAATTATCCTACATAAGAGGACATCTATTTTTTTTATGGGCACAAAACAGGCACGTACACAACCCATACACCACACACAAGCACACCACACACACATATACGTGTTTCTTATACACACTAGAAAATTAAACAGAAGACAGGGGCCTTTAGAATGTGGAAATATGCTGTCCCACTAAACGCATAAGGGCATCCGGAGTGTATGGAAATAGAGGATCATAAGCTATCTTAAAATCGACCTTATACATTACAGGATTGACCTTAAGCAGACCATAAGCAAAAAAGCCTTGAGGCCGGTCCTCAAGATAAAGACCCGGCCACAAGCATTACAAAAATACAATTTTCTTTTAATTCTGATGTTCTCTCTCCCCCCACCAGCCAACTATCAACTACCACCTGGTCACAAGAGATATTTTTTTACTGCCGAGTGAGACCCTTTTACAGCCGAGCGGTGGCCTCAAACATAACGAGTCGGCCTTAACAATTAGGTGGGGCTCAACTTAAGTCCTATTGCGATATATACACACCTGATGTACTAAGCATGTATGTATCCAAAAATTATTTTGGTGAGCACGCGGTGAGTGGACTCGATTGTGGTGTTGAAACGCGGGTGGGCTAGGAGCGACGTCACGCTCACAGCCAATTGAGCTAGCTCAGTTCTCGAGAGGGTGCCTATTTTGGTCTTGGGACTAATCTCTACCCATAAATAAACCACCAGTTAAAACTTTCCTAAACCCACACCGAATTACCGGCTCCCCAGAGATAACCTTCACAACGTCCACCCAAACTTATGCACCCAGAAATACAACATCCTAAAAACGTATGCACATGATTTTTTCTCAGCCATTCTCTCTCCTTACTCAACCAAATCCAACGGCCATCGTTCAATGGATCTCCACGCCAACGAGAACCCGCGGCCGATCCGATCTCCTCCTTGCACGTCATGCAGCCATGCAGCCATTCTCTCTCCTTGCACGCCGCTTCGTCTCGCGGGTATGGCTCCGAGCTCCGATCTTCCCGCGGCGGACGTCGCTTCGTCTACGAGCTCCGAGCCCCGAACTTAGCGGACGTCGCGTCGTCTACGAGCTACGAGCGGCGTGGCAGCGCGGACACGCTAGATGCGGTGCGGCGTGCCGTAGGCGACGCGGCGGGGCGGACGAGACGGACGCGGCGGACCCGCCTCGCGCGGTGCGGGCGCGCGACGCGTGGACGCGGTGCGCGCGCGATCGGCGACGGGGAGGACGCCGACGGCGGGCGGGCGCGGCGCACGCTGCGGGGGACCTCGACCGCGCGGGAGTGGCCGAGGCCATCAAGGTACAAGCGGCGGCGGCGTGAACTGGGACGCGGTCCGCCTGGGCTTCGTCGGCGCGGGCAACCTGGATCGTCAGCTCCGTGAAGCCTCGGATCCATAAGTGGCATTTGTTCCCCCTGAGATGAGATTTTGCTTTCAGTATGCAAGAGTGTTAATCGTGCAATTTACATTACATGGAAATCACTGGTTTTACATAAAAAAAAAGACATGGCAAATCATGGTAAACTGTAATGTGGTTATGTTAATCATTTGTTTTGCATGTTACTGGCTGCTTAAGTAAAAAAAGACATGGCAAATCAGAAAGCAGAGTGGACTGCTTTAGGCGAAATAACAAACAACAACACAGGTATGAGCGCTTCCTCAACTGTGATGGAATTGATGTCAATATTTTTGTAATTTTCTCAGTTCGGTAATCACTTGCAGCACCTGTCGATGAGGCCGAGCGAAAGAGGGAAGAGAGGAATAGAAAACAACGAGAATACCGAGCAAGGATAAGGGCTGATGAATCCACCGAGCAAAGAGAAGAAAGGAATAAGAAGCGCCGGGAAAAACGAGTATTGAAGAGGACAGAATCATCAACATATAGTATAGGACCTCATCATGGTATTGCCTAATGCTTCCGTTGTTATTTGCAATGTTACTCTTTAAGCGATATAATATGTGTCGGTATCTATCTCGCTGTTTACTTCATTTTCAAGAAACATACTGCTCCATGATAGGTCAACAAGCAACATATGAAGCGTGTTCAAGTATTCTCGAAACATCAAACGCTGAGGACAAGGAAAATGTCTGTCCAGATGACAACATGGATTGGCTACATAGAAATCATAATTATGTCCGGACAAGACAACCGACCTATGAGAATTCTTGTGTGACCAACAACCTGTCAGGCCACACTCTGTTGAATGCAAGTGCGGCAACTCCAGGTGACATCCTGGTATTTTATTCATTTGTGCAAGCAAAACTCACATGTTGACCTATATGTATAGATCATCTAACCATGTCAATGTTTTCACCCCTTTGGTGACCAGTTGGCAGCTCAAATATGCAAAAGGCCCTCGCAAAAAGAGTGAAGTGCAACAATATGGATGAGCACAGCAAGGAAAAAAATGTTGCAAGGAAGGAGGGACTACAAACAAAAGATGAGAACACAGTCAGTCGGTGTCTTGGAGAAGGAAGCATTGCATATACATCCTGCTCAGCCAAGATATATAGGACAAAATGATATAGAATATGATAGTGCCTTGTTCGAACCTACAAACAATGAGTCTGATCAAGGTGTGTTCTTTTTCTATGTTTTCAAATAGAAATGCAAGTTTGTTCTATTCCTCCTAATTATAATAGCTAATGTTCGACCAAACATCATGCAGAGGACCATCTGGAGGCACCTCAAGTCTTGAATATTGATGATCTTATTGATGACGATGAAACCAGGCAGTACGTTGGTGAAGGTAACTTTATTTAGTGTTGCATCACAATTGTTTCGCTTATTAATGTTGTGTAATGACGGCCACTGCTTGCTTTCTTCACAAATTATGCCTTCGAGTCCTATCGTGTCAGTGTCAATGGTGTTGATCAGAATGACAATGAAGATCCTTATTATGATTATGTGTACCAAAATTTGCCTGATAGGCACCATGTTTTGAGAAAGGTGCATGACTGCTTGTACTGTGGAGCAATGAGATTTCAATATGAGCCAACTGGATTCTGTTGTAGAAAAGGAAAGAGAAAAGTACATGTTCCACAGGTGCCTGCTGAGTTAAAAAGGTTATTCACAAGTCAGGTATATAATGATGCAAAATATTTCAGGCAACACATTCGGTACTTCAACTCTCATTTCTCTTTCACGAGCCTTGGAGTCACCTTGGATCGACAAGTTGCCACCGCGGCCGGGATTGGTATATATACATTTCGTGTGCATGGGGCCTTGTACCATCGCCTCGACCATTTGGTTCCAGGTTCTAAAGGGCCTCGCCACTTGCAACTCTACTTTTATGATACCGAGGATGACAGTTTGGCACACAGAGTACAGAGATCCCCTGACCTAGATATCAATCTTATCAGAACTGTGCTGCGAATATTTGAAGGAAACCCATATGTACAGACCTTTAACAGAGTTGGAGCTATTCCAAATCTTGATGACTATGTAATTGAACTCAATACTAATGTCACGCCTGACCAACGAAAGTACACATGTTCAGTGACATGTTTATATATTGCAAAATATTTTTATTGTACAAATAACTTTGATTCTTTTTATTCATAATATATGTTTCTCTGCTGAAAACAAGGTACAATGCGCCCACCGCATCACAAGTTGCAGCTATCTGGTCGGATGGCAATGATCCACAAAGATGTTTTGATAGGAGTGTGCTTGTGTATGCCAGAGGGGATCGCCCGCGCTATATCAAAGCATATCATGGATGTTATGACCCATTGGCATATCCGATATTTCACCCTAGGGGGGAAACTGGCTGGAATAAATTTATGCCGTACAATGATGGGCCTTCTATGGAACATGTAAATCCTAATATAGTGACTGATATGGAAGGAGACACTTCTGTTGATCCAACAGATCCAACAGGTACCGAACAAACTTTAATTTCCTGTGCCTTAATAAAACGTTGGTGTACATGCTAATATATTTTCCATTTGAAATAGATCATCATCATGGTGAAAATGACGCAGACATACAACAAGGTGAATACTTGAGTAGCATGGTTGAAGAAAAACAGACTGGAAGATTTGTGACAGCAAGAGAGTACTATTGTTTTTTGATGCAAGTTAGAAAGGGGCTTTTTAACATATTGCTATTTGGAGGACGGCTTTTCCAACAACGGGTCGTTGACATGTACATAAAGATCGAGTCTATGAGGCTTGATTGGTATTCTAACCATGAAAACCAAAAACTCATACGGGCTGAACTATATCAGGTGAGTTAATTATGGAATGTTTTATTTTTGCAAATTATGTTGCAACAAATCAAGCCTGTTCAAGATACACTAATTAATCATCCATGCTGTAAATTTTCCCGTAGGGTTTGGTTGATGTAATTTCTGCTGGAGAGACAAGAGCTTCAGAGGTTGGCAAGAGAATAGTGCTACCTCGTAGTTTCCCTGGTGGCGATCGTGACATGATGCAAAGATTTCTTAATGCAATGGCTATAGTCCAGCGTTTTGGAAAACCAGATTACTTCATCACCATGACTTGCAATCCGTACTGGGAGGAGATTACTCAAAATCTTGAGCCTGGCCAAAAACCACAAGATAGGCCAGACCTTGTTTCAAGAGTATACAGGGGCAAGCTACGCTCCATAAAAGATTTATTGATCAAGAAAAAGTATTTTGGAGAGGTGGCAGCATATGTCCATGTCACTGAGTTCCAAAAGAGGGGACTTCCACATGAACACATCCTATTGATTATGAAGAAAGGCAGTAAGTTAACAACCCCAGATGCTTATGACAAAGTCATTTCTGCAGAAATACCAGACAAGGATAAATACCCTGTGTTGCATAGCCTGGTCATCAAGCATATGCTGCATGGCCCATGCGGAGTCCTGAATATAAAGTGTGCTTGTATGGTTGATGGAGAATGTCGCTTTCGCTATCCTAGGCAGTTTTGTGCAGCAACACAGCAAGGCAAAGATTCATATCCTTTGTATAGGAGGAGGGATGATGGACGGCGTGTGAAAATAAGAGATGTCGAGTTGGACAATGGGTGGGTGGTTCCATACAATCCTGGGCTGCTTATGACATATAACTGCCATATAAACGTTGAAGCTTGCTCAAGCATCAAAGCTTGTAAGTATTTGTTTAAGTATGTACACAAAGGCCACGACCGTGCATCATTCTCTATTGATCCTACTGGAGTAATCAATGAGATCCGTCAATACAGGGATGCTAGATACATATCACCCCAGAAGCTGCACATAGGATTTTTGGCTCGTACCTTTTTGGAGTCTGTCCATCTGTTTTGCAGCTCCAGTGTCATCTACCAAATATGCAGTCTGTTACTATTGAAGAGACTGCAAATATCAAAGATGTTGTCAACCAGCCATCTGCAACTATGACGACACTCACAGAATACTTCACGTTGAACCGTGATGATAGTTATGCAAGGAAATTTTTGTATAGAGAGATTCCAGAACACTACCGGTGGATTACTGATAAGAAGAAGGCGTGGCATAGAAGAAAGCAGAGGGGACAGGTGGGGCGTATTGTGTATGCACACCCGGCTGAAGGGGAAAGATATTTCTTGAGAGTACATCTAAATCATGTAAGAGGTGCAACCTCATATGAAAATTTAAGGACAGTGGCTGGAATCACGTACCCTACTTTCAGAGAAGCATGCGAGAAGAGAGGGCTCATAGAAAGGGATCAAACGCTTGATGGCTGCTTGAGTGAGGCAACAACTTTTCAGATGCCTTCCGCTCTTCGAAGGTTGTTTGCGACTATTCTGGTATTTTGTGAGGCCACCAACATCCGTGGGATGTGGGACAAGCACAAGGAATCATTGTCTGAAGACTACAGCCGAGACAATTCTAACACAGCAGTAGTAGAACAAATAGTGCTTAGAGACATTCGGGAATTAGTTCAGTCAATGGGGAAGGATATCAGGAATTATGATCTACCTGAGCTGAATGACACGGGTATAATATTTTCAGCACTAAAAATAATACAGTGCCTTACTAATATCCTTGACTATATCTCAAAATAAAATCCTAAATTGCTCTTTTAACTATTTTATATTTATTTACTTATTTCATGTTCCTTTTCTTCTGTCAAACAGATGAATTTAACAATGACATGATGAGAGAGGTTAGGGAGGAACTTGCTGTGCCTGTCAACCAAGAACATTTGGATATATATAGATCTCTTAACAAGGAACAACATGAAGGATTTGATGAAATATTAAATTGTGTAATGAATAAGAAGAACCAAGTGTTTTTCGTGGATGGTCCAGGTGGAACAGGAAAGACATTCCTATATAAGGCACTTCTTGGTAGAGTGCGCTCAGAGGGATTAATAGCCATTGCAACTGCAACTTCTGGTATTGCGGCGTCGATATTGCCTGGAGGACGCACAGCACACTCAAGGTTCAAAATCCCAATTAAACTTGCTGACAATAGCACATGCAACTTCACAAAGCAAAGTGGCACTGCAGAGTTACTGCGTACGACATCCTTGATTATCTGGGATGAAGTAGCGATGACAAAGCGACAAGCAGTTGAGTGTCTTGATAGGTCCCTACAGGATATTATGAATTCTTGTCTGCCATTTGGGGGAAAGGTTATGGTATTTGGTGGAGATTTTAGACAGGTGCTACATGTGGTAACACGTGGGACAAGAGCACAGGTAACAGATGCTACATTGCAGAGATCTTATTTGTGGGACAGTATAAGGAAGATACGGTTGTCACGTAACATGAGGGCTCAATCTGACCCATGGTTTGCAGATTACCTCCTTTGAATTGGGAATGGAACTGAAGAGACGATTGGAGATGATTATGTACGCCTTCCAGATGATATTTTGATTGGCTATACAGACAACGAAGATTCAATAAACAAACTCATTCAAGAAGTCTTCCCATCACTTGAGAAAAACGCAAGATCATTAACTTATATGAGCACACGCGCCATCCTTTCTACCAAAAATGAACATGTAGATCAGCTAAATGCAAGTATGATTGACAAGTTTCCAGGTGAGGAAAAAGTTTATCATAGCTTCGACTCAGTCGATGACGATTCAAGAAATAACTACCCTATTGACTTCCTGAACTCCATCACTCCAAATGGTCTCCCCCCACATGAGCTCAAAGTAAAAAACCAACTGCCCTGTAATCTTTCTCCGCAATCTTGATCCTAACAATGGTTTGTGCAATGGAACAAGACTAATGGTTAGAGCATTCCAAGACAATGCAATTAATGCAGAAATAGTTGGTGGGCAGCATGCAGGCAAAAGGGTGTTTATACCTAGGATCCCTATGTCTCCATCAGATGATATTTCACTCCCTTTCAAGTTCAAGAGGAAACAATTCCCAATTCGCCTGAGTTTTGCAATGACCATAAATAAAGCTCAGGGGCAAACCATCCCAAATGTTGGGACCTATCTTCCAGAGCCAGTGTTCTCACATGGGCAGCTCTATGTTGCGTTGTCGAGGGGTGTGTCCAGGCAAACAACAAGAATTTTGGCTAAACCAAAGAAAGAATTAGATCCAACAGGGAAGAGCACCAAAAATATTGTGTATAAAGATGTGTTGGACTGGTGAAAAGGTGGTAAGTAATGTCCTAAATGACTATTTCTTAATATATCTTAATAAATTCTGCATATTTAATAAGCGTTGATCGAGTCCCCCACCCTCCCGACAGGCGGCGCGTCAGAGGCGGCGCAGGCGCTGATCGAGTCAGACCTGCGGGATGGAGCATTGGAGCTCGTATCTTATAAGCGATCCTTTATATCCATAAGAGAGGCGACACGCACATGTAGCCGAACGCAATTGATTAGTGATAAACCTGCATGATAACTAAATATTCCTAAGTATCCAGTTGCACTTTCCTTGTTGCCCAATTTAACCGACTTGTAAGGATACCATGATCTTTTTCCCCCTGTTGTGCTTCGCAGACTCTTTTTGTAATGTTGAACTATTGAAATTCATAACAGAAGGATTTCTGGTAACAATTTATCCCCAAGGGTTCCTGAGTTCTTGGGGAAATTGACAAATCTAGAAAAATTGTGAGTCAGTAAATTCGTGATGAAACAGGTTACCAATCAACAGATACCACAATTATGTCCTTTATTTAATGTAATTGCTCTTGGTGCAGACAAATCAAAGGATATTTATTGGAAGGACCTATTCCCTCAGGCTTCTCCAAATTGACCAACCTGAAAGATCTGTATGTCAGCGCAAATATTTGAACTTCTCATTATTATACCTGCATAATGCAATTTACCTTTTGGGTATAAGTTTTTGACTAAAGTGGTAAATCCCGGTTGCATTTATGTGTTAATCAGGAGGATTAGTGATCTAAGAGGTAGTGGATCAGCTTTCCTGGATTTGCTGGAGTTTTTGAGCTTTTGGTATATAGGTTTTCTTATATAATATGAAATTGTTTAAATGTAGGATACTTAGGAATTGTTTGATCAGTGGAAGCATCCATCTTACATTGGGACCATGGAAAATCTTAAGCATCTGTAAGTTCATCACACCATTTTTCTTGATCCAATGATTTTGAACAAAATATCTTGCATCACTTTTATTCCTTGATCTCTTAGTAAATAGTGAAATCTGGGGTCTTGTTCTCATTGACCTCATGTGGCTTCCATATAGAGCAATGCAGCATGTTTGTAAACAGTACATATATAAAATATGTTAGTGGTAAATGTCCTTGTTATTTATTCACACGTTTTATCATCAATGTTTGCTATGCAGGGATCTGAGCATTAATAAACTGACTGGAGAAATACCATCTTCTTTTGCTAATGGGAAGGGTGGATTACATGTAAGTTGTGATATTTAAGACAAATTGAACTAAAAACATGCCAATGTTTTGGGTTTCTTTCTTGAATGCATATCAACCAAAATTATCTTGCAGATATCTAACTGGAAATTCACTCACTGGGAACATACCTGGATGGTTACTGCAAAAACAACAACATCAGTAAGTTACTGTGTACACGCACACTCTGAAGACAGCAACATTGCATCATTCTTAGATGCTAATACCTACAGATATCCATGGAACTCGTGTCACATTTTTTTCCACTTTTAAAGCTATCATAAAAGTTTAGAAAATATGAGTTAACTTTGCCAAGACATACAATGTTAATACGTTGATAATGTTCAATTCATTCAGTATGTAGAAAACTAATATGGTTTTCTTGATTGCATGCATGCTTACTTAGCATTTCCTTATAATCTGTTTAGACATGCTTGGCATAATGGAAATAGCTGTTGAGTTTTCTTCTCTACCCTCTCTCTCTCTCTCTCAACTTCGGTGGCTGCATAGGGAAATTGCTTGATGCCCATATGTGAGGTAGGGGACTTTATCGAATTGTTGACTATTTAGAGTATAATAACCTCAAAGCATTTTTTGCTTCACATTAACTAATTGGTGTTCTATATTTTTTAATTAGAGTTATAGATATTTGTTGAGGTAGGCATGCATGATATGCATCTAATCTCACAAGAAATAGAATTGTTCCTTTGTTCCTTTGAGGGGCTCAAAATCAAGATGCAAGTGCTAACTTTATTTGTTCCTTTGCAGTTATTTTACCTCTATCTGACGGAAGCTCAAAATCATGAGGGGCTCTGATGCTATTCGAATAGGTATGTATTAATGTGTAACAATAGATCTACAAATTCTGCATGTATTATGTGCATATGTTAAAGCCTTGCAGGATGAATTTATTAATTCCCAAGCACTGATATCTGCAGTTAACTTATTATACTATATGCAGTGGCTATATACCACTCCAACCCCATCAATCAACGACGACCTCAATCCGCCGCCGCCATTAATGGCCATGTAAAAAAATACAACATCAAATAAATGCATGAAGAAAAATGCAGCATATGTTTGTATATCAATGATGATGATTTTACAGGAGCAACTGAGAGACTTAATAGCATACTTGAAGCACCATGGATCTCTCATATTCTACATAAAACAAGTGCAGACTTCCCTCTTGAATGTTGCATCAGTATATCTGCAATCAATATTCTCTTTCTATTTTGAGTCCTGAAATTCTGACAACGTAAATTTAATGTATGCAATGCAATTGACAGATGGGGAGATGTTACTTACCAAAAATGAAACTTTGCAGCCTCTACAAGTTGTAAGAAACAAACAAAATTAAGTTGTCAGAGTTGATTCAGTATGAAGTCCAACAACTTTATTTTTTCTGAACAAATGTTGGGCACACCGACACAATGTGATACAGCTCAGGGAGATGCAGAACACATCTAACTTAACACTCCTCCCTAATTTCCCCCTCTAATTTTGAAGAAAGAACATTAGTAAAGATGTGTACCCTCTCAAACAGGAAGTCATTTCTTGCCTAAGAACATTAATGGCCATGGACTCAGGGCCCAACGCCATCAACAATGCATCGGTACTCGCCCGCCTCCTGAGTGCAGAGGTGACGCCTCATCTCCCGAGCCGACGCCACATAAGTTACCCCTCTGCTCCTCGCTTCATTTCCCTCTGCTCCTCACTTCATCTCCCTCTGCTCCTCACTCGCACTGACAGCCTGCAATTCGGCGCAAGCACCAGATCATAGCGTCACGCGGCAAGGAGAAGCTCAACGTCGACGAGGTGATCGGGCAATGGGAGACCACGGATGCCACCGCCGCGAGGTTCTCCGGCGAGCTGGACACAGAGACGGTTATGCATCTTGCCTATTTATATTGTTTTTGCATTCTGGTGCATTAGGAACAAGCGTAATGACCTCTCGATTTTTTTAGCCTTTTATTGTGCTTATAATTTTTTCTCCCGTGTGGGGTTGTATATCATGAGATTCTATGCGGTCATTTCTGAAGATCCTATGCTCGAAGTTGTGGCGGGCAGCGACTGCAATTCCAGTTCAGTTCAAGCGCCAGCCGAAGCTGATGTCACACAACAAAAGGGTAAGCACTATTATCAATATTACAAACTACTGTTTGTGTCAAGAAAACTCATGTTCGATGTTGGCAATGTTGCCATGGATATAGAAGGAGAGGAAGTGAAGGTCGGTGTTTGCAATGTTGGAGAACCTATGCTCGATGTTGTGGCAGGTAGCGGCTATGTTTCCAATTTAGTTCATTCCAACCAAATTCGATGTTGCACAAGAGCTTGTTAACGTTTTTGTCAAGAAATTAATGTTGTTATCACTCTTTGCCTGCATATTGATGAAATCACACTAGATATTATAGAGGGGGGAGGATAATAAACTTATGTCTCCCTCTCATGCATACAGATGTGACAGCGATGGACTATTTGGAGGTTCAGAATGAATCAACTCACATATGCTCCGATGAACAGATGTTGGAACAAATTGGTAACCCATCAAGCCCTAACCAAGAAAATGAGTTGCAGACAATGATTAGAATACCACAACATAACAAACCAAAGAAATCAAACATAGCTCAAGTTGTGCCCCAGGGTAATTAGTGCTTCTTCTCTTACTTTATTGCCTCTCTTTGTTTTGCGCAGTTATTTAAGAAAACTATAATGTTATTTGTTGTAGATTACATGTGCACCATAGAAGATGTTGAGATTATTGAATACCTGAAATCAGCACCCGAAAAAAGAGTTCGTGAACATTGACAAGGCATGGCTAAACAGAAATGATATGGAATGTATGTTTCATGATAACATGCAATTGGATGGTGAAGTAAGTACAGTGTATACTTTAAATTATTGATATTTAAACCTGCCTATATGATCTACTTCTGTATTCTTTTCTTATAACAGTCTTAAGTGCATATATTCATCAGATCGTGGATGAAGAGCATCTACTTCATAGAGAAGGTGGAAAGGTTTTTGGAGAATACATTTATTTGCAGCTGCTTAAGCGTGATGGTGACCACGAGGTGACATTAAGTTATAAGACGACACCATTGATCAAAGGGTGGACAAATATTTACAAGTCGACATGGTAAAACTTAAATCTGCCATTTATAATGTATTTGGACTGTTCCTTTATAATGGAGATATATTGATGGTCAATACTTAAAAATGTCAATGTTTGGTGCAGGTTTTCATTCCAATTAACATAGAAAAATGCCATCGTATCCGCGTTGTCAATGCTAAAAATGTGAGGTACATGTACTCAATTCAATGGGACTACAACTATTGGACCGTAGAGACCTAAAAACTACAAAGTGAGTAATTATTTCCTTTTTAGAAATGTTTTCTTATTACATTATTATTAATCCTGAAATGATATATAATTATCACAATAGATTAAAAGGACTAGAAAGACAGATTAAACTTGTATTGGAACATAATAAAAGCTTAACCGAGACAAGTGGAAGGACCTTGATGTTTCAACATGGCTCATTATTGAGAAGATCCAAGAGCGAATGCAAACAGATGGGTACATGACATGTGACTTGTATTTTACAAAACTGATTATGTTTGTTTCTACATACTTAGCAACTCCGTGAGATTTTTCAATTATTAATGTACAGGACATCATGCGGTCTATGGATGGTAAACTTCATGGAATATTGGACTGGATCTTCCCTCTCTGATAAAGTAACTCAGGTGATGTAACACCCCAGCCAATCAATGACCTGGAATGCTACCAAACTAATAACATAATAAGGAAACTAATATTCATCTTACAAAATTTCGGCAGAACTTCCTTTGTTTATTGAGTAAATCAAAGGTTTCAACAAGCATAATCAACTGATATGAATACCAATAAGCAATAAGTTCATTTATAAGCAAAACTGGGTTATGATCACCATCGCACTCATAACCATACTACTTAGATAAAGAACGGAATCAAAGCAAATAAGTTCTATTCTTTATTACACATTGAACCTGATAGACAATAATCAAATACCACTTAAATTATTCAGCAAATAATGTTTAATGTTCTTTCTTCCTTCCATGGTGAATAGACCGTGCATGTGCATCAAACTAATCCCTCTTTATTCCCATGAATGCCGATCTCATGTAGGTACCTAAAACAAACAACAACCACAACAACAAACAACAACAAGAGTGAGTTCAAAGACTCAAAAAATATAAATAGTGGCAGCAAGGATAAAAGTGAACATCACTTCACAAATTCTTCCACCAATCATATGAATAAACATGCTATGCAATATGATCAAAAATCTCTTTATCTCTTCTCTTGCGCATTTTACCGGTAATGCGGAGTGTGCATTCGTCAATGCACACCCATGCCTGTACCCTCTGGTACATTGACCAATTGCCCATACTCCACAAGTATGGGGACCTTTAGCCCGTCATGACAACAACATGTCGGGGACCTCGGCGCTTGGTCATCTTGTGACCAAGACTTCAATAAATCAGCATGATGCACAAATGTGAATGTCTCAACAAATAAAACTTGCATTCACAACAACTATGCATCATAAATTCTCAGGAACTCTTTCAATTGCAATCTACCATAAACAATATCAACATATCATTATCATGATCAAGATCACATATTCTCAAAGCACGGAACAACCATCTTCATAGCAACAATCATCAACAATCCACACTATAAAATTTAAACCATCATTATACTTGCCTTAACCACGAGAAAATGGGGAATGATCAGAAGGCGCGGCCCCTGGAATCCTTCCTCCTCCCTTGGCGAATCGCTGTAGAAATACCACGTACACTCCACGAATTCCTCCTCTCCTTCTTTTCCTCTTTCCCCTTCTTCTTCTTCCCTTCCTCCGAACCCAATTGCCTAGCTGCGCCTTAATCCTTTCCCCCGATCATTCGGCAACACTTGGAGGTCTTGATCACCGGCAATGGAGGAGAGGGGAGGAGTCGTCGCTGGACGGCGCGAGGCGAGGGGAGGGGCGCACCACGAGGGGCGGCACAAGGGAGGAGGGGCGCACAAGGAGAGGGGGTGGCGGCTAGGGTTAGAGGAGGTGGCGCCCCCCTTAGGCCGAAATCCACCGGCCAAAGCCCAAGCCCAGTTGCAATAAAAATTCAGAAATTCCCCTAAAACTGATATTTTACTTTTCCCTTTAAGGTCCTTCTCCCGATTAATTGATTATTCGCCAAAACTCTTCCGGGACATTACATTCTACCCCCCTTAAACAGAATTCGACCCCGAATTCTAACCACGCTTACGCCAAGAAATATAATCACAGCTAAAACTTACTAACATTGCCACGTACCTGCTGTGAATAACTCCGGATATTGCTCGCGCATGCGAGACTCCAATTCCCAAGTGGCCTCTCTCTCGGTCTGCTGCGACAAAACACCTTGACGTACTGACGCGTTACGCCTTACTACTTGTCCCATCCTTTCAAGAGTCACTCGACGGACATGTCTCGAGGGCACGGTCTTACCCGTGGGTCAACGGCTCAAACGAAACTCCATGCTCCAGATTCCTCCAGTACTCCCTCGACACTAGGTCATACAAAATGATCTGTGCGCTACGCTAGGACTCAAGACGGTTCTAGCAATACGCTCTCTACCAAGTCTCTCCAACTTTCAGAAACAACCATTATACCTTGGGCCAACACTCCCTTGGGTACTAAACCCCACAACCTGCACAAACACACAAAGTTCTTGATCCTTGTATCAATCGATCTCTTCACTTTAACAATGAGCACCTCTTTTAACTAGGGACGCATAACGCTTCCCGATGAAAACAAAAGAGTCTTAATGCAACCAACTCAAAACCATCTTCCCTTCAGAAGAGCCCAATCCAAAGACAAAGACTCAACATGAAAACTTTTCCACCTTTCAAGTAGACAGTTTAGAAATAAATGCCGCATAAGCCAAAAACGAAACCCCTCGAATAACCAGATTAACTTTTTTTTCTTAACTGGAAAGAACCAGACAAACCGACAAGAACCCACTCAATATGTAATAGACATCCGTCATAAACACAAAGCTCAAATAAAAACTAAGAGAATATCTCACTAAGCAAGATCACGCTCTTTTCCACCATCTTTCTTTTAAGAATTTAACTTTCTCTTAAACCATAGGATCCCAAATCGTCGCATAACATTCTAACTCTTTTCTCTTAAATTAGCAACCTCTTGGCTATGCTCAAGCTGAACACAAATTCCACACCTATGTAAAGAGACTCTTTCAATCCACAATAACATACCCTGATCAACTTCTCTAGCAGAGGAATTACTTTGATAAATAATTCCCAACATACCACAATATAGTTTACAGCCACATTCACATCACCTAAATCTGTTAAGGATGATCAAGTTTAAATTCACCACCTTCATGCTTATTTACTGCTTCCCAAGGATTCCATCAAACATCACCATAACTCTTGGAATCTAATCATGGAAAACCAAGATGCTAGCATAAAAAAAATGTAAAGCCCACATTTCAACCTTTAAGACACTTACAATGAATTTCTGGTATACTTGATAGGTAACCCTCAGATCTAATGACTAAAATTTTCACACAACTCAACCATAACCTCGGTCACTAAGGTCAACACTTCTCACCAATCAAGTAACCGCCCAAGGCGATTCATTTCACCATTCTTAGACCTTCTCTAACCCACACCAATCAAATTTAGCTACGCGACCACAAAGTAGCCATTTCTAACTGATTGACCAAGTTATCCTTAGAGATAATCTATCTCACAAAGGGTTACTCACTGAGGCCGAGTCATCCTTAACAATAACTCAACCATCCTCGCTATCCCATTAATTAACACGACTATTAGATTCCTCTATACTACTACTCTCATCATAAATCTTCTACACAATCTTACCGAGTACCCAAAATGCGATACTCTGAGAAACTAATCAAGATTTCCATACTTGCTAATTCTAATATTCTATCAAGATGAACACAAGATCTTGGACCACATCTCGCTATAGGTCCTACTAGTTGCGACAATGAAACCTATTAACTCCAAAGACAAACATTCTATTTAAATCAAATCCTTTCCAAGGATTATTCTAATAAATCGATTTATTGCGCCATGCATCTCAAACATCTTGACACCTGAAGCCTCACAGAATCATCTACTCGACCACCACTATCCAATTGCCAACATTCATCTTTAAAGGCTTTGCAACATGAATAAGTTATTCCTTTCTCAAAAGAAGAGGCCAATAAGAATAATAATAATAATTTCAGCACTCAGATAAACGTTTACCAATCACGGTAAACACCAGACCAAGAGGAACAGTTAATTGGCAATGAACTCGGAAAACATAAGGGGAGTCCACAATTGAAGGCACAATCCCCCAAGAAGAGGATATCAAATCGCAAGATACAAAACTTGGCTTCAGACCTCAAATACTCCTAATGCACTCTTTCCGTTAACATAGAAAACAAATCTTTGACTACAACAACACTTGGTCAGCTCGAACAAGACAAGCTCTTAAGACCAACCCACAAGAACCACTTAAGAACCAATAAGATCTTTCACACTTCACTTTGCTCGGAACAGTTCAACTACCAAATAACTCATGAGATCCAAATGATCTCCGCCGCAAAACTCGAAACATTTTTATTTACGAAATATCATGAAAGGCAATCAAATTAATCTCCTCTTAAAGGAATCAACATCACTCTAGCAACCATAACTGCTAGTCTTTCTAACATCACATCATGCACTCCTGGCATGATCCAACATAACTCACTATCCCATCATTAACCTTCCCAGGGAAACACAATAACCTATTTCATATATTTTTCTATAAGGTTGCAATACTCAACCTGGTCAAGAGGATAACTAATGCACAAACCCCACTATCGAAGTAAACCGTCTTTTAACTAAGGCATGGTGCCCAGTTCATCCTCACAACACACCTATTTAGATCACCCTTAAATTTTAATCATTAACCTATTAGCAATGCTCAACATCAATTTAGTGCACACCAATTCCAATCTAATGGTTATCATAAACAGTTGACGATTATACCGTCATGGAAGGATTTATGGTCATTTCTCTATTTGCGTTCCAACTAGCAAACATAAGACCATCATGAAACCAAAAACATCCTTAACTCTTCCTTCCTACACAGTTAAATTAATCCATTGAGATCAAGTAATCCAACCAGTTTAGTAAACTAAACAATTTTTAAGGATCAACCTTCTCATCAAAGACATACTATTATCCTACCACTCCACCATCAGGTAACAAAAATCACCAATTACATTCCATCAGTTCATCTCTTAGTGATGCTCAAAACCATACTTCGATATGTAATAAATGCACCTAGCAATTACATATGATCAGTACTTATCCATAAAAGGTAACTTCAAGATTAATATCCACTATGACAATATTCTAACATCTTCTGGACCTATCCATCCCAAAGGGTTAGATTAATCCGTTGAGACCCGCAGGTCCCCTCTATCCGAGAAGCTTATCAAAATATATCACCTATAGTGATCAAACCAGTTTAAATCAACGTTCCCTACTTGTTATTAACTCTGTTGATTCCACCTAAATATAGTCATACTCATAGTCACAGCTCATCAAGAACTACTAGAAAACAACCTCAACTTATTCAACTTTCCTTTCAAAGATCTTAGCTAGGATCAATCATGCACACACTGCAACCCAATCTTGATAATCCATATCATATTCATTAAGTGCTTTGATTATAACCTCTCATCTTATCATGACAACACATCGCCAAAGGGTTAACATCTTCTTTCATAAAAGAGATCCATTAAGCTTCAACACTCAAAATACCCAAGAGAGATACAATGAGTAAAAGCCTCCACGAACTAAAGGACTTGCAGAGGGAAACTTCATTAACCCAAAAAACATCAAGCGAATAAATGGATCAAGATTTCCCATGAGGAAGACAAAACTCCAATATAAAGGTCAAACTTGACCATCAACCAAGTTCACCAGTCGTAAGAATAACTCATCGGCTGGGAAAACAATGATTGCTTTACAGGACAAATTCAGCCCAATCAAAACTCACTATCCTTTCTCAAAGCAACCGATCAACCGTAATGAACTAATAACCCAAGAGAAACTCATCGAGCCCAACTGGACCAAAATTGATCAAATTCAAAGTCAAAGAAGAGGACAACTCTTCTAGAGATACTCACTATCAACGCCTATTCTAAGATATCCGAGGTAACCGCCTTCATATTCTCATACCGCTAACGGTGGTGTAACCTGGTACAGCCCAAGGCCACAACCACGACCTCAACCTCTCAACATGGGTTATCCCCACACATAATATCTATAGTTTTATAATACAGATATAATATATCATCTCAAACCACAATCATCATTACAACATAACGGAAACGTAAATGCAATGCTTCACCCATTCCCATCCTATGTGTAATCGTGTGTCAATTTAATTATTCAATTACCACGGACCTAAAGCCCGCTCGATACCAATCGTAACACCCCACCAATCAATGACCGGAATGCTACCAAACTAATAACATAATAAGGAAACTAATATTCATCTTACAAAATTTCGTGAACTTCCTTTGTTTATTGAGTAAATCAAAGGTTTCAACAAGCATAATCAATCGATATGAATACCAATAAGCAATAAGTTCATTTATAAGCAAAGCGGGTTATGATCACCATCGCACTCATAACCATACTACTTAGATAAAGAACGGAATCAAAGCAAATAAGTTCTATTCTTTATTACACATTGAACCTGATAGACAATAATCAAATACCACTTAAATTATTCAGCAAATAATGTTTAATGTTCTTTCTTCCTTCCATGGTGAATAGACCGTGCATGTGCATCAAACTAATCCCTCTTTATTCCCATGAATGCCGATCTCATGTAGGTACCTAAAAACAAACAACAACCACAACAACAAACAACAACAAGAGTGAGTTCAAAGACTCAGCAAATATAAATAGTGGCAGCAAGGATAAAAGTGAACATCACTTCACAAATTCTTCCATCAATCATATGAATAAACATGCTATGCAATATGATCAAAAATCTCTTTATCTCTTCTCTTGCGCATTTTACCGGTAATGCGGAGTGTGCATTCGTCAATGCACACCCATGCCTGTACCCTCTGGTACATTGACCAATTGCCCATACTCCACAAGTATGGGGACCTTTAGCCCGTCATGACAACAACATGTCGGGGACCTCGGCGCTTGGTCATCTTGTGACCAAGACTTCAATAAATCAGCATGATGCACAAATGTGAATGTCTCAACAAATAAAACTTGCATTCACAACAACTATGCATCATAAATTCTCAGGAACTCTTTCAATTGCAATCTACCATAAACAATATCAACATATCATTATCATGATCAAGATCACATATTCTCAAAGCACGGAACAACCATCTTCATAGCAACAATCATCAACAATCCACACTATAAAATTTAAACCATCATTATACTTGCCTTAACCACGAGAAAATGGGAATGATCGGAAGCGCGCCCTGGAATCCTTCCTCCTCCCTTGGCGAATCGCTGAGAAATACCACGTACACTCCACGAATTCCTCCTCTCCTTCTTTTCCTCTTTCCCTTCTTCTTCTTCCCTTCCTCCGAACCCAATTGCCTAGCTGCGCCTTAATTCTTTCCCCGATCATTCGGCAACACTTGGAGGTCTTGATCACCGGCAATGGAGGAGAGGAGGAGGAGTCGCTGCCGACGGCGCGAGGCGGGGGAGGGGCGCACCACGAGGGGCGGCACAAGGGAGGGAGGCGCACAAGGGGAGAGGGGTGGCGGCTAGGGTTAGAGGGAGGTGGCGCCTCCCTCCCTTAGGCCGAATCCACAGGCCAAAGCCTGTGCCCAGTTGCAATAAAAATTCAGAAATTCCCCTAAAACTGATATTTTACTTTTCCCTTTAAGGTCCTTCTCCCGATTAATTGATTATTCGCCAAAACTCTTCCGGACATTACAGTGATTCATAGAGGAATTGCATATTGTGTAGTCACTTTATATATATATATATATATATATATATATATATATATATATATATATATATATATATATATATATATATATATATATATATATATATATATATATATATATATATATATATATATATATATATATATATATATATATATATTATAAAACTTATACTTACTACTTTGCAGGATGATATAAATAATTTCAGGTTTAAGCTACCCGCAATCTCGTGGATTCGAGATTAAACATAAAGAACAGATATCAAGAACTTGAACACCAAATGATGACAAAGACACCCAAGTGATGTTGAAATTATCGATACTATGGTGAAGCTCCTAAACCATCAAAAGCTTCACATCAAACTGAATGGATGTAACTCCATGTGTTCTTTCCATTGGAATAACATCAACAAACACACAAGAACTATTAGGTGAACCATCCGCCAAAATATTCACGGATGAAAGGAACTATTGCATCGGTTGAGCACATACATCCAGTCGATAGACGATGAAGAGTGTTTAGAGTAAGTATTTTTTCTAATTAATTGCATATACTAATACTAAAAAAGATGTGGTCAACTAATTCGTTCTGGTCCTTGTTTTTTTAGCAAAGAATGGGTCCAAGCACTGCACCATATCCAATTTCTTTAAGTCTCGAACAATTAGAGATATTTTAGATGAAAATAAGGACATTGATCGTGATTGCTTCAACATGGTCGTTCGGACGGTTGCGTGCAACAAAGCACAGTTGTGGATAGAAGACAAATACCACTTCATGGACCGACGCCGTGTAAGTTGATATAATTGTTCCTTGTTGTGTATATAATTGTATAATTACTCAAATCATAATTATGCAAAATCAACAGTCCATATCTCGTTTTGGACGAGATCCGCGGTGTGACAAGGTAGACTACAAAGAACGGCAAAATTGCTTGAATGTCGGCTCGACATGGACTACGATATTGAAAATTGCAGCACCGTAATGTTCTGTATACTCCTTTAAAAACTTATATTTTATCATTTTGCACTTATAGTCTTGGTGTTTGTTTACAGTTCTCTTGCCATACTATCGACATAGGTCCTACATTTTATTCATACTAGACATGGTTAAGAGAACTGTGTACATTATGGATCCGCTTCCTAAAAAATCATGGTACAAGGGTAATGATCCAAGCATCCCATATATAACTAAATTACATAATATTGCCAATAATTTCAAACTCGCCATGGAATTGGCACATCCTGCGTGGAAAGACGATATTTTTTACTGGCGTCGTAAATTCCCAACATGGGTTCCAAAAACTACGGACTGGTAACAACTTATAATATGTTTCATCTTTATTATCAAATATCATTTGATTTATCTACAACAATTAAACACGTGCTCTTCTCCAGGAAATTGGAAGGCTTCCTTGCATACAGTTTCATGTGGTCGTGGAATGGCGTAAGATTCCCAGTGATCAACACTGTGAGCATATAATATTCTCTATGTATATTTTGTAGACTACATAGCAAATTAATAAGTTAACTTATTATCTGCCATGCACAACGATCACATTCACTGAGGACGAATTTCTTGGTGGACATTTTGAAGAGCAGTGAAAATGAATGTAAAGACATTATCCCTGGAGAACTCCAAGACCTACTTAAGCAATTCAGAAATTAGATGGTTCAGGCGAGACATGACTTATTATTGCCTTGTTATGCATTATAATTGGCCTAGGCTTGTAATTTCATGACCTGAACTTGCTGGTGATATACATGAGTGTTTTCCAGATTATATACATGGTGATATACAATTGCCGGAAACTTAAACTATGAAAAAAATATCGTCATTTGGTTGTTTTCATGTGCATCCCTGAAATACCACCGTGGCGTTAGCACGGGCACTATACTAGTACAAAGATAGCATGCCTCTTGGCACATTTTCTCGACACCCTTTATGTTCACATGACACCCTTTACTTTTTTATGTTCACATGGTTAATTGCTTAATTTAATCTTCTAATTATCAATGCCTCTGATGTTCTCATTTATTTATTTGAGGTGGCGGTCTTCGGGGTGGCGGCGGGGGTGTGTGTTGGCTGCGGTAGGGTTTTGGGGTGGTGTTATATCAATGTGAAGGGTGTGGCTGATCCCAACCGTCAAATGAAGATTCAATTGTTCAAAAATCTGACTGATTTTATAAGGAAAAAAACAACCGATGTATAGGGCATGTTCTTTTCGGCTGCGGTTTATGGCTTTTGGCTGAAATTTTTAAATTTTGGTTGTTTACGGTACAGATTACGGAGAGACAGATACTCACTTGCGATTTAGCTGGTACAGATGTTAGGCTTTTAACGTGTAGATCGTTTAATTTGTAGACCCCGTTTTGAGAAAATAATTCGTTTGAAAGTTAGATGTTGTAACAAAATCTAAAAGCCACCAGTTTTTGAGGTAAAGAACAGGCCCACAGTCATTCCCATTGCAGAAAGACGGCAACCGGGAATCTTTGGTCCAGGGCGCAGACAAGATGACTTTGATGGCTCCCTTGGTGTTCCAGCGGGCGTATGGATCGGGCAATGCGGTGGGAGCTCTTCTGCCATCAGGATGCAATGGCGATTCAGTTCTGCAACTACAGCATCGATCCTGGCTAATTTGTGCGAGAGGTTTGGATTGTGGCCTAGAATGTATTCAGAACTGTTTCTTCATCTTTCGTTCAGCTTAATGGGCTGGGAACGTTGGTTATCTGTTTTCTCTCAGAAACAGAGGCCGGAGTATGTATCGTTCTCTCCTTAATCCACAAAATGAGCAGTGGCAGCACGAGGAGCTCGGCGTCGCTGCGCGTTTCGCTTGCTTAGTGCCGGCATGCCCCATGATGACATTGATGAGTAGTAAGAAAGACAGGGCCGAAGGGGTCGTCGCCACGATGGAGTAGGGGGAGCTTCTCGGTGTGTAGGATTGGCAAGTAGGGATGGAACGGGTAGGATTGCTATCGAGCGTGCTTACAAGTTTCAAAGCGGGAACGAGCTCGTTACCATTTCGTAGTGGATTCGAAACGCCGAACGCCCTAGCTGGTGGGACGAAACAGGGGCGGAGGGAGAAGGGGGACTGGCAGGCTTTCATAGATTTGTATTTGTACCTCTGCATATTTTAAAAAATCGATGCCATTAGTGCTATTTAGGCTTGTTCGGTCGGGCTGAAAAATAGTGGCTTATAGTTGAAATGCACTGTAACTGATTAAAATTACACTGCAGTTGAAGGTGGCTTATTTGGCATAATTAAATTTAAAAAATTTTAAAAATAGAAAAAAAGTTAGCTCATCGTAGATAACGCAAACGAATACGAAAAAACCGATAAAAAAGCTCAAAAAAACCGAAAAGTTCAAAAAAGATAAAATTTATAAATAGTGAAAAATAATCTAAAAGTTAAAAGCTCGAGCTGAAATGAGCGGCGCGTTAATACCTTTCATTAAACATAATTATACTGTATAGCTTATTTAGCTTCTCATCTATCCTCATATGTGGGTCCCCCATACTCTAAATTAAAAAAAAAACCAAAAAAAGGATCACGTCAGTTCTGTCTTAGCATCTGTCCTCATCCGTCCTCATCTGTCGATTTTTTATTCTTCTGGAATCGGATCCTCGACTTTCTCCGGCTCCAAGCATCTCTCTAAGCTCCTCCCTTTGCAATGTTTAGATCGGGTCCAAGTTTCTCGGATTGCTCTTGGCTCATCGTTTTATCACGTTGCACATGCCCTTAGGGCTATACCCAGTCACCAACTTGGGGCTTGATGGGCTGTAGCCTAGCTTGACATGGTGTGGCCTGCGCATCGCACAAGTGATCCGAATGAAATCAGTCTTACATTCCAGTGTGTAGAGGATATGTACGTCTGTGTATGTAAGTGTAATGTGAGCGGATGTACATATGTTATGTACGTCTATCTTGTATCTATCAAAAAAATGAAATTAGGCTTTTTCTCAAGGGCCAGGGGTGAAATGTGAAATAATAATGCAACAATTTTTTAGGCTGTTTCAGTATTCGGTTTGGAAACTTTGGTGATATTTATGCCACAAGAGGATGGTTATTGTTCAAACAATTTTTATCTTCCACTTTCTGTTTTTTTCCCAATTTCTCTCACATTTGCTGCACGACAGGACACAGGAGCCGCGCGTGGTGCCTGACGACTGACGTTCTACTCCCACGAAAATTTTTGATTCGAGAAGTTTGAACATCGCTTGGAACCTTTGGTCGAAATGACAAATTTTAAAACGTGATTTGTAAAAATAATATACTCGTAGCTGTAATTGTAAAAATAGTGCTCTTGTCCGCACGGTTAACGTACAGTTTTAACCACAGGACGACATATGGCAGAGCACCGACGGTTTTAGCCATGAGGTAACACGTGGCAGTTTATATAGGCTAAATCGCACGGTCACGGGGCCACGTGTCGGCCCGTGGCTAAAACCGTACGGTGACCGTGCAATGCTTCACCACGTGTTGTCCCGTGGCTAAAATTGCACGGTGATCGTGCAGACGAGAATGCCATTTGTACAATTGTAGCTATGAGAATGTTATTTTTGCTAATTACGCTTTAAATTTTGCTATTTCAGCAAAAACTCCATCGATTGGGAGCCTATGTGCAACGCACCACGCCAACCAAACTCACGTGGATCACTTCTTAGGTCTTTTTTACTTCAAGGTGACTTTTGACTGTGGCTAATAGTTTTTATTTGTGTTTTTGAAACTGTAGAGACACCTATCTACCCTACTCTATAATACACCAAAATTTTCTTTACTAAATCCACCCCCTCAATCACCCCACAGTCATGCCTAATCTAAGTCCATCCAGATTTGTGTACCAAAGGGTTTCAACTTCATACAAATGAATGGCTTGCATCTCTCCTCAAGCATTCTTCTCTTACTCATTGAAGATCCTAAGGCCAAAATTATTTGGATCATGCACATCATTGAACCTCTCCTCTCTCTGCGCTGCCCCCACCTCGCGAAATTTCTGCCCGAGACCTGCTTCCCACCCCCCTCCCCCCGCGCCGCGTCCCATCTCCATTCCGCCCTCGCTCCTCCTCCACCGCCGCCTCCCCCGCTCGCCGCCTCCTCCCCCCACCCCCACCCCCTGCGCCACCGCCTCCTCCCCCCACCCCCCGCGCGCCGTCTTCTCCTCCCCACACCACCCCGCGCCGCCGCCTCCTCCTCCCCCTCCGCTCCCGCCCACCCGGCCTTCTCCTCCGCCCGCTCGCCGCCGCCTCTGCGCCCGCTCGCCTCGGCCCTCGGCGCCTCGCGCTCCGCCTCGCCCAGATCCGCCGTCGCACCGCCGCCGGCCGCCTCCTCCACCCCTACCCGCCACCGGCCGCCTCCTCCCCCGCTCGCCAGATCTAATCCGCCTCCTCCCCTTTCTCCTCCGCTCCGCCTCGCCTCCTCCCTCTCCCTCGCCGCGCCGCTTTGCCTTGAGGAAGGGGGCAGAGGTAGGAGGAGGCGCGCTCTGGCGGCGGCCGGCTTGGAGAGGAAGGGGCGAGAGAAAGAGGAGGCGCGGCTGCGGTGGGGGAGAGGAAGGAGGCGACGGCGGGGGCGCGCCCCCAACTCCTCGCCCCCTCACCCGGCCGCCGGCTTTCTCCTCCGCCCCGCTCGCCCAGATCTAATCCGCTCGCCCGCGCCCACGCACATTCTCCACCGTCTCCTCCTGCGCCATCGCCGCGTGGCCCACCCGCACGGCGCGGCACGTCCCGACCTCCACCCGCAGCTCCACGCAGCGCGCCACCTCCCTCGCACGTCTCCCTCCACGTCCGCCGGTCAAACCGCGCGGCGTTCAACCTCTACACCTCCACCCTTGGCTACCAGATCCACGACATCGAGGCCAAGTACTACGCTGACGGCGAGGACGCCTTCGACATGCGCAAGCCGCTGCGGCAACCACAAGCCAAGAAGCACCACCACCACCACCATCATCACCACCACGGGCCTGACAGTTGCTGCTCCCACGATGCTCCTCCAACGGCGGCTGGTTCGTCTCCTCTATCTTCTAATTCGCCGGAGAAGAAGGCCGACACTTGAGAGGGTAAGTCGTGGCTCCGAGTCCCCCGCCGGCCGCCGCTGTCGACGATATCTCCATGTCGAGGCTGCGAGCGCTGTGGCAAGCTTCCGTTAACGCCACCAAGTGAGGTAGCTCCCTGCCACAAACCCCGGTCTTGTTGCTATCTGTTTGGTTCATTTCCTCGACGAAACCCGCTTGGTGCTGCTCAATGTTAATTCTGTTTAGGCTTCGATACAAATGGAGTAAATTTTCAGCATTTCAATTTCATTCCAAATATGCACTGCTGGATAGTAGCCTTTATTGTTGTTTTCAAAATTGATGTTACCCATACATTTAGGTAGATGTATGGTATACTGAAATGCATGACATTTCTATATGAATTATGAAGGGAAAATATTGCATACTTTTCCTCCTCTGATGGGCAACCTGTATCCTGCGAACGTTTAAACTTTCCTGCTTTAAGTAATCTGGCTGACTCTTTTGGGGCATCGATAACCCCTATCACATCCTATGAATTTTTCTAACTGCAGTACAGCACAATAAACTCATTTTTTTTCCTACGCTTTATAAACGTACCAAATTGGCAGCTGTCGTCTGGAATTCAGAAGATCTGTTTCCTCCTCCTG
The DNA here is from genome assembly GCA_036346575.1 of Dendrocalamus sinicus. Classification (NCBI taxonomy): domain Eukaryota; kingdom Viridiplantae; phylum Streptophyta; class Magnoliopsida; order Poales; family Poaceae; genus Dendrocalamus; species Dendrocalamus sinicus. The sequence goes on along the minus strand of CM070657.1, from coordinate 24,602,625 downwards.
AAAGATACATATTCAATTTCAATTCAAAAGATGAGCTGAAAAGGTGGCATTTGTACTCAGATTCAGAGTATGGAGGTAATGTCCCACTTCGAAATTTTGTTTTTATAGATATAACTTGTTACAGTTTCTCTGAGTAACTGAAACGATAGAATATATCATTTATTGTGTTGTTGTGATTGTGAGATACTCATGCAAGATTCATGTTCTTAATACTTTTGCCTGGCATCAAAATTGCTCCCTTGTTTTTTGTTCTCAGAATATATGAAGAATATGCCCTGTTAGAGTTTCTGATAGCTTTATTTTCTTGATGATCATGTTATTATTTCAAGCTTTCATGTTGCTTTTATGCTTCAAACGAAAATGGATAAAATCAAGGAAAGTTCTCCCCTTTCGGAGAACAGCGGAAAAATGAATTACAGTTTAATTCTGTTAGGCTCCTAATATTGTTCTAGCCAAGAGTCTTCCTAATGTATATTCCTTTCAAAGGATACATACTACAGTTGAAATTTTACAGTTTATCCATTCATGAGGAGTTCTCCCTTTGTTGCCTACTTTTATTCGTTATGCATCGTCATGAATGATCATCAAAGAGTGATATCTAATACCACTATATTATAGCTTACCGTCTGTTATTAGCAAGGAATGGAAAATTTTTTGCTCCACATTGTCACTGCCTCTGGGCACATTATACACATAGTGAGCCAAATGGGAGTCTACCAACCTCTTGTGTTTGCATGTCTGTTAAACTTCTATACTATTTCTATTTTCTTGACACCTTCTGCAACTAATATAAAGCTTCGTATTTGCATCTATGAAATAATATGATCGAACATAGTGGTTATCCAGGTTTATCATCTGCATCATTGGAGATAACTGATGGTGCCGCTGGTGGAGATACTTCATCTATTGGTACTATGTCTTTGGCATTCTTATTTTTTCTAGCTTGGTCCAACCTTTTGAAGTTGATTTTGTAGTGTGGTTAATTTGTCAGTAGAAAAGAGAAAAAAATGTTTTATTTGTAACTACAGTCATATAGAGCTTACGAGTATAAATAAACCTCATGAACCATGGTTACTAGGGAATATCAGCTGCCGTCTTTGCTTTAATAATTGAATAGAAAATATACAATTTATTTGCTCATGATTTCCTTAAGACTTGCATTCCTGATTCACTCGGATAAATTTTAAGCTTTGACAGTTTTTGCTACTATTTTTCCAACTTGAACTTGAAAAATGCCCTACTCTTTTTTATAATCGATAGAGGTTTGGGCAGGCTAGATTGCCCACACTTGTCAAATATGGAGCAAAAATTCGTTAACAACTTTGAGAGATTTAGACGCCCCACCTTGTTCAATATCAGACTGAAGTCACTTCACAATGTTGGGGATCAGCATTTCCGATTTACAATGTCCCTTGTAATGCAAAATGATTTGCATGCGTGAACACCCATTTGTTATGTGTGCCCGCTTCACAATAAATAAAGGAATTCATGTTTTACTGCCTTGTCATATAGAAATGTGAAGTTTCTAAAAAAATATCTGGTTCTCTGGATTCAACACTCAATTTACAGGTTAATTATGTTGCACAGAGGATGCTCTGGAACCTGTGCTGGTATCATAGCCATGCATGTCTTCTACTTACCCAGTGGATACGGCTAGGGGTAGGATTACTGTCCAGGTAATGTATGGTTTTCTATTGCTTTTTCTCATCATAATACTCAGTCTCGAAGAAGCTGACTTAAGCTGCTGTAGGTTTTTAATTTCATTTCATACTCTATTTTATTAACCCCCAAATCACATCTGCAGACAGAGAAGTCTCCTTATCAGTACCGTGGTATGTTTCATCCACTGGGCACAGTCTACCGTTAAGAAGGCTTTCGTGCTTTGCATAGAGGATGGCTTCCATCTGTTATCTTGTTGCAGGTTACATATGTCGGCCTTAGCTTTGCTGTATACGAGTCTCTGAATGACTGGCTTCTTCAGACAAATCCATTTGGTTTCAGTTGGCAGGAGTTCAGTGTGCTGGGAAACCTCACTTTTGGGTGAATGCTGATGGGACATACCAAGAGGAAGGCCAAAAAAGGGTTGAAGGGAACTTGTTTAATATTAAGACCAGAAACACATTTTCTCTTTTTTTTTATGTACAATGTAGTTCATACATTACTTCAATTGTTCTTAGTGTGATCACATTGTAGATTATGAAAAGATCAATCCAATTAAGTATGTCCCAGCATTAGTAGATGGCGATTTCATTGTTTCTGACTCTCTGGCAATCATACTGGTGAGTTATAATTCTTCATCACTTAATTGATCTTCAATAATTCATCCCTTTAACATTTTTGACAAAAGGTCTTGCTTTATGTTGAGCAGTATCTCGAAGACAAATATCCCCAGCATCCTCTCTTACCTCAAGATCTCAAAAAGAAAGCTCTTAATTTGCAGGTACATATTATGTCAGAGACTTTATGTGAGATCGGGACCCTTGAAGTATTGAATAAGTTTTGCATGTTATATTTTGCACCTAATACTTATCAGATAGCACTGTGAAGGAGCAAGGGACTAACAATGTCTTAAGCCTATTGTGTGTAGAGAATGTCAGTTACTGTTTATTCATCTCAGTGTACACTTTTGTCTATAAATCATGAACTCCATATGGATAATGAACGTTTCTTACTTGCTGCAGATTGCAAATATAGTGTGTTCGAGCATACAACCTCTTCAATGCTATGCCGTAATTGTGGGTTGACCTACAAGGCTAAAACCAGCTATTTTGATGAAATGTCGTATTTTTCAGTATTGGCGGTGTAATAATATATGCAAAAGCTTATTTTGTGCTACTCCTGTGCAGGGTTTGGCTGACGACAAGTTAGGCTCCAGTGAGAGCCTTCAGATAGTTCAGCATTACACTGACAAGGGATTTAGAGGTGTGATTTCTGGCACTTCATTATTGAGGGCTTTTTTTGTCATGGCAGATCATTTCATTTCCTCAAGTACATCTTTCTTGACATTGGGCAGAAATAGTAGTGTACCATAACAAACAGAGGGTCCTTGTAGTAACTAACATACTTTCACCTCTTTCACTATATTTCCTACTCTTCTCGCTTTCCCTATTGCTTGCTGAATTATATGCTGATCCACTTACTCTTCGCTGGATTCGTCTCAGCAATTGAAAAGCTTCTGGAAGGATGTGCCAGTAAATATGCTACTGGAGATGAAGCCCAATTGGTTTGTGCTTGCAACTCTCAAGAATTTTTTCTTCATAAGTATTGCTTTTATCCTGACAATTACCTTGAGACAAGATTTACTCTTGCAATCGATCTTAGGATCACCATGATCTTTACATATGTATGTTTTTACATTTTTGAAGTTACTTGCTCATTTTACTTGTTTCCAAAAATTTCAAGCTACATTTATGCTGCCTTTTGTTATAGCGTTTATAGGCCTCATACATGCATTTTATTTGGTGAACAATTTAGTATTGACTTTGATACTTAAATTACTGCACTGTGCATTGCAGGACCTCCCGGTCATCAGTAAGTCTTGTTTTCTCAATTCTGTTTCTCATTTTTGTGACCAATGTTATGACAAATGGCATGTTCTGAAAATGATTGTGGAATGATAGATTTAGTAAATCTACTTTTTTTGGTTTTACCTCATTTGAACCACCAATCTGCGGAGATATGATTATGTCTATCAACTGAAAAATTCTCAGAAATGGCGTACATGAAAGAAATAAGGAAACTTTCTTGGTTCAAATCTATTTTTAGACAGCTCTCTTCAGCTATAGTGTTGGTTTGGTGCATAGGTCAGAAAAGCAATGAAAGTTTCCTAATGCAAATATATTACAGATGGTTCTCACATGTGCTATTGCTATCAACCAGTTTATCAGTTTGAGAAATTGAGTTATCATGCAAACTGACTGTGTTACACTATTGCCCAACATGTGTAATAACTGAAAAAGAAACGATCAAATGAGAAATGACATAATCCTGCAAGTGTAATGAAGGCTAATTATTTTCCAATAAAAAGGTCAACTATTTTCTTTGGTTCAAATATATAATGGATGTTGCATTTGCGTTTCTGTTATATTATGTGAATGTGGTGTGAATAACATTGAGTTAATTGCATTTTCGAATTTTACCTTGCATTCTGAAACTGACCATATCTGTCATGCAGTGTTGTCTGCAAACGGGGAGACACAAACGGTCATGAAGGGGATTACCCATGGGGCATGTGACTACCTGCTGAAGCCAGTGCGTATTGAGCAGCTGAGGACGATATGGCAACATGTGGTTAGGCGGAGGAATTGCAACTAATGTAACATTAATCCTGCAGTAGAATGTTGTGCAGCTTTATGTGACAAAAATATTTGGTTATACAATATATGAGACGTGAATCTTAATGAATCTGATTGTTCGTTTTATTTTTTATAAATTTTATCTTGTTTTGTATTTTATCGTAGTGTTAGCACGGGCACACTACTAGTATAGATAGTGTACACAAATTTAAACTGAGAAAGCTGTTTAGATAATCTACTTTAAAAAATTGTCTTATTTATTTTAATATTTGGAGAAGTCAAAAACCAAAAACCTAAAAAACCAGAGCCTCAATCGGCCAGCTAATCAGTTCTGTAAGTGAACGCAACGAAGGAGACCCTCTTCTCCATTTGGCACGAAAATAAAGGAGCTAATTAACTTCATTTTATCAAACACAGAAATAATTAGGACAGCTGCTTAACATATGAGTGTGCGACGCACCAGATGTGACGCTAAAATGGCTTACATTACAAGTTCTGAGTGTTTTAGAGGGTGATCGGTTCGGCTGAAAAGCTCGTGGCTTATGGCTGAAAACACTATAGTTGGTGAAAAGCATCAGAGTGGCGAGTCTTATTTAGCATAATTAAATTTAAAAAAATTTAAAAATAAAAAAATATGTTAGCCCATTACATATAATACAAACAAATACGGGAAAAAAAAGAACCGGCAAAAAACACAAAAAGCCAAAAGTTCAGAAAAAGACGAAACTTATGAATAGTGAAAAATAAGCCAGAAGCCAGAAGTCGAAGCCGAGTTGATCAGAACCTAGAGTGGCAAGATATGTGGCACAAGCATTTTTATTTAGGCAACAGAGTTTTCGGACTAAATTTATCTATGGGGTCAACTGATGAAGCTAGTACCTATCTTTTCTTGCAAAGAAACCTTTTGGATTCATCCATGTTCTTCGACATTTATGCACTAGATGATGATCAACAGGCCCGGCTCTGGGGTAGGCCGAGGGGGCGCCGCCTAGGACCCTGGCCCAGGGAGGGCCCACCCCCAGGCCCCAATGCCCCACGCCAGAAATTCACGTCTGCGGAGTGGCCTCCTGAAGAAGGCGTTCGAGCCGTCGGTGCTCTGCGACGCCGAGCCGCCAAGGTCGCGCTCATCGTCTTCTCGGCTTCTCCCCGCGCGGCCGCCTCTATGAGTTCGCATCCGCCACCGAGTACGTACCCTACGCGCGCGACCGCCCGCCCTAATTTCTTTCTGCTTGCGTGCCTAATTTCTTTGCCTGCTGATTCGTTTTGTTTGATGATCCGTACGTGTGTAAAAATCAAGTACATGAAATATATGTATATGTCTCCTGCTGTTTCTCATACGATGAATACTGAATAATGATTCTCATCTTTTCTTAGTTTATTTAATCACATATGCATACTGTCTTCACCGGGGAGAAGATCAGAAGAACGCCTCAACGCCTGATCACTTGGCTGTCTCTCAATTCCATCTACATCCGCCGCATCACCGAGGTGAGGTAAGTAGGCAACAATTTACATCTAGTGATCTACTCATCTACATCTACTTCAAAAATTAGGTTAGGATTTTATGTTCTTGTTGTTTACTTTACTTTGTAAATTACAGGGTTTAGAATGTTGCCTAAGAAGCATATGTCGGGTGCTCAAAAAAGAAACAAAGGAAAACGAGAAGAACGGTTTATTGAATCGCGAATATCTTGGACGACATTGATCTCGATGTTATTATTAATGACTTTGCATCAAGAAGTGCTAGAAGAAGTTCCTTTTTATGAAAGACATTGGATATTTGTCGCTTCTATTTGAGGTAAATTAATTTTTACTAGTTACATTTGGTTTATGAACTAGTTAGTACCTAATTAGTTTATCATGTTAGAATTATTGATTTGTGTCACTTTAGACAATATAAAGTTTAAATTGCATATTTTATAAGTAGAAAAAAATTTATAGTAAAAAACCCATCGAGCCGAATTCGCTTTAGGGCCCTTGAAAACGTTGAGCCGCCCTGATGATCAACCACAAGGAGAATGATGGTGTGTGGGAGTGGCTGGAAGTTATCAAGGAGATGAGAATCGCCAGCAGATCAGCAGGTGGAGTGATGGCAATGCTGGTCACCGTAGTTGTGGAAGTGAGTGGTAGGGATGGGGAAGGGTGAGTAGATGTCGATGGTGATAGGAGATGGGAATAGCTAATCGATGTACGCATTCGTCGAGTAATACAACACAATGCTTCTTTTTCAAAGGATTGGAACAGTTGGTTATCTTAGTAATCTAAAGGCTCACAACTTACAGACGATCGTGGGTTCAAATCCCCAAAGGTAGAAATATCCACGTGACTTGCTCTTAGAGCAAGTCCATTAATAGAGCCAACTGTTTGGCTATAAGTCAAGTTATAAGAGCCAAGTTATACAATAATTTATCTTCTATTTGTTTACAAAAGGTTTTTTATTATTATGTGGTATCATGTCTCACATTCTTTTTCCTATTTCTCCTCACATATACTTATTATCTTGGCCCACCACTGCATAGGCTCTCGTGCCCAGCTTGTTGCTTGCATGAGAGCTAAGCTCTCATCTCTCTCCCCTCTTCTCTCCTCCACATCAGTAAAAATGCTGACTAACTTAGCTATAAGATCATTATTGTACTTGCTCTAACTAGTCAGATAGAAGAGACAAGGTGATAGGCAATGATTATTCTTTATCACCAATATGCAATGTATTACACGAAGAATCAAACCACACAAGTACATAATGCTACTCAGTGTAATTTACTCCCCGGCTATTTTTTAGATTGTAGAATGAACAAATTAGTAATTGAACTAATGGAATTATTCCTGTATTCAAAGAAGGGCTGCATGCATTAATTAGCCTAAACCATTATTTGATATTAGTTCTATTGGAGGGGCAACTGATAATTAAGTTCATCCGAACAAGCACGCTCGAGAAAAGAAAAACAATCAAACCATCAACAAAACTAATGACAAAAAACAATTCGGCAACACGAAGAGGCGAGCGCATGCACGCGTGCATCCAATGCAACAGCTAGCTTAATCAGATCACTGCCCCCTCCACGTCGCGCCTACCAGACGTCGTTGGCGCACAACAAGCGCAGCAAGGGTTCCTCGTCGCCCTCCTGCGCGCCTCCGCCGCCTCGCCGTGCGGCATCGCGCTCGTCACCACTTCCGCCGGCACCGGGCACCACCTGAGCTGGGCAAGATTACGCATGCAAGGAAACTGCTTCAGGAAGAACGTGCACATTGCCCCCATTACCCTGCAAACACCGAATTACATACAAGTATCATATATTGATTTACATGTTCATGCAGCCTATGCGCGTGTCGATATGTACTTACTCTCCGATGTAGATCACGCCGACGAAGGATACGCAGGTGATGATGATGATGTAGATGCAGGAGGACATGTAGCGCGTGGAACCGGCGATGTAGGCCCCTACGAGGCTGGCGAGGTCGACGAAGGTGGTGAGCATGAGCGCCATCACCTTGGCCTCCGTGTGGTAGAACCGTTCGCTCATGAGCAGCACCATGATCACCAGCGACGTCACGAACGCCGTGGCGTTGAAGTAGTAGAACGCCATGTACCTCCCCCAGAGCTTGTCACGCAGCACCGGGTTGCCGGCTTTGTGGTCGTTGTCGTCCTGCCAGAACCCGCCGGGCGGGTTCAGGCCGGCCTGGTAGGTCACCGACGCCGCCACCGTGGCCAGCACCATCAGCCACCCGCGCATCTCCTTGAACCACTTCTTGCGCTGGGTCACCGGGTCGTCCTTCTCCTCCTCATGGAGGACGAGGAAGCCCTGGAACGCCATGCTCATCTCCGGAGCAGTGGCGCCAGCTGCCCGCCCATGGCTCTGGTACGGCGCGATGAGCACCGGGATGCCGCGCTTCCCGGAGGCGACGATCTCGATGGCCGCTGCAGCCGTGTCGGCCGGAGCCGCGTCCACGACGCGGACGGCTCGACCTTCCTGCGCACCATGCGGGCAGGACATTCTTGGTCGTTGGGTTTAGGACACTTGCGTGGGGAATGTGTAATATACATGCCATATATATACTGTGTTTGTGTCTTCCTCTTAACGTCCGTGTGAGCATCGTCTGCAACGCAAGCAATCAAGTTTTTTTCTCTCAACTATTCTATCTTTAGTGAAGAAGACGAAAGAGTGCTTATATGTTCATTCCTAAATGAACAAGAAAGGAATTTCCAACTGTTCATGGTGAAGAACTGCACCTTCGTATCATGTACCTCGTTCTATTTTTCGTTTTCTAAATTGAGTTGATATATACAAATGTTATTACTGTACGGATGATATATTATGTTGGTTCCTTGCATGATGAGGTCACCGGGCTAAGGTGAAAAGGCGAGCTGAACAAATATTATTAGTTATTTGTCATGGGCTATATCTGGAAGGAAAGAACAAACGTGATGCTCGTTTGTGATGGGAAAAAAGGAACAATATGCATGCCGGCATCGTACGTCTACTGATTCTTTTAAGTATTGCTCATGGATAGTCTCCACCTTTATTTTTAACTTTTATAAGGTAACACGTATTCCAAGATTCAAATTTTGTTATATTTCACCAACAAGTTTGTCCAATAAAACATACGTTTCTTAACATAAGAGTGATATCGTTTAATTGTATTCGTATATCAAAGTACTTTCATACTATCGCAATTTTGTAGTTATTGATTATATTCGTATTGGAAAGCACTTTCATATTATCATAATTTTACAGTTATTGACGATACATGTTAAAAGAAATTAACAATCAAAACTTAACATGTTGTGCTCAGTCGAATCATATCTTATACAAATCAACCAATAAAGTAAGTTCTACAACTCCTCCTCATATAGTAACTTAGAAACCACGTCAATATCAAAAATGACCTGTATTTAGGGGGTGTTTGGGACTGCTCCGCTCCAGTTTTTGCAGCTCCGCTCCACCAACTCCACCATGGAGCAGCTCCAGTGTGGAGTTCGTGGAGCAGGTGGTACTGTTTGGCACACAGCCTAGCTCCAGCTCCACGAATGAGTTGTTTCCCTGCAAACGGTCTATTATGCCCCTGATTTATGTTTGTTTATTTAAGTAATACTCACCAAATATTTTGGTTAAATAATTACACCAGTCGGATACAAATAATTGACCCATAAATTTGCTTAGATCTTATATATATATATATGTATTTTATAAACTCGATCGAAGTTATACAAGTTTGGTTTATGACAAAACTAAAACAAATTACTCTATCTATAATTATAATGTAAAGTTGAGGTAGTACATGCTATTTGCAGCAGGGAAGTGGAAGCGAGTTGTGTCCGTGTCTACTATACCTGCATTAGTACTCGAAAGCAAGCGAAGTTTATAGGCATATGCATATGGCAAATACTGCAAATGATGCCCATGAAGGCGCAGACGCACGCGGGGAGCTGAGTTGAAAGGTGGGTAATTAACCTCAACTCCACGTGAAACAAACCGGTACATGTGATTAATGAGTGGCAAGGTGGGTAATTAACCTCAACTCCACGTGGGAATAGAAAACCCCAAAACGCATCGCCAGAGTACCTCCGAGGTGCTCCAGAAAAGGCCGGTCCCCGACGTGGAGTTGGCCCTCAACTCCACCTTTTTTATATCAACTATTAAGCTAATGTTCTATTCATGGACATTGCCATGAGTTCTTGGAGCTGAAGGTGTTTGGCATCAACTCGGTGAGTTGGAGCGGAGCTGAAAAAGAGACCAACATTGCGCCCTAGAAGCATATCAAAGGTAAAATTTCAGCGCACAGTTCAAGAATCGCCTACTAGAGCAGCAGTCCCAAGCAACACCTCTAGTAATGGAGGCGAGTCAGGCAATCCCACCAAGTGGGCTTACGATAGGCTCAAGCCAATCACCTTGAGCTCGCCCACGAAATGCCGGACCGCCCGAAATCAGTTCAGCGCCAGTGGATGCCGGATGCGAGCCTTCTATGCATTTGACCATCACGCATCTCCACCGCCAGGAGCATCGTGGAGCGACGTACGAGCGGCGGAGGCGCATCACGTGACGCCTGGACGCCTGCTCGTATCGGGGCCGAGCGAATTGGGAATGAATCGACCCTCCATGCAGCACCCGCGGAGCTGCCGATTGGGCCGGCCGGATGGCCCAATCACAAATTGGCTTCTTTGAACGGCTAAACGGCAGACTCCCAATACATGATGTATTATGTATATATACACCTCCCCAGGCGGTTGCCCCTGCTACCCATGTCCTCCCCATGTTGGACTCTGTTGTTAGAGGCTTAGAGCATCGTAAAACAAGAGGAAAGACAGCCAGAGGAGCTTCTCCATGGAAGAAGACAACACTGTATAGATGCAGAAGGAAATGAATGTGAAAGGAATCTTCAGTATAGGAGAATGGGAGCTACTATTTATTTACTCCCTCTGTTCATAGATGTATGACTCAACTACAAGTAGTAGTACTCGTGTACTTCATTTATACATGTATTCTATTTGTTCTTAGTGATAATAATGGTAATTTTATAATACAAGATATAATTATATCTATATTTAAATAATCTCGTAGGATCATGATTCTACGTCAATCCTAGGGTCCCATCTAGTTCACCAAAAAAAGATCCTGCCTGCGTGGGACGCCAGGGGGCTAGCGTGCACAGGTACTTTCATTGTATTTTACTTATCTTTTATTTATGTATAAATTTAAATTGCACAAGAATATATTTTCTATATTTATTTTAATTTAGCTTAATTTTTTGGGACAACTCTCTATTTTCATCTTGATTTGGCCATTGAATGGAGAAAGTAATGTAGGCAATGGATCAATAAAACTGTAAAAGTTTAAGACTCCGTTTGACAATGTGTTGTCTTTTCAAAAGCACTTGTTTATTTCTAGTTTTTGAATGTGATAGTTAGTTGAAAGTATCTTTTTTTGAATTTCTAACAGAAAAGTCTTACTGGATTTAGCAAAGTTCCTCTAGCTAACTATACTCCACGCCGGCAGAGACCACAAGCTGGCTCTAAAAGGATGCTGAAGCTTTGGATTTTAGCTCAGAACATCATCGAACTCCTGGCAGTCATTTTGTTACAGCTGGATGACCAGACCGTCACAAAACGATCATAGTTGCCGGAGACCATTTTGCTAGTTATTATTGAATATTCATGACAAATTAAGGTTTCTAGCTGACACTTTCTGACAATTATTAGTACGTTACCGATGGTGATATCTCTTTTGTAATTTTTTTTTTCAAGCGTCCATCTTGTCGGCTCTCACTTTGTCAGGCGCAATTTTGTTCAGTGATTTATATTTACCGTCAAGAGAGATTTGGATTACATGAGAAATACTGTCGACTAAACAAGAAAAATACTACGGGAGTGCAGTGACCGTCGGCTGCTCACAGATAACCGTTATGAAAAATTGTAACTCTTGCTGCATTGCTCGAAGCGTCTGACCTATATGGACCTTTGGTCGTCACGAAAAGTATGAAACATGTGAAGGTCATCATATATTGTGTGATGAGTATTTAAGTTTGATGTGCAAGTTTTGTCAAACTTTAAGTTTAAAACTTTTCAGTTTTCAGTTTGATGTGCAAGTTTTGTCAAACTTTAAGTTTAAAACTTTTCAGTTTTCAGTTTGATGTGCAAGTTTTGTCAAACTTTAAGTTTAAAACTTTTTAGTTTTCAGAATTATTGTCAGCTCTTTACTGGCCTATCCGGCTTGACAACGGCGGCCAGGCCTGCCATGGGCATTTCTTCAAACCTCAGTGCAGAGCAGCCTGAACACTCGTGGCACGGCGTTTAGACTGGCTTCGTGTGACCAGTGTGGTCATGGAAGCTAGTTGTGGAATGACCTCCGACCAACAACCAGTGTGGTCGTGTAACCGACTATAAGTTTAAGCTCCAACTAGATTAGTTTTGGTGATTAATGACAAATATAAATGTAAGATATTCAATTAATGACAAATCTAAATGTAAGACTAAATCTTTTATTGAGTATGTTATTGCTTAGTCTCATTTGGATGAAAATGTAAAAATCATGGAGGTATGCATTCGACGTCATATTCTTATATCTTGTTGTATTCCTCAGATCCAAAATATAGGTTGAACTCCATAAAAAGTCTAACTTGAATATGTGCATATATTTTTTTATTATACATTCTTGTATGCACATATTTAGGGGGAGTTCACTCTATATTTTGTGGTTTCATTAGTATTGATTCATGTTTCTTTTCTCACATCTATTGGGGATCTCTACTTTGAAACTTATCCTTTGAGTATATAAACCTTATGTAGTTTATATATACTCATATTGCTTTATATTCAATTATTTGTGTATGGAACTAATATGATTATCAAGTGTTTGAAAGGTTTAGTCCCAGATTTTGCTTGACGACTTGCAGATGTATGCTAATGTTGACAAGAAGATCGACATGGCTTGAGACAAAGTTCATGCATGCATTTGAATTTAAATTCTCAAGCCAACTATGCATTGTCAGAAAAATCGATAATACTAGAGTTTACACAACGATATTACCGCTCAGCGGTATGACCGGAAAGGTAGTGCGGTAGTACTGCAACCCAAAAGTATTGAGAAGTTGGCGGTATATTTTTTCCAGAGAGTTCCTTTCAAGCTCCTTTATTTATCTGGAAAACGGTAGCTAGTACCGAAGTTTGAACGGTGGAACTACCGCAGCGTGGTATGACCGCAACTCCTGAGTGGTGCTACCGGAACCTAGAAGTTCCGGATTTATGGGGCGGTATTTTTTTCCAAAAGGACCAAGTTTGGACCTCAAGATAAACAGAAGTACCGTGCATGAAATCAGAACTATCGAAGAGTGGAACTACCGGACTTATAATGGCGGTAGGACCACACTTTTAGTTTAAATGATTTTATATTCAATTTATTATCTCATTATTTGTTAAGATTGTCATCAATTACCAAAAAGGGAAAGATTGAGAATCCAGTCCCTCCATTATGAGTTAATGGTGAGTTTTAGTAATTAATGAAAATCAATTTGTGGGACTAACATTTTTTATGAGTTGGATGAATAGCTTAGTTCCATGATGACTTTATGAGTTGAAGGTCATCAAAAAGAGAATGCACCATTTGTTGATGCACATCAAGATTCCGAAACGGAGATGATCATAAGTTGATCAAGATCTCAAGAAGGAGATGATCATGAATTGATTATCAAGGAGATGGTCATGACTTGATCATCAAGTCAAGAGAAGACAATAACCCGAACATGAAGTGAAGATGTGCGTCATCAAACTTCAAGAGAATGCTCAAGGCAAAGGTATAATTAACTAGGGTTAAAAATTATTTCTAGTCTTTTACCGGTATTGGTGTTTGGTTGGAAGACCAAATTACTAGTATAGGTTTGCCATACTATTAAGAGGGGTCTTATCTAGAAGCTTGAGTCTCATCATGTATTGATAACTCAATCCCTCTTGCTCTAACTCTCTGTGGTATGATGCCATTATTTGCGAATGTATTTCACAAATAGTTGAAACTCATGCATCTAATCCTTGTAACATGTGATTATACTTTGAAAATGGTTAAAATCCATGTACCTACTACTTGTAGCATGATCTAAGTTTGCAAATGTGTTTTGCAAAAGTTGGAGATCATGCATTATCCCTTGGCATGGTTTAATATTATTTGTTACTATTTCGTTTGACATTAGACCATGGTAGTAACTCTTTGGATATCTTGTAATTTCTGCATTGATCTAATGTGTTTGAGGTCATGGAAACAGATGGGTTATATAGCGCTCTGAATAAGCTTTCCAAAGAGTACAAGATCACTCAATTCTAATATTGGAGTCAAAAGTTATGACTGTTTTTCGACTGTCGTCTGTGCTAAAAAATCGAAAACGGAAGTACCACCCTTATAACTGCGGTAGTTCTGAAAAATAGAAGTACCACTCTTATAACTGTGGTAGTTCCACAAATGGCTGAATAACGGCTATTTTCTAGCCATTATGATGGAAAATGAAAGTACTGGTCCTATAACAGCGGTAGTTCCGAAAGTATTGATTTTTTTGTCTCCAACAGCTAGTTTCGAGGTGTGGGGGTGTAAATACTCTCTTGTGGCCGGTTGGGGTAAGGTCTTTGGCACTCCATTTCACTCTCTTGAGCTAATGTGAGTTTTTCCTCTTAATTGTGCATGTGTTGCACCTTGTCAGCAAAGAGAGAGGTCTCTAGTTGCATGTGTTGCATCTAAAAGTGAATTTCGTATCCACTTGAGCTTATGCATTCGTTGCACGTGGTGAGAGTCAAGAAAGGGGCTTAAATTATTATTCTTGAAGGTTGCCGACTCTTAGACGACTTTGGAGGCGCGTGCCTAGTGATTTCTCAAAAAAGCTTGTGAAAAGTCCCGGCATGTGTAAAGGTTGGAGCTCACCTACTCGGAGCGGGGAAGAACTACCACTAGTGGATTTGAGGTGGAAGGATTAATTCGTGGAGCCAGTCCAATTTGTTTGAGCTTATCTCAACGTGGACTAGGGGAGACCGGTAAGTCTCCGAACACCACGGTAAAAAGGAACCATGTCATTGTGATTTCTTTTCTTGTGCTCAATTTACATTTAAGCAATTTATGTTTATAGAATTAAATTGATTACTTGTCATCATAGGATTGCAAACCTTAGACTTAGGTTGTTGGTACACTTAGTGAGACTAGTTGATTTAGGCCTTAATTGTACAAAATCGATTTGATTATTTTTCCGCATTATAAACTTTGTTTTAGCCAAATAAATTTTAAAACCGCCTATTCACCCCTCTCTAGTCAGCCTCCTCGATCTTACACCGACCTCTGACCAATGTGGTTGTGGAGTGAGGTGCGGTCAAACTGGTCTTTGAGGGTGGTCTGACAGTCGTGAGGAGAGCAGTTAAACCAATGGCCCAAGGACAGACATGTCTAGGGGCACTCTAGACATGTCTGGGGTGTCTAAAGAATATTGAAGAGGCCAGGAATGTCTGGGGGTACCCAAGACATGTCTGGGTTGTCAATGAGATTTTTGGTTAAGTGGAGTTGGTTTGAGTACATGCACAACAAGAGTGCAATTATATGGTACTGTTGAATTACATGACGCATGATTTAGTTAATGTGAATCAAGTGTATAGAACTTGTACTTAGAATCAGAATGCTTTATATTTGGATGTGCAAGTGGCTTGGAGAAAAGCAGTGGTCAACGACAATGGATCGAGACTAAGCGAAGAGCTGAGGTCCATGTGGTTGGGTAAGTCCGGGTGAGGCTACGTGGCTCAAGCAAGAAGCACATAAGATATGAGCATCACGATGAGGTGAGTTGATGCATGTGATACACCAAGTGACAAGACTGATGCACGTAAAGACGGTTCAAAGGAGTCAAAATGTGTGAAGACATGACGACTAGTTATTGGACACTACATACTACGTGTCAAAGCATACAAAGATGCTTTGATAGATTGGATTGGTGTTTTGGGCTATCAGTACCTATTGGATCGGATGAACCAATTTTGAAAAGCGTGCATTTATGTAAAACCTAGTATGGTGTTGGGTTAATGGGTTAGCCCATGTAAGTGGATAAAACTCAACTAGAAGTGTTGGTTGGGGGTTTTTTATGACCCTCTATATATAAGGAGAGAGGGGTGTTAGCTTAGGAGCTAAGCTTTGGGAGTCCTGGCTGAGCCTTTGATGGTTAGGGTTTCCAAGAGAGAAGCTTTGTATGTGTGCTCCATAGGGAGGAAGCTCTGTCCTCTAAGAATGCAATGACTTTAAGCATCTATCTCTAAGTAAAATAAAGATCCAAATTTTGTCCAAGTGAGTTTTATCATAGATTTCTTCTTGTGCTTTTGATTTGTTTAGTTTTCTTATTTTGATTTTCTTTCTTCTTGATCTTGCTGATTCCTAAGGATGTGTGAATTATTAAAGAACAACCTAGATGCTAGATCCCATCTATCTAGGCAAACCTATATCAAGTTCTTAGTGATTGTCTTAGTTTGCCTGGTTTTGATGTGATTTACCTTGTGTTGAGCAAAAGTGAAAACTTTGTTGAGTAGCTTATCGATCTATTGATGGTTCGGTTCATAGGGCCTTGAGGAAGCCATGTTTTAAGTTATTTGGTTCAGTAGATTAGAAGTTAGGCCATTTTGAGATCTTGGCAGTGGGTTATTTTCTATTCTGGATCAACAAGTGGTCAGACCGTTGTGACCCAAGCAGTCGGACCACCCAGGCCTAGTCAGACCATTGTGATGTTTGCAGTCAGACTAGCTAGTTGATGCTTTGGCCTATTTGTTGCTTCTTTTGTTCTTATGGCTTGTTGACTTCTGTTTTGTACTTGTTTCCACTATGCATCTAATCTAATTAGCTTCTCATAGCTAATTGAGAGAAGACAAAGGGAGTTGTTTTGTAGAAGTTGCAAAGAGGGCTAAGATCATTCACCCCATCTGATCTCCTCCACCGGTCCTATAGAAGGTCACAAGTCAACTTTTTCCCTCTAGGTCTGATGTTGTATGAGACTTCGTATTTGTATTAGCTTCTAAAAGTTACTTTTCTACAGTACCTAGCTTTCAAACGGAGTGTTTTTTCAAGATGGAGTCTACTAGTCGATAGTTGTACGCACTATAGTGACTTCATTTATATCTACTAAATCGTACGCAGGTGTCTCTCTCTACAAGTTTGTCTACAGGCTGTTACTATTTATAAAACAAAGCCAAAAGTCAATATGAACGAACCTTTTTTATTTTGAATTGTATGTTGTAGATACATCTCCGTATGCAAATACATACAAAGGAACACAAAATTAATATACTTTATCATTATTTCAAGACAAAACGAAGCCTTTCACTTATTCTTTAGTAACGTGCGTACCTAGCAGGAAGCATAGCATTTGAGGTTTTACCTGGCTACCCGACCTGCCTTGGTGTCATACTTAAATGCCCTATAGCATGCGCAGTACAGGCATCGGTTCTTCCTACTCGTCCTCTTATTCGTCCCTGCTCTCTTCCTCTCCTCCTTGGTGGCCTTCTCTCCTTCGTTGTCCTCACCTAGTTCTTCATGTGCTTCATCACCGACAGGGAACCCTTCTATGCCAGTTTGTATAGGCATGTGGCATTGTAAACAGAATGATGTAGCAGATGTTTGGTAGTATCCTACACATAAGTACAGGCATGTAAGAGAATGAACAACTTCTCATATGCAGTACAAGAACTTGAGCAAGCACTGATCAAGGATTCGAGGTGTGTAATCAATGTATGCACCTAGCCATGTAGATGATGCAAACGAAGAGGAAGCAGATGAGAACGATGGTGTAGATGGAGGGCATGTCACGGGTGGAGCCGGCAATGTAGGCACCGACGAGGCTCATGAGGTCGATCATGGTTGTGAGGGTGAGCGTTGCCACCTTGGCCTCTTACCAGTGGAACCGTTTGTTTAGGGGTGGGATGATGATCACCAGGGACATCGCGAAGGTCATCACGTTGAAGTAGTAGAAGGTCAGGTACCTCTTAACGATCTGATCGTGCATCACCAGGTTACCGGTTCCCTGGTTGTCCTGCAAGAAGCTGCCTGGAGGGTTGAGCCTTGCATGGTATGTCATCGACGAGGCGAGGGGTGGCTAGCATGATTAGAACATTTTCCTTCAACACCTGGATCAATTCGATTCAATCATCAGAACATTTTCATTCTACGTTTCTGAACATTTTTTATAACTGTATGAAACTAGGGGTAAAAAGTGGATATGAATTATTCGTATTATGCGCTTACCGTATTAAATAGAATGCAAATATGGTATAGATTTTTTCATCTGATTAACAATTTCTATCCTATTCGTATTGTATTTGAATTCACATAAAAAATATGGATGCAAATACGATATAGACTTTTATCATCCAAAATATTATTTTATCCGGACTATCTGTTAGGGCTGTGCATTTTTTCACCGAACCGAAACATCGAACCAGAAAACCCGAACCATACAGGTCAACTCGGTTTGACCGGTATTCGGTATTCGGTTCGGTATCTGAAAAATTGGCATCCCATATATTCGGTATTTCTGGTATAAACCGAGTTAGAACCGAAAATACCGAATCTACCGAGTCTTTGCCAGTTCGCCTGTTCTTCAGACTTCAGCGGTTCAGCCCAACTCTGACTCGGCCCACCAACTGACGCACGCAGCATGCCTATTACGCCTTACATACAGGCGCACACCGTCCACCGACACCGCAGTCACCACTCGCCAGATCTGTTCCTCTCGTCTTCAACCCTAGCCCTAGGTGCTCGATGCTGCGAGCCTCTGACCTCCGGTGCTCCCCCAGTCCCAGGCTCGGCCGCCGGCCGCTCAGGCTCTGGTGCTCCGCCTCTGTCGGTGCTCCCAGACTCCAATCTGAGTCCTAGCCTCCTAGGCCCGGACGCCAGCCTCCTCCCAAGTCCCACTTCCAAGCTAGTCAGGGCCCCCTCTCCCAAGACGCCCATGCCAAGCCCTCACCGCGTGGAGCCATTGACAGCGCCGCAGACTAATTGGTCTTCTCCATTCACCACTAGATCTAAAATTCGAAATGCTCCAGTAGAGTAGTAGACAGCAGTCAAGTCTACCTCTAGATCTAAATGCTCCAGTAGTCAAGTCGTCCTAACTCTTAATTCCTAAACCTCTAGATCTACCAAATTTGTTACATATTATCTTGATTTATTTGTTTGTTTGATGAATGCAATCTTGAAGCTAGATTGGTGAATGGTGATTGACTGATATAGTGATATCTACTACAACATTGGAGTTACGGAGTCAATAGGATCTTGCAAAGTAATTCCTTTCTCTATGTTTCATTTGGCAAATTATAATTGGTAGAATGCAAGATTGCTAGTTGCCTATTCTGTTGTGAACTTGTAATGTTGTTGCATACTTGCATTGGTTAATGGTTGTTACATTGGTTAATGGTTATCTATCTTTGCTTTTTTGCATTTTCCAATCCTCTCACGGATGGCCCGTGATATATTAGCAATCCCTATATCAACTATTGCTCTTGAATCAGCTTTTAGTACTAGTGGTCATGTTCTTGATGATTTTAGAAACTCCTTGACTCCATTCACACTCCAATGCTTGATATGTGCACAAGATTAGTTGTGTTCTTCAAAGCGCATCAATGTGGAAACCGACTTAGTGGATTTGTCTAAATTTGAAGAAGGTACTATACTATATGCAATATATTTCTATTTATAAGTGATAGCAAATTGACAATTGACAACTGCTTCAACTAATTAGCTTATTTTTCATGTCATGAAGGCATTGAAATGTCAGGCCTAGATCAAACTCCAACAGCAAGTGTCTACTCCTTAGATCGAGTTTGATGCTTTAGACTGAAGATATGTTGCCATGTTGGGGCTTTTGTTATTATTTCAAAATTAGACTGTCTATTTTGTTATTGTTGTCTTGTTGGACTTGGATTGTGTGGAACTGTGGATTGTAGTCTGTCTGTATCTGCTCGAGTGTTCGAGATCGCCATGCGACTGTCTTGACGCCTCATCGCCTACTCGCCGGTCTCTGATCGCACTCTGCTACTTGCTAGTGCTGGAGTTTGGAGACTTGAGTGAGTTTGATCTGCACTCTACAGCTCTGCTGCCTACTGGACTGCACTCAACTGCTGCTGGACACTGGTCTACACCATCTGCTGGAGTTTGAAGAGTCGACTGAGTTTGGTTATGGTCTACAGTCCGCACTCTGCTGCCTGCTGCTCTGCTGGTTTATGTGGTATTGCGATTATAGCTTGTCAACTTGAGTGACAGACTGTGGCATTGTCATGTGGCATTAGCCATTAGATTTTTCATTTGTTCTGTGACTTCTGTCTATAGTCTGCTACTCTGCTTCTTTCTGAATTCTGATGATGAACTTTCTATAGCTGTGGTGTGGCCTGTGGCTTTTTTGTAATTCTGATGATGAGCTTTCTATGACTTCTATGTAGCCTTTTGCCTTTTTGTACTGCTGTAGTTGTCTTTCTGATGAAGTGATGAGTGTGCCAGCCAGACTACCAATCTGGAATGGAGATTAACGTTTAGCAATTCGCTCAAATTTGGGTAAAATTGGTATTTACCGATACCGTACCGAAATAAGATGGTATTTATCAATACCACACCGTATTCTGTAAAGTACCGTATTTTCCGAATTACTAAAACTGTATTTACCGAACCGTTCAAAGCCGAACGAACAATCCTACTATCCGTATCCGCATTCGCATTCGACAAAGTAATATGCATATTTTATTACAATATGACTAATTAGTTGAACAAGTTTTTTAATTGAATGTAAATTCGTGTTTCTTTAGGTGAAGTAAATGAATTAGAATTATTAAGCGTGATTGTACGAGGATAAAATATCATGAATGTCTTCATATTATATAGGTTTTATTGATCATATACCCTCCTCTTAGATGGAAATTCAGGATTTACCCTCCTGGCCTACGCGTCAGTGACTTATGATGACCCCACATATCATTGAAGTGGGGAGCGTAAATCCTGAATTTCCCAACTAAGGGGAGGGTATATGATCCAATCCCCCTACTATATAAGTTATGAGGATACTCGGATCCGACTGAATTGAGTAGGTATTTGATTCAAATTCATATCCGACATTTATTCAAGTTGTATTTGAATCCCAGAAAAAAATATAGATACAAATATGATTTGAGCACTATCTGATCTGTATTTAATTTATTTTCACCCCCTAAGTGGAACTAGTCAATTCAACCTTCAGAATATCTTGCTAAACACATGGAACAATTTTTTTACCAGAGAGAAGAAGAAGAAGAAAAGGTACTTTTTCCCGCAAAAAAAGGTACATTCTTTTAATCACAACCAATCAACAATCAATATTACTGAGTTTTTTCTTCCAATTTTTATTCGGGAGGCAAGGTGAAACTATAGAAACGCACTCGCTCCATGCGGGAAATCCAAGAGTCGGCACCAATAAAGCAACGGGATCGGAAGCCGAAAGAACGAAACGAATGAGTAACCCACCTTCAGCCCATGAAACATCCAGCCAACAAAACTGAAGACAAAGGCCCGTGTTTTTGCAGACCGCGCACTCTGCCGCAGGATTCGTGCATACGTAAATGCTCATGTGACGCAGTGAATTCTGGCATTGCTCAAGGGTTAGGACACGTAGGATGCCGGGTTTTTCTCGGTTGGATTATTCCATGGATCTTTCGTGACGCCGACGAAAGAGTCCATGCATGCAGGGCGTTTTCGTTCCTACATGTCGCAAGAAAGGAATGCAAACTTTTGTACAGAACGCTTGTTTGGAAAAGAAACTTTTGTATATAGGCCATGTTTGGTATAGCTCCTGCTCCCAGCTTCTCACTAGATTCTCATGGAGCTGTACCAAACACCCAACTTCTCAAAATGATTGGATTCTGATTCTCGCGAGGAGCAGAGCTAGAAATGAACTAGAGTAGAGAAGCAGCCTTTTGGTGGATTCTCGTGGAGAGCCATCCAACTAAAACAAATATACCCATAGAATTTGATGGAAATTACCTGCAAATGCCTCTAACCTAACCCCCATCGCGCGCCCATCCCGCTCCTTCTCTCGCCAGACGCCGCCTCCCCCATCTCTCGCTCCTCTCTCGCCCCGCCGCCGCCCTCCCGCTCCTTCTCTCGCCCCGCCGCCGCCCTCCATTCTCTCCCTCGCCCCGCCGCCGCCTTACCTCTCTTGGCCCGCCGCCTCCTCCTTCTCTCCCTCCTTTCTCTCGCCGCACGCCGCTCCCTCCCAATCTCGCCCTTCTCTCACCCCGCCGCCTCCCTCCATCCACAACACCGCCACCGCCGCCTCCCTCCGTCCGATCCACGGCACCGCCGCCGCCGCCTCCCTCCGGTCCCCAGCAGCGCCGCTGCCGCTTCCACCATCTATGTGTTAAGTACAGGTGAACAAAAACCACTTCTTTGGCAGACAAAATTAGCTAAATGGTTTGGCTAGAATTTTGATTGCAAATCAATGATGGCTTGACATAGTTTGCTGTTTTTTCCTCAACAATTCTCCTCTTGGCCGAAGACCGGATGTTAATTGTGTGTTGATTGCAAACCATCTGTGATGTTTGTGTACAAAGTTAATAACATATGCGTGTTATTATGGTGAATCTTGTTGTTGCCTGGGATTTTTCATGTTATTATGGTGAAGTACTTGTAAGAATTATTTATGGAAATGAATATTCTCTGCCTTGTCCGTATGTTGTGAAATCCTGCAATATCTCTTTGATTCTCTATTGTTACATCTAGCATGTATACTAGTTCTATTTACTTGTGCTTAATTATTTCTTGTGCAGATACAGGATAACATCTCTCTTCTGTGCCAAACTCGAGATAATATACTCAGGGTCTTGAAAGAGTATGTTTTGAACCCCTTGTTCTGTTGAATTTGGAAAATTTTAAAATGATGAATTCATGTCATCCATTCAAGCCTTTTTGTTATTATTTGCTAATTTAGTATCCTTGTTCATGTCTTTTAATCAGTAGGCACAGAGTAACTTATTTTAGCGCCTATAAGGAAAAGGAAAATGTTGTATGTAGGGTCTGATCGTTCTCCTAAGCACGGAAGAGAATCCAATGTAGGAGTGCTGATGCACTTGCTGCTGCCAGAGAACGATCTCTGGCCCGGAAGAGAGCGAAAGAGTAGCGAATATGAAGTATGAGGCAGAGATACTCTACCAAGTTCTTACGGGTTGTGCTTACCATTTTCTTGTTTAGGGTTATGTGAAGACTGTAATTTGATTGCCGTTTTTGTTCCTTGTAGCCTTTTAAGTGGATGATGCATGTATCTTACATTAAAAGATCCCATTGGTTTTATCTGCATTGTGCTCCAGCTTCTGTTATAAAAATATCTATATGGTCATTCTGCTTTGCATAATGAGGGGAGATGTTAATAGAGCTCAGGATATTGTACTGATCAAGTGAACATTTGTACTGCCGGAAAATGGGAAATATTTTGGCACAGGGAACTAAAGGTTGTATGCATATGTGCTATTTCATGTATACCATTGTAATTTGTAACCAAGTGATGGGTTGTAACATGATTTTCTGTAATGGCGCAAATCAGTAGTTTTTCATGGTCAATGTTGAATGAGATGCTACCTGTTCCACTGACTTTCCAGGCCTGCCCTCATTACATGTCCGGCTGCTCTACGGTGTTTTTTTTACGGAAGGCTGTTCTACGGTCTTGATGTATCTGTGTATGGAAAAGGTTTTGTTTAAGCGAAATGCCCTTTCCGTGAATCAGTATTGTAATTATGGTAAATTCCACAATCCTTTACGGATATCAAATATAACAATGTTCCAAATAAGATGCAATAGTCATTGAAATAAATTCCTGTTTGAAACTGTGAAAAAAAATAAAAGGGTTACAACTAGGGGTAACATGGTCTATTTCCCCCAAATCTCCTCTTTTATGAATCTGGAGCCAACTCACTAGCCAAACGCTTTTCAGAGATAGCTCCAGATTCTGTATGAGAATCTGGAGCTCTACCAAACAGGCCCATAGAACCGAAATGATTCTCTCCATCCCGTTTCTTTTGTGTTGGTAATGCGCGCGTGTATGTGTATATATATACAGAGAGAGGATGGGAAAGATTCCTATATATATTTCACAGGGATTCTTAAGCGTTTTAGGTTTTGCTTGGAAGCCTAAAATTTTCAGTCCATTCTGTGGTGACGGACCGAGAAATTTAGATTCCCAAATAAGACCTTAGTGTACGGATGATTCCTAGGTTTCTTAAAAAGATGATAAAAGGGGGTTAGTTTACTTGATATTGGTTTTTGCTACGGATTGTGGGGAAGGAAAGAACAAATGTGAGGTACGTTCGTGGTGGGAAAGGAACAAGATCATATAGGTTCTTTAAGCATCGGGTGTTGCGTGCGTGCAGAACATATTTCTACGGCCTTGGTCGACCCACATGCTCCATGAATGGTGTGAATCAAGAGTAGATCCTATTGTATATTAGAGTCGCACTGCCAACAATCAAGCACAAGCATATCAACAAAAAAAAACACATAGTCATGATGTCTCCTCTCAACTTTATTGATTGGATTTCTGTGTGTACAAAATCAGGCTCTTGTCCCCTATTCCAGGGAAGAAGAGAGGTGAGATAACCGAATAACTATTCATATGGTACTAAATTATTTCTATTATGACAAATTATTTCTATTATGACACATGGACTTGGTTTAAGTAAAGTGTCAACATAATCGGGTCTTTCAAAAATGGGCCGATATACAACATTCTCCCTTTTACACTTTGCCAATGTCATACTTATGCCTCATTAAAAACTTCTTTGAAAACCCAGTAGGAAAAACGACAAAAAGAAAAGAGCACATAACTCATGTCCTTGTTATTGCACGTATTGTCTCGTTGAAAACCTTCAATTGAGAAAACCTAGTTGGACAAAAGTCAATTACGGGAAAAAGAGTACAACATCTTTTATTGATGAATATGAGGATTATATATCTCATCCTAAAGACAACAACTCTTTGTATCTTCTCATGCCAATGCTATGAACATGCTTTGCAAAGGTAGAAACTGGCAAGGCCTTTGTAAATAAATATGCAAGACTTTCACTCGTTTGGATTTTTTTTATTTCTATATTCCCATTCTAATGACTCGCGCTATTATTTGCTAATGTCCTTAACGAGAGCGTTATCATGCTAATATATTGAGGGTCGTGTTGCCGGCGATCAAGCACAAGCATACAAACAAAAAGAAGAAAAAGAAGATGTAGTCCCGATGCCTCTTTTTAAATTTATTGCTTAGATTTTTTGTATGTATAAAATTAGCCCCTGTATCCCTATTTAAGGGGAGAGAAGGTGAGATAGGTAAATAACTGCGGCTAAACTATCTATTATAATATCAAAGAAAGAGTAAAAAAAAAGTCACCATGTTCGTTCTCAATGGAAGAAAATTACCATATTAATCGATAAAAAAGGATAAAGATCCACACTGTCGATGGTGATGGGTTCAAATTATAATGGTATTGATTTATCTAAATATTGTGCGGAGCTAGAGTGAACTTATATGATCTTCCATCTAACAAATTCGTATGGTTCATGAGTTGGGCTTTTTTTTGGTGGCTTATGGCTGAAAACACTGTAGCTAGCTGAAAAAAATACTGTAGCTAACAGAGGCTTATTTAGCATAATTAAATTTAAAAAAATTAAAAAATATAAAAAAATATGTTAGCCTATTACGTATAATACAAACATATACGGAAAAAAAGAACCGGCAAAAAAGCTCAACAAAAAGCCAAAAGTTCAGAAAAGGCGAAATTTATGAATAGTAAAAAATAAGCCGGAAGCCAGAAGCTGAAGCCCAACCGATCGGGGTCTGATAAATCTCTTTGTTTTATCTTTTGAAATGTACACGTTGGACTTTAGGCAAGGTATGGCATATGAAACTTGTGAAAATAATCAGATCGGAGACGTTTGCTGTTTAAAATTTGGAGATCAACTTGACACCATATTATAAACTGCATATACGCAGACCCTCTGGTCGTCGGTGCAGAGTAATCAAGGTAGATCAATTGCAAGATGGAGGCTAAAAAAATGTGTGTGAGAGAGAGGCTCGGGCATAGCTACAGCCTACAGAAGAGGAATTATCATATGCATTATGTAAGACATATGAAGAAAAGACATATAATGCATGCAGCTATGCAAATACGAAAGGACATGGGTGAAAGACAAGAAGAAGGCAGAGTATCAGTATCACACGTCATGTGCTTGCATGGCAGAACGTGCAATCTGTTGGTAAGAGGAGTGCAGAAAAGGTAGCGACGGAGTTGGATTTGAAGACAGAGAGAGTGGTTGGTTTCTTTTTGGATCTATTCAACTTCATGCATGGAAGCAACATAGGGATGATTTGGGAGCATCAGTGCATAACAAGGAGATGGGCAGCAGATTCAGGAGCACGGCGACGGAGCGGCCGTGATGAGGAGCTCGACGGCCACGGCCTCAGTGACTCTACATAGAGCTCGGATGGACTCGAACGAAAATAGAGAATTAGAAGAAAATTAGAGGAAGCAAAGAAGCCGCGAGACAAATCTAACGACAGATATGCCTGTGGCTGAAAGCAACGTCAAGGATTGGCTGGATATTAAGTTGTAGAATAGATACGATATACTGATCGCCAAAAAAAAAAACTAAGAACATCTGACCACCAAGGATTTGTTAGCGCAACCTCTACGCGATTAGACCATCTCTACTCTCTACCAGTGGTGGCGTGGCAGCAAAGAATTTTTGTGGCTAAGAACAACGAAGATGTGGACTCACACTGATACCACGAAGAAAGATGGAATTGCACGATTGGATTTGGAGTACAAGAGATAAAGTGTAGCTTTTTGAAGGTGAGACTAGATAATCTAATAGAGATAAGATATTCTTAGTACAAATATTGAGGGAAATTTCAGGTAAACCTTGTAAGTTATAATTGTTTAGTTATTTTTATAATCCGCCTAAAAGGTGCCCATACAAAAAATAACTCCGATGCTTCTCTCTTTGGAGGATGTGTCATGTTATCAATTCCGGGTATGAGAAGAAGATCAGCACAAACACATTATAGGATGATTGATTAATTCCTTGGATATCATGCATGCAGTGGACCGAATGCAAGATGAAGCCTATCTTCAGTTTGATGAAAGCACAATGGAAATAATAGTGTTACTTAATTGAATTGTTTAAAGCATCAATGCCAATTATGAAGAATTCAACGCTACAACAAGATGCAAGTAAACGTCTTCTCTCCAGTATCGAGATATAAGCTATGCCAATCGAACAAAAAAGCTAGACAAAAGTTCGAAGTTGCTTGTCAATACCTACTTAATTTGATGTCTGAGTTGGAGAGGAAGTTGAAGTTATACTATAATTTTTAAATGCATTACGTGAAATGGTTAAGTGATTTTGTGAAGATCACTTTTGATTTGGAATGTTTTCTAGATATCTCAGAAAAATCAGAAGTATTGTAGGTATAAGTGTGGTAGTACCACTAGACGGTAGTACCGCAGGTGTAGGAGCGATAACACTGCTTAGCAAAAGTACTGGGTTGAGTTGCAGTATGTTTTTCCAGAGAGGTCTAGTGCAAAGTACAAAGGAACCATAATACTGGTTTGGAGAGCGGTAGTACCGCAGTGCGGTAATACCGGTATTGTAAGTGTGGTACTATCGATCTTCTTAAAAATAGGGTATTTGGGTATTTAGATCATGGATTGAGTTGGGATGACCTAGGTCATTGAATTAAGGTTGCATAATGCAAGTCTTGGCTAATAAAGGTCAAGTTGTGAAGAACATATGTTTGGAAACGATTTCTTTATCTTTGGATGTTCAGAGTCGCTTGAAGTCAATTGTGATCAACGTTAATGATTGGAGCTAGACTCATAGAGGAGTTGAGGCCTAGAACGATCGAGAATGCCGGGGTGAGATGGTGAGCTCAAGCATGGCATGCGAAAAGCAGGAAATATTGAAGCTAAATTTGAATGACGGGATGGCACCATGTGGCTTGCACAGGCCAAGTGAGCCGTGGTTCTGTAGAACCGGGACGGGAGAGATTTGACGACACGTGGCAAGCTAGTGGTGCACCTATATATGGTAAACATGGCGATTGCTTACAGTGGTTGGTGATGACCGGGTCAAAAAAGGGTATTTTGGTAGTTTGACCATAATACCAAAAATCATCTTGGATCAAAACCGTGGTGTATGGACAGTGTGTTGGAGAGCGGTCTAATTAGGTCAAGGTAGAGCTGGTTTGACCAAGGTAGATCAAAGCTTAGGATTTAGCGGATGCACACTTATGCACTTTGAAAAGCGTGCATAAATGAACTTGTGTGAGTAAAACCCGTGTGTGGGGAGCGTTAACCGGTTTCCCCATGCTAATAGTGGATAGTATCTACTAAGATGAATAGGTGGCTGATTTCCCGCGACTACAAGAAATTTGAGTATCAGTGACGAATATAGTTATGATGAGAAACGAAAATGTCATAGATTAGCTATCATTCCGTGACGATTCAAGTGATTTCGTCATTAATATGTGGGACGATACCTTCGACGCCTAGTTTTGTGACGAAAACAAATATTTGTCACAGAATATACAGAAAACCATGATGATTGTTTATATTCGTCATCAAAGAAATTATTATTCGTGACGATTTATGAATTAGACTATAGTAAATTAAACTGACAAGTGAGCCATCTTAAAATAGTAAACCCTAGGTATAAAGTCACAACTTCCTATCTCTCCCAGATAACTCCCCGCCGCCCCTACCCGTGACTCGTGAGGCCCATCACCGCGTCTCCGCCCCCACTCGTCTCGCTGCCCTCACTCTCCTCCCGACCGCCCGCCACCTCCTCCTCCCGAGGCGCCGCCGCTGCCTGCTCGTTCACCACCGCCTCCTCCGCCACCACCCGGCCGCCGGCCTCCTTCGCCCCCAGATCCGCCGCCGCCTCCTCCTCCTCCCCCCCGGCCGCCGGCCTCCTCCGCCCCCAGATCCGCCGCCTCCTCCTCCTCCTCCGCCCCCACCCGGCCGCCGGCCTCCTCCGCCCCCAGATCCGCCACCAGAGGCCGGAAGCGACGGCGCTGCCCGAGATGGAAACAGAGGCGGCGGCGGCAGCGGCGAGGCAGGCGAAGGATTATGCATAATTTGTCAATGCCATTTGGGAGCAGGACACTATAGGTAAATGAGTGTATCTAGAGTCTGTTATAGTTTTGTAATTAATCTTATGTTTTGCAAACACATCTTCTCTGCTAGACATGCTAATTAATGCTGAGTGTGCACTGCTTCTATGGGGACATTACAGGTTAGATCCTCTTCTTGAATATGTTTTTTCACAATGCACTTAAGCCGTCTAAGATAGAATTAGTCACTTCTGTGTTAGATCAAAGTGCCTGTTAGAAATGTATCAGATTAACCACTGAACCACTTCTGTGTGCATGATACCCTCTGCATTTTTCAGTATGTTTGCACATGCTTACTAGTATGTAACCCACTACTCTTCTGAATGCAATTGGACCAAACAGCTTCCGAGAATACAAATTACGGACCCTATTGCAAGGTACTATGGCCTCAGACGAGGTCAGGTTGTGAAGATAATCAGGCCCACCGAGACAGCCGGCAGATATGTTACATATTGCTATGTTGTATGACAGTACACAAGCGAATTAAGGTTGTGAAGATAATCAGGCCATACAATGAATCAATGAATTATCTTGTCACTTGAGGTTTTTGTTGATTGTTTAGTGGTTTCTGCATTGACCATTGTTCAGTTAGTTGGGATTGCTTACTTGGTGGCTAATGTTCCCACATTCTATGTGTGCTTTGCTAACAGATTTCATACAAATGGCTCAGTCGGAACTTCTCTATATCATCAAATGATGCCAAGAGGTAATGATTCTCTATATCAACAAACATGGAACTGATTTCCAAGTAATTTACAGTGTGTCCGGGTGGTAATGTGCGACAGCAGATTTTATATGGTACATTTTCCCAAATTACAGCTTGCCCTTTTTGATAAAATGTCTCTAGAATTAGATTTCAAATGTACAGTTTTTTTTGTCTCACTGCTCTCCAATGATATGTTGGTTTATTGTGTCAACCTTCTTTGCTAATTGCTAAATAGTTGCTTTCTTTGTATAATGCAGAAGCAAGGCAAGAATTTAAAGATTCTTGTTCAATTCAGTTTATAAGATCTCAGCTTGTATTCCAAAAGACACTGCATTACTTTGGAATCCTGAATTTGTGCAGGCTGAGGAGCTTTTCAACCAGCCATTTAATGAAGAGAATTGTTTGAGAGATAATAGGTATTGCACCTTTCAATCCCCTTGCTTTGCCCCAAAAACCATATTGACATCTTGTTGGAACTGAAAATTGCCTGGATTGAAAGTGCAAATTATGTAGAACAGCTTGATAAAATTGCATACTTGTGCTAGATATTGAAATTACATGGGCTTACTATTCTAGGTATCATAGATATATATGTAGCTTTTTTTTTGGAAAAGTTAGTAATATACATAGGATTGAAACTTGTGAAAAGAATAAACAAAATAGTGAAAAGGTTAGGCTGCACCAAACCACAAGTTCTCAATCTTATGTTGCTAAGAGATACTCTATGGTAAGCCATTTTAGCAGGAAAAAGGGTTATAGTGATATTGCACATGAAGCAATTGTAAGTATATTAATTGCCAAATATTGAAATGTGCGTGTGTGACACATATATTTGAATGCTATGTTGATATGTACACTAAGGTGTTTTTGTAAAGGAAAACTAAACTGAATTGTTGTTTAAGTATGTTATATTCATTTTTTTCATTTTCTACAACCATGCAACACAATGTTCTATTATTACTTATTATAGGTGTATACAAAATTTTCTTTGCTATGTCTTCAACATTCAAAGATAAGCATTATGCAATCTGTTTATGTTACAAATGGAGCATAGAATTATCTTGCATGTTTATATTGTATCTATTCAATGCTAGTCAAAATGAGCAAGAGTTACGTGCTACTGTTAGCTCTCAGCAGGGAGAAATCATGGATTTGAAGAGGCAAGTTGAAGAAGCAAAGAGTCAAACAAGAGGAATGAAGAGCAAATGGCCATTTTCAAGCAAATGCAAGAAAAACTGATTCCCTTGTTTTATGCTTCGGGCCAATCATCAATAGTTTGATCATCTTTGTAGTCACAGGTGTGTAGTTGCTAGGCTTATTTTGAAGTATGGTAGCAATATGCCTTCTGACAAGACATACTTGTTACTGCTAGTGACATTTGGCTAATATGGTTTTGTGATGGAACTGTGTCTATGGTGATCACTTTTATGTTGAACCAATGATTGTAATGGCATGTATTGGATAAATGTCAATTAATTCTATATGTTTTGATGGAACAATTCTATGGTGATTATCTGGAGAATTATGCTACTGTTCATGACGTTTTTTTTGTCATTCATGTATGTCTGGATTAAATTTTGTGACGTTGCAAATATATTCATGATGAATATTTTTGTCATAAATTACACGTCCCGGACCACATGTCATGACGAAAACGATTGTCATAGAATGTTTTCACTTGGTGACGATAACGGTAAATCGTCATAAATATTATTGTATGATGATATGTTATTCGTCATAAATGTGTACTATTTTATGACGATTTCCCAATGATCGTCACTAAGAACATTCTATGACGCAGAATCTGTGACGATCCGCGTGACGCAAGAAAATCGTCACTATTATGCTTTTATGACAAAAATCCATGATTTTGTGACAAATACATATCATCACCGATGCTCAAATTTCTTGTAGTGCCGCCTATAAAAGGGAGTTGGGATAGAGACATGTGAGGTTAACCATCCAACCCCTCTCTCATGTGCTCTCATGTCTAGGGTTAGTGTTTGAGAGTGGAGTGTCTTAGGTGCTCTCTGTCCTTCAAGGTAGAGTGACTATAAAAATCGACCTCCTCAAGTGGTAATACATCAATTTTTGATCATCTCGATGTCTATCTCTTATTTTGATTTATTTGCTCTTGTTTTGGATGGTTCTAATATCTTCTCTTCCCTTTTCTTAATGTTGCTATGTCAAGGACGTGAATGAGATGGAGATAACCTCTTGACATCAATGTCCAATTATCTAGACACTTTATAGCAAGTTCATCAAGAAACCCGCTTTTGGTTGATTTTGGCCTCACCAAGTGATTTCTTAATCTGAGCGCTTTTGGCTTAATTTCTTTAGTGTTCTAACTTACTGTGATATATGAAAATACATCTAGACCCATCTTGGTCATCATACACCCACAACCAAATTGTATTTACCGTTTGGGGTTTTGGCTTGATTTCAGTGCCACTTTCTAACAAACTGAAAAATGTCTCAACTTTAGCCATGATTTTTATGATCGTTTGTTGAAATAGATTCATAACATCCTAAAGATCCATACAAAATTTCATGTCATTGGATCTACGAATCAAAAGTTCCATCTATTTTAGTTTTTGAAATTTGGGCTGATTTCACTGTTCATCGAGAAAGAAAGTACCATAGGTATAACAAAGGTACTTTCGATTCTCGAAAGTACTACAATTATAACAAAGGTACTTCTGATTTCCCTGGTTTTTCTCTAAAATTTCAGAGGGTTGTTTTATTTGTTTGGTGGTGGTTTCTCATTCCAATCTCCATTGCTTTGTAGCTATTGGAGTGAAGGAGTGTAGAATACTTGCGAGAAAATTATAAGGCACCACTCAACCCCACCCCCTTTGTTGCCATCTTCGGTCTTTCCAATCCCATCCTCACTACTACAAAAAAACCGCTATACTAGACATCTCATCATAAACGGTTCCGTGGAACCATTTGTATTATAATTATCACATACAGTTTTATAAGCGTGACCGTCTATATTACTAGCAATGGCTAGAACTGTCTATGATATATAATTATCGTAGACGGTCCTTAACAAGAACCATCTTTGAATTACCACAGATGGTTTGGATTAAAAATTGTCTGTGATATCTGCAATTATCACATATGATTTTTAATAAGAATTATCCATGATAATTCACATACGGTTCTTAGCAAAAACTATCTGTGATGTCTACAATTATTGCAGACAATTCGGATTAAAAACTGTTTGTGACATTGAAGTTAAAAAACATTTGAAAATCCAAATCCTCTTACCTTGCTTGACTTACTGGATCTCCTAAAATCCAAATCCGGTGTTGCTGTTTTTCCAATTTTACCGTGTATAACTTCTCAAAAAGTGCTACCTTCCCAAAATTTCAAAAGAATGCCAAATCTAGTGAAAATTGGTTGAGTCCTTCTACATATAGCCACAAACTTTCACAAAAAATTCAACAAGTTGGCTGATGGGATTGAAAGATATAGCAGTTTCAATTTGAACCCGAGATGAATTCGAGTCCGAGTAAGATTCCGTTCCGAGACACCTTCAACAAAACGGGTATAACTTTTGTATACGGTATCCGTTTTCAACGTTCTTATACTCATTGTAAAGCTAACGATCCCCAAAATACTGACCAGCTTGTACCAGTCTCCCTCTAAGATCCCCAAAATTGTCCATCTTTAACCCTAAATTTGTGTTGTAAGTTTTTGGTTTCTGTTTTTGCCAAAAGTTTCGATCTTTTCTTTGGAATTTGGGGTTTGTCTCAACTAGAAAGTTATAGATCTCATTGAAACCTTTCAAACGAGCATATATAAGCCATATAAAACTTTGTTAGTCCATCTTTTGAGACTAGCTATTTACATTGCATATATATATATATATATATATATATATATATATATATATATATATATATATATATATATATATATATATATATATATATATATATATATATATATATATATATATATATATATATATATATATATATATATATATATATATATATATATATATATATATATATATATATATATATATATATATAGGAAAATTACATAAGGCACCATGGTGCCTAGGCACCAAAGATCCGATACACGTGTATGATTGATAATTTTTTTGAGTTTGGGTATGAAAATGTTTTATACCCTTGATATATTTATGGTAAGTAAGTTTTGAACTCAGTTCAAACTAGTTTGAACTATTTTTGAGTTCAATGCGACTACAGTGAGTATATACCATAAAAATAGTTCAAACTAATTAAACTGAAGTTGAATTTAATTTTTTTCGGAGTTTGACATCTCAAATATACTTTTTTATGGGTAGTGTTTCATGCACCATGGAGCCTAGGCACCAATATCAATACCCGTTGATTTGCTTTGAGATTCGCAACGTTTGATGTGGGTATCTTCATATACCCATAAAAAAGTATATTTGAGATGTCAAACTCCGAAAAAAATTAAATTCAACTTCAGTTTAATTAGTTTGAACTATTTTTATGGTATATACTCACTGTAGTCGCATTGAACTCAAAAGTAGTTCAAACTAGTTTGAACTGAGTTCAAAACTTACTTACCATAAATATATCAAGGGTATAAAACATTTTCATACCCAAACTCAAAAAAAATATCAATAATACACGTGTATCGGATGTGGGTGCCTAGGCACCATGGTGCCTTACGTAATATATTGTCGTTGATAATTATGTATCACAGATGGTTTATGGTTCAAATCATCTACGATAATTATGTATCACATATGGTTTGTTATTAAAATCATCTGTGATAATTATGTCACTGACCGATGGGCCCGTCGATCCTCCCCAACCCAATCCTAGTCAATAGAAACCCACCAACCCCTACCCCACGGATCATAGCTTCACCTCTCCATCCCCGCCCCAAAAATTTTCCCACTTCTGCCTCTTCCTCCCCTATAAATACTCACCTAAACTCATCCTCTACCTACTGCGCTCAAAATCTATTCAGCCTCCTCACCATTCTCCTCCTTAACCCCAACCCCGATGGCCCTTACGAAGTAGACGACACGTAAGTCTAAGGGTGGTAAGGCACCGCAGAAGCAGATAGCTACCAAGACGGTGCTCGAGTCGACGCCGGCAACAGCGGTTGTCAAGGACATCCAGCTCTCACGCTGCATCAGGGGCGAGAGGGCCTAAGCATAGAGGTCTAATCGGCGCAGTTGAGCTTCTACTGTCTGCTAGGATCTCTGCTTCTTCTATGTTCTTGCCATGTTTAAGCGTTGGGTTCGTAGGATTAGGAGATGTGTTTTTGTCATGTTCTTGCTGTGCTAGATGGATAACTTGCTTGTTATCTTGTGATGCTGCGATGGTGGATTCTAATCTTAATGGAAATAGAATGTGCTGCTGTGTTTGCTACTGTATTTGCTTATTTTCAAAGGGCATAACTAACATTTCCTAAGGCTAGCCGAAAAACAGAAAAAAAAAATAGGTATAGAATGAACTATCACATACGATTTTGTGGTATAAGCTATCTGTGAAGGATTATCATAGACAACTCAAACCAAAAACCATCTGTGATACTGGCACATCACAGACGGTTCTATCTACCAACCATCTGTGATGGAAAAGTATCGTAGATGGTTCTATATACCAACCATCTATGATACTCATCCATCACAGACGGTTGGTAGCTAGAACCGTTTGTGATGTGCAAGTATCACAGATGGTTTTTGGTTTGAACCGTCTGTGATAGTATCCTTCATAGACGGTTCTTTATACGAACCATCTATATTGTGGCTTTATCAAAGGCAGCTCACGAGTCATCTGTGATAACCGCCTATTATCACAGATGCATAAATTCAGATGGTTCAGAAAACCATCTATGATGACGGTTTAGAACCGTTTGTAATGATCATTTCTGTAGTATTGCCTATTCCATCCCTCTAACCAAACATTAACATATACCATCCCGAACCGTCTCATCCTCCCAACCAAACAATATCCGAAACTATCCCATCCCCTCGAACAAACATCCTACTTAGACCATCCCATCCTATCCTATCCCAAAGAAAATAGGAACATCACATTCCATCCCACTTCATTCTCCCAACCAGACACACTCTAGGTGTCACCACTGTACTCCATCCACTTCGTAGCTGGTAAGGAGCACCGCATCACGTTCCGGAGCAGCCATCACCTCACCAAGAATGAATCAAGGGCCATAATTGCATGGTAGTATAGTGGTGAGGGAGAGGAGCCAGACTTGCCGGAGGTGTCACATCAGGGCATACCATAGCAAGAGCAATGTTTCTTGCTAGTGATGGAACCAGGATAATTTAGGAGTCTAGGTGGGCTTAATCATAGCCAATAAGCACAAAAATAAGTCAATATAAAAGCAAAGTTGATAACCGCAATAGTTTTAAACTAAAAACATGATCCAATACACATGTGAATTAGATAGATGAAAAGATAAGGAATATATGACAACAAGTACCTTGCTACGACACATGTAAAGCTTGCAGTTGTGCTAAACTTGTGTTTCTATGAGTTCCATCATTTACAATGCTTCTTGTATCAACCAAAAACCTTCTCATTTCTAAAATTTTGACAATTCAAATATTCAATATTTTAGGAAAAATGGATCAGCACTATGAGGATGGGATCAATCAATCTCTTAGCCCAAAAATACCAGTATGACAATATGACATTGACATGACAAGAACATTAACATACACTCCCATAGTCCCATTCAATCATCACCTACATGAATGTATAGGTGGTTCGATCTTGATAGCTAGTATTAGTGTATCATAATTCACAAATCACAAATATCATATCTATAATTATGAATCTACGGTCTAACTCTGATCGTCATTCATCAAGCATCAAGACATCAACTACTTACTCAATTGAGTCAATTAGTCAATTCTTGACTCAATTCTTTGCGATGCAGCCTCAATGTAATACTTCGCTGCTTCTAGATATTTTTGCTCCTTGGAAAACTCATTACCTATAAACCATAAGATAAGTTAGCCTATTATGAGCAAAACCAACACATTAAAGCTCAAATCTGTAATAGATAAGATAACCAACACAAGAAGTCAAGGAGTAGATCAGAAGATAAAGAAAGGAGGAGCATGACAATGTAGTAATTCTCATACCTATCTTTCTCTCCTAATTTGCTAACTTTGGATCATAATCATAGTACTCTAACTCTTTCCAATCCCAAGCGGACGGCGATCAGGGTGCCAGGCCCCACGGTGCTGGCCTGCCGACTACCAGGCCTTCTCTGCCAGCTACCACCCTGCACCCCTGCCACTACTGGCTGCCGCCTGTGGCCTTGGCCCTAGCCCCTTGCCGCCTCCTTCCTCTTGGTGCTTGCCCCCTTCCCTTTGGCCCTTACCTTGTTGCTTGCTCAAGCTGTTGTCCTACCCACCTAGCGCCCGCCCGGCTACCGATGCGTTGTCCGTCGAGGCCTGAGGCCTTCCCCTTGTGGCCTTGCCGGCCGCTGCACGCCACCCGCGCCTGTGACTGTGAGTGAGACCTGAAGGGGAGGGAAGCAACCAAGCAGCAGGGAACCGAATTGGCCACTGGGGTCTAGGGAAGAATGGGAATGGGGAATTGGGGATGGGGATTGATGGGCTGTCGCCCGCTGGCCGTGTTGGCCCATGTAATGGCCTAGGCT
This sequence comes from Dendrocalamus sinicus, assembly GCA_036346575.1. Taxonomy (NCBI): domain Eukaryota; kingdom Viridiplantae; phylum Streptophyta; class Magnoliopsida; order Poales; family Poaceae; genus Dendrocalamus; species Dendrocalamus sinicus. The sequence continues at coordinate 24,565,305 of CM070657.1, read as the reverse complement.
CGCCAACTCCGCGATGCTTGCCTGGAAAACTCGCTCGATGGTAGTACACCGACACGGTGGGATGCTCTGCATCTACCACTGCCCATTACTGGCGAGCCCAGATAGCCACCTAGGCTCGTCGGGTGGTGCCTTTGCCCTGCTTGTGTCTAGCTTTAGCATTTGTCTCAGTAAGTACATATGGGAGTAACCGGTGAGCAATCATGTAATAGACCACCAGACAAGGATTGATATGATAAAAGTATGTATATTGGATCCACGAGAAGTCATTATGAGCATTGAGCACTACTTTGATAACTTCTTTTTAAAGGGAGAGAGAGATACTATGACAACTTTTTCAGTATTCACAACTAGTTAGGCCTGCAACTCCAAAATGTTTACAGAAACTGCGAGTGTTTATCTCACTGTGGATAGCATCAAGCACCCTTTTAAGTCATCGCGAGAAAATAAAATAGAGCAACGAACCCTGCTCCTGCATATCCATGTTAGTTAATAACATCTACATGGGATTTTACATGTGAAAGATATAGCAGTCATAGCAGATGTATTCCATAAAATTCAATCGTCAAACTTTCTTCCATACTTGCATAGTAGCATGCGTCCTCATTCTTCAGTTACAAACAAGTACAAAGTCTAAGGGGCCATTCTTTTCAACTTATGGCTTATTTTAAACAAACAAATGAGACTATTTCTCTGTCACCTTTTCAAAGTAGTTTATCGTGACAACCTTTTTAAAACAGTTTATCGACTTATCGGTATTTGGTTCATTCTCATAAACATTCGTGCTAGAACCAAAAGCTATAAGTCGTAGCCATCAGCCGCAATAAAAAAGAACGTACCCTCTATTGGTAATTGCACATATGAATGAGCAAGCAGTCATGCGAGGGTTGGCCGAACAGTGTAGCAAGCAATTGACTAGTGTTCCTGGGACTGGAAGCTGTTGGTGTCAAAGACTAGGCCTTCTCATCAAGCTGATCCATGGTGTTGTCGAATAATTGAATGTGTCTGGTCGAGGGAATCAGGGCCAGCAAGTCACACTTGTAAACTCGGTCTGGGCCCTGGAAATGACGTTGTGAGAAAATTTTATTCCTACCACTTAAAGTATATACAATATCATTTCTATAATTAAAAATCTGCTTATTTTGTTTTTGTCATCCTTCCATCGGTGTTTATTTCATTTTTGCCACTCCGTCCACTTTTTCATTGAGTCAACAATTTTGACTGTTAAGAAATATGGGGAAAATCCAAAATAAAAATCATAGAACAATCAGGAAAATTCTACAAAAAAATATCTAAAAATATAGAAAATCTAAGGATAAATTTGGACATTTTTTTATAATTTACACTAGGAAAGTTTCTCAAAAAAATTACATGGAGGGAACACATGTTAATCTTCCTCAACTTTTATTGAATATTGCTAAAATTTTCTTGATGCAAAACTTGGTGAAATTTTTTAAAAAAATTGTTTAGATGTGGTCCCTTATTTTTTCTATATCTTCTGGTATTATTTTCAATTTTTTTTTTTTTCGATATTTGTACTTGTTTAGACACAGATTCTGTCCAAGTTTTAATTTCCAATGCATATTTAGACACATATTCCGTCCAAGTTTAAAGATAGAAGCAAAACATGCTGGAAAACTAACTTTGCCAAGATAGCAAATACACAACCTCTTACATGCATTCGGACAAACACTTGGTGTGCACAGCAAACAAAATACTCCAACAAAACCTGACAAACATTGCTATAAACCAGATATAATCAAATAAACATTGCGACAAACCATATCGATTGTAAGTCTTGGTGTACCAGCATGGTGTCAGAAGGTGACGACCTAAGCGGGAGGTGGAACAGGCGGAGACTTGGAGATCAGCACCAGGGGTGCTGTACTGAATCCTTGTCCTCAAGGATTAAAATCAGGAAAGGTTTGTTGAATAAATGTAACATCTTCCCATGTTGCATCTGCAGGACCTAGATTTAGCCATTGTATGAGCCACTTGGCAACTGCTTCATTGTTCTGGGAATGATCCTTCTCTCCAACACGGCTACTGGTTCAGTTTTCACCTTGCCATCAGGTTCTACCAGAGGTAACCCAGCTACAGGAACAACATTCTTGCTACAATGCTTTTTAAGTTGCATGGAATACGGGGTGTATAACTGCATCAGCTGGTAGCTGTAACTTATAAACCATGCTGCCAATGTTTTCTAAGATTCTGAAGGGTACATAATATTTAGATCTTAATTTCAGTGAGCCCTTCAACCCAAAGGCATTCCGCCGGTATGGCTGCATCTTCAGATATACTGTGTCTCCAACATCAAAGCTTTGCTCAGATCCGCCTGTCTGAGGATGGTAGGCACTACTAAACCTAAGAGATACTTTCATGGAAAGGAATATTTCTTGGAAAAGTTTACTAGTAGATATTCTATCCCTATCTGTGACAAGTGCTATGGGTAACCCATGTAATTTGAATGTTGTCCATGAATGCTTGAGTAACTTGCTGCACAGAATATGGATGAGATATGGCTATGAAATGTGCATATTTTGTGAACCTATCCACGACTACTAAAATAACATCTCTGCCTCTTGATTTAGGTAGACCCTCAATAGAGTCCATGGTAATATGTGTCCAGGCCATGTCAGGCACTTCTAATGGGTCCAATAGGCCTGGAATATGCAAGTTTTCATATTTTGTTACCTGACATATTGGACATTGGGATACCTATTGCTCCACCTCTTTCTTTAGGTCCATGGTAATATGTGTCCAAGCCATGTCAGGTACTTCTAGTGGGTCTAATAGGCCAGGAATATGCAGGTTTTCATATTTTGTTACCTAACATATTGGACATTGGGCTACCCATTTCTCCGCCTCTTTCTTTAGCTTGTGCCAATATAACAGCTTCAAGTCTGTGATACGTGGCTCTCATACCTGAATGGCCTCCAAACGCTGATGGGTGTTAATTATCTATCAACCTTTGTCTCAGCTCAGAATTAGCTCTCCCACATATATTCTTCCTTTGTACCTAATGAGTCCAGCATCTACAGCATAAGGGTTTGGATCATTTGCATGTGTCTGTACTTCAATGATAATTTGCTGGCTTGCTGGATCATTTATGTAACTTGCCTTGATATTCTGCACCCATTCAGGCAATACAGTGGTAATTGCATGACATGCTTCATTTGGCATCACTGCATCCCTTCCAGATAAGGCATATGCAGCAATGTTTTCCTTTCCCTTCTTATACTCCACTAAGTAATCAAACTCCAACAGTTTCAGCAATAAATTGTGTTGAATTCCTTCAGTTAACCTTTGAGTAGTGATGAATTTGAGACTCTTCTGATCGGTCTTGATAATCAGTTTGCTTCCCAACAAATAATGCCTCCACTTCTTGAGAGCTGCTAATATGGCCACTGTTTCCATGTCATAAATGGATTGAGAACAGGCTTTAACTCCTAGTGTTTTACTGAAATTGGCCAGTGGTCGGCCGCCTTGCATCAGGACTGCACCAATACTAGATCCACAAGCATATGTTTCTAGTACAAAGGGTTTGTAGAAGTCAGGCAATTCAAACGCTGGACAACTTGTCATTGTCTTTTTTAAAGTTTCAAATGCCATATCCTGGGTTTCTCCCCATTCAAAAGAATCCTTTTTTAGTAAGTCAAACAGTGGTCTGCAGGTCTAACCATTCCCCATTACAAATCTCCTGTGATACCTTGTCAGACCTAAGAACGCCCTTAATTTAGTGATATTAGTGGGTCTAGGCCATTATATAATGTCTGCTATTTTCTGGGGATCAGTAGCCACACCTTCTTTGCTAATAATGTGGCCAAGATATTCCACCTGAGAACAAGCAAAGGTGTACTTGCTGAATTTTGTAACCAGCTGTTGTTCTCTTAGTATGGATAGTACTATTTCCAGATGATGCAAATGTTCTTGAAGTTTTCTGTTGTAAATTAAAATGTCATCAAAGAAGACCAGAATGAATTTTCTAATGTACTTAGCAAAAATCCTGTTCATCAATGATTGGAAGGTGACTAGGGCATTAGTCAACCCAAAGGGCATTACCAAAAACTCAGAATATCCTACGTGTGTTCTGAAAGCAGTTTTGTTTATGTCTGATTCAGTTACTCTTATCTGATGATAGCCCGAATCGCCTAACTGAACCTGACAGTACCCCCGCTGTACTGAATCCTTGTCCTCAAGGATTAAAATCAGGAAAGGTTTGTTGAATAAATGTAACATCTTCCCATGTTGCATCTGCAGGAGCCAGATTTAGCCATTGTATGAGCCACTTGGCAACTGCTTCGTTGTTTCTGGGAATGATCCTTCGCTCCAACAGCTAGAGGAACAGCATTCTAACCACAATGCTTTTTAAGTTTACTCACATGGTGGAGCACTTGGTTTCTGCGAGGAAGTAGGTGCCCTTCTCCTTGGCTCGTGCAGGTAGGAGGCCGCTGTCGCTTAATAATGTGTAATGTGTGATGCCAATTTGACTATTTGAGAGATGTAGTAGCTGGACTGTTTGATAGGATTTTGCTAGCTTGGGACCTCCGATGCATGGTGGAACAATAAGCACCACATGATACAACCACCCAGTCAACAACTCCCGTGCCGGCACGGCAGCTCAGTAGGTGCAGAGTCCCGTTGTTCGCCGGTGCAATTGCGCGGTTAGATTCGTGGAAACATGGCAGTTCTACGTTGTTTATACCTGCGCTGATGATGAATTTTACCGAATTCAGATGCTAGCTAGCTACAAAAGGGATGTAAATATGATGACATTGCACTGGATAAATAGCTAGCTGAATGAACATCGGACAGCAGTACCAATCCAACAGTACTACATTTGACGAACTCTCACGCGTCCTCCATCAACAGATCCTTAATTTTTATTTGTATAGACATTCCTATTTTTATTTGTATTGCACATAGAAAGCATGTGGTTGTGCTTTATCGAGTCCAAACGATAATCTATTATCCCATTATGGTACATTCGACAAGCACGAACAGCACCAACATGTATTTTCACTCTTCGGTTACATATACACCGTAGCGGTTATGACGATTATTGACAACAACACACTGAAATACAAATGACATGTCTGTTGATTATTACACACAAGACCGAGCACAAGCAGCAGCATGTATTTTCACTCTCGAGTTACATATGCAGACAGGAGTGCAGTTATGACGATAACTGACAACAACATGCACCAAAATAGAAATAACATGTCGGCTGATTAATAATTACACAGAAGAGTATGAAAGCACGAGATACGTTGATACAGGTTTGTGAATTAGTTCACACAGAAGCGGATAGAAATTGAAATCTTGAATGGAGTGATGTTTCTGACAGGGAGTTGATGACGATGCCGTGCAGGAGTGCAGGGAATACAATTTCGGCCGAATTAAATTTCGGTTTTATCAGCCGGGTCCAAAAATCAGCCGAAGAGGCGTATTTTCCTTCGAAATTTCAGGGTTAAATAGCGTTCATTACTAACACTAAAAAGAAAGACTTAGCTAACCTAGTGGTGAGGAATGGTGGTGGGTGAGCATCAGGTTGTGAGTTCGAACCCTAAAATATCAGCCTCAAAAATTCAGATTTGAAAATTTTTCGAGTAAAACTTCCTATTTATCGGTGGGGGGCGAAAATTTTTTCCCGAGAATGTGTTTTCCCTGCAGGAGTGCTGACCTGATGTTAAGATGATCACTTGAGAGTGGATTGTCGAGGGAGGCGTCGTCGGGGTAAGGTCAGGATTCTCTAGCTTCCACCATCACCTCGGATTCTTCAGTATCCCTGATCCCTCGGATGCTTCCCGTTGCGTATGTTTGTAGCAGAGGATGGTTGGGGAGTTTGTTCACTTCCTGCTGCAGCATATCTAGCTTCGCCACCTTACAAATGCGTAGTGAAAACTTCTTGAGGTTTTGGAGATGCTTGATACCATGGATCCCTGATCTCAAGTCGCAACGTTGAATTAATATCCTTTCCATCTGAGGTGCGGTGCTCTCCTCAAATGCCACCTCCCTCAGATCCCCTCCACCACTAATATCTAGGAAACTCAGCTTTGGGAATGCTCCACTTCGGAACACCAATTTCTCTCCACTGTATGCCCCCTCCCAAAGACGAAGGCGCATGAGGTTGAGCAGTCCTGCCAAGGCCTCAACTTCCTTTAGCAAGCAATCTTCCAACTGAATCAGGCTCCGAAGGGATCGGGAAGGGGAGGAAACATAAACCAACAGATCATCCAGCGGCCCATCACTCACACGGAGAGAACGGAGGGAGGAGAGCTTTTCTAGGGCCGCACAGAATGCCTTGCACTTTTTCTTGGAGGCCCCTCTCCCTGTCACCACTAACTTCCTCAGCTGAGTTAGCTCCCCTAGCTCTCTAGTGGCTTTGCTGCTGCTTCGCTTGATGTCCACTTCTTCTAGTGACTGTAACTCTTTTAAACTTCCCATTCCTTTTGGCAGCCTAACTCCAGATGATTTAGACCAACGACTAGACAAGGCCCTGTGCAAGTCTCCAATTGCCTCAGCACGATCATCACCATCTAAAGGATGGAAAATGTTGGCAGAGCGTATTACATCGCACATGCAATCTTTAGGGTCATCTATATCAAAAGACCCATAAAAAACTCTTTTGCTCAATCGGATGCTGCGAAGATTTTGAAGTTTACTGATTTCTTTTGGTAAGTTTGCAACACGTGATTCCCGCATGTGTAGAGCCTGCAAGCCTCGCAGGTTCCCTGTAGATCTTGGAATTGCATAAACAAATGAATTATCTGGAAAATGGATGTACTTCAAGTGGATCAACAATCCTACGTTATTGATGTCTTGCTGCTTTGTTGTAAATCTAGCATTTTTGAGATCCAATACCCTCAGCATCTTAAATTTGGATGAACAAAGCGTGGCTAGAGGCTCCAGAGGTTCACTGAACATAGTAAAAGATCGAACACGACTAAAATCCAAGCCGATGTTCAATTTCTTACTAGCAAAGCTTGATATATGCCGGATGGTTTCATTTGCTGCACTGGTGGTACTTGTGTGCTCTTCAACCAGTAACACATGGTTCTCTTGCCTAGAGATTGACACTGCAATATCATGCACGATATCATGAACCCTGCAGGTCTTCACATTTTCAAGAATGTCTAACCTATTTGGTTGAATCATGCTTCGATTTATGAGTTCATAGAAGTAACTCTCTGCAACATCTTCAAGTGTTCTCCTAGTAGTACCACTTGTTATAAACCCTTCAGCTATCCACCTGTTCACCAGGTATTTCCGTTTGATCTCAAAGTCTTCCGGAAAGATGCTGAGATGCAGAAAGCAAGGCTTGAGGTGAGAAGGCAGGTGGTTGTAACTAAGACTAACCACTCGCCTAAGTGCTTCAAGGCTTGGATTGCTTTCAAGCTCCGAGGGGAGTTGGTCATACACACTTTCCCACTCCTTTATATCTTTGTTAGCTAGGAGGCCTCCTATGGTTACAATAGCTAGGGGTAAGCCTCCACATTTCTTCAGTATCTTCTCTACTATCTCCTTCATATTATCATCCTCTAGGTCATCGAGGCATCTATTTGCCTTCTTCAGGAGCAACCGTTTAGCATCTTCTTTTTCTAGGGTGTCAGGGTAGCGGATGAGTGGCTCAGGACTGCAGTGCTTTGCTAGGAGGCCATTCTTGTAGTTACCACTACACAACTCTCTTCCATACCATTATCAGGAAAAGCAAGTTTAATGTGATCCCACGCTTGGGTGGTCCACATGTCATCAAGAACAACAAGGTACCTCTTCTTGGGTGGTCCACATGTCATCAAGAACAACAAGGTACCTCTTCTCCTTGAGTGTAGTTCTTAAGCAATCAATGAGGTTCTTCTCCACCCCGGCCACCTTTCCTTGATGTTCGTCTGGATGTACCACCCTAAGTTGCTTCATCATCTCCCTGAAAAGCTCCTTGATGTCCAATGATTGTGACACAGTGACCCAAGCACGGATGTCGAAACTGCCACTGCGCTCGGTGCTATCATACACCTGCTTGGCGAGAGTTGTCTTGCCGAGGCCACCCATGCCAACAACTGAGATCACTTTCGGCCAAGCTTTGTTGGTTATGGACTCTACGAGCTCAGCCTTCGGCTTGGTTATCAACTCCATGAACTTGTCCTTTTGCTTCTGCAAGCCAAAGAGGTCGGCTTCCTGAACATACAGAGCTGGCAAATTCCTTGTCAGCTCCATGTTGCCTACTGCATCATCAGATGTGGCAGGTGTGAGCTCGATTAGGTTGTATCGAAAGTTCCTCTGGCTCACCTCCTGGACTCTCTGCTTGATTGTCCTTATCTGAATGGCAATGCGGTGACGTGCTCCTAGACTGAGGAGTTGCTGCAAGAGGCTCCGACGCTTGATAAAAAACATGTACTCCTCGAGGCAGTCTTCAATGTTGTAGGCCAGGTCACGGATTTGCTCCAGATATGCCTTGAGCACTCCGGTGTTCTTGCGTGCCCCATCGGCTGCCTTGAGGAATGCTTGCATCATTTTTAGCTCGTCGTTGATGAACCTGACAACAGCAATGTTGATTACGGTGTGTGATTTTCGTTCTTTCTAATATATGTCCCACCATATGGTAAATGCATTCTTATGATTCAGAAAAATATGGTGGTAATACAAAGAAACATTTCCATGTTGCAAAAATAATAAAATCTCATAATATAAATGTAATTCTTTCAACCAAGAATTCACTAAATATGGGGACAAGGTATATTTATTATTGTGTGTGAAACATTCATGGAAGCTCCTGCCAAATTATATTTTGGTTTCATTTTTATCCTATTGTCAAATTCGTGAAATCTCTTCTTATAAGCTGGCCAAAATGTCTGTTAAAGAAAAGGGCAACATCTCGAATTGTATATGTAAGCAAGGAGGGGCAATATTTCTACACGTAAGCATGGCATTGTTACTTTAGGGTGTCCCAATAATTACACGCATGTGCTTGCATAGTGTGAGAAACACAATAGGACTTAGGTGTTCTCTTTCTCTTTGGTTGAAACAGTAACAAATCACTATTCATACATAATTTGCCTTTTTTTATATCTTGGAAATGAGGTTGAGTCTGATACTCTGATCCTGAAATTTCATATGGTTAAAGAACACCACCTCCCTTACGTCTAGTATTTGTTTTGGAATTTTAGAAAACATTGAAGACATGGTTTTCAAAGGTTTTCAACTTTTAGGTGGTTTTCACCGGATCTGTCCGCTTCTCTTTTAAACCACTGGATATTTTTTAAAAAATAAATAAATTTGCAGTATAAGCAAATCTAAGCCTCCAAAGTTATGGCCCACCAAATAAAGGGTCGGATGTTTTTCTTTTTTATGAGAATGTCGAGCGTATTTTTGTTTTTCCTTAGCAACTACAAGTGAAATCGCAGGCTAGCTACAGTATTCCAGAGGAAAGGAATTGGTGTTTCCTTTGTTCCAAACTAGCAAAATGTAGCCATTCCATAGGAATAGGGATTCTTGTACTTTTCCTCCAAAATTCCTCCTAAACGTGTCTAAACGATTTTTGGAGTTAGAAAATGTAAACTATTTGTCATTGACTTTTATTATACAATAGGTATGTTTTTAAAAATTCCCTCATTGTTTCCCAACTCGAGATGATCTGGCAGAATACCATGATGTAATACATCCATGAATGTTTTGAGATTTTTTTGATACATCTCTGTTGATGCCAGAAAATTCCTGACACCAGCACTGCGTCTATAGAGGGTGCACTCTAGCAGTGACGTGCCAGCCAATTTTCCAGCAAATCGGTAAGGTCGACAATAAGTAAATTTGAATGAAAGTCGATCCTAGACAAAACATCGATACGAAGCAATATTGATCAAAATTGAATTATGATGGTAGGATTCTTGTAACATCCCAAAATTTCGCTCTTTGAAAAATTTAATTTCAAATTAATTAATTTAAAATATTTCAACTTTATTTGGATTTATCTAATTTTTTTTTCAAAATCTAAATCAAATTTAATCCTCAACCTCTCTACTCGGCCATCACGTGTCGCTCTCTGATTCAATCCATCCTCGCCCGGTTTAATCTCAGCCACCCGCCTTCACTTACCCCTTTGTTTTAATCCGATGGCCCTGATTTCTCTTTCGCTTCGTGGCATTCATCCGACCGCCCACTCTTCCTCCTCTGTCTTCCTCTCGCCGATAGCCCAACCTCGCTGTCGACTTCTTCTTTCTTTTGCCTTCTTCAACCTTCCACCGCCACCATTAATGCCCACTTTGAGCTTTTGAATTTGGCGCTTTCTTCTCATTAGCCCTGCATTTGCTACAATTGAAAGCCTAATCACTCCCGCTCAACCTCCACCATTTCCCACTTTAAACCCCGCTTATCTCCTCTTTACTCATTTTACGCCAACCTTAACTTTGGTGTAATCGATAGCCGTTCGTTGCCTCCACCTTCGCTGACCCGTGCGCACATCCCCGCCTCCACCGAGTGAATCCACCGTGAAGAGCCCCGCCGCCAACGCCTCACTTCGCCACCCTCGCATCCTTGTCGCGGCTACCACCGAAATTTCCGAGTGTCGTGCCAAGGTGCACTTAACTCCCCGTGTCCTCCTCCCTCTCGCGTACCCCTCGCCGACCCCAGCAGCGTCGTCATCCGCTGATGCCCTCAGTCCCCGTGCGCCACCTCAGCAGCCGTGAGCTACGCAAGCGCTACGGCCAACTGAGTGCCACCTCAGCCTTTTCCCCGGTTTATGGACCTAGTCCACAAAAGCCGGTCCCACCTGTCAGTGAATAAAACCCTTTTTCTGTTGAAAAATAATTCGGCCAGAAAATCAAAATCCTTGCTGACATCACCTTGACATATAAATCCCTTTTCCCATAGGAAAATAATTCCTCTCAAAATCATTTCCCTTGATGACATCATAATCTGATTTTTCAATTCAAAAATAATTCCAGAAAATCAGTTTATTCTTTTTCTCTCCTCTGAAACTTTCAAATGCTTGTATTTCTTCATTTTAACTTCGAATGAGCCCATTCAAATTTCTAAATTCATCAAAAATCTCACTCTATCCATTTCTATCCTCTTTTCAAATTTTTGGAATTTTCGAATTTATTTGAATTAAATTAAAGCTTAGAAAGTAAAAATATTTTAAATGGCTAAAATATACTTCAATTAAATCCGAAATTATTTTATTTGGTATTTTCGGCTTCCAAGGATTTTGGTGAAAGTTTTCTGAATTTGTTTCGAATTTATTTTTTTTTCGGAAAAACAATTATTTTTTTATTTTCTCTCTCCTGTCACTATTCATCCTCAACCTTCGTAACGTTCCTCTCCAGAGAGCAGCACGCGTGAGCGCCATTGCCGTCGTCTTCAAGCTTGAAGAACTTTTAATTTTCTCAACGGTTTTTCGTGAAATAAAGTGCATTTAAATCCTCTCATCAAGAGCATTCCATTCCTGGCCTTAGCCCCAATTTCATGCGTCCATATCGCGGGAATATGCCATGGCACCAAGAGACATTCCCTCGCGGATCTCTCCATCCGGTCCACCTCCACGCCTATAAAAGGGAGCACCGGGTGCCTCTCCTCATCCTCACTAAGCCTCTGAAATCTCAAGGCCTCTCTCCCTTTCTCCTCGCCGCAATCGGCATTTTTTTTCTCGCCAACAAAACGGCGTTCTTCGGCTTATTGCGCCTCGTCCGGTGGAGCCCCGCCATTTTTGAGCACATCCTCGGATTCGCCTCGTCGCGTTCTACGCGGTGCTCACCTCGCCTTCGCCAGAACATCGCCGGAGCACCGTGGCCAAATTGCGTCGTCGCTTCTCTCCTCGCTGCGAGCCGACCATGCATGTTCCGTCATAACCGAGGTGAGCATTGTGTTCCCTACATTCTCCTCTTCATTTCGCCGCAAACCTCACCCGCTAACTCCTCTCCGTTTGCCCGGAACACCGATGTCAACCCGATGGTCACCAAAACTCTTCTTCGCCGTGTTTCGCCACCATCTGATGTCCTTTGGCCGAGCCGCTTGCACCGTTGAGTTTGCCTCGACGCGTTCTACATCGTGCTTCCATCGCCATCACCTGAAGATCCCCCGAGTCCTCGTCGACCTTGTCAGGCATAGGCACTAAAACTGTACCTAGCGCGTACACCCCTTTTTGGTAAGCGCTTCAATTTTTGTTCGCGTCATATCGTGTCCTAGCCTCTAAGAAATTTTTCTACCATTTTGTTTAATTTTTCGTGGAGCCAATTGTCAGGAATTGAGCTTTCCGCGAAAATGGCCGTTTGTGACTCCTGACGTCGATTCGTCGCCTCCGGTAAGCCTTAGCCCATGTCGTAATTTTTCTTAGACTTGTCTCACTGCGTTCTACGCCGTGCTTCCTTCCTTTTCCCCAAAAAGCCTCCACAAAATTTCGCCTCCGACACCTCGCCATGGCCGCCAATGGCATCTCGTGTCCCCATCTATCCGTTGGTGTTTTCCCCAATCCGTTCGCGTCATATCGTGCCAAACCATCCCAGGTAGCTACCTTTCAAATGGTTTTGGATTCGCTCCACCGAGCACTAAGATATCAAGTTTTTCCTGTTTCTCCACTGTCGTCATTCAAACGTCGATTGTATCGTCCACGATTAATTTTCAGCTTAGCCAATAATTTTCCTAACTTCACTATGCCATGTACTACCCCATGCTCATCTTACATCTCCACGTTCCATACCCGGTACTATCTCTCTCCAACCTGCTGTTGTCGCTACCGTGCAGTTGGTGCCGTTTTTTTACTCACTGCCGGTGATTGCCGCCGTTCCTCGTCGCCGTACCCATGTCACCACCTTCGCCTCATTGCCAGCATTCCATTTTGCCCATTCGCCCGCCACCTTGTAGCCAATCGACACCGTACTATTCAAAAAGTAATCCTCGTATGTTGTTATCATTTCATGTGATGTCCAAAACTTCTAGATATTCGATCTCCCTCATACGAACTCCGAATCCATTGATTCTTTCTCCTAAATTCATCTAAAATCATAATCTATCTCCTAGTATATATTTTATAATTTTCGGATTTTATTTGGATTTTATTTGAATTTATTTTGTTTGGTTCTTCGCGTGTAGACTACGACTAATCCGGAGAATTCGATTTTGACGATTCACAACATCAAGTCTCCGAGCAAGGCAAGTCTCCTTTGATCATCTTGAACCTATGATTTTTGAAATGTTTTAATTATTTTAAATTATGTGCATTGCTATTTACGTAAAGCAATAGTTCAAACCTTAAGGTATTAGTTATCCCAACTTTGTTATGCCCTCCGTTGAAATTGAATGCCATGTACCTTTGAATCCTTAGGATTTCCTTTGTCTTTTTAATGAGATTATTATATTCAATTGTGAATAGTAGATTGGTAGTATAATGCTTAGTCATGCTAATTGATATTATGGAAATCTTGAAATGGGAAATTATGACTTATTGCAAAACCCTTGTGTTCATAACCTAGTGGTAAATGGAGTTACCACTGTTGTTTTAAAATAAAATAAAATGTGAAAGTTGGTTTAGATTAGGGTGGATGGTTGGTTTGGCTTGGTGCAGTTAGCACGAGATCTTGCAACGTGTATGTTCCACCCTAGTCAATTAAGGACCGACGCTTGTGTTTGTCCAGACTGAGCACTACCGTACAACCACAAGTCTATATGGGTACGACCTAGCCGACTAACTTATGATAGTCTAGTTTAGGTGTCACCAGTGGAAAGTGGGTGCCAGGGATGGACTGGTTATCCACAGTGAGGGACAGGGATTTACTGTACTCATACGGCGCAAGAGGGCTTCGGTTGGGCGGTTAGCCTACTGCGGTGAAACCTCGGCGGGTGGTATCTAGCTAGATTAGAGTAAGGTAAAGGCTTTGTGATATTTTATCCGGGTCTCATGCCAAAGGAAGCGTGTTGACTTTTAGGATAATTTATCTCTTGTGGGTAAAGTTGTACAACCTCTGCAGAGTGTAAAACTATTCGAATAGCCGTGCCCACGGTCAAGGGCGAACAAGGAATGCATTCACATGGTAGATTTCTGGTTTTGGTTTTAAAATCAAAGTTTTGTATTCCGAGAGTGGAGGAACTCTCGGAAGGGAATCTGGCGGTTGGAGCAGAGAGGGTGGATGGAACCCGCGTTTTAAAACTTGACCAATTGTAATTGGTTGGCTAGTGTTGGTAGATGGAACCTTCACTAGAAAGTTAATGATAGTTTCTGCTAAAACATTTACTTTATTAAATTGATGTCTTCGAAAATAATTAGTAGTAATTGAATTTAAAACATTGCTTTGTGCAAAAGAACCATATAGTCTTCCTTTGTCAAGCCTTGCATCTATGCATTTTTCCCAAGACTTGCGGAGTACTTTATGTACTCACATGCTACACTCAAAAATAAATCTCAGAAGAATACGAAGCTCAAGAAGGTGACTACGACTACTTCGCCGGTGGCTTCGATGAAGGATTCCAGGAGTTCTAGGTCGCGCTTCCCGATCAATTGCACGTGGCGTATTGATGGGTCTTCACCGAAGTTTATCTTTTGCTTCCGCCATTGTGTTTCGTGTGTGCGAGGTCTTGAAACCTCAATTGTAATAATGAGACCTTTCGGTGCTACTCTTTACTATTGTAATAAAGCGTTGCTGGTTATGTATTCATTTCGTTTAATCAGGTGCACTAGCTTTGATGCGGGACTAGTGCAAGAATACACGAGAGGTCGGGTTCGAAATCCGGGTCCCGACAATTCTACTAGCTACAGCATACTCCTGAGGTACAGGAAAAGTAAATGCAAAAAGGTGGTAAAAGTTGGTGTGTGCACATTTTTCGATCAACCGGTACATGATATTTATATTATAAAATGGCCAACTCAATCTTGGAATGTCTCAATCTTCGTGTCAGCTCAACCTTTTCTTGGATGGAGTCCCTGTCCGTCTTCAAATTCCCTCGTTTCCAATCTTTTATCGATGACTTCTGTCTTTGCATCTACCTTTCTTTAGTCAGCATCTTCTATAGGCTTCTTAATGTAGCCGATGCATGATCCTGATTTCTAACAAATCCTGATCTTTCCTTATAATTACGTCAAATACCAAAAATACTTTTGCCCACTACTTTGCCGAATTTTTTGTACGGATAATCCGTTTTTTATTCGAAAATACATAAATATACCCGCGACAAAATTTTTTACAAAAATAGCCTCCAGTCGCCCCCCCCATTGGGCTACTTCTGCCTTTCGCCTAACTGGGAGGCGACACAATGGGAATGTCTGAACCGTTGGGCGATATATGCGATCATTTATGCGGTTGGCGACTGAAATTGTAGTCATTTATGCGGTTGAGCGACTGAAATTTCATCGCTCAGCGGTAGAGGCGACAGGTGGATATCCACCGATCGCCCCACTACCCTCATTCTCGCCAGAGAACCACATTTCCTCATTCTCGCAGAGCCGAGAGAAGAAGAAGAGAGGAGGAAGGGGAAGAAAAGAAGGGGAGAAGAGAGGAGGGAAGAAAAGGAGGAGGGGAGAAGAGAAGGAGAGGAGGACAGGGTTGAAGGAGGAGGTGAAGGAGGAAGGAGGAGTCCAAGCTATTCCATCGATTTGGATCCAGGTATTTTCGTTAATTAGGTTGTATTTACACTATTATTTAGACGAAATATTGGTGTTAGTAAAAATTGTAGATGTAGTATACATTTTGTAGTATAGAAATTTTACTACCATTTTTAGTATTGAACGATGATATTTGACATGTCGTAAATTTCAATCATACATGTAGGCCTACATCATTAATGGCCAGTACTACATTGAGAGTGTATTATGGTGCTGGAATGATTCGTGAAGGTCCGAATGGTGTGGATTTGAGCGATTTTCCGCAAGTCATTCTCGTACTTCCTGATGACGAGAATGCTCGAATGACAGATGTGCAGCATTGGCTGACCCAGAGTTTTTCATTGGACCCCGAGGTGTGCAGCGTCGTTGTGCAAGGGCTTTGGGCCGGTCTCCCACGACATCGGATGGGAGTTGAAGACATTGTGCGCTCGCCGTGGAAGGGCTTTGTGCAAGGGTGTCGCCGCAGTGGATACGAGTGTGTCTGCTTGTGCAACCGTGCTCACTACAAGCAGTGCGCAAGCTCGTGCGTCCGCCTATGCTTCGGGAGGTGCTAGCAGCTCGGGCGGGCAGCACGATGGCGGGCTGATGAAGTTGCTCGTGATGAAGGCAATGTGGTACATGGAGGAGAGTTACAGTCAAGCTATAGAGGAGAATCGCCAAGCCGATGCGGTATACGGAGGAGAGTTACAGCCGTCAAGCTCTAGAGAGGAACTGGGCAAGGCGATGAAGGAGAGTATAATGAGTATATCGTGCGGCGGATGGAATCGATGACCGGAGGGCATGGGATGAAGAGCAAGTCAGTAGAGGGCGGCGAGGAGGACAGATTCGATGATGAAGAAGTTCCTATCCCCGGAATGGAACCGGTTTAATGCGGAGGGTGTTTCCGCACATGATGAGCATGAATCACCATGGGAGTATCATGAGACAGAGGTTGGTGCATGCTATGTTTGTCGACAAGGAAGCTGCGCAGATGCCATAAAGCTTTGGGCCCTTTCAATGCAGCGGACATTTCGCGTCGTCAAATCAAGCCGGGAGCGAGACACTGTTAAGTGCGGCGGTGGTTGTCCTTGGAGGGTGCACGCGTGACCCAAGTATGACACTCACCGGATTGTGTCCAAGGTGGAGCCGCACTCCTGCGTTCGAACACTTGTCTTGGCGAGGCATCGTAACTTTGACGTCGGATTATAGCCAATTTGATGTATGGGAGATAGTGGAGAAGAAAGATGTTGCGGCAACACATATTGTACTAGCTATTGAGAATAAATTCAAGTATAAGATTAGCTACGCGGCGTGGCGTGCCAAGCAAAGCGTTGGAAAAACGTTTTGGCACTTTTAAGGCGCGTCGACAACCTTCCTCGTATGCTTAAGGTGTTGCAACAAAGGAACCCGCACGTACATCGCCGTGCATGAGAAGCCGTCCGTAAGTCCACCGGATTTGCGGTGTTGCGAGAGCATTGTTTGCATTTGGTGCTAGCATTGAAGCATTCAAGCACATGCTGCCGATGATCTCGATAGATGGGACCTTCTTGACAGAGCAAATACAAAGGGCGCTCCGACGGCCATAGGCGTTGACGGTAACAATCAAATATTACCGGGCTATTGCATTTGTGGAGAGTGAGAATTATGAGAGCTGGTGTGGTTTCTAAGACATGTGAAGGCTGGAGTTGTAGGCACCCGTCTGGTGTGTGCGTAATCCATGATCGTCACGCCGGTATTATAAAGCGTCTGAAAACTTCAAGAAGACCACGAGGAGAGCGTTCCTTGGCGGACATGAGGAACCGGTGGTGCGATGCGTCACTTAGGGGCAAACTTTTTCAAGCAATTCGAAACAATCTTTGATGAAGCTATTCAAGAGGCTTGCTAGGCGAACCAGCAGAGAAAATTTGATGCTTTATGGGGTTCTTTGGATGAGCACACCAGAAGAACGTCAACGAGAGGAGCAAGGGGCGGTCACTCTGGGCGGCACAACCGCAATGCTTGCCCGACAATCGATGAGTCTAACCCAAGTGGTCCAAGAAGGAGGAGCGCGAAACATCAAGTGCTTCTCGCGGTGGATCGAGGGGAACCATTGGAGAAGTGGTCGTTGTTGCGACACGGATGGCGCAAGGTGCGGAATAATGACAACTAACCTTGCCGAGGTGTACAATTGGGTTCTCGGGGTCTCCGTTCTCGGCCCCTTGTCGCCATCGTGGAAGGTGTTCTTCACGGCACAATCCGCTACTTCGTGGAGAGGCACGCGAGTGCCGCGCTTCATGCGGCCAATCCGGAGCCACGTATTCGGTAAAAATTACTGCGTACATGGAGACGAAGGCACGAAGGGTCAATTACACACGATGCATTGCATGGGCAACGAGGAGCATCGTTTGAGGTGATACTCGTGATGAGCCGGATTTGGGACATCTCGTTCACTTATTACTCACGAGGTATGCCTTGGAGATCATGCAAACGAACCTAGCTGCACATGCAACAAGCTTAAGTTGTTACACGTGCCATGCTCTCATGTCCTCGCTGCATGCGGAACCGTGGGCATGGATCCTTCCAACTTCATGTCCGAGTACTTTTCAAGGAGAGAATCACGCAAGCTTGGTGTGGGAGCTCCGGGTTCGAGCGGTGGGAAACTTCACCACTTTGGACATTTCAGCAAGGACACGGGTTCGGATATTAACATGCTAAAGGGTGGGAAGGGTCGGCACAGAGCCGACGTATTAGAAATGACATGGACGAATCACAAGCCGGAACATCCGTGCACGTTGTGGCGATGCGATCGGGAGGGCACACGACTAGACGATGCAATGCATGTCCCGATCGATGAGTTGGTGTTGTAATGCATGCTAAATTTCATGTACCATTTGTTAACCTTGTATGTTACATCCCTTTTCGTAATGCACTTATTTCGTGGACATCCGTGCTCGATATTGCTTGTGATAACAACTCCACGAAGATAACAACTAATCCATCACATGCTTAACACGAAGTTTCAACGAAGGTCACAGAAAATGAAGGCGTCACGCACTTATAACACGAAACAACACATACATTACACATACAAATTTATGAAAAGTAGTACACCCAACATTTTAATTCAACACAACAGTCCTACCGCCACAGCATCAACACATGAACAAATACATGAACTAAAATACAACACAACCATAACCCTCGTTACCTACATGCCAAACGAGCCTCGTGGCACCCACATGGAGAATTGCTGAGGGGGCCGCCTCGAACGTGGCTGGCCGTCATGGTAGTGGCATGCACATATGCAGCTCGGGTTCGCGCAGCAACATGTGGGATCATAAGAGCTTCCTATATTCACGACCTCCTCGTTGCCCCTCTCACGTTGCATCTATTCGCGGAGGTCGTTGTTCTCCTCAGTGAGACTCTCCAGCCGGTACTCCAAGTCCCACATTCGCTTCCGACATGATATGTTCGATTTACAATGTCATGGGACCCCAACCCTGCTACTTATAGCAAAACGGGGCAACTTCATGCAGTGACAAAAACAAGATTACAAAAGAGGTCAGCTTTTGCTCAGTGAGATGACAAAAGAGGCCAGCTTTGCTCAGTGAGATGTCAATAGAGTGCAGCTTTTGCTCAGTGAGATGACAAAAGAGGTCAGCTTTTGCTCAGTGAGATGTCAATAGAGTGCAGCTTTTGCTCAGTGACATAACAACACGACACAGCTTTGCTCAGTGACATGACAAAAGAGGTCACTTTTGCTCGGGAGATGACAAAGAGGCGCTTTGCTCGGTGACATGACAAAGCGGGCAGCTTTGCTCGGTGACACGACAAAGCGGACCAGCTTTTGCTCGATGACATGACAAAGCAGGCAGCTTTGCGCAGATGAGATGACAAAATATGCCACTTTGCACGGTGAAAAGCCTTTATACGGATGTTTCTGCTATGAATTTATTACGAGACTACGAGCTCTGAAAATCCTTCATATAGGGTCATTTATTGCTACACTGAAATCCTGAACAGATTCTCATGTCGTCCTCTCCATGGACTATGCCCACTGCACCAGATAACCTGCCTACATAAAGGCCTCCCTCCTATGTCTTCCATACCACATCTCATCCTCAAGGCATCACAATACTACTACACAACAATGTCTTCTCGGAGGTCCGACCCATTTGGAGTGCCGAGTGGCATGAGCGCCAGAAGTGCCATTGCGGCTTTAGGACAATGTTGGGAGTCTGGACTGATCGAGTACAACGAGCCAAATACGGCCGTAGGTTCTTCAAATGTCCTGACCTGGATGACAACTTCGTGGTAACGACCACAACTAAATCATTTGTTTCTCATTATCTTTTTCAACTTGATCGATGACATCTACCACGCCACACATAGGCTTGCGTGTTCATCGAATGGGTGGATCGGTGTCGCGGTATGGCGGATAACCGGCGGTGGAGGTGGAAAACAAAGCACAATACTTTGTCAAGATGACTCGAGCTCGCGAGGTGGAGCAGCGGATGCGGCTTGAGCAAGAACGCCGCGTGGGTGGACCAAATCCGTCGAAGGGCAAGAAGGATGAGCTGCAAAGGAGACGGGGCGATTAAGTCTGCGTGAAGCTACCATCAAGCGTCGGAGGAGGAGCTTCAAGCTCGAGAGGCGCTCTCAAGACCAAGAGTGACAGGAAGAAGGATGCAATGAGCCATCTTGAGCGTGACAAAAGGGGAAACAACCACGCTACACCCAGTAGACAAAATGTGGCGAGAAAGTGGCCCGGTCCACACGAGAGGTGGTACGAGCGGTTGGGTGGGTTAGTCGCATATCATGCTATATGTTATGCATGTAATAAAACCGTAAGCGGCATGTTACTCCCAATCTGTATTATGAAGTTTATTTCAATTCACATAAGGTTATTATCTCGTGTGTTCGCATTCAATGATTCAGATAGCAAATCATGTAGCAATATTAACATACCAGTTTTCTTCGTACACTAATTCTTAGTAACATAAAAATATCACTTACCAATGTATATATCAAACGTTCTACAGTCAATTGTTCTTAAAAAAATTTTCTCACAATTTTTAATGCACGTACAACATACAATAAACATAACCTTTTATTACAACTACACCATTTTTTTTTCCAGTTCTAAACTACAAAATTGACAAAACTCTACAAAATCACGGGGACTGACTAAAGTCGCCCTTCCATTGGGCGACTGCGTTATAAGTCGCCCATCCATTGGGCGACTGCCATGCAGTCGCCCAATGGGAAAGTGACTACTTGCAGTCGCTCGAAGAACCAGCGACAGATATTGTGTCGCCTCCCGGTTGGGCGAAAGACAGAAGTCGCCCAATGGGGGGGCGACTGGAGATTATTTTTGTAAAATATTTTGTCGCGGGTATATTTATGTATTTTCGAATAAAAAACGGATTATTCGTACAAAAAATTCCTACTTTGCCTACCAAAATCCGATGGCAACAATTTCTAACGCTACAAGATTGTGTCCAAACTTAGTGAGTGTACCTACCAAAGTTGTAAATTTCGTTCCGGTTCTAGTCGAAATGGCCAGAACATTCCGTACCGGCAAGCAAAATGGTACAAGGAATCCTCTATCCCATATCGGCCAATACCGGCCCATTCCGTTCCAGTCATTCCGGTACCGGTCGTAATTGGGCATTTGATTTTGGGAATTTGTAGGTTTTGTCATTCCATCTGTAACACCCCGCCCATCCTCTAAGCCTAGAATGCTACTATCATTACATAATATTACTATTTTTAACAACTGCTAACCATTTTAAGCAAACACTCCTTTATTCATAATGCAGCGACCACTTTCATCATATCATTTTAAGCAACTATTCTAGCTTACTAGTGGAGTTTAAACATATTAACAAAAGCTGATATGTGAAGTGTTGTTGGTATGTGAAATTATTCATGTGCTACTCCCACCTGTGCATGTCGTCCTCAATGATCACATAAAAAAACAAACAAAGAGTGAGTTGGCCTCTTCTTTCTGTTTTTTCTTCCTTTTTTCTCTTTTTTTCTCTACCCAAACTTATCGCTTCCCATTACTCTCTCCTCTCTCTCTCTCTTCGTTTGGCCAAAAGGCCTTGTGCCTTCTTCCCCATCCGAACCCAGGGAGGCCGACGCTCCTTATGCCACCGACCGCGACCGCCGACTTCTGACCGTCTCCTACCTTGGCCTCTCCATTCCTCCCTATGACCACTTGGCACCGTCGCCCCCTCTGGGCTCGGTGCCATAGCGTGCCAGCCCGTAGCCTATCGTCGGCTCCAGACATCTACATGTCGTCGCCTCCTTCCTCCAACCCGATTGCCACACTGTGGCTCGGCCTCCGTGCATCGCCACCATGAGCCCTAGGGGCATCACTGGTTCACCCTTTCTCCCTTCCCTGCTTTGTGCATTAGTTTTAACCTCTAATTTTATCTTTGCTCTATTTGTGCTTACACCCGGTCTTGGGAATGCCTACAGGCATCGCCGCAACGAGACTTGGCGGGGGACATGCGCTAGGGAGCATGCTCCTCCAACCAAGGGCGCATGGCAACCCTACAGGCTCACCACCGGAATCGTGCCATGGATAGAGGGGAAAGAGTTGAGGGCCTACTTGTTGATGATTGGAAACATCAAGGGTGGTGTAGAGGATAATGGTGATGGCCGCGGTGTCGCCTTATTGTCGTGGTCAGCCTAGGGACGTTGTCCACGATCCTCACTCCTCGCCTTCGTCTTCCTCTACCCCCTTGCTTCCTCTCCTCTGTCTCTCTCTCCCTCACTTCCCTCTCTTTCTGGCTGGTTGGCTTGACTTAGTGTTTTCTCTTGGCTAGCTTTGTGTATGAGCTCTATTTGTTCTCTGTCTTGGTAGAGAAGAAGGAGATGGGGAGGGAATGCTCTCACTGGTTAGGTGGCTTTGGCTTATGAGCAGTGCTGGCTCTCGATTGAAAGAAAATGGGAGTGAGATGAGGCCTACGAGTGACTGACCTACTTATGCATCGAGGCATTAGTCTTATGACTCTCTCTTGGTTTGTGAAAAGACTAGAGTGTCCTCACCCTACCCCCACTCTTCTTTCATGTGGTTGTTGCCTAAAGGATATTTTGGTCCACAAGGCTCTACACTGTTTATTGGCTTTTCTACTTTGGATGGTAAGTCAGTAAAAGTGGGTGTTGGCTAAATTTTCCTGCCGAATGATGAAGTCCACAATAGCGAGAGGCGCCGATCGACCTCGGATGGTTTGGGAACCTCTGTGAGTACTAATTCATTTGGCATTTCTAGAGCCGATGGGTCTGACGGCAAAACTCCTCTTTTTTTTGTTTATTCTCCCTTGGATTGTTTCATTTCTCGCATTTATCTCTTTTGCATCTTACTTGTATTACACCATCTATTCTAGTACCAAGCATAATTGAAGTGACCACTTATTTTTATGCTATTGTTATGTATTTAAAGTGATATTTTAAAAGAAGTTATGAATGCATATAATTGCATATATATACTTATGAATAAATATATCAAATCTAAAACGGTATGTTGGTATGGACCAGTACTGGAACATACCATTCCAAGAACTAAACCGGTATGACCTCCAGAACGGTATTTACAAGTATGGTACCTACACCCAGTCTTAGCTAGTACTTTACCGTATAAATGACATGCATCAAGTTGATAGGAGCCATAGATAATGCAAGCAGATCGATACATTGTATGCAGGACAGTATGACAACAAAAGCAGGGTAAATGGTGCCTTCAAATTTTTTTCCCCAAGTATTCACTGACCCTTCACTATGATAACTACAGAACTATGAAGATTAGAATGGAAAGCTAACACAAAAGCCACCAAATCAAGAACCCAAACCAGCCTAAAACAGTCGGGTGAACAGTGATTTTAATTCGGTGAACAGTGAAAATAGCACTATTTTCAAATCCAAAAAAAACTTTTGACCCGTAAATTCAAAAGACTTGAAACTTAAATCAAGACTAGATCATAACCTTAAGAACCTACCTTAGCTAAAAATCTTAAAAGAACTTAAGATAACTAGGACTTTGTGGTTCGTTAAACTCAACTGCACCAAAACCAGACCAAAACCTAAATTGAACTAACTCTCAAACCAAATCACTCGAAATTTAGTATACACCTTTTCCAAAATGTCAGGAATCTATTCCAATCAATGATCAAGAAAATCGCTACTAAAGTTATAACATTTTTCCGTTTAAAGGAAGGTTGCACCAAACCCTTAAAAAAAGGGCAAATATGACTTACTCGTGGGTGAATAATGGCTAAAAAATCTCTAAATGTATTACCACATATCACAGTAAGCTAGAACACCTAAGAAAACAAGACAAAAATAATTGGATCAAGAAATGACTCGAAGAGGCCAAATCTAATAAAAATCGGGCAACTTTAAGAACTTGTAAAATCTAATGTCTAGATGGATGAAGAGTCATCTCTATTATTTACATGTCCTTGGCATGAAGCATGATCCAAAGGGAAGAGAAAAAATCAAAACCAAAAAGATCAAGAACAAATCAACCAAAACAAGGAAGATTCATGATAGATAAACAAAGTTAATATATTGGTACTTGAGAATAAAAGTTTTATAGTCATTCTACCTGAAGGATAAAAGAGCATACCACAACATTCACACCTCTCAAATCCTAACCCTAGAACACTTGTCTTCAATTAATAAAGTTTAGATGGTTCACAACAATGCTAGGCTTGTACTCAATGTTTTTCCCTAGTAGAAGACTTAGATTTTAAAAATACTTTTGTTCATATAGTTATATTAGAAACCATTCATGTATCACTCCACATCCAGACCTCACCGGGGAACGTGACGAATCACTTGAAAACGAAGCACCAACTAAAACATAAACTACTACCAGATGAAATACAAATGAGCAATGTGACATGACAAAATTTAATTACTAAACTAAAATTATTTTCTGAATTTTCTGAAATTAAAGATAAGGTTTTATGGATTTTCTGAAGCCCAAACTTAATTTTGTGTGAAATTAAAAACAAAAAATATTTTTATTTGTGTTCAAACGACGGCCTCCTGAGGCACCGGTACATAGTGAAATTTTAAAACATACTAAAAATGTAAGAAGAAGCAGATGTCAACCAAAACTGACATGAGAGGAAGCAGTTAAAAATGACTTGAGAGATTGGAATGTATCTAAAGAAGTAGCTTTGGATAGGAGTGCATGAAAGTTAGCAAACCATGTACTGGAACCATAAGAAAATTAGGGGCAGTGTTTTAGGCTCTTGGCTCAGATAGCAGATTGTATAGCTTAGAATTTTAACATTGTCGGTTTTATTTCAAGGCTTATATCTCTTTAATTTTGAGAAGGTTTTATTCCTAGTCTACCCTAACTTGTTTGGAACAAAAGACTTTGTTGTTGTTATTTATTTGTGTTCAAAATGCTCTAGTTCAATTCTTTATATTTTTATTTAATTTTTAGCCTTATTTGGTATTTTTAGCCCATTTATATTTTTCGAGTTTTCTAAAATAAAAAATCAATTGAAAATCCAAAATTGCTTTTTTTCCGAATTCCTCCCTAGTCCGTGATCCTTTTCCTTTCTCGAATTTTGGACACTGTTGGACCCATGGTCCTCCAGAATTCTATTTTTGACCCCCTGAGATAAAAAATTCCAAAACTAGACCCCTTTTGAGCGCGCGACTACGAGAGACTGCCACGTGCCCCGGTCGTGCGATGCATTACCGCACGCATCAAGATCGTTCATCGTGTCGTGCGGTACTGCATCCTGCGACGACCTACCGCCGCGCGCGCGCCGCGCGTTCCGTCGCCCAGGCGCGTCTGCCGCCGGCGCACGAATGATCCACCGAGCGCGACCCGGCCCCGACCGCGCATCGCGCCCCGAGCGCGATTGAATCGATACTCGCGCAGAGAGAGGCGGCGCGCATCCAAGGAATAAAGCGCTCACAGCGGAATCTTATTCTTCGCTAACGAATTGTCAAAGCTCCAATCAAGTATAATCGTGCGTGCGGTGCATGCACGTGAAATATATACATGCATAGTGATCGAGCCGGCGGATTGAGTACAAAGCGCGTCCCAGCGCGCGATTGAATCGATACTCGCGCGGTCGGGCGCTGGTCGTGCGCTTCGGCGGATCGTTCGTGCGCTGAGCGACAGACGACCTTGCGCTGAGAAGCGGCGCGCGGTCGGCGCGCGGCGGCGGCGAGTCGTGCGATGCAGTACCGCACGACCGATGAAATCTTGATCGTCGCGGTACTGCACCGCGCGATCGGGCACGTGGCAACCTCTCGTAGTCGCGCGCTCAAAAGGGGTCCAGTTTTAGAATTTTTTTGTCTCGTGGGGCCAAAAATGGAATTCCGGAGGGCCATGGGTTCAACAGTGTCCAAAATTCTCCTTTCTCCCAACCTGTGCGGCCCATTTCTTTACCCTTTTCTTTCTCCCCACCAAACCGGCTCAGCCGTGCAGCCCGCCCCTCCCTTCCTCTCTCTCTCTCTCCCTCCGTTCCCTGGTGGGGCCCGCCTGTTGGAGACATCTTCCACCCTGTCATCTTCTTCTCCACGCCCGAGCCACCCTCGCCATTTTGGCCGCCGCAGTTCTCAAGCTGGAAAAGACCGTGCCACTGCTCCGTCGAAGGAAACCTCCAGATCTACATCCTTTCTTCAACTGCACGATGCGCACCTAGTCATCGTCCATCCTCGTTCCCCCCCCCCCCCCGCCCTCCAGATCCGTACGACGACGAATGCACAGAGGATCCAAAGTCGTTACTCCTAGTGGTGGAACATGCTAGTCGCATCCCTGCCTCTAAGCCTAAGAAAGGGCCGGATAGGTAACTCAATTGAGAAGAAACAAACAAAATCTGTACTTGTTTGTGCTAGCCGTTAAGGTACGTACCAGATGTCGTCCTGCACTCCAATCAGAAGGCCGACCTCCTCCCTCGCGGCCGACGAGGCGACGCCCAGCGCGCCGCCCACCAGCGTCGTCGCCATGCCCAGCGCGGTCTCTCCTTTCCCCCTTCTGTCTGTGTGATGTATGTCTACGAATGCCTTCTGCCTGCGAGTGTGTAGTGATGCCTGCGAGTCACGCAGGCCCGCGGCACTCGGCAGCCCAGTGGAAACCTATATGTACATGGAACCTTGGAAACTACCGTCAGATCTAAAATGTTCGGCCAAGATGTCGTCCACAATCCCACACAGCACATTTTGGAAAAAAAAACACCCCGCATCCACAAACATTCTTCAAGAGAACACCCCACCTCCCTTCCAACCCATCCCTCTGTTGTAAATATTGCGGTATAAGCATATTTGAATATTTAATTCCAACCAAAAATATCAAATGACCATATTTCCAACACAATAAGAATGGCATAAAGCGCATATAAATATGTAATTCTAACTTGCCATTCATAATCATAGATATATCTAAAGAATATAACATGATTCTGCGGAAAATAAATAGCAAAATATCAATAGCAACAATGAAACAATTAAATCTAGTACGAGAACAAAATAATTGTTTCATGATTGCTCTCGAAACAGTTGCGCAAAATCAAAGATTTTGGCCTTCTCATGCTAATATCGACACTCATCATTACTAATCGATAATCGAGATTTGAGCTCACAAAGGTCTCCCTCTTGTAACAGGATGAACTAAAGCGATGGTGCAATGACCGATTTCAGTTTTATAAGTTTACAATTAACGAAACATGCGGTGTCAGTCAACGGATCATTGAGTTTAATGGCAATTAAAGGAACAATGGATTAACAGGGATCTGTTCTAGCATGGCTGGAAAGAAGATACTGCACCACAGACAATTCCAATATGATGTAAACTTATCTATTCAGCTGAAATGAAATTAATCAACAGAACTAACAAAGAGTTCCTAAATGAGCTCAAATCTAACACAATTAATCAGATTAATCTCAGTATTCGATATTATCATCACAGAGCAAGTAAAAGAGCCTACAAGCATTCACAGCAATTCAATAATACTTGAACAAACCTATGTACCAAGGAGAACTGCTGTAAATAGCGAAGAATACAGATGAACTCACAGTTGGACAGTACTCCAAACTGTCCAAATGCCACCAAACCGAAGACAAAGTCAATCAATTAGGCAAGGCACGATGAAAACCGCTGTCCCAGAAAATCTATCGACCATTTATGCATGGCGAGTGGATGATTCACGGAGATACAATGCCGCTCCTCACTTCTCACCAAAGCCGGAGGTGAAGACGAGGTTCGAGATGCCGCACAAGAACAATAGAAAGCCACGGCCAAGAGCAATCACAATCACGACAAGGAGCGGCGCCTCCTCCTTCTCCCTCGGTAGAGCTCCCGGTTCCCAGTTCCCAATCCACAAACTAGGGTTTGAGCAGGAAACCAAAACCGAGCCGACAACCAAAGATGGCCGAAGCCACCAATCTCAGCACACCCAAATCGGAGATGAGGAAGAGATCACAAGAGAGAGCAAAAACCAGATCGCTTCGAGTCCCTTCCACCGATGAGAGCCTCGGCCTTTTCAAGAGGATGAGACGGGGTCTGCGAGGGGTGACGCCAGCGATCGGGCCCGAGAAGCCCGCACCAGCCACGCCTCCAACTCTCGCCTCCATCGCCGCCTCCTCCTGCTGAAAATCCGGATCTCAGGGGGGAATCGCAACCGCCACGGGAGAAGCCCAAGCGCCGCACACCACGCACCGCGGGGAGGAGACTCTGTCTCCTCCCCCTTATCTCTTGCGCAAGTGACCGACAGGTGGGCCCCGCCCTAAATTCCAACCGGTGGCATAAACAATTGGGAAATTCCCAAAATGCCCCTCTCATATACAACAGTCCCCACCAATTTCTCAATTGATGACTAAATTTCAAAGTCTTGTTTAATATCACAATTTGTTCGACGATGGGTACCTTGCGGGTTTGAACCCAAAGCCTAGCGACAAGAACTACGACTGCACCGCAGACAAAGGAGGACTTCGCCTTGATCCAATGCCTTGGTGTGAGAATTTTCGCCCAAATCACATTCTCAGACCTTTGGCGGCTTGCCCTTTCCTCTCGGGTTGGGGCGTTACGGTCATGTCCTGTATCTAGCTCATGAGTGCTTAAGAAAGTATACCCTTATCTTTCTTTGATCGCGACCTCACGATCTCACTCACGTGGGTGAACTCTTCTAGGAATCTGTGGGACGATTTCATAAGTCATATAGACCTAGAGTTCATTAAGAGCCAAAGCTCAACCTTCCATACTGACGAGCACTGTAGCTAATGGGACCCGTTAGATGTGCTCTTTAATCTCACACGATTTGTTGTCCTAGAGCCTAGTTCACGGGATCTCCGATCTTCTAGGTTAGGTTACCACCAATGTGAGCCTTTATACGGGTATAAGCCCCATTCCCCGTGTGTTGCTTGGATGACCTTCCGCCAATCCTTTAGTGAAAGGATCGCCAAGTTCCTTTCGGTGGATGTATTCTACGAAATAACACCCGTCTCTCGGCATGCCTTACAGACTTAAGTCGGCGCTTTATATGTTTTGAGGACTTCATATTGTCCTTCCTACTCTTCGCCTTAACCGAGCGGTTTGGTTATCGCATGAGTTAATACGGTGGAATAGGTTTTCCGGCCTGATGTAGGTCGAAAGGAGTTCTCGAATCCATTCTGCCTCTCTGACCGCTGAATCAAGCGCTACCAATTCAGCCTCCATAGTGGACCGTGTAAGAATAGTGCATTTAGAGGACTTCCACGACACGGCCCCACCTGCTAGAGTGAATACATAACCACTCGTAGCCTTCATGTCATCCGAGTCACTGATCCAGTTAGAATCACCGAATCCTTCCAAGGCTGCGGATGACCGAGTAATGTATTCCTAAATTAGGATTTCCCTTCAAGTATCTTAGTACTCTTTCTAGTGCTATCCAATGATCATCTCTGGATTGGACGTATAACGACTCAATCTGCATACTGACATATGAGATGTCCGCCTCGTTGCACTAGTTAGGTACATCGAGGATCCTATGATTTGAGAATACTTAAGTTGATCCTTCCCATGTCAGGTGTTCTTATGTAACTTTGCATTTGGATCATAGGGTGTAGTGGCTGCTTACAGTCCATAAACCCAAATCTGGTTAGGACTTTATCCACATAATGGGATTGCGAAAGAGTAATCCCATTCTCACCCTTATAAGCTTAATGTTTAAAATAACATCGCTTCACCTGGATCTTTCATATCAAAATTCAGGAAAGGAAAGACTTTGTGCTATTGATCACATTTATGTTGGTCCCAAATAGCAATATGTCATCTACGTAAAGACATAGAATGACACCTTCGCCCCATTAAACCGATAGTAGACACATTTATCGGCTTCATTCACACAAAAGCCGACCGACGTCATCGTGCTATCAATTTCTCATGCCATTGCTTAGGAGCTTGCTTTAGACCATACAATGATTTAATCAATCGACATACTTTTCTTTCTTGCCCTCAACCACAAATCCTTGGTGTTGCATATAAATCTCCTCATCCAACTCTCCGTTTAGGAAAGCGGTCTTTACATCCATTTGATGTACTAGGAGTTTGTATGCAGCAGCTAGTGCTAAAAGCACTCGAATTGTGGGTAAGCGAGCCACGAGAGTATGTATCAAAATAGTCTTCACCTTCTTTTTGCGTGAAACCTTTTGCCACTAACCGGGCCTTGTACTTTTCAATAGTACCATCAGTCTGCGCTTTCTTTTAAAGATCCACTTGCAACCTATCGGCTTACAACCGGTAGGGAGATCTGCAATTTCCCAAGTTCCGTTAGCAATGATGGAATCCATCTCGCTACGGATGCCTCCTTCGATAATCCACATCCGGAGATGCGTATGCCTCTCAAAGGGTTCGTGGTTCATCATCCACGACATAGGTGACAAAGTCATCCCCAAGTGACTTCTCGGTCCTCTGTCTCTTACTCCTCCTCAACTCCAAATGCGGGCGGTGTTATCCACACTAGGAGAAATAGAGAGATCATCTTCACCGATATGTTCCTTTGTCATCATTCGGTCTCATAGAAACACATGCTCAAAGAATGTCGCATCACGAGATTCCATCACTATATTAGTAGAGATGTCACTTACCTCGGATTTGACCACTAGAAATCTATAAGTGTGCTATTAATAGCATATCCTAGAAAGACACAATCAACGGTCTTAGGACCAAGCTTCCTTTTCTTCGGCAGCGGCACATGCACTTTTGCAAGGCATCCCCACGTTCGAAAATAGGATAAGTTGGGTTTTCTCCCTTCCATCCTTCATAGGGTGTTTCCTCCCGATTGCGGTGGAACCCTATTGAACATAGTTAGCTGTGAGAACTGCCTCACCCCACCAATAGTCCGACATACCTGAACTCTGAAGCATGGCGTTAACCAGGTCACAAAGAGTTCGGTTCTTCCTTTCGGCTATTCCATTAGATTGGGGTGAGTATGGTGGAGTAACTTCATGAATTATTCCACTTTCTTCACGGTGGGAGAACTCATGTGAGGCGTACTCACCGCCTCGGTCCGACCTTAATCGTTTGATTTTCTTTTCTAGTTGATTTTCAACTTCAGCTTTGTAGATTTTAAAGTATTCAAGTGCTTCATCTTTCGACTTAAGTAGGTAAATGTAACAATACTTAGTCGCATCATCTATGAGAGTTAAGAGTATCTTTTGCCACCTTTAGTTAATATTCCATTCATCTCACAAAGATCGAGTGGACTAGTTCAAGTGAAGAAGTGCTTAGCCCTTCAACGCTATGAAAAGGTTTTCGGGCCGCTTTGCTTTGCACACACACTTCGCACTTTGAACCCTTCTCATAATTATAGCTCGAATTAAACTCATCTTACTTAACCGCGTAATGGCTTCAAAATTAACATGACACAACCGTGAATGCCAAATATCATGAACTTTATTGCAATGGGAAACATTGTAGCGTTTACATTATTCAAATCAAGAATGGATAAGCGGAACATGCCTCCGCTATCATAGCCTTTGCCCACAAAATTACCAAACTTAGTCAAAATGACTTTATTTGATTCAAACACAAGCTTTATTCCTTGCCTACATAACATTGACCCGCTAAGGAGGTTGCGCGTCATCGCGAACGCATCTGACGTCTTTTAGGATGAGTGTTTTGCCGAAGTAAGCTTCGAGCAAACTGTCCAATCCCACGTCTTGTTGCAGCGGCTCAGTTGCCCATTAGGACGGATCCACCACCTTCACCAAAAATGAAGAGAAACAAGATCGATCGGCACATATATGTCTAGTAGCACCTTGTATCAATCCACCAATCAATAGATGGACTTGCCATAAAGGCCATAGGTGCGTACTCTTACGGTGGTGCTAGCAGTGCGACATGAACCTCAGCCTTGTGGCTCTTGTGCTGACACGGAGATGGACCCTTGCCCTTCCGATTGCGACAATGATTGGCCTTATGGCGGCCTCACCGCAAACGGCGGGCGATGTCCTCCTTCTTCTTCTTCATTTTCTTAGGTCAGTAGCTTGACTTGGGGTGACTCTTGAACTTGGGTTTCCCGGGTCCTCCACCATTCTTAAGTTGAACTTGATGAGCTGAACTTGAGCCTTTCCCGAGCCGTCACGGCTCTAGCACGCTCCTCGACATTAATAGCGGTGACGACTCATTGGCGTCAAGCGCTCCTTTATATGCCTCCGTGCGGTCACAAAGTCACGCCACGAAGCGGTAACTTAGCCAAAATGACATTTACTTGGAACCTCTGGCGCGGCGCGATCGTGCGACATAAGTCACGTACATGGAGTGAAGCTCGTGGAGCTGCTCCATCACCGACCGACCCTCAACCATCTTGTAGTTCAAGTAATTGGTGTGACAAAGGACTCATTTCCATTATCTCCTCGGAGTATTTCTCCTCGAGCTCATCCCAAAGTTGTTTGGCATTAGTGAAGTTGACATAGGCGTCAAACAAGCGGTTAGGCAGGATGGCGACAAGCGGGCTAAGACGCATTATTAGCATCTTCCCATTTCATCGTCTCGGGGATCTCGGTGAAACGCGGTGGATTTGAGATGATCGGGAAGAGCTTAAGGTCGATCGACCAAAGCTTGGCCTTCGCACATAACGCTTGAAATTGGCTCCGTCAAACACTTCAGGTTTCACAACATCAGATGAGGAAGCCATTTCTTTCAATATAGATTTTCTGGATTGTTGTAAATATTGCGGTATAAGCATATTTGAATATTTAATTCCAACCAAAAATATCAAATGACCATATTTCCAACACAATAAGAATGGCATAAACTGCATATAAATATGTAATTCTAACTTGCCATTCATAATCATAGATATATCTAAAGAATATAACATGATTACTGCGGAAAATAAATAGCAAAATATCAATAGCAACAATGAAACAATTAAATCTAGCACAGAACAAAATAATTGTTTCATGATTGCTCTCGAAACAGTTGCGCAAAATCAAAGATTTTGGCCTTCTCATGCTAATATCGACACTCATCATTACTAATCGATAATCGAGATTTGAGCTCACAAAGGTCTCCCTCAGTAACAGGATGAACTAAAGCGGTGGTGCAATGACCGATTTCAGTTTTATAAGTTTACAATTAACGAAACATGCGGTGTCGATCAACAGATCATTGAGTTTAATGGCAATTAAAGGAACAATGGATTAACGAGGATCTGTTCTAGCATGGTGGAAAGAAGATCTTGCACCACGACAATTCCAATATGATGTAAACTTATCTATTCAGCTGAAATGAAATTAATCAGCAGAACTAACAAAGAGTTCCTAAATGAGCTCAAATCTAACACAATTAATCAGTTAATCTCAGTATTCGATATTATCATCACGAGCAAGTAAAAGAGCCTACAAGCATTCCACGGCAATTCAATAATACTTGAACAAACCTATGTACCAAGGAGCTGCTGTAAATAGCGAAGAATACAGATGAACTCACGGTTGGACGATACTCCAAAGCGTCCAAATGCCACCAAACCGAGACAAAGTCAATCAATTAGGCAAGGCACGATGAAAACGCTGTCCCGGAAAATCTATCGACCATTGCCGCAAGCGAGTGGATGATTCACGGAGATACAATGCCGCTCCTCACTTCTCGGCAAAGCCGGAGGTGAAGACGAGGTTGAGAGATGCCGCACAAGAACAATAGAAAGCCACGGCCAAGAGCAATCACAATCACGACAGGAGCGGCGCCTCCTCCTTCTCCCTCGGGTAGAGCTCCCGGTTCCAGTTCCCAATCCACAAACTAGGGTTTGAGCAGAAACCAAAACCGAGCCGACAACCAAAGATGGCGAAGCCACCAATCTCAGACACCCAAATCGGAGATGAGGAAGAGATCACAAGAGAGCAAAAACGGATCGCTTCGGTCCCTTCCACCGATGAGAGCCTCGGCCTTTTCAAGAGGATGAGGCGGGTGCGAGGTGGCGCCAATGATCGGGCCGAGAAGCCCGCACCACCACGCTCCAACTCTCGCCTCCATCGCGCCTCCTCCTGCTGAAAATCCGGATCTCGGGGGAATCGCAACCGCCACGGGAGAAGCCCAGCGCCGCACACCACGCACCGCGAGGAGGAGACTGTCTCCTCCCCTTATCTCTTCGCAAGTGACCGGCAATGTGGGCCCGCCTAAATTCCAACCGGTGGCATAAACAATTGGGAAATTCCCAAAATGCCCCTCTCATATACAACACCCTCTGCTTCCTACTTCCTACCTTCGCAAAATTCGTTCACACGAGCTAGGCAGGGGTGGAAAACGATAACAAATAATTTGTTTTATTCGATATTTGAATAAGAGAAAACATGAATGTGACAAGCAAAATCCTCATTCGAAAATGTTCGTATTCGTATTCTAGAATATTCGTATCTGTATTTGAGAATATCCGTATTTGCATTCGTATTCGAGAATATTCGTATCCGTATTTGTATTCGAGACTATTCGATTCGTATTCGATCCATTTCTAGAACCCATGAAAAATCCGTATGAATTTTTTGATTCAAAATTTGAATTTAGGCGGTTTAAAACTGGTAACCGGTGAAAAAAATCGGCAAAACCGTTAGGAATCTGTTTTATCTGATAATCGTATCCGAGAAAATCCGTATTCAAAAATATCCGTATTCGTATTCAAGAATATTTGTATCCGTATTTGAGAATATTCGAATTTGTATTCGTATTCGTTTTATAAATATAGATTTGTATTTGTATTTGAGACTATTCGATCCTATCTAATCCGTTTCCACCCCTAGAGCTAGGATTCGGCCAATGCCGCGGCAATATGGGGTGGCTGCCCTGCAGATTAGACGAGGTGCGCCTCCTCGATCTGCTCATAGCCATCTAGGAGCTGTTCCACAGGCGTCCTCCTGTTCCGATCTGCCCTTGCTGGCTGCCCACCGTCCAAGATCTTCTTTAAGTGTCCTTGTTAGCTGGCTGCTCACAATCCACTGCTCATGACGTCCACGAGCTCCTCCCTACTTGGTGCCTGGCCCTCGTCCAAGGAGGTATGCTTGCAGTTGCATTGCTTCTGCTAGCTTTGGAGTTGTGCTGATTCGAAATGTGGTGTCTCAGATTTGAGATGTACTGGATGCCTTTCTGATTTTGTTTTGAAACGAGGAAATTGATACAGTAGGAAACAAAACCCGAGCAATTTCTATTTTTGCTGAAACCTGGGCAATTTTCACTAGTACAGTTCAGAAAAAATGTATTTGTCCATTTGGGTTATGTTCAACTAAAATTGCTCCATTCCAGTATTTCTGGGACAGTAGCTGTTAATTGTACATTTTTATTTTGTGTGAGACCTGCACTAAGCATGGGTTGTCTTGCACATCTTGCAAGCCAGTGTAATAGACAGCACGAACTCGAAACACGATGTGCCTTTTGACTAATCCGTTGTGTTTGCCATTCTTTCTTTGTCGTTTGCACATTTTGATCTTGAGCAATGGTTCAATACACTTTGTCCATTGTGAACCGTCCAATAAAACTCATCTAACGGTTATGATAGATTTGACACCTCCGGTGTTTGTAAGTGGTGCACTGGGGTGGTGTTAGCGAATGGGGGTAAAAGAGTAATTTCGCGTGAGAACGCTCTTACAACAGGGCGCGAAATGGGGGGCAAAAAAGTAATTTCACGTGAGAACCGCTGGGCAAAAGAGTCATTTCGCGTGGGAACTGCTCTTACAACGTGCGCCTCGCTGTCCTGCACTCGCACCGTTTCACGAAGCAGAGAGAGAGACTTTCGGGAAGTATGAGGCCTGGCGATCCATCTCCTCAAGGACTTCGCCGGCGGAGGAGACGCATCCGTCCACTCCTCCCCCTAGGCGCCGGTGACGGTCCTCGACGACTTCGCCGGCGGAGGAGACACGTCCGTCCCCTCCTCCCCCTGGGCGCCGGTGACGGCGAGTGGAGGATGGGATATTCCCCCCGTACCCCGGCGTCATGAAGACCACCTCGCCGCCGCCAGCATCACGACCATCACGCCGCCGCCACGCATGAGAACTGTTCTTACAACGCGCCTCGCTGTCCCGCACGCGCACCGTTTCACGAAAGCAGAGAGAGTTTCGGGAGTCGGAGGCTAGGCGATCTCCTCAACGACTTCGCGGCGGAGGAGACGCGTCCGTCCCTCCTCCCCACGGGCGCCGGTGACGGCAAGTGGAGGATGGGATCTTCCCGTATCCGGCGCCATGAAGACCACCTCGCCGCCGCCATGAACAGCCTCCACCGTAAGTCCCATCCTCCTCAGACCCGCTGCCCTCCTGATCTCCTCACGCTTCCTCTCTACTTGATTCGTCTGTGCTGTGGTCGGGATCCAGTATTCTAGTTCACGAGCTCAGATCTGGTTGGTTATGGCCTATGGGAGTACTTCTCATATATCCAGTATTTTGTGGTGCTCGCGAGTTGTTCTTGGTGAACCTCGGTGGTCTTGTGCGGTGCTACTTTACCCTCGGCTCCTATTTCTGGCTGTGGCCGAAAATTGGGGTTGTGGCATTGTATCTCCGTGAGCCTTCTCCCTGCTTGTCACGATGGGTTGATAGGTTTTCTGGGACAGTGATTTGATCGTGCATTGCCATTTCGGTTTCTTCACGGTGGTTTTGAATACCATCGCCTTGTGAGTACTCAGGCTCTTCTTCTGTGCTTTAGCTGGTATCTCTGTGATATTATACAACTGAGAGTGCAAAGGAAGGGACCAATTGCTCTGTGATGAAACAAAGAATTTAATGAGACTATATATGAATGTGATGGCAATTTGATCTTGGTCTTGAATTGAGTCTCACTGTTGTTCTCTTATTGCTGTCCTGGAGATAGTTCTTGCTGCTGTCTTTAGCTGAGTAATTAATTTAGATTACTTTGCAGTGGGCGAACTCTGTTATAATCAATAGCATGCATATATATATTTGAATTTCAGATTGATTGTACTGTGGTCCTTCCAGTTCAGCTTATTTGAAACATTTTATTGTTTAGTTTTGGGCTTAGTGAGCTTATTCTAGGGCTCGAGATCAAATTTGCAACTGTCATATATTGTCGAGATTAAAATAAAATCTGTAATGACAGAGAAGGTCAAGATTCATTCTTGTGCATCTAGGTTTCTGAGAGCAAGTAACAACAATATAGACATGCTGATTGTAGTCATTTATGCTTGGCTAATTTTGATGGCAGCATGTCACTTTAATGATTCATATCACAAACCTGAATATATGTTGAGTCTTTACTCTTGCATGATATACTGTTTAAATGGCTTAATGAATCCACATTATTATTTCTTGAAGAAGTCATTTTTCCATTCAATTTATCATGCTTGGGTCCTATTCTTTTATGCTGGAAGTAAAAGTAAATACTTGTTTCTTCACGGTGGTTTTGAATACCATCGCCTTGTGAGTACTCAGGCTCTTCTTCTGTGCTTTAGCTGGTATCTCTGTGATATTATACAACTGAGAGTGCAAAGGAAGGGACCAATTGCTCTGTGATGAAACAAAGAATTTAATGAGACTATATATGAATGTGATGGCAATTTGATCTTGGGCTTGAATTGAGTCTCACTGTTGTTCTCTTATTGCTGTCCTGGAGATAGTTCTTGATGGCAGCATGTCACTTTAATGATTCATATCACAAACCTGAATATATGTTGATTCTTTACTCTTGCATGATATACTGTTTAAATGGCTTAATGAATCCACATTATTATTTCTTGAAGAAGTCATTTTTCCATTGTCAACCGTTCAATAAAGCTCATTTAACGGTTATGATGGCTTTGACACCTCCGGTGTTTGTGAGTGGTGCACAGGGATGGTGTTAGTGAAATGGGGCAAAAGAGTAATTTCGCGTGAGAACTGCTCTTACAAAGGGGCAAAAGAGTAATTTCGCGTGGAACTGCTCTTACAACGTGCGCCACTGCGACTCGCTGTCCCGCAAGAGTATATCATTATTATTTCCTGAAGAAGTCATATTTCCATTCAATTTATCATGATTGGGTCCTATTCTTTTATGCTTGAAGTAAAAGTAATATAATACTTGTTTCTTCACGGTGGTTTTGAATATCATCGCCTTGTGAGTACTCAGGCTCTTCAGGACAGTTTTGAATACTGTCAATCAGTGAGTATATTCAGTTCTTTCTCATTTACAGCAGTATATCTTGATCTGCAATCTTAATCAAGTTATTGAGGACTGCTGTGAATGCATGTGGGCGCACTTAAATGCTCTGTGATGATAATATCGAATGCTGAAA
This sequence comes from Dendrocalamus sinicus, assembly GCA_036346575.1. Classification (NCBI taxonomy): domain Eukaryota; kingdom Viridiplantae; phylum Streptophyta; class Magnoliopsida; order Poales; family Poaceae; genus Dendrocalamus; species Dendrocalamus sinicus. The sequence continues at coordinate 24,527,043 of CM070657.1, read as the reverse complement.
TTGATCCGATTAATTGAATTGATATTTGAGCTCATTTAGACTGTTACTCACTGCCTGATCTGTAGTTGAGTTTCTAGCAACTGTGGAGATTTGTTTACATGCACCTGAGAATATCTGTGATACTCTAATTGTTTCTGTCCAGTTCGGTCCAGATTAGATTATTTGTTCATTCTGCTTATTATTACTTGCAGTATGTTAATCTGATTATAACCTGGACGTTACATGTTCTCTCACTGTTTGTGAACATTTAAACTGGCAGTATTCATTTAGTTGCTCTCTGTTTAGCTCAGTTCATGGCAGTGAAAACTTTTATGCGAGCTCAAATGTTAGATCAATCTATCAGATCATTTATGAAGAATTTTGATATTAGCATGAGATGGCCAAGTTTATCCAACTTGTGCAACTCTGTTCTGAGAGCAATAATAAAACAATTAATTTGTTTCATGCTGGATTTAGTTGTTTTACTGTTCTTAGGACTGTTTATTATGTTATTTTCAGCAGCATGTAAGTTATATTCTTTGAATATATATGTAGAGTTGAATGGCATGTTAGAATTTCATGTTTATATGCAATTAATGTCATTCTTCTTATGCTGGAAATATACTCTTTGTGTGCTTGTATTGGCTGGAATTAAATGTGCAAATATGCTTATACCTGCAATATTTACAACAATCCAGAAAATCTTATATTAGGGAAATTGGCCCTTATTTTGCCAATTTCCTCATATCTTTTTTCTAGTTTGTTTAGTGTGCATATATGAGAAGTAAATCAAACAACAGTGGTGTACATATGCTCTAGTTTGATGGAAAATAACAAGAATATGTAATAGGATAAAGTTCATCCAACAACAAAGGTGAACTAAAAGTTAAGTAGAAAGGAGGCCATGGCACTAGTACACATGTGCTCTAGGTATGGAAACTAACAAGGAAATATAGTAGGTAGAACTTCATGCAAACTCTAGATCCACAACAAATGACCACTCTAAAAATCTACAGATTTTCTAGAGCTAGAGCTCACAAACGGCCATAGTAGGTAGAACTTCATGCAATGACACACTCATCATTTGGATTTATGCGAATTCATTAACTCTTGTATCTCCTTCTTGACTTCATCTGCTTCATTCAACTTGGAATGTATTAATTCCGAGGCTAATTTTTTTCTAAAGATGTGTATATTATCCTATGGAACAATGGTAAAATATGATTTCAAATCTGAACCACTAACAAAGAAGAATTAGAGAGAGGAATGTGGGATGTAATTACCATTGTGACAATGTTTGTCAAGCTTGTTCCATCCCAGTATTCCATGAACTTTAGGACAAATAAGCCACATGACGAACTGGGTTATAAAACAACAATGAAACATGATTTGGTTGCAAAATGTATAAATATAGCAAAACTCTGATAACGATTAGTACCTGTCAATTTGTTGTGGAATATCCATAACACGGATAGGCCATGATGTGAGAAGCAAGCTGCCCCATTTGGCAATGGCTGTTCCATTTGATATTGCCAAATCAACATATATTTGCACACCTTTGATCTATTTTACAATAAAAAAACCAATAAATTTTGATGAATATATGTACATGCTACACGATAGAAAGATGGAAAAGTAGAGAATAGACTCACTGTATTTATTAGTACAGTGCGATTATCATACTTAGAAACAGCCATTGAGTCAAAAACTTGTATCTCTTCCTTCCTGGTATTGATAACGACTAAATACCAATGCACTTTCATGTGATTCAATGGGAGAAATATCTGTAGAATTTGAAATATGTTTAATATAATTACAAAAAAAATGCTAAATGAGTTAAAGAAGCATCGCAAGTAATTGAAATATGTATACCAGGTCATGTTGTAGATATATTTCCCCACGTTTCAAAGCTGAGCCAATTTTCCTACTGTTAGAACGAAGACCAAATTCACCTGCGCTATTCAAGAGCTGACAGTCAATTGTGCTCTCAAAATATGGTTTGCAGCCATCCCTAGTCCTTGTAGATGGATACTGATGTTTTATCAATCGTATGTAGCCATCCATTATCTGCTATTTTGTAGTTGAAGTTGAGGATTTGGCATTGTAGAAAATAAATATTGTTGCACGAATAATTAGACTAATACTTACGTCATCACACAACCATCTCTTCATTTGAGGAGCTAAGTCTGGAAGGGTCAAACAGAGCATTGCTTCACGCTGGATGTGTGTTGAATTCAATGTTGCCATTATTTTCTCTTTGCAGGAATTTGTAATATAGTCTATAGTAGTTTTCTCTAATAAAGATAGCGTCCCTCCTGCGAGAGTTAGTGAACATTAAGGTATGTGTAGAAAACATACTTCATTGCTACTTATAGGGTAAGCTATTGGTTTACCTGCACATTTGCTTGTTACATTTCGTTTTGTGGGATTTGTCTTTCTGTTAATTGGGAGACCATAATATACATAGTGGTTTGATGTCTCGTAAGTAGATGTTGGCATCCTCCCATTAGGACCCCGTATTCTTCTGGCAATAGGTGGGCTAGGGTAATTGATGTCCTCCATTAGTTCTTGTATATCATCTTCAGTTTCTTCATGATTCTCTATGTTGTCGTGTATCTTAGTGTCAACATCCGAGTTTGCGTTGATTTTACCATCCTACAAAAAATGCTAGTGACTGGATAAGTATTGGCATGTAATAAAGTTCATGGAATATCATGTTTAATAACTGAACCTCTTCTAATTTGTTGCTTTCTGATTTTGCATTAGTATTCATGCCATCTTTCATTCCCTGCAAGCAAAAAGGTGTTATGTGCTCTAGAAATGTACAGTTACTATTTGTTGAAAAAAAGATATTACATTAGGTTAAATGATGTACTTTAATCTCTTGCAGTAGCTGCATGTTGCTCCTCTCTAATTGCTCTACGCGTTTCACAAGCTTTTCAACAATGTCACAAAGCTGAAGAAAAAACAGGTATGATATGATATGTCATATTCCCAAGCTGTGGTGAATAAGAGAATAAAAAAGGTATGATATGTACTTTACTTCTGTTAAGAAAATGAGATACCTTCATAATATGGCCACCATAATTTTTACAACTCTCGTTGCCCTGGTGCACATGTACTTCACCCTCATGATCATCTGATTGATCCAAATTATAAAATTGAGGTTTCGATATTCTATCCTCGTCATCTGGAGGTGGGAGCTCTTCAACAATCTATTGCAAACAAAGAGTTCTGTTTTCAATTGTATGATTTTGTAGTTAATAACTAAAGGTAACCTTGAACTTACTGTTGATCTTCCATAACCTGTTTTGCCCTCAATGGCATCCCTTTGTCTGCATATTCCTAGGTTCCAATTCAATATTAAAGGGTATTTCCGCTTAGTGTACATATGTGCACCCTGATCCACCTGACAATGCTCCCAATACCAAACCTATAAATTGTCACAACGAACAATGAAGATTCATATATTGTTCATACATGACACTATTGACTTGAAAATTGAAATTCTGATTTACCTGGAGCAATATTAGATTACCCTGCAAATGTTTTTGACCATTTTTGTATGCAGTCAAGCTATCGTGCAAGAACCATAATGTCAAGCTGGCCCAATTTATTTTACTTATGTCTTCAACCTTGTTTAGGAGGCCTACGTAGGCAGCACTTACATACCTATTGGTTGTGGGGCATAAAACATGCCCAATTAAAAGTAAAATGAATCTGCGTATGAAATGATCATCTGCAAATTTGCTACCCAAAATGGCTTCTTCCAAACTTTCCAGTGAAATGCTAGCTTTGCCATCCCCTGCATAGAGCTTAAACATATCATATTCTACGTTGTTTGGGATGCATGTTATTTCCTCTCCTTTGTCCGGTAGGTCCATGATACATTTGACATCCCACATAGTGATGGAGAGTTTCTTCCCATTGATATAGACGGTTTTTTCTGTAGGATCATACTGATCTGCTATCCACATGCAAAGCTTGCGGTGGATATTCATATGCTGCATGCGTAAGAGCCCAGCAAATCCAAGATTCTCGATGAACACCTTTTGTGCAATGCTGATTCTTTGTGCTATGTCAACGAATTTCCTCGCTGAGCATACTATATTCAAATCTCTACTCCGCATGCTTGGCGTCTGTCATAAATTGAAAAAGACATAGATCAGTACGTCTAGACATATATTCTCATTTTTTGTACTGTTTTACAAACCATTTCATTGTTTCCCCTGCAATTGTAAAGTATTGGAATTGAACTGTTAATTTTGAATAAAAACTTCAAAGGTGCACTAATTTATATTTCTCTGTCCCACAGGAAATGTTTTATATCAAATGTGCACTAATAGAACAGCTGAGATCAGTAAGGATATGTTCTGATATTCTACGAAATGTTTACAAATATTCATCTCCAGATTTTTGTTGTGAATGTATTATGTTCAATGCTATCTAAACATTTTTCTTTCAGCTACCAAGCCTTGTTTATACCATCTGCTTGTTACTTCCTTCTAGTACCAACGATGAGTAAAAGGAAGTACTGCTTGGTGCTTGCATTACAAACTGGATTTTCGCTATAGTCATATCTACTTCCAGTTTCCCTTTTTTTCAACTTCGTCTGTTGAGTTGGAAAATATTGATAACTTGTTTACATACACATGTAAACAGTCTTGAAACAAAGAAACATTACAGCAAAATTACTAGTAATCATGATAATGCATGATTGTGGGCTCAGAACTCTTGCTCTGTGATGAACAAATCGAAGACTAAATTTGGTCTTGACAACAAAATTAGGTTTGAGCTCTAGAGGATTGGTTTCTATTGATTGTAGTATAGCTAGTAGTATTTCCGTTGTGCAGATTTGTTAATATGCAATTGAAATTGTCAAGTATGCAGTTGTCTATTATCAGTTCTGTTCAGATTAGATTATTTCGTGCGAAGGCCTATTTTGTTCATTCGATTCAGTCGATTCGCTCTGCTATGATTAGTTTCTGATTCCTGCTTATCCATCAGAACTCTGTGAGAATACTGTCTGCTATTCCATTGCATGTGAACATTTGCAATTGAAATACAAGTTGGCTTTCCTTTGTGTATGCACGGTTCTGACAGTAGAGACATATCTAGAGCTCAAATCCTGATTTTTGGTATCAGATTGATAATGCAGAGTTTCGATATTAGCATGAGAAGGCCAAGATATACGATCTTGCGCAACTCTGTTCTGAGAGCAATGTTACAGCAATTAATTTGTCTGGAATCAAAACTGAAAATACACTCATATCGCTTCATTTACTGCAATAGATCAGTACGTTTAGAGATTCTTATTTTTGTACTGTTTTGCAAACCATTTCATTGTTTCCGTACTAGTCTTTCAGCTATAAGATGCTACTAAAAATGACAGGAACAGAGATGAAAAGAAATCATTAGGTCAGGGACTGTTTTTCTGAATGACATGGCTAAAGAGAGGACAAGAATGGTATCTAAACATTTACTAGTCTTGTTTTCTACAGTGATTTACTAAGTGTTACCTAGATCCGTAGTGGATGGTTTTGTAATATTTTCACTTATCTTTTTTCTTTTTGATGGTAATCATGATAATGTATGGGTACTTGAAATGAAGAAAACACTACAGCAAAATTACTAGTAATCATGGTAATGTTTTGGTACCTTCATTGTGTTGGGCTGTTGAAATACTGTGTCGAATGTGTTGTGATCACCCTTGCCGACTGGAAAAGATTGCAAAGAATGTGTTGTGATCACCCTTCCATAGTAATGTTTGTTAGATACTGGAGGTTGCATCCACCTCTTAGTTTTCCCTTAAGGTGAAACCAAGTAATTTCTGATAGTGAGGTTGTCACATCCCAAAATTTGGCTTTTTGAAGAATTTAAATTCAAATTAATTATTTTAAGCTAATTGGATTTTATTTGGCTTTTCTGAATTTTCTGGAGTTTAAAAACTATTTTTAGAATTTAAAAAGTAATTCAAAATATGAAAATTTAATATCAACAATAGTTGAAAATAATTTTATTAAGTCCGAATATCTCCGAGAGCTTCATTAATTGTTCCGGAATTTTTGGAGGTATTTTCATATTTTTCTCGAGGCCTAAATAATTTTCTAGCCTTTTACGAAAATCAAAATCAAATTCGAAAATAAAATCTCTCCTTTTCCTCCAACCGGTACGCGTGGCGGCCCAGATCCGCCACGCCGCCGCTCGGCCGATCCAGCCGCACCTCCCTCTCCCATCGTCCGGCCAACTGGCCGTCACCGGCGGCCCGCCTTCCCTCCTCCCCTGCGGCCGCGTGGACGGCTCGGATGAGCCGAGTCTCCGCGTGGGCCATCCACCGCCGCGCTCACTCCCGCCCTCACTCCACCGACCGCTGGCCCGGCTCCGTCACTACCACGGCGCCCTCGCTCCAGCTCCGCCACTGCCGCTGCCTGGCTGTCCCCATGAGCGGCGCCGCTTTTCCTTCCCCTCTTTCCTTTCTTCGCCGTGGCCGAGATCGCGCGGATCCCGCCTTACCTTACCCGCCTCGGTTTAAGTCCGGACGCCGCCGACATCGATCCTCGATCTCCCGGCTCCTTCCATCGGCGCCCCTCTTTCCGTTTCCTTCCTTCCTTTTTCCACACACACGACCGGCGAGCGATTGCCGCTCCCGCCCCCTGCGCTTCCTAAAAGCCCCTCGGTTCGCCTCCCTGCCCAACACCTGCACACACTCCACTTCTCCCCTTGAGCCCCGAGCGCCGTCGCATCAGAGCTCCCGTGCGCGTCCGGCAAGTGCTCCGGCGAGTAATCGCCGTCGCCTCGGTCTTCCCGGCTTCGCCGCGCCACCGAGCATCCTCACGCCGGCGATCCTCCCCGACCCTCGGCGCCTCTCCGCGTCACCGGGCGCGCCGTCGCCGGAGCTCGAGCCGTCGTCGTTGCCACCTCGTCGCCGGCCTCTCGTTCGTCCCCAAGCTTCCGCCCCTCCAACCGAACCCCTCCATTCAAGGATTGCATTTCACGCACCGCACCGCACCCTCCGACTCGCCGCCGCCACGACCTTGCCTCCGCCCACGGGCCGGACCACCCGAAGGTACCCTCAAGAGGGTTACTACCCTTATTGGGTAGGCAACGCCTCGCTCACTTAGCTAGCGGCGCTCGCTCGTAACTCCTCTCGCCGCGTTCGAAGCCTCCGGTTCAGCGCGGAGGTTGAGTTTTTCGTTTATTTTCCGGCTGACCAGTGGGTCCCACCCGTCACGGCGCACGCTCATGCACATGGGCCCGCTCAGTCTGCGTCGACCTCTGTCAAGTGGGTCCGGATGCCAATGGGTCCCACCTGTCGATGTGACCGAGAAAATGAGGTCACCGGCAGAGGGTCCCACATGTCAATGACCAATAGAATACTGTTCGTGGGTCCCACCTGCGGTCCCGAGATAAAAATAAAAGAATAAAATTTAATTCTCCAGTGGGTCCCACTCGTCGAAATTTCCGAATTTCTAGATTTATTCAAATCGAGATTTTCAAATGAGCATAACTTTCTCATTTTAACTCCAATCCAGCCATTCAAATTTCTAAATTCATCTAAAATCATAATCTATCCAACTATGGCCTATTTTCCTTTCCTTTGATCATTTGAGCCTATGCTTTTGAAATGTTTTTAAAATATTTTAAATTATGTGCATTGCTATTTACATAAAGTTACTAGTTCAAGTTATAGGAATTAGTTATTCCAACTTTGTTATGCCCTCATTTGACATTGATTGCCATGTACCTTGTCACCCTAGAACTTCCTTTGTCTCATAATGAGATTACTATTAATCTTTGTGAATATTAGAATGATAGAATAATGCTTAGTCATGCTATCTAATAACTTTGTTGAAAATGAGAAATTATGATTTATTGTAATAACCTTGTGTTTACAAAGTGTGTGGTAATTGGAATTGCCACTTGATCCTTTAAAATAAAATAAAAATGTGAAAGATGGTTTAGATTAGGGTGGATGGCTGTTTGGGTTGGTGCAGAAGCACGAGAACTTGTTAAGTGTATGTTCCACCCTAGTCAATTAAGGACCGACGCTCATTAACCGCATAACCACAAGTCTATATGTAGCCGACTAACTTATGATAGTCTAGTTTAGGTGCCACCAGTGGAAAGTGGATGCCGGGATGGACCGGTTATTCACGATAGGACATGGATTTATCAGTACTCATATGGCGCAAGAGGGCTTCAAAAACCTCCTTTGTGGTATTTTATCCGGGTCTCATGCCAAAGGAAGCGTGTTGACTTTTAGGATAATTTATCTCTTGTGGGTAAAGTTGTACAACCTCTGCAGTGTAAAACTATTCGAATAGCTTGCATTCACATGGTAGACTTCGGTTTTGTTTTAATGGAGCGAGAGGGTGGATGGAACCCGCAGTTTAAATCTTGACCAATGGTAATTGGTTAGCTAGTGTTGGTAGTTGGAACCTTCACTAGAAAGTTAATTCTGTAAAAACATTTACTTCATTAAATTGATGCCTTCGAAAATAATTAGTAGTAATTGAGATTTCAAATATTGCTTTGTGCAAAAGAACCATATGGCCTCCCTTTGTTAAGCCTTGCATCTATGCATTTTTCCCAAGACTTGCGGAGTACTTTATGTACTCACATAAAAATAAAATCTCGAAAGTTGAAGCTCGAAGGTGACTTTTGTGGTCGCGACGGAAGGACTAGGTAAATTGCCCGCGAATTGATTCGCCTCGAGTTATCTTTGCTTCCGCTTATTTCTTGTGTGCGCATCTTAAACCTCCAATGTAATAATGTGACCGTGGTCGGTTCTCTTATTTATTGTAATAAATCTATGGTGATGCTTTGTTACTAGCTTTGATCGGGACTAGTGAATACATTCGGGTTTGTAACCATACAGCGGTTGATCAGAGGACGTGACCTAGCTTAAGAAAATGGTAAAACCTTAAGGACTCATATTTTCTTAAAAGAGTATATTAAAAATATATAAGCCTCTTTGCTTCTACTCTTCTTACTTAGAATCTCGTTCTTGTCTTTATATTCATTCACTAATTCTTTTCACTAATCTCTTCCTTTATTTCAAACTTTGTAGATGGCTGTTCGTCATCCGCTGCCCGTGGGACTACTACTCTCATGGAGAGGATGCGGGAGGATTCGCTAGCCTCCTTCGTCGCCTTATGCGGTGTTTGGAGTACCGCCACCGCCCATTTTCAGGGGCGAAAGACGCGGATTCTGGACCGTGACTCTGGTCGATGGAGGTATTCTGTATGCACCGGATGGGAATTCAAATCCCAAACATACCCCATCAAGCACCCTCGGTCCCACTTGCTTTGACGCACTCGAGGATGCGGCACGCCTCGCCATTGACGCAGTTATGCCACCGCACAAGGATGTTGTACATCGGTCCCTTTTGCTTCTTCATCAACCCTCGAGCGTGAGCAGAGGTATCCAGATCCTTTGACATCCCGGTGACGACACGATCGTCGCACCGACATCTGGCCTTCGCGAGCAATGGCGATCACTTACTCGAGCTTTGAGGAGATTGGATAGCTCCCGATGCTTCTCACTTCCGGCTACCAAAGATTCGTTTCGAGACTCCACATCAAACTTATCGCACGCAAGAAGGTGCGACGCCTCTCCCCACTGCCATCACTCTCAAGAAGCGCAAGCCTTCTCCTTCGCGTTTTGGCCGATCGCATCCAGTCGAGAACGCGTGCCTCGGCCGAGTGTGACTGCTCGCGTCACCACGTGAGAGAGCGTCAGAAGACCCGAGGAGGATCCGAAGAGGACCGGAGGAGGACCACGAGGAGCGCTCTTTGGAGAGGATTAGTAGTCTTTGAGTCCGTAGTACCCAAATAAAATGTCCGTCCTTAGAACGCTTCTTATTGTTATGTTTTGGTGTGCTAGATGGACTGCACCGGGCCTATGTGCACTTGTGGTACAGCCATCCTTGGAGTTATCTGTTTTTAATAAAAGTTTTCCCCTTAGTGGTTGCTAGTTCTTTCTTTTGTGTTGGTTGGGATGTGTTTTAGTTCTAATCTCTTACCTTTGCTATTTCCTCTTACCTTCTCGCTAACCTAAACCGCCAGATGGTGAACACGAGGAGCAACCCTAGAATGTACCGTGACGCCAACAATCAGCCGAGGACAACATTCCACCACCTCCCGCTCAGGCCCCCAACTTGGAGCAGATGATGGCTATGCAGCTGCAGTTACTTCAAGCTCTCGCCCGGAACCAAGTGCAGCCAGCCCAGCAGGCACCCAACCAGGCACCCAGTCTAAGTTGGGAGAATTCATGAGGACAAGGCCTCCCACTTTTGCTGGATCAGTGGATCCCCTGGAGGCAGATGATTGGATCAAGGATGTGGAAAGAAAATTGGTCCTAGCTCAGTGCAACGATAATGAAAAGGTGCAGTATGTCGCTCACCACTCAAGGGAATGGCTGCCAACTGGTGTGGGAAAACTACGCGTCGCCCATCAAAATGCACAAGCCATCACTTGGGAGGAGTTTGTTGAAGCTTTCCAGATCGCCCATATTCCTACGGGAATAATGGAAATGAAGAAGAGAGATTCTACCAACTACAACAGGGAAACCTCGGTGTTTCGAACACGAACAAGTTCACCCAACCGTCGGTATGCATCAAGAGGTCACCTCGGGCGACCAAGATTGGATGTTCACGCAGGACTTGACCCCAATCTCAAGGTGCAGCTGGTATCCAATGATTTCTACCTTCCAAAGGTGAACAAGGCCTTTGTCCAAGAAGATGCTCGTCACTATACTTTTCAAGCCCGAAGGAGCAAGCAGCTCTCGATTCCGCCCCAACGCACCTCATTTTCACAAGCCTTCGAGTCAAGCGTGCCAAGGACTCCCTTTTCAGGACTTCGCCCAAATCCACAAACTCCCGGCAAGCAATGGTGGACAACCCAGTGAACAAGACTTCAGCAGCAGGAGGCAGTGTTTTAGCTGCAAGAACATGGGGCACTATGCCGAATCGCCCCGTAAACGCCAAAGAATGACCCCGCTCATTTCAATCTAGGGACTACACCAAAGACGAGCTCCAAATGCGGGACAAGGCCGTGGGACACCTCGGACCCAAGGGCTCCACAAGTGGTGAGCCGAGGCATCTCAACCATGTGACCGTGGAAGCGGCCGGATGCACCCGACGTAGTTCGGTAAGTTTCTTGTCAACTCATAATTGCATCGGCATTATTTGATTCTCGAGCTTCGCATTCTTTTGTGTCAAAAGATGTGGTTGAAAGGTATAATTGGGATGTGAGTAAACTACGTAACCCCATGCTAGTCCAGTCCACGAAAGGAAATGAGGACTAACACGGTTTGCAGCGGCGACGCAATCTGGATATAAATGGAGTTAAGTTCCTAGCAAATCTTATTATAATAGACTCCAAGGGTTTAGATGTAATACTTGGAATGGATTGGTTAACCAAGTATAAAGGCGGATAGATTGTGCTGATTGAAGTTACAATCACTAACTCGATGGGATTCAAGTAAGGTATAAGTCAAACTCACCTACCCGAGTAGGTGTGGTTTGAAACAGTGTGAAGGAGTGACTCGGAAAAAGTACCTATAGTGAGTGAGTACCCGGATGTGTTTCTCGAAGATTTACCGGAATGCCGCTTGATGTGGAAGTAGAGTTTGTCATCAACCTAGTACACGAACACTCCGATTTCAAAGAGACCTTATCGGATGTCCGCAAATGATTTGGCGGAAGTTAAGAAACAAATTGAAGAGCTGCAGGATAAAGGATTTGTAAGACCAAGCTCGTCACCTGGGAGCACCAAGATCGCTAGTAAAGAAGAAAGATGCAGAAACAAATCAAAAGCCTTGTTTATACCATCTGCTTGTTGCTTCTAGTACCAACGATGAGTAAAAGGAAGTACTATTTGGTGCTTGCATTACAAACTGGATTTTCGCTATAGTCATATCTACTTCCAGTTTCCCTTTTTTCAACTTCCTCTGTTGAGTTGGAAAATACTGATAACTTGTTTACATACACATATAAACAGTGAAGAAAACACTACAGCATAAATACTAGTAATCATGATAATGTATGGGTACTTGAAATGAAGAAAACACTACAGCAAAATTACTAGTAATCATGGTAATGTTTTGGTACCTTCATTGTGTTGGGCTGTTGAAATACTGTGTCGAATGTGTTGTGATCACCCTTGCCGACTGGAAAAGATTGCAAAGAATGTGCTTTTCTGATTTATATAGCCGGCAGGGTCTTAACAACTTTCGATACTGCCTTCCATAGTAATGTTTGTTAGATACTGGAGGTTGCATCCACCTCTCAGTTTTCCCTTAAGGTGAAACCAAGTAATTTCTGATAGTGAGGTGTATACAAATGACTTATTTGCTCTAATAAGAGGTACTGGACTAGCATATCATTGCATGTCTAAAATCACAATTGTAGGATAAGTTTGCCTATTTTCCTTTTGTTATTGTTTGCTCGTGATCCTTGTTGTGTATTTTTTTATACTCATGTTCTAACTTGTTCAAACCTTTCCCTTTTTCTTAAATTCTTGCAGAACTGTCACTAAAGTCTCAGGATTTAATAGGTAATGGCATTATTTTTGGCTGTTAGGTTGTACTATAGCTTTGTTAAGGAGTATGACATTTATACAGCACTGGATACAACTACTCTTTTTGTTATTTACATGATTTAATTCAAACTGAGGTTAACTTATATGCTGGACAAGGACAATTTTGCATTGTACTATGTGGTAAGAACAATATCAGCTTCTAAAGTCGGCATGTAATATTGAAGTTAGCTATGTAATCTTCTATTGCATAGCTTCTGAGCAATGTCTCACTGTATATTGTGAGATACTTAGTGTCATATTTACATCTTGAGTTATATGATATATACATCATTGATTGAGAAATATATGTGTAAGATGTTCCGTTGCAACGCACTCAACTAGTTCAGGATGACATTGGAGTATTTGTCGATCAAAATGGGAGACTTATTCAAGATGGCAGGATAATTCAAGTGAAGAAAACACTACAGCCAAATTACTAGTAATCATGAAATGTTTAGGTACCTTCATTGTAGACATCGGCATGTGTTGTGTTCACCCTCCGCCGACTGGAAAAAGCTTGAAAGGAATGTGCTTACTGTTTTATATAGCCGGCAAAAGCATACGATGGGGCTTATTCAAGATCGGCATGAGTGGGGCTGTTGCGGCTAACAACCGAATTTTAGGCGACAACTAACTGTCAAAATCTACCGATTCAAACATCAGATTCTTCGCTATATCTATAGGCCGACTGACCGATTCAAAAATCAGAAACATTTAGCAAAAAACTAATCATGACGTGCTATGAGAATTCACGTTCGACTACCACCTGATGCGCTTGATATAGCCAGCAAAAGACGTACGTTGGGCCAAAACTACTTCCGAATGTGTTGGGCTGTTGAGTTAACACGATTTTGAAGTTGTGGCTAACAACCTAACGTCAGGCGACAACTAACATTCAAAAGCTACCGATTCGATAATCTGATTCCTCTCTATATCCATAGTTATCAGACCATCACAAAAAATACTGCTATTAAAAGTAGGCTTCAAACAAGTAATTTGAAAGTATTATGTCCTCTATGTATATTAAAATATATATAGCTTCATATAGGCCAACGGCGTACTTACTGCATTCCACGATTTCTTATTCACAATATGGCGGCGAATTGCAATGGCATATCAGGGGTGCAGGAGGGAGTTCAGTGTGAAATATCCAACTCATTCAGAGAACGATTGCTCGCCCGCATAGGTTGATATAGCCAAACGGCGTGCGTACTGCCTTCTACGATTTTTCATGTATAGTACGAAATGAACTTTGGCGGCGAATTTCAATGGCATGTCAACGGTACAGATGGAAATCAAACATGAAATTTTCAGCTCATTCGGAGTAGGACTGCTCGCTTGCACAGGCCCACATAAGCTTGGAAGGAATGTGCTTACTGTTTTATATAGCCGGCAAACGATTGCTTGCTTGTATATGTTGATACAGAATGAACTATGGCGGCGAATTTCAATGGCATGCTAGCAGTACAGATGAGAGTCTAATGTGAAATTTTCAGCTCATTCAGAGTAGGACTGCTCGCTTGAACAGGCCCACATAGCTTGATATAGCCAAACAGTGGTCGTACTGCCTTCTACGATTTCTCATGTGCAGTACGAAATGAACTTTGGCGGCAAATTCCAGTGGCATGCTAGCAGTACAGATGAGAGTCTAACGTGAAATTTTTAGCTCATTCAGAGTAGGACTGCTCGCTTGAACAGACCCACATAGCTTGATATAGCCAAGCGATGGTCGTCTCGCCTTCTACGATTTCTCATGTGCAGTACGAAATGAACTTTGGCGGCGAATTCCAGTGGCATGCTAGCAGTACAGATGAGAGTCTAACGTGAAATTTTCAGCTCATTCAGAGTAGGACTGCTCGCTTGAACATGCCCATATAGCTTGATATAGCCAAGCGATGGTCGTCGCCCTTCTACGATTTCTCATGTGCAGTACGAAATGAACTTTGGCGGCGAATTCCAGTGGCATGCTAGCAGTACAGATGAGAGTCTAACGTGAAATTTTCAGCTCATTCAGAGTAGGACTGCTCGCTTGAACAGGCCCACATAGCTTGATATAGCCAAACAGTGGTCGTACTGCCTTCTACGATTTCTCATGTGCGGTACGAAGTGAACTTTGGCGGCGAATTCCAGTGGCATGCTAGCAGTACAGATGAGAGTCTAACGTGAAATTTTCAACTCATTCGGAGAACGATTGATCGCTAACGTAGGTTCACATAGCTAAACAGCGTATGCACTGTCTTTCATAATTTCTCATGCGCAATATAGAATGAACTGTAGCGACGAATTCTAATAGCACGTTAGCAATACATGTAGAAAACCTACGTACAATGTATAGCTCATTCGAAGTAAGGCTGTACTCATTTGGGCTAAAAATAGGAAAAATGCTTGCTTGTAAGAATACATGTAGGAATCCAACGAAACGGTTGCATCTTACTCCCCGCGAAATACTAACTTCCCCCCTTGTCCCGTTACACTTCTTCTAACTTCCTCATCTCTCAGAACTTCCCCCTCCCATTTCACGACTTCTCATAACTTCCCCCTCCTAACTTTGATTCGATGTGGAAATTCAGCGAAAGGAGCGGAGCGGAGGGTGGCTGATCGATTCTTGTGTTATTGCTCTTGATTGAATGGTTGGTTGCTGCGGCAGCTCGTCCCCGGCGAGGCGCCGGACGGCCGGAGATCGCCACGCAGTTCCAGCACGACTCTGCCTGCTCAAGAACCAGCTTTGTTGCTTTGTTTCTGTCAAGGTCGATCTTGATTTACGCTAGTAGTATATTGATCATTTCTAACAAAGCTTGTGTTTTTTTGTACAGGTTATCTTTTTTATTTTACAATATATTCCCCCAAAAAAAGATGCTTTAAGACTTTAATATCTCATACTGGCACACATATAGTTTTAGTTAATTAGGTGTTCCAGCACAGTTAAACTCAAATATTTGATGGTGCAGATACACAGATAAGAGTGATGTCTATAGTTTCGGCATGGTCCTTGGGGTGCTGCTCACTGGGAGAGGCCCAACAGATACAGTTTTCCCAGGAGAAACTGAACGGGGTGGCTTGGCTAGATGGCTCCGGCATATGCAACAGTCTGGGGATGCAAAAGAAGCACTCGATAGTAGCATGTTAGGGGAGGAGGGGGAAGAAGAGGAGATGCTGATGGCTGTTAGGGTTGCCATTGTCTGCCTCTCGGATTTGCCGGTTGATCGGCCATCCAGCGATGAACTCGTCGCGATGCTCACCCAGCTCCACAGCTTATGATCATCATCGGATCGTTTCTTCAGCGTACAAATCTCTCTGCGTGTTCTTCTACCATGACACAGTGCTGAATCATGTTGGATCAAACCCTGGCCGTATTAGTGTAGCTTTCAGTGTCTTCTGGTGGAGAGTCCAAGTTAAATGGTCCATATGGGAACCATCAATTTAGAGGCCAAACGAGTAGCTGTTCGATCTTATGATAATCCTGCCATGTATTGCAGCTACATGCTGGTGGTTGAGCTTCCTGTGATCATGTGATGTTTTGCCGATGATTTTTGGAGGCTGGGAGATGTGAATATATCTTTTGTAGAAGGCTGTCTGTTCTTGAATCTCTTGCTGTAGAGGGATGTTGTGCCTGTGCATTGACCCATCATGTACATCGGCTCCACCGCTTGCTCCACCTACCTCTCAATTTGTTGCTTATGAGACTCGAATCTCAGCTGCTACATTATAATTAATGCACCAAATACTAAAAATACGGAAGGTAAATTGCCAAGTACATGTTAAGAGTCTGAAAGTAGACTGAAAAGCATATATGTATCTCCTATGCAAATATGTTTCTACTGAGTCCGTGTTTACAGGTCCTATGTACAATTTCACATCGCTTGTGATCAGGTACAATTTCATCACAAACAGTTTTGTCGTTGCACTTCAAGTTGACAGATCTCAAAGCATCTGTAAGATCAGCTGCAGGTCGCTTCTGATCAGGTATGATTTTTTCACCAACACATATGTCACCACCCTTCTCACTAGGTTTTTTTCCTGCCTTCTCTGCAGCTGGTTTTGCAGGTTCATCAGAATCTATTCTTTCCTTTAAAGGATTCCATTTGTTGTCAATCCACTCAAGTGAACATCGCAAATCACCTTCATGAAATTCTGCTACCCTCTTCTATCCTGCAAATATTAACAAGCATGAGAACTCGAAGATGCTAACAAACTAAACACAAGAACGCAGAAAGACTGTTAGACAATATAAAAAAGTAGGCACCTGAGAAATAAACGCGTACATGGCCCTCATTTTCCTGCTGCACTACAATCCCCTCCCACCAGCCATCATGCCACCATGCATCGACAACGGCCGGGAGGTGGTGCTGGTGGCAGCCGTGGTGATTCTCCTTCCTCTTGTGCTTCAGAAGCGTGTCAGTACGTAAGCCTGTATGCCCTGATGCTCGAACCGAAGAAATCCAGTGCCCGAACTAGAATAATTTTGGAGATCTGCAATGTTAGAGCAATATATATCAAACCAACCTCCAGATTTCCTGTCTCGTCAGCATTTTGAACATCTGAACAATATATATCAAGCAAATGTCGTTCAGGGTCTGCCTGGTGAACATCTGAGAACCATTCTTCTTCTCAACGGAACGTGTTCTCCAAAAGTCTCTGCAGAATAAATCGGTACTTATCAGAACGCAAAAAAAATCTCTTATGAAATTAAAGCTTAAGTATCCTCAATAACCTGCAAGGAAATGCCATCCATAATGCCTGCTTCACAGAACGGAATAAATGCCATGTATGCAAGCAGCAGCCCAGCACCATATCTGCCTTGTCAAGTACATGTATATATGAGAAACTGGCATTTATTAATGAAAGGAAAAAATGACACTTGCATGTCATCAGCTATGCCAAATGTTCGCTTCTCCAAAGGAGTTGATGCTCCAGCAGCGGATGCTCGCCACCACAGCCCGTCTGACAATGCTCCAGCCCCAACAGACGAATACCTATCAATGCCAAAAGTATATCATTGCCAAAAGTATCTTTTTACTCATTGGTATAAAACAGATGTAGGAAGGGAATGAACATATACCCGATATCTACAGAAAATGCCAAATCGCGGACCATCCTTTTCGGTCTCTTTCTTTGCCGCTGTCTCCTTCGCTTTCAGGACCACAAGTGCATTCCTCGCTGCCAACTGCTGTGCCATCTTCTTCTGCGGGGTCTGACGCCATTTACATTTAAACAAAACAGAAATGCTATAAATACCAACCTTTGCACCGCAGAACATGTTAAAGAGAAACAGAGACATGTTACTCACTCATCCTTTTTCTCTACCACACCACTCGACATCTCTCGATCCACTTCTCTCCTCCCACTATTAAAAGATACTTTACAAGCACATAGCTCACAAAACACCTAGCTGAGATTCTAGTTCTATGATCTAATTTCTAATCAGCCAAGAGAAATAAACCAACACATTGGTAAAGTCATATTTTCATCTGGTTAGGAAACGAGCAATCTTTGAATATGGAATTTTTTTAATATACAGCTAAGCTATTGAAATTCAACATATACCATGCATGTATACAGCCTGTCCCTACAGTGACATTCCACACAATTCCTGTAGCCCTTTTAATGCCCATATTGAGTAGTGGAGACTGTATTGCATTCAATGCAGCATCTTTAAGATATAACCAAATGCTAGCTAATGAAAATTGGTAAGAGAGCTTCAATGAAGCATTTAACAAACAAATTTGCTTCACAATATAACAGTGCCGCTAGTGTGCATCCCGTCTTGTCTCTTAATTGTCCCTATGTGTGATGACAACACAAGATTACTACCTTTCACTACCACGTTCATATAACAAACACAAACATAGTATAAACTGGGTAAACATGTACTTGCCTTTTAAGAAGTGGGCATGTGCGTCGTGTGTGATTTGGCTTCCCACAATACCCACAATAAATTGATGTCTTCTCAGTGAAATTCTTGTATCTCTTGCGCGGAGCACCTCTTGGATTAACACAAACAGGATCATGAACTCTTTCTACCGAGGACTGGATACAATTTGAACCTTGCGCAATTGTAGGACCGTATTGCATTGCCTCTTTGAAGCTATTACTATCATCATTATCATCTATAATGTGCTGTACTATCAAACACTACAACGTCACCAAAAACATCATAGTCAATGCGCGATTGCGCATCTGACCAGAATAAATTTTTTAAGTGACCCAAATCATCTGTGTTATACTGATAAAAGAACTCAGAATCCTTTTCCTATCGTGCTCTCATATGACTGATCACAGTTTCAGCATCATACCCTATAATGGTTCTTTTCTTGTATCTTTTGAAGAAGTTGTACAAATCAGCTGGTATAAACCCAACCTTTTCATAGCCACCATGTTGTTTCTCCATAACTTCCATTATTTGATATTTACGGATGCCACCGACCTGAAATTCAATAGCATTTGCTTTCTGTGCATCACTGAGCTCTCGATGTGATCGTAGAAATGCAACTTCACCAGGCCTCGCTAGCGAGTGCTTGTGTTCATCCTTGAAATTTTTCACAAACCACCGACCGGTTTCCTCATTAAGCTCTATCTCAAACTCTGCTTCACATCCACAACGAGTAAGTGGTCTTGGCTCTTTCTGTCTATTAGGTAAGTCAAAGAATTGTATTCTTCGATAACCTTCTCTAGAGCAGTAATACCGCCTGTGGACTATCCTTCCAGTGGTTGGATCATGTTTCACAATATCTTTTCTGACACTAAAGCCTTTCCCCTCCGCATAACTATTATAGAATCTAAAACCTTCCTCCTCGCTACCAAACTCCTCTAGTACTATCAAATTATACTCTTCCAAATCCTCAATGGTGACCTTGGTGGGTTTTTTACCTTCCATAATATAATCCTGCAATTTACACATCTCTACATTAGGCACAAAAGAACTATATTAAATAATGACAATTTTACCTTCCAACACGCATTTCATTTTTTCTAAGTGTGGAAAGGCAAGTTTGGTTAAAACAGCGTGCAACTTGGCGCACATCTTTGTCCAGCGTTTCTTAGTTTGGGTTTTTAATGTATTAGTCGAGTACCTATACGTTGTAATGGAAACTTAAATTTTAGAATATTCATGTTTTGTATGGTGACATTGTCACTACTCATCGTCAAAATTTACAATCAACATCTTATTAATGCTACCACAAGATCCTCATTTCTCCCAAGACCGCTGTGAAAATACTGCTCAGATTTTTTAAACAACACAAGGATAATACTGCTCTTCGTAACCACACACAGAAATGCAGCTCAGAGATAATTTACTCGAATAATCTAGGTCCTTGTTTATCCATATGACCATATTCTTGGTATTTAACAAATTAAGATCAATCCTAACATTTACACTATATGATCGATTACATGGTATATTTGGTCATTAGAAAAACCAATATATGTTGTCCGATCGGTTCATGATATGTACAGATCTCTGAAGCAAGAACTCATATAAGAATCAATGTAATGTAGATATCATGTGCGGTAATCTTCAACACAAAAATTGTATACTACAATATCAAGCACAAATGGTTTCGATTCATTTGCCAAACTAATCTTCAGAAGTTCTGCCAGATTAATCACTGATAAAAATTCTTTCTGAAATCATTGCTAACAAAGTAAGCAACATGCTTGCTTCCAGCTCATAGGAACTCCAATTTTTATTCATTATCAAACATGCAAGTCATCACATTTGCACAGCTGAACATCAAAGATTCCTATTAGTAGAGATGAAGCATCAGATATCTGAAAGGAAAAATGCTAACCTCCGAAGACAACAGCTGAGCAAGTTCTACCACTTCATCTCCAATAGTGTTTCTTGAGGTTGCCGCAGCGCATCCTCCCAAGGCCGCTATATGTTTCTCTGTATACAATGAAATCATAATAAACCAATGAAATGATATAATGAGAAAGAAACTAATAAAATCTCGAGAGTACTATATGTTTCTTCTGTATGCAATGAAACCACAATACTGTCTAAGCCTAGAAGTTTATCTTTGCAAGAAATCACTTCGAATGCAAATATGAAATTGCAAGTACAACGCAGTTTCTTGTCTAAACTCACATTTGGAAATACTGCTCAGATTTTTAAACAACACAAGGATAATACTGCTCTTTGTAACCACACAGAAATGCAGCTCAAAGATAGTTCACTCGAATAATCTAGATCCTTGTTTATTCGCAACAATAATATTATCGGTATTTAACAAATTAAGATCAATCATAACAATTACATTGCATGATCAGTACATGGTATATTTTGCTGTTAAAAAAACTAGGCAGGTCGGAAGAGGAAAGGAGAGGGGGAGAGGAGGGGGAACGTACGGTGGCGAGGCGAGCTCTTGCTGGCGCGTGGGCTTGGCGGCGGAAGGGGGCGGTGGTATCGTCGGCACAACCGGTTCCCAAGCACTGGCGGTCTGCCGTGCGGCCAGCTGGGTCGTTGAGGACGACGGCACCACCTACCGTAAGGTGAGAGCTCTCGATTTGGCCTCTCAATTGGTCGATCTGCTGCTGCTCTCTCAATTTCCTGGATCTTGGGCGTGTAGATCTGGATCGAGCTGACCTCCGGTTCTTGGTTCTTGGCTGTAGGGTTGCAAGCCGCCACCGTCAGGGCCAGTCGGTGGCGAGGCGACCTCTTGCTGGAGCGTGGGCTTGGCGGCGGAAGGGGCGGTGGTATCGTCGGCGACGGATGAACTCGCCTGTTGCCGTTTGACGGAGGAGGACGAACGGGTTGAGAACTGATTCGGTCGCGAGAGATGCGCTGATGCGGCGGTTGAAACTTTGACTCGGTCGCGAGAGATGTGGTTCGGTCCATTGGTCCAGTTAACCCACCGGTGAAGTAGAACTAAAAATACTATTTTGCCCCTATCAATTGAACGGTCAGATGTGATGGAGGTGTTAGCACCTCCAACACTTCCATATGGACCGAACCAGAACTGAATCTGAGGGTGAGGCGAGCATGGTTTGGCGTTTGCATTTCAATGATGTACAATCTGATGCGGAGTCAATTCTAGTCCGAGAAATGCATGTAGGAATAGGATGGCCTCAAAAACCATTCAGCGTCTCTTTTTAAGGACAAATGTGCGACCAATTTTTATGTAAAATTGGCCTACATATATCCCATGTTAAGTGACGACACTTACTGTGCACATTACAGGGTTCATCTAGTCATCTTGTACATTTGAGGAATTGTGCTCAGCGAATGAGTTCTACGAAGGCTATGCTCATTATGTTGGGTTTTCAGTCCACATCGCGCAACACAAGGCCGTGGATGGTGTGCTATTGTACAAACGCTTCGTTTGCTCAAATGAAGGATTTCGTGCAGTGGCAGAGGGTAGCTTTTTTCTGTAGAGTCAAATAATCCATAGGTTTTTATAAAATATATCTACTTCTATTGATAATTTTATAAAAAAATTCATATAATTTTAGTGATTCTAATAGGATTGATCCCACAGGGTTTTAACCCTAACTACGCGTGTTGGACATGGAGAACAAGTAGGTTCAACACAAGTGGACAACATCACTAGGAGCTGCAGCAGCATACCTGTTCTTGTTGATGTATTTTGCGAGAAGTCGAAATTGTTTTTGTTCAGGTAGTGCGATACTATGTCACGTGCTGCTATGCTAAATTATTTTTGTCTCATGTATTGAAAACCTCCTTCGAAACTTATGCAATAGAACCTTCAAGTTGGAACTTCGAGTCCGTTGTGTCTCTCCTTTTCGATTTTAACTTTTAGTTTTTCTATAATAAAATATTTTTTATAATAACTAAATTTTAAATAGAGTGTTTTTTAGATAAGGTTTATAAAGTAATTGTAGCAGACACTATAGCGACTTTATCTACATCGGTTAAAACTATACAAAAATTTATTTTACTTCGTACTCTCTCTCTTATGATTTTTCTGTAAGCTGCTATTATTTATCATGTGAAACCAAAAACTGTGTGTTAGGACATTTTGGGGTGTTGAGAGGGAGGAGTTCTCAAGAAGGTGTTCTGTGCAAATGTATCGGTCAGCAGGCGGGCGGCTTTTGGCAAAATGTTTCTGAGTTGATGGCGTTTGCTCTGGCCCGTACATGTTGGGTGATTGGGTCCCAAGGTTCCTCCAAGAGTTTAATGTAGACATGTGCTTCTGCTGCTTCACCAGTCCATGTTGGATCAGTTTAATGTAGACATGTGCTTCTGCCGCTTGGCCCGTATATGTTGGATCCCAAGGTCCCTCCTAGGGTTAGACTTCAGTTTTTAGTTTTTGGCTTATTTTTTATTATTTATAAATTTTATTTTTTTTCTGAACTTTTAACTTTTTATTGAGCTTTTTTGCCGGTTCTTTTTTTCCCATATTTGTTTGTATTATATGTAATGGACTAACATGTTTTTTATATTTTTTTAATTTTTTTAAATTACTTATGCTAAATAAGTCTTTGTCAGTTATAGTGTTTTTTTCAGCTATAAATCATCAAAAATAAGCTCAAATAATCACCACCAGAACATGTGCTTCTGCTGCTTGGCCCGTACATGTTGGACCCCAAGGTCCCTCCTAGGGTTTAATGTAGACATGTGCTTCTGCTGCTTGGCCAGTACATGTTGGATCGGTTTAATGTAGACATGTGCTTCTTGCATCCTTACCCGGAGGCCTCTCCATTATTCATCAAAGATCTATCAATCAAATGTACCAATCATCTCCATTATTCCCTGGCTCCCAGCCCATTAGCCCACGGCCATCTCTCTCTCTCTCACTCTCTCTCTCTCTCTCTCATATCAAGCAAGGAGAAGGGCGGTTTGGGCGGCCGTGGCCGGCGGGCAGCGTCGGGCGCTGATGACGGGTGGGCTGGGCGTTTTGAGCAGCAGCTGCGTCAACAAGTAGTCAAGTACGGACGGTGGCCTCGGCTGATGAGCGGATACCAACGCTGGGACGGGTAGTTGCCGGACACCGGGAAGAACCGAAGAAGGCAACAAGTCCACCCTCTAGTTGGATGATTGCTTTGTTATATTCATTGAGCACAAGTTTTTTCTGCAAGTTAATAATAATGATATAACTAACCGTTTTCAAGGCATGGTAGAACCGCATGAAGTTGTAATTTTTTCTAAAATATTTGTAATTTTGGTTGTAGTTTAAATAATACATATAACTTGTTCCATTTAAACAATTGAACATTCACAGTATGTACTTTGAATTTTCGTGTTTGCACCCCTATTGTTAGAACCATAGATCTGCAACTGATTTTAGGCTTGTGTGTTGTTTTAATTGGTCGATTTCAACAGTACAAACTACTACCAGCTGTGGATCTGAGTAAATGAATCTACCACTGATTTTTAGGTTCATGTGTTGTTCACAGTATGTATTTTGAACTTTCGTGTTTACACCCCTATCGTTAGAACCCTAGATCTGCCACTGATTTTAGGCTCGTGTGTTGTTTTAATTGGTCGATTTCAACAGTACAAACTACTACCAACTATGGATCTAAGTAAACGAATCTGCCATTGATTTTAGGCTCGTGTGTTGTTTTAATTGGTCGATTTCAACAGTACACACTACTACCAACTATGGATCTGAGTAAATGAACTGAACTTTTTTTAGATACGCAAGAGCTCTACGTATCATTTTGATGTATTCCATTGAAAGGTAGAGAGGTACAAGCTCTGCCGTGTAGACAACCGACTAGACTCGAAAGCCTATTCTTCGGAAATATGTGCTACCGGCTGCCGTGAAAAAAGAGACTACACTCCCAGGGGTGGATCTACAGTAATTCATGGGTATTCAGCTGAATACCCAAAAAATTTTGCAAAAAATCTGCTATATATTAGGTATAATGTATATATATATATTAGTAATTGGGTTTAAATAAAAGAATCTGAAATGAAAAGAAGCTTGGGCCGACTGAGAGCGGCCACGCCCGAACAGGCGGACGGCGATCACGCCGAACGCCCATTCGGCATTTCCTCCCACGCCCATTGCGGCGGTTGATAGGTCGAGCGCTGCGCCGTCTTCACCCTCCTCCCTTCACGCCTATTCGTTTTCTTCCGCGCCTCAATCGGCGATTCTGCGCCTCCTCCTCTCTGCGCCTCTCCTCGGCCCCGGCTCCAGCCCGCCGCGCACCTCCGGCCTCGCGCGCCCGGTTCGGCCGCTGCGGCCGGCTCGGTCTAAACTCGAGCGCCGATCCCTGCGCCACGACGACCGCTTCTCCGGCTCTAGCCTCCTCGCCGCGGCCTCGGCTCGGCTCGGCCGCCGTGCTCCCTGCGTCGCTCCCTGGCTGCGATGGCGCCTCCATGGTTTCGGCACCGGGCCATCCGTGCTCCGCTGCGTCCTTGGGCCCGACTCCGCCACCTCCTCCTGCTCGGTTCGGCCGCCGCCGCCAGTTAGGTCGCGCGCCGCCGGTTAGGCGCGCCCTGCGGCTCGGCGCCACCTCTGGCGCCTCGCCCGCGCCGTCGGCCGTCGGCCCGGCCTCCACGGCTCCAGGCTCGGCTCGGCGACCACCGTTCGGCTCTGTGCAATTGTGCATTCCTCATTTCTCGATTGACTCGATTCCATGGTGAATTGGTGATTTCTCGACAGCACGAGGTGCTTCCTTAATCCTTACTCCTTAGTTCCTTACTTCCTTAGCTCCTTTATCGGTTTATCCTGTCATCTGTGTTACTGCGTTGTGTGTAGACTGTGCCACTGTGGTCTGTGGATCAGTGGATGCCTGGATGGTTGGTAACTTGGTCTTGGTGTATATGAGTATGACAATATTTGTGTATAACTCTATATGAGTATATGGCAATACTTGGAAATGGAGTAATGCTGTAATGGATTATGGACGTTTGGTTATGCAATTGTGAACTGGCCAATATGTTTCTTAGTTTGTGCAGTAGTTAAGAGAATTGGCCATGTGAAATTGTGAATTGTAGTAGATAAGTCATAAGTGGGACGAGGGACCGAGAGAATTGGCCACTGCGACTCTCAGTTTCTTATTTCCAAATTGGCCAGTTCTCTTGTAAAGTGTCATCTCAAGTCATGTTTCAAAGGCAACCTTCTGCAGTTCTGCTTCATAATTCATGTTACATTAATTCTAGCTGAATCTGACAACTACTCTTTGGATAGTGGAATCATGCTAATTTGGTTTTGTTCACCTATGGAGTGCAACGTTGGTTTCTGCTTCATTAATATGTAATTTTAGTGCTACCAAAGATGTACTTGTAGTTCCAAGCGGTTCCAGGTATAGTGAACAGAATTGATTGTGTTTCTGTCTTCAGTTTTTCACAATGGTGAATTTCAATTTCTAGACTTGTAAATTTTATTGTTGGAGTAATAAAATGTACTGACTTCTTACACACATTGAATTACTAGCATGCTGGTGCTTTTGTTTGAAACAGTAGGGGATAACTCTACTGAAGTCATGCTGGTGTTTATTGAATCGGTGATCCTTATTACAGGAAAAAAGACCGTTATCTAATAAGGACTTTTCAACGTCATAACCCTAAGACTGAGAGTTCATTATTGCAAGTCTCATCCTTCAAAAAAGAAGCTTCGTAAGTTATCTAACACTGTTGATTATTAAACAATATTTTTGTAACTTCGAATACCCATTCCGAAATTCCTGGATCCGCCACTGTACACTCCTGTTTAATCCTGTCAATCAGTTCATGTCACAATGGGTTGGCCTCTGTTGAAAACACGGTCTTTTCTGGTTTTCCGTGTGAACCACATGACGGCAGAATGACTGTGTCTCGCAAGCATGCATGATGGATGCGGCCCTGCTCAAATAGGTTTAGCTTTTAGTTTCTAATTTTTTTTAAATTTTATTTTTTTGATTTTTTTAACTTTTTTCGCCTTTTTTTTCTTTCTGAGCAGTGATTCTATATTTTTCTCTCTAATAAAAGTATCACTAATCTTAAAGCAAATAAAGAGGTAAGAAACATCTATTTACCATCCATCGTACTTTAAAAATAGTGTAAATTACTATTGAAGAAAATATATAAGGACCTCTATTTCTTTTTTCTCCTGTATTCCTTTGCATTGTCTGTAATGAGAGAGCATGTTTTTCTATTTTTAATTTTTTAAATTTAATTATGTCAAAAAATGTACAACAATTACAGTACAAAAAACCTTAAACAGTATTAAATAGTGTAAAAAAGATCAAAAGCTAAAAGCTTAAGGTGCCACTTGGTTGGATTGAAATAAATTGAATTATAGCTGAAATTATACTGTAACTGATGATGATTTACTTAGTGTAGCCGACGATGCCATCATGTCGAGCACGACGATGATCTCCAGCGCCTCCACTTCACCTCCGAGTGGTAGAACGACTCGTTCATCAGCAGGATGATGATCACCACCGACATCACGAACACCGTCGCGTTGAAGTAGAAGAACACGTTGTACCTGCGTTAATCAACATCTCTTTTGTTAAGGGTAATTAAACGAAATACTCATTCTAATGGTAGGGCGCTAAGCACATTAATTGAATGAATTTTCCTTTAATTAACAAGTTATTGTGGTCAATTACCGTTTTGGGAACTTGGAATTGAGGACCGGCATGCCGGCGACGTGGCCTGGTGGTCGTCCTGCCATTTTTTATAAATAATATATTTTTTATTAATATTATATAAATATACTATAATTAAAAATTACATAAATATCCTACGTACTATCATTGTTCCAAATGACGACAGAGGCTCCGCCGTTATTTCAAATAGCGACAGAAACTCTATTGTTAAATGAATAGATGATAGAGTGCCGCGTCAGCAGCAGGGCTTCTTTCGCCATTTTAATTGGCGACAGAAAGACCAACGTTATTTGAAATTGCGACAGAAGCTAGCCCTACATAAGGCCTATAAAGGGCCTGTTTGGCAAGCAACAAGCCGGTCGACTTTTGACTTTTGCTACAGCACCTAACTTTCAAACGGAGTATTTTTTCAAAACGGAGTCTACAAGTTAAACGTTGTACACGTTAAAAGCCCAACATCTATACCAGCCAAAATTGTAAGTGAGTATCGGTCTCTCCGTAATCTATACCGTAAACAGCCAAAATTCAAAAATTTCAGCCAAAAGCCATAAGCCGCAGCTAAAACAAACAGGCCTAAAACAGGCCAAAAGTCATTCTAATTCAACAAAAGAAAGAGGAAGGAGAAAAGAGGAAATGGGGAGAGAGCAGCAGAATGAGTGAATTTTTGTGTTCTAGAAGTGAGCTTTCTGTTTCTTTGTAGATTTCATTTTGAACCATTATAAGTTAGCAAATAAAATGAATAAATGTGTAGTTGAATAGGTAGTGGGTAGATGTGTAAATAGTGTGGTTGTGGATATGTAGTTCTTTGGAGTAGTTTGTATAGGATTATAAATATTGTGGTTGTAGATATTCTTGGAGATCTATTAATTTTTCGTGGTCGTTGGTTGTAGTGCACGAATTAGTTTTAGAATATTAAATATGCTAGTTAAGTTAGAATTAATACTAATTAAAATATTACTTTTTTAGTAATTAATTATTTATGTAATTTTTAGCGATGATTTATTTATCGACCAAATGGCATAGAAGATTATTTGTGTAATTTTTTAGCTAGGATTAATTAATGTAATATTAATAAAATAATATATTATTTAAAAAAATCAAGTAGAATGTGTGTACATCCATTATTAACTATATGTGCTACGCAGATGAAGTATGCATGATAATTTCAGTTTTTACAAGACATATATGATTGCTTGCCATTCTTTAGGGTATGGCACGTTAGGGACATCCCCTCCTATGCAAGTTTATTTTTGAGTAGCGGATTTATTATTAGGTTTATTTTATGTTTATTGAATTGAATGAGTAGCTGTCGTTAACATTAGATTATTTGTCGAAATGATTGACATGTACAACTAAACACTTGGTTTTCAAAATACACTATGGAGAAGGGGTTGCACGGATGAGTGTGGAAGGAGTCAATTTGCACGATTTTCTCTCTATGACGACTAGTCTGTCAAGTGCAATGCAGCGTCCCTAGGGCACTATTATGAGATAGTTGTACTAGTTATTCTCACTAGACTATGCATTGCATGATCTGAAGTTGCATGGCGTTGCTACCTAGGTACAACAACGTACGTATGTGAGATTGGCAAAGGAGCATGGATGGCTTCTAGCCTTGCTGGCCTAAACCTTTGAGAAAGTCCCTCCAGTTTATGTGATGTAGAAAGATGCCATTGGTGGTGATGCTGAAGAAGTTGAGCAGTCCAACCAAAGTGTGTCATACTGTTTGAGTCAAGAAGGGGAGGGTGGTATCGACTCAGTCGAAGCTAAGACTATAGACCTTCCTATGGCCAAGGCGCAGAAACCCATAGAGATTGCAGATGAAGGTAAGCAAATCAAAATCATGGTGGAACGGTAGAGCTCAAAGACTATGACTATGAGGCAATGTTAGATGATGACGATTTTGATGATGAGCAAGGCGGAGGTGATCAAGCCATTCCGTCGAAGTGGAACGCATACTAATTCGATAAACTAATAGTCAGTGAAGGTGAGCAGGTGACCTGGGAGTACCGGCAAAATGAGATCATCCAAGGAGCATTTTACAAAAGTAAGGGGGTGCAGAAAGCAATCAAGTTCTATGCGGTGTCATTAAGGACATTCAAGGTAGTGAAGTTAAGCCCACATGTGTATGACGTGAAGTGTGAGATTGAGATATGCTCTTGGTGAGTCCATGCATACCAATCTATGTGGACACCCATTAGAAGTGTTCCATAATCGTTCCGTATACTTGCATGGCAATAAAGTCCATGCAATCCATGCCTTCAGGATTTGTTGCAAATATCATGTATGAAGAGATTGTGGACAACCTAGATTTTGAGCCATGGTCCATTATTCTTGAAGTAGAGTAGAAGTTCCAGTACATAATAAGTTATGATAAAGCTTGAAGGGTGAAGCAAAAGGCACTTGAAATAAGGTTTGGTATGTTTGAAGACTCTTACCACAACTTGCATAGTCTGCTCCAAGTTATACAACAAAGAAATCCTGAAACCCATGTTGATATTCTGAAACAAGCCTAGAAGTGGTTCCCTAGAAAAATGATACTTGAGCGAGCATTTTTCACTTTTGGTGTGTGTATCAATGCATTCAGATACTGTCGTTTGTTGCTTTGTGTGGATGGCACCTTCTTGACTGGTAGTACAATGGGAAGATATTTACTATAATCACAATGGATGCCAACAATTAGGTTCTTCCTATCGCACTTACATTTGTCGAGAGTGAGAACACCGATGGTTGGTTGTGATTTCTGAGGAACGTGAAAGACGATGTCGTAAGCAACCGCCCGTTGCTTTCCATCATACATGATGTACAGGCTGGGCTCGACATATGAAGCCATACGTCTAGTAATAGGCACTTGCATTGCAGGATGTCCGCCTAGAGTCTGTCCCATATGGCCACTCGACGTACAACAACTACATTGAGTGGTATAGAACATGCACTAGGATTTGGGTCTGGTGCGTCATGGAGGATCCATCAAGGCATGTTGCTAGCACGGTAGACACCTACCCTACCTTGCCAGACTTCGCCTTCCATCGCT
Organism: Dendrocalamus sinicus; assembly: GCA_036346575.1. Classification (NCBI taxonomy): domain Eukaryota; kingdom Viridiplantae; phylum Streptophyta; class Magnoliopsida; order Poales; family Poaceae; genus Dendrocalamus; species Dendrocalamus sinicus. The sequence goes on along the minus strand of CM070657.1, from coordinate 24,496,941 downwards.
CAGTTAGTAACACATAATTAATTATATTGCATTCCTTACGATCGCATTGATTCTAACATGTTTTGCTTGCCACATAGAGCGGTCTCGCTAGGGAGGTTCACGATGATTTGACCTCTCGTATGTCTCGAATCGGGGATGATAGGCTTAGAGTTGTGCTTGGCTAGATCAAGGGTAAGGCCAAGCGCGTCATCTCACTGACATCATGCAGAAGGCTGAGGAACAACGTGGTGACGATGTCGCCACGTGCTTCTGTGGTATGTGCTCGAGGGGTTAGACACGGCACACCGCGCACGTCACACACTCCCACCACACCTACTCTGGGGGACTCTTCTTGGCACCGTACTGCCCCTACTCCGTCTTAGGTAGCGTTGTGTCAAACATATTTATGCAATCTTCCTCATGAAATTATTTAGTAACAGCTGATTTTTTTTAACAAGAGCACAGTTCCACAGGATACCTCAATACACCCGGATGTACCCAAGTATACTATTCTCTTCTTGTTGCATGTGCTCTACTTTAGGAACATATTTTAATTATATCCTATCTTCCTTGCAGGACAACATACACATCTTGAGGGCTACATGGAGGACACGCCCATCCATGGGACATAGTTGGACGACAACACGATAGGCCATAGGGCATAGTCAGATGACAATGATGTCCCAGTGACGCTGGTTCACCGAGCCCCCAAAGCATCAGGCAGCCCACACCCTAGGGGGTTCACAGCTCTCTGATGCGTCAAGACCGAGCCAACTAACCTAGTAGGATGTTGTGACCCCCACACCTTCTACTGCCCAGCTAGACCATAGCATGTACCAAACCACTGGACCTACCCATCAGGTCATGCACAGTGCCAGCCTAAGGCTAAGGCCACTCATGGGGTAGCATCTAGGAGGAACCACGCATAGGTTCCTTGCAGTTAGTTGGTCCTTGTAATACATTGCTATGTATTTGCCATATTCTATGATATTCGTGATGTTATGTTCCTCTTTGTTCTAGTTTCTTTGTAAAGTTATTTTATTACATCATTTCTGCTATGAATATGAGATAGGCCCCATTCTTAGCAAGGCGACGAGTGGGTAACGGTAATACTATGCATCATGGCAAGGAAAGTTCATAGCCTTTCAGTTAGAAATGACAACACCATAGTGTCTCCTTTTTCAGCCTAAAGTAACAATACCCGACCATCCCTTTTTCAGACCGAGGTGATAGAACACTACCATCTACTTTTTGGACCAAAATGATTGCACATTGCCCCTATGTGCTTCAAGTCCATCACTCATATCGAGAGGCCTATAATTTGTCCCACGCAAAGAACCCACGTATCTCCAACACACTCCTCCAACCACAACATGGCAGACAGGGCAAGTAGCTCAAGGCGTGGGAGAGGACAACGGGCATGGACTGGGTTTCGAGGCCATGGCCCTTACATGGAAGACACACACATCTACGGTCCCTTAAACCTAAGCCAGCAAGCCCCGATCTACTGCTCGAAATCAAGGACTTCTACACCCCTAGATATCCCCTCTGTGACTACCCACACATCCCCAACCTTGGCTGTAATGCAAGCATGAACTTGATGTGGTGGTCCAGATTTCTCACGTTGTGGGATGCCCAAGATGTTGATTCTCTCGCTGCTCTCTGTTCATGGTAAGTAGTTCATTTCCTATCTATACTTCCACACGTGCATCACTTGTAATCACCTTGTCTTCCTTGCAGACTACAGATTGCATCTCACTGAATGGGTGGATCGACCGTATCCAATACCTACCTAGGTTTACATCCACACTCTTTGAATCTGCCTAAAAGAGCTGTGGGAGGAGCTATAAACTAAGAGAATCAACAACGGTGAGCTTTGTAGGTAGAGGATCATGGAGAAGAACAATAAGGAGGTGGTCCACCTCGGAAGTAACTACCACCCGTACTGCTGCTATGCCAACCTGAGTTGCAATTGCGTCTACCACTACCATGACAATCAGCCATGTCCACGCTGCCCTGATGGCCGCCACTCCATGTGGGTGCCCTATGGTGTTCCATTTTCGCCTTAGGTGCATTCACTCACAAGCCCTATTTGATCACAACCACCATGTTGTTTACATTCCATAAGGCATGTATCTTAGTTGTTGTGCGATTGGTTGGATCGTGTGTCTTGCCATTTGTACTATAGGTGTAGCTATCTATTGATGCTTCATGACCTGACAGTGTGACTAAAACACGTCATTTACTGCAGCATAACATTGATATTTCACCTTTTTTTACTGAATGTACGATAACATGCCAGCTTTTCTCAAAGATTTGAAAAACTCTCACCAGCTTGTCTCAGTGATATGATAACTCTCACTAGATTTTCTCGGTGAATTGACATCTCGCACCAGCTTTTCTTAGTGATTTGACAACTCTCACAAGCTTTTTTCAGTGATCTAATAACACACACTAGCTTTTCTCAGTGATTTGACAATGGTGTGACCTTTCCTGTGCCCAAAGATTCGCTCTCGCAGATGTGAGTGCACTTCTATTCATCAAATTTTACTCCTACAATACTACACACGGAAGTGAGTTGCCAACAAGGCGGGAACCTACTCTGATTCTTCTTGCAAGGATGCACCTATACCACCAAAGTTCACACGCTCTGTAGTGCGACTTTGGTAATCCGGCAAAGACCATTCAATCCACACATCCAAACACCATTGCCTGGATGTACTACACGTGCAGGGATTACTACATAAGTAAATGTATTGATATTTCATATTGAATGTTGCATTTTACATATTGCTAACTTTCTCTGCGCATAATGGTAGCTATCGGAGCATTGCTACTTTTTTTAATGGATTGACGACCCGGAGAAGTATGACAAGGCATTCATCCAGCAAAAATACATACTCAACTATGTAGTTGCACATGAGAATTTCACCCGTTGGAAACCTTACACCCTAGAGGACAAGCAAGGCCAAGAAGGGGGAAGACAAGGGAAAGGTGCCGATGACCCCCGATGCCCCTCCTGAATATGAGGTTATTTCGGACTCAGACAAGCCAGCAGACCGAGAAGGCAAGTATTGGGTTTTCATATACAAGGATCAATGGAGGAAGGCCAAAGCCCATACCCACAGGAGAGACAAGGGAAAGGCACATGGACCCTAATGCATAAGATATATGACTGTAATCCTGACTTCTTTTCCATTCCACAGTGTTTTCGATTCCCAAAGGCACATATTTATCTTAGATGTTGTTCGGGTTAATGGTTTGTGCATGTTGCCATTTGTATCGTAGGAGTAGTGGGACAAATATATGCACCTAACCAAACCCTATACACCGTATAATTCGCACTTTCATTATGAAGTGTTATGTCGGGCTTCAAATGGTTTACTTGAACAAAAATCATTGATACAACATAAGGTGCACTAGTCAAATTCTCTTTAATAGTTAGATACTATTTCAAAACTACTAAAACAAAAAATGCAAGAATTTTTTAAATAACACATATTTATTAAGAAAATGTATTGTTTAGAAAATTTAAAAATACAACGTGAGGATTCTGTTACCATTTCAATTGTTGACAGAATCTCCTCGTGGTTGGACGCTGGAACGGAGAGAGCAAGATGAGTGGAGTGTCCGAATTGGGGAATGTGGATTGGGAGAAAGCGAGAAGAGTAGGGTTCAACAGTGGCTGAAACACTTTAGATTCATGCGACAGTGACTTTATCGAACTGGCGTCGGCTATAGCATCGTTTTTTAGGGAACCGCTATAGCGTTCCGCGGTATTTCACCTTTGATTTGCTTGGTACTATTAGAAGTTGGTTTTGTCCTCTGGTCACCACTCGTTTTTTATCTTGTGTTCGCCACTGCCTCCTCAAAAGGAAACTTCTTTTTAAGGAAGGCTCAAAACAAAACTATTAAAAGAACAAGAAAGTAAGAAAGCATTTGGTAGCCAGCTAATTTCATTTTCACACAATAAATGTGACTCAAACATGCAGCTAAGTAAAAGATACATAAAAGTACGGATTGGTGTTGGGAAAAATGGGAAATTAGCACTCCCTGAAAGATTGTTTCGATAGGGGGATTCAGATCAAAATTCTTAGGAATCTATTCCTGATCTTAAGTTGCAAGGAATGGCACTTGCAGGGTGTCTCCCTACGTTAAGTCCTACAGTGCCCTGCCGCTGGGAGTCCTATCTGGTGGTCATGCTAGGCGGTTGATCATCCACGTTCTTGTGTTGTGGGACGGCTTTGCCTCCCGCTGTCCGCTGGTTCCTCGACGTCTATCCTGTTCAGGGTTGGGCTGTGCGGTTGGCTGCTTATGGACAGGGAGTTTTGTGCCCTCTGCTTTCAGCCCTGTTCTCTTGTGTAATTATATATATTTTGTTCGCTTACAACCAGAATATGCTTGAGGTCTCAACAAACAAGAATTTTGTTTTAGCGTAGTTTGTCCTAACTTCCTTTTGATCATTTCCTTGGAAGTGCGCACTAGCGATTTGAGCTTTAGCCAAATGCAAGGGCCTAGGAACTGATCAAGATGCCGAGACTACTACCGTGTAGCTATCAGCCGTAGTGCTGCTTTGCAGAAACACTTTCCAATATGTTTCTTCCACTAGATTAAGTGCATATGTAGATACAAAGCCTATTCTTTTTAGATTATTTCAGCTTATGGTTTATGATTTTCTTCTAACAAATAAACGGGATGACTTCTTCATCGCCATTTCGAAGCGGTTTATTGATAATCTTTTAGAATTGGCTTACGGATTTCAGTTCATTCGCACGAACACTCATACTAGGGCCAAAAGCTATAAACCTCAACCCAAAAGAACAAGCCCATATAGTTTTATTCGTCAAACCTGTTCTAGTTATCCCTGTTGCAAAGGAAAAAAAATTGTTTATCCATTTTATGCTTCCTTTCTACCCTTTGTTCGTAATAGTTCTTTCACCATTATTTGTCCTGAGTTTAGCTTCTAAACTGGATCTGCAAAGCCTTTCATTGTGTGCTAGATTTGTGAGCAGGACGAAGGGCTGGAGACAGGGGTGGCCATAATGCTAGCTTATAGCAATTGCCTACGTAAGTAGCTAATGTAAGCTTTCTTGTTTGTCTTTACCTTATTTTTCCCTGATTTCTAAATTTAATATATAATCTTTATCATTTTTGGTGGTGGTAGAACTACTGCGAACAAAACAAAAAAAAAGTCCCTGCTATTAGGCCAGGGTTTTCATATGGCATTGTTACGTATAGTTCGCCATATCCTATATTAGGTTTTCACATTTTAAGGCATTTATCATGTCCAAGTTTGACTTATGTTTCCATTATAAACATAATGCAGTACAAGAAATATATGCAGCTATGCTTCAATTCGCTCCTCCCTTTGCCGTTGCGGGACAGATAAGTGATTTATTTATCATATTTAATCATTAAAATATCCCAATATGCTTATAATGTTGGTTTGTTTCTCTTAAATTAGTTCATCCATTTATTATTGACTAGTTAGTTTTCCGTGTGTTGCTACGGATCTTTTTTGAAGAAAAAAAATCATGTTCCATGTTGTAAAACCACAAAATAAAATCATCCTCGCAGTTGGCTCATCAAATCATTCCGCCATCAATTTCTGGTCGCTGTCAGAGAGTTCTGTGTGAGCTTACAAAACTAGAGTTTCTAGGCATTACTGAGCTAACTTCTTCAAAAAATTCAGTCAATTTAGGACGTACGATGCGAATCTAACCGTCTAGATTAACACCTACCTTCCTCTCTATCTCTAGCTCTATCCTCTCCCCCCCCCCACGTTGATCCATCCATCCATGGCCGCCACCACTAGATTCCTCCTCGGGCCACTGACCATATGGTGCCTCGTCGATGCTAGTGAGGCCGACCAGCACTACGTTATCACCGCCTCCTCATCCTCCACTCATGCCTCCCCCATGCTCGTCACCATGGCCCCCTCCAATGCCTTCTCGAAGCCATGGCTTCCTACTCTTTGTCTCAGGTGTTGTAGAGACTCGAATCAGTAAATTCAGACTCTCCTGTGTATTCTGCACTAATTTAGGATCACTCTAGTGCACACAGTGTAAATATAGATGAAATATCGATCATACTATAACTTACTAAGAAAAGACTCAAATATTATTAATTATTAGAGTTGCGACCTTATGACCAAGCTTACAGATAATAGCATGAAAGACTTAAGAAACTTGTAGAGAAAAACAAAAAATAAGCGTAGTAGCCATTCGACATGCTCATAGGCAATTGACTAGGGAGCGAAGTCCTAATCCTCCAAGTCGTCGACGAAACCTCCTTCAAATTCATCTGTCTGATCTTGCTCTTCTTCAGCAACTGAGCAAATATGAATATAGTCGTGAGTACATAGAATACTTAGCAAGTCATTTATAACAAAGATGCAATATAGTATGCAAGATTTACCAAAGGATGGTTAAGTGGTTATTTTGCAGAAACAATAATTTAAAGTAAATATAATAAATAGATTGAAAACACAATTTTGAAAAGGACGTATATAAATAATTAATGAATCAAAGGATTGAATAAACCACAAGTGAACTACCCATTCACTTCCCAACCAAAGTTCTTTCCAACCAACTAGGATTTTTATGAAAAACCTGCTCCTAGTGTGAAATCACCGAGCATTGTCCATGACCAGGGACACGGCTATTTGAATAGTTTTATACTCTGCAGAGGTTGCATAACTTTACCCACAAGGCATGATAATCTCATATTACCACACGATTAACACACTTCCTTTGGTGTGCGGTGGAGAAATCATGATAAGACCTTTACAATACTTAATCTCAACCTGGGTCCACCTCGTTAATGTTTCACCGTCGAGTAGATAAATCCCCTAGTCAATAATTACCCCCTCTTATGCCAATGTGGATCTATGACTAAGGCCAAATTACATTCATCTCAATGATGACACCAAAATTGAAACATCACAAATTAATCAGCTAGGTCCATCCCATACTAGACATGTAGTTTGTATGATAAGGCTCAGATCAATAGCGCATAAATTTAAGTCCTTAGACATTACCCAGTGAAACATCCATATCCCTGAAGTGCTAACCACACTTCTTTTACTACACGATCATTCGTCCAAGTGAAAATTATTTTGTATAACCAACACTAATGGCACTACCCATGCCAAGGTGTACAAATGTTATAACTATGGCTGACCACCATGATTCAATATCTCATTAAGTCAATATTAATAATTTTATTATATGTGATGATAAACCCAGCGTAACTATAAGCACGGCTAAGCAATTTAAACATACAATCCATATGACAACTAATATTGTATCACTAGATAAATATCCATCCTATTGTGACAATGGAATCACGACATTCAAATTATCAAGGAGGAATTAATCAAATGAGTCATTAACTACCAATACAAAGGTTTTATAATAAAATAGTGATGCATGATAGTTTAAAACATAATATATTTGAAAACTAGATTTAACATGATCAAAAGACATGACGTGCCTTGGCCTTACTCAGTTACTAATTTCTTGATCTTTTGTCCCTACTTCTGCTCCTTCAAAGACGTGATCTAACGAGAGAGAAAACGAACGAGGCACAAATAAAATTTAAATGAACTCTAAAAACTTCAAAACTATAACCAAAAGGTAGAACTCAATTTTATATGAATTTATGAAAAAAAAAAATCGGATTTGATCATTTCCTTGGAAGTGCGCACTAGCGATTTGAGCTTTAGCCAATGCAAGGGGCTAGGAACTGATTAAGATGCCAAGACTACTACCGTGTAGCTATCAGCCGTAGTGGTGCTTTGCAGAAACACTTTCCGATATGTTTCTTCCACTAGATTAAGTGCATATGTAGATGCAGGACCTATTCAGTGGCGGACCCAGGATTTTACCAAAGGGTATGCCGCACCAAAATATTCATATGCAATTCGGTAAAATTATTTGCCAATTCGGTAAATAATTGTAAAATTTGCACCGTAATTCGGTATACAGGCACTAAATAATATGATAAGTCTTAAATTTAAGAATTAAGTTGGAAACTTGCACAAATTATAATATAAATAGTTCAAACACCATACTAATAGTCTCAAATATACATGATCTTACGAATATGCTTCTCACTTCTATTCTAATTTCTCTTTCAAAACCAATGGATAATGTTCGTTTGGATTGTCCGTGGTCATAGAATCCATTTATCTACAAGCTGATAACATACATGGCCAAACCTTTTGATCAATTTTTTTAGTTAACAGAATCTATGAATAAATAATAACCAAGCAGACAAAATATGTCATCCCAATATTTTACAGAGTAATGATTTATTTAGTCTACCTCTTTCAAACCAAATTATATGGAGAACACAAATAACCCTCACCTACACGATATACGTATATACCCTTTTTTTGCACTGCAACACATAAAAAACTCCAATTCTAGTCTCATATACAAGCAGATTATGCTCATAAGAAGCTCTGGCGTATCTGTAAAAGATAGCAGAGGCCTCTCATTCATTCTGCAAAATAAGCTCTGCGTTTGACATAAGCTTAAACTTAGTTGGATGCAATAGGAAGCTAAAGATTAGGGTACACCAAATGACCAAACAAGCCTTAGATGTCATATTGGTGATCTTAATTGTACATATGGCATGCATTGTTTTCAAATTTCAACTTGGGGATTTAGAATAAGATTGTGAATAAAGAAATCAACTCAGTGATTGACATATTCAACATTTCATAAGTTCATAACAAGCCTGCCTATTTACTAAGTACTAAGATGAAACAAAGTTTATCACAGGAATCTCAAGCAAAAGAGTTCCTTCTTTAAATATATATACTTCACTAAATCCAAAAGAGGCACCGGTTCATTAGGAGGTCAGATTCTGTTTGTACTTCAAGATATGCATTTACTATACAGCAAGAAATGGTTCTCATGTACACTATCATGGGAACATAACTTGGATGTTCTAGTTAAATAGTTACCTCTCTGCCCTCAAAATCCCAAAACCCTCATAGATCAGTTCGTTGCTAGTAAGCCCCACATTTCACCACCAGAGAAACTAAGCATGTACTAATTTCACATTCATGTTCTTCTTTCACCACCAGAGAAACAAAGCATGTATCGATTTCACATTCATGTTCTTTCAAAGACAAGAGAAACTAAGCATGTACTAATTTCACATTCATGTTGTTGTTTCAAAGCTCAAACCAGCATTTATGCACTATTAGCGGGCAATATTTATCTCATACTCCAATAGTATCCCCTTAAACTACTCGGATGACTAAAATCGCAAGCGGTACCACATTGTAAGTAATCCAATCCCCAATATCACTACCTATCTCCGAGCAGCTCAAGCGAATCTCCGCCCAATCAACTCATAAATCACATAAATAGGCATACCACTACACCAAGCAAACTCCTTTGCATGACAAAAGGCATACCACAGTACCAAGCTAACCCTTTCCGTGGCAAATTAAGGCACGAGCAACACCGATTGCTGAAAACAAGGAGAAGGCCAAACCGAACCAACAATACCTTGCGGAGGCGGTGGCGAGCTCGCCATGGTGAAGTTGGCTGCGCGAGAGGGGCATGTTGATGTTGTTCTTGAACTTGTATAGGTGGGCGTTCTTACGCACGTACTCGGTGAACCGGGCGCCGCCAAAACACCACCGGAAAAATCCCAGCCACGAAACCAACTAGATCGGGTCGGATCGAGAGGCCAAGACACCGGACTAGCGGCGAGCCTTCGAGAAAAGTTAGATGGCTGGGGAGGTCTTACCGGTCGCCGGGCTCGCCGGAGGCGCCTAGGACCGCCGTAACACTGAGGATCGAGTCATCGAGGCGGCGCGTGCGGCTAGCGGCAGGCGAACCGTCAGCAGGGCAGCGCGCCGGTACTGCACTTCTGTTGGGCCCCAGGGTATGCCGTGGCCCAACCGGTATACCCTGTGGGTCCGCCCCTGGACCTATTCTTTTCAGCTCATTTTAGTTTATGGCTTATGACTTCTCTCTAATAAATAAACAGGGCGGCTTCTTCATCACCATTTTGAAGTGGTTTATCGGGATAGTGTTTTAGAATTAGCTTATGGATTTCAGTTCGTTCACACGAGCACGAGCACTAAGGCCAAAAACCATAAACCTCAGCCCAAAAAAACAAACCCATATAATTTTATGCGTCAAACCTGTTCTAGTTATCCCTGTTGCAAAGGTAAAAAAAATTGTTTATCCGTTTTATGCTTCCTTTCTACCCTTTGTTCGTAATAGTTCTTTCACCATTATTTGTCCTGAGTTTAGCTTCTAAACTGGATCTGCAAAGCCTTTCATTTCATGGTAGATTTGTGAGCAGGACGAAGGGCTGGAGACAAGGGTGGCCATAAGAGCATGTACAATGCAGGTGCTTAGAGAGATCCTTAGTAATAAAAACTGATTTTTCTTGCCACATAAGATAGATAAGGTGCTTATTTTGAAGCACCGATGCTTAAATAAGCATCGGTGCTTAGTAGGTGCTTATGTGTATAACTATATCTATTAATAGATAATATAGCATCTAAGCACCCATGGAAGAGAGATGCTTGCATTGGAGGAAATAACTTTTGCATGGGTGCTTGATGATGTGGCTATATTCTCTCTCTTTAAGCATTCATATATAAGCATCTTGTATTGTACATGCCCAAATGCTAGCTTATGGGTGCGTTTGGTTTTGAGGCAAAGTGGGATGGGATGGGGTCATCCCTGTTTTCTAGGACGAGGTGGCCCCTGTCGCTGTTTGATTGAATGGATGGGGCGAGCCCCTTTTTTTGTTTGGTGCAAAGGATGAGTGAAGGACGAGGCCGCCCCAGTTTTTGTTTGGATGAATGAATATGGACACATTGATCTTTACCCCATATATATATATACAAGTTTACATACACAAAAATCATTCCAATTGAGCTTAGGGTTGACATTGGGCACTATACCTTTCGGTCGCCGAGCAGGGAGCGCGCGCGTGGGGGAGCTCGGCGGGAGCGCGCGTGGGGGAGCTGGTCGTCACCGATCGCCGAGACGCCGAGCAGGAAGCGCGCGCTTACGGGAGTTCGGCGGGAGCGCGCGCGTGAGTTCAGCGGGAGCGCGCGCGTGGAGAAAGCCAGGCGACGCGGGAGCGCGCGCGCGGGAAAAGCGGCGCGAGGCGGGAGCGCGCGCGCGGGAAAAGCAGCGCGCTGCTGGCTGCTGCGGGTGAGCGCTGGGGGTAGCGCCATCTGCTGGATTTCGGGGGACGGGGGCACCCCCGAATCTGAGCGAATATTCGGAGGTGGCTGCCCCTGCCTCCCTGTGACTCCCATCCAAACAGTGATTCCAACGGGGCCGCCCCATTCCATCCATCCTAAAGCAAGAAACCAAACACTCCCTATAGCAATTGCCTACGTAAGTAGCTAATGTAAGCTTTCTTATTTGTCTTTACCTTTTTTCCCCCTGATTTCTAAATTTAATATATAATCTTTTTCATTTTTGGTGGTGGTAGAACTACTGCGAACAAAAGCAAAAAAAAAAGTCCCTGCTATTAGGCCAGGGTTTTCATATGGCATTGTTACGTATAGTTCGCCATATCCTCTATTAGGTTTTCACATTTTAAGGCATTTATCCTGTTCAAGTTTGACTTATGTTTCCATTATAAACATAATGCAGTACAAGAAATATATGCAGCTATGCTTCAATTCGCTCCTCCCTTTGCCGTTGCGGGACAGATAAGTGATTTATTTATCATATTTAATCATTTAAATATCCCAATATGCTTATAATGTTGGTTTGTTTCTCTTAAATTAGTTCATCCATTTATTATTGACTAGTTAATTTCCCATGTGTTGCTACGGATCTTTTTTGAAGAAAAAAATCATGTTCCATGTTCTAAAACCATAAAATAAAATCATCATCGCAGTTGGCTCATCAAATCATTCCGCCATCAATTTCTGGTCGCTGTCAGAGAGTTCTGTATGAGCTTACAAAACTAGAGTTTCTAGGCATTATTGAGCTAATTTCTTCAAATAATTTAGTCTATTTAGGACGTATGATGCGGATTCAACCATCTAGATTAACACCTACCTTCCTCTCTATCTCCAGCCCTATCCTCTCTCCCCCCCCCCACGCTAATCCATCCATCTATGGCCGCCACCACTGGATTCCTCCTCGGGGCACAGCCCATATGGTGCCTCGTTGGTGCTAGTGAGGCCCACCAGCACTACATCATCACCGCCTCCTCATCCTCCACTCATGACTCCCCCATGCTCGTCACCACTGCCCCTCCAATGCCTTCTTGAAGCCATGGCTTCCTATTCTTTGTCTCAGGTGTTGTAGAGGCCTGAATCAGCAAATCCGGACTCTCCTGTGTATTCTGCACTAGTTCAGAATCACGCTAGTACACACAGTATAAACATAGATGAAATATCGACCATACCACGACTTACTAAGGAAAGACTCAATTATTATTAAGAGTTGTGACCTTATGACCAGGCTTACAGATAATAGCATGAAAGTCTTAAGAAACTTGTAGCAAAAAACAAAAAATAAGCGTAGCAACCATTCGATATATCCACAAGCAATCGACTAGGGAGCGAATTCCTAATCCGCGAAATCGTCGACGAAACCTCCTTCAAATTCCTTTGTCTGATCTGGCTCTTCTTCAGCAACAGAGCAAATATGAATATAGCCATATGTACATAGAGTACTCAGTAAGTCATTTGCAACAAAGATGCAATATAGTATGTAATACTTACCAAAAGATGGCTGAGTGGTTATTTTGCAGAAGCAATAATTTAAAGTACATACAATAAATAGATTGAAAGTGCAATTTTGGAAAGGATGTATATAAATAATTAATGAATCAAAGGATTGAACAAACCACAAGTGCACTACCCATTCACTTCTTAACCAAAGTTCTTTCCAACCAACCAGGATTTTTATGAAAAACCTGCCCCTCGTGTGAAATCACCGAGCATTGTCCATGACCAGGGACACAACTATTTAAATAGTTATACACTCTGCAGAAATTGCACAATTTTACCCACAAGGCATGATAATCTCGCATTGCCACACGATTAACACACTTCCTTTGGTGTGCGGTAGAGAAATCATGACAAGGCCTTTATAATGCTCAATCTTAATCTGTTTCCGCCTCACTAAGGTTTCGCTGTCGATTTGGTAAATCCCCTAGTCGATAATTACCCCCTCTTACGCCAATGTGGATCTATGACTAAGGCCAAACCACATTCATCTCAATGATGGATCCGAAATTAAAATATCATAAATTAATCAGCTAGGCCCATCCCATACTGGATATATAGTTTGTATGATAAGGCTCAAATTAATGGTGCATAAATTTAAGTCCTTAGACATTACCAAGGTGAAATATCCACATCCCTGAAGTTCTAACCACACTTCCTCCCTTTACTGCATGATTATTCGTCCAAGTGAAAACTATTTGGTATAACCAACACTAATGGCACTACCCATGCTAAGGTATACAAATGTTATAACTATGGCTGACCACCATGATTCAATATCTCATTAAGTCAAAATTAATTAATTGATTATGTGTGATGATAAACCCAACGTAACTATAAGCACGGCTAAGAAATTTAAACGTACAACCCATATAACAACTAATATTGTATCACTAGATAAATACCCATCCTATAGTGATAATGGAATCACGACATTCAAATTATCAAAGAGAGATTAATCAAATGGGTCATTAACTACCAATACAAAGGTTTTATAATAAAATAGCAGCGCATGATAGTTTAAAACAAAATAATATATAACATATTTGAAAACTAGGTTCAACATGATCAAAGGACATGACTTACCTTGGCCTTGCTCAGTTACCAATTTCTTGATCTTCTGTCCCTGCTTGTGCTCCTTCAAAGACATGATCTAACGAGAGAGAAAATGAACAAAGCACAAATAAAATCAAATAAAATTCAAATGAACTCTAAAAACTTCAAAACTAGAATCAAAAGGTAGAACTCAATTTTATATGAATTTAAGAAAAAGAATCGGGTCAATCAGAGCTAGGACAGAGAAGAATGGGCTCTCAAAAATTTTAAATCTAAAGAAAAAGAAAAATAGAATTTGCTGAAATTACTTTTCTAAAGGAAATCCTAATTATGATGTCATCACTGATGCGGCAGGCTGACTGGGCATCTAGGCTGACGTGGCACAAGACATGGCATGACACGTGGCCCTTAGGGCTGAGGTGGGCAGGGTGACGTGTCATGACATGTGGCAGCTACCGTGGCGTGATGACGTGGTACAAGGGATAGCTCGGGTGATGATGTGGCACACATAGCATGACATACAGCGACATGTGAACCTAGGGCTTGTGTGGCAACTGAGGTGGCGTGCTGACGATGCTCGGTCCATAGGTCTACACCACAATGGATCTGACATGCGGGACCCGTCTAGGATAGAGTCGGATTTGGGATGGGTCGTGCCCTTGTTATCCACGAGGTATGCCTTGGAAATCATGTAAACGAACCTAACTGCTCATGTAACAAGCCGAAGCTGTTACACAAGCCCTGCTCTCATGTCCTCGTTGTATGCGGGACTGTGGGCATGGATCCTTCAAACTTTATGTCTGAGTACTTCTTCAAGGAGAGTGTGATGCATGCATGGTGTGGTGAGCTCAGGGGGTTCAGGGTTGTGGGGAACTTCACCACTTGGATATTGTAGGGAGGATTTAGATTCCGGATGTTGACATGCTGAATGGTGGGAAGGTTAAGCGATAGAGCCGGTGTATTACAAATGATATAGACAAAGCACAAGCCGAAACACCTAGTGCACGCTGCAGGTGATGCGGTCGAGAGGGGCACATAGCTAGACGATGCAAGGCACCTGTTGATCAGTAGGCAGACCGGCATGGTTTCTACAACTAGTTGTTGGAGAGTATAAATAATTGTTCGTTGTAATCTATACTTTGTTAGTTGGTAGTTTTAACGTACGTACTATCGTTCTAACTGTATCGAACATTGCGTGTACCATTTGTACAACTATTATGGTATTTCCCCCTTTTCCATACTGTAGAAAGTATTGTGTTGATAACATAGTATTGTTTCGTTTGTTTATTTACAAGTTCTATTTATTATTGCTCTACATTCAATTTTTTTTATTTTGCATAAATGCTAACTTGAATTCACTTTGCATGTGTGACTCGTGAGCTTCACAGATTGGACTGGCTTTATGACCTGTTGGACGAGCACATCGACCAGCTTCATCATGCTTCCCGTCGTGTCCCGCCTCCAGGGAGTGCAAAGGAGGCGGCTGACTTGGGGGTGGTCCGCACACGCACACCGCGAGTGGCCTGGAGGCTAGACCCACATTGGATAGCCAGGTTTATACTCCCGCAGTGTTGTATTCTTGCCTTACAAAGGTTGCGTACTGACCTTTTTTACTTCGTAGGTAGAGCGATGCCGGGCTACTCCCTCTCGGCCAGATGGTGCAGGTCACCGACAAGGACGGACCGGCCTTGCCTGCGGGTGGGGATGACGGCGCGGAGCAATCGCGATGCTTCCCCTTCGATTGCTCCCTGCTGACAGCTTTGGTGGACTGCTGGCAACCGGAGACGCACATTTTCTACTTCCCATTTGGGAGATGGCATCTACTCTACAGGACGTCTCCTTGCTGCTCAGCCTTCCGATCGTGGGAGGTGCTGCCTCCTACTGGAGGCCTCGGTTGACTGGCGCGCAGACCACTTGGATAGGTTCCAGGGAGTTCTTTCACCTGGGGCCGAGGAGTACACATGAGGAGGTGGTGCAGGCTTTCCATCGTGTGCAGACCTTCAGTGCACGTGTCGTCGCCTTGTTGTCGTGCACTAGGCTACTGGAGGTTAGCACACCTGAGTCCGGTGCCCACATGGTGCGTCCATTGGGGCCATCCCGTCCGGCATGGCACCGTGCGGGGTGTTCTGCATGACCACGTCCTACACCACCTTAGCCTAACGAGGCCGGGGGGTTAGGCTAGGCACGCCACCCTACACCGCCAGCGCAGCAGTTTGGGAATCCTCTGTCTCCGTACTTCTCCGACTTCCCCCACGCAGGGACATACGGCGTACCATACGTCTCTCCAGACGGTTTTGAACACGCCATAGCGCTAGCCGAGGATACGCTTTGCCTCGGTCTCCCCAGGCCAGGACGATATGGACCAGTATTTTTTGGACTAGGCCGGCCAGGCTACGGGCTCGGTACCTCAGGCCACACTCCCGGAGGTTCTCTCTGGAGCATAGCTCAACAGTGCACCGGTGGTCACACAGGCGGCACTACAGCCTACTACTTTAGGACGTGTGCGATGGTCTCCTGACCGTCTTACCTTGTCAGGGCACTGACACCCAGCACTGAGGAAGACGGCCAAGCGGGGCCGTACGGGAGGACGCGAACGCGGAGACGGAGGGGGCCAGGGTGGCGAAGGAGGGGTTGGGGATACCGTTGCAGGGAATAGTGATGATTGTACATTTGTTGTTCATGTACTACTTACATTTCTTACTAAGTGATATTTGCAATAATGTTTGCAACACTGTTGTGATCTTAGTTGTACTTCTCTTTACGATGTTTGTTTGTTCAATTCGTGTCGATGCTCGTACCACTCAATTAATGGCAACCGCACTGACACATTCATCACTCGAGCAGTGCACTGAATTAATGGCAAACGCACCTGCGAGATCTGGGAGGAGCGCTGCAACGCTGAGCAAACCGAGCGTATACATCGGGAGACGAAAGCTCATCTCAAGTCGTACACGCGGAGGGAGCGCGAGAAAAAGAGGGAAATGGCGGCTAAGGCAAAAGAGGCCACCGAGTTTAATGCCGAGCTTGCAAGGAAAGGGAAATGGCCACGGTCCACACAGTAGGTTGACCGTCCCGCAATAACTAGTCCCATGAAGATCAAATTTAGTTCCATTCTAAAAAGGCGCATATATATCGTAGGAGCAGTTCGGCTTGTTCAATCGTTCATGAAGTCTTTCTTATGCATGTAACCAAACCCTACATGACGTGTTATTTCCAACTTTACTATGAAGTTTACTTTAATTCGGACAAGAATATTCTCTCGCCTTTTCGTATTTAATTATTCACGCATCAGGTCATCCAACAATATTAACAAACAAATTCTCCTCCGTGTACGAATTTTCGGTTACATCACAATATCACTTACCTTCATACTTACCAATCATTGTTATTTCAATCATTCTCAAAAAAAATTCACAAAATTTCTTGTACTACAACAACATACGATGATCGCAAACTGTTATTGCCAATCTAACAGCTTGTCCACCATTTATAATTTACGAAAATCACAAATAGATCAACCAACCAGATGGCTCCTTTGCGGTCGCTGAACAGCCGGGCAACTGTAAATGTGGTTGCTTAGCAGCTCACCCAGCCATTGGGCGACTGGAACCTGTCGCGCGGCCGTTGGGCGATAGGCTCCAGTCGCCCAATAGTTAGGCGACTAATAGTCATTTCTGTAAAAAAAATGTTCGCGCAGGTATATTTCTGTTATTTCAAATAAAATATGAATTGTTTATTAAAAAAATTCTCAAGGTCACTGTCCCTCAGCTGCATTCGTTTCTTCTGAAGAATGGTTCATTGCCCGTGATGATAGGCTACACAGCAGGACTGGCAATAGTCGGTGCCAAGGCGTGCAAAAGCGACCTCACCTATCAATCTGACTTTCCGACGTGTGCTAGCATAAGCAATTAAGCATGTCCTGTTGCAGCGATGTTTACTTGTTGCTTGGTGCCGCCCATATCCTGCCCCTAAAGTTTTATGGTCATGTAAATGTATCAACGCACATTTTGCTTGGGGATTAGATGCGCGTCAATGTTATAAGGGTCCCTACAGCTGTGCGGTCGAGGTGTAGCAGAAGTGGATCGTGCGGAGGTAAAACTAATGCAACAAAGGACCTGAAAGCACGTAGATATTAGTGACAAATCCTCAAATACACATCTTTTGCAATGGCAAATACTCAAATCCCCCCCATAACATTCTGTCTAGGGACAGCAATGGAGCTACTCCCCACGGGGATGCCCTCTCAAGGATTGCCACTAAGCATAATGTAGGACTTAAGTGTTAACAACACAAGTTCACAAAATAAAATAAACTTTAAACAGAATCTTTTGTACACGAAACTTCAAAATCTTGGGAGTCCAATAACATGTCAACACATAATCACTATTTTTGCAAAAGAATGCTAACAGCTGTCGCATAGCCTCTGACCTTCTCAAGGATACGCACCGTGAAATTCGGCGGACACAAGACCGTTCTAAGTTGGCAACAAGTTCTAGCATCTAATAACATCACAAGCAAATCCTATTCCACTGCTCTTCTATACTAACCTGTTGCTATTGCAAAGAACATTTTCTACATTACAACTGTCAATTGCAAGGGTCAATTAATGAGATATCCACATTCCCGTCCGACTGCCTGTGAAATCTGCAACCTACGAAGAATAGTCAACTGAGAAAGCAAGCCTATGTTGCTTTTGCTGTGCGTTTTCTCCAGACGCTCTGCACATTCAACACAGAACAATAGAAGAGAAATCATAAGATGAAAAGATTAGAAATCCAGTGTTGGATTCAGGCTCAGAGCACGGTGATGTGCTTACAAGAGTTTCATTGTCAGATTCCTCCTTGCTGTTCAAACTATGGCCATCAGGCTTTTCCTCCTCTTTCAGCTCCACACCTTCTTCGAACTCTTTCTCTGGCTTTTCTTTCTCAACTGAGCTAACTGTTACTTCTTTCTCCTTGTGGCCATCTGGGGTAATAGAACAGTCACGCGCTAAGCTCACTTATGAAGAAAATGGCATGCATATTATGAACAAACAATGGGCTCATAAAAATCAACCCTAAACAACCATACCAGCTTTTACATCTTTGTCAGAATCTGAGCAAGCAAGAGAACTGGATGAATCTGAATCATTAACGCCACTGTCACTGGTAGCTTCGACAGACTTTTTACCTTCTGACGTCTTTCTACGTTTGTTTTTTGGCAGCCCTTGTGGTTTGCTTTTCCTCTTCGGAAGTGAGGGCCTATGAAAGATAGATTAATCAGATGAACTGCGCCGACGTCCTGAAGTCTGATCATTAGATATGGACTTACCTCTTTTTTGACTTCTGTTGGTTAGGCGAAGTTTGCTTGCTGCTGGTAGTTCTCATCTCCTGTGCTCTGCAAGGTGTGATACAGATCAAACATGTAGGGATGACCACAATAAGGATTAAGCATGAAATACTCAAAGGCCTTCAATATTACATTGAATGAAGAGAGGTATAGTAACATTTAGTCTGACTAGAAAACTATAAAAACTACCTGTTACATCTGAAAAAAAATCATATGATGGTATTAGTATTATCGACTTCTGGGCTAAGTGCAAGATATAGGCTGAAAGAGTAATTTATCTCAATTTTTAAGTTATTCATTTTTCTTTGATGCTTTGTGCCTCAATGATATTTTCTTTGATGCTTTGTGCCTCAATGATCCTGTACCATATTTTTTCCATATGTTCAACTACAGTAGATCTGAAGTAAAAAAGGAAACTCCAGCTTACCGTCCTTGGTTTGTCCCTGGATGATCCTTCTTTTGCAGCTGCAATAATTTATTGAACTATAATGAATTAAACATCATCTTCAAGGTTAACGAGACATTTTCTAGGAAAGAATTAACTACTCTACCTTTACTGCTGGATCAATACTTTCAATCATTTTCCACTTTTCTTTAGCCAAGTTAAGCACTTCAACATCTCCGTCATCATATAGCACCTATGCAGAGAAAAACAGTCATATTTAGTATATCTGGTACAGTTACAGCTACAAACTCCTACCAATCTGAACTAAAATTATCAATGATACACTGTTGCATTATGTGATGTTGATTACTTGATGCTATGGAGAACTAAAAAGTTGCTATTGTGACCAAGGTTCCAAATCTCGCTACCAGGGTAAATCCTGCAGGGGGCTCGGTAGCGGTTACCGGCCAGTAACGGAAAAACTGGCCCGTAACCAGAAAAAACTGGTCGAATTTCACACGTCAAAATTTGAATTTGAAATCGGTAACCGGAAAAACCGGCCAATTACCGCCCAAAAAACCGGAGAAAACCCGTTAAAAACAAAAAAAACCTCTAAAAACCGATTTTTCAAATTGGAAATTGGAAATTCGTAACACATTCATGGCAAAAAACATAAAGTCAAGAGCGCGGAAGGTGCATAGATCTTTCTAATGCATTCCATTAGTGTCAAACAATGTAAACATCATTAGGGAAACTTTTATATTCAAAATTTGGAAATTCCTAATACATTCATGGCAAAAAGTATGAAGTCAAGCACAGGAGGTGCATACATCTTCCTAATACATTCCATTAGCGTTAAACAATGTAAATATTATTAGGGAAACTAACTTTTACATTCAAAATTTGGAAATTCCTAATACATTCATGGCAAAAAGCATAAAGTCAAGCACGGAAAGTGCATGCATCTTCCTAATACATTCTATTAGTATTAAACAATGTAAACATCATTAGAGAAACTATTTTTTACATTCGAAAGTTTAAATTTGAATTAAAAAAAAAAAACGGTTTTTCCCTCCCGATCGGCACCGGTAAAACCGGTTACTGACGGTAACCGGCCGGTTACCTCCGGGATTTGGAACATTGATTGTGACTTTGTTAGCCCCAAGTATTCTATATAGGGCATGTTCTTTTAAGTCAAAAGCTGGCGGCTTTTGACTTTTGCTACAGTACTTAACTTTCAAACAGAGCATTTTCTCAAGATGTGGTTTACAAGTTAAACGATCTACACGTTACAAGCCCAACATCTGTACCAGCCAAAATCACAAGTGAGTATCTGTCTCTCCGTGATCTGTACCGTAAGCAGCCAAAATTCAAAAATTTCAACCAAAAGCTATAAGCCGCAGCCGAAAAGAACAGGCCCATAAATACGTCCAACACAATAAACCTTTTTAGCAACAACAATTTAAAGACAATGTTAGGCAGAATGGAAGTCATAACAAATACGGTCAGCCATCTTCATAGAATAGTCAAAAATGATAAAACGCAAAGCACTCAATTGCTTTTCATGCTTGTACTTATAACAATAAAATGAATCAAACAAATACATCATATCGATACTAATTAATGCATCATTTGAGGGAACTTACCGTATGTCTTTTCTTTGCTGAATCATAAGATTGCACGACACCTTCATAAAATCTAATACAAAATACGATCCATTAAAATCAAGGCCACCTTCAGAAATAAGATAATAACAAATGTTCATTGTTAAGGATTACACAAACTTGAGTACTTACTTCTTATCCAAAGGCCACCAAACTTTTATTCTGTGTCCTACCAAGTCTGCACTGCTTGAGTCATGCGTTGAGCACTGCATGCATTAATTAACTCTTAGCACAGACGTAGAAGGACTTGCACAAAGTAGAATACCATTAGCGCACATATACTTACTTTCAGGGATGTTAATTTACAATGTTGTGTAGAGCATGTTAATAGATCGGTGCTACTTACAGAATAAAAGAAAACCATAGAGATTACCTTTGCTAAACCAGAAATCAATTTTGGCTTCTGCCTTTTGAGCGACCCATTTAGGCTTCCCAATTCAGCGGTTCTTTTAGTACTTTCTGCATCAGCAGACTTCTGGAAGAGTGCAACAAGCATGACAAATCAGAACCTGAACTTTACCCATAGGTCCCATACATACGTACCACAGGGATGGAAAGAAATTACCTTTGGACTACTACTCATGACTTCAGTACGGGATTTCTTAGCACCTTTTTTCCCTTCGGATACAGGTGTTTTGGTACTAGTAGGCGATGCTACCAACTCTGTATCATTTGAGTCATCTCTGCCTTTCTCCAACTTCAACTTATTTTCCAAGGAGTTATTGGTTTCATCGGCGCTGACAGAATGAAGTAGAAGCTCATCACTGTTTTTATGGCCTTTCGCTGAGTGTGGTCTACTCTTAGAGACTGATCTTTTGCGTTTTGGTGTCGAAAAATCTACTGGCTTTTCATTGCTCTCTTTCATATCCATCCGCCGCTTCTTTGGTTTGCTCTTTTCCAATTCTCCTAAATTTCCTTGGTTGACCAAGTTTATTTCTCTTACCAATCCCAAGACATCATCATCTTTTCCAGCATTTACTGAACCTGATGGTGCCTTCTGCTTTCTCCCCGTCTTTTTTGCTCGAGATTTAAGAATTTTGACAATTTTCCCTAGAGGAACTTCATTACCAAATTCATCAGTCTGATCTATGAGCATCATATCTTTGGGAGATTCAACCTGGAAGGACACAAAACCCAATAGAAGTCAAGGTCCAGTAGATGATTGTAGCTGAATCATAATATGGACTGCTAAATATGTATTGTGTACCTCAGCATCTTTTGCTGTCATAAGAGACTCAAAGTGGGCCAGTACCTTCTCACATCCCAACCACATCTGCTCATCACTCTCCTACACAATGTCAGATAAATTATCAATATCAGAAGCCTAAAAAAGATGAAGCAATAAATTCGTTGTTTAGACGAACTATCAGACGATTCTTAAAACAAATGGGTTGCTTAATGCTTTGTAGAGACTAGAGAACATACCACAGAATTTTCATTTTGGTCATTCTGAACTGGCACATAAAGTTGAGCAGGCAATGGAACCACTTGAATTTCTGATACATTTATCTGGTCTTCACATAACCTCTTTGCAATAAGAATACCAAGATCACATATAGCATGCAGAGTCTGCAAACAGCATATCTCATCTTTAATTCATACTTAATAGCAAGCAAGACGATTATGGTACAGCAGCAAATATATAGAAACAATCAAACAATACACTCAAAACAGCTTCCTACCTTGGTCTTATTTAAATCAACCACGTCGTGAGAACATTTGACACTTCGGAATATAGATAATATTGTTGTGAAGCTCTCCTTTTTCATGCCTGGAACACTATGCTGCAAACCTTCTTCTCCCAGGAGAGTTGAAAGAAGCAGATGCAATCGCCTGGAAAGAGCTTTTTGATAAATATGCATACGCAAACATGCAACAATTTCAGGTAGAAGAAGCAAGAAAAAAATTTGGTGTTGATTTCTTTTGTGTCAGAACAGCACATATTACAAAACAAACTAGAGTCCGCTAAGAGCCCTTACATTAACAGCCAAAGGTGCATCGTTTGAATTGAACCCCTTAAGTCTTACTCTCTTATTAGCAAACACTTGGCTCTAATTAACCTTTACCGTAACAAATCCTTCACATCTCTGAAGGACGCTTTAGGGGTTGGCCATTTAACTTTTCAGGTACATAGTTAGAATGTGAAATTCATTGACAGCAACATTACATTTTATGTACACAAAGTAATTAAGATGTGCAATTACCAAGCAGTACTACGAAGAAAATTAGAATGATATAACAATGAGAGAACAGTATCATAAGAGCTATTATCAGGTACCAGCAAAATGTTAATATCCTTTGACGGTATTCCTCCATGTGAGGGCATCAAGCAAATATGAAATTATATATGGGTAAGACAAGCAAATTCATGATAACAAGCAAGAGAATAATATCGTAAGAGCTATTATCAGATACCAGTAAATTGGACCAAGTGCTTTGACATCCTCATATTCCTCAATGTTAGGGCACGCAGGGTCATGAACAAGGACATGAACCAAATAGGAAATTATATATTCTGGGTAAGCCGTGAGCAAATTCATATCTGCTTGGACAGAAAGTTGACGCATCTTAACTTGTTGGCATATTTGCGCCACCTCAATTAGGTTGTGCTTGAACTAAGAAAGGAAAGGAAACAATTGAAACATATTAGAATCAATAAAGTAATGAAAATTAATTGATTATCGTGTTTAGAATATGAACCTCTTCGTACTGTGGGGCATGATAATCATCCATGCCTAACAAGAAGGCGCATGCATATTTTGCATCCAAGGCCCTCTCCTTGATATATTGATGTACTTTACTGAGAAACAATTTCCTCACCTGATGAAAATCATCCTGGAAATGAAAGTAAATATAAATCTCCAAAGAAGATGGTGCATACAAGTGAATCAAATGAAAGAAACAATGAGAAAGCTGCTAAGCTGCATCATCCCCAAGACATACCTGTGAAATCCTCAGAGTCAAATAAAACACATCAACAGGCACTTTGTGGTCCCATTGTCTTGATAAGCGGAGAACAGCTTTCGCTGCTGCGAGCCTCAAATGGGCCTTATCAATAGCACTGCAACGGAGTAATGAGAAATGACACTATATACTTCATAATGTCCACATTAAATAGAAGCTCTGTTGGTACCTTGAAATCATATTTGGGGAGATATCACCATAGGTAAGAATATTCTTAAGGATACCCATTAATTTTTCTATTCCAGGATGTGCTTGAGCATCTTTGCAAGGGAGACAGCTCTTCACCAAAGTTTTAATGCCATAAATCTACAGAAGAAAATACCACAAGAGACAAACTAGAAGTCAAAGAGCATTGATGATTCGATTAAAGTCAAGACCTTGAGAACAATAATTTCACTAACCTTTAACAAACAACTCTGTGTACTATCACCCCATTCTGATTTTTGAGCAGAAACTTCAACCATATCCTGGTGATGCACTTGGAATTGCAATAAAAATGTATAGGGAAAACCAAAAAGAAATTGAAAGGGAGTAAGTCTTACATCATTGCAGTCAAGAATTTTTTTAGTTATGAAACTTATTATCTCATCTCCCCTTGTTTCAAAAATTGGCATTGCTATCTGAGCTATACACCCCAAAGATTGCAAGATAGATGGTAGATGCACTTTCTTCTCCTCCAACAAATCCACAAGCCTCTGTGAAGTTACAAATGCAAGGCACAATATATCAGAAATCTCAAATACATACAAGAAAGAAACAACTGGAAAAAAATTCACACCTTGTAAAGAACAGATAGTGCCATCAGACCATCATCTTTTGTTATGGCAGCCAGAGCATGAACAGAGTATTTAGCCTGCTTCCGCGTTCCTTCTAAACATAGCCGCTCTAATAGAAGAGCAATGGAGCTGAAAATAGAAGCTACAGCAACTTAGTTCCATAATCTTAGTAAGCACTGCAAAATATAGTGTCACAGAACGAAGACTTTAAAGCAGCTGCACCTTGATGTGGCAAGTTGTTCACGAATGTGGCCACCAGCCTTCGACAAAACATGGGCAATGCCCTCTTTAAGCAGTTCATTATCCTCCTTCAGGAGTTCGATGATATCTTCTTCAAGTCCAGATAAAAGTGAAGGGAAGAAAGTAGATATTGCCTGCAACGAGTGAAACAACATGGAATTGGAACTGTCTTCTAGAGTTTGACGGAGCAAAATGCACACTAAATGGGATAAGAAACAATAAGCTTTAAAATTAATATCTGAAAGAGAAGATGTTTTACAGCGCTTGGGAGGTACAAGAGGTACCTCCACTCAGAAAAATACCAACCATTGATTTCCACAAGTGTACTTTACGTACGGATATTTGTATAACACAAGTAATCTAATAGTTGTTAACTAGCCCGACAATGGCCTGCCATCACCATTGGTCCGATGCCTAAACCTTTCTCAGCCATTGCTGTTGTCATGTCCTTCATCTATATTTACCATTAGAGGTAATTGTGCAACATGTCCTGAGAAGTTTCAATTGATGTCAATCATTACTTAGCGGCAGGCAGGCAAGCCAATCAAGATACCCAAGCGGAAGGCCTTTTGACCTGGGCAATGGCATCTACATCAATCAAATTGCACTGGACCCCTATCCATCAATAAGCAAATATAACACCGCAGTTATGTTTTTAGTACCAACCATGGTTCAAAATCCCGGCGGTTACCGGCCGGTAACCGCCGGTTACCGGTTTTACCGGTGGAGA
Organism: Dendrocalamus sinicus; assembly: GCA_036346575.1. Lineage (NCBI taxonomy): Eukaryota > Viridiplantae > Streptophyta > Magnoliopsida > Poales > Poaceae > Dendrocalamus > Dendrocalamus sinicus. The sequence goes on along the minus strand of CM070657.1, from coordinate 24,471,077 downwards.
CCGTAACAAAAACCGGCGGTATGAATTTTGATTTTTCGAATTTTAGCCGGTTTTTTCCGGTTTTCCGTTACCGGCGGTTTTTCCGTTACGGTTTCAAAATATCTCAAAATTCAAATTTTGATTTTTAAATTGTGAGCGGTTTTACCGGTTTTCCGTAACCAGCCGTAACCGCTTACTACGTTACGCCTCCGATCGATTTTTCCGTTCGGTTTTGGAACCTTGTACCAACACAGGTTTGGGACAACAGAATATAGAAGCAAGGCTAATTCTAAACCTCATTGACTTATCCTCTTGTACCTCATTTTCTATTTTGATGGATACAGCAAGTTACACGTCTAGCCTTTTATCCTAATTTTAATATGCCCAACAATTAAAGTACCTGTCTACCTGCCCCACAGATACCTCTAAACCATTGCATTACAGCTAATGAATGGGCCTCATGATTTTAAGCACTGGAGGAAATATCCTGAAACAATTGTTCACTTCAGTAGCAGTATATCCGTAACATGCAGCCACATGCAGGCAACTCCTGAAGATGTTTTGTGCTTCCTTGATGGCAGAAATAAATTGACCAAGATGTTGCATCTAGAAACTAAGAAAAGAAACAGTTCAGTGAACCATACCGTTAGAAGATCCATGCATGACGAGATGAGTTTTGTATTCCCAGCAGATTTTTGTTCAGAAGCTTCAGAAAGAATCTCTTTGACATACTCCTTGTTCACAAGTAAATATGAACATCTCATCGATAGTGTGCTCACAAAGTCATATAGTACATGTTTTTCATCAAGTGTCTTAAGCAAATCAACCTGCACATGACAAATAAAATTCAAATTGTTTAGAATAAGATATTCAGAAAACAACTCAAACGGGTCTAAGCCATCATTCGCGTTTTTGTCCACATAGTATTTATATGGGTCATGAATTAGGTAGTAAATACAATTGCTTAGCCATTATTTGTATGGCAACCATCCATATCTATATGCAGCAATGGATGAGACAAATGGAATCAAAAAGAGTAAAAGTTAATGATAAGAATGAGCTAGAGACATCTTTTCTTAATATCCCGGTTTTCGTTTCTATTTTATATCTCAAATTAGAAAAAAAAATAACTATAGGTAAATCAAATAGTAGGTACCCGAAGAGACCAAGCTTTGTTGAATGCTGTTGAACAATCAAGCAAGCTTGTGAATATGTTCCAGATATTGGCATCTTTTAGCTGATGAAGCATGTTCAAGTTCTCCTCAGATGTTGCAGGGTCACTGAACAAACGAGACATGCTCCGGAAACATCCGAGGATTCTTTTTTGCACATCGGGGGCATTTTCCTGCTTTACAAAAAAAAAATAGGTAAGGCAAAGAACTTCATCAGAGAGTAACTCTGCAGGCCATTCCAGACTTCAAGATTCACAAACCTGGCTTATTTGCCGAAGGGAAATGTACTTCAGCATTTCTTGTTGTAGTCTGGAATTGGAGGCAACATATTGTGAGGGGGGGAGAGAGAGAGATTATCAAACTAAGTGATTTCTTGACAGACTGACTGTCAGACCTTTGCCTTTGCAGAAGAATTTGTTCAAGAGCTTTCATGTCAACTTTATCAAACTGTGTGACAGCTGTCACCCAGTGTTTCACTCTTTCCTTTGTCGGAAACTCTGGTGGGAACAATGAACCACATAAAACTGTTTCGATTGACTCCGGTCTGCGCCAAATAAATGAAAGAATCACATGAACATTTTCTCAAAGGCTCACACTAGAACTTCACTGATCACAGCGTATGTCACACATAACTATAATATCTTCGCCTCAGTGAAAAAAGTGATAATATTGAACTGATTTCCATGCATGACTTAAAGCATACAAGTTTTAATTTGTGTTTGTAACCAAGGTTCCACAACCCGGAACCGGAAGAAATCCCGGCCGACGGCCGGTAACGGTAACCGGCCGGTTACCGGAAAAACCGGTAGCAATTTAAAAAGTCAAATTTTGAATTTCGGGATGTTTTAAAACCGGTAACCCGAAAAACCAGAAAAAACCGGCCAAGATTAACAACGGAAGTTTGCCCATAATTCCATAAAATGTCAAAAACACAAATTTATGCTTTTGTAATTTTGCATCCAATGCTTGTCTCATGTGCACCAGTAAGAACTAAGAACAACATATAAAATGCTATTAAGTAGATCTCAAGAAAAATGGAAAACCATAACAAGCAGTACACATTACCAAAAGTAGTGTGTAGGGCATATCTTACAGGTAAGAAAATACCAGCAAGATATTCCAGATATGAAAGCATATATAGTGCGGGAGTATAAAATCACAAGAATATCTAATCGCAAATGTTGCATAAATTGCATCATTTGTGTTGCATAATTGTGAACAGAATACGATACACCTCGAGAATATTTCGTGTACTTACCGAAAATCTTTGTCGTAAAAACATCTTAATATTTTTCCAGGTATCCACTCAAAATCATCAGAATTTGTTGAGCTGTCAGAACCCTTCAGGCAATACAGCTTGTAGATATCAGCCAATCTCTCCATCGTGTAGCACTTCACAGAAAGCTGAGAATACACCATACATTTAAGTAAACCATATAGATCAAATTACATGAATTGCATGAAACAAAAATTTGAAAGATGCGGAAAAGAGCAAAGGAATATTAACTGTTTTATCACGGACACGCTCCGCTACTAATTTGATGGTTTCAACTGGAACAGCACCAAGTGAATGGCAAGCTACATCACAAACAGCAGCCACCACTTGCTTTCGCACATTTTCTTCATAATCCAACAATCTGTCACATAGTGCCTCTGCCAAGGAGCCAACCATCAGGGCAAGTACAATTCATTGCTCCCTCAAATGATATGGACAGCTATTAGAAAAAAAAAAGAATACTTACTGATAATCTCTGGAGCTTCAGGTCGGGAATGGTTTGACATTAGACATTTCTTCAAATGCTCAATAACAGAAACACGGATTTCTACTACTCTGTCAGTCAATCTCTTCAGGAACTCAGAAAAAAGAGGCTCAAAAGATTCCAAGATAGGGACTCCAGGTAAAGAAAAAATCTCCCCAAGTAATTCAACTGCTTTAGACCGAATTTGTACTTGATCTGCCTAGAAAATGTAAAATACAAACTTTCGTTAACAAGGCAGAACCATCTGAAGAAATTAGCCACTTAAACTAGATGTATGGCAATTTTTAGTTCATTTTCTGAAAAAATGGAAGACACTTTTTGTTCCCAAAGCATTATTTCATACTGCAGTCACTGTCAGTATATAGGTACTTCTGTTTCAAATTGATAGCGAAAGTTAGATCGTACCAGTAATTCCCCAGTTATATAAGGCACCACCGCTTTAAGAACCTTAGGAGCACACTGATACACATCAAATATGACTTCATAATGATCAATGTGATCATTTGAAGAACTGCCACCCCCAGCCAAGGATGATGTGAGAAACTTCTTTATATATGGTTCAAGCTTTCCTGCAGAATGCTCTATAACATTGCGAGCAAGCTTACGTGCAGACATAGAAACACCCTAGTGATCAAAAGATGCAAAATTAAAACTTTACAGAAGGATATGAAAGCTAACGACAGTTTAACAAATTACAAAATAGGCCCGAAAACGACTTAGAAATTAAAGGAACTCACAGTCTTTCTCCAGCCTAAAGCTGATAACAGTACGCGTAGAAGGCTTTCATGTATATCCTCACTCTCGTCTATAATAAGGGCCATTATTGTCTGCATTGACTTTACAATATTTGGCTCATTGTTGTCACTGCATCAAACAAGTCAGTCAAAACACAATGGGGTAAACAAAAAATAGCTATCCATAGCATATAAACTTCCACCAAAAAACTACATAATTAGAATAAATCTTGCATGTAGAAGTCACTTGGCAGCATTAATATTTAATAGTCAAATCATTTTGGCAGGAAATAAGAGTTTGTGTTTCTTCTTTAGGACAATAGATTACAATATTCCAAGTATCTAATAACTTGGTATCATGGAACAACATAGTACTACAACATAATGGTGGAATGGAGAGAGATGGGGTAATGCAGTGTTCTAAATTAAGGTTGCTAGAGCCACAAATGGGACTGCTAAACTGCTAAAGAGCACAAGCAAGCCCATCTGCCCTGCATGTCAAGGCTGCCAGCCCGCATATCAACGCTGCTATCAAGGCTGTTAACCTGCATGAGAGCATAAAGGCTGGCGGCCACTCACTAACTGCTATATAGAGCACTGGTGTTAACAGTTGTATAATTCCTTTTTTGCAATTTTCCTATTGTCCATTCCATTCATTTTTTTAACAGAATACCTTTATAGAATACTAAAGTATCCTAATGATTTAAAGAATCCTTCATGCTGTTAAATTTTCAAAGAGGTCTGCCATGCAGTTCAAGGCAGACCTCCATGCAATTTAAAATTTCAGATAAGTGCTTCATACACATTACTGTCTTCAAAATATGAAGTTCAATTTCAAAGAATGTCCTTCACACAATTCGCACAACGAAAATTTTGTAATGTATACCTCAGTCCTCAAATTAATGTATCCTCATAAACCTTAACAATAAGCACAACTCACAAAGAAATTAAAACAATTCTTTGTGAAGTAATGTCAAGAAGGCCAAGAAGTAAGTTTTATTGGAGATTTTACATAGGACTCTTTTACCACATGCAACTAACAGTGAGAAACCAAACAGGGTAGTAATTACTACTTGCATGATCATGCACAAAGTGTGAAAACTAGCCAGAGTGCAGTGGTATTACATAACACAAGGCATCACATCCAACCAAATCTAAACTAGTTGACAGAACAGAATTACCTGACGACATCCAAAAATGTTCGGAACATGTCTGTGATGAGATCATTGCATTCAAGGTCTAACATCACAACACATGCCCGGTATCTCGCAACTGTTTCCAGAATAGCAACTCTCTTGCCAAAGGATTGGCTATTAACATCACTGAGTCCGCTAAATGTAGCCACAATGAGATGAAATATGTCCTGAAAGAGATTAAAAAAAGGATTCTCAAATGCTGAATAAACATAGTAAACTCAGTCAAAGTTATTTCGTTCAGTGCATTCTCTAACGGTTCTTGTTGATAGTTACCCTTAAAATATCATCACTGTAGGGAGCTTCAGGTGCAGTTATTCTTGTAATTTCACAGAAGCAGGTCGCCAAGTGGACTTTGACATCTTCATCCTGATGTTTCAATAATTCTTCTCTGGCAACTGCCTTTAGACATGGTTGTATAGTTTCCATCACCGACGACCCTGGCGATTGCTCTATTCCATGTAAGCATTCCGCAGCTTGCTGCAGTAGTACGATTAGCTTTAATAGCGTATCCAGAGCTTACTTAAGAAAAAAGAATTTCAAGCAAACAGGTAATACGGCATCAACATGAATATAAGACATAACAGTGCCTGATTCTGAGAGATCATATCAACAGTAAGCAGCTAAATACAGATGGTACTGAAATACTGTCTTACTCCCTGTAACCTGTGCTAGGAATGAAAGTATAAGGCAGACAACCAATCCTCAGGACATCTTTTTCCATCATTGATGCCACCCAAACTCCAGCTTTCCCTCTCAGAAGAAAAATGTCTAGCTTTTGAGCTTTTAGATTTGTTCCTAATAGTTAAGTCCAGTTGTTCCAGATAAAGCAACCATCCATAATGGGTAAATGCAAAAAGAAAAAGTTTGAATCATAACAACATTTGGCCACAAAGCCTGCGCTTACAACCTACCAACTCTTATTTTGGAACTACTATTGCAAAGCCGTGGATAATTGGGGCAGAGCACAGAATACACAACTGGGAATGAACGGTAGAAATCTTAAATGTACGAACTACGATAAGTAACTAATTTGTGCTAGATTCTCTTTCTACAAAGACTCAGTTGTTTAATTCATTCCACATAGTTAAGACTCAGTTGTTTAATTCATTCCACATAGTTATTTTAGATTTAATTTATGTCATAGTTAAATATTTGACTAATAAGGCCAAGATTACATAATTATATTAGTGATTTTTCAAAATTCACGTTCTAATTTCATTTTATATTATCTGAATCTTGGATTAGATGTTGCAGTCTTGCATGCTTGTGGGCCAATAGCGTGTACATATACATATGCAATGGTTGTCACATGCTTGCATTTGGAGTGCGACACTTGCACTTGAATGACTACAGTTAGCACCTAAGCAAGTTCAAAAGCTATAGTGTCCCAAATCCAGCTAAAGAACCTGAAAGAACAATAATGGTTCAATTCACTCTGAACAATAGAATTTACCCCATTAAACCCCAGAGTGATACAGATGAACCTGCATTTCAGCCTAAAAAAACTTGCACCCAGACCTACCAAATTCGCCCCAGCTAATATGCAGCTGTCCATCAAATTACCCAAGTCCCTATGCACAAGCATCAATACTTCCTAAGTGAACTTTTCCATTTATAACTAAAATAACAAAAGCTAAATCATGGCTGTGTGTAACTGCGAACTCACAAGATATAGGCCCTGTTCTTTTTAGCTTCTAAAAGTTGTTTTTCGGTTTTTCTATAGTAACTAATTTTTAAACGGAGTATCTTTTCACGATAGGGTTTACTAGTTAATTGTAGTACATACTGTATCGACTTCATTATACATACTGTACCGACTTCATTTATATCGGCAAAACCGCACATAAGTTTCTGTTACTCTGTAATCTCTCGCACAAACAGTCTAAAAGCCACAAATCGCAGCCAAAAGCCATATGCTTCAGCCAAAAAGAACAGACCCCTAATCAAGGAGTGGCAAACTCCTTCAGAGCATCTCTCATCGATTTCACTAATTATGCTATTTACTACCAAAATTTTCAGCAAGAAGAGAATTGAATAACCCACAAACTATACATATGTATACGGCTATCCACATCTTAAATCCTAACATAAAGCTATCAGCACCAGCACATACAAAGCCCAAAAACTTGAACCTAGGGTACAAGGTTGACTTCCAAGTTCCCCTCGCTGGTCAGTTCTAAACTAAAGAACAAAACAAGTAGCCTAAGCACAAATAGTTGGATTGCATTCAATGTTACTCCAACACAGACAAGTGTCAGGGTCCAACAAATGCACCGGTATCGCATTTGGGTAGTTCTAAAAAGAACGACTAGAGGACAAATCTAGCAAATTAATTTTATTCTAAAAATAATGTCTACAAAATTATCGAGACAAAATCTACCATATAAACAATGCATCCTCATTGGAGCACTTCCACACAACATGCCCTAGGAGTAGAACGGTTTTCCCGTGAACACCTAAAATAGGAATTCGCGGACCGAAACTTACCGTTTCCTTAGCTTCTCTCACTTCTCAATTATAACTGAAGCAACTGCCGCCACACCAACCCACCCAAAGGTGAAGCCTTTTACACCACTAAAACCCCATAAACCCTAATACACAGACATTCATCATGCAAAACAGCAGAAACTGAACCGATGGGTCCCAAGTCGCAGCCGCACAATTCAGCACACAAAACCACGACACGCCCAAGCTTCACTCAGCGCTTCCTCCCAATACAAGCCAAACAATTCCAGCCAAAACCGGCACCAAGCATAGCACCAATTCAAGCGCCAACGCAGCCTCCGCGACTAAATCTCGCAAAAACCTAACCACTGGCCTCCTAATTACCCAACCACCCGACGAAAGCTCCCACCTTTCGAACCCCCCCCCCCCCCCGACCACCAAATTAAAGCTAAACCATCCGAATCCAGCAACAAAACCACTAATTCGCACGCGAAACCCCACTACCTCCACCCTACCCCCTACCACCCTAAACCCTAAACCTGCCGAATTGGCGCACCTCGGCCACAGATCCACCCAAACCCACCCGACCTCACCCCTCCGCGACAAGGGCAACCAACCAAACCAGGAAAGGAAGCTTCTGGAGTCCCCCGTCTCACCTCGAGGAGCTTGGCGAGGGCATCGGCCGGGTCCGCCGGCGCCGCGTCCAGCTTCTCCCCGAGCTCCCTCAGCTGCTCCGCGGCCGCCATCCCCCCAGCCACCGCGCAGGAGCGAATTCGCGCTCGCGCCCCGGCGAGGGTTTCGAGCCCGAAGCTTCTCCTCCTCCTCCTCCCCTCCTCTCTCTGTACGAGAAGCGTTCGGCTTTTGGCTCTCGCTGTTTCGAAATCGGTGTGGGGGTGGGAGAGAGGCGTAGAGCTCGTGACTCCTGAGCCAGATGCGATGCCTGGTATGCTACCGCTCCCGAGCCCCCCAACCGTTTAGAAATCGCGTGCCTTGGCTGCCACGCTGCGTGGTTCGCGGCTGCTGACGGGTGTGCCTGACGTGTGGGTCCTATACTGCGTGTGGTCCACATGCCAGTGTGTTATATTGCTCCTGGATATGGTGGGGATGATTATTTTTGGGTGGTTCTAGGACAGTATTTAGATTCCGGAGAGGAGTACAGCTATGGGGCTCCCAGACCAGGTTAAACTGCGAGATTGCCGTGTGATGTTTCTAACCCTGGGACCGTGGGATCGTAGCCGCACTGTACAACCGATGCAACGGCATACAGTAACAACCGGTTTGTTACGTATAGGGGTGAAAACGGGTCGGATTCGGACGGATATTGCTGTTACCATATCCTAACCTATATTTTTCTCGGATTCGGCATCAATCGGATTCGTACCAATCGGATTCGATGTCGACGGTCGGGATTAACCCGTTCGTTTGCGCCTACTTGTTTGTAAGAATGCATACATGAAATGGAGTAGGACGCGCGACTTGATGTTACTATTTAATAGCGATGTGGAGATTTTATTTTACCATTGCAAAAGAAAATGAAACGTCAAATAGTAGCACTAACCTGAAATCAAACTTGAAGATGTATCAGATTCGACGGATATTGCTGTTACCATATCTAACCCATATTTTTCTCGGATTCGACTAGCGGATTCGGTACAATCGGATTCGATCTTGGATCGATCGGGATTAACCCAACCCGTTTTCACCCCTAGTTACGTACCGGTTGCAGACGTCGGGACGACAGATATACAAAAATATAGCTAATCCAGTATATTAAAGTTTAATAGATTTTACTATGGTAATCTATCGACGAAAATGAAAGACACGTAACTTACTCTAATGTGAAACCCTAACTGCCTTATGAGTCATTGCTTATTTTCTCGTCCAAATACCTGCCCAATCATTCGCGTTAGAAATTGCCACACTCTTCCAGCGTATTTATGAATTTACATAATTTTGTCGCTTTCCGTTTTATAAGAATATGGTGATGCTAAATGCAACGAGTAAATTGTAGGTGTGACATTTTTGTTTCTCCAACAGATTAGAAAGGACAAACTATCCAATATAACAACTGCACAAAAAAATATATAAAAAGGTAATAGAACCTTGACACCTAGATAGAGCATCTTATCATGTATAAGAGTCCTACCTATCGAATTACCATTTTGTCTTCATCTTCTTACTGAAATCATTTCCTCTCCTAAAATTTTAACTTTCCTCCCTGTTATGATCACATATTCCTCAAAATTCAACAATCAAGATCATTATCCCCATGGCATCTATGCTGACAATGTTTCTCGATACTATATCTAGAGGATCATCTATAAATTCAATAAATTAAGAATTTTCAAATGACAAAAGGAAATCAAAGAAAAAAGTAAAAAATCATATGGGGACTTATTGTGTTCTCAACATGGTGTAAATGGGAGAAAAAATAGTTCTTAAAGAGCATGTCTTTCATGGTGAGAATTGGGACATATTTCTCTTTGGCTTTTATCATTACTAATTTTGATTTAGCATCCTATTGTGGCAACATTGCCATCACCTTCACCATTGCCCTAACATCAAGCATAGCTCCTTCCCAATGTTCCTCCAAACAGCTAGCAACATCATTTTCACCAAAGGGTTTCAACTACTCCACTCTCACTATTCATCATGTTTTAGATCCAATAAGTCTCTCTTTAGAATCAATCATCAAGCTCAACTCTAGAGTCAGCTTGTGGATTGTCCCCTTTGAATTTTAGTACATTAGAATCCACGTCTTCTACAGTGCTTGCTACATTTCTTGATACACCTACATCGTCGCTATTGTCAATTGTTGATGGTAGGAAATTGAAAAGAGCTTTGCTAGCTTGTTTGTGATGCATAAGAATCAAAAGGGCGAGGGGAAGTGGTAATAGTTGCTTGAGCACACTAAAAGACATAGGCACATATGTTGAGCTAGAAAAATGTTAGGTATTTAATTTCAGCCATTAGGAAAAAGAAATCCAATTCACCCCCTATTGGGTATCCAACCCACTTCAATGACAACAGTGAGCTTGGCATTGAGAGAGGTAGTTGGGGCGAGGGAGGTGGCAGTGCTAGGAGGTCGTTGTTGGCAAGGAATAACGAAGGAGCTCGATCCATACGACAATGATATTGTATTGTTTGTTTTGGCTAACACTTTTTGTGTATGCACACTAGGCATTTGATTAAATGCCTCAATGAGTTGTGTGCTGAAGAAATCATATGATGAGATTCAGAGATATATGATGAGATTCGGAGATGTTAATTATTTAAGTATTTGAAGGATGGAATCATGGAAATTAATGTCAGCTATTTCGATTTAAGCATTGAACATTTTTGCAAAGAGTAGAAGCAGTAGGAAGCATAGGTGGTTGGTTATTAAGTGCATACCAGCACAAGCGACAGTGACGACAGTGAAGGAAGGTAATGAGGTCATCACACGCACGCTGTAGATAGAAGGATGGGGAGGGGAAGGTGACCCAATTTCTTCGTCCTCGTCTTCGTCGTCACACACAAGGCTGAGGGTGGCGCAAGCGATGATGAGACTGGTGAGGGGAGGCGTGAAGTAAGGTGCGAGCCACCAGCAAATCAACCGCAGGCTAGGGGCAAATAAGAGATGGCAACACCGATGCGACTAGCACCATTGCCATCACCTTCACCATTGCCCTAACATCAAGCGCTACTCCTTCCTAGTGTTCCTCCAAACCTCTAGCAACATCGTTTTCGCTGAAGGGTTTCAGCTCCTCCCCTCACTATTCATCCTATTTAGATCCAAGAAGTCTCTCTTTAAAATCGATGTCAAGCTATGCTCTAGAGTTAACTTGTGGATTGTCTGCTTCAAATTTTAGCACATCAACATCTGCATCTTCTACGTCATCGCTATTGTCAATAATTTTACGGTAGGAGACTGGTGAATAGTTTTGCTACTTTGTTTGTGATGCATAAGCATCAAAGCCTCAAAGTGTTTTGGTGATAAAGAAGAAACCGTCCCCTCCCCCTTTGTATTAGAAATTTGTTTAGTCTTTATTGGCATGTGTAAGTGCAACACAAGAAAATTATTTGTCATGGGTTTTTAGGGTGGGTTTAGAGAATCCTTTTTTTACAGAGGCAGGTGTGGCATTTATGTTTTGCAATAGTATTATAATATTTAGCTATATTTTGAAATATGGAAACTATAACCATAACTAAATTAAATTACTAATTTTCTACAAACAAGGTAGAAGAAGTTCAATACTTACCACTACTCAAATAGTCATACATCCCCACGCCTGCCATCTAACAAATACTACTATTTATTGAGTATTATTTCTATAACTAGGCATAGAGTGGCCCACTCTGTACATATAGGGATGCAGTAATCAATCTCACATTTGTTGTACCAGACAAAGTGATACGTTATCACAACTCCACTTTGTTACGTAATTCGTGTATAATTTCAAAATCTCCATGCTTCGGTTTTTTATCTATTCTATTAATATTACTTTACTCAGTTCTTTGAGCGGATCCAGATGTGCGGTGCAGATCACTCCAATCCAGTTTACCGTTTGGTATTTGTCCTGTCTGGTTCTACTGGCAGATGTCTCGATTGATTGGTCCGTTTGTTTGCCATTGGGACGCGTGCGTGTTGCCTTGATTTCTGGATAAGAAAACTGCCGTTCTGTTTCCCAGGGAAATGTAGTAGCCACACGTAGCCCCGCCCAAATGGGCTGCCCGGCGTATCATGGAACAGATTGATTAGGTGTCGGTCGGTCGTGCTAAAATAAATTAGTTTATAGTTAAAATTATACTATAACTGATTAAAATTATACTATAATTGATGGTGACTTATTTGGCGTAACTAAATTTAAAATTTTAAAAATTGAAAAAACAGATTAGCCTATCGCGAACAATATAAACAAATACAGGAAAAAAAGAACCGACAAAAAAAATAAAAAAGCTAGAAAAAGATAAAAATAAGCCAAAAGGCATAAGCTCAAGCTCAAATGAGAGGGGCCTAGGTCCAGCATAACTGCCCTGAATAAGTTATCTTATCATGCTGTGCCGACTTACATGTCTACTCTCTGATCTAGACACAACACGAAGAGGGGTCGGGCCACGTATGCTTAGCCAAATGGATCATCGATAGCTCGTTAATTTTATTGCCAGTCGCAAGAAATTTTACTATCAATCGCTGAGTTGTAAGTATTTTTACTGTCAATCATAAGTAATTTTACTGTCAAGTCACCTTTCGCGCTCAGAAGAGTGCATCAACTCTAACACAAGTAATTTTACAGCATTACCACACAAGGGTTACTATGCGTGCCGTGTTTAGGTGTCGGCTCAATCACGGCATGCTCGATCGGATCGTGCTAGTACGACCCATTTATTGTTCGTGTCGTGTGATGTCTGAGTCATACCAATAGTACTATGTTTCGAACTGGCACAGTTGGTCTGACCATTCAGCCAGGTCTACGCTACGCCTGAGTTTAGGCCACAACCTATTAACGGGGAGTGCATGTGGCCAGGGGAGGATGGGCGCGGCGGCAAAGTGGGAGGGGCGGGCGGCGCGGTGGTTGGGACAGGCGGCGCGGTGGGAGGGGCAAGCGGCGTGGCGGGTGGCGCGGTGGAAGGGGATCGACTGAATGCAGATTGGGAATTTGGGCGTGGTGGCCGAATGGTTAGCATTATGTTAAGGGATTCAACTTATCCGCAACCGCACCTCCAGGCGCGGAGCCAGGAATTGGATATAGGGGGGTAACATGGACAACAAGTAGAGTAGAACTAATGAACCATGCCGGATTTAGTCTGAATGAATTAGTAATACTGCACGACTATGAGTGTTTACTTAGTAGGTACTAGGAAAAATTTAGATAAAAATAGGCACTAGCAAGAGAATTTAAGTACAGAGTTACAGTATAAAAGGCAGTAGAAGAACCAGTGATGGTGATAATATGCTGCAGAGATTTAGAGGCAGTGCGGCGGGTGGTCCACCGCCTCCCCGTTTAAAAGGGAACCGTACAAACGATGGAACCGACTATTTTTTTAAGTAGGAGCAGTATAAAAGTTTGTTGCACTATTACATTAATTAATATGCCGGTGAACAACGCAAGAAAAAACTTACATAAACATTTTCCCAAACCTGATCCGATTGTTTACCAACTGGTGATGCTTCTAGTGACAACTTTTTTCCACCCTTTCATTTATATTTGTGACAATGTTATTTCATAGTGATAAAATGCCATATTTTTGTCATGAATAAGAATTCATTAGTGTGGAATAAAAGTACTAGCTTGTGGGAATAAATTTACATTGCGAAAGTATTTTTCGTAATGAATTTAATAACAGTAAATTCGTGTGACCACTCCAGATTACATATTGATGGTCAAAATTAAGACCCACTACAAGAAATTTTTTTTTCTATTTTAACGAAATGGTAAATCAACAATAACTTCAGCACATCAGGTTATTGTAATTCAGATAGCCTCCATCCATACTGGGATTCGATTTCTTCCATATGCTGTAGATCTTTTCAATGTACTCTTATTGATCTTCATCAATGAAAGATGCATCTATGACTACTTAAAGCTTGCACACCACAAACAGAATCCAAATTCTTATTTCCATAACCAGCAGTCGACTTCCTTCATCTTTAAATTTGGCAAACACTTCATCTTCAATCTCTGCAACAATGAAGATCTTGTAGTTTCTTCCGTTTCCCCCTAGAAGGTTGGGGGGTGCCAGGCCCCCAGCCCCCCCTCTTTCCGCCACTGCGGACCTCCAAGTCAATTGAACGGCTGCAAGCATCTCCAGCCAATCCAACGGTGAGATCGTTCAGCCTAGTCTGAACGTCACCGTCGCCATCGACCATTCAAAACCGATCGAACGCTGCAGAATGAACGAACGTTCGGAGCGGTCTGAACGTCTTCAAGGCGATCGGGCAATCCGTTGAAGATCGGACGACCACACCATATGGCTGAATCTTAAGTTCCTGACTGTGGGCTGCTGTGATGCACACACGAGCCATAGCCGGCTCGCGAGCGGCTCGAGTTCGGCTCTATTTTTTATGAGCCGTGAAGGAGGCTCGGCTCGACTCAAAATTTTACAAGTTCGAGGCTTGGCTCATAGCGAGCTCGAGCCGAGCTGCGAACCGTAAGCTAATTTTTCATCTCTAATCGTGTACCATTTCCAAGGTCTTTTCCGGGAGAAAAAAATGTTTTTGCCCACTTGATTCTTTTTCGATGGATGACGCGGACGTTGGTGCTCTGGAATCCGGAGAAGTCAACAGTCAGAACATACCCCCTTGTTTCTTTCTTGAACTTGTCTTTTACCTTGGGAGCACTAGCTTTCCTTTGATGTTGCTTGCGGTCCAGACCTGGAGGGAACAGTATTTTATTTTTCAAGCGATGAGAAAACATATGTGAACGGGGCAATCTGACACGATGAGGAATAATATTTGGTTCAGTTTTCTTAATAGTTTTCGTCTTGTTTCAAACGCATTATTTTTTTTCAACCACATGACCATATCGAGCTGTCATACTCGCATCCATTAGAGTACCATATGCAGTTGACATTCGACACCGTTGGATGAAGTAGGCAAAGATTCGCTAATTCAACCAGTTTGTATCCAATTGCCTAAGCTAAATGTTGAGACCGACCAACCACATTATCATGCATTTTTATTTATTGAGATTATCAGGATTGATCATGCGATTTCTCTGCAGGTACACTTGTCCCAATCACAGGCTTTAGCTCTTCCAGTCTTCCGAAGTGTCGTGACTCCTAGCTTTGAGTGAAATAACATTGTAGCAAAGTTAACTTCTTTTTCAAGTTATTTATAAAAGAAGAAATAAAAAATAAGAAAAAACACTATTATATTTTTATGGATAATATAAAAAACCTAATGAATTCCAAATGTTCCGAAAATAAAAATTTATCGCTGTTTTAGGAACAGTAGGTATATTCACGATTGCTGTTTGGAACTCAACTTTTATGCTTGACAGTATTTTGACCCTACCCAGGCTAACACTGAAGCTAACACGATACTAGCGCGCGTGGAGCCAACTTTAATTGATGTCGACTAACATGGTCATCTTGACTTCTTATGCAACGACAAGTTGAACGCTCTGTTTATATTAATTTTTAAAAACTATTTTTAAATAGTAATTAGTTGTTTTATGATATATAGTTTTAGTGCCTTTTAAGACAGGTTCTACTAGTCAATTGTAGTACACACTGTAGCGATTTTATTTATATTGGTCAAAATCACATTCACATCTCTCTCTATAGGCTTCTCTACAAACTGATACTATTCATAAACTAAAGTTAAAAGTCAAAACTAAAAGTCTATATAAATGGATCCAAAAACTAGCCCGCTCACTCGATCAATCCTAAAAGCGACTAGTGTTCCAGACGACCTCCATCTAACATAACCTGCATAAACTCATTCAGCCTCGCTAGCTGCTTCCACTTTCTACCTTCCTACAGGGGTGAAGCCAGATGGCAGGAGCATTAGAGTCACCTCCACCGATGAATAGTAATAAATAGTAATTTCTTATAAGATTTGCTAAATTTCATTGGGGTCCAATGCTCCTACACTAACTTCACCCTGCCTTCCTACAAGAACACAACCAAATCAAACTATGGAAAATTAAGGTCAAGTAGTTGAACCATTCTGATCTCTTTGTATTCTCACAAGTTCTCAAAACCTCATCTTAGAAAGTCGTAGGCATAATTCTTTTCAGCTTATGTCTTCTGATTTTCTCGGAGCAAATAAATAGAACGGCTTATTTATCATTGTTTTGAAACAATTTATTAATATCCAATTCGTTCATATAAATATTTATATTATCATAAAAAAATCATCAATCTCAGCCAAATAACTCACCCTACACAAACAAACAAAAACAAACCAACCTACGCTGATTTGCTTCAATTGATGGAAAGCCACCATTACGACCTCAGATCCAAGCGCCAGCTAAGCACATCGACGTGCGTTTCCACTCTCTCCCCGACCCCACCACCGCTCCACCCGGTCAAACCCCGCGCCGCGCCGTCACCACCTCACTGTCACCGGGCCCCACCTCGGCCCATCGCGGGCCCCACCAGCCGCGCTGCTCACATGCGCGTCATCCAAATTCCGAGGCCCGAAAAAACGAGCGACTGCCCAGAAAAGAATTAAATAAAAATTTAATTTTTATGGGGGAACAGGGATACTCCACTCTCTAGGTATAAAATCTACCGACTACTCTTCCACCTCCGATTCGTCTCCTCTTTATCAATCCGTCCCTTTCCTCTCCTCCCACCAGCAGAGAGGAAGCTTTCCCCAAAATTTCCTGCTCGGCGGATCGGACTGGGTGCAATCCATGTCAGTAAGTGCTGTTCTCTGCAACCTTGGTGTTAGTTTTCGTTGATTTTGGGTTGGTGTTTGGTGGTATGGTGGTACCTAGATCGAGGTAACCTCACCTTGTCTTGAATTTTCTTGGTTAAAAAAAAAGTTAGAACCAAGATTTAGTCCTGTTAGTTGTGTTGGGAAATTTTGTATGGAAAATGGAGGGAGATCGGACCCTGACGCAGGATAGAGGACTGCTGGTTGAGATGACTCTTGGCAGTTTTGGAAACTAGGTGTAGGGAGGAAATTCGCTCGTCCTTTACTTTGACAGAAGTACAGTACTAGCGAGCAATCAAGGACAGTTTATTTCATCTATGTGTAGGGAAGAGAGCTCAACCTATGTCGTATGGATTCTTGATTTTACCAATCGAATGATTGTTGATCCCATGTGACCTTTCGCTGATTGAGCATAGTACTATCCTGGTAAAGCTATAGAGAGTTATGTGGCTAATGTTGAAAGTGAGGTCCAACTGGGATGGGTTGAGATGATCTTGGAGGGTTGTACTCTTGTAGGGGAGGAAGTTCATTCGTTTTCTAAGTTGTGATCATTCCTTGTCAGTCTTGCTGATTGAACATGAAAACCAGATTCCTGGACTTCTTGACAAAAGCAGAACCAACTAATAGTTATGCTTTGCTGCGGCCAAGTTTTATGATGATTGAAATTTCATGCTAGTCAATGTAATTGCAGAATGTTGGCAATGTCATGTCAAACTATTACCTAGCAGCATGACACTTGGGTTGAGTGGCGCATTTCCAGGTTTAGCCTGGCACATTTTACTATTGAGCGAAACCAATCTTTAGTAGTTACGTTTATATTATAAAATAAGCACTACCAATTTTTCTTTTGTATTTCTTAAACAGCATCTTTGGTTTATGTAAGGTGTATTGTATCCATCGTGGAATATCAAATCACATATAAGAGTGGCGGTGAGAGGCTACTGTTTTCTTCTCAGGATGTCATTTGTAATGGGGGTTGGGTTTTCAATATACCTTTGTTCATAGTAAAAAAATCTCCTCGATGATGCATCCACTGGGTCCTTGAAAGCTGTGGTGGGGCAGCTTTTCAATCATCTCTGATATTAAAACTTGGAGTGTTCTATTAGTTATCAAGTGAAATATGTCAACTACATTCAACAGGGCAGTTCATACTTCATTACTACATGTCCAGGGATATTTACTTATAGTTTGCCATCCAAGTAGTCAATAAATGAATGTAAATCTTGGTGCCGTTTTCGGCCATGATGAAAATACCAACTCTTTCATATTGCTAGCTGGGTGTATACATGTATCAACCTTCAACTACATTTTGGTAGTTCCACTGTACAGTACCATTTCTCTTGGGTTTTATTGAGCATCCACCCATTTCAGGAAAAAAAATTTGCTCATGCCATGAATCCATGATAATATTTTGCACGCTGAATTCATGATTTCTATATCGGCTCTCCATTGTTTTGTGAGTACTTTTTTGGGTTTATGCATTATGACGTATCATAACTAATAAGGACATCTTGTATCCCAAATGAAACAATTAAAGAGAGCAGTTTATATATAATTTATTCACTTGTTTCTTCAAAAGGTTAGCTTAGTTCCTCAAAGTTATTGCATTTCATGGCTGCTTCACAAAGTCTCTCTCTAATAAGGTAGTCGGTCACACTTGATCTTCTTCATGTAACCAGAATATACTTGAGATTTCTAATTGACAGCAATTGTGCACACATAGTGTTAACAGTAGGATTTTGTTTATTACTCTTTTGTTACTAACTTACTATTAGTACCATTCGGAAGAAGGTAGGTTCCTCCTTTGACATGGATAATGGTATTTTCCTAGGAGGAAGCTGGTCGCCCTTTACCCAAGTTTGGCGAATGGGACGTCAACGACCCAGCTTCTGCTGATGGATTCACAGTTATATTTAACAAAGCCAGAGATGAGAAAAAGGCTGGGAATGGACAAGACACTGAATCACCTTGCAAAGATACTAGGACTGAGAGGGTGGACTCTTATGCCTCCAAGCCAAACTCAGTATGTGACATGACTTGGATCATTACTCTTCTTTGAATTTCACCTGATGAAACTACAATACTATCTCTAATACTTGTTAGCATGCAATTTTTCATTAACGTCATTGTTCTCATGTGCAGAAGAAATGGTTTTGCTGTGTGACATCCAGTCCTACACTAACTTGAGGAAGACAACTGCCATGGATTTCAAAATACCGTCTTTTAATTTTGCTATATACATACTATCTGTAAGACCTTGTAGAGATACCTATACTCATGGGCCGTTAGGATGGGTATCTCTTGAAACTCTGAAGTATGTGTGAAAGTTATCGGACACGCATTTGGATAAGTGAACTTCTGATTGTAATTTTAGTCCCCTTCTCTGTCTCTTTTTATGACGTAGTCGTACTTCAATGATATGAATGAATCTCACCTATTGCTATAACTGCGAAGTGCAAGCATTGAAATTCTGAGTTTCTGACATCATATTTCTGCTGTACTTTGTTCATTTTTGCTGTTCTTGATCAAAGTAAATAATATTTTTCCCTAGAAAGAAAAACAAAAGAAATCATCTAAGATTACGCGTGGTTGAAAGCATCTGATTGGTCAATTTTTTTGGCTAGCATCAAGGCTTCAGGTTTTATATAATTTTCAAATCATCACGTTTGGTTCAGAAAATTCATTTGGAGGGGTGATGAATGTTTAAGAAGGACAATTCCATGTGCAAGTAACTGAATTATCTTTAGGAACGAGCCTTGCGTGTTGTCGAACATTGTGCCAAACGAGTTCTTGCTCCGATTTCCTTTCCAAAAGCAGAGTGAAAACTTGATAGAACGCCAAGTCCAAGAAGAGAATCTATTCGCCTTCCCCAGTTTTAGCCCATTCGGATGTTCTAATAGGCCGGGCTTAATATTATTTCGGTCCTAGTCCATTTGGCGATGTGTACGGGGGCTACGTTTGAGTTTCTTCGTTTAGGCGTTGATAAGCCCAGCTAAGGTTGCAGCCTTTCTATTTGATGACAATTTTAGTCTATGATAAATGCTACATTCTCAAAAGCAAAATGTCTTTTAAATTCAACTTCATGGTAAATAATGCTCTTACTGAATAATAACTAGCGAAATAGAATGGAGCATTCTAGCCACATACCAATCATTCCGGCTACATACCGGACGGAACGGTCAAAATGGAGTGGAATGGTGGGTGGAATGGAACGAGATTTATTCCGGTTTGCTTGGTGGAGCTCTCGTGGTTACCAGACCAGACAATAGTAGGAGCCTTTTGAGATACCAAAGGGGCCTACCGAAGGCTAATGGACAAGGGGAACGAGTAAAGGAGACTTATGTATGTTGATGGAATATAGATGTGCCAATCCTCTCAAATGGTGCCCATGAGGCTCTATAGTGCTATTGGGGTGTGGTGGATTACACAAATACCCATGTAAAGTGCTACAGTATGAGGACAAAGATGTCCTTTTGGCCCACTAGCACCCATGTGTCGCCCTATGCCAACCTTGGCCCGGTGGTGCGCCGTGGGCTTGGTCCAATGGACCAGACTAGATCTAATGGTGATGGCCGTTGGTGGATTGGATCCATCGGTGCCGGATGGGTGCCACTGATCTGCACCTACGCAGCTGAAATGCCAGATGGTGGGGGCCACTCCTACAACAGTACCTTTCATGGGCAAGGGATTGTAATGCGAAGGCTGAACCCATGCTCTCGTCGAAAGATTTGGCCCACTCTGTCCCCTTTAGTAGAGTATCAGCAGGTGCCAGCTCGCTTCATTTTGGGTTTGTTTCTAGCCTGACTCTATTTGTGCGTGGGCCGCGCTAAGTGCATTGGCCCAATTGTCTTGCTCACGTTTGGCAGTTGAAGTCACATGTGGGCCATGTGGCGCGAGCCAGCCCAAATCCCTTTCCCATGCGTGGTGGGAGATAGTGCATCATGGACCATGCCCACGGAGCAGGGCAGACGCCTCATGTGCATCGCTTGGCCTAGGCGCATCATCGCCGCTCGTCGTGCCAAGCATCGACCATCTAGCAGCCATGTGGGATGCCAAGTGGCACATGCATGTGGTCCCTGAGGGGTTGCTATCATGTTGCATTGTCCCTTGGGAGTTGCGTCGCTCCCTCGCATCCACGGATATAACCATGAGTGATGGTTGCGGGTGCTGATACGAGCACTCTCTCATCTTCTTCCTTCTTCTCGTCTTTTTGTCTTACTTCTTCTCCATCACCGCCACCGCATCCTGCTGTAGCATGCCCTTGCACCTCTTGTGGTTCCCGGGGGGAGGGTCAGATTTCTTCTCGCTCTTGGTCTTTGCCCACAACCGATGATGCTCAAGCTTGGTCCGACTGCTCGAACCTGGAAGAGATGACGAAGAGCGGTCATGAAAATTCACACTCCTCCAAGGACGACAATCGTGACTTTGATGCGCTGTTGATACACAACAGCCACATGGATCTTTGGGCACTGCCTTCTCGCCCTAGGTGCTTCGACGCCATTGCTACCTTGCCTAGAGAGGCAAGGGGGATTCTAAGCCAACAATGCTTGTTGCCGGTGCCTCCGGCCCTAGTGTGCCCCCGGCAAAGGGCATTGGCCCCGCACCCAATGCTGCTTAGGGGAAGTGCTAGAAAGGGCTAAACAAGGAGTCCTTATGAACTGCCTCGGGAAGTTGCTGGTAACACAAGACTTCCTCGAGGGCCTCGTTCGTGGTTGGAAGGTAATGCACATCAACCTAGTGTGCAAACCCATCGATGGCGAGGAGGATTCGTCGCCTACTTTGACGCAAAGCTATGCTTCCCTTGTGCCAAGTTTGTGGCAGAGGTGCTCCAGTTTCACAACCTAGAGCTTTCCCAACTGACAGCCAGCATGATCACTCATCTAGCCGTGTTTGAGTGGGCCATGCAGTCAGAGGTTGCCCCTACGGACGACCCCTCTGTTCGCCTTCCTTCATGAAGCTTGTCCTCAACCTAAGAAGCTAGTAGATGGGGACAACCTTCACAATGCAACTAGAGGAGCACCTCGCATCAACAGGGTGTGCAAGCCCTTGAGAAATCCATACTAACGCGGCCCCCTCCCAAAGGCTTTGAGGCTTCGTGGTCTCCGACCGCCCCACCTCTTCCAAGAAAAAGAAGGGCATAAAGAGGAAAGAGGTACTCAATCCCACTCCCTTGTCCTTTGCATCCCCCTTGACCATAGATGATGTTGAGGAGGATGATGAAGATGATGATGAAGAGGTGCTAAAGGAGGTTCGTGGTGAGGTGCCTCCTCCTTCGAAGAAGGCCAAGTTGGGTGAGCTAGGGCGTGCCAAGTCCTACCAGTTTTCGCATGGTCACCCCAACCTCTGATGATAGCTCCAGGTCGGAGGGTTCCCCTTGAGGAATTCTCCCCCCGCCACTAACGACCATACACTGGCGTACGTGCCTAACCAGGAAGTGGCACATCTGGATTCTACCTTTGCCTCCCTTGACTTCCAGCTCCTTTCTCCCCTAAGGGCCCTGCTCATTCCTTTGCCGGTGGCAGCTACTCTGCCCTAGCCCAAGGATGCCACTCAGGCCAAAGGCTAGGTTGAGGAGGCTATGTGCGCACTTTAGGTGCTTGTTGAGCCTTTACCAGTTGAAGGCAGGGTGGCTTATCCTCGCCGTGAACTACTAATACTTGGCGTCCCCATCATGGGTGCGAGGCTACTAAAGGTAGTAGACTTCCTACCTTGATCCTTTGTGGCATCGGTGCTTTGAGTTGCTGCCAATAGACTTCGCTGTGGCCCGTGACTTATTGAGCCCCCGTGGGCTCAACACGCTGTGTGCTAGTTTCACCTAGCTTGCACCCTTCACCAGGGCGTCGACCTCCACACTATCCGCCTGTGGGCTAGTTTTGACCGTCATGCTTAGGAAGTGATGCTTGGAGGCTCTAACAACACTGAGGTACTTAGCAAGGTCTAGATCTCGCTAAGTACCTACAACTTATCTATGTGGCTAGCAATGAGACAGGAGTAGCTTTTGACCACTACCCTTTGAGCTCCGAGCACTTTGGCCTTGTGCAGGTCGAACAAGGGGGTTTCATACTCTGCTGCATTATTTATCGTTCGGAACTCCAATTCGGCCACATATGTTATCTTTTGACATTTAGGGGGTGGCGATGACGACGTCCACCCCTGCTCCTGAGGTGCACTATGCACCATCGGAGTGTAGAACCCACATGGGCTTGATCAAGTCACCCGAAGGTGTGTGGGGTGATGGTGTCTACTTGGCTACGAAGATGGCCAGGGCTTGGGACTTGATTTTTGTTTGAGACATGTACGTTATATGGAAGGAGTGAGCTCCGCGGCCCACTTACCTTTGCAGCCTGTGGACTCCCTACTCGTGAGATTTCCCCTAAAGAAAATTATGAGGGAATGGTGATGTGATGCACTAGGAATTGATGGCAAAGCTTTTGTGAGGACATGAGGAGGACGTGGGCCATCTTTGTGAGCTCTGTGTACTGGAATTTCGCTCCCTATAGGGCATCTGAGACGTAGTACACCGGGTGCTATGCTCCATCGTCCTCTTGGACAAGGACAATGCTGACCGACATCATGATTGCTGCAAGCTACAACAGCAAGGCTAGCTTCGATTGAGGGCATACAAGCTTTGGGAGGTCGGCGAGGTACATTTTGAGGTCCTTGAAGGCCCTTTGACACTTGTCGTTCCACGCAAAACCATCGGAGCCCCTGAGTGTTGTGAAGAAGGGGAGCCCCTTCTCCGTGGACCTCTACAAGAAATTGCTGAGGGTCACTAGGCGGCCTGTGAGCCTCTGGACCTCCTTCGTGGTTTTGGGGGCCTGCATGTCCATGATGGCGGAAATCTTGTCTAGATTGGCCTCGATTCCCCTCTTATAAATGAGGAATCCCAATAGTGCGGACCGCGAAAACACATTTCTTTGGGTTAAGTTTGATGCTCGTGTGGTGGAGGTTGTTGAATATTTCTTGTATGTCGGCCATGTGGGACATCTCCAGGAGGCTTTTGACAACCACATCGTCTACATAAGCTTTGGCATTCCGGCCAATTCGCGAGGCTAGGACATGGTAGACCGGGCGGCTGAATGTGGTCCCTGTGTTCTTCAAACCGAAGGGCATCCGAACGAAACAGAACATGCCCAAGGGCATGATGATACTTGCTACAATGTCATTGAAAAAATTTTGTTCCTGCTACTCAAAATATATGTAATATCATTTTTGCCATCGAAAATCTACTCATTTTATTGTTGCCATTGTTTCGTTAGTGCACATTTTATTTTTATCACTCCGTTCAATTTATCATCAAGTTAACATGGTTTGACCGTTAAGAGATTTACAAAAATATCAAAAAAGAAAAAAATTGAAAAATATATTTAAAAGTACCGGAAGATATAGAAAAATTAAGGGACCAATTCTAGAAAAAAAATTAGAATTTCACAAAAGTTTTACAACAAGAATTTTTTTTATCAATGTTCCATAAAAATTGAGGAAGATTAACATGTTTCCCTCTGTGTTATTTTTTGAGAAACTTTCCTAGTGTAAATTTTCAAAAAAGTAAAAATTATCCTTAGGCTCTATTCGTGTTAGCTTCTAAAAGCTAATTTTCTATACTAAATGGCTTTTCTACAATCCCTAACATTCAAATGAAGTACCTTTTCAAGATGGAGTCTATTAGTTGATTGTAGTACATACTGTAGTGACTTCAGTAAATAACTTCATTTTGGATATTTTCATATTTCTTACCGATCAAACCTGGTTTTTTTGTCAGGGTAACCAAAAGGAATAAGCACTGATGGAAGGATGACCAAAACGAAACAAACAGATTTTCAATAGCAAAAACCATATTACACTTATTTTAAGTAGCAGAAACAAAATTTTCCCATAACGTCATTTCCAAGGCCCAGACCGAGTTTACAAGTGTGACTTGCTGGCCCTGATTCCCTCGACCAGATGACATTCAATTATACGACAACACCACGGATCAGCTTGATGAGAAGCCCAGTCTTGGACACCAACAGCTTCCAGTCCCAGGAACATCAGTCGATTGCATGCTGCACTGTTCGGCGAACCCTCGGAAGATCTGCTTGCTCATACGTGCAATCATCAATAGACACTTTGTTTTACCAGTATTCTCTATTTGTTGCTGCAACTATATTTGTATTTGTTTGTAACTGAAGAATGAGGAAGCATGCTACTATGCGAGTTTGGAAGAAAGTTTGACGATTGAATTTTATGGTATACGTCTGCTATGACTGCTATGTCTTTCACATGTAACATCCCATGTAGATCAGTGGATGCTACTAACTAACATGGATATGCAGGAGCAGGGTTCGTTGCTCTGTTTTATCTTCTCACGATGAGTTAAAAGGGAGAATAGTACCAGCAGCTGTCACCATCTTACAACTGCTTGATGCTATCCACAGTGAGATAAACACTCGCAGTTGCTGTAAATATTTCGGAGTTGTAGGCCTAACCATTTGGTGAATACTAGAAAAGTTGTCAAATTATCTCTCTGCCCCTTTTTTAATAAAAGTTGTTAAAGTAGTGCTTAATGCTCATAACGACTTCTCTTGTAGTCCAATATACATACTTTCATCACATCAGTCCTTGTCTCCCATATATACTTGTTAAGACAAATGCTAAAGGCCTAAAGCTAAAGAATCTTTCCGTATACATGCACGCGAGCTATCTGATCATCATTACCTAGAAATAGCGTACGCCTGGCATATTTTGGATCCACTTATTATAGGCCGGAAAAGCCATTTGGAGAGAGCAGTCTGATGCCTTAGATCACATCACATTGTTGATTAATCATTGGGTCATTCTTAAGATATGTATAAATCGTTGGATATATATGTGGAACAAGACATGATGGCCATGTGAAGAATATGGGCCTGTATTTTTGGTTTTTTGTTTTCGATTTCGGCTTCTTTAGCCAAAATGGATTTGTTTTCGAGTTCGCATATAGTAGTGGGGTGTATTTACAGGAAGCGTATAGCTCTACGGGGCTTATGCGGGCGTTTTGTCGTACTATGGCCTAGTGGTCTCATATATTATTTTGGAGGGTATGTAGAGTACTGTACCTATTCGGCCAACAGAGGATGTTAGGTTCCTTAATTTGCAGAATTTTGGGCTGCCACTGGACACTGGCTCATCTGAGCACATGCGGAATGACTTTTGGGCCCCCTTTTAATTTCTTCTTTACCAGAATGGGCTTCACCAGAACAGCAGATTGATGCCGCATCCTCATTAATTTCTTCTTTACCTGCACAATTGTGTGCTAGTTCACACTTCCGCGCATAAAAATAATAAAGAGAACTTACAAAATACTATAATGTTGTTGCTCTATCCCACAAAGTCCTCAAATCAACCGATTTGTTTTGTTCTTCATTTTGCAAACCAATACTAATAGCGTTGTAAACTGTCTAACACAGAGAGAAGTCAATACTCAATACTCAACAACTCACCTTGAGTTCATCAGAACAGCAGATTATATTGATGCCGCATGTGTCGGAAAGAGCTCATCAGTGAATGTGAAAGCTAAAACATGCCTTAAGATAGATCATGCCAACTTGCCAAGCAACGTATGATTCGTTCCTTCTTTATCTCAACAGCGCAACTCTTTTGTCGGAACATTTGACATGTACATATGAAGCCAAGACAAACATGCAGGCGTTACCAAGCTTACCAATGAACCATCTGATGGTGCTAACAAGCAACCGCATGAACGGACCAATCAACTCAGACTGTTTTTCTTTCCTGTGACAAGTAGAACAAATGCGACCCAAAAAGGCTTTCATTCATGCACACAATGCAAATACTGAACATTATTATTAGCTGGACACTACGCTGCAGATGATCCCGATGTGTGCACTCATATATACTCTATCCATTTTAAAATATAAGACATATAGTTTTTCCAGTTTTGTTTCATAATATAAGACGTGCATGCGACTTTAATGTCTTTCTCTCTTTTCTCCTCATTTATCTTTCCTCCATCTTCAACATTTATGAGTAAACACCCACCCACACTTATCTCTTATTCCATAGGTATTAACACCATAGATACAATGGTAATTTTCCTCTGCTAATCTCTTGGTTTCATCACCTTCTTGACCAAAATACGCCTTATTATGGATTCTTGGTCCTGCCAAGAGTTGCAGAGAAGGCTGGCATCTGAGACACTCGTAAAAGCTCAAGGGACTCCAAGAATGTCTATTGATCGAGGAAGAAGGAATTCGATGTTTAGCTTGAGCGTCTTGTACTCATAGTTCAGGAGACTCCAAAAATTAATGTTTAGTCAGGGAGAAGAGGTAGCCGATGCTGCCTTCAAGGGCGAGCAAAGCCGACGAGAGCATGGAATCTTTTGAGACAACCTATATATAACTACATTGTACTATACGGTTGCATACTTTCATCACCTCGCAGACATAGACATACATCACATAGACAAAGGGAGAGAGAGAAACGAAGGAAAGCAGGGAGCGAGGCGCCATGGCGGAGACCGCGCTGGGCATGGCGACGACGCTGGTGGGGGGCGCGCTGGGTGTCGCCTCGTCGGCCGCGAGGGAGGAGGTCGGCCTGCTGATTGGAGTGCAGGACGACATCTGGTACGGACCTTAACGGCATACAAACAAGTACAGTTTTTGTTTGTTTCTTCTCAATTGAGTTACCTATCCGGCCTTAGACTTAAGAGACTTGCATGCTCCACGACTAGCAGTAACGACTTTGGATCTCTTTGCATGCTGTACTAGTCTAGGATATGCTAGTGTACATAGTTATTTACAAAAATAAATATTGAGCGGAAACAAATATTTATTATTAAAGACAAATGGGCTTTACACCATTGTTTACAAACCACAGCTCATATGTCAACATTTAGTAAGCAGCAGAAATAAAACAACAGTAGTAGGTCCAAGGATATGCTACGTACAATTAACTAGGGCAATCGGCCCAATTGTCGTACCCTTCAACATCGGCAAAGTCTTCCTTATCTAAACAACAATATAGTGAGATGAGAACATAGAGTACTCAACAACTTACGAAAAATAAATTTTACGCAAGGATAATAACAAGTGCATTCATATTAAGGTTGTTTGAGCATGAAGTAATAAATGGTTTCTAAATACAATAAATAGGTGTAAAAGCAGAATTTAATACAATAAAGTCAAAAACTAGATTTAAACATTGAATGAAAGAGTTAGTGTAGGATAAACCTCCTAACACCAACTAAGGGTTAAACCACCCACAATTTCCCATTTAAAATGTTTCGAAAACCAAAGTTCAATCTACAGAATCCCTCACTTGGCATGCCCATGATCATGGACTCGGCTATGTAGATAGTTTTATACTATACAGAGATTATACAACTTTACCAAAAAAATCATGAATATCTGATATTGCCATACGATTATCACACTTCCTTTAGTGTGCGGTGGAGAAATCATGATAAGGCCTTTATAATGCTCCATCACAGTGAGTTCCCGCTCTTTAAGGTCTCCACCGCCGAAGGATTAAACCACCTAGTCGGAAGCTGTAAGGTCGAGGAAGTCAACTGGGGGGGGGGTTTGAATATGCTTTTTAAAAATATCTTTAGCCAAAACCAAACTTATGTGCAGTAGCGTAAATCAAATTAGTTTTGCATAATTAAGATCTAAATAAACTAGGTTCACATAAGTGTATCAACACTCTAAATCTATGTCAAAGTTTACAATCATATAGTGACAAGCAATCAATTTAATTTTTATGAATATAAATTGAAGTATGTAAAAATTGAGCATAAGAAAACAAACCACAATTGACACACGATATTTTACTGTGGTGTTCAAAAATATGCCGATTTTCCCTAGTCTATGTTGAAGTAAGCTCAAACAAATTGCACTGGTTCCACGAATTAAGCCAAGCACCTGTAAGATCGAGGAGGCCGACTAGAGGGGGGTGAATAGGCGGTCTAAAAACTCTCTTCAAATTAATATTACCAATTCAAGGCCTTTTCTATTTGCCTAAACCAAGTATACAATGTGAAAGTTTAAATCAATTTGGTTTAACTCAAATAGCGCCTAGGTCAAGCAAATTCGCCTAAGTACACCAACAATACTATCCTAGGTCAATGTTTGCAATCCTAGGTTTACAAACAATCAAATTGAGTCTATGAATGTAAATTGCTTGAAAGTAAATAGAGTACAAGAAAGCAAACCACAAATGACACAATCTCTTTTTACCGTGGTATTCGGAGACTTGCCGGTCTCCCCTAGTCCACGTTAAGATAAGCCCGAATAAATCGGACCGGCTCCACGAATTAAGCCTTCCACCTCAAATCACTAGTGATAGCTCTTTCCCGCTTCGGGTAGGTGAGCTTCGATCTTCATAACTTCGCCGAGTCTTCTCACAACCTTCTTTGAGAAGATCACCGCGCACGACGCCTCCCACGTTGTCTAGGAGTCGGCAAACTCCAAGAGTAACAAGCAAAGTCTCTCACTTGACTCTCACCACGTGCAACGAATGCACAAGCTCAACTTGGACACAAAGTCCACCTCTAGAGGCAACACATACACTCTAGAACACCTCTCCTCTCTCACAAAGTGCAACACATGCACAATTGAGTGGAGAGTCTCACTCTAACTCAAGAACACATCAATGGGTCAAGCAACAACTCCTCCAACCAGCCTTGAAGAGGTATTTATACATCTCCCTCAAAAACTAGCCGTTGGAGGAAAGAGAGGGCTGAAATCAGCCAGGGGCCGAACTACCGCAAGCCAAACCCCCGGTAGTACCGCCCTCCCAACGGTCATAAGAAAACTAGCCGTTGGGCTGGAAAACCAGTCAGATCGCCACACAAAACCCGATTAGACCGCCATTTCCAGTTAGACCGCTCAAGGACCGGTCAGACCGCTCTCAGGAAAACCCTCAGATCGCTCTCTGGAAAAAAGGGTCCAGGCACAATGCGGAACTATCGCTGGGTGGTCAGACTGCCGTTACCAGGCCGGTCTGACCGCCGAGACCGGTCATACCTCCATATTAACACCGGTCAAACCTCTATTATAAGGGCAGTCTGACCTCCAGTTCAACACCGGTCAGACCTCTAGTCATAACTTTTGACTCTGATGTCGGAATTGAGTGATCGTGGACTCTATGGAAAGCTTATTCAGAGGGCTACACAACCCATCTATTTGCATGATCTCAAACATATTAGATCAATGCAAAAATCAAAAGACATCCAAAGAGTCACTACCATGGTCTAATGTCAAAGGAAATAGTAACAAACAATCTTAGACTTTGCCAAGGGATAATGCATGATCTCCAACTCTTGCAAAACACATTTGCAAACTTAGATCATGTCACAAGGAGTAGGTACATTGACTTCAAGTACTTGCAAAACATATTTGCAATGCATAGTCCCATGTTGCTAAGATTCACCACATGAACTTCAACTATTTGCAAAACACATTCGCAAATATAAGCCTCATGTCGAGATGAGCTAGAGCAAATGAGGTTTGAGCTATCAATACATGATGAGACTCAAACTACTAGACATGACCACTCTTAATAGTACGGCAACCTATACTAGCAATCCG
Organism: Dendrocalamus sinicus; assembly: GCA_036346575.1. Lineage (NCBI taxonomy): Eukaryota > Viridiplantae > Streptophyta > Magnoliopsida > Poales > Poaceae > Dendrocalamus > Dendrocalamus sinicus. The sequence goes on along the minus strand of CM070657.1, from coordinate 24,440,856 downwards.
GTCTTCCAACCAAACACCAAGACTGGTAAAAGAGTAGGAACACATCATTAGCCCTAGCTAGTCATACCTTTACCTTGGGTCATCGTCTCGATATGCATCAACTCATGATGCATCCTTTTCATCAACTCCATCAATACATGATGGTCTTCCTTGACTTGATGATCAACACATAATCATCGCCTCGTGCATCAACTCATGATGCGTCTTCTTCTTTGATGGCCTTCAACACATAAAGCCATCTTCTTCTCGATCTTGACTTGATGATATTCAACCCATGGAGTCATCCCAAGTCATCCTCATTTGTGGAACCTAACATATTCATCCAACTCATGGGAAATATTAGTCCACAAAATAATTTTTCATCAATTACCAAACTTCACCATTAACACATAATGGAAGGACTAGATTCAACAATCTTCCCTTTTTGGTAATTCATGACAATCTCAACAAATAATGAGATAAAGATAATTGATTTGCGAGTATACAACTTGTACACAACAATTGTATACTCTAAGATAAACTTTAAACAAAGCTTACTTATCCGGTTGTCATTAATCATCCAACCATTAACACATAATGGAGAAGTTAGATGACAATCCGATTGCATATGAGTATATATGAACTACACAAGCTATATATATACTCAAGAATGTATTTCAAAGTAAAGATTCTAAATATGCATATTAAAAAGAGCATGGATCAATACTCATGAAACTCCAAAATATAGAGAGCTCCCCCTAAATGTGTGCATACAAGTGTATATAATGAAGACATATGCACATATTCATTTTGGACTATTTGAGGAGGTCAATCTATATTTTGTATCTAAGAAATGTATTAGTAAATGAGAAAGTGATTTTGAATGCATACCTCTTTGAAGACATATGCATATTAGTCTCATATATGCATTTGTCATTGTCACCGAAATATTATAATGGTATTTGTCATTGTTACCAAGATCTTATAATGGTATTTGTCATTAACATCAAAACCAACTTAATCGGATCTTGATCTTTCAATCTCCCTTTTAATCAACTTAATCGGAGCTTGATCTTTCAGCACCTCACTTTCCACTAGTGGTATCTCTTTCCCCCTCCAAGTAGGTAAGCTTCAACTTTTACAGTAATACTGGGCCTTCTCACAAGTTTCTTTGAGAAGATCACCGGATATGATGCCTCCAAGACCGTCTAGGAATCGACAACATCCAAAAGTAACAAGTCAAGCTCCTTATTTGATTCTCATCACATGAAATGAATGCATAAGCTCAATGTAAATATGAAATCCACCTCTAGATGCAACATATATAACTAGAGACTTCTCTTTTTGCTCACAAGGTGCAACACATGCATAATTGAAAGGAGAGGCTCACATTAGCTCAAGAGTCATGAAATGAGTGTAGCAACATAGCCAACATCAGCAACAACCTTCTCCCAACAGGCTAAGGGGGTATTTATAACCCTCACCTCAAAAACTAGCTGTTGGGATGAAATTAGCTGGAGGTCAGTAGTACTGCAGGCAAACAACTGGTACTACAACCTCTACAAAGGCTGGAAAACTAGCCATTATAAGTCTCAACCTCCACCTTCATAGGGACTGATCAGACCACACGCCAGTCGAACTGCCACATAGGCCAGTCTGACCGCAATGATCACACCTAGAAAACAGGGCTCTCTGGAAAATAACTACCAGTAACAAATTCCTGATAGTACCACAAGACCGGTCATACCGTGCTGGTATGACCGCTCATCATGAGCCGATCTGACCGCCAAATAATGATTGATCTAACTGCCAGCTGGTCAGACCTCCCCGATCATACCACCGCACTTAGAACGGTCATATCGATTACGTCTTACTGCCACACAAAGTGCAGTCATACCGCATGTCATTTTCCAATAGAGCCAGATTGCATGCACTTCAACATTTTTGCAAAATGTATTCACAAATCATAGTACCATGCAAATAAAAGTCAAAGCATGCTTCACAACAAGTTATAAAACATACTTGCACACTTTGAAATCATGCCACAAGGATTATGTATATGGACTCAACTCATTTGCAAAACACATTTACAAACCTAAGTCACATGCTATAAGAATTATGCATGAGCTACAACTATTTGTAAAACTCATTCACAAGTCTAAGCATGATGTCACAAGGAGTATGGAACAAAGGCTTAGTCACATGTCACAAGAATTATGTATGAGCTATAACTATTTGCAAAACACATTCACAAATACTAACATCATGCCACAAGAGAGCCAGAGCAAATGAGATTAAGCTATCAACACATGATGGACTCAAGCTATTAGACATATCCTCTCTTAATAGTACGATAATTTATACTAGCAATTTGGACTTCCAACCAAACACTAAGACTGATAAAAGATTAGGAACACATTCTTAGCCTAGCTAGTTATACCTTTGCCTTGAGTATTCTCATGAAGTTTGATGATGAACATCCTCATTTCAAGTCCGAGTCTTTGTCTTAATGTGCATCAACTTTTGATGTATCCTCGACTTGGCCTCTATCAACACATGATAGGTCTTCTTTTGACTTGATGATCAACTTATGGTCATCTCCTTTTCGGGATCTTGACTTGATACTCATCAATACATGATGCCATCCAAAGTTTTCATCATCATGGGACATAACCTATTCATCCAAATCCTGAAAAATATTAGTCCTACAGTTATGATTGTCATTAATTACTAAAATATATCATTAACTCATAATGATGAGTCTAAATTCTTCATAAGCCCCTTCTTGTGCCATATAGGAACAACTATCTAATCGACACCCGCATTCAACTAGATGGTGGAACCTACGTTGAGAAGTTACAAATTAATTTGCTAGATTTATCCCATACTAGACTTATGGTAGTACGAAAAGGCTTCACAATTGCAGCTCACGGACCCATCTGTAATTGACTGGCGGGACTTGTGACAAACCCACAATGTGCATAGGAATGCACCGTCCTGTCAACCATCTGCCCAAGTCTAAACTATTTTTTATTTTATTTATAAAATATTTCGTAATATTCACTGGCAACAACCTTGCCAAGGATTACTTTTAAAAGCATAAGAATTTATTTGGCAAAATTTCCCCATCATTCCTTAATTCAGGTGAAGCATGGCTATGCAATTTGCTACAGATAGTTCTAGTCAATACTATACTAATGTATCAACTAGTTTTTGCCCTACGTTGCCAAGGTATAAGGATTCTAATGTAAAGGAAGGCTATAAAAATTAGGAATTAACTAACATTTAAAACTAGTATTTAAAATACATTAAATAAAAATTAAGCATGCACAATAATTTAAATCAACCTAATTTTATTTGCATACTAGGTTCAATATGATCAAACATGTGTCAATTGCCTTTCTTGTAGTACTGCTGCTGTTGGTGATCATCGTAAATACACATCCTGGACGCTTGTATCTAAACAAGAAAATTACCAAATTAAAATAAAATTAAAATAAACTCCAAAATTCAAAAACTTGGTTGTAAATGAAAGTCTAGGATTTTATATTCATTTAGGAAAAATAATGGGCTCAATCGAAATTAGAACGTAGGACAACATACTTCTGGAAGATTTAATTCGAAGAAAATAAGAGAGAAAACACTGTTTAAGGGATTTTTTCTGATTAACCTAATTTGGTTTCTAAGAAAAATTCAGGATTATTGCACCATGCTAAGTCAGTAAGGTTTTAAATCTCGAAATTGACACTAAGGCCCAATGTGGACTTGCCACACGGACGGCTGGGCGTTGTAATGCGGAAACCACGTGGCCGTTGATGCAGCCACAAGGACCGATGGTCGCCGGCACTGCGCAGGATAGCGGAGGATGGTGAGGTGTGCAAACGAGAGAGGAGACCATAGCTAGTTGAATCCTACCTTTGTAATTCAACTTTGATTAATATTGCTTTGCATCAATGTGTTGATCAGTCTATAAGTTACACCTATCTCCTGTTTTGATATTTCGTTCCTATTCGTCATTGCTTCACATTGACGTTTCATCTAGGATCAACTTTCATTCAAGTTTACCTATCGTCGACTTTGCTAATTTGCTAAAAAATCGACTGGCACGTCACACATATTGCTAAAGATCACTCTCCATAGGGACAAGGTGCAGTTGTCAGGAATTTTTTGGCAGCAACAAAAATATACCAAAAAAAGCTCAAAACATCCATGGATGTAGTACATCATGGTATTCTGCCTAGATCATCCCAAGTTGGGGAATAATAAGGAACTTTTAAAAATAAAAAACATATATATTATATAATAAAAGTTAATGGCAAATAGTTTACATTTTTCACCTAAAAAATCGTTTAGTTCCCGTTTAGGAGGAATTTTGGAGGAAAGTACAGGATCCCTGTTCCTATGGAATGGCTACACTTTTCCCGTTTGGAACAAAGGAAACACCAATTCCTTTCCTCTGGAGTACTGTTGCTAGCCTACGATTTCACTTACAGTTGCTAAGAAAAAAACAAAAATATGCTAGACATTCTTACAAAAAAAGAAAAACATCCAACCCTTTATTTGGTAAGCCATAATTTTGGAGGCTTAGATTTGCTCTACTGCAAATTGATTTATTTTAAAAAAAATATCTATTGGTTTAAAAGAGAAGAGGCTATATCCGGTGAAAACCACCTAAAAATTAGAACCTCGTGAAAACCATGTCTTTGATGTTTTAAAAAATTCCGAAACAAATACTCGTTGTAGAGGAGGAGGTGTTCTCTAACCATACAAAATTTAGGATCAGACTCAACCTCATTTGTAAGATAAAAAAAATAAATTATGTATGAATAGTGATTTGTTATTGTTTCAACCAAAGACAACACATGAGTCCTAATGTGTTTCTCACACTATGCAAGCACATGCGTCTAATTATTGGGACACCCTAAAGTAACAACACATGCTTACGTGTAGAAATATTGCCCCTCCTTGCTTATATATGCAATTCGAGATGTTGCCCTTTTCTTTAACAGACATTTTGGCCAGATTAATACGAAGAGATTTCAGGAATTTGACAATAGGATAAAAATGAAACAAAAAAATAATTTGGCAGGAGCTTCCATGAATGTCTCCTACACAATAATAAATATACCATGCCCCCATATTTAGTGAATTCTTGGTTGAAAGAATTACATTTATATTATGAGATTTATTATTTTTCAACATGGAAATGTTCCTTTGTATTACCACATATTTTTCTGAATCATAAGAATGCATTTACCATATGGTGGAACACATATTAGAAAGAATGAAAATCACACAGAGTAATATATGGGAAGCATATGTTTCTGACCTTACTGTTGTCAGGTTCATCAACGACGAGCTAAAAATGATGCAAGCATTCCTCAAGGCAGCCGATGGGGCACGCAAGAACACCGGGGTGCTCAAGGCATATCTGGAGCAAATCCGTGACTTGGCCTATGACATTGAAGACTGCCTCGAGGAGTTCATGATTTTCATCAAGCGTCGGAGCCTCTTGCAGCAACTCCTCAGCCTAGGAGCACGTCACCGCATTGCCATTCAGATAAGGACAATCAAGCAGAGAGTCCAGGAGGTGAGCCAGAGGAACTCCCGATACAACCTAATCGAGCTCACAAGCGATGCATCTGATGATGCAGTAGGCGACATGGAGCTGACAAGGAATTTGTCAGCTCTGTATGTTGAGGAAGCCGACCTCTTTGGCTTGCAGAAGCCGAAGGCCAAGCTCATTGAGTTGATAACCAAGCGGAAGGCTGAGATCGCAGAGTCTATAACCAACAAAGCTGGCCCGAAAGTGATCTCAATTGTTGGCATGGGTGGCCTCGGCAAGACAACTCTCGCCAAGCAGGTGTTTGATAGCACCGAGTGCAGTGGCAGTTTCAACACCCGTGTTTGGGTCACTGTGTCACAATCATTTGACATCAAGGAGCTTCTTATTAGGTGCCTTAAACATCATGCATAACATTGAATCGCTAGTCTGCGTCTAGAACACCTACGGTTAAGGGGGTTTAAGGGAGACTCACGGTCGCCGATGAACGCCATGGAGCGAAGACCCGTGCCTGCGTGATGCAGGCGTGAGGTAGAGTCGGTGGTGTGCAGAGGGTCGTCGCCGGCGAGGTCCTGCAGTGGCGGCGCCGGCCTTCCCGTTGCTAGCAACGCTTAGGAGATCGGTTGTCACTTAGGGTTTGTTCGGGGTGATGAACTCTCACGGGAACGAACGTCGTGGTCGTGAGAGGCCGGAACCCATTCTTTTTATAGCGCTGCGCAACGGGGGACCGTAACCAAAAGTCGGTTAGGCACCCCCGATCAGGGCGCGAGAGAAAAACGGGAGACGTGGGCATCACCCCACGTCTCTTTCAACCGCTTTAGCCTGAGATCAAAATCCAACATTCCCCCCCTTGATCATAAGGCTAAACATCATAAGCCCTCTCTCAATAAAAGTTCACACCAAAGTAATGCGTCACAGCAGTCAATTAAGTACCGCTGGACATCAGTACTTATAGTGATCCATTCTATATTGATCGGATAACATAATACTTCATGGGAGTTGGTTACTTTATATGGTCCTCTTATTCCAGGATCACAGGCTCTCCAATAAACCCATGCCGGCAACATGATCACGAAAAATATTGGGTGGTAAGCCTTTTGTGAGCGGATCCGCAAGCATAAATTTAGTTCCAATATGCTCAACCTTAATTGTTTGATCCTGGACTCTATCTTTCACAACATGATACTTTATGTCAATGTGCTTGGCAGCTGCACTTGACTTGTTGTTACTCGAATAGAAAACTGCGGGTTGATTGTTGCGAGACAAAATGAGTGGTCTAGAAATGCTGTCTACCACTCTCAATCCGGGATAAAGTTCTTAAGCCATACAAACCTGCCCGGTAGCCTCATAACATGCCACAAATTCAGCCTGCATTGTCGACGATGCGATAAGTGTTTGCTTTACACTTTTCCATGAAATTGCTGCTCTGCGAGGGTGAAAATATAACTGATGTAGACTTCTTAGTGTCTTTACACCCGCAAAATCAGCATCGAATAACCGACAACCTCAAGGTTATCGCTTTTCTATATGTGAGCATGTGACCTTTAGTGCCTTGCATATAGCGTAGGACTTTTTAACGGCTTTCCGGTGGTCCGATCCTGGATTTGACTGATATCGCCAAGCATCCGGTAACAAAAGCTAAATCGTATGCGTACATACTTGAGCATACATAATACTTCCGACAGAGAGCGTAAGGTATAGCCTTCATCGATCGATTCAAAGTCATTCTTTGGGCATTGAAATTTCCCAAACTTATCGCCCTTAACAATAGGAGCAGCAAGGCGAGCATTTATGCATATTGTATCTCTTTAGTACTCTGTCAATGTATGCCTTTTGTGATAAACCTAATGTTCCTTTGGACCTATCTCGGTGAATTTCAATACCAAGAACATAAGATGCTTCACCGAGATCCTTCATATCAAAATTGGACGAGAAAACTTTTAGTTTCCAAAGATGTCCACACCTTTGCTTTGCCAATAATATATCGTCCACATAAAGAATTAAGAAGGTGTAATTACTCCCCCTGAACTTAACATATGTACAATTATCAACATCATTCTCCTTAAATCCAAATTTCCTTATGACTTCATCAAACTTAAGGTACCATTGCCTAGAAGCTTATTTCAGGCCATATATGGATTTCTTTAGCTTGCATCCCAAATGTTCCTCGCCTTCCACGACAAAACCTTCCGGTTGTGTCATGTAAACGTCCTCATACAAGTCGCCATTCAGGAATGCAGTCTTAACGTCCATTTGGTGCAACTCTAAATCAAAATGTGCTGTGAGCGCCATTATGATTCTAAATGAATCTTTAGTTGAGACAGGAGAAAAGGTTTCATTATAGTCAATGCCTTCTCTTTGTGTAAACCCTTTCGCTACAAGTCTTGCCTTAAACCTTTCGATGTTCCCTTTGGAGTCACGTTTTGTTTTGTAGACCCATTTGCAGCCTACTGTTTTGGCTCCATTAGGAATTTCCACTAAGTCCCATACGTCATTAGCGCCCATAGACTCAATCTCATCTTTCATGGCATCTAGCCATTTAGATGAATCCTTATTCTTCATTGCTTCCTTATAAGAGCTAGGATCATCTGCCTTCCCAAGATCATCCTCATTCAAGTAAACCTCATAATCACTTGGGATAGCAGATCTCCTCACTCGTTGTGATCTCCTGACAGGTTCATTAGTAGGCTCATCAGGTTGTTCATTAATTGTCACAGAGGGTGTGAAGGCTCAAAGATTAGGTATTGCACTTGTATTTTCAGAGCCCTCAACGTAAGGAGTAGCCACAGAGTAATCGGAGATGCAACAGAGTTGCAACTACAGGATCAACTATGGGCACAACCACTTGGGGCACAGGAAAATCGATCTGTCAGATTAGCGGTGAAGCAACATAAATCCGTTTCTCCTCAAGATCAATTTTCCGGGCTCCAAGTCCCCACCGATGCCATCATTTTCCAAGAACACAGCGTGTCTTGTTTCTACAAATTTTGTGGTACGATCGGACAATAGAATCGGTACCCTTTAGACTGTCGGGTAGCTAATAAAATGGCAACTCACGTCTTGGGATCTAATTTCCCAATATGTGGGTTAAATATTTTAGCTTCAGCTGCACAACCCCACACATGGAGGTAGTTCAAACTAGGTTTTCTCCCATCCATAATTCATAAGGTGTTTTAGGCACCGATTTACTAGGAACCCGATTGAGTATATGTGCAGCGGTCTTTAATGCTTCCATCCATAACTTTACAGGCAAAGTGGAGTAGCTCAACATACTTCGAACCATGTCCATAAGTGTGTGATTTCTTCTTTCCGCAACTCCATTTTGTTGGGATCACGGGCATTGAATCTTGGCGACTATACCATTTTCTTGTAGAAACTCGGCAAAAGGACCAGAATCGCCCATAAGTTGCGTGTCGCCCATAATACTCTCCCCACGATCCGAGCGCACTACTTTAATCTTTAGATTGTGCTGATTTTCAACTTCAGCCTTAAATATCTTAAATTTATCAAGTGCCTCCAATCTCTCTTTAATAGGATAGATATAGCCATAACGTGAGTAATCATCAGTGAACGTAATAAAAGAATCATAACCATCCACTGATGTCACAGGGAAAGGACCACATATGTCGGTATGAATTAATTCCAAAATCCCTGTGCTTCGAGTAGCACCTTTCTTTATTTGCTTTACATACTTGCCTTTGATACAATCGAGGCAATGATTATCCGAATCATTAAAGTCTAAAGGGTGGAGAATTTCTTCTTTAATGAGACGTTCAATTCTCCCCCTCGAAATGTGGCCCAAACGACAGTGCCACAATTTCGACGAAGTCTCATCAATTCGCTTGCGCTTTTTATTCATATCACATACATTCATGGATATAGGAGAATCTTGCAGGGATAACATTAAAGCTTGTCGTGTCGGATGGCACGACCAACATTATCATTATTAAAATAAATCAAACACATTCCGTGTCCAAAATTACAAGAATATCCATCATTATCTAATAATGAAATGGAAATCAAGTTTCTTCTCATCGAGGGAACATAAAAAACATCATTAAGTTTCATTACAAAACCATTATTCAAAACTAAAGAAACCGATCCAATAGCTTGAATTTCGGCTTCCATCCCATTAGCCACTCTAAGGCTTCTTTCCCCTCTGAGACTTCTCAACATATGGAATCCCTGCAAGGAATTCGTAACGTGCACAGTGGCACCAGAATCAATCCACCAAGAATTTATAGGAAAATCAGCATAAAATACTTCATCAACAAAGGTGATTTCATAAGTACCTTTCTTGGCGAGCCATTTCAGCCATCCAGACAATCATCTTTGAAATGGTCCTTCGATGACAAAAGTAACATTCACCACTTTTCTTCTTCATTTGAGCTCCCGTGTCTGAGCGTTTTTAGGCGCCTTAGGATCTTTGTGGGTCTGTGGGCTTCGTGGCTTCTAATAAGGGAGTAGGTTTGCTCCTTCTTTCCCTTTCCTTTGTAGCCACCTCTATTTCTAGAGGACCACCTTATTTGAAGAGCCGACTTGATTCACAAAATCGGTAGCCCCTCACCTTGAGCCTCTCTTCCTCTGTGAAACATTAGCGATCAACTCGCTCATGGTCCACTTGTCCTTAATGGTGTTGTAGTTCACCTTGAAAACTTCAAATTGCTTGGGAAGAGACATCATAATGTAATGGACAACAAAACCATCAGAAATAGCCATGTCCATTGTCTTAAGTCTGGCAGCAATATTGATTATTGCCATAATGTGCTCACGAACATTTCCAGTACCATTGTACTTAGTGTTCATGAGCCTGTGCATCAGTGTGGTAGCATAAACTTTAGAGGACCCCTTAAAATGATCCTCGATAGAGGACAAATAGTCCTTTACCCTTTCCTTTTCAGGGATTGCTCCCCTTATGGCCTCACTGATGGAGTTTTTCATCACAGCAAGTGAAACACGGTTGGACCGCTCCCACTTCTCAGCATTAGCTTTATATTCCTTCATTTTGTCATCATAATTGTCCTCCCCTTCAGTAGGAGCGACAGGCTCGTCGAATCTGAACGCGTAGTCCAGATCCAAGAGCTGAAAAGTCGTCATAAGTGTGAACTTCCATTTCTGAAAGTTACTACCATTAAGTGGCTCAATAGCATTTACATGAGCGGAAACAGAAGCAGCTGAAATTTTTTTAAAATTTACATTAGGAAAAACACATAATTAATTAATTTGCATGAAAATTAATCTTACGTTGGTATGATTGACAACATGCTCATAAGAATTTTTCGCATCACCGTTGGGCAGAAGCGAAAAATTTAATATAAATTATTGCATGCAATTACAATTAACGTTGGTCAAAGAGTAATAGCATGAATAAAATAAACATAATTGAGTACATGCAATTACAATTAACGTTGGTCAAAATGTAATAGCATGTAAAATTAAATACAGCCCTCCAATTGAATTTCCCGTTGGTTCCATTCAATTAGGGGCAGAACATTACGCAGCGGAAAAGTGCATTATATTTTTCAGCAGCTTGGCAACATTTTCCGTTAATAATTTCATAAGAGACATCATTAATTAAACATGAGATGTACCATAAATACATGAAATGTATACTGAAAATAAAAACTTAACAGCCTGAAATATATATCATAAATTTCATGTATACATATATATATAACACTTCTCAGGGAGATGATGAAGCAACTTGGGGTGGTCCATACAGAGGAACATCAAGGAAAGGTGGCCGGGGTGGAGAACCTCATCAATCGCCTAAGAACTACACTCAAGGAGAAGAGGTACCTTGTTGTTCTTGATGACATGTGGACCACCCAAGCGTGGGATCGCATTAAACTTGCTTTTCCTGATAATGGTATGGAAGATAGTTGTGTAGTGGTAACTACAAGAAATGGCCTCCTAGCAAAGCCCTGACACCCTAGAAAAAGAAGATGCTAAACGGTTGCTCCTGAAGAAGGCAAATAGATGCCTCGATGGCCTAGAGAAGGATAATATGAAGGAGATAGTAGAGAAGATACTGAAGAAATGTGGAGGCTTACCCCTAGCTATTGTAACCATAGGAGGCCTCCTAGCTAACAAAGATAAAAAGGAGTGGGAAAGTGTGTATGACCAACTCCCCTCAGAGCTTGAAAGCAATCCAAGCCTTGAAGCACTTAGGCGAGTGGTTAGTCTTAGTTACAACTACCTGCCTTCTCACCTCAAGCCTTGCTTTCTGCATCTCAGCATCTTTCCGGAAGATTTTGAGATCAAACGGAAATACCTGGTGAACAGGTGGATAGCTGAAGGGCTTATAAGAATTGGTACTACGAGGAGAACACTTGAAGATGTTGCAGAGAGTTACTTCTATGAACTCATAAATCGAAGCATGATTCAACCAAATAAGTTAGACATTCTTGGAAATGTGAAGACCTGCAGGGTTCATGATATCGTGCATGATATTGCAGTGTCAATCTCTAGGCAAGAGAACCATGTGTTACTGGTTGAAGAGCACACAAGTACCACCAGTGCAGCAAATGAAACCATCCGGCATATATCATGCTTTGCTAGTAAGAAATTGGACATCGGCTTGGATTTTAGTCGTGTTCGATCTTTTACTATGTTCAGTAAACCTCTGGAGCCTCTAGCCACACTTTATCTATCCAAATTTAAGATGCTGAGGGTATTGGATCTCAAAAATGTTAGATTTGAAATAAAGCAGCAATACATCAATAAATTTGGATTGTTGATCCACTTGAAGTACATTCATTTTCCCGATTATTCATATGTTTATGCAATTCCAAGATCTATAGGGGACCTGCGAGGCTTGCAGGCTCTACACATGAAGTCATCACATGTTGCAAACTTACCAAAAGAAATCAGTAAACTTCAAAATCTTCGCAGCATCCGATGTAGCAAAACAGTTATTTATGGGTGTTTTGATATACATGACCCTAAAGAATGCATGTGTGATGCAATACGCTTCGCCAACATTTTCCATCCTTTAGTTGGTGGTCGTGCTGCGGCAATTGGAGACTTGCACATGGCCTTGTCTAGTCGTTGGTCTAATTCATCTGGAGTTAGGCTGCCAAAAGGAATGGGAAGTTTAAAAGAGTTACAGTCACTAGAAGAAGTGGACATCAAGCGAACCAGCAGCAAAGCCACTAGAGAGCTAGGGGAGTTAACTCAGCTGAGGAAGCTAGTGGTGACAGGGAGAGGGGCCTCCAAGAAAAAGTGCAAGGCATTCTGTGTGGCCCTAGAGAAGCTCTCCTCCCTCCGTTCTCTCCGTGTGAGTGCCAAGGACGAAGATGAACCTGTTGGGCCGCTGGATCTGTTGGTTTTCTATTTCCTCCCCTCTCCGATCCCTTCGGAGCCTCAAATTGGTGGGGCGTCTTCAGAAGATACCTGCTTGGGTTGGCAAGTCTGAGAATCTGGTGAAGATTCACTTGGAAGATTGCTTGCTAAAGGAAGTTGAGGCCTTGGCAGGACTGCCCAACCTCATGCGCCTTCGTCTTTGGCAGTGGAGGGAACTTGGTGTTCCTGAAGGTTTCAGCCCAGGTTCAGAGATCACACGCAAATCTGAATTTTCAGATAATGAACAGTAAAAAAAACAGAGAATGCAACGGAAGTTCAGAGCTCTTCCGAGAGACAACAATGGGGCAATTTTCTCTGTATTACTGTTAACCTGAACAACGCTAGACATGCTTAATATAAGACTAACAAACTAGGAAACGTGCTAACTCACGATCCACAAAAATGGAAATAACAGATTCTGTGCTAACTGCACAGATTGCTGAAATACGAAATACAGCAGAAAAGGAAACTCTGATGCTGCTTCTGAAAATGAAATGTGCTGTCCTCAGCACGACTCGGTCCAGCATATCTTCATGTCATCCAAGCCTGGACTAACAACTCACATTCTCCCCCTTAGTCCTGGCATGGATGCAGATCATGTACGCCGATCATTTGGCGCATTTCTCCCAGTTTCACTCCCGACAGAGCTTTTGTCAAGCAATCTGCTCGCTGCTCACTAGAACTCACAAATGCCACATGAATCAACTTGTTCTCCACACACTCTCTGATAAAATGGAATTTTGTATCAATGTGTTTGCTGCGGCCATGGAATACTGGATTCTTTATGAGTGCTATGGCTGATTGGTTGTCTACAAACAAGATCACTTGTTTTGCTGCTACTCCTGTCAGCTCACTGACAATGCTTCGCAACCAAACCGCCTGACATGCTGCTGCAGTAGCCGCCATGAATTCAGCCTCACAAGACGAGAGTGCTACTGTTTTCTGCTTCTGGGAACTCCAAGTCACCAGATTCTCACCAATGTAGAACACCATCCCGCTCGTGCTCCTTCTGCCGTCCGGGTCACCTGACATGTCACTGTCTGAATACCCAAACACACTTTCATCACAGCTTCCTTTCACATATGTGAGTCCATAGTGTATTGTTCCCCTCACATATCTGAGTATCTGTTTCACTGCTCTTTGATGCAAAACAGTTGGTTTTTCCATGTACCTACTTGCCACTCCTACGGCATAAGACAGATCTGGCCTAGTATGTGTTAGGTACCTGAGACACCCGACAATGCCTCTATACTCCTTTGCATCCACAGGAATTCCTTCAGGGTCTTTGTGCAGCCTAGTCTTGGGTTCCATAGGGAATTTGGTTGCATTGCAATCTGCCATGCCAAATTGAAGTAACAATTTCTTGGCATAAGCTGTCTGTTTGAGCTCAATTCTGCCACTTTGCTGCTTCACTTCAATTCCCAAGTAGTAGGAAAGAAGTCCCAAGTCACTCATTTCAAACTCACCCATCATTTGTGTCTTGAACTTCAGAATTTCAGCTGTGCTACTGCCAGTCACTATTAAGTCATCAACATATACACCAATGATGACCCTGGCTGCACCTTCTCCTTTAGTGTAGACAGCTTGTTCCTGAGCACATTTCTTGAACCCTAGCTCCTTCAAGCTCCTGTCCAAGCGTATGTTCCATGCTCTAGGGGCTTGCCTCAAACCATAAAGGGCTTTAGACAACTTGTACACCTTCTGCAGTTGATCCTTCACCTCAAAACCCTCTGGTTGTGTCACATACACCTCCTCCTCTAGCTCTCCATTGAGAAATGCCGATTTCACATCTAAATGATGCACTTCCCAACCTCGATTTGCAGCAAGAGCAAGAATCACCCTGATTGTGTCAAGTCTAGCCACCGGTGCAAAAACCTCCTCAAAATCAATGCCATATTTTTGCACATATCCTTTGGCAACCAACCTTGCCTTGTGCTTGACCACTTCACCATTTGAATCCCTCTTCAACTTGTATACCCACTTTAGACCTATTGGCCTGTGCCCAGCAGGAAGCTCTGTCAGAGACCAAGTTTCATTCTTCTCTATTGACTCCAATTCCCTCTTCATTGCTTCAATCCAGCAATTATCAGTTGATGCCTCTTGGAAATTGGAAGGTTCCTCGGACAATGCAAGCATCAACTCCCCCTCTTCTTCCTCATCTGGAGCATCTACCTCTTGTGAGTCTGCATATATCTCTGCAATTGACCTGTATTTCACTGGTCCAGCAGATGACTCGGGTGATGACACTCCCAGTACAGGATCGGCTGAATCTCCACTGATCTGGGGTGTGAAAGGACTTGGCATCTCTGCAGTAGGTGACAATTCCCCAGGGCTAGCTTCTGCTGCAATGGGTGAAACATCTCCGGGTGTTTCTTCTGTGTTAGGGACTCCTTCTGACGACTCAACCGTGTTTTCAATTGCAGTCTGACAATTGTCCGAAAACAAGCTGTCAAGAATTACTAGTTGGTCTTCCCCTTTGTCACTCTCTCCAGTCCACTTCCATTCAAGGTCCTCCTGGAATATAACATCTCTACTGACATGTAATTTTCCATTCTGTGGGTTGTACAACCGGTGGGCTTTGCAGTTTTCTTCCACTCCCAAATACACCATGGGAGTACTCCGGTCTTCCAGCTTCTTGAGATGTGGTGTAGTGTTCTTCACGTATGCAGTGCATCCAAACACCTTCAAATGAGCAAGGTGTGGCTTCCTGCCCTCCCAAGCTTCAAAAGGTGTGCGATCTCCAAGCATTTTTGTCGGCAACCGATTTAACAAATACACGGCATGCCTGACTGCCTCCCCCCAGAACTTGGCCGGTACCTTCATGCTTTTGAGCAAAGCTCTAGCCATTGCCATTACTGTGCGGTTGCGACGCTCGGCCACTCCGTTCTGCTGAGGAGTGTAAGGGGCTGTAAGATGCCTCTCAATTCCAGCCTCCTCGCAATACCGAGTAAACTCTCCAGACAAGAATTCCCCTCCACGATCTGTCCGAAGGGTCTTGATCGAGCTGCCTGTCTTGTTCTCTATCAAGTTTCTGAACTTCTTGAAGATTTGGAGAGCTTCACTCTTAGCTGTAATTGTATACACCCACATCCACCGAGTGTGATCATCAATGATCAACAGGAAGTACTTGTTTCCAGCAAGAGTACAAGGAGTAATCGGACCACAGATATCTGCATGTAGCAACTCGAGTGGTCTCTCAGCTCTGAAATTTGCCGACTTGGGAAATGGCAACCTTGCCTGCTTAGCAATCACACATGCCTCACAAAGCTTATTTGGCTGAGACACTTGTGGAACACCAACTGCCAACTGTCTCTCCCAGAAGCTTCAAGTCATGGAAATTCACATGCCCAAGTCTTGCGTGCCATAGCCAAGAGGGGTCATCAAGGCTTGTCAGCAAGCACACAGGTTTCTCAGTTCTCAGGCATATCTTGTACAGTCGGTTCTTGGTTCTCTTCACCTGCATCAAGAGTTTGTTGTCCCTGCCATAGACTCTCATTACATCTCCAGTCATATGCACCTCATTTCCTTCTTCAGTTAATTGACCAACACTTATAATATTGCTGCACAATTTGGGTATGTAGTATACCTCCTGAAGAAGTTTTTGGTCTCCATTCTTGCAAGTGAAGGCAATTGAACCTTTTCCCATGATCTGAACAGTGGAGCCATCCCCAAACCTCACTCTCCCGGTGATATTGGCATCCAACTCCTGGAATTTCTCACGGCACCCAGTCATATGGTTACTGGCGCCGTTGTCTAAATACCACATATTTTTACTTTCTTCACCCCTGACACCTTGAAACATCTCTGGCTTCAGGTTTTCTTCATTGAGCAGTACAGTTGCCTGTCTCCCTTGCTCAAAGTGTGCCTCCTCCTGAGACACTGACAGCATAAGCGCCGGTTCTTCATCTACAGCACAGAGATTAGCCTCTTCTTCTTTCTTCTTGCTTTTGCACTCAGACGCGTAGTGTCCCATATTGCTGCAATTGTAACACTTTATATTGCTCTTGTCCCGAGTCCCTCGGCCACCACTGCTAGTGCCTGCGCTCTTCTCTTGACTGGAACTCCACCGACCGTGTCTGCCTCTACCACGGCCTCGTCCACGCCAGTTGGACTGGTTCCCTCTGCCTCCGGATGACGAACTGCCACCGGTTCCCTTCTGCCGTGCCTGCCATTCGGCATGCGTCAACAGCAGCTGGCCATCAGAGTTTGTGGAGTTGCTTTGCATTCGTGCTGACCTCTCTTCATAAGCCTTCAATCTCCCGATTGCCTCCTCAAAGGGCATGGTTGCCAGATCATAGAATTGTTCAATTCCGGCAACCACATTGATAAACTTCTCAGGGACGGAATCAAGTAATTTTTTGACAAGAATTGCATCATCAAGTGCAGTACCAAGAAGAGTATGTTTGCTAGAGATTGCACTGAGCTTACCAGCAAACTCGTCAACGGTTTCGGTTTCCTTCATCCGAAGTGCATCGAGTTCGCTCTTCAGGGTCTGCAGGCGCGCTTGTTTCACCCTTTCTGCTCCCAGATACCTCAGCTTGAGGGCGTCCCAGATCTCCTTGGAGGTCTTCTTCTTTGCGATCTGCAACAGCACATCCTCGGGAACACTCTGCAGGATGTAAGCCCGCGCCGTCTTGTCCTTTCTTGCGTTCAGCTGCGCTCCTTCCGCCGGCTCCACAGACTCCCAGACTCCCTGGGCGTCGAGTATGGCCTCCATCCGAATCGCCCATACCGGGTAATTGGTTGGAGTCAGCATCGGCGGCTGGAACGACACCGCGCCGCCCTCTCTCGCCGCTTGCTGTGCCGCCATTTCTTGACGTGGAGCAGTGATCTCAACCCTGATGCTCTGATACCAGATGAAGGTTTCAGCCCAGGTTCAGAGATCACACGCAAATCTGAATTTTCAGATAATGAACAGTAAAAAAAACAGAGAATGCAACGGAAGTTCAGAGCTCTTCCGAGAGACAACAATGGGGCAATTTTCTCTGTATTACTGTTAACCTGAACAACGCTAGACATGCTTAATATAAGACTAACAAACTAGGAAACGTGCTAACTCACGATCCACAAAAATGGAAATAACAGATTCTGTGCTAACTGCACAGATTGCTGAAATACGAAATACAGCAGAAAAGGAAACTCTGATGCTGCTTCTGAAAATGAAATGTGCTGTCCTCAGCACGACTCGGTCCAGCATATCTTCATGTCATCCAAGCCTGGACTAACAACTCACAGTTCCGAAGTGGAGCATTCCCAAAGCTGAGTATCCTAGTTATTAGAGATCTAAAGGATCTGAGGGAGGTGGCATTTGAGGAGAGCACCGCACCTCAGATGGAAAGGATAACCATTGAAGATTGCAACTTGAGATCAGGGATCCATGGTATCAAGCATCTCCAAAACCTCAAGGAGTTTTCACTACGCTATTGTAAGGTGGCGAAGCTAGATATGCTGCAGCAGGAAGTCAACAAACTCCCCAACCATCCTGGGATACTGATGAAGAATCCAAGGTGATGGTGGAAGCTCTCAAGTGATCATCTTAACATCAGGTCAGCACTCTCGGGAAAAATTTTTCGCCCCCCACCAATAAATACGAAATTTCAGAAAATAGTGCTGATTTTGGGGTTCGAATTACACAACCTGATGCGTGGCCACCACCGTCCCTCACCACTAGGTTAGCTAAGTCTTTCTTTTTCGTGTTAGTTATGAAAGCTATTTAACCCTGAAATTTCGATGAAAATACGCCTCTTTGGCTGATTTTTGGGCCAGGCCGAGAAAACAGAAATTCACGAAATTCGGCCGAAATTGTATTCCCTGCACGGCATCGTCACCAACTCCTCCCTGTCAGAAATATCACTACATTCAAAATTTCAATTTGTATCCGCTTCTGTGTGAACTAATTCACAAACCTGTATCAACGTATCTCGTGCTTTCATACTCCTGTGTAATAATCAATCAACCGACATGTTATTTCTATTTCGGTGCATGTTGTTGTCAGTTATCGTCATAACTGCACTGCTTTCTGCATATGTAACTCGAGAGTGAAAACACATGCTGCTGCTTGTGCTCAGTCTTGTGTGTAATAATCAACAGACATGTCATATGTATTTCAGTGTGTGTTGTTGTCAATAATCGTCATGACCGCTACGATGTATATGTAAATGAAGAGTGCAAATACATGTTGTTGCTGTTCGTGCTTGTCGAATGTACCATCCTGGGATAATAGATTATCGTTTGGACTCGATAAAGCACAACCACATGCTTGCTATGTGCAATACTAGTAAAATTAAGGATCTGTTGAAGGAGGACGCATGAGAGTTCATCAAATGTAGTACAGTTGGATTGATACTGTTGTTCGATGTTCATTCAGCTAACTATTCATCCAGTGCAATATGTTTGCTCATTTCTAGCTATTACTGTTGAAGAGGACCACGTTCGTTTCGACCACATTGATTTCGACCATGTTGGTTTCGACCACGTTGGCTTCGATCATATTGGTTTCGATCGCATTTTTTTGATCATGCTGGTTACGATCACATTGGTTTCGACCGCGTTGATTTTGACTATGCTGGTTATGACCACATTGGTTTCGGTCACATTGGTTTCGACCACGTTAGTTTCGACCATGTTTTGACCATGTTGGTTTCGACCACGTTGTCTGCCTTTCAACCATGTTGCTTTTCTCTACGGACTAGTTGCATTCAGTTTGGTTGTCCGGTGCTTTCCAACTAGTAGTTGTAATCGATCATGTTGTGTTTCCGACGAGTGGTCGTAACTCGACCACGTTGTGCTCTGATCTGGTCATACTGAGCTTTGTGTTGCTTCAGTTTTCAAATGGGTTTTAAACTCTAATCTTCATAACTTTGTAGCTATCGGAGAAAAGGGTTAAGTGAATACTTGGAGAGAATTTAAAGGCACCATTCACTCCCTTTGTTGCCTGTCTGGTCCTACACGTGATAAAAGACTAGGCAAATTTGAAGAAAATGAAGATTGCATACCCATCGACAATAGCAAAGGATGATTCTGACATACTAGTCATCAGTCAATCTGGTAGTTCTCATGGATGGATATTAGATTCACATATTGCTTCCAAATATGTTTGACGAGAGAGATGTTTAATGAAGGATCTCCACGTCTGGCGCATGGAATTATTCACTTAGAGCATTGTAAGGAGTATGTAATTACTAAGGTGGGAACAGTTACACTGGAGATATATGATGGAGCAAATCACACATTGACAGGAGTTCGATATATTCCTGATTTAAAGAAGAATCTAATATTTGTGAAGTCGCTTGAATTCAAAGGTTGTGAGATATCACTTCGAGGTATAATCATACGAGTTACTTGCAAAGAGTAAGTAATCATGAAAAGTATCTGGATCAATGGAGGATACTAATTAAAGGTTAATCTTAAATGTGGAGCAACCAATAGGAGTTTTGCTAAAAAAATCCTACTCAAGAGAAGAAAATTGTGCCATCAACAGTAGGTACTCAGATCTTATCTACATTTAAATGCGAAAATTGCATACACAGTTGCAAAATCTAGCTGACACAAAGCCGAATGTGTAAGATATTGGAAGAAGGAAGACATGGTGGGACCAACCACATAGTAGTGGCGAGCAGGTGGAGCTCGGAGGCGATACAAACCTATGACATAAAAGGCTATACGAACAGGAGGTGTGGTCAACCAAACTACACAACGAATGAGCTCTCAAGTGAAGGGCCCAGGTAGGCTACCCCAGGCACTAACACGCACATTGCGCAAATGTGCATGAGCCCCTATGGTAGGTGCACTCTTAAAGGTAAGAGGAAAAATAAAAATAAATAAATAAATAAATAGAGTTGACTTGGAGTGAATTCTTATAGTAGCACAGTGATTTCAATAGATAAGAGTCAAGGTGGAGATTATTGAGTTAGGGTTAATCATATCTAGTCTTTTAAGATTTAAAAATATTTGCTTTGAATTCTATTAGGGTTAGAATTCCTACTCCTATTTAGATTATGATTCCTACTTTAAATTGGACAAGGGCTAGGGCGGACTATATAAACTATGTGGGTGACAATGGAGAGAAACCAAGCAATTAAGTCTATTCATCCAAAGCAAAGGGTGCACGAGATTATTAGAGGCTAGAATATTCTTTAGCACTGGATTATTGTATAGGGATCTAAGGGTCCTAAAAGATTCAAAAGGGCTATGAGTGACAATCCTTTATACTCTTTGAGGTTGTGCTTAAAGAATTTACGGTTGGGTTCGTCAAATCTTTTCTATCTCATCGTAGTTGCTTCAACATCATTATTTTGGTTCTCTCTACAAAATTCATCTTCTTCGTTCTTGATACCGTACATGCTTGTACTGTATCTCACAAATTCTGATTTAATCTAAGGGCAACTGCGCATAAGAATGGGTATCGGAGTGTAATAGATATTGCAGTAACACCTGAAGATAGGATGACAGTAGGCTGTACCTTTGCAAACCAGAATTTCAAATCTATCGCAGTTCCCTTTTCAGCATGGTTCAAGAATACCTCAAGCGTTGGGTGTACAAGAATTTATCAGGTGATGATCCTGGTCTCCAGTGATGTTGGCGGTGAATATTTGTTCCAATAGATTCTGACCGTGGTTCATGAGGACTTTTCTGCCGCACCCTTTTGGTTATGCGATTGTTGCACTGTTGTGTTCAAACAATTGCTAAATACTAGTTACCTAAAAGTACTATCATGACGCTTACTATGGCAAGCTGCTAATATGCGAGCAATGTTGCTTTCTAACTTTTGGACATGTTGGTAACCTAATAGGAATGTGTCGTTCTGCCTTGCGGATAGGTTAGGTGACTGTTAGTTTACTACTGTGTCTCCAAGCTGTTCTAATGTCAGCTGAAACCTAAGGTGTAATCATCATGGGATGGAAGTTTATTCGACAATGTTGGAACTTGCTTCCTATTGTCGTTTGTGGATCTCTGTTTATTTTTTTGTTGTTTAGCTCTGTTTATTTTTTTGTTGTTTAGCATACTCAAGAAATGCTTCGACGTGCGATCAATTTTACAGTGAAGTATTGTGAACATTACAAGAGCATATGTTAACGTACATAGGTGCTTCATGTTGACAAATTGTCAGTTAGTATTTTCCTGAAGAAATAAACAGCATTATACAAGGAGTACTCTCACCACCTCTCTAACAAAGGAAAGGTGAGTGTAACCCAGGCAAATCTTGAACCAAAGACTGCCTGGCTCTTTTATCCACTCAGTCAAGCATGGTTTCAGGTCATTAACCAAACACTGCCTTGAATTTGTGGTGTGCCTGATCAGGCAAATTCTGCAGCAAGTTCAGGTTACCTTGAGGCATGGGAAATGCTCAATCATGTTGCTCAGGGTGGCAACCAATCAGCCCTAGAATTCACAGTCAGCAGCCTAGCGCCCTAGCCTGAGAGAGACCTTGGATGGGCCGGTTGTTTCTGTAATAGTCTACCATCGCCGGCAAAGGACTTAGCCTGACCGGTGATCCATGCTATTAGTCGGGTTTGATTAGGACTCTATGTCCATTTATGAGTCAGTTTAGGAGTATGAGTCCAGTTCGGACTCTAGGTAAGAGTCCAATTCGGACTCCATTGTAAAGGCCTCTTATATATTGCCTGAGGTCCTGAATGAAAAGGGCAAGAAGTAATAAAGATTAGTTACCTTTCCCTGTATCCTTTATCCTCCTCTGCTGGTGAACCAGGGAGCAGACCGCTCAGGCCATCGCCGGGGTCCGGAACGCCAGCAAGCTACCCATCGCTATCCCTTGAGATCCCGGAGGCCTGACAACTTGGTATCAGAGATGCCCAGCTCTGATTCTGGGGACGACGCCTCCTCCGTGAGCGCCATGTTCAAGGCGCTGCAGGCGGAGATGCAAGACAAAACCGCCGATCTGACCCGCCAGAGCATCGCCACCAACTCCAAGTTGACTGCACTCGACTCGGAGAAGGTCCCCTCTTTCGCTGCATCCGTGACCCTTCCAATTCCATCCACCGCCGCCGCCTCCGCGCCATTTATCTCCACTTCTGCAGATCCATCGCTGTGTCTCGCCTCCACCAGCTATGCACCACCGCTTACATCCACTCATGGTTTGCCGGCTCCAGTACACGAAGCAATGCTTCGCCGCCCACCCCCCATACCGCAGTTCTTGCAGCAGCCACCTACCGCCCAATCCTTTCAGCAGCCACCTACCGCCCAATCCTTTCAGCAGCGGCGCCATCACATACCATCATGGGCCCGCGCCAACATTTGCCATTCAACTCACATTACAACGCACCACGCTACCACAGATTAGAATTCCCTACTTATGACGGTACCACTGATCCCCTTCCATGGATTAATCGGTGTGACCAATTCTTCCGGGGACAGCGCACTGACAAATATGACAAGGTCTGGTTGGCCTCATACCATCTCACCGGTCTTGCTCAACAATGGTATTTTCAATTGGAGCACGACGACGGACAGCCGACATGGGACCAATTCAAGGACCTTTGCCATATGCGGTTTGGACCACCAACTCGCAGTAATCCTTTGGCGGAACTCACGCGTCTGCGGCAGACAGGATCAGTCAGCGACTACCAAAATAACTTCTTGGCTTTGCTTTGCCGGGCCGATCAGCTGCTACCCCTGCAGCAGGTGCAAATTTTCACCGCCGGCCTTGTCGAGCCTATTCGGACTGATGTGGAGCTGCAGCAACCTGCTAATCTGCAGGTGGCAATGAGCCTCGCTCGTGCGTACGAGCGCCGGGCACAAATCACGGCCAGTACCGCCCAGACATCATCAACATCACGCTCCTGGAGATCGCTGCAGCGACCTTCTTCTACCACGGTTCCAGTCACGGGACAATTACCGGAACCCACACTACCGGCCGCAGCACCAGGGGGTCGCTCTACAAAGCCATTCCGCCGCCTCACGCCAACTGAACTGGCCGACCGATGCTCCAAGGGCTTATGCTACAACTGTGATGACAAATTCTTGCCAGGGCATCGCTGCAAGCAGCCGTTTTTGACTTACATTGATATGAATGAGGACGGCAAAGCTGACAAGGATCAGCTGGGGGTACATGCTATAGACGCTGAAGACTTCTCTCCTGAGATATCCCTCCACGCAGTCACAGGAGCAGCCAACGGAGGCACCATGCAGCTGACCGTAACCATTGGCAATCACTCTTTCGTCGCCCTCATCGACTCGGGCTCTACGCACAACTTCTTAAGCTCTCGGGCTGTGCAGTCGGCCGCACTTCAGCTCCTTCCTCGACAGGGCTTACGAGTCAAAATAGCAAATGGGGAACAACTCGCCTGCACGGGATTTCACAATGATCTCCAGATCAGGGTCAATCAGACACCGTTTACCATCGAAGCCTATGCTATTCCTTTGGATGGGTTTGACATCGTCCTAGGAGTCCACTAGTTGAAGACGCTTGGCCCCATCCTTTGGGATTTCGACGAACTAACCATGATGTTTTGGCTGAACGATCACAGGGTACAATGGCAAGGACTTTCATCTACTCCATCCTTACATGCCATAGTTCTGTCCGACCATGAAGCGTTGCAGCCCCTGCTGGACGAATTTGATGAACTCTTTGCTGAGCCATCTGGACTACCCCCGGAGCGACCACAAGATCACCATATCACATTTCGTCCAGGCGCAGCTCCAGTATCCGTGCGACCATACCGATATCCCCATCATCAAAAAGACGAATTGGAAAGACAGTGCAAAGATATGCTCCACCGAGGTATGATCCGACATAGCCAAACCTGTTTTTCTTCTCCAGTCCTCTTGGTCAAAAAACAGGATGGCACTTGGCGATTCTGCGTGGATTACCGTGCCCTTAATGAGTTGACAATTAAAGACAAATTTCCGATACCGGTGGTGGATGAGTTATTAGATGAACTACGGGGAGCTCAGTTTTTTACCAAGCTCGATCTCCGATCAGGATATCACCAAGTCCGCATGCACCCCGATGATATCTTCAAAACTGTATTCTGGACTCACGAAGGACTTTTTGAGTTCTTGGTTATGCCCTTTGGATTGACGAACGCACCGGCCACATTCCAAGCTTTGATGCAGGCAGTTCTTCGCCCTTATTTGCGCCTCTTCGTCTTGGTCTTTTTTGATGACATATTGATTTACAGCTCTTCGTGGGCCGAGCACTTACAGCACATCCGCATGGTTTTCTTGCTACTTCGCCAAAATGCCTTGTTCCTTAAGAAGTCTAAATGTTCCTTCGGACTATCTTCGGTTTCATATTTGGGCCATATCATCTCTGACGGCCACGTAGCTATGGATCCCGCCAAGGTACAAGCAATTTCTGACTGGCCACAACCCAAAACGATTAAAGCACTACGAGGATTTTTAGGCCTTGCGGGCTATTATCGCAAGTTTATTCAAGACTTTGGCAAGATTGCAGCTCCTTTAACAAACTTGCTTAAAAAGGAGGCATTTGGCTGGTCACCAATCGCACAGAAAGCTTTTGAAGCTCTCAAGATAGCTTTGTCCGGGGCACCAGTTCTACATATGCTAGATTTCACACAGAAATTCATCGTGGAATGTGATGCGTCCGGGTCCGGCATTGGGGCTGTTCTTCATCAGGGTCAGGGACCCATCGCATTCTTTAGTCGTCCGGTGGTGCCACGCCATGCCAAACTCCCCGCCTATGAGCGCGAATTAATTGGGTTGGTCCAAGCCGTTCGTCATTGGAGACCATACCTTTGGGGCTGCGCTTTTCTTATCCGCACAGACCACTACAGTTTGAAGTTTTTACTTGATCAACGGCTCTCCACTATTCCGCAACACCATTGGGTAAGCAAACTCTTCGGCTATGATTTCGCCGTCGAATTCCGTCCGGTCGCCTCAACACTGTCGCTGATGCATTATCTCGGCGTGAGTTTCCCCCGGACACCTTGATGGCCATATCATCACCGGCTCTCTCACTTTTTCCTGCGTTGCGCAACGAGGTGCTACACACTCCGGCCCTACAACAACTCCAGACCGATATCATCTCGGGAAAATTGTCAGCCCCATGGTCACTGCGGGATGACCTCATTTTACATTCCGGCCGGGTTTATGTGCCAACATCCTTGTCATCCTTGCAACACATCCTCACGTCAGCTCACGCTGCACATGAGGGCATTCAGAAGACTTTGTGCCGTCTGCGGCGAGATTTCTTCATTCCGGGCGCTAAACAGGTTGTGCAGGACTTTGTGAGATCTTGTACCATTTGCCAACGCAATAAAGTTGAGCAATTGCACCCAGCGGGCCTCCTGCAACCACTCGACGTTCCCACGCAACCATGGTCCGATATTGCAATGGATTTCATTGAAGGACTCCCCCGCGTACACGGGAAATCGGTCATCCTCTCCGTCATTGATCGCTTCTCCAAGTACGCCCATTTTATCCCTTTGGCCCATCCATATTCCGCCACAACAGTCGCCCGCATCTTCTTTGATGAGGTGATCCGCCTCCATGGGATTCCTACCTCCATCGTCAGTGACCGCGATCGAGTCTTTACAAGCAACTTTTGGCAAGATTTGTTCCGAATGGCGGGAATTCGACTGCATCTTAGTTCCGCCTACCATCCACAGTCCGATGGACAGACTGAAGCGGTAAACAAAGTGATTGCCATGTATTTGCGCTGCTTCACCGGTGACCGACCTCGGTAATGGGTGGACTGCTTATCTTGGGCCAAATATTGTTATAACACCTCATTCCACTCAGCCCTACGCACAACACCCTTCAAGGTGTTCTATGGCCGGGATCCACCCTCATTGCGCACTTATGAAAAGGGCGAGGCCGTCGTTCAAGCTGTGGAGGTTTCATTATTAGCCCGGGATCAACTCCTTCGTGATGTTCGTGACCACCTTCTCCAAGCTCAGGCATATGCTAAGAAATACTATGATCAACACCACCGTGATGTCTCCTTTGATGTGGGTGAATTAGTTTGGCTACGCCTTCTTCATCGGCTGGCTGTTTCTCTTGGTATCACCTCTACCAGCAAGCTGGGACCGAAGAATTTTGGTCCCTACAAGATCGTTGAACGGATTGGTTCCATGGCATACCAGCTGGAGCTTCCCCCGGGCGCCAAACTTCATGATGTCTTCCATGTTGGTGTGCTTAAAAAGTTTCACAGGGCTCCTCCGCCAACACCACCACCATTGCCATTGCTTCACCATGGCCGAGCTCTCCCTACCCCACTGCGCGCGTTGAAATCGGCAAGGCGTCAAGGGCAGCAACACCTCCTAGTTCAATGGGCCGGCACTGCCTTAGCCGATGCCTCCTGGGTGCCGCTCTCTCAATTCCGGGAGTCTTATCCCGAATTTCAGCTCGAGGACGAGCTGCTTCGCGAGGAGGGGAGAGATGTAATAGTCTACCATCGCCGGCAAAGGACTTAGCCTGACCGGTGATCCATGCTATTAGTCGGGTCTGATTAGGACTCTATGTCCATTTACGAGTCAGTTTAGGAGTATGAGTCCAGTTCGAACTCTAGGTAAGAGTCCAGTTCGGACTCCATTGTAAAGGCCTCTTATATATTGCCTGAGGTCCTGAATGAAAAGGGCAAGAAGTAATAAAGATTAGTTACCTTTCCCTGTATCCTTTATCCTCCTCTGCTGGCGAACCAGGGAGCAGACCGCTCAGGCCATCGCCGGGGTCCGGAACACCAGCAAGCTACCCATCGCTATCCCTTGAGATCCCGGAGGCCTGACAGTTTCACTATCCAAGCTCAAGATTGCCCTTCTTCGGCTGGCCTATTGGCCCGGCTATCCGAACACGAGGCCAGACTGCCAGCCTATATGCAGCAAATATATACGCGAACACATTTTGTTCTGATGAGATGTGCGAGGTCAGAATTCAAAAGTGTGTGTGATCCGGGGCCAAACTTTAATAGCGCCGTCGGTCGAATACGGCCTTGTTTTGCACTGCGGTTAATTACTTTTAATAGTTTTTATATGTGTTTTTTCAGATTGTAGCGGATGGTGAAAACACCGAAATAGATAACGTACACATTTTTAAACTTAAAAAGCCGTTTGAAAAATCCACTTTAAAAAATCGTACCGTTTATTTTAACTTCCAGAGAAACCAAAATCTAAAAGTCAAAACCCAAGAGAACGAGGCTATACATGACATGCGAGATCTCCATCTCCCTTGGCAAAGTCGCCAAGATGGCACCGGTCTCCTCTCCTCTCCGGTGGACGGTTCAAAGATGTCAGTTGGTTAGCTTTGACCCCGACGTCGCGTCTCGATCACCATCGTGGGATTTGGCCACGATCGCCAAGCATATTCCCCTCCCGGTCCACGCCCTCCGCAATCATCCGCATTACATAACCCCCTAGTCTGGAAGACTTGGACCCCTAAAAAATGTAAAATCTTCGCTTAGCTGATGATAGAAAACAGGTTGTGGACTGCAGACCGTCTCTCCTCGAGGGGATGGCCAAACAAATCGATTTGTCCCCTCTGTAGGACTTCCCCAGAAATTTTCATTCACCTTTTCGCCGAATGCCGCTACACGATAAGAATTTGGAACCTCATCGGCCACTGGATTACCTCGGACTCCATAGACCCAGCTTCTTGGCATACCGCCACCTCTATCCGGCACTGGTGGGAGTCCACCATTCTAAGGCCAGACATGCCGCGCAAACTCCTAGCATCTTTAATGATGCTCGTCACTTGGAAGATTTGGAAAGAGTGGAATTCTCGCATTTTTCATTCTGTAGAGTCATCCTCCGCATCCCTTCTTGCCAAGATTAAGGAAAAGTCTCAAGACTTTGTCTTAGCTGGAGTGAAGAGACTAGCGGAGCTTCTATCTTCCCCTGTAACGTCTTAATTTTACCCTTGTTGGATGCGAGCCTTTGTTTCACCACTCTCTTCTTTGTATATAACTCTTCTTCCGGCTTTAATATATAAGACAGAGCTCCTGCCCATTAAAAAATTATATTTACTTGTTTAATTGCTTCACCTTCCATGATGCGCTCTAATTACAATACAAACGTTCTCGATGCCCATACGTGTTAATTTAAGTGTCCGAAGCTCTGAAACCAAAAGAGTTAATCGTTCGGTCTGTTGGTTCTGAATTGAATTCCACTGACCAAATATGAGTTAGAGCCGATGGTAATAAACTTACTGATACAAAAGCATCCCTACATGGCTACCTACACGTCTTGTTACTTCTGTCCTAATGTAAAGTTCAAGAATATATAGCAACAGGGACGGATCCAAAATTTCAAAATGGGTATTCGAAGTTACAAAAATATTGTTCAATAAAAATGTAAAAGTCCATAATAGCGAAAATTAAAGTGTGTGTTCTTATGTCTAAGTCAATTGCATAACCAAAGTACCAAACGTCCATAATCCATTGCTCCATTTCCAACTTCCAAGTATTGCCATATACTCATATACACAAATATTGCTATATACCTACACATCTCAGACTCTCAGGGATAGGAGATAACAATAAAATCAGTAAGCAATGCAAAACATCTATATGATCTTAACATGTATTATGCCATTTCTACTCATCTCATACAAAATCTACTCATACATAAAGCACAGCAAATGAGGCAACACAGATCAAAGTAGAGATTATTGATTAACTACTTTCTCAGGTTATCCAACACACAGACAAATTAACTAGAGCTAACCAACAACCAATATAGCAGATCTGAAGGAAGGGGAGGCCGGGAGGGGATGGATTACCTCGGCATCGCCGCACCGCCATCAAGCGGCGGGGGGGCGGTGAAGGAGTGAAGGGGGGCATCGAAGGCGGAGCAGCCGGCCAGCTGGGGGAGCAGCCTGAGCTGAGGAAGCCAGGAAGGAGCGCGCGGTGTGCCAAGGAGAGCCAGAGCCCGGAGAGGCGGAGTCGCGGAGACGCCAGAGAGGCGGAGATAGGGGCTGCGGCACTGCCGAGTGCCGCGCCGAGCCGCCGCCGGAAGGAGTGCCGAGCCGCCGCCCGCCGAGGTGCCGAGCGCGCCAGCCGCCGCCCGGGCACTGGATCTGAGGACTGAGAGCTAGGGTTGGAGTCTTGGAGCTCGCTCTGTCGCTGTGTCGCAGGAGCCAGGAGTCTAGGAGAGGTGGAGTCGCTCCGCAGCCTCCGCGAATGGGCCGTGGGCCGTTTTGGGCGTGGGTTGTGGCCGTGGGAGACGGGACGGGAGACTGCAGGGCGCAGCGGACTGCCGGGCCGCCGCCGGACATTTAGAATCTTCCTGAGACCTAATTACATATATATACTATACCTAATATATAGCAGATTTTTTGCAAAAATTTTGGGTATTTAGCGGAATACCCATGAATTACTGTAGATCCGCCATGTATAGCAAGAAGTGCTTTGTAGCATGAGAATGAACAGTATCTGGACAAGGTCAAACTAGAAACCAACACGCCATGTCTTCCAACTGGCCACATTGGTACGAGTACGACACAGTAACAAACAACACCTTCTATAGCCTAGCCTCCTCCCTTCGTCTTCGTTGCTCCATCTCACGTTCCACAGCTCACCAAGAACTAGTAGTACTGCTCCCTCGCTCGCCAGGGAGGCAAAGGCATGGCCGAGGCAGTCCGAGAAGATCGACACGGCGTCGTGGACGCCGTCGAGGGCGCCGCCGGCCGGCCGGGCGAGAACCGCAACAACGACAGCACGTGGGAGATAGAGGAGGTGGAGCCGGATGGCCCGGATCAGCCTGCTGGACCGCCTCCTCCAGCCGGCGGCGTCCCGCAAGGCGCATCGGCCGACGCCGAGGACGTGTACGTGGCGGTCGGCAAGGGTGGGTCAAGCATGGCGGCGCTGTCGTGGGCGCTGAGGCGCCTCACCAAGCCCCGGAGCTTCGTCTACCTCGTGCACGTCTTCCCCGTGGTCACCAGCATCCCTACCCCATGTAAACCTCTCTCCCTCTACTTCTTCTTCCATCTTCATCATCTTCATTCTTCGCATATACGTTAATTTTGCATGTTTGAACCAACGATCAAAACTTGTTCCAATTTTTCACCTTAGCATGTACCATATATATGATTAAGCTGGTGCACATCTTGTGGTCATTGTGAGATAGATGTTCATTGTGACATGAAGCTAAGTTAATTGCCTTTTTTAGCAGATCATAATTAAAAATAGTAAAAAGTCAAGTGAGGAGTTAAAAGATATATGGTAAATCCTAAGGACTATTCTTGTAACAGTTGATGGCAACAGATGGTAATGTTGCGATTTGCAAAGAAGTCTGGTCTTGCATCACCAATGGGTCCCAGAAACCTGTAAACTTGATATTGGCAAGGATAGTTGTAAAGAAGGACAAGTTCTTGGACTGGTTCGAGAGATTTGGTTTGTGTGATGGGAACTTTCAAATGTGGCATTGTCACATCTTGGAGTTTTGGGGCTTTGTGGGACTCGTCCGTGAAGAACAATTTGGGCCGTTGCAAAGCAGCAACAAGAAAGTTTTGAAGTGTTGATGCTGACCGCATCTCGCATGGAGATATGAACAAGGCCACCTATGATCGCTCCATGGGGTGTTAGGTTGTACCTCATAACTTTTTTGGATTGATCGTTGTTGTCAAGGCTCACAAGACACATTGCCATCTTGGGGGGGTGTGTCGCATAGCAACTTGCAAACTGACATCCGATCAGCGTGGGGGATAAAACCATGTTCATGGTGTCTGCGTCATTGGGCGCTAACTCTACTAGCATCCGTATGGAGGCTGGTAGATCAAACGGATTATATTTCACTATAAGATGGCTCATAATGTTTTTTAAGAGCTTTACACGGTTCATATTGTGAGTTCTCGAGTTCTCAATTTATATGTCCGATGTTAGTCGTAAGAAAGAATAAATGCTTCTGCTAGATTTCAGGGTGAGGTTAAAGCTACGGCCATATACGAATTTTGCTTCATCGCGAGATGATGAATGTATTCTCAGTTATCAGATTCAACTTTTGAGCTCAAGGTAAGGCTAACAGAATATGTGGTATGTGGAGTGTATAGGATGCCAAACAGTAGAAATCAGGTTTCTGAGATGCCGTGGAGAGTAGGGCGCGTACTAGTATGTGATAGGCTGCCACTGAAGTGTGAACAATTCAGCACAGTAAGATTCCATTCTGCTAGCTTCTTTTCTTTGACACGCGTAACTCAATTCATTTATACAAATAGGCTTTCAGCACCTTTACAAAGGAAAAGGACAAACATGTTTTTGAAGTTCTACAATTATAGCCTGAATAGCAGAATTTTCTGAGTGTATTCACGTTCATAAGCAGGAGCTGAGCTGTGAACAATATTCAGTCAAAGGAAATTATCTTGTGAGGAATCTAACACATTGAACATTCATTTTCTGAAATAGTAGGAATGATGCCTAAGAGCCAAGCAAGCCCAGAGCAGGTAGAAACGTACATGAACCAGGAGAGATTGAAGAGGCGAGAGATGCTGCAAAAATTTCTAGACCAGTGCCGCAACTTTCAGGTAACCCAGCTGCATCGGTTATTGACATTTCCGAGTTCCTACCACACTTTGAGTTGGCATCTGCATCCCAAATTTGATAGTCAATTCTCATTCTTGTGACATATTCAGGTTAATGTTGATGTGTACCTCATCGAGAGCGATCAAATTGCTGACGCAATCATCGAACTTATTCCTGTTTTGACCATTAAACAGCTAGTATTGGGGGTTTCAAAATCCAATATGCGGTAAGGTCGATACCATGCAGCAGGAATTAACAGAATTGCAAATAATTTGCTTACCATTTGCAAATATATACTGAATTTATTAGAATGGACACAGGAAGTTGAAGAGAGGAAGCACAGTAGCAGGATATATACAGAAGAACGCACCTCTCTACTGTGAAGTCAAGATTGTCTGCGATGGCAAAGAAGTTACAACGGTGACAGCTGCTGATCCGACACCACCATCTTCACCTTCTCCTGTAAATAACAACAGCAGATCTAACAACCTGACTCCGCTGTCATCTACACCAAACCACAATAACATAGCAACAACTGATGACAAAAAGGATAGCAAATCCAAAGAAAGAAAGAAAATTCCCAAGTTTTTGAGATGCCTCTCATTTTGATTATCGTCTGACTGTTGTTTCAGTCACTTGCACAGCTAGAACGCTGTATGCAGCATCTTCAGACAGCAAAAGTTTGTGATTAACAGTTTTGCCAATGTTTTAATTTTTTTAGGATCTCGCTTTATTGTGTAAAAAAAGAGATAATTTTATCACATGTGGAGCTTCTCAAAATTTTGCTTTTTTTTTTTTTTGCGATGAAGAGTTGTATTTGGTTCTAATGTTTACAGAGCTACATGAAAGTTGCATGTGGAAACCTGTACAAAAATCACAAAGTAATACATATTTGAACAACCAGAAGAATGGTGCGCTATTTGTTCATGTAGCCAGAAGACAAGTAATAAAAGACGAGCTCTAGATGGAATGGGGCTGTCGTTGATCTTACGATTTTAGTATACATGTAAGTGCCATTTTAAGACTTCAGAAAGATTTTGTACAAGATGCATAACTGGAAACCTGATTGCAGAGCAGGGATACGGAAGAGGAACACATGGCTAAGTTGTCAGTTAATCATTTACTAGCATAATATTGATTGGCATCTGAGCTATATATTTATGACGCATCAGTGAGTTATAATGAGATGCAGAAACTGCTGATGCAATCATGTGCTGGTCAACTTAAATAGTTAAATAAAGTCATTAGTACCGTAGTGCAAGTTGATCTGCACATTATTATCCTCTGCTGTGCTGGACCATGTATATTACGTTATTACTTCAATCAAACACTATGCAGCAAGACTTAACGCTGAACGTGATTCAGCTCTTGCACATAATGAAGCAGTCAGCAAATATATGACCAACAACAGTGGAATGGCCAAGCCTTTTTTTTGCAGGAAGAGCTATAAGTTACCTTGAAATGCTCCATGAGACAGAACTGTTGCTGAGAGTAATTACTATGATAAATATAAACTGCATTAAACTGAATTTAATTCTTCACATCACAGAAAGTAGAGGGCTTTTGACTCACTAGAATATCAACCACCATAGAATTTGTTGAAGATACAAATTTGAACATCAATCGCTCACTTAGAAAAAACAGAAACAGGTTGACAGAGACAAAAATCTACATACCAATCATCTGCCAGACACATACATGCGAAAATCCTACTAATGATGCAAACGGATGGGGAAAAACTTTATGTTTGCTAAAAGAAATCAAACTCTAAATAGTTATCAGAGCCATTCTGGGCAGCATCAGTAGGTGCAGCAGCAGTCCCAGATGTTGACACGGGCAGCTTTGGAGGCCTCTCAATCTCAACGGGCCTTGGAACCTCTGGAGGGCTCGCACAGCGTATCAATGCCCAATTCACACCCTCAAAAAATGGATGCTGTTTTATCTCCGTGGCACCACGCTTATAAGCCAATCGTTGTTGGGGCTCCTTGACAAGTAGGCCCCTTATTAAATCTCTTGCTGAGAAGCTCACAACAGGGTATTCAGGGAAACGCAACGGCTGACCGATGACATTGAACAGTGTCGCCCGGTTTCCTGAACCCTTGAAAGGTGTTTTTCCGAAGAGAAGCTCATATAAGAATATACCAAAGGTCCACCAGTCAACAGCACTACCGTGACCCTCACCTTTGATAATCTCAGGGGCCAAGTACTCATGTGTACCAACAAATGACATTGAGCGGGCATCACTAGGTTCTGCTATGAGCTCGGGCCATGGGCTGACCTGGTTGACAACTTCAGGCTTTGGTTTTCGATCTTTCTTCGACTTGGAGAAGAGTCGGGGACCAAAGCATGTTGTGGGGGCTGCGCAAGATGGCTGCATCATGCAGGATGGTTCTACACAAGCTGGTTGTGGGGCCTGGTTGTTCTTCCGAAGTGCTTCTGTATCAGGGTTAGATGACCTGATCAGCGTTGGGCTCACTGCACAGCGAAGGGAGAGGTCGAAGTCGGATAGCATGATGTGTCCATCCTCACGGACAAGGACATTTTCAGGCTTGAGGTCGCGATATATGATGCCAAGCATGTGCAAGTACTCCAATGCAAGGAGGATTTCTGCTACATAGAATCTGAAATTAAGAAGCAAATGCAATATCAGATTACTATGCTAGTCTTTATTTAGTAAAAATAAATTAAGTCTCAAAACTAAGTAAACGCAAGAAGTAAATTGATTTTATCCAATGACACAAATATTACTAGCATGTTCATGTCGTTGTATGTTGTATTTGTTTTATTTAATTTGATGCTTTTTTAGTTATATTATGTCAATGTTAGCTGTAGTCAATTAAATCATTAAATGAAGTCATGTACATGCAAATTAATTTTGCAAGTTGTTGCCTTCTTATTGACAATTTGCACAGGATTGTGCAGCCAATTAATTAATCTTGTCTAATGACTATATTCCTTAAGCTAAATTAAAAACAAGCCATAACCTTTC
The DNA here is from genome assembly GCA_036346575.1 of Dendrocalamus sinicus. Classification (NCBI taxonomy): domain Eukaryota; kingdom Viridiplantae; phylum Streptophyta; class Magnoliopsida; order Poales; family Poaceae; genus Dendrocalamus; species Dendrocalamus sinicus. Next base: position 24,405,549 of record CM070657.1, on the reverse strand, counting down.
CCTCAATTATGTACTCCATGTTTCCACAATCTATCAGAACACAAAAAAAAACCTGTTTTAAGAACTAATAACAAAATGCTAAATCCTACAAGAGTATGAGACAGTAAACTCTATTGTGTGCATGGGGTAAAATATAGATCATACATACTTGACTGCTTGTTCTGGAAAATACTTGCCACGCTGCCTCTGCCGAAGAGTATGCAGGTCACCGCCTGGGCAAAACTCCATAACCAGGCATGAAAACTTATCAGTCTCAAAGTGTGTGTACAATGTCGGAAGAAAAGGGTGATCCAGGCACTGCAAGATTTCCTTCTCAGTCTGGGCTCGAAGCAACTTCTTACGGCTTGCAAGCGATGCCTTGTCCATAACCTTCATTGCAAAATAGCTCTTGGTTGCACTCAATTCTGAAAGATACACACTGCCAATGTCACCACAGCCTAGCTTCTTCAATAGCTTAAAATGACTCAGGCCAAGGATCCCATCTCTGGTCCTGATCATCTGGATTGCTTCCCATCGTGAGTCATTTGCCTTGTGAGGCTTGCTGATGCTAATAATGCTGCTGCACGAGCTTTCATCACTGACATCACTGCTTGTGCTCGGCCTGCATCTGCTACTAGTACCTCTTTCTCCAGTATCGCATCTTCCGATCAACCTGGCACTTCCACTTGCATTTGCTACACCATGCTCCTTGTCGAACGTCGAGGATGATTTCAAGCTTCCATTTATAATTCCATATTCCATAACTTCCTTTTCTTCATCTGCAGGACACTCCGAAACCATTTTAGTCTTAATGGATTGTGCAGGAACCTTGCAAGATGTAAGATCAACAGACTCATTTCGCTGGTGAGTTGGTTTCTGCTCCTTTGATTCCATTTCATAATTCGGGTTGCTCAAGATTGCTGATTCTGGCAACCTTCTGGGCACCACTGCACTGGCTTTACTTGGACTGGTGATATTCAGGGAGGAATCATTCTGAGAATACTGCTTCACTGCTTGGACGTTGGGGATTGCTGGGAGGGTTTGAGCCATTGTCTTTGAAGCCATTGCTCTGACAACTGAAATGTGTAGATAACACCAGATTGCACAAAGACTAATGGTCAATCAAAGATTGAAGCTTGGATGGACCATTGAAGTGTAGCCTTGCTTTCTAAATCTGCAAAAAGAGCAAAAAAATTGATAAATTCAAATATACATACATGCAGCCAAGAATTGCATAAGAAAACAGAAATCCATCAACTCGATGTGCAAAAGATCAACCTACCAACAATCCCAAACAAAATCAAGAAACAACCTCCACGCTCAGATCCATCAACCTTCCACCACAGTGAGACTTGTCACAACTGGATGCACACTGTACACCAAACTTGCTGATTTTATCTGGCCTACCCTAAAAGGTACGACAAAGTTCATCCCCAATGGCCTCAATAAAACAATTGAACCTGTCCAACCGCCCACTAACTGCAATCACACAACACTACAGATCTAGCACTCCCCACTTTGCAATAAACAAGTGTTGGGGATCAGCAAAGAGAGCTTGTCCTATCAAAGGTGCCATCTTTTCCACTCAAAAAGAGAGAAAGGTGGCTCCCGATTTCCGATCACCCACCCCAAAAAGAGGCCCTTTAGTCTCTTGCAGGCGCATTGCAAGCATTGAAATGAAACATGTAAGCACAGCCCTGCAGATTAATGGCATCCTTTTCAAGCCGCACAGACAAAGTGGGAGCAGATAGCGGTGGCTGATGTTAATCATTCCAGTCACATCGAAACGCGAACTTTCTTGCAGAAAGCTGAGAAATTAAAACAAGAAACCAATAACTGCCAAAAGCAAGGATGCCCCCTTCATCTTTTCTGCAAAATGCGGAGGCGTGAAATCTCGCATTCGTCGTACAAAAGAGCAAAGAAAGAACCAAAAGCACAAGCAATCCAGGCGGCGCAGATCTACATGGCCAAATCACATTCCGATAACAGCAAAAGGAAAAGGAACCAAGAACGGAATATCAAACAGGGTAATGATGCCCTCTCTAAAGAAAGAGAAGAAAAGAAATCTCACCAGAGTGGGTTAAAAACCTTCAGAGATGAAACTTCTGCGCCTCCAAGAACGAGACAAACAAGAAGAGCCCGGAGGAGACGGATCGAGTCGTCGAGTATTTTGACCAACAAGTTCTTGTGGGCTCTCGTGCTGCGAGTAAGGGGGGCGTGGGCGAAGTGTATGTGCAGGGGATAAAGAAGGGAGGGAGCCAGGTAGGAAAGGCGACGTGCCAGGTCCTGAAAGGCCAGCCTTCTCTCTCATCCCTCCTCTCTCTCCATCTTAAATTGCTGTGGATTTCGTTCACAGACGTAATGATACTGTCTAATATTTGGGCTCCGCTTGATGTGAAGATGATGCGATCTCTCGGAGTGATCTCAAAATGACATGGCTGCCCTCAATCTTCCTGTCGGTACCCGCACTAACCACAGAGATAGGAGCAAATTTCAGGCGTACGGCGTACCAAATCAAATCGATTGAAGATTGGTTTGGTCTTGTCGATTTTTTTCCTTATCAGTTCGGTACCGTCAATTTCGCTCATCTTACGCTTAACGTACATCAGTACATGACGACGGTAGATGGACTGCGGTCAACCAAAAAGCACAGTGTTGAAACAACGGATTTGATAAGTCACTTGTAACTGTAATCTTTTCTCCCCATTTGGCACATTTTGGCCTTATTCTTTTTAACCGTGGCTAATTTCTTTTATTGCAACTCATAGCTTTTTCTGTGTTTTTGAAACAACAGAGATACTGACATAGACCGCGTACACGATTTTGAACTCGAGAAACCGCTTGAAAAACCCAGTTTAAAAACGTCATTTTTTGTGTTGACTTTCGAAGAAGTCAAAATCCTAAAAAAACAGAGACTATGAGGCACCCAATAAGTTTTTTTGGATTCAACCTGTGACCTCGATGGCATCTTTGGAAATCTTTTTAGGGTCGAGGTTCAGATGTCTTAGGCGATGGAGAACGACCAAGACTAGCAAGTGGCGGGGCTGATTCTACAATAGTGGGCTATCGAATATGGATGATAACATGTTGCTGGTGTCAGTGACGAATCAAGAATTTTACCATACTCCATGTTGAACTTTAGGAGGCTAACATCCTAAAACTAACACTATTTTATACCCATACCATGGCATAACAAAAGTACATCATAAATGCACTATTGATATAAAAATTTAGCCCAATTCTTCAACATAAAACATAATAAGAAAAACATGGCAAAAACTAAACAATGTAACATAGTAGAGATATAATTTGGGTATCTAAATAACAAAGATTTACTCTATCTTATCCTACCATTTCTTTTTTATAGTAGGACAAGAATTAGAACCTACAAAGACAACATATGAGAGTAAATTAAATATGTATATGAATAAATATGAAGAAAACATGAAGTTTATATTTATAAAAAGCTAACTTAGCACTAGCACAAGATAGTTGTGTCTTACGTGACTTCATCTTTTGAAAACACTTCAAAATCTTATAATCATTAATGCTTGTAAATATATCTCACTTAATATAGCATGCCATGCTATGATTCATCAACTTATCATTCATCTTATTCCACAAATCAGTTTTAGAAATCTTCATAGCCGAGAAGGTTCTTTCTACAATTGATTTTGCCACCAACAAAATCAAGACCAATTCAATGAGATGATATACCAATGGAAAAACTATGTGTTTATCAGTCTAAACCATTATCACAATAAGATTTCCAAGGTTAGTGTATTTTGAAAAATCTAGATCATCTCTCATATCAGCAATAAATATGCCAAGTTAGTCCCTAAGAACTACACAATCACATTGGAAGAAGTCAGCAGCATGCATCCTAGTAAGTTCAATTAATTTGTCTTCATTAAAGTTGGCAAAAGATTTCCTTGGATCAAGACAAGCAATGCACTGTAACACCCCGGGCCCTCCCTGAGCCCAAAGTGCTACCACCTACTCTATAATGCTACCAACTCTAACTTTTACTACTGGTCTTGCGAAGCAATTCTTTTATTTAAATACCAACCAAACGACAAAAGTCGACGTGCTTGACACTAAGCGCAGCAGAGGAATAAATTTGCTAATTACCAAAAAAGTACCAAGACTATCCAAGGCTAAATATGTCATCTGTAGATGATATGTGTATTACTGTTGCACATGAGACCACTGTGCTACTCCCGCCCGTACATGTCGCCTTCAACAGATTCCTAAAAAAAGGACAAAGCAAGGGTGAGTCCGAAGACTCAGCAAACACACGATAAAACAACGGCATCACTTTATCAACTCAATCGATTTCATGAACCGTAAGTTGTAAATCAACTCTACAACTGTAAACTGTAAATTAAATCTGTAACTATAAACTATAAGTCCAATCTGTAACTGGAAACTGTAAATCAATTCTACGTTGTTGGTACAGTAATTATCAAACCACATTTATGAACTATAACCTAGAATCTCTGGGTTTCCTCCCTGTCTCATGTTCGTTTCCTGCAAATGCAATGCGATGCAATGCACCTCTGTATGTAACTTATACTGGTATAGTGGATTTGCTTCACCCGTCGGTGAAACTCCTCTGCCTCTATCCCTGGAGGTGCCTACCGAAATAGGTCTCGATTTTCCCACCGTCGTGAGAGGCCTACCGTCGTAGGTCCATGAGTGCAATGCATAATGCGCCACTGTATGCCACTTATACCGGTATAGTGGAGCTGCTTCACCCGTCGGTGAAGCCCCTCTGCCTCCATCCCTGGAGGTGCCTACCAAATAGGTCTCGATTTCCTCACCGTCGTGAGAGGCCTACCGTCGTAGGGCTTTCATAATGCTCATGGTGCAATGCAAATGCAACATTCTTCAAATATTGATATCAATCATAAGCATCACTCATCGCAGTACAATCAACAGATAAGCTGGGATATCATTTCATAACATGGCATAAAACAAATACCATGCATTCATCACAATCCACTATTCTACTATGCACTTGCCTGATTATTCCCGTGCACGATACGTGGAGGAGTGCCAATCCAAAACCTCCACCTGTAAGCACCACTTGAACTCTCAACACACATTGCAATTTACACAAGTATGCAAACAGCATCGGTTCTATGCGTATAGACAACGGACAACGTTCCTACGCGCAAACCCGATACCAACAACCTCTCTCACCGAACACCTTTTCTATGCACCGGTGTCCAAATGATCAAAATTTAATGATCATTGTCTATAATCGCAGATAAATCTTATTTATATGTCTACCATTTTTCTCTTTATTTTTCTCCTCTTTTCTTTTCTTCTTCTCCCCTCCTCTCTTTTTTCCTTTTTTCCTTCCTCCCCTTCTTTTCTTTTCCTTTCTTTTTTTTCTCTCCGTCGACGCTCTCATTTCTTTCCCCACTTTCTCTCTCTCTCGGCTGTCTCCTCTTCTGGATTTAGATCAGGTCCAGTGCCGCACCGCCTCAGCCCCTCCCTGGCTCTAGCATCTTCATTGCTGGCTCCTCCGTGCTCCGCCTCCCCTCGGCTCGGCTACGCCATGGTGATGCCGCTACTCATCGCCTCCTGGCGCTCCCATCGCCAGCGCATCGCCTCGGCCATCTTCTCCACGGTTACTGCGGTTCCCCCCCGAAGTACTACTACTCCGGTCTCTCGTCGACTCCGGCTCCTCGCCGCCTGAGCTCCTCGCCGGGTTTGCTGCTACTAGATCCAGGATCTGGCGCCTCCTTCCTCGGATGCATCCCAGTTTTGTGGTTGATTTGTTTGCTATTTTGATTTGGTTTGATTGGGTTTGCTCATGATGTGATAGGCATGGAGGTGAGCTGCCTTGGCTAGTCACGGCCGAGCTAGAACCTGCTCGCACATGGGGGGAGTGCATGGTGGCAGTTGGGTGCGTAGCTACACCGATGGTAGTGCGCCGCCGCCGGTCTTCATCTATGGTAAACCTCCTCGGTACTATTTACTTCCCCTACTCCTTTACCTCCGGTTGGTTGTGCTCTAGGGTTTTGGAATGTTGCATGTGTGGCTCTGAATAATGAAATCTTGGGAAAAATGGATGGCATGGCCTACCTCGATCGGCTGGGCTAGGGTTGTCTTGTGGTGGCACCGTAGTTGCCTTCCCCTGGTGCTCGCCTAACTCTAGGGCTGTCGTTTCCCCATCGCTTGTGGCTCCTCACCCTGGCGCCTGCAACCGAGCTGCTCCTCCCTCTTGCTCTCGGTTTGTTTAGTGTATGGTGTGGGGAAAGATGAGGGATGGAGAAGGAAGTGAGCTTCAGCTGGTGCCGTGCTCCATGTTTCCTCTTACTTCTCTTCTCAACTGGCTACGTGTGCCTTTGTCAATGGCCGTGCTATCTAGAGGCGATGTGCTATGTTTTCTGGAGGGTGTTGTGCTGTCTTTGGCTGTGGCGATGGCTTGGCTTTACTGTTTTGTTGGTTACCAAATGGAACTTTGCCTCTCTTTTACTTGGCTGACTTTTTTCTGGAGGTTGTGCTGTGTCTTCGAGAGGTGCCTTGCTATACCTTCTCAGATGCTTTGTTGTCCCTTTACTGTGGCTGTGGGCTGTATATGGATATTTGGAGACAGTGTGCTGGTTTCCAAGGTCCTTTGAATATTTTAGGTTTGTTTATGCCGAGTGATGACCCTATGGTTGTGAGAGGTGGCGACTGGCCCCTAGGCAGCCAGGTATCTCTGTGAACGGACTACCCTGCCCGAAATTAACCTCTAGGGTTCTTACGGTAATTTCTTCGCTTTCCTTCCCTTTTATTTTCCACGGGTATTACATGCACCTCAATAACTGATTCAATCTTTCAGCTAAGCGATTATTCATTTCAACAATAATTTGGTCATGCACCACAATAAAATATTTTATTATGAAAATGATCATAGTAAATTACCATTTGACCACCGTGACCCCTTGAACGACACCTAACTGGTATTGTATCATACATATTTGGCATAATGATCTTATGTTGAAGACTAAAGGCAGTTGCCTCTTCGAAAAAGCTTATGCCAACCATCGTTTCTTATTAGCTCAATTTTCTTCAATATGGTCCTAATCAGTCCTATAACATGAACAATGTTTTGATCTTTGTTTTTGCAAGCATTGTGATAGATCATTAGTCTTGCCCAAAAATTTGATCATCTGCAATATAAGTATAAATTCAAAGATCTCCATTTTTTCCAATAAACCCGAAGATGTGGCACTACTACAAAAGAGGCTAAACTGGACGCTTACATTATAGACGGTTCCTAGGAACTGTCTGTGCTGTAAGTATCACAGATGGTTCATACGAATAACCGTCACCACACAGACGGTTATATATATGTGTGGTATTTTCACACGCGATTATTTATACGAACCGTCTGTGATAATACAAGACATCACAAACGGTTCTTACTAATATCCGTCTATGATAATTCACAGATCGTCTGTGATAATGGCAAATATCACAGACAGTTTTTTATTTAAATCGTCTGTGATACTTCACAGACGCTTATTGATAAGAACCGTCTGTGATAATGAAGTTATCATAGACGGTTTGTACTAAAAATAATCTGTGATATTTTTTCCACCTCGTTATCCCCCAAAATTTTATAATCTTTTGCTTGAATCTGAGTAGGATTATGTTCTGCGACATCTTTAGTAAAACGGGCATAACTTTTGCATACGCTGTCTATTTTCGATATTCTTGTACTCGTTGGAAAGCTAATAACGAGCCCGATTAAAAAAGAATGACCCGCTTGTGCTAGTCGCCCTCTAAGATCCTCAAAATCGACCATCTTTAGCCCTGAATTTGTGTTTTAAGCTTTTAGTTTCTGTTTTTGCCAAAAAAAATTATCTTCCCTTCGGAATTTGGGTTTTGCCTCAACTACAAAGTTGTAGATCTCGTTGAAACATTTCAAACAAGTATATATAAGCCATATAAAATTTTGTTATTTTATCTTTTGAGACTAGCTATTTATATTGTACCGATATATTGTCTTTGTGACGCCATTATCACCGACTATTTTTGTTATGAACCGTCTATGATATCTCCTGTTATCATAGATGGTTTTTGTTATGAACCATTTGTGATGTCTCTATCATAGACTGTTTGTAATCCGAACCGTCTGTGATGTCCCGCCAAATCACCGATCCACGACATATCCTCTAGGATCCCGATCTCACCCGTCCATTCTCTCTGCATCAAACGGCAAGCATCATTCTCCTCCCCACCTCTCGCCCCTTATTAACCCCCTCTCCTTACTTGAAGAACCAATACCACCAGTACTATTTCAACTCGTTTATGCGTGGCAAGGTGGGAAGGGGTTCGGCAAGGGCAATTGAAATTTCGTTTGAAACAAGATAGAAAGGAAGAAGGCAATAGCAAATCTGCACTATTCTAAATCGCTAGCATAGAAGCTGTTAATTTTGGCATAGAAGCTGAAAATGGTGTTCGTTGCCTTTTTGTTTCTGCTACTTCAAAATTTTCCCACACCACTTGTTTTAGTTGTAGTTTAATGAAGGATATGTAAGTCTAGCTTATATTAGCTTGAAGTTTCTTGTAGTATAAGTATTTTTCTGAACATGTAACCGTGAAGCTTATCTTTGTAAAATTGTAAGTGTCCTCTTGTGTATGCAGTGCTATGGGTAATCTACTCGATATCTTGTGATGTTGTAATGGTAGATTCTAATCTTATTGAAAATAGAATGTGTTACTGTGTTTTTGCTGTATTTGCTTGCTGTATTTGCTTGCTTTGTAGCAAAGGTGTGGTTGTAAGGAAAGGTGTAGAGTGATTTTTTTCTAGGGCTGAATGCAACTTAGTGCAATCGAGTAGTTTGTGGCCTATTCTTTTGGATTGTAGCTAATGTCTTTTGGATGTGTTTTTTGAAATAGCAATAGACGATGGAGATACCGACACGGACGACGCACATGGTCTTAGGGCTTAGAAACTATTTGAAGAAGCTGCTTTAAGAAACTGTTCCATTTATTTCAACTTTGAAGAAGCCAAAAGTCAAAGGGCCAAAAGAACATGATCTATATATCTTGACTTTTTTTTGTTGGTGGGATAGAGACAACACTTAACTGTTAACTAGACAAATAAAAAAAAACACAAATTCCATATGGTCATGCCATGCAACACATCACAACACAAATACCAAGAAACAACATGCGAGATTAAAGATACATTTTTCCTTTTAAGCCCTTTGAGGGCTAGAAAATCCCAGGGCAAGAAAAAATAGATTCTCTCAATATTCAATATATATCTATTTATTTTGTATATAAATAATGGGTGAGTTGTAAGACACCTCTCTTGAGAGCTAGAAAATCCTACAAAATCACAATTGAAATTTTAGATATAAGTCAGTTCTCTTAATAATATGGAGAATTAAGAAGAATCTACATTATTTATATAGTTCAATATAATTATAACAATACATATTAATTAAATTTCCACAAGAGATGTTACAATTATATAACGAATACACCTTATTGGCTTTAAGAGTTGTACAAGGATAACTACTCTACGTTGAAATATAAATATATGTATTTGAACGGGATTTACTCTAGTAATAGCATGATAGCGACTCTTGCACTTTTGTATAAAAATGACCCTCTAACAGCTCAAGTGGATTGAGCACGAATAACGCGAAGGGAGATAGAATAACGCATCACTGCCACGTAAGCAGGCTAACGATACTTTTTACTTTTTAGCTATGACAAATGACTATGGCTAATTATTTTTATCTATAATTTTTTCAAGATAATAGCAGATGATAAAAAAATATTAATATAAACAACGATAATCGTTGTAGTTATTCCAACTAAAAAACAATCCGAATCAAAAACCACCGAAAACAAAAAAAAACCATTAACTTTCCAATCCAAATATCCAATTAAGAAATGGGACCCACCATATATTAAAATAAGCCCAAAGATTCTCACCCCAGCTGAATCACCACTCTCTCTCCTTGCACCCTCATCTCTCTCTTTGCAATCCTCTTCTCACACCTCTCTTTTTTTATTTGCTAGCTCCCAGAGCTTGAACTTTAAGTCGACTCTAGAAAAAAAATTCTTAGCCTCTCCCTGCTGCAATGGTTGGACTCGGTTCCAAAAACAAAAAAAAAGGTTCTTAGCCTCTTGTTTTAGCCCACATTGCACATGCCCTAGTTGTTCTTTCGTTCTTTGGAGCTTGGGTAAAAACACAAGCGAATAGTAACAGATCGTGGGCTGTTTGGTTGGAAGCTAAAGATCACCGCATTTTGACACGAAGTGCTTACGGCAAGTTTTATCAAGTTAGGCTAATGTTTGGTTCCTAGCCATTAGTGAGGCATGCCAAACTTTTTTTTGCAGCTACGTCCCACATTATAAGCACAGAAAGTTGAGGCATGCTAAGTTATGGCTTTAAGGGTCTGTTTAGTTCATATAATAAAGTCGTCATACTTTACCACTATTTTTTTTGGATAAACTCATGTAAGGTCATGAAATTTGATTCCACACTTTGGCTAGTAAAAGAAAATCTTGCTATATTTTTTGAGTCGCTGACGTATGGAATCTAGATTGTAGGAAAAGAAGTTTGGACACATCTGGTCCCCAAAACACCCAAAATTCCACATTTGGCCCCCATTACAAAAAAATTCCACAAATAGCCCCCTGCCCGAGCGCGGCTTCGCCTGGTGTTGCCACGTGTCCGGTCGTGCGGTGTGGTACCACACGATCGTCTCGTAGGCGGGTCGTGCGGTACCACACCGCACGCACCGCACCGCTCATCGCCTTTGGGGACTTGGTCGTGCGATCGAGCGAGCAAAGCGGTCGGCGAGCAAAGCATGCGGTCGGCGACAAAGAAACGCGCGGTCGGGGCGATGAACGAGGCGGATCGTGCGGTGTGGTACCGCGACGACCCGGCTGATCTTGATGCGTGCGGTACCACACCGCATGACCGGACACGTGGCGACACTAGGCGAAGCCGCGCTTGGGTAGGGGGCTATTTGTGGAATTTTTTTGCAATGGGGCCAAATGTGGAATTTCGGGTATTTTGGGGGCATGTATCCAAAATTCGGAAAAGAATCTTGCCACGTGGCTATAAACCAAACCGAAGATCAAACTATCTTAACTCAAAGTGTGGCAAAGTATGGTAAGCTTTGACTACGTAACAATCATGCCCTAATTTTCTGGACAACTTCTTTAAGGTGGACATAAATGTCTGGCAAGCTTAAGCATTTTTAGGCTATGAATCAAACAGTCCCGTAAATTTTTCATCAGGTCTACGCATGCAACCAAACAAGGCTCTAGGAGTCCGGGTTACAGTCCGTGCCTGAATAAATTTGGCTGGACATGGTCAGAGTTTCGCAGGCTACATGTAAAATTTTCGGTGTCTTCTCCTCGAATCTTTTGAACCCTAATTTGGCCGTATGGATGAAGCACAGTGCACAGTACAGGCCCTCTCATTCAGCATTCATGGTTTCTTTATGGCTTTTATTCTCTTCCCTGCTGCACAGAGGCCAATGTAGCAGTTCAAATGTAGCGAAAATTGACACTAGTAATTGAAACTGCAGATATATAGTAAGATCCAAATTTGAAACTGCAGAGTTATTACATTCATAAATTTGTGTTAACTGAAGTTTTGGATTCTGTTTGTGTGCACTCGATGGCCATTCCAGCAACCATCAATGCAGAAATAGTGATCGCCATATATATACATGTGGAAGGCGAGTATGCACTATGCAGGGCATGCCCATCCGATTAAAAGTAAGTGAGCCCACAAATAAAAGACAAGCACTGCTACGCGTACGAACAAATATCATTCATATGCAGTTCAGGGCTCATACACAGTTACTGCAGGTGGTCCCGGCAATCCAAGTGCCATTCGGGGTGGCCTACCTGCAGCGACCGATACGAGCTTCGCAGACCATTTTTCGGCGAAAAGAAGAGAATTTTATGTAGGGCCACCCCGACAAGCCATGGTTCATTGAGTTGGACCTAATGGATTAGAGTTGCCCCAATGTGCCATGCAGGTTCGACATCACAATCATGGAGGGCAGATCACAATCATGGAGGGCAGTGGCAGCAGCCTCCTACTGTTAGAGTGTAAGGGTCATGGCCCTCACGAGAGCCCATCGGGGGTACACATAGAGATGCAAACGGATCAGATAGTTTTCAACCGATCTGGATAATTTACGAATACAGAATGTTTCGGTTCGGATTTTTCTCGGATAGTATCGGATCAGAAATGAATATGGATTGTTTTTCGGAAACGAATACGAATATGGTAGCGCACTATCCACTGAATATGAATACAAACTCGGACTATTCGAGGATAATGGAGTCTGGATATCCGAGGCCACCGCGCGCGCAGTCAGCATGGTGGCCGGACCGAGGGTCGGCACCGGTGATCGAGGAGCCGGGCGAGTAGCAAAGGGAGGTGGCGCCCGGGAGGCGGCGGCGGCTGGAGCCTAAGGGCGACGGCCGGAGTTGGGCCCGGAGTGGCCGCCGGCGGGAAATCGGGAGGTGACCGGGGAGCCAGGTGAGTAGTAGAGGGAGGTAGCGTCGGGAGGCAGCAGCAGCCGGAGCCCAAGGACGACAACCGGGGTCGGGCCTAGAGTGGCCGGCAGTGGGGAAATCGGGAGGCAACCAAAGGGAGGCGCGCAAGTGATTGGGGAGCCAGGCGAGTAACAGAGGGAGATGGCGCCGAGAGGCAGTAGCGGCCGGAGCCCAAGGGCGACAACCGAGGTTAGGCCTGGAATGGCCAGCAGCGGGGAAATCGAGAGGCGACCAAGGGGAGGCACGTAGGCGACCAGGGCCGGCTAGCTGGGCTGGACTACTGGAGGGGCAACGGCCTGGGGGATGAGCCGAAGGGCTGGCGTAGGGAGGAGCCAGAAATAGGGAGAGGCAAGGGGGAGGAGGAAGAAGAGGATAAGGGAGAGCTCGATGGAGAAAAGCCAAGAGAAGAAAAAATGGAGACCTTAGGGGGGGGGAGATTAAGTGAAAAGAGGAAGCCAAGAGGAGGAAAAGAGGAAGTAGGCAGTAGTTGGCCGAGACCTTAGGGGGGGGGGGAGATTAAGTGAAAAGAAAGAGATTAGGTAAAGGGGAAGCGAAAAGAAATGACATCGACGCATTCGGCTGGACAGGAAGCAAGAGGAGTCGGCGAGAGAAAAGTTAGAAGAGTCTAAATCATTCTGTTTTGTTAATTAATTGCCTTTAGTAGATTAAAACATAGCGTGTACCGATTAAATTAGTGTATTGCTGTTTAAATCATTTTGTTTTGTAATTAAACATGTAAATAACCTTGTTAGTCGTATTAAGGAGTTCTGGATGTGTAGTTTAAGGAGTTTTCACGTTCCAATAAATATTCATAACCGTATTCGTTTCGATTCGTATTCGCTTCATATTTATATTCGATATTATTCGTATTTGTATTCGTATCCGAGGTATCCGTATTCGTATACGTATCAAAAAAAAAATAAAAACAAATATGGTAGAGGCATTATCCGTCCGTATTCAACCTGTTTGCATCACTAGGTACACTTATCTCAGAGTTGCCTCCGTAGTGCATCAGCTCCATTCGTTTTGATTTGTGGCTTATGACTTAGGGTTTATGATTTCTTTCAAACAACGGATCAGCTTTTTTATCACCTTTTTGACTTATAGCTTATTATGACGTTCCAGGAGCTAACGGTGGAGATTAGATTACGCTTATGACTTATGGTTTATAAGCCGTAGCCGAAAAGATCTCACCCTACCTCTTTATGGTTTCTCCCAAACAAACGGGTCGGCTTTTTGTCGCTTTTTTTGACTTATAGCTTATTATGATGGTCTAGGAGCTAACGGTGGAGATTAGATTATACTTATAACTTATGGTTTATAAGCCGCAGTCGAAAAGAACTCACCGTGCCTCTTCTCACAAATCATGCCATGGCTCACCTTCGAGTTAACCCAACGCCTTTCGAAGAAACAGCTGGAGCATCATGCCTTTGACGATGGTGATCACGGAAGGCGAGAGAAGTTTTTAAGCATCTTGGTGTGTCAACTTTCCTCAACACTACGCCATTCACACCGTTTGAATACAATGGTAGAGGATACGAATCCGTTTGGTTACAAATGATGTTATTTCCCTTAGTTTATTTGTCTGATGTCTCATATATCAGATATTAATTGTTATTTGAAGATCAGCAGTCTAGCACAGTAGCATGTGCCTGGCTCTTATGTTTGTAACTACAGGCTGTGGCTGTGAAGATTATTTGAGAAGAATAAACCAGCCATGTGACCACATAGTTGCCTTCGGGAGTTTGCTGAGACAAAGACCAAAATCATTCTTTAGGATAATGCAATGCAACAATTGTAAAGGCGTCTAATATGTCCATCCACTAATTTCCCCAAAGAACACGTGCTGGATATGAATACCTTTATTTAATTACTTGGTGAGTCTGTTACACATAAGGAGTATCTTCTCGTGTCGCTTTAGAAATCAACAGTATGACTCTCTCTCTCGCGCGCGCGCTCTCTCTCTCTCTCTCTCTCTCGCATCCAACGAATGTGGATATTGGAACATGTTCATGAACCAGGGTGAGCTAGCTTTATTGAAAATTGTTGTAACTACTGATCAAATAGTAAAATGATAGTGTAGTAGTGGAGAAGACAGATGAATATGCCCGCCCCTTCCCTATGTCCAAGGTAGCCATATATGTATTCACATGAGGAGTATTTTACAATTATATCTTTACACACATGTACCATTTGCAGGGGCGTTTATGTCATTACACATATACCGTTTTGGGCTTACAATCCTTTGGGAGACCAGCTGGGCTTAGGTGGGGGCCACCCTTACAACAGAAGTCTCTCATGGTGAAGGGCTTCCCGGGCCGAAGCCATGTCGCCGAGTCATTTGGCCCCCTCCGTCCTTGCGGCCTGTGACCTTCTGTGATCTTGGGCGGAAATGGTTTTGTCGATGCAGCTCGGCCGTGCGCGGACACGAGTTGGGTGGTTCACGAAGTCATCCTCGATTCGAAGTCGAAGCACTGCGAGCCAGTCCATTGAAGTACTGGCGAGCCACCACCGGAGACGGTCGGGGTGGGGGCTGGGCTCGTCTCTTAGACCTGGAGTCGAAGCGGGAGCCAAACTCGTCCCGCGTACACGAGGTCGAAATGGAGGCCGGATTCGTTTCACGGACGCAGAGTCAAAGTGGATTCCGAAGCCGTCCTGCGGACCCGAAGTCGAAGTACAGCCGGTGGCTCGCGAGCCAACGATGGTGTTGTAATGGCGCCGTGGATTACGCCGGCTGCTGGCCTGCGACGGGAGTTGTACCACGCGCTGACGCGGGCGGGACAGGCGGCAGCGCCGGATTGGCGCGTCGTGGACTGTCAGGTGGCCGCACAACCGCAGTCGTGCGTTCCTTCCCGAGGGGGCGGGACGCGTGGCGGGGCACGATTGGCGTGTCGTGCGCTGTCAGGCGGCCGCACGACCGCACTCGTGCATTTCTTCCCAAGGGGGCGGGACGCATGCGCGCGCTCGCACACCTGGGCGACTGCGCGGCTTCGACTTCCACCAGTCGTGCTTCCAGATCATGGGGAGGCGAATGGTTCGGCTCCTGCCGGTTGCGCTTCCCGATTATGGGGGCGAGGAGGCTATATAAGCCCTATGGTTGCTGTGCCATTGCCCCCCACGCTCTCAAATTGCCCCCCATACTACTCCGATCCTCCCTTGCGCCGTGCTGCTGCATTACTGTTCTCGCCGCTCGCCACCGCCACCACACATCTCACTGTGCTCTCTACAGAGGACGATGTCTCACCATGAAGAACACTCTCGCCGGCCCAGCGGTGCCGCGTCCTCCGGCCATGGTGTGTCGTCCCAGCGGCACGGCTCCTCGACGATGGAACTAGAGTACGCGCTGGTGGGGCGTGACACGTTGCTCTCCAACAAGCACTAGAGAGCGGAAGAGAAGCTGAGCAGCGTCTACTCCAACATATTGGGGCAAAGCCTCGTAACGGAGGAGACCATCCAGTCTCTTCTCCGCGAGGGGAAGCTGTCCGACCGCAGTGCAGTGCGACTGCCCCTAGTGACGAGGTGGAGCCCCACCCCACGGAATCAGAGGTGGTCATCTTCGTCGCCTACCTGGAAGCCAGGCTCCAGGTCCCGTCGGCGATGCTAGTCGGCGAAGTTCTCTGGGCGTACGGGCTGGAGTTGGCGCAGCTAACTCCAAATGCTATAATGTGCCTGGCTGTGTACAACTAGGCGTCCTAGACGGAGGGGGTGTGGCCGAGCGCCTCCCTATTCTGCTACCTCCACGACACTCAGTGCCAGCCGAAGAAGCTCAAAAGAGGAGAGTTCTCCAACTTCGGGAGAGTCAACTTCGTGCTGCGGCCGCCGTGCTCGAAGATCTTCCCCGCGAACTCGACGCAGGCAAAGTGGGAGTCCAACTGGATGCGCCGGTGGTTCTATCACAGTGTGGCGAGCGGCTCCCCGCTTCGATGCATGGGTCGGCCCATGGAGTTCAACATGTTGCCTTCGGGAGCACTCAACCGCGACGACGAGCACCAGGCGCGAAGGCTTGTGGGGATTGCGCTCTGCTTCAACATGCAGGACCTTGTGGAGGAGTTCCTCATGTACGGTGTGGCTCCGCTGGGCAAACAATGGCATATCCAGCCCAGGACCATCCGCTCTGACGAGGTTCGCTCGTTAGTGTCTGCGCTCCCCAAGCCGCCGAACCCTCGTAAATTTTTGAAGACGCGTAGTGTTCAATATGCAACCGTCATATTTTGTTGTAGCCTTGACCTGTCAGCTTTTTATTTTTGTAATAGAACTCCTCCTTGAGGACGCAGAGCATGCAGCAGTTGTGTTCCTTGGCCCATACGTGGCCAAGGAGCATAGCCTTCGCGAGTCCGTGGCGGTGGCGAGGCTTGGTCGGATAAACCAAGTATATGAGGCTCTAGGCATCCCCGTGCCAGAGCACGCCGCACCGCCACAGCACGCCGCACTGGTTGCTGTCCACGCTCGCCCTCGAGACAGAGACGATAGGGGGAGGCCTCACCCCCTCGCCAAAGGGTCCGTTCACCCGCCGCCGTCTCCAGCCCGGCGACCGTACCAACCGAAGGACCTGCCGGGGCAGAGGGGACAACGGTCACCGGCTCCGACCTGGCGGAGTATGCTAACTCTTACCTGGAGGCAGAGGTGGACCATGACGCGCCCGGCGACAAGGAGGTCGTGGGCCAACCAGAAAATGAGGGACGCGTTGCCACCATGGAAGGTAAAGCCTTGTCGCCCACGCCTGCTACGGAGGTCGAATCTGTGTCCCCGCAGGAGCCGAGCACGAAGCGCGCTCGGGTGAGTTCTCCCGCAAGGTGGCAGTGGTTGCCGTGTCGGAGTGTGACTCCGAAGAGGAGGCCGGCGGAACCGAAGGGGACTCGGCCGCCCGGGGTGTAGGCGGCGCCACCGCCGTTTAGCCCTCACCACCTTGTGACAAAGGTAGGCGTAACTACTTTTCCCCCTTCGACTTCGCGAAGCTCTCCCCCATTTGCTCGCTGATGCCATCGTCGACATCAGCCGAGGCCCGGTCCCCGGGACGTGGACAAGGCTCGAGCAACGGAAGTGGCCCTGAGGTCTCTGGAGTTCCCGCCCCGGACGTGACGTCAAGCCCCACCGCGCTAGAGATCGCACGCGTGGAGATCCAGTGCCTTACCATCTCCGACCTCATCCCCGGACCGGAGGCGTTGCGGGCTCTGCAAGGGGCCGCAGACTGCGCAGACTCCGGGCTGGATCGGCAGGCACTGGCGTCGTGCGGCTCGGAGCTCCTGCGAGGCGCGCTGGAGATGACGGAGATGAGGGTACGTTGCTCGCACTGTCAAATTACCTGTGTGTTTTAGTCTTTGCTGACAACCATGTTGTACAGGCTCTCGCCCTCCCGCGCGCCTTGTAGGACGCCAAGGCCCATGAACGAGGCGCGCTCGAGGACCGTCTCCGCGCAGCCGAAGAGGCCATCGCCGCCAAGGACGAGCGTATCTGCTTCCTCGAGGCGGAGGGTGCGAAGGTAGCGGCGTACGCTCAGGCGTCTACCGAAGAGTGCAACGGGCTGCTCCAGCAAATCTCCGCGCTGGAGGGGGGAAGGCGCAGTTGGCGGCATCGCTTGGAGAGAGGGACCGAACATTGGGCGACGCCTCAGTGACCACCTGGGCTTCTATGGAGGCTCTTGAGAATGTGCTTCTGGACCTCTCCATTGTTGTGCCGCCCCTCGCCTTCAGGCCTGAAGACTTGGTGAGCACACTGCGGCAGATCGGAGAGGCTTTCGGTCTGGCACTGAGTGCCGCACGATCGTTCGGCAACCACTGCTCAGTGGTGACGGCATGGATCCTCCTCGGCCTCCTCCATCATCGGGGGTGCCAACACGTCGGCGAGCTGGCCACCCCCCACCTGGAACTGCCTGCCACTCCCTGCAACGCGAGGGGAAGCCCCTTCGCCTTGGTGGAGTCATCCCCTCCCGCGGCTTCGATGGCGGTTTCGTACACACGCACGAACTCCCGGGGGTCCGTGTTGCCTTTGTACGGCTCGATGGTGGTGGGGAACTTGAAGTCTTCCGGCCACGCCGACTGCTGCAGGCCCGTGGAGAGGAGGGACTCCGGATTCATGCGCCGAAGCGGAATGCGACTGGATGTAGGGGCGTCGCAGCTATCCGCTCGCTCTGGCGTAGGCTTCGCCGCTGCCGCCGGCGGGACTTGTTGGCTCCGAGTCTCTTGTATATCCCGCACGGCTCCGTGGAGGTCCGCCAGCTCCCGCTGCAGCGTGCCGAGGGCCATCAGTAGGGCATTCTCCACCGTCAACATGGTTGCACCGGCGGGAGGGCCGGCACGAACTCCTAGGTTGGCGGTGACCACGGCTTGTGCTCCGGAAGTGCTCAGCGCGCCAGTGCGATGGACTCTGGGATCGGTGATGAGGCCGACGTTGCCGCTGGAGCCACTCGTCGCCCCTACACCGGGTGCGGGGGCAGTGGCCATGCTAGTGCGGGCATCGGCATCACCGCTCTCAGCGACCCGGTCGGGACCACCAACGCCGATTGCCGCGCCAATAGTGGGGTCGGCTGTCATGCCGCGAGTGTCGACGTTGGCGGTCGCAACACCAACGTTGCCATCCGTGCCAGCTGCTGATGCAGAGGCTCTGACGTTGACGAGCGCTGTTGTTGTACTCCTCTTCTTCTTTGCTACTGATAATGAAGCTTTCTTGGGTGCCATTCTTCCTTCAATCTCAAGGCTTGCTCAGTCGTCTCCACGGACGGCGCCAACTGTTGTGGCTACTGACCAAACAGTAAAATGATAGTGTAGTAGTGGAGAAGAAAAATAAACAATGCCCGCCCCTTCCCCATCTCCAGGGCGGCCATATATGTATTCACATGGGGAGTATTTTACAATTATGTCCTTACACTCATGTACCCTTTGCAGGGGCATTTATGTCATTACACATATCCCGTTTTGGGCTTTACAATCCTTTGGCAAGCCGGCTGGGCTTAGGTGGGGGCCACCCCTACAACAAAAATAGTTTTGGATTGGAGAATCATAAGGTCTATATTCCAGACTCTGTACGTTTAATTCAAGCCAGGTTGGATTTTTCTCTGAATGTTCCATCTACATGTAGAGACTCTTAAAAAAACAATCTACATGTAGAGATGTATTGAAGCAAAGCATCAATTTCACATTAGTAATGCACTAATGCCTACTAAATCTCCCAACAATTAATACTGTCATGAGTGTCTTCTCTCAACTTGTGCTGTAGGGCAGTCATACATGCTCAGATGTTCCTTCTATGTGGCCTAGGACTATCTGTGATGATCACTATTTATGTCTCTGTAGAATGTAGATCAGTGTCAAGGTTGGCCCGAGCTTCCCTACAGTTGCAGTTTCCAACATTATATTGCATTATGATTTATGAAACCACTCAAGATTGGGGTGCATGAACGATCAATGTTGTCTTTCGGAGCTCTAGCTAGGTCAATGATTAGCAATTAGCATAGCTAATCATGTGACACCCTATTCTCAGAGGGATCCCTCCAAAAGTAAAGGTTTTGATCCTCCAAAAGTAAAGGTTTTGATAAACAAGTAGTCTAGTCTCCTAAAGGCACCACAACCAATGAGTTCATGCCAACGTTGTACCACAAATTAATTACTTCAAGGAATTCGATCTTGTGAACCCTACAGGCCATGCACAAGAATATGCATAGGGTACAATATAACAGCAAATGTCTCATGGAGGAGTTCCTTATTATGTTCTTGATGGCACCATGGAAGCTCTTCAATAGCTCAGGCACTGCAGTAACTCCAGGGGTGTTTCCACTGAATAAGTTGCTCACCTAGCTCTGTCAGGGGGGAAGCATATGCAATGCACATGGAACACTAAGGTAGCATCTTTCAGAACAAGACCTGTCATTATTTTCGACAAAGCCAAAGTTTCAGGACTTCTCATTGTTCTCAGCAAAGAGTATGTTGAGAAGAGACAGCAAAAAAAAAAAGCCATCTATGTGAGGGAATTCAAAGAGTCACATGTTGGTTACGGGACAGCAACTAATACTGATTATAGAAATTACTTGCCGATTAAACCACTTTTTACCTAATAAGAGTTGTGGGCATCCTCATGATTCATGACTTCTCCATATTCTCTCTTTGCATTAGCCCTCAGACATTCTAGTATGTTTGTGCCATGGGCATGGGCCCATAGATAGCCACGGTCCATTAGGGGGCTGCACGCAAGGAAGGCTACCAGCAGCAATCAATTAGAATTTGTTTAACTTGTTATCCTTTAGGATTTATTTAGTTTGTTAAGCTATCTCTATCCTTTAATAGTTACCTTATCAAATTAGTTTCCATATTGTTAAGAAATAATCTTATCTATATAAAGAGAGGAGCCGTATAATTCGGAATCAAGCAAAAAGAAAGAACATGAGGACAAGTCTCAGAATAAGTAACCCTGGAAAAATGTTGAAAGCCAACATAGCTGCGATCCTCTACTTAAATAGCACTACTAAACAAGGGCGACAGAACATTTGCCATTTACCCTCCTAAAATAGGGGTCCAGATTGCAAAAAGTTACAGGTTCAGGGAGTAGGATTGAGAACTAATTTTGTGCAGATGCACTTGTTCATATATCTACTTCAAGAAACTCTAGAACTTCTGTGCCCAAACTAGAGGCATCCATGATTTTGCAGGGATTTGTGCTTCTGTAGCTAGTTCCTTCTGTGCATAAGCCTGCACTGGACTGCTTGGACATTACAAAAGCTTCATACCGTTTCACTAAAAGCTACAGAAACAGGTTGGATCCATCAAATTTGCAACAACTACGTAAACGAAATAATGGCGTAAAGTTGAGAGATAATTGGGAGATGATACATGTTACAATTCAAGTTGAATCAAGTTGCTTTCACCTTTGAAGCTCAAATACTGAAGTAGTTGGCATCTGTAATAATAGCAAAACAATATTACAAGAATCGTATGCATACTTGTTAATATATATGTATTACGAAGTGTTTGGGTTTGGTCCCACATATATAGCCTTATACATGTATATATAGAACAATGCCGTTAATCATGAAAGATGTAACAAGCTTCTAAGTAGCAACCTTTCTCTTTTGCACAGGTGATGGCCGCATACCATTTCTGGATAAATGCCATGTTAACGATATTGGAGATAATACCCCTCAACTTATTCCTTGTTACAAGGCTAATACAGCATATAAAAGCTACAATTTAAAACCAAAAATGGTTAAACACACATTGAATGCTGCGTTCACTCAAAAAAAAATTCAGCTATTTGACCTTGTTTGATGCCACTTGGATTGTACAGCAGTAAAAGAAAATCAAGAGTTCCAAGCTTTGTTCATCAAACCAACCCGCTACAGACAAGAAAGAAATCTAAGCATCTTCAACCTCCACCACCTTCTCATAGTTCCATCATAGGTTTAGTCAACTACATCTAATTTATAAAGATAATTTACTGCAGCCTACAAGCTTCTCTCCTAATTGAACATTGCTGAATATTTGTTCAAGAACGAAGAATATCACCGTTCTTATCCTGAACATAAGGCAAATGCTCAACATGCAACCGAAACACGTATGGTTCATTTTAAGTACAGAAGACAACACAATGGTGGATAAATAAAGACATTCAAACATTCCGTTCAGGTGCCAGTGCGGCTGTTGCAGCAGCGCGGAAGCTACCTTCCTTTCCTTTCTTTCAGCCATTTTGAGATACCACTTGACAAAATAATAACAATCAAAAGGTACACCACGACGCCACATACTACCACAAAAGGCAAATATTGAATTTCTGACCTTCCTGCAGCTTCCAGCTGCATAAGATGTCTTCAGAGCCAAGAGGTCCAGCATCATGATGAAGTGCAATGCTTGGAGCGGAACCTTCTTCTTCCTTACAGATTTACTCAGTAGAAGCAGTATTATAGAAATAGATGCCATGAAAGAGATGGAATTGAACACAAGGAATACCATGCAGCGTCGGGACTCGGGAGTATATGTCCTGAAGGACCGGGTTGCCAGCCTTGTGGCCATCTGAACTGTCGTCAGACCAAAAGCCACCGGGTGGGCTCAGACCTGCTTGGTAATGCAATGGAACAGAAAACGGTGGAGTCGGCCGAATAATCGCCCGCATAGTCGGTGTCGGCGCTGATTCCGTTACGTATTCATGATTCGGAGGCGTGTTAAGGCTGCTGGGTGATTAGTCGGCCGTTTAGAGCGACTAAACGGCCGTTTTCCGATTAACCGGGCGCTAAAACCGTTTTAATTTACCAATTCGGCCCATTAGCCAAAGGCCTAATAGCCGAACTTGTCAATCTAGACCAGAAAAGCGAGCTCATGCGCGCCAAAATTTTCATTGTGTGTCTAGCCCTGTTGCCCATGACTAATGGCCTTCGCATTATTATCTGTCCAATTTCAATTTCTTTCCTGCGAAACAATTTTTTCAAGGACGTGGCAATAACCTGGTAGTATGTTCCAAGGGTTATCTATGCGCGCACCCAAATAACTAAACGATAAAATATGTATTTCCACCATTGTTTCTTTTATGTTCAACACCTGAACGATTTTTAGATGAGTAGTGGTTCTATACTTTTTTCTTTAACAAAAGTAGCATTAATCTTAAAGTAAATTAAGAGGTAAGTAACATCTATCTACTATTTATCATACTTTAAAAATCGTGCAAATCACTATTAAAAAAAGCATGGAAGCACCTTTCTTTTTATATGCCATAAGTTAGTTCTTAATTAACAGAAAATTAAAAACTATAAAAGTATGTGATAATATGAAAGCAAAGTTAGCGTAATCTTGAGAGTAAATAAAAATAAATTTCAAAACAAATTCAATATATATTTAGAGCAAATCAAAGTCAGCATAATCTTGAGAGCAAATAAATATAATATCAAAGCAAATTCAGAATAATATTTAGAGCAAATCGGTATAAGTTTGTGAGCAAATTAGCATAATTCATAGAGCAAATACAAGATACGTTTTAGAGCAAATCAGCATAAATTTTAGTGCAAATCTAGGATAATTTCAAAAGCTAATTCAATATAATTTTGAGAGCAAATCAATACAAAATTCAAAGCAAATTCATAATAAGTTTGAGAACAAATTCAAGATAATTTCAAAAGCAAAAAGCAATGAAAATATCTTATGAAGAAAAGTCCTAAAATTTTACATGAGAGATACTAGGTTACACCGAGCTGCTCTACAAAAAAACACAAAAAAACCCACAAAAATCCTTAGCTTACCTCACTGCGATGTGTCGATCCCCATTGTCTCCACCTCTTGCCACTCTACTAACCTTCCGTTGCACTAGCAAAAATGTCCTCTGCCTTGGGAAACTATGGGATGAGCGGCAAACTGAGCGGAGAAAGTGAGAGAAAAAGATGATGGCAGAATATTAATAGGAGAGAGTATTAAAAAGAGAGAGAGAGAGAGTTTGAATTGGCTTTTCAAGCATTGTGTTTGTGTCCCTATAAACTGATAATGGTGCAGCTTACGCATTGGGTCTCACCTATCATAGCTACACCCCATATATATATGTGCATATGATTTCTATCTATATACACTACGTCGCAAGAAAAGAAAGCCACGCCATTTTTTGTCCGGTCACACATCGACGGCTCACAATGATACTACTTTTGATCGAACGGCTTCCACATGCCTGCGTTCCATTTGTCCAAAACACGCACGGGCGAAAACAAGAAATTCCCTTTTTCAAATTGTTAATATCTTTTTTCCTTGATAGCAGCCACTTCTTTGTCCTAGACATTTGTAGAAATCTTTATTTGGTGAGGACATGAACCACATAGAGTTCAAAATATCATTCAGATTAGTGGTATTATCAATATATGTATATGTTAATGCAAACGCCAAATTATCCATATAACTCCGATTAATCGTCTGTATTCCAATTATTCACTGGCATATCCTATCCGTCTAACAGCTGTATTCCGTTTTTCACAACACTGCAGGGATGCAGCAAGAATTGCGAGGAGCATCAAGTACTGTGTCTCTTCCTTTCTTTCTTCTCACAGTTGGGAGGCACGGACCCACAGCATTACCTTCACTGTCTGCCCGATCAGAACTTTGTAGCAATCTGTCAGAATCAGGTTTTAGCCGAAAAATCTTCGGCACCCATCTCTCTGCTCAACTTGATTTTTTTATTAGCTTATAACTTTTTTTACTATAACTAATTTATTTTACACTATATCTACTGATAATTTTTTGATATAATTAAATTTTAAAAATTTAAAAATAAAATAGATTAGGCCATTACGGATAACACAAAGTAATATGAGAAAAACCAAAAATAAAAAGCTAAAAATGTAAAATTAAAAAAATAGTAAATAAAAAACTAAAAGTCAGCTAGAAGATAGAAACTGGAACCAAAACAAACGAGTAAAACGAGCGGGGCCAAACCAGGCCAGTGGCCCTTTTAATGCATCTTCTGTTGACGAGAGTACAAGGACTTGAATGAGAAGACAGACAAGAACTGCTGCAGAAATGGTAATTATAGATAAGTTATTGATTTTACTTTCCTGCAGCTCCCTGCAGTGTAAGCAATCAGGAAGCCAAGCATACCAGCTACCAAGCACACGCGCAGTGCATAGGACATGATTCCATGCTCACACGATTCCCTATTGACAAGTAGTATAACGAGAGCCATAAATAACACAAATGAGACAACATTCGAGTAGTAGAAAGCATCATAGCGCTTTGGATGGCTATCTTGCAGAACTGGATTCCCTGATTAGCCAATATTACTGTTCTCATCAGGCCAAATATCTCCTCGGGGGTGGTTCAGGCCGGCTTAGTATGTGACAGTTGCTGCTAGAACAGCAAGAGAGTAAATTACGCCTCCGCTCCAAGTCCTCATCATCACTGCTTGAGTGGTTTTTACGGATTGTTTGTATTGATTTTTACTTTTAGTTTCTGTTTGAAGAAGTCAAAAGTTAATATGAATACCTGACTTTTCGTAACGGTTTTTGCACTCCTCTACTCTAAGCATAAGGCAGAGGTCATGGGTGCATCACGCACCCACTCCTCTCACTCCTATCTCATGTATTGTTATTCTGTTATCTAAAAAAAATTTCTCTCTCACTTTCTCCACAACTACTTCTCCATCTAAAAGCTATTTTTTCAGCTAAAAACCACAAATACAACCAAAATCTATCAGCCGTAGCCAATACAAATACCCCTTTACTCACTTGAGGTGATTCTACCCGTACATGCTTCTTTCAGCAATTGAGAGGAGAACCTCACACTAGCTCAAGAGATTAGAATGGGATGCAACTGTTGGTGATATGCCCTAGAGGCAACATGGAGATGTTGAATATATCACATACTATGTTTATGATACATTGCTTTGTTCCTTGAAATAGACATTATCATTATTGATCAATGAGTATGTGACTTATTCATGAGACTCTTAATGCCAAAATGTTGCTATTTCTAAATGATCCCTGATCATATATCATATGAGGAACAAATATGATTCAAAGATCAGCATATGTATTGATTGATGATCATGTCTCATGGATCATGGTATGGAGATACCAAATCAATAATATGGACATGTGTTAGTGAACATATGTTGGATAGACCCGCCATGAGACACTGCGAGAGATTCCATGTGTCATTAGTTGGTCTCAAGTAGTGTTTATGTAGAATCCTTAGACTTGAGATCATCATGGTTCCCAATATGCGTAGTAGCCTATTTTGGGACTACTAACCACTACTCAAATGGCTGGGTAGTCATAAAAGTAGTCTTCGGGTTTGCTATGAAATATGTAGTGGGATGTGAATGATCAAGATAGAATTTGCCCCTCCTTATGGGAGAGATATCTCTGGCCTCGATGTAATGGATTATGAAAGTGCATGGCCATGCCAATGTGATTGAGGAGTCAATCACAAGTTTATAATCTATCACGGAATCGAGAGAGTGATTGAGCTATTAAGAGGATGACACAGTCTCGCCTTGAGCTTAATCTATATCGTGAGGCAAAGGGATTCGTACATGAGAACATTACTGAGTTCAATGATATGATCTTTACGTATACTTTGGGGTTAATATGTCTTGCTAGAGGCCGCTATTAACGGGGTGACCGGAAAGGTGTTTCGGTCGCGACCAAGTATACGTGAACCTCTGGTCGCACACTTAACGGGTTGGAACACTAATTCGAATGTGATTCGGATGTGGGCTCAATTCGGATAGAGATCGGATAGACTCCAATTGGGCCTCGGTCCACGAGGCCCAAGTGAGGAGGTCTATATATTTGGAGGCGGGGTGAGGATGTGCGCTTGTTCCTCCCGAGCAAAACCTAGCCGCCACCTCCCGAGCCAAACCCTAGCCGCTCGCGAGTCTTTGGTACACTCGCGATCGGCGTTCCACCCGGGCGTGTGGATACCGGTGGAGCGCTGCTCGTTGCGGCGTTGATCGGCATCAACAAACTACTGATTGGATCGCTCGTGGTGTGGTTGATCGCGTGGAGAGACGATCTGTTCGGGACGATCGGCTACTTCCACTACTACCTCGGCGCGTGGTTGGATCGGCTTCTCCAACTCTTCTTCATTGCGGCTGCGCGTCTAGTGGTAACGATCTATGATCCCTCCTTAGCATGATGTCCCGTGTGCGCGGTAGAAATTTTTATTTTCGCTATCGTAGCCTCGCGCGTTCCTTCAGTGGTATCGAGCCATCTTGCTTAGTTTGCGATCGGATCGGCGCATATGATGATATGCGGTTGTAGTAGATCGGATCTATTACGATCTAGATCGGTCGGTTCATGTGATGAATCGATGGTAGCACGGGTTGATGAGATCAATCGGTGAATAGGGGTTGGATGAGGCACAGATTGTATCACTACTAGTGCCCTAGAGATTGTCTCGGATCGGCATAAGGTGGTTATGTCGAATACTAGTAGGATACGAATCGATAGCCTCGGGCGATGGGAATACTAGTGCCCTAGAGATTGTCTCGGATCGGCATAAGGTGGTTATGCCGAATACTAGTAGGTTATGGATCGATGGCCTCGGCCCGGTGGAAAAACTAGCATCCTAGAGAATGTCTCGGATCGGCATAAGGTGGTTGTGCGAATAGTTTTTCCATTGCGATTTCATAGATTGGATCTGTAAATTTCGACCCCCTTGCACGGCCGCCGGCGGGACGCGTGTCGTGCATTCGCCTTGTATAGCGTCATGGGTTCACATCGTTAGGTAGAATACGATTCTCGTCTAACTTGTTTTTGCAGAGAATGATGTGAATGGTATGGCCCTATATCTTATTGGAATGTATGAGATGTATGTGATGCATGTAACTTTCGTTCATGGCTGCGTGTCATGATTATTTCAGCTATTGTTAGCTGTCTATATTGTATTTAACGACTGCGTGTCGACCTTAATGCTTGAATCTATCTTTGTAATCTTCAATTTCTAGCTATTATAGGTAGTAGCCTAGTTTTGAGGTTACAAGCTTTCAAGCATGGTGGCCTAAAGGAGTGATGTGGAGGATGGAGATCGTCTACACCTACATGGAGATGGAGATCACCATTTTTTGGGCCATACTACTTCACAGTTAAATGTGTTTATCTGTGATATTATCTATCTTATTCTTATGCAATATTTTTGTGATATGTTGCTTTGGTAGGATAGAATCCCTCATAAAATTAGGTGTTCATGCCCTTCCATATGTTGCACCAAAAGATAATGATCACCGCATGGTAAGTCTACCAAAGTAGAGTGCCGTCGATTATCATCATTATTTGGGGTAGATGTCGAACATCTACATGCGGAAGCATTTGGTTTACTTAACAAGGTTATCAAAGCAGTTTTGGACCTTGGGGCATAGGTTGGGGCGGGCATATTGATGTCACCCAACAAGCAAGAGTCACATAGAGATGTGATTAGCAAGGTGTTGCTTACCCATGTCACTAGTTTTCTAGCCGTGATGCCAAAGCTCACTAGGAATTTGTGAAATGAGGATCTTGACCCACTATGTGACTTAGAGGAGTTTTGTTGCAAAACACATAGTGGGAGTCTTTTGTTAAATAGTTTAATAAAGATGAACATAAACATAGTGCTAAACTTTGCATATTCTTTGTTGTAGATCATGTCAACTAATGCCGCATCCAGTTCTTTTAATTTGCGATCTATTCTTGAGAAAGAAAAACTCAATGGAGCGAACTTTATGGATTGGTATCGCAACTTGAGAATTGTTCTCAAGCAAGAGCGCAAGGAGTATGTCCTTGAGTCTCATTATCCCGATGACTTGCTGATAATGCTCTGCGGTGCACGAAGAGCTTATGAGAAGCAAGCGAATGATTACCTTGATGTGAGTGTCTCATGCTTGCCACAATGTCCTCTGAGCTTGAAGCAATATGAGAACACAGATGCCTACAATATCATTGTGGGGTTGCGTGGTATGTTTGAGAACCAAGCAAGGGTGAGAGGTTCAACACTTCAAAGTCCTTGTTTGCGTGCGAGCTTGCGAAGGGAATCCGTCGACCCTCATGTGATTAAGATGATTAGCTACATTGAGAGTCCGGAAAAGCTTGGTTTTCCCTTAGCCAAGAGTTGGCTACGATGTGATTCTCCGATCGCTCCCGAGCTTTGAGCCATTCATATTGAACTATCACATGAACAACATGGATAAGACCTTGGCGAGTTGCATGGGATGCTAAAAGTGCCGAGAAAGCATTAAGAAAAGCAGCAATCATGTGATGATGATGCGAAAGGCAAGGGCAAGCCCAATGTCAAGAAAGCGCGGTCAAAGAAAGTTAGCTCCGATGAGATCGCGAGCGGTTCTAAGGCCAAGCAAGTCAAGAAGGGCGCTGCTCCTAATGCAGATTGTTACTCTGTAAGCAATCGGTCATTGGAAAAGGCGCCCCCAAAGTACTTGGAGGATCTTGAGAAGAAGAAGGGAAGTCGACTTCCTCTCCGGTATAAATGTTATAGAGATCAATCTTGCTACTTCATCCACCGATTCTTGGGTATTTGATACCGGATCGGTTGCTCACCTTTGCAAATCGTTGCGGGGCTAAGAAGAAGTAGAAGTTTGAGGAGGAGCGAAGTGGATCTTCGCGTTGGCAATGGAGCAAAAGTTGCTTTGCGGTCATTGTTGGCACCATGCCATTGTCTTTACCTTCGAGATTAGTTTTGGAATTGAATAATTGTTATTGTGTTCCATCTCTTTCCAAGAACATTATTTACGCTTCATGTTTGCAAGCGAGAGGTTATGACTTTAGATCTGTGAACAATGGTTGTTCTCTTTATTTCAAAGATATGTTCTATTGTCATACTCCATTGGTGAATGGGTTATATGTTCTTACTCTTGAAGAGTCACCGGTCTATAACATTAATGCAAAGAGGCAACGTTCGAATGATTTAAATCCCACGTTTATTTGGCAATCGCCGCTAGGTCACATAAATGAGAAACGCATGGAGAAGCTCCATAGAGATGGTATTCTGCACTCATTTGATTTTGAATCATTTGAGACATGCGAATCTTGTTTACTTGGCAAGATGACAAAGGCACCTTTCACGGTCAAGGTGAGCGGGCAAGTGACTTATTGGCACTCGTACATTCGATGTATGTGGACCAATGAGCTCAATAGCGAGGGGGTTTTCGATACTTCATAACTTTTATCGATGACTTTAGTAGATATGGGTATATCTACGATGAAGCATAAGTCTGAATCCTTTGAAAAGTTCAAAGAATTCCAAAATGAAGTGCAAAATCATTTAGGCAAGACAATCAAGTTTCTACGATCGATCGTGGAGGCGAGTATTTGAGCCATAAGTTTGGCAATCATCGAAGGATTGTGGAATTGTTCCACAATTGACTCCGCCAGAACACCTCAATGGAATGGGGTATCTGAGCGGAGAAATCGCACCTTATTAGATATGGTGCGCTCCATGATGAGCCAAAGTGATCTTCCGTTGTCTTTTTGAAGTGCGCTCTTGAAACAATTGCTTTCACACTAAACGAGGTTCCATCAAAATCGATAGAAAAGACACCATATGAGATGTGGACGGGACAACGTCCTAGCTTGTCTTTTCTTAAGATTTGGGGATGTGAGGCTTATGTAAAGCGTTTACAATCGATAAGCTCAGTCCTAAATCGATAAATGCTTCTTTATCGGGTATCCTAAGGAAACAAAAGGCTATTACTTCTATAATCAAGGAGAAGGCAAAGTGTTTGTCGCTTGGCATGGTGTCTTCTTAGAGAAAGAGTTTCTCTCAAGAAGGGATAGTGGGAGCACGGTGCAACTTGAAGAAATTCGAGAAACACTGAAAACGTTTCAGCTCCTCTGAAACCACAACAGGATGAACAAACTGTTGAAGAACTTGTTGTGGACACACCGCACCACGTAGGTCGAGAGGTCACGTCGTGCACAGAGAGGTACATGTTCTTGACTACTCAACAACGGGACATATTGTTGTTAGACAACGATGAGCCTAAGACCTATGAAGAAGCGATGGTGGGACCGGACTACGAGAAATGGCTTGAAGCCATGAGATCCGAAATTGAATCCATGCACGGTAATCAAGTTTGGAACTTGGTTGATCCACTGATGGTGTTAAAACCATTGAGTGCAAATGGATTTTCAAGAAAAGATAGACATAGATGGAAATGTTCACATCTATAAAGCGCGATTGGTGGCCAAAGGTTTCAAACAAATTCAAGGTGTTGATTATGATGAAACTTTTCGCCCGTCGCAATGCTAAAGTCTATTCGGATCATTCTAGCGATTGCTGCATATTTCGACTATGAAATATGGCAAATGGATGTCAAAACAGCTTTCCTTAATGGAAATCGAGTGAGAATGTGTACATGACACAGCCCACGGGTTTTGTCGATCCGCAATCAGTGAAAGATATGCAAGCTGCAAAGATCCATTTATGGATTAAAGCGGACATCTCGGAGTTGGAACATTCGTTTTGATGAAGTAATCAAAGGGTTTGGTTTCATCAAGAATGAAGAAGAGCCTTGTGTTTACAAAAGGCTAGTGGGAGCACACTCGTGTTTACGGTCTTATATGTGGATGACATATTACTGATCGGAAATGACATTCCTATGCTCGAATATGTTAAGTCTTCATTGAAAAATAGTTTCTCTATGAAAGACTTAGGAGAGGCGGCATATATTCAGGCATCAAGATCTATAGGGATAGATCAAGAAGGCTAATTGGATTAAGCCAAGATACGTACATTGACAAGGTATTGAAAAGGTTCAACATGCAGGATTCCAAGAAAGGCTTCCTACCTATGTCACATGGTATAAATCTTAGCAAGAGTCGGTGTCCTAGTACACCGACGAGCGGGATAAAATGAATGCGATTCCATATGCTTCACTATGGGATCCATTATGTATGCCATGCTTTGTACACGTCCGGATGTCTCGTATGCTTTAAGTGCTACAAGTAGATACGATCAGATCCGGTGAAAGTCACTGGATTGCCGTAAGAACATCTTGAAGTACTTGAGAAGAACTAAAGATGTGTTCCTCGTCTATGGGGTGAGGAAGAGCTCGTTGTAAATGGTTACACCGATGCTAGCTTCCAAGCCGACAAAGATGATTTTAGATCGCAATCTGGATTTGTGTTCTGCTTTGAATGGCGGTGCGGTGGTGGAAGAGTTCCAAGCGAGAGGCGGTTGCTGATTCTACAACGAAGCCGAGTACATAGCGACTTCACGAAAGGCTGCTAAAGAGGTGTTTGGATCAAGAAATTTGTTTCGAGCTTGGTGTGGTGGCTAGTGCCTCCAGCCCAATGGACCTCTCTTGTGACAATAGTGGGGCCATTGCGCAAGCCAAGGAGCCTAGATCGCACTAAAAGTCCAAGCACATTCTACGGCGATTTCATCTCATCCGCGAGATTGTGGAGAGAGCGATGTGAAGATATGCAAAGTACAAGCGGATTTGAACATTGCAGATCCGTTGACAAAGCCGCTTCCTAGCCAAAGCATGAGGCTCACACTAGGGCAATGGGTATTAGATACCTACATGGTTGACTCTAGTGCAAGTGGGAGATGTTGGTGATATGCCCTAGAGGCAACATGGAGATGTTGAATATATCACATACTATGTTTATGATACATTGCTTTGTTCCTTGAAATAGACATTATCATTATTGATCAATGAGTATGTGACTTATTCATGAGACTCTTAATGCCAAAATGTTGCTATTTCTAAATGATCCCCGATCATATATCATATGAGGAACAAATATGATTCAAAGATCAAGATATGTATTGATTGATGATCATGTCTCATGGATCATGGTATGGAGATACCAAATCAATAATATGGACATGTGTTAGTGAACATATGTTGGATAGACCCGCCATGAGACACTGCAGAGATTCCATGTGTCATTAGTTGGTCTCAAGTAGTGTTTATGTAGAATCCTTAGACTTGAGATCATCATGGTTCCCAATATGCGTAGTAGCCTATTTTGGGACTACTAACCACTACTCCGTGCTCGGGTAGTCATAAAAGTAGTCTTCGGGTTTGCTATGAAACATGTAGTGGGATGTGAATGATCAAGATAGAATTTGCCCCTCCTTATGGGAGAGATATCTCGGGCCCTCGATGTAATGGATTATGAAAGTGCATGGCCATGCCAATGTGATTGAGGAGTCAATCACAAGTTTATAATCTATCACGGAATCGAGAGAGTGATTGAGCTATTAAGAGGATGACACAGTCTCGCCTTGAGCTTAATCTATATCGTGAGGCAAAGGGATTCGTACATGAGAACATTACAGTTCAAATGATATGATCTTTACGTATACTTTGGGGTTAATATGTCTTGCTAGAGGCCGCTATTAACAGGGTGACCGGAAAGGTGTTTCGGTCGCGACCAAGTATACGTGAACCTCTGGTCGCACACTTAACGGGTTGGAACACTAATTCGAATGTGATTCGGATGTGGGCTCAATTCGGATAGAGATCCGGATAGACTCCAATTGGGCCTCGGTCCACGAGGCCCAAGTGAGGAGGTCTATATATTTGGAGGCGGGGCTGAGGATGTACGCTCTGTTCCTCCCGAGCAAAACCCTAGCCGCCACCTCCCGAGCCAAACCCTAGCCGCTCGCGAGTCTTTGGTACACTCGCGATCGGCGTTCCCACCCGGACGTGTGGATACCGGTGGAGGCGCTGCTCGTTGCGGCGTTGATCGGCATCAACAAACTACGATTGGATCTGCTCGTGGTGTGGTTGATCGCGTGGAGGAGACGATCCGCTCGGACGATCGGCTACTTCCACTACTACCTCGGCGCGCGTGGTTGGATCGGCTTCTCCAACTCTTCTTCACTGCACTGCGCGTCTAGTGGTAACGATCTATGATCCCTCCTTAGCATGATGTCCTGGTGTGCGCGGTAGAAATTTTTATTTTCTCGCTATCGTAGCCTCTGCGCGTTCCTTCGATGGTATCGAGCCATCTTGCTTAGTTTGCGATTCGGATCAGCGCATATGATGATATGCGGTTGTAGTAGATCGGATCTATTACGTCTAGATCGGTCGGTTCATGTGATGAATCGATGGTAGCACGAGTTGATGAGATCAATCGGTGAATAGGGGTTGGATGAGGCACAGATTGTATCACTACTAGTGCCCTAGAGATTGTCTCGGATCGGCATAAGGTGGTTATGTCGAATACTAGTAGGATACGAATCTGATAGCCTCGGGCCAGTGGGAATACTAGTGCCCTAGAGATTGTCTCGGATCGGCATAAGGTGGTTATGCCGAATACTAGTAGGTTACGGATCCGATGGCCTCGGCCGGTGGAAAAACTAGCATCCTAGAGAATGTCTCGGATCGGCATAAGGTGGTTGTGCCGAATAGTTTTTCCATTGCGATTTCATAGATTGGATCTGTAAATTTCGACCCCCCGCCCGCTGACCGGCCAGCGGGACCGCCGTGCGTACCCGCCTTGTATAGCGTCATGGGTTCACATCGTTAGGTAGAATACGATTCTACGTCTAACTTGTTTTTGCAGAGAATGATGTGAATGGTATGGCCCTATATCTTATTGGAATGTATGAGATGTATGTGATGCATGTAACTTTCGTTCATGGCCTGCGTGTCATGATTATTTCAGCTATTGTTAGCTGTCTATATTGTATTTAACGACCTGCGTGTCGACCTTAATGCTTGAATCTATCTTTGTAATCTTCAATTTCTAGCTATTATAGGTAGTAGCCTAGTTTTGAGGTTACAAGCTTTCAAGCATGGTGGCCTAAAGGAGTGATGTGGAGGATGGAGATCGTCTACACCTACATGGAGATGGAGATCACCATTTTTGGGCCATACTACTTCACGATTAAATGTGTTTATCTGTGATATTATCTATCTTATTCTTATGCAATGTTTTTGTGATATGTTGCTTTGGTAGGATAGAATCCTCATAAAATTAGGTGTTCATGCCCTTCCATATGTTGCACCAAAAGATAATGATCACCGCATGGTAAGTCTACCAAAGTAGAGTGCCGTCGATTATCATCATTATTTGGGGTAGATGTCGAACATCTACATGCGGAAGCATTTGGTTTACTTAACAAGGTTATCAAAACAGTTTTGGACCTTGGGGCATAGGTTGGGGCAGGGCATATTGATGTCACCCAACAAGCAAGAGTCACATAGAGATGTGATTAGCAAGGTGTTGCTTACCCATGTCACTAGTTTTCTAGCCGTGATGCCAAAGCTCACTAGGAATTTGTGAAATGAGGATCTTGACCCACTATGTGACTTAGAGGAGTTTTGTTGCAAAACACATAGTGGGAGTCTTTTGTTAAATAGTTTAATAAAAGATGAACATAAACATAGTGCTAAACTTTGCATATTCTTTGTTGTAGATCATGTCAACTAATGCCGCATCCAGTTCTTTTAATTTGCGATCTATTCTTGAGAAAGAAAAACTCAATGGAGCGAACTTTATGGATTGGTATCGCAACTTGAGAATTGTTCTCAAGCAAGAGCGCAAGGAGTATGTCCTTGAGTCTCATTATCCCGATGACTTGCTCGATAATGCTCTGCGGCTGCACGAAGAGCTTATGAGAAGCAAACGAATGATTACCTTGATGTGAGTGTCTCATGCTTGCCACAATGTCCTCTCGAGCTTGAAGCAATATGAGAACACAGATGCCTACAATATCATTGTGGGGTTGCGTGGTATGTTTGAGAACCAAGCAAGGGTGAGAGGTTCAACACTTCAAAGTCCTTGTTTGCGTGCAGAAGCTTGCGAGAAGGAATCCGTCGACCCTCATGTGATTAAGATGATTAGCTACATTGAGAGTCCGGAAAAGCTTGGTTTTCCCTTAGCCAAGAGTTGGCTATCGATGTGATTCTCCGATCGCTCCCGAGCTTTGAGCCATTCATATTGAACTATCACATGAACAACATGGATAAGACCTTGGCGAGTTGCATGGGATGCTAAAAGTCGCGAGAAAGCATTAAGAAAAGCAGCAATCATGTGATGATGATGCAGAAAGGCAAGGGCAAGCCCAATGTCAAGAAAGGCGCGGTCAAAGAGTTAGCTCCGATGAGATCGCGAGCGGTTCTAAGGCCAAGCAAGTCAAGAAGGCGCTGCTCTAATGCATTGTTACTACTGTAAGCAATCGGTCATTGGAAAAGGAACGCCCAAAGTACTTGGAGGATCTTGAGAAGAAGAAGGAAGTACGACTTCCTCTCCGTATAAATGTTATAGAGATCAATCTTGCTACTTCATCCACCGATTCTTGGGTATTTGATACCGGATCGGTTGCTCACCTTTGCAAATCGTTGCGGGGCTAAGAAGAAGTAGAAGTTTGAGGAGGAGCGAAGTGGATCTTCGCGTTGGCAATGGAGCAAAAGTTGCTCACGGTCATTGTTGGCACCATGCCATTGTCTTTACCTTCGAGATTAGTTTTGGAATTGAATAATTGTTATTGTGTTCCATCTCTTTCCAAGAACATTATTTCGCTTCATGTTTGCAAGCGAAGGTTATGACTTTAGATCTGTGAACAATGGTTGTTCTCTTTATTTCAAAGATATGTTCTATTGTCATACTCCATTGGTGAATGGGTTATATGTTCTTACTCTTGAAGAGTCACCGGTCTATAACATTAATGCAAAGAGGCAACGTTCGAATGATTTAAATCCCACGTTTATTTGGCACCGCCGCTTAGGTCACATAAATGAGAAACGCATGGAGAAGCTCCATAGAGATGGTATTCTGCACTCATTTGATTTTGAATCATTTGAGACATGCGAATCTTGTTTACTTGGCAAGATGACAAAGGCACCTTTCACCGGTCAAGGTGAGCGGGCAAGTGACTTATTGGCACTCGTACATTCGATGTATGTGGACCAATGAGCTCAATAGCCGAGGGGTTTTCAGTACTTCATAACTTTTATCGATGACTTTAGTAGATATGGGTATATCTACCGATGAAGCATAAGTCTGAATCCTTTGAAAAGTTCAAAGAATTCCAAAATGAAGTGCAAAATCATTTAGGCAAGACAATCAAGTTTCTACGATCCGATCGTGGAGGCGAGTATTTGAGCCATAAGTTTGGCAATCATCCAAGGATTGTGGAATTGTTCCACAATTGACTCCGCCAGAACACCTCAATGGAATGGGGTATCTGAGCGGAGAAATCGCACCTTATTAGATATGGTGCGCTCCATGATGAGCCAAAGTGATCTTCCGTTGTCTTTTGGGGTACGCTCTTGAAACAAATTGCTTTCACACTAAACAGGTTCCATCAAAATCGTGAGAAAAGACACCATATGAGATGTGGACAGGACAACGTCCTAGCTTGTCTTTTCTTAAGATTTGGGGATGTGAGGCTTATGTAAAACGTTTACAATCTGATAAGCTCAGTCCTAAATCGATAAATGCTTCTTTATCGGGTATCCTAAGGAAACAAAAGGCTATTACTTCTATAATCAAGGAGAAGGCAAAGTGTTTGTCGCCTGCATGGTGTCTTCTTAGAGAAAGAGTTT
The DNA here is from genome assembly GCA_036346575.1 of Dendrocalamus sinicus. Classification (NCBI taxonomy): domain Eukaryota; kingdom Viridiplantae; phylum Streptophyta; class Magnoliopsida; order Poales; family Poaceae; genus Dendrocalamus; species Dendrocalamus sinicus. The sequence goes on along the minus strand of CM070657.1, from coordinate 24,368,073 downwards.
CTCTCAAGAAGGGATAGTGGGAGCACGGTGCAACTTGAAGAAATTCGAGAAACACCAAAACGTTTCAGCTCCTACTAACCACAACAGGATGAACAAACTGTTGAAGAACACATTGTGGACACACCGGCACCACGTGAGGTCGAGAGGTCACGTCGTGCACCGAGAGGTACATGTTCTTGACTACTCAACAACGGGACATATTGTTGTTAGACAACGATGAGCCTAAGACCTATGAAGAAGCGATGGTGGGACCGGACTCGAGAAATGGCTTGAAGCCATGAGATCCGAAATTGAATCCATGCACGAGAATCAAGTTTGGAACTTGGTTGATCCACGATGGTGTTAAAACCATTGAGTGCAAATGGATTTTCAAGAAAAGATAGACATAGATGGAAATGTTCACATCTATAAAGCGCGATTGGTGGCCAAAGGTTTCAAACAAATTCAAGGTGTTGATTATGATGAAACTTTTAGCGCCTCGCAATGCTAAAGTCTATTCGGATCATTCTAGCGATTGCTGCATATTTCGACTATGAAATATGGCAAATGGATGTCAAAACAGCTTTCCTTAATGGAAATCTGAGTGAGAATGTGTACATGACACAGCCCACGGGTTTTGTCGATCCGCAATCAGTGAAAGATATGCAAGCTGCAAAGATCCATTTATGGATTAAAGCAGCATCTCGGAGTTGGAACATTCGTTTTGATGAAGTAATCAAAGGGTTTGGTTTCATCAAGAATGAAGAAGAGCCTTGTGTTTACAAAAGGCTAGTGGGAGCACACTCGTGTTTCGGTCTTATATGTGGATGACATATTACTGATCGGAAATGACATTCCTATGCTCGAATATGTTAAGTCTTCATTGAAAAATAGTTTCTCTATGAAAGACTTAGGAGAGCGGCATATATTCTCAGGCATCAAGATCTATAGGGATAGATCAAGAAGGCTAATTGGATTAAGCCAAGATACGTACATTGACAAGGTATTGAAAAGGTTCAACATGCAGGATTCCAAGAAAGGCTTCCTACCTATGTCACATGGTATAAATCTTAGCAAGAGTCGGTGTCCTAGTACACACGACGAGCGGGATAAAATGAATGCGATTCCATATGCTTCAGCTATGGGATCCATTATGTATGCCATGCTTTGTACACGTCCGGATGTCTCGTATGCTTTAAGTGCTACAAGTAGATACCGATCGAGATCCAGTGAAAGTCACTGGATTGCCGTAAAGAACATCTTGAAGTACTTGAGAAGAACTAAAGATGTGTTCCTCGTCTATGGGGTGAGGAAGAGCTCGTTGTAAATGGTTACACCGATGCTAGCTTCCAAACCGACAAAGATGATTTTAGATCGCAATCTGGATTTGTGTTCTGCTGAATGGCGGTGCGGTGGTGGAAGAGTTCCAAGCGGAGACGGTTGCTGATTCTACAACGAAGCCGAGTACATAGCAGCTTCCAAGCTGCTAAAGAGGCTGTTTGGATCAAGAAATTTGTTTCGAGCTTGGTGTGGTGGCTAGTGCCTCCAGCCCAATGGACCTCTACTGTGACAATAGTGGGGCCATTGCGCAAGCCAAGGAGCCTAGATCGCACCAAAAGTCCAAGCACATTCTACGGCGATTTCATCTCATCCGCGAGATTGTGGAGAGAGGCGATGTGAAGATATGCAAAGTACAAACGGATTTGAACATTGCAGATCCGTTGACAAAGCCGCTTCCCTAGCCAAAGCATGAGGCTCACACTAGGGCAATGGGTATTAGATACCTACATGGTTGACTCTAGTGCAAGTGGGAGACTGTTGGTGATATGCCCTAGAGGCAACATGGAGATGTTGAATATATCACATACTATGTTTATGATACATTGCTTTGTTCCTTGAAATAGACATTATCATTATTGATCAATGAGTATGTGACTTATTCATGAGACTCTTAATGCCAAAATGTTGCTATTTCTAAATGATCCCTGATCATATATCATATGAGGAACAAATATGATTCAAAGATCAGCATATGTATTGATTGATGATCATGTCTCATGGATCATGGTATGGAGATACCAAATCAATAATATGGACATGTGTTAGTGAACATATGTTGGATAGACCCGCCATGAGACAACTGCAGAGATTCCATGTGTCATTAGTTGGTCTCAAGTAGTGTTTATGTAGAATCCTTAGACTTGAGATCATCATGGTTCCCAATATGCGTAGTAGCCTATTTTGGGACTACTAACCACTACTCCGTGGCGGGTAGTCATAAAAGTAGTCTTCGGGTTTGCTATGAAACATGTAGTGGGATGTGAATGATCAAGATAGAATTTGCCCCTCCTTATGGGAGAGATATCTCGGGCCTCGATGTAATGGATTATGAAAGTGCATGGCCATGCCAATGTGATTGAGGAGTCAATCACAAGTTTATAATCTATCACGGAATCGAGAGAGTGATTGAGCTATTAAGAGGATGACACAGGTCTCGCCTTGAGCTTAATCTATATCGTGAGGCAAAGGGATTCGTACATGAGAACATTACAGAGTTCAAATGATATGATCTTTACGTATACTTTGGGGTTAATATGTCTTGCTAGAGGCCGCTATTAACAGGTGACCGGAAAGGTGTTTCGGTCGCGACCAAGTATACGTGAACCTCTGGTCGCACACTTAACGGGTTGGAACACTAATTCGAATGTGATTCGGATGTGGGCTCAATTCGGATAGAGATCCGGATAGACTCCTATTGGGCCTCGTCCACGAGGCCCAAGTGAGGAGGTCTATATATTTGGAGGCGGGGCCGAGGATGTACGCTCTGTTCCTCCCGAGCAAAACCCTAGCCGCCACCTCCCGAGCCAAACCCTAGCCGCTCGCGAGTCTTTGGTACACTCGCGATCGACGTTCACCCGGACGTGTGGATACCGGTGGAGGCGCTGCTCGTTGCGGCGTTGATCGGCATCAACAAACTACAGATTGGATCTGCTCGTGGTGTGGTTGATCGCGTGGAGGAGACGATCCGTCGGGACGATCGGCTACTTCCACTACTACCTCGACGCGTGGTTGGATCGGCTTCTCCAACTCTTCTTCCGCTGCGCTGCGCGTCTAGTGGTAACGATCTATGATCCCTCCTTAGCATGATGTCCTGGTGTGCGCGGTAGAAATTTTTTATTTTCTGCTATCGTAGCCTACGCGCGTTCCTTCAGCAGCAACCTTCATCAACATTTCTCTCAACTGGCTAAGGTGGGTATTTATAGCGCGCGCACACACAAAAACTAGCGTTGTAATAAGATTTTCGCAAAAAAAAGTAGGAGCAGTAGTGCCGTAGGCATAAGGCTGGTTAGACTGGCCTCTTGGCAATGGCTAGAAAATTAACCGTTACAGTCATGACTGCTCAGATCGCCCTTACAGGGTTCGGTTAGACCGCACTGCCTGGTCGGATCATCACACAGGCTGGTTGTACCGCTAAATAAGATCAAAGAAAAATGCCTTTATGAAAAAAGTAACTGGTACATAGCCTAGTCATATCACATAGCCGGTCAGACTGCTTACATAGAGCTAGTCAAACTGCCACGAAGGTTGATCGGATCGTCAGCCGGTCATACATCTTGCATGGAGCCAGTCGGACTGCCGCAAGGGGGCCATGTCATAGAAAGCCGGTCGCACCGCCAAACGAGGGCCTGTAATTTGATAAATTTGCAAATTGTAGTACCATGCACATAAGGATTAAGGATTAAAATACGATTCTCAACAAGTTACAAAATACATTAGCACAATTTAGAATCATATCACAAGAATTAGGGACATGGACTCAAACCATCGGCAAAATGCATTCGCAAACCAAAGTCACATGTTATAAGGATTGTGCATGATTTTCAACTATTTGCAAACATAAGAATCATACGACAAAGAGTAGGTGTATGGATTTCAACCAGTTGCAAAAAACATTTGCAAACTCTAGTTCTATGCTACAAGGATTATTATGAGCTTCAACTATTTGTAGGTTTGAGCTAGATCAACTATTTGCAAACACATTCATAAATACTAGCATCATGCCAAGTAGAGCTAGATCAAGTGGGTTTGAGCTAGTAACACATAATGAGACTCAAACTACTAGACAAGACCTCTTTTAATAGTACAACAAACTATGCTAGCAATCCGGTCTTCCAACCAAACATCGAGACCGGGAAAAGACTAGGAACACTTTATTAGCCTAGCTAGTTATATCTTTGCCTTATATATTCTCTTAAAGCTTGATGACGAATATCTTCACTTCAAGTCCAAGTCCTTGTATTGATGTGCATCAACACATGACGCAAACCACCGCTTGGCCTTCATCAACACATGATGATCTTCACTTGATTTGATGATCAATTCATGATCATCTCCATTTTTGGATCTTGACTTGATGCTCATAACACATGATGCCATCCTTCATCCCGAATCTTGACTTGATGACTATCAACACATGATGCCATCCAAGGTCTTCATTATCATGGAACCTAATCTATTTCACAAACTCATAGAAAATGTTAGTCCCACAAATGGTTGTCATCGACTACCAAAACTCACCATTAACACATAATGGTGGGCTAGATTCTTCAATCCCCCTTTTTAGTAATTGATGTGAACGCATAAATCCATTTGTTACTAATCACTAAAAGTCACTATTAACACATAATAGAGGGTCTAGATCATTCAATCTCCCCCTTTTTGTTGATTGGTGATAAACCGATTCAATACGATTGTAAATACTTAAATTTAAAGCAACATGAGTATATATGAATAACACAAGCTTTATATACTCAACATATGTGTTTCAAAGTAAGAATTCTCAATATATGTGGATAAAAGAGAATGATCAATATGAATGAAACCACAAAATATAGAGTGAACTCCCCTTAAATATGCGTATACATATATATGAGTTGGAACTATATGCACACATCCAAGTTGTACATGAAGTGGAGTTAAACCCATATTTTGGATTCAAGGAATACAACAAATGAATAAAAGACAATTAAGCATATGAGAATATAAAACATGCATCCACAAGATCCATAAGTCTTTTTGGGAAAATAGCTAAAATAGTTTTCCAATATTAATACTTTACCCATTTTTAAGTAAGCCCAAAAAGATAAGAAAAACCCTTTTAGAGACAAACTCCCCTCACTCAAGGTTCTTCTCATTTGACACACAAAGTATCGTCTTGTCATCTTCCAATTTGTCACATTTGTAATGTTAATTTTTATTAATAACCAATTTGCAATTGTAGATTTCTCTCTCTCTCTCTCTCATCAAGTACCAAAACTTCTTCTTTTCTCTTATATTTGTGCAAGAGTGCTTCTTGTGGTATTTTTCCTTTTGATGAAACTCTTTTTCAAGATATCACTTCTAGGTAGCTTTCAATTTGACACTTATACCAATTGTAATGATGATTGATACCACTTGGAAGGATAATTGATTTTGGACACTTGATCTTTTCTTGAATGATTTAGATACACTTATGAGCACCACTTGAAAACACCACTTGGATAATGAAGGTACCACTTGTAGATATAACCTATAAATCACTTGAGAAATCTTCAAAATCATCAATTGAAATCAAGCAACTTAGGAGACAGCTTGAGCTTGGTCATAGAAAATTACTTTGCAAGGAAAGAAACTAGATGAAGCAACTGATGATGTCAAGATGATCAAGATTCTACCACTTGAGGGAATACCGCTTGAAATTATCATAAATATGATCACAATGTCATTTGGAATCAAGAAAATCACTTGAGGGTAGCTAGCAACGAAAGCAAGGGTCAACTTGACTGAGGGAAGCAAAGAAAATGGCCGAAAGAATTCGAATTCACCAAATAGACCAAATGCTTACTGCTAACAATAGGGGCTAATCTAACTAAAGAATGCAAGCAGTTAGATTACTGGGGTGAGATGTGGTCAAACTGGTGACATGGGGCATTCAGATTGGTTAGCACTGAAAAAATTTGATAGCAGTTGATTTTAAGGAGAGAACTCGAGAGGAGGAGAAATTAGATACCATATTGTAATTTATTCCAAATTTTCACAAAGAAATATAAACCACTTTTGGAGCATTTTCAACTATATTCCAAAGAAAAATCCAAGGTAGTTTTAACCAAAATTTGCTTTGATTTTGCAAGACAAGCTTATTCTCAATAAAAATTTTCAAGATTGCCAAGTGAGCATAAGAGAGTATATTTAGCATTCATTTGCATGTATGAGTTATAAATACCCTTGTGTGTGTGTATAGTATAAATAACAGGGACCCCATAATGCTCAGACTCCATAATTGAGAATTTCCATCTATGATTTATTCAACATGTTAAATCAATGAATTCCTTTCCAAATCGATACCTTTTCGAATTAATAAATATTAACAGGTTTATGTGATATATTATATATTATTGCACTTGCATACATCTAAAAGCAATCTAAAGGCAGGGAGGCTTGGTGCATAGACATTATGGTGGCCAATATATATAGAGGAAAATGATTCCATACTCCTAGGAGTACATAGTGCTAGTTCTCATATACTGGTTTAATGGTGCTATTATACCTCTTTATCTATTTGAGTATACTCTAATAATAATTATAAGATACTCCAAAGTGAGTTCCATGGAAAATTTCACAAAAAATCACTTTGTATAGAATGATTTGTGTATATAACTCTTTTATGTATGAAAAAAGAGTATATAGCAAAAATAAAAGGTTCTGATGAAAAATTTTCAACCAAGTCGCATTGAAGTATCTTAGAAGTTGTATTCAAGTATACCAAAAAAGATAAATGGGTATAAAATATTCATTTAAGTAGTATATTGGAAGTGGGAGTACGGAAAATGCTTCATTATATATATATATATATATAGGCTTAAATGGCAAAACTCACTTTCAAAATGAAATAATTTTTGTTTGGTTGGCTTTTTTGCAAACCTTTTGAATACCAATATTATTTGAAATGGCCAACTCTAGGTTTTTAGTATTAAAACATTTTAAATTCCATTTAGAATTGATTTTGGGTAATTTTTTAGTTTAAAGCGAAAAGAAGATACTTTATAGTTAGTTTTGGGTTAGAAACTTATTTTTACATGAAGATAGTTTTTCTAAAGCCAAAACCCTTGAAATGCATTTGTATAAATTTTGCAACTAGTTTTTTCAAAGATACACCAATAATTTCATAAATGTTTACTTTTGGCTAAAAGGCTGAATTTTGAAAAAATTACTAGCACTTAACTAATTTAGGCACACATAGGGATGTTATATACGTGATTATGATTTAGCACTCCTCCTTAATGTGTCACTCCCATTTTGCCTTCATCAACATATGATGGTCTTCACTTGACTTGATGATTAGCTCATGACCATGCTCATCAATACATGATGCCATCCTTATTCCATATCTTGAATTGATGACTAACAACAAATGATGCCATCTAAGGTTTTCATCATTATTGGATCTAACCTATTTCACAAACTAAAAGAAAATGTTAGTCCCACAAACAGTGGTCATCAATTACCAAAACTCACTATTAACGCATAATAGAGGGGCTAAATTGTTCGGTGACCTGGTGGATTTGAACCAACTTAGTGATTACCACCATTTATTGTCCAAAAGCCACCTGGTGGATTTAGACTAGTTTTATATGTCAAGGACACTACAAGAATTGCAAGAAGCAATATGCATGTGCGTGACTTCTTCATACGCACATCATTTGTATTTTTATTGCTGTAATAATTGCTTCTCTTGATTATGTGTACCTTGAACATTATTGGTTTTATCATTATCAAATGGTTTAACTTCATCGATTTCTACATCATCAACATGATTGCTTATTGGTGGAGCATTCTGTTCTACATAAGTCTTCTTAGAGGATTCCTCCATTATCATATCACCAGCGGCTATCCTTAGGTCACTAGATGCTGCATTTTGATCCAATGAGTGCTGCACTGGTAGAGTACCTTCTGAAGGACCACGTGAGAAGGTCCATATTGAATTATGGTGAACCATTATTAATGTTTGTGGAGTTGAATTTTAAATTTGCAAAAGATTTGGATTTCCCTGTCAAGTTTTAGTCCTGGCGGTCTGACCAGTTCATTGAGCGGTCATACTGGCTGTTCCTAGTGCTCTGACTGGCCGTTCTCAGTGGTCATACTAGTTGGGCTCAACGGTTTGACCAGGGAGGTTGAGTTTTCGATAGTAAGTTTTATTTTTTGGAAATTGGTCATGGCTTGGGTAGTTTGGCCCTAGGTCAGTGCATTCATATTGCATGAAGCATGTTGAGCTAATGTGGGTTAAATTATGAAGAACTTGTGCCCATAAATGATTTCTATCTTTGAATGTGTAGAAAAGATTAGAGTCAACCATGGTCAATAGTGAGGATCAGAGCTATGCTTAGAGAGGAGCCGATGTCTAGAATGGTCAGGGATGCCAGATGACATAGTTGAGCTCAAGCATAGCACAAGGAAGCTAAAAATATTGAAGGAAAAGTTCAAAAGATGAATTACACTAAATGACTTGGTCAGTCCAAGTAAGGCATGGTTCAGTGGAACCAAAGCGAGAGGGACTTGCCAATGTGTGGGAAGCCAATGGTGAAGCTACACGTGGTGAGCATGGTGATTACTTACAAGGAATGTGAAGATTAGGTCAAGGTGAGGGCATTTTGGTAGTTTTCAAATACTAGAAACTTCATTGTCTAAGGACTTAGCGGGTTTAAACTCATATGCTTTGAAAAGTATGCATGAGTTAAGTGTGAGTGTAAAATTCATGTTGTGTGGGGTTAGCAGGTTTTCCCCATTTGTGCTGGTGGATAGTATCTATTAGAGTTAGATGTGGGCTGGTTGCTCCATCTATTTAGTGGAGGGACATGGAGGCCTGCAAGCTAACCATTCCATCCATTCTTGATTTAGGGTTAGTGTTTGGGAGAGAAGAGTGAATGATGTAGTGTTTGGGAGAGAAGAGTGAATGCTGTAGTGTGTTCTCTGTCCTCATGGAGTGACTATAAAACTTTCATCTTTAAGTAGCAATATAATCAAATTTGTTCATCTCTGATGGATCTTTCTTGTCTTGGTTAATTTGCTATTTTTCTTGTTGGTTCTTTACCTCTTCTCTCCCTTTCGTTATCTCATTGATGCTAATGTCGTGTAAGTAATGGAGATAACTTAAGTAGATCAAATCTCATTTATCTAGCCATTGTGGTTTGCAAAATTTTGAAGTTACTAGGTTTTTGCTTGTTTGGAACCTTTCTTGAGAAATCATAATCTAAGGGTTTTTGCCTTGTTTCATCATTTGGTTTCGCTTGCTGTGAATGTGGGAATTCATCTGGAGCCATCTTTGCTGTTCTTAACCTACGAGCAAGTTGTTCATCATATTTTTGAGATTTACCCAGTTTTAGTTCAACCTTGTATATTTTGAGAAAAGGGTGAGACTTTGGCTAAGATCATCCAGATGCTTAGATGGAATAGGTTTCTGAGACCCTCAACAAGGTGTGTGTAAAGTTTGATCATATTTGACCATGGATTTTGAGGTTTGCACCCAAAGTAGTTTGAACTCAGGCTGAGTATTTGACCATGGATTTTGAGGTTTGCACCAAAAGTAGTTTGAACTCAGACTGAGTATTTGACCATGGATTTTGAGGTTTGCACCAAAAGTACTTTGAACTCAGGCTGATTTCCTATCCTAGGAACAAGGGAATGGTTAGACTGTTTCTGGGCTCGATCAGACCTATCGCCAGTTAGAGTACCATTTTCAAGCTAGTTGGACTGGCAGTGTGCTGCTAGTCAGACCACAAGTTTGCCTTCGATTAGACCGCTCAGGCGCAGTGCTTGATATTTTTGCTATGTTGGGTTGCCTCTTATCAGACCTTGGAGTAACACTCCCAAATCCTCTATGTAAATTACACTAGTCCAAAAATAGCTAATGCTCACAGTGTAATAGGGATACATATCAAGCTTAATGACACACTTTAATAAATGAAAGAATATGGCCTTATAGCCAAGTCTTACAATATTAATGCTCATTGGCTAACATATAAGAAAAGACAGTATATCAAATAGATAAATGGTGAAGCCGAATGTCTGCCCATAGGAAAACGATAGTAAAACGTGTTCTGCTTATCCTAATCCTCACCATAGTCGAAGACGCTCTTCTCTTATCAACAGAGTAATCAATGGTGAGCACATAAAATGTACACCGCAAGTTACACGGAACTATGCAATATTAATGCGAAGGCAACAAAAGGAAGGCATATAGGGTTATTTAAGTGCAAAACGGCATTTAATGAAATATAGTATGTAGATATGAAATTCCTAAATTTAATACAGTAATTAAAATAGTAATCTAAGCAAATTAATACCATTAGTGCAGTCATTGACCTAGCACTAACATATCCACGAGTTACCGACCCCGACCATCTTTCTCCAAAATGATTCCAATCTTTCAGATAAGCCATGTTTAGAAAACAAAGTCTAATCTATGAAAAACTTTACTCAGCATACCCATGATCATGGGCGCAACTATCTAGGATAGTTTATACACTCTGTAGATCTAGGTGGTACAACTTTACCCATAAGATATGATTATCTCATAAAATCGTCCACTACACGCTTTCATAGGCGTGCGACTAAGAAATCATAAAAAGGCCTTTACAAAGTAAAGCCATCAACTTGGCCAAACCTCCACTAAGGTTTCATCCTAATAAAGAATCCACTAGATCGGGGCCTCTTTTGTGCCATGTGAGACTTCTCATGGCCTACGCCATGCTCACATTTAGCCTACAACAGGACTCATGTTGGGACTCACTAATTATTCAGCCTGGACTATCCCATAGTAGTCTTGTAGTAGTACGTTAGGACTTTGTAGCAGTAGCTTACATACTGGTCCTTAATTGACTTAGACAGACTTACCACTCAGCCCTTGTGCAACCGAGCACCCACCACCTAACCTTCACCTAAGTCTAAACTAGGTTTTCATATTTTATTTTGAAAATATTTCATAAACCTTCTTGACTCACCAAAGTCAAGAATACATTTTCAAAGCTCATCATTTTATGTAAAAAAAGTTATCCCAGACCTAAAATTACCTCTAGGCAGGGCTATGCATTTGCTACAAAATTGTCTAGCCAATACTAGTGTACTAACAGAGTTTATTCTAGGGTGTAAAGGTACAAAGGTTTGCAATGTCAAAGGAGTCATAACAAGTAGGCATTAACTAAGCAAAAAATTGGAATTGAAATAACTTGAATAAAACTTAAGCATGCAATATAGTTTAAAACAATATAATTTTATTTATAAACTTGGTTCAATATAGTCAAGGAGTCTAACTTGCCTTGCTCTGTAGATTGATGCAAATCATCGATGTAATGCTCCTAAGAATCATCACAGTCTACACGTGAAAATAACCAACCAAACTCAAATAAAATTCAAACAAATTCAAATAAACTCAAAAAACTTTAAAACATGGTAGATTTGAATAGATCATGATTTTAGATAAATTTAGAAATTTTAATGGGTTCAATTGTAGTTAGGATGAAGGAGAACGGGCTCCTGGAAGTTAAAATCCTAAAGAAATTAAATAAACCGAATTTCTGGAATATTTTTCTAAAGGAAAAGGAAATTATGACGTCAGCAAGGAATTTAATTTTGGCTGTATTATTTTTCTAAAGGAAAATCTGGATTATTGCGTCGTGCTGACATTAGCTTGAATTTTGGATTTCTGGCTAATTTATTTTTCTAAAGAAAAATTGGTCCAAAGGCTCACAGGTGGGCCTGGTCCTTGTGGACTGGATCCATGAGCTTGGCCAGTCCACCGTGGACTCAGTGTATGGCCATGTGGCACGGGTGGCTCGCGTGGCACCCATGCGTTGGCATGGCACTTGTGTGGCTTCTAGTGGCCACCACATCATCGCCACATCAGCCCTGTGCACTGATGTGGCATGGTGGCCGGTGGTGACACACAAGACCTGAGGGTCGCCCGTGCTCTAGCACTCGGTGGCGAACGGTGAGGTGTGAAAAAGGTAGAGGGGAGCACGAGGAGTCTTTTTCACCTGGTCTCCAAGCTCGGGGGTGGACGTAGGTGACCGGTGGCGGAAGGAGGTGGTTGCGGAGCTCGATCATTGATGGCGCTGGCATTCTGGTGGTAGAGATGCTCAGCCAATGGGTGAGCGGGGACAGAGTGAAGATGGCAAAGCTCTTAGTGTTGCCAGCGGTCTGAGGGAAGGCCTGGGATGGCGGAAAGGGCTTGCTGGAGCTCATCGAAGCTCGGTGGAGGGGTAAAGACGGCGCCGGAGCTTCTCGGGACTCAGGAGTGTGAACTAGAAGAGGGGAACAATGGAGGCTTAAGGTGATGCTGGGGTGGCTTTTATAGGCTGAGGGGAGGTGAACACTGGCGGGAATTTCTCTTAATCCAACATCATGTTCTCTAACATGTGTTTACATTATTGATTTGATATCTTATATCCATGATCTGTGAAACATGATCATCAATCAATACATGTGCTGATCTGTAAATCATTATGTTCCCACATAGAATAACATCAAAAACATGACTAAAGAGTTTCATGAATAAGTCACATACTTGTTGATTAATATGAAAGATATTTATTCAAGGGATAAAATAATATTTTATTCAAATGATTATAAATATAGAAGTGATACAACCATCTTCATGATTGCCTCTAGGGCATATCACTAACAACTGTAGTATCAGCAAAACCGAGAGCATGTTGGCAAGTGAATCTTCTTAAAAAAAGAAAAAAGAACAGTTGGTATGTCTACGGGATATATATCTTTTATTTGTGGTCGATCCTTGCTTAGTACCTCTTTGTCTTTGATGTACCTGGTGCCTATGGAACAAAGGGTAAGATGAGGCGAGCAAACATTCTATAGTATTGCTGGGAAGGGCACTCCTGGTTATGCGCAGACAGAAAACTTTTCGTTAAGGGAGCCGAATGGTAAAAAGTAAATCTTTAAGTGGGCAACTGAAAATTCATCACTACATACATGGTTACACCTTGTGTAGTAATAGGGGTGTGTCAAGCATGGGGAGCGAAGTCCGCTGCTAGCCACCCCTCCCTCTTGCCACTGGTTGTGCGTGGTAATAGCTGGTGTTAGTGTTAGCATGTTACTACTCAACGGAAAATATTCTTACGAGTCTAGGTCATATACATTTTAGTTCTAAAAAGTAAGGGTCACACACATTTTAGATTGTAAAAAGTAAGGGGTTGCCTATTCATGAGGTGCCTTAGAATTAGCAAAATTTCAATCACTCTTCTCAATCCTTAGATAAAGATCTAAGCACTCTGGTAATCCCTCACCCTAGGACAAAGAACGAATCAAAAACCTAGACAAAAAACAAACATAGGAGAACCCTACAAATACATAAACAAAGCATTATTTGGATATATGCGACTTGAAAGTTTCTAGTTTCAAAAATATGCTACTGCACAATGAAGGCTTTGAAATATGCCATTACAAAATTGTCGTATTTAGAGATAGGACGTGGCTAGAGATGGCAATTGGGCCGTGCTGGCTCAGCCTGGCCACACCATTGTGTCGGCTCGGCCCGACAACACCACCGTGCCGGCCCGTGTCACCTTTTGCCAGGTCCAGGCACGGCCCAAAACCCAACGGGTCAGCGCTATGCTGTGCCAGCCCTAGCCCAGTCCTAAGTAACTATAACGACAGAGGCAGCTGTAAGTTCAAGCTCCATTAAGTTACTTTTAGTGATAGTGATAAATACAATGTGAGACTAATATGTTTATTGATTATAATATTTCTTAGTCTCATTTGGACAAAAAGTTGAAAAATATAAGAGGTATGCATTCAATAACACATTCTTATCTTATTGCATTTAAACTTGAATATGTGCATATGATTTCACAATACATTCTTGTATACACACATTTAGGGGCGTTCATTCTATATTTTATGGTTTCATTATTATTGATCCACATTCTATTTTCACATATTAAACATCTTTACTTTGAAATGTATCCCTTGAGTATTTATAACTTATGTAGTTCATATATACTCACAATTGAGTTGTCATCTAGTTCTTCCATTATATGTTAATGGTTGGATGATTAATGATAACAAAAACTTACCTTAGAGGATACAAGTGTTGTATATATGTTGTATACTCGTAATTCAATTTCTATCTCATTATTTGTTGAGATTGTCATGAATAACCAAAAAAAAGGCAAGATTATAGAATCTAGTCCCTCCATTATGTGTTAATGGTGAAGTTTGGTAATTGATGATAATTGTTTTGTGGACTAACATTTTCCATGAGTTGGATGAATAGGTTAGGTCCCACAAATGAGGAAGACTTATGATGACTTCATGTGTTAACGATCATCAAGTCAAGTGAAGGATGCATCATGAGTTGATGCATTTCAAGAGGAGATGATTATGTGTTGATTATCAAGTCAAGTGAAGACCCATCATATGTTGATAAAGGTCAAGTGAAAGATGGATCATGTGTTGATGCATGTAAAGATGATGACCCAGACTTGAAGTGTAGATGTGAGTCATCAAACTTCAAGAGGATGCTCAAGGCAAAGGTATGACTAGCTAGGGCTAAGGATGTGTTCCTAGTCTTTTATCGGTCTTGGTGTTTGGTTGAAAGACCGGATTGCTAGTATATGTTGCCGTACTATTAAGAGATGTCATGTCCAGTAGCTTGAGTCTCATCATGTGTTGATAACTCAACCTCACATGCTCTAACTCTCCTTGGCATGAGACTTGTATTTGCGAATGTGTTTCGCAAATAGTTGAAGCTCATGTGTTGAATCCTTGTAACATGGGACTATACATTGCAAATATATTTTGCAAGTGTTTGAAGTCCATGTGTCCATCCTTTGTGGTATGAGGCTTATATTTACAAATGTGTTTTGCAAATGGTTCACACTCTTATATAATCCTTGTGTCATGATTCTAAAAGTGTGCAAATGTATTTTGCAACTTATTAGAAATCATGGATAATCCTTGTGTGCATGACACTGTAGTTTGCAAATATGTTTTGCATGATACTGCGGTAGTTCCAATACCAACACTTCTCAAGAAAATTGGAACTACCGCAGTGTATTTTGCAGTACAATCGCTAGTCAGAATTACCAGCATTGTAATCACAAAACTACCGTATCTGTTGGTGATCAGAAGACTTGTGTGGTCGAGAACCATTATGGTCAAACCAATAAGACCTGTGTGGTCAAAGTTCAATGTGATCGGGAACCAGCATGATCGAAGCTGACGCAGTCGAACCAATGTGGTTGAAGACGATGTGGTCAATGACTTGTGTGGTCGAAGATCGAAGTGATCGAAACCAATGTGGTCAGAACCAATGTGGTTGAGATCTGTGTGATTGAAACCAGTGTGGTCGAAATCAACGTGGTCGAGCTCTATGTGATCAAAGATCAGCGTGGTTGAATCAAGACGGTCGAATCCGACGTGGTCGAGAACTATGTGATCAAAACCAGTGTGGTCGAAATTGACATAGTTGAGATCTATCTGATTAAAACTAGCATGGTCAAACCGACATGGTCGAGATTTGTGTGATTGAAACCAGCGTGGTCAAACCGACATGATCGATACCTATGTGGTCATAATCGACGTGGTCAAACTGACGTGATTGATAAAACGTGATTGAAGTTTGATGTGGTGGTCAAAGATCTGTGTGATCGAAGATTGACGTGATCAAAAATCGATATGGTCAACATGGTCAAGACCGGAGTAGTCAAAACCAATGTGGTTGGAGACCAGTGTAGTCGGAGACCTGTGTAGTCAATCCGAACAACGTGGTCGAAGACCAGCGTAGTTAAAGACTAGCGTAGTCGAAGACCTGTGTGGTCAAACTGGACAACACAGTCAGAGATCAACGTGGTCGGGGATTTGAGTGGTCAAACCATCCGATGTAGTTAGGGACCAATGTAGTCGAGGATCGGTACTTTCAACTAGCTCTGTGTGAGCAGTCCAATCGGCTCTGTGTGAGCGGTTCGATCAGCGAGCGGTACACCGACTCTGTGTGAGTAGTACTTTCGATTTGCGGAACATCCGACTTATGTAGCGATACAGTTTTTCGAAAGACACTTGTGTGGACTCTTCTCATCCCCAAGGAAATCGGTAGTTTCGCACGAGTACGTCGGTACTTTCAACGATCAATAGTACTGGACTTTGCACGACAGAACTACCAGATTTTCCTGCAACAGTTAGTTTTCTAACCATTACTGAGGAGAGCGGATGTACCGGTCATTTGCTGCGATACTTCTGAAAATCCTATTTTTCTATTCCAGCAACTAGTTTCGAGGTGTGGGGTATATATACCCCCTTGTGGCCAGTGGGAGGATAACTTTTGATACTCTATTTTATTCTTTTTGAGCTAGTGTGATGTTCTTCTCTCAATTGTACATGTGCTGCACCATGTGAGCAAGAAGGAAAGCTCTAGACTGTATGTGTTGTATCGAGAGGTGGATTGTGTATTCACTCGAGTTTGTGCATTCGTTGCACGTGGTGAGAGTAAAGAGAGGGGCTTGAATTATTATTCTTGGAGTTTGCCGACTCCTAGACAGCGTTGGAGATGTCGCGCACGGTGATCTTCTCAAAGAAAGTTGTGAGAAGACCCGGCAAAATTGTGAAGGTTGGAGCTCACCTACATGGAGCGGTAAAGAGCTATCATTAGTGGATTGAGGTGTTTCGGCTGGTCCAATTTGTTTAGGCTAACCTCAACATAGACTAGGGGAAATCAGCAAGCCTCCGAACACCACGGTAAAAAGCAACCATGTTATTTGTGGTTTATTTTCTTGTGCTCAATTTCCATTCAAGTAATTTATATTCATAAAATTAAATTGACTGCTTGTCATTCTAGGATTGCAAACCTTGACATAGGCTTAGTTTATTGGTGCACTTAAGTGAAGCCGGTTGTTTTAGGCGTTATTTGTGTTAATCCTTTTTGAGTTAAGCTTTCATATTATTTGCTTGGTTTAGCCAAATAAAAATTGATAATTAATTGGAGAAGATTTTTTAGACTGCCTATTCACCCCCTTTAGTAGGTCTCCTCAATCTAACAGCAGCGACAGCGATGGTGGTGTTGGCCTTTATCTTCATTTCTTTTGTGCCTGCCTCGTTAAAATCTAGTTAAAATTTAATTAATTGTGTATAAACATGTGCACGTAAATATTTCGGGGGAAAGTGAAACTCTCTTGATATTTTATAGATACAATGTTACTATCTCGTTAAAAACCTTATGCCCTAGAGTGGGGTTCCTTCGACTAAGGAGAAGGGTACAATAACAACATACATACTAATTGTAACAATATGAGTATATATTATATACTCATCAATGTCCAGATCGCTCATGCATTCGAGGTCAACACACACCTGCACGATCTCAGGATCCTCCAGTTGATGCTGTTACCGCTCTTTAGCTCATTTCTAATGCTTGGTACATGTGATTGGCTCCACCATCCTAGACATGAGGGATGATCTCCTTTCTTCTGTGATCTGTCCTCCTCCCCAGTCCCCATTGTCCTTGCCTGTAGGATCGGAAATGGCAACAGGGGGGGTGAATGGTGCCTTTAAAAATCGCCCCAAAATATCCACATATTATCCTCCGATAGCTATAGAAGCTATGAAGTAAGATTCATGCTCACGGGAAGAATTAAAAACATTTTTGCCGATTGACCGAAAAGATTTAAGTTTTGCCGAAAATTGAAGAAACTAGATGCTCCATGTTATTCTTGCCGAAGATCTGAGAGTACTACACTTGACCAAAGATGCTCAGAGTTCAGAGAAGAGATTGTTGAAAACTGAAACACAGTCGCAAGATTTAGATCACAAACTGAACAAAAACTGCAGAGAAAACAAACCGAAAGAATGCAGAAAATGCATACTGCTGACCGAAAGCACAGTAAAAAGACTGAAAGTGTTTGCTGATTTTTGCTGCCTGAAACTACTGCCAAAACTGAACAGAAACCAGACCATCCGAAAATAAAAAGAGGAGCAGAGAAACACATCTCTAGCCGAACAAAAAAAAACAGAAAACAGGAGAGCAAAACAGAGCAGTTTAGACAAGAAAATGGCAGGCAAACACAACAAACAAAAGAACAGTGGACTGCAGATCAAAATATCGCTTTCCCATGCGATCGGCTAGCAATTGTGAAACCATCACAAAACCGAATCTGCAGAGAATTAGCGACAGCTGCTATACAGAGGTAGCGAATCGCTTCAGAAACAATGATCAGCAGCACCGAAGCAAGAAATGGCGACTGCAGTCCAGAAGTAAGCAGCAGGAAACAGCACCGAAAAAGGAACTGAAGAAGAGAGCAGAAACCTGCTGAAGAACTTGCAGCACAGTAAAAACTTAGAGTAGCCGAAAGACAAGGAAATTGAGGAAATCTTGCTGCTCTTTCTAGGTCACTTGATCAAGACTTTAAACCAAATAGCAATTTGACTTCAAGGGAAGGAATTGCAAACAAAAAACAATTAAGACAGAGAAAATCTGATTTTGCCAGATAGTAGTCGGCAGGAGAGACAAAGATCCATATTTCTCATGATTTTTGGCTCCTTTGCTCATGAGCCTTTGGATCCACCAGGGAGATGAATTCAGAACACAAGAACTCATTTTTCTCACATCTTTTAGTTGGCACAAACAAGAGAACACAAATCCCCTGACTATAAACCCTAGTTTTATGCAAACAGAGGAAATGGAGCGAAGCACAGGAAAAAGGCAGAAATCATTGAATCTTCCATTTGCTCTTGGGAATGGAATGGCCAAATGGCCTTGAGTATTTTCCCATCACAGAGCAAACTCATTTTGCATTCTTCAACCAAAGAATCACTCAAAGACAAAGAATGCAGAGAGAAGAACAAAGTGCAGAACTAAAACCCAGTCACAGGGAGAACCCAAATACTCAAAGCATCTCAAATAGAGAATTCTCATATTGCTTAGATGAGAGATTACAGATAACACACCACAGCCCCATACGCAGTTGTGAAAAGAACTCACGTAGGAGACATGGAGATAGAAGCCAGAACACCCTCTGCTCTACCCACCTACTCCTTCACAACACACACCAGAAAGCAAGACTAACCCCTCAACAAAAAGAAGGGAGACTCCAGACATGCATGCACCTGAGTTCTAGCCTCTATATATAGCCTCTAGTTAATGGGTTTACAACTTCCTTTACCCAATAACTCCAACTAACTCAGTGCTTTACCCAATAACTCAAAACCAAATCCACTTCCTTTTGTGCAGCCCTGCGTATTTACCAAAACGCCACCCCTGCACCTTCCGGGAAGCTTCCTCGTTTCTTGTCGTCCAAGCCTCGCAACCACCTCGAGCCCTTGCTATCTTCGGCACATCCCGACCGTTCTGACCTCAGCACCGCCTATGCCTAGTCCGATCATTTCGTGCCTCGCCACGACTCCGCCTCGATGTCCTGCAGCCATCACAGACAAGAAACACATCACATAGCACCGCTCGAGATAATGTAAACATACATCCGCATCAGAATAAATACTCAAAGCCCAAACCGGTCGAAAGAAGAATAAACGACTTAAGCATGTTCGACCAGGTCCGACCGAAGCCGACTGCACCACACAACGACATGGCACGAACCACACAAACCAAACTCAAACTTTCCAGAACACGCGTCAATTACTCATCACACACACGGGGTCACCTCCACATGGTCTCTCACTGCCTAGCCCCCTCTTCCTCCCTCTCGGATTCTCCCCTCTCTCTCAGTCCCTCTCGGAGTCTCATATCTCTTATATATATTTTATTGCAATATGACTAATTAGTTGAGCAAGCTTTTTTTAAATTCAACTCAAGTTCATGTTGCTTTAGGTGAAAAATAAATAAATTAAAATGATTAAGTGTGATTTTACGATGATAAAGTGTCATTAATATCTTTACTTACATAATTTACGAGGATATCATAATCTGACCGAATGAAGTAGATATTAGATTCAAATTCGTATTTGTTACAACATTTGATTTATATTTGTATTTGAAAATATTTGAATTTATATCCATATTTATTTAAAAATATAAATACAAATATGATAAAGAACACTATTTAATTAGTACTCCATCCATTTTCACCCCTACGTTAGACGAGTAATCACTCCCTAGCCTCGTCAAACATCCAATGTTACAAGCAAGAAATTGTTCTTTTGGTTAATTGTTCCTCTACTCATTTTAGGGGTGCATCCAATTATTTGCCATAAACGTTCTTCAGATGCTTAGTGAAGTACACACTGTATGCAGCTTGTCCTTGCCGTCGTATTGATATAACTAGTAGTGTGCCCGTGCTAACGCTACGGTAAAATACAAAACAAGATAAATTTTTGTAAAAAATAAAACGAACAATCAGATTCACTAAGATTCACGTCTCATATATTGTATAACCAGATATTTTTGTCACATAATGAATGTCACATAACGACTGATCCTTTGATGAGGCGACAACATCATTGGACTCACCCACCGACGACTTTCTCTATCCCTACATTGTTTAAACTTGAGGCTACAAAATGCTGTCACTCAGTAAACTGACGAAGCAAAAGTTGCAAAAGCATGCCCCATAAAAACTCGCTAATCCACAATTTCAGTAGAGCAAAAGAGCCTTCCAATTATCGACATTTACAGCAACCATCAACCAACTGGGAACCACCACTGTGAGCATATATCTACATGGATGCCTCCATCGCTGAACTACACAAAATTGGGGCGTCCGGATGAACATAGGCCTAACAATAACATCTACCTCAGTGCATACTTTGTGCATTATCAATCCACGGGACTGTTACGATGCTACTACTACTACTACTACTGCACAAAAGAGGGCCGTAAATCGCGTAAAAGCAGGACCACTGTAATCAGAAATTTTCATCCTTATGGGTAATAGTTAGAACAAGCCCGAAGTGGTCGCTGGGTAAGACAGGCAGTTTCAGTTTGTGAACTTCCTTGCGGCCTACCTTCTCCTTGTAGTATGAGACACATGGTATCGCCTCCTTCCCGATCATCTCAATGCCATCGATCTTGAAATCTGCCAACTTGCTGAGTCTAGAACACCAGGTCATCTATGCTGAGTCTAGATGGTCATGTCAGGATAACTCACGTTTTCAGACATGGCAAACTATGGGATAGTGATTTGGCTCACATTATTGAAACCTCCATGAGGGAGGACTACAGAAGTGATGTGGCAGGTAGATTCATGCATTTAATATGTATACTAACCACCTAATAAAATGGTAGGTAATAAACACTGGCTTTATTAAGATCATGTAACTTCTACTAATCAATGAATGATGACATGATTTAAGACCTATCACTACTCGCTACCACTGGACCAAGTGCATGGTCTATGTATATCTGATGTAAGGATTGTACTTTTTGTTTAAGAGCTCTCTAACTCAAAACTCGACAGTGGGCATCCAAGCATAGTAAACATGAGATACATACTTATCCTAGAGAACAGGAAAAAAATATAAAAGGGAAACCTTCTATCTTTGGTGACACATTTCCAAGAGAGAATTTGCTGAACTTCAGAGATTGTATTCCTGGAGGTCGATAATCATCTAGCAGTGGTTCAACAGATTCCTTGACAACTGCAGTTGCAGCCTAAATCAAATGAAAAGTATAGTCAGCATACAGAAGGCTTACAAACATTAGTATATAATGTATAAGATAAAAAGCCTTGGGGCACGGGAATATGAGATGATTGTAACAAAGCAAAGAAAATAGCAATGTCTTGATTAACAAAGCCACTATTCATCACTGGTGGAAACTGTAAGTGATAACATGATAGAGGTACAAATTCAATGCTCCATAAATGCAGGATAGGTCGACACATATCTATAAAAAATGTCATATTGCACCCAAAAGATAACCTAATTGTTTCTAGTGAATGTGCAAACCAGGATGATTGACATGATTAGCATCTAAGTTGATTTTCAACCTTTAACATGTTATGTTAAATAGCCTAGAAAGTATTATGTTCATAATCATTGACTTATCCTGATGTCTATACTCAAGTATCAGGGCTAGCAAGTCTAAGATGCAGAAATTCAATAAAAAAAATGGATACTCCAAATATCAAAACAATTTTGTTATACTCAGAAATTTTCACACTACAGCAAAAAAAAGTTGATTCAAAAGCTCAAGCTGTTAGTAATAGCAACAAAATTGATTCAAAAGCTCAAGTTGTTAGCAATAGCAACATCATCAACAAAACCCAAAAGAACATGGAATGTACCCAATGCTAGTATTGGAATGCATAGAAAATTAAAGAACAACCAATTTGCAATTCAACAGCTAGATGAAACAGCATACACCAAAGGATTGCTACAAGGGAATACAATTCCTGTTCATTATTAGCAAGCAGAATTTTCCTATTAGCATTGTAGTTTACAGTACTATAAGTTGGTTAAAGAGAAGAATTATTATCTTACTTGTGCAACAAAAGGCCAAAGTTTACTGAGATGCTTGTTTAGCCATTTCACTGAGAGAACAAAATCGTAGGTAAAATATAACTAAATAAGCATGAACACTTCTCATGAACCGACAAGACAATGTCCAAAGTCCGGATCATTTTCAATCCATTGCATGTACATAATATTTTGCAGAAAGAAACTATCCGCCACAAGTTATGTGCTTCCTCTAAGACAACCTCCTCATCTTAGGCAAATACAAACCAAGGATTCCTATGCCATCAAATATCAGACGATGAGATCATACATTTTGACCCGTTTGAGGAAATGATAATTTCTGAATATACAAATTCAACATGTCTCTTCTAAAATCCTGTAGTGGTGTTTTTTCGTGTTTGCCCTTCCACATCCCTTGATTCTAGAAATCATTGTTGTTTCTTAATCAAGAAAATTGCACCACCTACGCTTCTACAGATGCCCATACAGAGGTGGAAACCACCCAACTTTTTAAAACCCATTCATGCTAACTAATATGATTTACCGCTTGTGAATACGGGGTCAGGTCATATATTCCAGTTTATACACACGACACTAAGATCACAGCAAGGGCATTTGGTAGAAGTGCGCTAACTGCTCGAATGCGGGAAGGATATCCATTCGGGAAATTGTTGCCGCACGCCTTCTTGAGGTTGTCCACGCCAAGCGAGCCCAGGACCTTGATATCCGCACTGTTGGGGACCCCAAAACAAAAAGAGATTCAAAACCCCACAAAGCAAGCTTCACGCTCGCTTCACAATGAATCGTGAGCAATCCATCCGCAATCATCACAGCAGATTCGCATGGCCCGAACCTTGGCGATGCGCTTCGCTGCGCCGCCCGCATCACGCGGCTCCACCCGCCATGAGCGCGACGCCGACCACCACCCCCATCACCATCCCCGAGATCAGCCCCATCCTTGCGCCCGCCGAAAGCCTCAGCCGCCCTCCGCCGGCCAACTCCAAGCCGCTTCGCCTATATCCTAGCTCCGCTCCGATCCCCTACCTCATGAAGCGAAGGCCGCCAGGTTTTGTTGCTATGAGGGAGATAGAATGGGGAGAGGAGATCAGCAGAAATGGAGAAGAGAAGAAGAAAGGAGGGGGAGGGGTTGATCATACCCCCGATACGTCGATTGGGGGTCCTTCCGACCAAGTAGACAACGACGGCGTGGATGCAGCACGCGCCCATGGCCGAGAGATCATGTAGGCAGTCGTTGCCGTCGCTACCGCCACGCATATGGCTGCTGCGGTCCGGGCGAGGGCTGGGCGGTGTCGAGCTGGGGCAGGGGGCGCACGGGCGGCGTTGGGCTAGAGCCGGGGGTCACCGACGGACTGGATCACGGGCGGAGTCGGCGCTGGGTGTTCTTGGCGCGGCGGCCGAATGTGATGCACATCGCCGTCAGGATCGCGCTCTTCCCACCTGCGCCGGCACGGAGAGGAAAGGGCATCAAGGGGCAGGGGGGAGGGAGAGAGGGGGGTAGGGTTTCAGGGAGGCCTACTGCCGTTCTAGCCGGTGATGAAGTTGACGCGGAGTGGCACATGAAGTTCTCCAAGCGGATGCGGGAGATCGTCCCAGAGATGACAGAACGGGGTGGGGGGAGAAGCGGGCGGCATGGATGCGAAGGAGCCGAGGAGGAGGCGGCGACAGCAGCGCGGCGTGGGGAGGAGAAGGTGAGGGCGAAGCGGAGGAGCGGCGGCAGCGCGGGGTGGGGAGGAGAAGGCGAGGGCGGAGCGGAGGAGCGACGGGAAGAGGTGGCGGAGCGGGGGGAGGAGGCGAGAGAAGCGAGGGCGGAGCGGATCTGGCGCGGGCGATGGAAACCGAGGCGCGGGGTGGGGAGGAGGAGGCGGCGGCGCAGGGGGGGTGGGAGGAGGAGGAGGCGGCGGCGGAGCGGAGGGGTGGGGGGAGGAGGAGGCGGCGGCTGAGCGGGGGAGGAGGAGGAGCGGGGGAGACGGAGGCGGAGGAGGAGCGAGGGCGGAGCGGATCGGGCGAAAATTTCGCGAGTGGGGGGAGATCAGAGAGAGGAGAGCGGGACTGCGGAGGAGGCCCACGCGTAGCGGGACTGCGGAGGACTGCAGAGGAGAGCGGGACGCGGGAGGGGTACTGCAGATCCATTGAAGGATGACCGTCGGATATGGTTGAGTAAGGAGAGAGAATGGAGGAGAGTTAATCTGGTGCGCACGTTTTTAGAATGGTGTATTTCTGGGTGCATATTGTGGTGTGGATGTAGTTAAGGTCATGACTGTGGAGTAGGTAATTGTTAGGTGGATGTAGGATAATTTTAACTGGTGGTTTATTAGTTTAGATTAGATTAAGGCAGAACGACGGTAGAATCGTCCGCCGTGCCGTGTTCCTCTGGCATTCCAGTCCCCGCGCCAGGAGGCATTTCAGGCAGTCGCCCCCTCGCCAGCACACACCAAACACGGCCAGCTCGCGTGCCCTCCTTTCGCTGGGGAAACGCGCTCAGCTCCTGCAGGCTGCACATCAAAACTCGGCGAGAGGAGGAAACTGACACGTGAAGAGTCTTCAAATGGTGACCTTGGAATGGAGTTGGATCGACGTGGTGGGCCTGTTTGGTTCACGTATGAGTAGAGCCTGGTTCGTATTTGAGAGCCAGACTCTTGTGGGACAGGTTGAGCGCATGCAACGCTGTCGTGTTTGGTTCACGTACGAGTAGAGTCTGGCTGAGAAGAGATATTGTTTGGTTGCCTGTACGAAGATATGTTGCATGAGATAAAAATAACATAAGATTATGATTATGATTATGAAGATATGTTATATGAGATGTTCGTATCTTATTATATCTTAAACTTCTTCAAAACACGTTAATAATACTTGATATTTACTAATATACACTAATAACATTATCAACTGACTAATCACCTGCATCCCGCGAGCCTAGCTCCCTAGAAACGCCCGATTCCCACGTTTCTCCAGAGCCTGGCTGCGGGGGGAATCTTGCATGAGCAGAGCCAGGCTGAACTCAGCGACCAGGCAACCAAACAAGGAGACCCTGCATCTGGCCAACCTGGTTCAACCGGATGCAGACAACCAAACAGGCCCATAGCTTACCTATGTGTGTCTGTGCGAGAAACTACCTGGCAGAGACAAGGCATCTTCTTCCCGGTCTCCACCACAGGAGTCCAGTACACGCGGTGGTGCTCCGTCCTTTTGCTGGGGAAACGCGCACTCGGCGAGATGAGAAAACAGACACGTGAAGAGTTTTCGAATGGTGACCTTGGAATGGAGTTGGGAGCAACGTCGTCACATAGTTTATCTGTTTGTGTCTATGCAAGAACTACCTGGCAGAAACTACCCGCCACATCACACGGGGCTTCTCTTTTTTAGCTTTTAAAAATTATTTTCTTTAAATTTTTTTATCATAACTAACTTTCAAAAGATACATAAATTATTTCTATCTTTATACTCTTTTATAAATAGAAAAAAAGCTATAGCCACTGAGTGGTAAGACAAAAACCAAAAAACCGGGCGAGGAGTCAAAGTTTTGGTGAAAAGAATATAAAACCCCGACGTGTCCCGCCTGTCCTAATCGTATAAAACGACTCCCACCCAGTGTGCAAGTGTCGCCATTGGCTATTAAGGAGTAGTTGTTCAGAGGGTGACACCAAGGCACCAAGCTCGCATCTGATTCCCAAGATGCCGGCGATGGCGTCCGGAGAGCCCGGCCAGCCGTGGGAGTACAGCCTGCGGAAGTACCTGCTGCTGCTGGCCACGCTGGTGGCCACGGTGACGTACGCCGCGGGGTTCAATCCGCCGGGGGGCGTCTGGCAGGACACCGACCGCGCCGCCGGCCGCCTCGCCGGCGATCCCATCATCCGGGACACCCACTACTGCCGGTACCTGGTCTTCTTCTTATTAGAGTTTGTATAGCAGGTCTTGTTGTAACCTACCTGGTTTAGTACCTGAGATTACGGATCTGTTGTAACCTCCTAAACCTGGACTCTTGCATATATAACATGAGATCACCCCCCACCGTTTGGCGTGGTGTTTCCCCTCATCTGTGCCTACCTTTCCACATGGTATCAGATTAGATCGATCCCCTTTTCCGCTGCTTCCTCCCCGCGTGACTTCTCTCGTCCGCGCCGCCACGCCCACGCGTTCCTGCGAGTCCACCGCTCCCGCACGCCGTCGCCTGCGCTAAGCCCTCCCTGCTGCCATGTCTGCACCGGAGTCCCCCCCGTCGGCGGAGGTCACCTCAACAGCCTCTGCTGCCGCCTCCGCTTCGGTTCCTGCGGTCCTCTCCGATGCGGCACCAATCTTCCTCAATCCTTTTGCATCTGTTGCTGTCAAGGCACATGTTCCCGTCTCCTTGGAGCTCACCAACCCCAACTTCAACAAATGGGCCTCCTTCTTCCGCTCCATGTGCGGCAAGTTTGGTCTCATGTCGCATATCGACGGCACCGCGCTGCCCCGACCCGCCGACCCGCAGTGGGAGCAAGCCGATTGCTCCATCCGTAGCTGGCTCTACGGTTCCGTCTCCGACGAAGTTCTTGACCTCGCCATGGAACCTGCTCAAGACGCGCGCGCTCTCTGGGTCGCCATCGAGGAGCTGTTCCAAGCCAACAAGGAACCGCGCGCCATCTTCCTCAGCCACCAATTCCACTCCATGGTTCAGGGCGAGCTCTCCATCTCCGAGTATTGCCAGCGCATGAAGACGGCGGCCGATGCCCTGCGTGATGTCGGTCATGCAGTAACCGAATCCCAGCTGGTGCTCAATCTGCTCCGTGGCCTCAACTCGCGCTTCTCCAACACGGCCGATGACATCGCCAACATGCCCGTTTTTCCTTCGTTCGCCCGTGCGCGCTCCATGCTGGTGCTCAAAGAGTTGCGCTTGGCAAATGAGCGAGAAGTCGCCATGATATCTGCGCTCTCGCGGCCGCTCTCGTGGTTCGGAGGTCGTCGCTCATCATCCACGGAGGTTCGGTCCTCTCGTCGAGGTGATACCAAACGCGGCAAGAACGGTGGAAAGCGTGGCTACGGCAAGAACGGCGCCAAATCGTCGCAACAGGCCCCTGCCTCCGTCCCTGGATCCCAGCCCTCCGGTCCTTGGATTTGCTTCAACCCCATGGGAGTTTCTTCAGGCGCGCCGTCCTGGCGTCCTCCAAGTGCTGGCATTCTCGGCCCGTTTCCTCGAGCTCACATGCGCCTTGGCGCGGCGCAAGGAACCCGGCCCCCGACTCAACTCTGGGACTCGGCTGGCTTGATTGCAGCCACGAATCAACCGGCGTGTGCGGCAACAATCCTTGGGTGCTCGACAGTGCGACATCCACATGTCCTCCATCGATGGTATTCTTCTCTCCGTTTACCTTCCTCTCATCATTTCATTCTGATGAGGCAATGGCTCCTCTATTCTGTTGCACACCGCGGTCACTCCGTCCTTTCCACATCTTGACAAATTTTCTTCTCAACAACGTCCTAGTTGTCCCAAATATTGTTCGTAATCTTCTTTCGGTCCGTCGGTTCACGCGATAACCATGTCTCCATTGATTTTGACCCTTTGGTTTCTCCATTAAGGACCTCAAGACCAGCGCGTGATTCTTCGCTGCAATAGTGATGGCGACCTCTACACTTTTCCTGCTGCCAACCACACTCCAGTTGCCCAGGCTCACCTCGCCGCGTCTTCCACCCTTTGGCATCAGCGTCTTGGTCATCCTGGCTCAGCCGTCCTCAACACCCTCCGTAATAATGCAGCCATTTCATGTAATAAGAGCACTTGTTCTCCCTGCCACTCATGTCAGTTAGGCAAACATGTGCGCCTTCCATTCCCTAGGTCTACCTCGTGCACTTCTGCACCATTCGAGTTAGTTCATTGTGATGTGTGGACATCCCGAGTTGTCAGTAACTCCGGCTTTGCTTATTATTTGGTCCTTCTAGATGATTACACCCACATTGGACATTTCCTCTCAAACATAAGTCGGCGTTCATAAGCATATTGTCGATTTACGTCACTATGTGTCCACACGCTTTGATCTGCGCTTAAGAGTTTTCAAGCGGACAATGGGCGCGAATCGTCAACCATCCCACCATCTCCTTCCTTGCCTCTCGTGGTGCGCTTTACGTCTCTCCCGCCCTACACATCCCCGAGCGGCAAGGCGGCGTATACTCCGTACCATTAATAACACCATTCGCACTTTGCTTCTTCATGCGTCCATGCCTCCGACTTACTGGGCCGAGGCTCTCGCAGCTGCTACATACTTAGTCAATCGCCGGCCTTCCTCCTCGGTCAAGAATGCCGTCCCCTACACACTCCTACATCGCAAACAACCCGAGTACGCTCACCTACGAGTTTTTGGCTGCCTTTGCTACCCAAATCTTAGCGCCACCACACCGCATAAGTTGGCACCCCGCTCCATAGCCTGCGTCTTCCTCGGGTATCCCTCTTCCCATAAAGGGTACCGGTGTCTTGACCTCTCTACACGACGAGTGATCATCTCCCGCCACGTCGTTTTTGACAAGTCGGTTTTTCCCTTCGCGACCTCCCCTCCTCGGTTGTCACCTCCCGACCTCGACTTCCTCCTCGACGACGCGGTTGTGCCGGTGCGACCGCCCACCTTGCCATTGCGCCCTTCTCGCTGGAGCTCGCCTCGTGGCGGCGTCGGCGATCGCGACCGCACTCGTGCGATTCGCCCACACACCGCACGGCACCTCTCCGACGGAGCTCCGCCTCGTGATGGCGTCGAGCGACCGCGGACTCCTCCTGCAGCAGCTCCATCCCCCATTGATGTTGAGCAACTGCACCCGTCTCCAGCTGCAGATGCGCACTCACCTGCGGCACCAGTGGTCGGTATTGATCGGCTACCTCTCTCGGCCACAAGACCATATGTGCCGATCGACTTCCATCCGCCTGCCGCTACGGGCGGGCTTGTGTCACCATCCACAACTGCTCCTACGGGCGGGCGTGCCCCACCACCATCCGTACCGATTGATCGTCCTGCCACGAGCACTCATCCTATGGTGACGCGGGCGCGTGCTGGTATTGTCAAGCCTCTCGAGCGACTGAACCTCTCGGCGACGCACGGTGCCATCTCTCCAATTCCGGCAAACTACCGCAGCGCACTCGCTGATCCCAACTGGCGTGCTGCCATGGCCGATGAATTCCAGGCGCTCATCGACAATGGCACTTGGCGTCTTGTCCCGCGACCCGTCGGAGCCAACGTTGTTACTGGCAAGTGGATTTTTAAGCATAAATTCCACTCAGACGGCACTCTTGCCAGGCATAAGGCCCGCTGGGTTGTCCGAGGATACTCGCAGCAGCACGGCATCGACTACGACGAGACCTTCAGCCCCGTCGTCAAGCCCTCTACCATCCGGGTGGTCCTCGGCATTGCTTGTTTCCGTGCATGGCGATTCATCAACAGCGTCAAGAACGCTTTTCTCCACGGTCATCTCGAGGAGACTGTGTACTGCCAGCAGCCATCGGGCTTCGTCGATCCTTCTGCTCCTAACCATGTTTGCTTGTTGCAGAAGTCCTTGTATGGCCTCAAACAGGCACCCCGTGCCTGGTATCAGCGTTTCGCCACCTACATTCGCCGCCTCGGTTTCATCGCTTCGACTTCCGACACGTCTCTCTTTATCCTCAAAGATGGAGACAGTGTTGCCTACCTTCTGCTGTACGTCGACGACATCATCCTCACGGCTTCCTCGACACCTCTTCTTCGGCGCATTACTCAGCTTCTGCACTCCGAGTTCGCCATGACAGATCTCGGTGATCTGCACTTCTTCCTCGGCATCTCCGTCACGCGCTCCTCCGACGGGTTATTCCTGTCCCAACGACAGTATGCCCATGAGCTTCTTCAGCGTGCAGGATTGGCGGAGTGTCACCCGACATCGACACCTGTCGACACTCGCGCTAAGTTGTCCGCTACAGAGGGAGCGCCGGTGGCGGATCCTACGAGTCTGAGAGTCTTGCTTGGGCCCTCAAGACCTTACATCGACTCGCCACGACTTGACATATGCAGTCCAGCAGGTTTGTCTCTTCATGCATGATCCGCGTGAGCCTCACCTCGCGTTGATCAAACGGATTTTGCGCTACATCAAAGGAACTATCTCCGCCGGCCTCCACATCGGCACCGCTCCTGTCCAATCCCTCACCGCGTACTCTGACGCGGACTGGGCCGGCTGCCCCGACTTCAGACGTTCTACGTCCGGCTACTGCGTCTTCCTCGGCGACAACCTGGTGTCTTGGTCATCCAAGCGACAGACCACCGTCTCCCGCTCCAGCGCCGAGGCCGAGTACCGTGCAGTTGCCCACGCTGTTGCCGAATGTTGCTGGCTTCGCCAACTTCTACAAGAGCTTCATCATCCGATTGCTACTGCGACTGTTGTCTATTGTGACAACGTCAGCGCCGTCTATCTGTCATCCAATCCAGTACAGCATCGTCGCACGAAGCATATCGAGATTGACATCCACTTCGTTCGCAATCAGGTTGCCCTTGGCAAGGTTCGGGTTCTCCATGTGCCGTCCTCCCACCAGTTCGCGGACATTATGACGAAAGGCCTGCCTGTGCAGTTGTTTTCTGATTTTCGGTCCAGTCTTTGCGTCCGAGATCCTCCCGCTACGACTGCGGGCGGGTATTAGAGTTTGTATAGCAGGTCTTGTTGTAACC
Organism: Dendrocalamus sinicus; assembly: GCA_036346575.1. Taxonomy (NCBI): domain Eukaryota; kingdom Viridiplantae; phylum Streptophyta; class Magnoliopsida; order Poales; family Poaceae; genus Dendrocalamus; species Dendrocalamus sinicus. The sequence goes on along the minus strand of CM070657.1, from coordinate 24,336,979 downwards.
TACCTGGTTTAGTACCTGAGATTACGGATCTGTTGTAACCTCCTAAACCTGGACTCTTGCATATATAACATGAGATCACCCCCCACCGTTTGGCGTGGTGTTTCCCCTCATCTGTGCCTACCTTTCCACACTTCTACTGCAACGCCACCGCGTTCGCTTCGTCGCTCGTGGTCGTCGTCCTCATCCTCCTCCTTGCCGTCGTCCACGAGAAGAAGAATGTACCCGCGTGGTTCACCATGGTGCCGCTGCAGAGTCTCGCGTGGTCATGGTGCTTGACCTGCCACCTCATGGGGCCTACGGCCGGGACTGCCGGGACACGCACACGACCGTCTACTCCTCGGTCTTTGGTGGCGGCGTTTTTGTCTACCTCGTGTTTCGGATGGTTCTAGAGAAGAACCCCGACATGGCCACGGTGCGACAGAACCCCGACGGCGTGCTCAAGAACGGCTCCGCAAGGTCTCGATCTTGCTCGCGACATTCGCGGTGGCGCCACGTGACGTGGCGGGCTGAGCACGCCGGTGGATTCGGGACCATGCCAGAACAGCCACTTCGGCGACGCCATGCTCAAGGACCGCCACGACGCGCTTGAAGGCGTTCTTCATCTGCAACACCACAACGTTCGCCGCGTCCTCGCTCATCATCCTGCCGCTCTGGACGGAAGCTGCGCGAGAGAACGGTGCGGTCCAGCCGAGCTCTCACGTGTATCGTCGTCGCGATGATCGGCCTCGTGAGGCGTATGCGCCGGCACCGCAGGAAGATTCACACAACCTTCTATGTGGTCGGCCCGGTTAGTGCCGTTCGGCATGCATTGTATTTCAAGCGACCATCGGGGCACACCTTCGGAGGAATCTCTCGACCATCCATGCATCGTGTCGGGATGGTTGCAAGCAATACCAAGACCATGTTCGAGGCAACAAACTCAAAATCCCGAGACTAATAATGGCAATGGCGGGTAGGGACTACGGAGCACATATTCTTCTTCTTCCTTCTCACAAATCATTGGTATTTATGAGCCTATTCCAGTTTGCAATTTAACTCTGTTTCTCTGCAATTACCAGTGAGGAGGAAATTAATCAGGCGCTGGAGAAGGCTCGCTCTCTTGTTCTATTGCTCGCCACTCTTGCAGCCACCATCACTTACCAGCCGGGGCTGGACCCGCCGGTGGCCTTTGGCAGGACGACGGGGACGGACACAAGGCCGGCGACCCGATTCTCTTAACGACGAACGCTCGGCGGTACAAGACGTTCTTCTACTGCAACTCAATTGCCTTTGTGGCCTCTTTGCTCGCCATTATCTTGGTCCAGAAAAGGTTTCTGTTGACTTCCTCTTTGCGCTTGGGTTTAGATCCGAGAGTGGAGGGGAGAGGGAGAGTGGAGTGATTGTTACCGTCAAAGCCGGTCGCCGGAGTTGTCGATGTCCCGGCCATCCCGCTCCTTTAGTTGGGGTAGTCTGCGCTAGGCAGCGACGTTCGGTGGAGAAGGAGCGGGGTCTCCCTGGTGGCGGCGTCTCCCCGGCGACGTGGTCTGGCGGTGGTGGATGTTTTCCGTCGCTAGAGCGCCCCCTCAGATCGGGTTTAGGGTTTGTCGGTGGGGTTTGTGGCGGCACGGTGAACCTCGTCGTGCGTGTCGCCCCGGCCCCCACCTCTCTTTTATATGGCGCTGGCGACAGGGGCCCACCAGCCAATTGGGCTGGGCACCCCCGATCAGGGCGCGGTCAAGGGGTGGCATTTGGCCGTTGGGCCAAATGCCTGAGATCACTCTAACATTCTCCCCCTTGATCTCAATCTATACTTTTCTTTAATTACTTTTCACTTTACACATTCCATCACAGATTAGTGTATAGAACATGTCTCATCGTCACGGTCAATCGCCGATAGATTCAACAGCTACAATACACCTCTCTGTTCTGAAATAGTTACTTTAATCTTTTGGGCCATCTTTTAGTCCAAAAATCATAGGCTTTCCCTTAAACTCATGCCGGCTACATGTTCTCTGAACACGTTGGGTGGTAAGCCTTTAGTAAGCGGATCCGCTAACATCTTTGCGGTACTTATGTGCTCAAGACTTATAATTTGATCCCGAACTTTATCTTTCACAACATAGTACTTTATGTCAATGTGTTTGGCAGCACCACTTGACTTATTGTTGTGGGCATACGTTCTTCGGGTTCATTATCGCGATACAACTTAAGTGGTCTATTGATGTCGTCAACCACTTTTAAACCGGTATGAACTTCTTTAGCCGCTTCACCTGCCCCGTAGCCTCATAACATGCTACAAACTCGGCATACATTGTGGACGATGTAGTGACGGTTTGCTTTGAGCTTTTCCACGATATAGCTCCTCCAATGAGTGAATACATATCCGGATGTAGACTTTCTATCATCTCCGCAAAATCGAATCAGATACCCCACTATATGGAGTAAATCTGATCTTACATGCGTCATCATGAGGCCTTTTGTTCCTTGCAAATAACGCAAGACTTTCTTTATCAATTTCCAATGTTCTATTCGAGATTGCTCTGAATCGCCAAGTAACCCGGTAACAAATGCTAAGTCGGGCGTGTGCACACTTGAGCATCTTGTAAGCTTCCGACAGTGAAGCATATGGAACCGCTTTCATTTGATCGAGCTCAGATCTTTCCCCTGGGCATTGAAAATCCCCATATCTATCGCCCTTGACTATAGGAGCGGTGAGGACTACATTTGTGCATACCGAATTTCTTTAGAACCTTTTCTATGTATGCCTTTTGTGACATCCTAATACCCCTTTGTTTCTATCTCGGTGAATTTCGATCCCTAGAGCGAACGAAGCTTCACCAAGATCTTTCATATCAAAGTTTGAGGACAAAAACTTCTTTGTCTCCAAGAGTGACACATCACTACTAGCCAGTAGAATATCATCCACATACAGGATTAGGAAGATAAACTTCCCATCTTTAAACTTTGCATAAACACAGTTGTCCTCTACATTCTCTTTAAACCCAAATTTTCTTATTGTCTTTGTCAAACTTCAAGTACCACTGTCTTGAAGCTGCTTTAACCCATAAATCGATTTCTTTAGGCGGCATCCCATTCTTTCATTTCCTTCCATGACAAAACCTTTCGGTTGTGCCATGTAAACATTTTCCTCCAAATCCCCATTAAGAAATGTCGTCTTTACATCCATCTGATGTAACTCTAAATCATAATGTGCTACTAATGCCATTATGATTACGAAGAATCTTTACATGAGGCGGAGAAAAGGTCTCATTGTAATCAATCCCTTCTCTTTGCGTAAAGCCTTTTGCCACAAGTCGCGCTTTGTATATTTCTACATTCCCTTGGGAGTCAAGATTTGTCTTGTAGACCCATTTGACCCTCTTGTTTTGGCTTCTTTAGGAATAATTTCCAAGTCCCGCACTTTATTAGCCTTCATGGACCTCATTTCCTCTTCCATGGCCTCAAGCCATTTTGAGGAATTTTCGCTTCTCATGGCTTCTTCAAATGAGGTGGGATCATCCTCCATTTAAAATTCCTCTGTATGATAAATATGATAATCATCAGAAATAGCTGATCTTCTTACTCTTTGAGACCTCCTCGGGCCTCCTCATTTGGTACATCTTCTGCTTGAGGTCATTGTTGCTCCCCCTCATCTGTGGCAATAGGTTCTATAGGATCCTGAAGAACAGGTTCCTCATTATCATTCATTGTTGCCACAGGAGGAACAATAACAGGTGCTGGCACCACAGTGTCTTGCACCATCGGTGCAGCGACAGCAGGTAGTGTGAAAAATGGCTCTTGAATCATCGGAGTGGGCGCATACACCCGCTTCTCTTCAAGGTCAATCTCTCGAGCTACCATGCTCCCCCTCATCATCTCATCCTCTAAGAAGACAGCGTGTCTCATTTCTACAAACTTTGTATATCATGCAAGAGAAACGAAAACCTTTTGACTTTTCAGGGGTAGCCAATGAAATGGCAACTTCATCGCTTTGGGATCAAGCTTCCCAAGGTTTGGGTTAAATACTTTAGCCTCAGCAGACTCCCACACACGTAAGTGGTTTAGTGAGGAACCCTTCACATCCACAATTGCATGCGGTGTTTTGGGCACCGACTTACTAGGTACTCTGTTGAGAATATGAATGGCGGTTTTCAACGCCTCCATCCATAAACTCAATGGCAGTGTGGAATAGCTCATCATGCTTCGCACCATATCCATCAGGGTACGGTTGCGTCTTTCAGCTTCTCCATTTTGCTGAGGTTCGCCCGGTGTAGAATACTGGGCCACTATTCCATTTTCCTGTAAATACCTTGCAAATGGTCCAGGAACTTGTCCATATGGGGTATGTCGACCGTAGTACTCCCCCACGATCAGATCGGACTATCTTAATCTTTAAATCATGTTGGTTTTCAATTTCAGCCTTAAATATCTTGAATTCATCCAAGGCTTCATATCTTTCTTTGATTGGATAAATATATCCATAACGGGAGTAATCATCTGTGAATGTTATGAACGAGTCATAACCATCCACACTTTTCATAGAAAAAGACCACAAATATCTGTGTGAATAATTTGTAGAACTCCTGTGCTTCTTTTAGCGTCTTTCTTAATTTTCTTTACATATTTTCCTTTGATGCATTCTCTGCATTGTTCTAAGTCTGAGAACTCTAATGGAGGAAGAATATCATTCTTAACTAGTCTTTCTATTCTCCCCCTCGAAATATGGCCTAAACGACAGTGCCATAATTTCGACGACTCATCTAGAGTTCTCTTTCGTTTTCTGTTTACATTCGTAGACGAGGATTCAATAACTTTCTCGCACGCGACGTTCCCATTATCGCATACGACATTCACATCATCACTTAATGATAACAAATAAAGCTCATTTTGTAAGATGGCAAGACCAACACATTCTTTATTAAACATTATTTCACACTTGCCATTTCCAAAATTACAATCATAACCATCTTTGTCCAAATTTGAAACACTAATCAAATTCCTCTGTAAGAGGAACAAAAGGACATCTCTAAGTAAAAGATTGGAGCCATTAGCTAACTCTAATGAAAGATCGCCAACGGCTTCAACTTCAGCTTGGACTCCATTTGCAACTTTAATGCATCTTTCATTTCTTTGCGTAGTCCTCGTCGAACGGAATCCCTGTAAAGAATTAGCAACATGAACAGTTGCTCCTGAGTCAATCCACCAAGTGGTTTTCGAATATTGCACATACAGGGATTCATTTATAAAGGTAATAATGTTCTCACCTTTCTTTGCCATTATCATCTTTAAATAATCGTGACAGTTCTTCTTGTAGTGTCCCGTCTTCTTGCAGTGAAGACACCGATCTTTGTCTCAACAAATTTATTCTGTTGAGGCCGATGGATGAGGCTTTTCCCTTGTTCTTTGAGAAGGAGGTACTGTTGAAGTTCTTTTTCTTGTTATCCTTCACATAGTTGATAGAACCACCATGTTAGGATTTAATTCTTTCCTCCTCTTGCACACACATAGCTGTGCACTTTTCCAAGTCCCATTTCTCGGGCTGCATATTGTAGTTGACAACGAATGTGTCAAACTCTTTAGGCAAGGAAGCAAAAATCAAATGAATAAGGAACTCATCCTTGAGAGCCAAATCCATTGGTTTAAGCTTGGATGCCAAGTTGCTCATCCTCAGTATGTGCTCTCTTATGCCATTGCCACCACCAGAGTACCTCTCTGTCACAAGCTGTTTAATCAGCTGTGTAGCATAAGTCTTTGAAGAGCCAAGAACCGACTCTTTATTCTCTCAAGGTACTCTGTGTGAGTGTCACACTCTGCAATTGAGCCCACAATTGCAGGCTCAATTGTGTTCTTTATCACAGCCATACATTTCTTGTTAGCTGTGGTCCATTTCTTATGATCAAGAGGGAGCATGATCCCTCTGTCTTTTCTGCCAAGCAGTATCATCCTCATTTTGATCCCTCACTGGTGCCACAGGCTCAGTGGGACGTGCTGTAGTGAGGACCCAGTCCACCTCAGCCAAGATAAACGCTAAGTCTATCTTTTTCTTCCACTCTCCATAATTATCACCTTTGAGAGTGGGGATCTCTCTGATACAACTCATCAAGTTGTATCAGCCTGAAAAATATCTCAAATAAAGTGAGAACGTATAACAAAATTATATGCCTTATTTCCAACGTTGGTCAAAAATACGACGTACAATTTAAATCAATTATATCTATACATTAAATCTACATCACCGTTGGGCAGAAATATAAATAATGCATAAAAATCATCAATTAAAAATTATAACATTGTTATTATCAACGTTGGCCAGAAAATAACAATATCATAATTATCTGGGATTTATATCTATTTTTCCAAAATTAAATTCTCCCGTTGGTTCGAATTTAATAATGAAAAAACAATCAATATTATCTTTTGCAGCGGAAACTGTAATTATTCTAAAATAATTCAATATTCAGAAGCATCATAACTGTACTCTTTTAATCTCTGAAAATTTAACACGTTGGTGCAAAAATTTACAGAGATTTGATTCAATTTTCATTCAATAAATGCTTCTAAAAACAATTAAAATCCATTTTGGAATTACTGTGCAAAATTGGCCATTTTGGCCATCATGCGCCACCACGCTCCCACTCAGCCCACAGGCCAGCGCTCACCCACCAGCGGCCCACCGGCCTCGAGCGATCTCGGCCGCCCAACTGAATCAATGGCTCGGAGTGACTTTCGCGGGAACAAAAACCACACCCCCCAAAACCCTAACCCTAGGGGCAAAAACGGCCATGAGCCGGCCAGATCCGAAAATCAGGGGGAGGGAGCGGCGGTGACCGCGCGGCTGTGCGGCGTCTGCGGCAGCGACGGCGCCCCACCGAGCGGCGGCCAGCGCGCAGGAGGAGCGGCAAGGCGGCGGCGCTGCGCTTCACGAGGCGGCAGCGGTGGCGGCCCCATGGCCCCAGCGAGCACGGCGGCGGCGCGCGCAGGCGCGGCCCCGACACGGAGAAGCGGCGGCGGCCGAGCTCGCGACGGAGCAGCGCGCGCGACGCCGTGCTTTCGGCGGCGCGCGGCCTCGGCGGCGACCGGGAGGTGACGGTGCCATGGGAGGCGCGCAGCAGCGGCGACGAGCGCAGCGGCGCACGCGCGGCGGCGGCTGGCGCGCAACCGGTATGGCTCGATACCATTGTTGACTTCCTCTTTGCGCTTGGGTTTAGATCCGAGAGTGGAGGAGAGGAGAGTGGAGTGATTGTTACCGTCAAAGCCGGTCGCGGAGTTGTCGATGTCCCGCCATCCCGCTCCTTTAGTTGGGGTAGTCTGCGCTGGCAGCGGCGTTCGGTGGAGAAGGAGCGGGTCTCCCCGTGGCGGCGTCTCCCGGCGACGTGGTCTGGCGGTGGTGGATGTTTTCCGTCGCTAGAGCGCCCCCTCAGATCGGGTTTAGGGTTTGTCGGTGGGGTTTGTGGCGGCACGGTGAAGCTCGTTGTGCGTGCCACCCCGGCCCCCACCTCTCTTTTATATGGCGCTGGCGACAGGGGCCCACCAGCCAATTGGGCTGGGCGCCCCCGATTAGGGCGCGGTCAAGGGGTGGCATTTGGCCGTTGGGCCAAATGCCTGAGATCACTCTAACAGTTTCTACTCAAGCACCACGTGCTGGAGGCCGCCATGATTCTGGACCTGTTTGGCCTGATTGGCGCGCACGCCGCCGGGAGCTGCCGGAACGTGAGCACCTCCATTTACGCCATGGCCTTGGCGGGCGCGGTCTTGGTCTATGTGGTGATCCACGTCGTCTTCTTCACGCTGGACCACAAGGACGACGGCAAGAAAGAGGACGGTGACTTGGTGGAGAAGAGGCGCAAGCGGTTGCTCCTCTTCGCAATCTTGGCCGCGACCATCACTTACCAAGCCGGGTTGACCCCGCCGAGCGGCTTCCGGCCGCGGGGGCGATGGGGACGGACACTATGCCGGCGACCGGTTCTTCTTCACAACTATCCACGCCGTTACAAGGCCTTCTTCTCTGCAACTCCGTAAGCTTCATGCTGTCCATCGCCTCATCATACTCCTCGTGAACCCGAATCAGATAGGCCACCATACGGCTATGCGCTATCCGCTCGCACGGCGGCGGGGTTGTTTGGTCTCATGGGTGGCTATGCCGCTAAGCACGCAGCATCTGAAGACATCCATCTACATCTTCGCGTTGGTAGCTGTGGTCCTCTTCTTTGTAGTCATGTTCTGCTAGTATTTTTGCCGATCCATCCGAAAAAACAAGAGAGTCCCGACAACATTGCGGATGAGTCGTCTAGAGAAGGCGGCTTGACGGAGAGAGGGGGAGAGCCAAGCAACACGTAAGAGAATCCCATTGTGACAGAAAATGGAGGAGGAGGAGAGAAAATTCACGCCAAGCGAAATACCGATGTTGCTAGGAATTACGTGGCGAGTGTCACCTACTGGCCGGCCTAGAACCGCCAAAGTGAGTCCAGCAGAGCAACGATGGCGGCGCGCGGCGGGCAACCCGGTCATGCATGACAACAGAGGCCCCGGTACCTTGCCTTCTTCTACAAAGAACTCCACTTCCTTCGTGGCGTCCATTGTCGCTATCGTCCTCCTCCTTCTACCGGTTTCTCTCAAGTGGCAGCAGCAGCAGCAGGAATTTTGGCTCGGGGTGATGAACACCACAATTGTCTTGGACTTGCTCGGCTTCCTACGGGCGTGTCGAAGAGGAAGATCGCTATCAACTATATCAGAATCAAGAACAGTAGCGGACATATTGACAAAGTCGCTGGGGCGGATAAAGTTTTTAGAGATGAAGAAGAAGATTGGCATGATCGAAGTCGAAAAACAAGATTAGGGAGAGAATGTTGTAAATAATCTTGTTTTAGAGTCATGTGCAAAATTTGGGTGTATCAAGTCAATTGCAGCCGCAATTCAAAGTCGTGGTGGAAACCAAGTCGAGGTCATATTAGAATCAGAGTAGGAGTAGGTGTTGAGAACCCGTGTTGAAGTAGGACAGCCGGGTATAAAAGGAGGCTTAGAGCCATGTATTCAGCACACCAAGCCATTGAGAAAATACCAAAAAGAGGAAATTACACAAAGCATTGTTTTGTTGTGTGATTGTGCAAGACGTGGTCGGAAGGACTCACGATCACCGCAAGCGTGATCGGGAGGAGTTACGACCACAGCAGAGTTCCAGCAGGCGTAGTCGGGAGGCGCTACGACCACGGCAAAGGAACAGTGTTTTTACGACTACGGCTAAAGGAGCGGTCGAAAATTGCTACAGTAATTTTACGACCACGTTGAAAAAGCGATCGGAGGAGAATTGAGAGGATCGGAACTGGTCGTAAGCATCCAGGTAAGATCGTACTCAATTCTATCTCGTCGAAACGACTCTAACCGGTCGTGAAAGGTCCTGGGAGGTCGAAAGACCTTACAACAGTTGGTATCAGAGCCGTGGTTAAACATGGCTAACACGGCGGCGAGCGTGTCGCTGCGCATGCCGATCCTCGCCTCGGACAACTATCCGTGCAGGCGATGAAGATGAAGGTCAACATGATCGCGCAAGGCGTGCAAAAGTGCGGTCGAACCAAAGGAGAAGGACAAGGTCCTCGATGATCGTCTCGACAAAATGGCGATGGCAGCGATCTATCAAGCCGTGCCCGACTCAATGATGCGACGACTAGTCGGCAAGGAGACAATAAGGAAGTCGGACTACTCTGCGAACCATGCATGAAGGAGTAGATCGAGTGAAGGAAGTTCGACTTCAAACCTTAAGAAGTGAGTTTGAAGCCATGAAGGTGGGGAAGAGTCGACCGTGGAAGAGTTCTGCGTCGATTCAATGAAGTCGTAAATGAGATCAAATCTCTCGCGACGATCTAAAAGATGAAGTGGCGGTGAAGAAGTACTTACGAGTACGCGGAGAAGTTTCTCCCAGTTGTGACTACACTCATGTACTCACAGGACCTCTCGAAGATGAAGATTGAAGAGGTGACCGGAGCGCTCAAAGCACACGAGCAGCTTCTGAAGAGTTATCAAGCCGACAATGAAGGACAAGGGCCTTACAACCAACAAGCATTGTTTGTAAAGGAAGACACAAAGAACCGAGGAGAATCATCATCAAGGGGCGGTCGTGGACGTGGTCATGGCCGCGGCACGTCTCATGGGCGAGGACAAGGACGAGGCTATGGCCAGAGTGGCCGTGGAAGAGGTGGTCGAGGAGGTTGTGGTGGCCGTGGAGATAGCAATCACCAGACAGACAAGTCTGATATCCAGTGCTACACGTGCGAGAAATTCGGACATTACGCTGCCGAATGTCGGAGCCACATCCAGTGCCATAACTGCAAGAAGTATGGTCACTATGCTGCGAATTGCCGGAGTAAGAAGAGAGTAGAAGAAGCAAACCTGGCTCAAACGGATGAGCACAAAGAGCCGACATTGTCTTGTTGTCACTCAGATCGCAGACGAACCGACAATGGTTCTATTAAACGAGGAGAAAGTGTTTCCGAGTCTGTTGGAGAAAGGAGAGCGGACTCAAGAGCGGATGGCGATCGGTATCTCGACAACGGAGCCAAGCAACCACATGACGGGTACGTGCTCGATGTTTTACGAATTAAATAAGAATGTGCTTGGAAGAGTACAGTTCGAGACGGCTCGACCATTCAGATAAAGGGAGAGGCACGATCCCGATGCAAAGGCAAGGATGGAAGCGAGAGGAGATTGTCGAATGTATACTACATTCCAAGTCTACGAAGCAACATTATAAGCCTTGGACAATTGATCAAGAAGGTTGTCGGATTGAACTCAAAGACACCTACCAAGATGTACGACCACACCGAACGACTACTAATGAAAGTACAGAGAACGGTAAATCGTCTGCATAAAATTCAAATTGAAGCATGCAGGCGAAGTGTATGAAGACTACAACCGATGATGCGGCTCGCTATGGCACGCAAGATTCGGACATCTGAATTTCCGAGTCTCAACACGATGGCGGAAAAGAGATGGTGGTCGGATTACCGACAATCGACCACCGGAGCAAGTCTGCGAAGGTCGCTCGGTGGCGAAACAAACTCGTAGTGGTTTTCCACGCAGACGAGTTTGAGCTTTGCAACCACTCGAATGGTTCACGTGGATGCATGCGGACCAATCACACCTCGCATGCGGATGCCGGGAATCAATACTTCATGTTGATCGTGGATGACTATTCAAGAGCCATGTGGGTGTACATGCGAAAGAGCAAAGATGAGGCAAAGACGAACTTTCGAAGTTCGTAACTCTTGTCGCAAAACGGTCGACAAAAAGGTGAAGTCGGTCGGTCGATCGAGGAGGAGAATTCTCGCGAAAGAGTTCGACTCGATTTGTGAAGAGAAGGGTATTGCAAGACTCATCACGGCTCCGTATTCACCTCAACAAAACGGAGTCGTAGAAAGAAGAAACCGGATCGTGGTCGAAGCGCACGAAGTCTGTTGAAGAGCCGATTCTGCCCGAGACTTTGGGCGAAGCGATGCGACATCTTTGTCTATCGCTAAATCGTGCGACCACGCGATCACCGGATGGAGTCACTCCATATGAACAGTGGTCGGAAGAAAACCCAATGTCGAGCATCTAAGGGTCTTGGATGCTTAGCCCATGTGAAGCCATCCACTTATCTCAAGAAGCTAGACGACCGGAGCGATTTGATGATTTATCTTGGCTCGGAACCGGCACCAAGGCGTACAAGTGCTATGATCCGGTCGAAAAGAAGATTCATGTGAGCGAGACGTGGTCTTCAAGAGAACAAACATTGGGAGTGGGAAGAACACGAGGACATTGAGAAAGACATGTCGAAGTGGGTAACCTTCGAAGTCGAAGCAGTCGATGCTGACAATACGGAAGAAGCTACGACCACATCGCAAAGCCAAAATTCGATCAGTGTTGATGATCGTGAAGTCTCACCTAATGAAGAAGAGTCTGATGAAGAAGATTCCAGTGATAGAATACCGAAGATGAGAAGCATAAGTGAGATTTATGCACAAACTGAACCAGTGCAGTCTGAAGAGTTACTGTACACAACAGCTGAAGAACCCGAAAGCTATGAAGAAGCGACGGGAGAGGAACATTGGAGAACTGCTATGCAGGAAGAGCTGAAATCCATTGAAGACAACAACACTTGGGAACTCACCGATTTGCCAAAGGGTCATCGAGCGATTGGTTTAAAGTGGATCTTCAAGGTAAAGAAAGATTCCAAGGGAGAAGTCGTAAAACACAAAGCACGACTTGTGGCGAAAGGGTATGTTCAAAAACAAGGCATCGACTACGAAAAAGTCTTTGCCCCAGTAGCTCGTATGGAGACTATACGACTACTTCTTGCATTGGCAGCAAACGGTGGATGGGAGATTCACCACATGGATGTGAAAACGGCGTTCTTGAACGGAGACATTAAGGAGGAAGTTTATGTCTCTCAACCGCCGGGTTTTCAATCCAAGGAGCAAGCCGAGAAAGTCTTGAAGCTGAACAAAGCTCTCTACGGACTTAAGCAAGCACCACGAGCATGGAATTTGAAGCTTGACAAAAGTCTAACGGCACTCGGGTTCAGAAGAAGCAACTCTGAACATGCGATATACTCAAGGGGAGATGCGAAGAAACGATCGATCGTGGGTGTTTATGTGGGCGACTTGATCATTACTGGATCAAGTTCGAAGAAGATTATGAGTTTTAAAGAAGAGATGAAGAGGTTGTTCAAAATGACTGATTTGGGACTTCTGTGCTACTACCTCGGCATTGAAGTCAATCAAACCGACAACGGCATAACACTTTGTCAGTCGGGATATGCTCAAAAGATTCTGGAGAAGTCGGGTATGGAAGAGTGCAATCCATGTCAAACCCCAATGGAGAATCATCTGAAGTTGAGCAAGACAGGCTCAGGATCACCAGTTGATGCCACGACTTATAGGAGCATTGTCGGAAGTCTACGGTATCTGGTACACACCCGACCAGACATCTCGTTTGCGGTCGGATACGTAAGTCGTTTCATGGAGAAACCAACTCAGGAGCATATGAATGCCGTGAAACACATCCTGAGATACATCAAAGGTACTTTGAATCTCGGGATTCAGTACAAGAGAGGAGGTGGAAAGTCGTTGCAGCTGACGGGCTACAGTGATAGCGACATGGCGGGAGATGTCGACGATCGAAAGAGCACAACAGCATAATGTTTATGCTTGGGGAGAGTCCGATCAGTGGCAATCTCGAAGCAAAAAGTGGTTGCATTATCTTCTTGTGAAGCTGAGTACATCGCAGCGAGCGCGACATCTTGCCGGGAGTCCGGCTCGCTCATTGTTGAGTGAATTGTCGATGAAGAAATTCGAAGGTAACTCTGGGGTTGATAACAAATCGGCTATTTCACCGAGCAAGAATCCGGTTCTACATGATAGAAGCAAACACATAGACACAAGATATCATTATATCAGAGATTGTGTCGAAGAGGGGAAGATCGCTATCAACTATATCGAATCGAAGAACGTAGCGATATATTGACAAAGTCATTTGGGCGGATAAAGTTTTTAGAGATGAAGAAGAAGATTGGCATGATCGAAGTCAAAAACAAGATTAGGGAGAGAATGTTGTAAATAATCTTGTTTTAGAGTCATGTGCAAAATTTGGGTGTAATCGAAGTCGAATTGCAGCCGCAATTCAAAGTCGTAGGTGGAAACCAAGTCGAGGTCGTATTAGAATCAGAGTAGGAGTAGGTGTTGAGAACCCGTGTTGAAGTAGGACAGCCGGGTATAAAAGGAGGCTTAGAGCCATGTATTCAGCACACCAAGCCATTGAGAAAATACCAAAAAGAGGAAATTACACAAAGTATTGTTTTGTTGTGTGATTGTGCAAGACGTGGTCGGAAGGACTCACGATCACCGCAAGCGTGATTGGGAGGAGTTACGACCACAGCAGAGTTCCAGCAGGCGTAGTCGGGAGGCGCTACGACCACGGCAAAGGAACAGTGGTTTTATGACTACGGCTAAAGGAGCGGTCGAAAATTGCTACAGTAATTTTATGACCACATTGAAAAAGCGATCGGAGGAGAATTGAGAGGATCGGAACTGGTCGTAAGCATCCAGGTAAGATCGTACTCAATTCTATCTGGTCGTAAACGACTCTAACCGGTCGTGAAAGGTCCTGGGAGGTCGAAAGACCTTACAACAAGGATATGTTGTCGCACTGGTCTTCGCCGTGCTGGCATACATTGCAATCCATGTAGTGCTGTCGTGCTTCAGCAGGAGATGCCGCCAAGGAAATGGTAACCAGCTGCGGCCTGAGCCTAATCAGTTACAGGAACGGGGAAACGGTGGGCATCAGGCACAGAGAGTTTCAGTATGATTATGCTCTGCAGCTCTGTTCATGTGAGAGTACTTTATGTAGCTGGATGCATTTCTTGCTTTGCATTCCATAAACTAACCAACATCGCAGGAAATTGCTCCTCTAGTCTGTTTATTTCTTCCTGTTTCTAGATTAGTAGTCCGCTTAGCTCTGTCTAGTCTCTGCTCGGCTCTATCCCCCCCTCTTTCAAGATTTGTAGTCTACTTGAGGTATTTGTATCCTAAATCCCTAATGCTAGTACGTTGGAGCATAATGACAAGAAAAAAAGGCAACCTTTCTTCCCTCATGCATTTTCCAACTCACTAAACAGGTGTCAATCTGAATCTAATGGTGTGGTAGGTTAGGTTATAACACTGCAACACGCATTGTTCTACAGTTACCTCATTCTAAGAGCAGTCTCTCATTGTTAACACTTGAAAGGATGGCTTGCACAAATATCCAAGACAGTTTACTAAGGAAGGAAATAAACATCTGACCCATCTGAACTCAGTTGACCTGACCTACTTCAGGTCAACTGAGTTCAATTTGTTACATGTGCCTGTCCTGCCTTTGTCCTTGTACTATTTTTTTCAACCGGGTTCGATATCTTATTTGAGCAGCACTAAGATCTGAACAAATAGTTCACTTCTATATCCTGATAAATCCGAGTTGCATTATTGCATTATAGAATTTGATGTACTAATGGAACAAAACTGGCTCATTTCATTATTACGGCAACAGGAATTCCCACCAAACACAACTTGCATTATTGTGTAATCCAGTTCTCCAATTTGTCCCTTGCCATGACAAGTGATGAGGACCATCGACCACTTTAGTTTGTTGGACTTGTCCATTTGCAAGTATTTAAAAATGACTTCAGCCTTTGCATGTCACAATAAAAAAACATGTTCAAGCAAAATCAAGATAGACAGAATGACATGAGATAATTTGAAACCAGACACGTACCGGGCATTGTAGCATGTACCTCAGGCATTCTACCAGAACACTGCAAGGTGGTCTGAAGCCATGGGGATTGCGATTCGTGCCCACAGGATGACTGATCTCTTGCACCGACTCCATAAAGCATCAACCATGCAGCCTTCAAGAGGCATTTCACCAAACACCAACTGTGCACTCCTTCTGGGGCATTTCCTCGACCACCATCCAATCAATCCCTTACAGGCATTACATGCCAGCCTGTGCCGAGCCTTGAACCAACAGCCTCCTGCATAACATATTTCATGCATCAGCATCATGACATGTTGCACTGACCTCAGAAAATGCAATTACATCATTACTGAAAGAACGATCTAAGTCATCTTATGTAAACATTGTAAAACTACAGTAGTTGGCGCGAATGATTGAAGCTAAGTCAGAGAGAAGAAAACAAACGTGCCTACATTTCTAACTGCACCTTGGGTGTAGGTGACGCTTATATATTGGGTACAGCTAATGCAAGGTATTGGCACAAGCATTTCCCAGAGCTCAACGGAGTTAAGTCTCAGAAAAGGGATATAAAATAGGTAAGTCTTCTTGGGTCACATAAACTAAGCAATTTGGAGTTCACACGACCGCACTCTGCATTTGGCCTGACGAGGCTATTAACTAATACCCATCAGTTCTGCAACACTTGGATTCATATTTTAAAGCGTTTCTACACATGTTCAGATAAAATCTTATAGGATGAGACGAGTATTACGACTTAACGTATATGCAAAATAAAGAAGTTACCGAAATGCGAGCTAACTGCACCATGAACAATTGAAGCCTGGCGTGTCAATACTAAGTCCTCAGCTGACCAATACTGCTGAATAGGATCCATGTGCGCACAACTGAAAACATCATTGACGCCTGTTAAGTTATACAAGCTGGGGGAAGTAACAGGAATAAACATTTTAACAACATGACTTGATGGGAGTCATGATGTAGGACCGAGTAGGTGACTAGAGTAGGGTGAAAAAGAGCCAACACAATTAAACACTTTTCCAAATCTTTTCCAAATGAGAAAGTAAAACTCCTCACTACGATAGCTATAAAAAGCTACGAAGATCAGAGACCAAACGCCTATAAAGAAAAAAATCCAAAAAACCGAGCAAAATGAGTCTCCATAGGTTCTGGCGGTCTGACCTCTAATTAGAGGGCGATCTGACCGCTACTTGATTGGCGGTTTTACCTCTCGATAGTCTAATATCTAGTTGATTAGTGGTTTGACCTCTCTCTAAGAACAGAAAAGATTTTCAACACGATTTCAAACCCAAAAAATAGTGTAACTTTTGATCAACTCCAAATGACTTAAAACTTAACCCAAGACTAGATCATGATCTTAAGAACTTATCTCTTGAAAGAACTTACCTTGGGCTCTTGAAGCACTGTTGCACCAAAATCGAGCTAAAACCATAAATTAATCCAACTCTCAAACTAAGACTCCAAATCACTTGAAGTTTCATATGTACCTTCTCTAGCATATCAGGAATTTATTTCAATTAACGATCAATAAAATCATTATCAAAGTTCTGACATGTTTCCATTTAAAGCAAGGTTGCACCAAAACCGGACAAAAGAGAGAACCCACGACCTACTATTACTCATGAGTCCTTGATGATCTAAAAGACCTTGGATGTATTCTTACATGTCATAGCAAGTTAGATCATAGCACGAATTCAAGGAAAAACGTCCACAAGATTAAAATCCCAAAATCACCTATTCTTTCATCAATACCGAGCAAACTCAAGAACTTGTAGAGAACAAGTGTCTAGATGGATGAGATCTGGTCTCCAAGTGATATCATCATCACACATGCATCCTTGACATAAAGTAAGATCAGGAGGGCAAGGAGAAACACCAAAAAAAGACAAATGAAGATTTCATTACTTGAGCACAAGTGGGAAAGATTTGGATGAATTTTGATATCTATTGATACTTAGAGATATATGATTTTAGTCACTCCCTAGCCACACACAAGATCTAGGAAAGACAAAATGCTCAACCACAAGAGTCTCTCGCATCTCACAAAGGTTCTCTCCAAGAACCCTAACTCTCCTCAAGGCTAGACCTAAATTCTCGCAAAACTCCACCATAACCACCTCACTCCCTCCTTATAAACGGAGGCTCACAAGGGAAACCCTAACCAGCACCTCTAATTAGGTTGCTTCCACTCTTATATGTGCTAACCCGTTAACCCAATATCACACCAGGTTTTACACTTACACATACACGCTTCTCAAAGCGCACACAACCATTAACCCATTAGTTAATTAACACTTCATCCACTTAACATTTTCAGCACATCCTAACCAAAACCACTTAGGCCACCACCGTGATTTCGCATACTGCCACTTTTTTGGTATTAGAAAATTTACCAAATATCCCTCTACCGTCTTCCATGAAACTTCCCGATTCCTTTGCCTTAAAGTAACCCTATGCTTCACCTTCACCATGACCGCACTTAGCTTCATTCACCATTCAAGACCTCAGCTCCTTCCTGAGCTCAGTCCTGGTCTACCTTGTTGCTGCCCATTATGACCACCACTAGTGGCTTCTGTTCCGATTCCTTGTCTTCCCGGCTTATTACCACCTCGCTAACCTCAGTCATCTTTGGCTTCACTTTGATCGCTCTGCACGTCAGCTCCCTAGCCTAGTCTTGATCCCCACTGCCTCACCATGACCTAGTTTTAGAGTCCTACAACCAACACAGCAAGTAAACCATCACGTAATACCACACAATACACAAAATCATCAATTAACACAATTGGTGAGCCACGAACACTTACCTTCATACCAAAGCATCTTTGTGTACTTTGACACGTAGACCATAGTGCCCAATAACTAGCCATCACGCATTCACACATTTGATCTCTCTTGAACCATCTCTACATGGTTCGATCTTGTTACTTGGTGCACTACATGCACCAACTCACCTCTCTACGATCCCTTATCTTCTTTGTGCTCCTGCTTGAGCCACGTAGCCACACCTGCATTTATATTACCGTTCCACACCTCAGCACCCCCACCTAGTCCCTGTCCATTACCGTTGATCATTATGTCCTCTAAGCTACATGCACATATGAAGACCAAGCAACTATGATGAGCACAAATTCCATGCACTTGGCTCACGTTAGTTAAAGCAATGCATCATGCAATATGAATGAACCAAAGCAATGGCACTCATGTCGTGCACATACTCAACAAACTCTCTCTTAAACCCTGCCTGACAGCACTGGTCAGACTGTCAACACCCAGCGGGTTAGACTGTCCCATTCCACCTAAGGAATAGGACACTAGTCTGACTGTACCCCATGTGCTGGTTAGACCACTCCGGTTAGACCACTCCTGGTTCAATTCAAAGATATCTCAAGTTTGTGTAAATTGTAGATATGAACAATAATGGAGACAAGAATGATACAAAGGAGAAGACTGGGTGAAGGCAATGCCCAAACAAAAGGTACATAAAGAGTGGGGACTGGGAAGTGCTCAGCTCTCTAGAATCCACAGCAATAACCATGTTATGTATTATATTGTACCACATATGTTCAAGAAGTTGGGTGCAAGTTGCAAACATGTAAATTACTAATAAGTTGGATGGGGTCGATGATGAGAACACAAGTAGACTGGATTGGTATCCCCATTAACAAAATAATCATAGGACCACTTTGGAATTAGACTCATGTTAGTGTACAGAGATACCCAGTAAAAGGAAGAGGTATCAAAAGTAATAGTGGCACACATGCATGGTACAACTTAAATAGACACTAGTTGAGTGCCTGTGCATTGCAACGAAAACATCAGTGTTATATCAAATATTGTGCATGTTACATGTGCTCATCATGTTATATCAAAGATAGCATATAAACATTACAAAGTTACCGGTCAAATTGAATTAATGAATGCCACAATTATTACCGGTTCCTCAACAAACCAATTGAACAACGCAAACCCTAAATACATTTGGGGTGTACGGCAAGAAATATAAGAAGACCTATCATGTTACAAGTTCTATTTATTCTTTAAGGCAAAAGTACTGTTCATCTTCTCCGAAACATCTAGATAGCAGACCAAGCAAGCAGCGGATTCTCTCTCCTAAAGCCAATTTTCAAACTAAGCCTCATCTCCACCTCATGCAAAAATGAAAAATGCTCCAAATATGCAAGCAATCAATTCATGTCTATTTTCGAGCCATTTATTCATCCATTTATCAATTTTTAAGCTTTTAAACTCGGAAACCGACATTGAATCATTTCGGTCGTTTCAATCCTTTTCAATCTGTTTCTCTTGATTTTGCCTTGTAAATAAGTGTTGCACTTCACATTCTAACCCTTTGCAAGCCTTTAGCCATCCCCTCTCACCATGCAAATCACCAGTGAAGCCTCAAGCCAAACCATGCGTCGACCTCCTCCCTCCACTGCGCCATCTCTCTAGTGAGTTTTCTTTGAAACCATTCACGTCATATCGTGTTCCAATACGCAATCAACTATTTTACAAATTTAATTTAATTTTGGGGCAGCCAATCTCCCGGAATCGAATTTTCCCAAAGTTGTCCGAAATTGCTTCCCGACGTTGCTTCATCGTCTCTGGTGAACTTTAGACCATGCCATCTCCTCTCTTCGATTTGTCTCATCGCTAGAAACCCTCCATAAATTTTTGCTTTCGAAACCTAGCCATGGCTACCTAGGGCGCTTTGCGTTCCAATCTATCCAGTGATGTTTTTTCAATCATTTCATGTCAAAACGTGTTCTACCCTCCAAATAGAATTGGATTTCCTTCACCGAGCATTAAGATATCAAAATTTTCTTTTTTCCTATCGTCGTCGTTCAATCATCGATTGTGTTGTCTCCAGTGAGTTTCTGGCTAAGTTGGCAATTTTTCTAGCTTCACCATGCCGCGTTCTAGCCCGTGCTAACCTTGCTTCTTCGCGTTCCATGCCTGGTTACGGTCCCTCTCTCCAACTCATGTCGTTGTTGCCGCCCACGCTGTCACCACACTTCGTTTAACATGCCATCACTTTCTATGTGTTCCTTGGGTTCTTAGCAACCTATTTTACTGGTTGGCTCCACCTCCCGTGTCTCCTATCGTCGGCGCCAAGCCCCCTACTTTCTTTCCTTTTGTCTCAGCAAAGGAATGTTCCAAAGGAATATTCCCTTATTTTTCTTTTTCAACATTTTCTCATCTAGCAATCTTCCAAAAGGTTGTTCTCCATCGTCCAAACTCTGAATCCAATTATTCAAGTTTCTAAATTTATCTCAAATCCTAATATTTCTTATTGTATAGATATTATATTTTTTGGATTTTATTTGTATTTATTTATTAGTGTTTCTCGTTTGCGCGTAGAATCCGTCGCAATTGAAGAAATTCTCGATTCGCATCAAGAAGGTCCCGTCAATGTCCAAAAAGGCAAGTCTCCTTCCATCATTTTGTACCTATGTTTACCAAAATTATTTTAATATTTCAAATTTAATTGCACTGCTATATTACATAAAATGTTAACTTTGGTCTTAAGGATATTAGTTAATCCGATAATTGTTATACCCTCATTGGACGTTCACAAACATGTACCTTTGTCACCCTAGGAAATTCTTGTCTTAGTATTGAGATTATAATACTATTTGATAAATTTAGAATGGTAGAATTGTTTAGACAACTTATCAATCATTATAACCCTTAGGGTGAAAATTATTATTATATGCTTTAATCATTTTATTCAAATAACTTTGTGGCAATAGGCATTGCCAATATTTTTAAAATAAAAATAAAATGGTGGAAATGGTTTTAGATTGGGCAGATGGTAAGTTTGGGATGGTGTGGAAGGAGCACGAGATCTTGTATTGTGAATGTATCATCCTAGTCAATTAAGGATCAACGCTTGTAATTATCCAAACTAAGTACTACCGTACAATCACAAGTCTAAATGGGTACGACCTGGCCAACTAATTTGCATCCTTCCAATGTGGGTTGCGCCATTTGGTGGCACACAGTCAGTTGAGATAGATATAAGCCTTTGAAGAGATGGCGCAAGAGGGGGCTTCCGGAGTAGGCAAATATAACCCTGCGGCGATGGAAAACTTCGTAAGTGTAGCCTCGTTGGGGAGATGTGTTGTAAAGGCCTTGTGATGATCACTTAGTCGCACACCAAAGGAAGCGTGTAATGGTCGACGACATAAGTTGATTATTTCTTATGGATAAAGTTGTACAACCTCTACAGTGTGTAAAACTATTCGAATAGCTGTACCCACAGTCAAGGGTGGGCAATGTGTGCTTTCATATGATAGATCTTGAGTCTTGGCTTCCAAGTAAAATCTTTTGGGAAGTCAGGAGTGGTTAGAACTTTCGAGTGTGTGTCTTGGTGGATAGAGCCAATGCGGGTGGATTGAACCCATATTCTTGAACCTTAACAGATAGAGCCTTATTACTAGTGTTGGTGGCTAGAACCTTAACTAGAAATTATCTAGTCCACTTACTGTAATTACTTTATTAAATTGATGCTTTCAAAAATACATAATGGTAATTAAAATAAAATGCTACTTTGTGCAAAAAAAAACCATATTATCCTTCCTTTGTTAAGCCCTACATATACTACATTTTCCCAAGACTTGAGGAGTACTATATGTACTCACATGCTATACTCAAAACAAATATAAGAGGATTTTGAAGATCAAGGAGATTATGACTACTTCGCTTGTGGATTCGACGAAGGGTTCATAGAGTACTAGGTTGTGCTTCTCCTGTCAATTGCCTATGGCGTATTGATGGGCCATCATCAGAGTTTTTTTTGCTTCCACTGTATTTTGTAAGTTTGAGAGATCTTGTAACTTCAATTATAACCAGTGGCCATAAGGCTGGTACTCTCTATTATTGTAATAAATTGTTGTTGGTTATATAATCATCATTGTTTAACAGTATGCACTAGATTTGATCTGGTACTAGTGCAGTAGTACACAAAGGGTTCAGATTCAGAAATCCAGTCCTAACAGAGGTGGTATCAGAGCCATGTTGACTATAGGTGTGGCCTAGTTAGAATGATCGTTATTAGAACAGCTTCAAAATTTTATTTTATAAAGCAAACAATTTAATAATGTGCTATCCTTATTTATTCTTGTCCTTCTATCCTTAACTTTGTCATATTATTTTTGCTCATCTAGCTGCTCATTCACCTTTTTGGAATGATAATTGGATCCTCTTTTCTTTGTAATTTCTATAGATAGATTAGTGAGGATGAGTCTGAGAAGGATCTAGAGGAGCACATCATCATGGAGTTTGAGGAGTAGTTTTTCAGTTTGTAGTATCCAAATAAAGTTGTATGTGTATGTCCCTAGAACATTTTATATCACTAGTTGTGCACTAGGTGGAGTGTACCAAGCCTTTATGCACTTATGGTACAGCCATCTTCAGAACTATTTTATTTTTCAAGCTAATTTTTTCCTAGTTGGTGTTTGTTTCTCTCTTGAGTGTTTGGTTGGGATGTTGTTTAGTTGTTCCCCGATTTCTTATCTGCGCTTTTCCCTCTTACCTTTTGTTAACCCCAGTTGCCACTTTTGATGGTAAACACAAGGAGCAACACCGGCAACAAAAGTGGAACCAATGCCTAGCCATGGAAAAATGCTCCAATTCCATCACCACCTCCAGCTCAAGCCCCTAACTTGGAGCAGATGATGGCTATGCAAGTGCAACTTCTTCAAGCTCTTGCTCATATCCAAGTCAACCAAGTTTAGTAGTGAGAGACCATGTGGAGGTCATCCCATGTGTGTGATGAGTAATTGACATCAGTTTAGGAAAGTCGAGTTTGATTTGGTTGTTCGGACCTTGATGATGCGTGGTGCAATCGGGCTCGGTCGGACTTGGTCAAACCTGGTCAAAGTGGTTAGGATGCATATTATGTTGACTTGTCATGTTTGGGCTATTTCATGCTTAATGTGGTTTCATTAATGCATTTATGCTTACATGTATCGAGCGGTGCTATTTGATGTGTTTCTTGTCCGTGATGGCTGCAGGACGTCGAGGCGGAGTCGTGGCGAGACACGAGGTGATCGGACTAGACGCAGGTGACGTTGAGGTCAGAACGGTCGGGATGTGTCGAAGACGACGGAGACTCGAGGTGGTTGCAAAGCTTGAACGACAAGGAACGCGGAAGCTTCCCGGAAGGTGCAGGAGGGACGAATTGGTAATTTCGCGAGACTGCACAATCAGGAGCGGGTTCCGTTGGATTTCGCGGGCGTAACGGGCTGAAGATCTGTTAGCCAAAGGCTATATAAGGAGGAGGTGCCTCCTTGTGGCTGTATGCACTCCAAGGGTTTCTAGGGTTTGCTTTAGTCAAAATGAGATTTAGAGGGTTGTTTTGGCTTTAGAGCTTTAGTTGTTGAGAGTGGGTGTGGAACACAGTGTGTGTCTCCTTCGTGTCTCCTGTGTGTGTTCTTGAGAAACAGGGAGAGGAGTTCTTGAGTTGGGGTGAGATGGAATGAGTTAAGCCACCATGTAATCATTCCTCTGTTTGTAATCATGTATGGGGACTCCTTTGTGATCCCTGTTGTTATGGGAATGATTGTTTTCAAGAAATCTTTTGAGTTCTTGCTTCTCTAGCTGTTCTTCCCTTCGATACTCCCTCTAGTTGATTTCTGAGCTTTTGTGTTCTTGAGTTGATTCTTGCTAGGAAGGTGCAAAATGGGTTGCTGTGATCTAGGTGATGTTCCAAAGCCATTTGGCTAGTCAATCCTGAGAGCAAACCACGTTTAATTTCAGTTTTTGCATCTCATCCTTCTCTGTTCTTCTTTTTCCCCTTCTAGGGTTTTGGGGTAGTTCTTGTTTCCCCTCATAAGTTTTCCTGATATTTGAGCCTTAGTGTCCTAAGTTCATTGCTAATGTTCTTTCAAAAGCTCAGGATCAAAGGACTTGGGATTATTGAGAAATTTGGACTTTGGCTCTCTCTCTGTAGAAGTTCTGTTTTTGGACTTTCTAGGGTTTGAGGTGATTCTTGATTTATCTTGAGAGAATGTGCCCAAATTTGAGTTTTAGAGTCACAAGGCTATTCCCTAGCTAATCTCTGAGTTTCATGGACAAAGGACTAGAGATAAGGTGGGAATTTGTGTTTTTGTGTAGCACTCTGTATCTTTCAGTTTTTGTCCCAATTTCTCTTTTCTTGGCTGTGAGTTGGCTTCTCTTAGTTCTTTGTGCTCCCATTGTTATTTAAGAGGTTTTCTCACAGTTCTGGACTAAAATCTCTAGAGAGAAATCACCAATTTTATTGCAGTTTAAAGTTCTTGATTTTAGTCCAAAAAGCGCTCTTGTTTCTCTGAAAACCGTGGGGCGGTCTGACCGGAGGGACGAAAGCGGTCAGACCGGCCGAACCACACCGGTCAGACCGGCAGCCAATGGGCGGTCTGACCGGCGGCTTGGGAGCGGTCAGACCGGCCCAATAGCTGCGGTTGACCGGCCTCCCCCTGGCAGTCTGCGTTGCCTGCTGTTTTTGGTGAAGTTGTGGGTTTTTGGTTTCCCTTTTTGTTGTGTCCTTTCTTCCGAGTGTTCAAGTTTCCAGAGAGTATATTTTAACCCCTTCATAGCTCTTCATAGCTATTGGAGAGGCGATTATTTAAGTAGAGACTTTTTGGGGCAAATTTTTTAGGTCGACATTCATCCCCCCTCTGTCGCCATTTCGGTCCAACAAGTAGACACCTATCCAAGCACTGTAGTCTAAGTTTGGGGAGTTCATGAGGATCAGACTGCCTACCTTTGCCAGTTCAGTTGACCCTTTAAAAGCTGATGATTGGCTTAAGGATGTGGAAAGAAAACTGATCTTAGCCCAGTGCAACGACCAAGAGAAAGTTCTGTATGCCACACATCAACTGAAGCGAACTGCTTCTAGTTGGTGGGAGAACTATTATGCTACCCATCAGGATGTTTAGAATTTGTTGAAGCCTTCCACACCGCACACATTCCTGTGGGAGTGATGAAGATGAAAAAAAGAGAATATCATAAGCTACAACAAGGCAATCTCAGTGTGTCTAAGTATCTTAACCAATTTACATAGCTGTCAAGGTATGCCCCAGAGGATGTTGCAACAAATAAAGCTAAGAATTGGAGATTCATGGAAGGACTGGACCCCAACCTCAAGGTGCAGTTGGTGTCAAACGATTACCCAATGTTCCAACACATGATTAACAAAGCCCTTGTTCAAGAAGATGCTCAGCATCAACTTTAGGAATCTCGCAAGAGAAAGATGGTTTTTTAGATGTAGTATAATACAAGCAATCCTAGACCTCGAAGGAGTCCACCCGAGTTCAACAAACTCCAACAACAATAGATGCACCAAGAACTACAATTTAGCGCCCCATTTAATGATGTAAGAACCCTATATCTATACCGGAGTCCAACCTCAGACAAGCAACACATCAGCAATAGGAGTGCAATGTTTTTGGTGTCATGAGATGGGTCATTATGCTAGCAATTGTCCACAAAAGCATCAAACTATCACTCCAATTCCTTTCAACTTGAGGACTACGCCAGTGCGAGCTTCAGCTACAGGACAAGGACAGGGAGTATCTCAGACCCTAGGAAAAACTCCGAGGACACCGTGAAAGGTGCTCCGGAGGCAGCAACCATGCTTGGTAAGCTTCTTATTAATCCGGTACCTACCTAAGCTTAATTTGGTTTAGAGTTAGAAGCATCTTTGGAGCATGAGGAGGATCTAAAAGCCGAGTTTTCCTCTCCTTTCTTTTTCCTAATCCATCCAAATCTCGGAGACGAGATTCTTCCTAAGGGGGTAGATTTGTAACATCCAAAAATTGCCTTCTTTAAAAATTAATTATTTTAAACTATTTGGATTTTATGTGCTTTTCTAGAAGAAAATATAAAAAAACATCCAAAATTTACCTTCTTTAAAAATTAATTATTTTAAAGTATTTGGATTTTATGTGCTTTTCTAGAAGAAAATCTCAAAAACAAATTCCATCTTTTGAAAATTCAGATTCAAATATAAAAATTAAACTTCCTAACGATCACCTATCTAGGGCTGCTCCTAGGTGAACACGCTTAACATCCACGTTCCCAAGCAATCAGCCAGCAGTATCCCTTTCTCTTTCCTTGGTTGGTCCCTACCTTAATTCTATTTATTCTTTAAGGCTCATGTATTGTTCATCTTCTCCAAAACATCTAGATAACAGACCAAGCAAGCAGCGATTTCTCTCTTTCTAAGCCTATTTTCAAATCAAGCCTCATGTCCACCTCATGCAAAAAAAAAGAAAAATATACCAAATAATGCAAGCAATCAATTCATATCTGTTTATTAGCCATTTATTCATCCATTTTTCAGTTTTCCCAGAAACCGACATCTATTCATTTTGGTCGTTTCAATCCGTTTCGCTTGATTTTGCCCTATAAATAAGTGTTGCACCTCACATCCCCTCTCACCACGCAAATCACCAATGAAGCCTCAAGCCAAACCGTGCATTGGCCTCCTCCCTTCACCGCACCATCTCTCTTTGGTGAGTTTTCTTCAAAATCGTTCATGTCATATTGTGTTTTGATACCCAAGCAACTCTTTCACCAATTTAATTTGATTTTAGTGCATCCAATCTCCTAGAATCGAGTTTTTCCCAAAGTTACCCAAAATTGGTTCCCGATGTCGATTCACCATCTCCGGTGAGCTTTAGTCTATGCCATCTCCTCTTTTAGATTTGTCTTGTCACGTTCTACGTGATACTTCCCACCTTTTCCCCAGAAACCCTCCACAAATTTTCACTTCTGAAACCTAGCCATGGCCGCCTAGGGCTCTTTTCGTTCACATCTATCTGGTGGTGTTTTCTTCAATCCTTTCGCATCAAAACTTGTTCTACCCTCCCAGGTAGCTACCCTCCAAATAGATTTAGATTTCCTTCATTGAGCACCATGAATCAAGTTTTTTTCTTTTTCCCTACCATCGTTCATTCGTCGATTGTGTTGTCTCTGATGAGTTTCTGGCTAAGCTGGCAATTTTTCTAGCTTCACTATGCCACGTTCTAGCCTATGCTCACCTTGCTTCTCCGTGTTCCATGCCTGGTTATGGTCCTTCTCTCCAACCTATGTCGTTGTTGCCACCCATGCCATCACCATGCTCTGTTTAACGTGCCATCACTCCCTATGTGTTCCTCGGGTTCCTAGCAACTCATTTTACTGGTTAGCTCTACCTCCCGTGCCTCCTATCACCGGCACCAACCCCGCCCTTTTGCCCTGCTCTCTATCCCTTTGTCACAACTAAGGAATATTCCCTCATTTTTCTTTTTTAGTATTTTCTCATACGGCAATCTTCCAAAAGCTTGTTCTCCGTCGTTTGTACTCTGAATCCAATTATTCAAGTTTCTAAATTTAGCAAAAATCCTAATATTTCTTCCAGTATAAATATTATATTTTTGGGATTTATTTATTAGTGTTTCTTGTTTGCGCGTAGAATCCGTCGTAGTCGAAGAAATTCTCGACACATCAAGAAGGTTCAGTCAATGTGTCGAGACTCAAATCTACATATCCGGACTTTCCTGTGTATTTTGCACTAGTCCAGGATCACGCTAGTGCACATAATGTTAACATAGATGAAATATCGACCATATCATGATTTACTACGAAAAGACTCAAATATTATTAATAATTATCAAAGTTGCAACCTTATAGCCAAGCTTACAGATAATAGCCCGAATGGCTTAAGAAACTTGCAGTGAAAAAATAAAAATAAGCGTAGTAGCCATTCGACACGTCCACAAGCAATCGACTGGGGAGTGAAGTCCAAATCCACGTTGTCATCGAAGTATTCTCCTTCTGGTACCTCCTGCTGATATGATTCTTCTCCTTCAACTGAGCAAATATGGATATAGCTGTGAGTACATAGAGTACTTAGCAAGTCGTTTGTAACAAAGATGCAATATAGTATGCAAAGCTTACCAAAGGATGGCTGAAAGGTTATTTTACGTAAAGCAACAAGTTAAAGTAAATACAATAAATAGATTGAAAGAAAACTTTGAAAATGATTAATAAGTAAATAATCAAAGAAATTGAGAGTAACCACAAGTGAACTAACTATTCACTCCAATGAACCACCCATGAACTACCATTCACGTAATGAACCACTAGTGAATCAACCATTCACTTCCCAACTTGATTGAAACACGATTTTTTATAAAAACCTACCCCTCGTGTGAAATCACCGAGCATTGTCCATAACCAGGGACACGGCTATTTGAATAGTTTTACACTCTGCAGAGATTGCACAACTTTACCCACAAGACATGATATTCTCATATTGCCACACGATTAACACACTTCCTTTGGTGTGCGGCAGAGAAATCATGATAAGACCTTTACAATGAGCATCACACCCCCCTTGCGCCTCATGGAAATTAGCTATCATGTTCATCACAATGGCAGAATCAAAATTAAAATATCACAAATTTGTCAGCCAGCTCTATCCCATACTAGACATATGATTGTATGGTAAGGCTTAGATCAATGTCGCGCAAAGTTAAGTCCTTAAACATTACTCAGACGAGACTTCCACATCCCTTGAAGTGAATCCACACTTTCCCCTTTACTGCACGATCACTTTCCCAAGTGAAAACTAATTTTGTATAACCAACACCAATGACACCTCCCATGTCATGGTACTCAAATTTTATAACTGTGGCTACAACCATGATTCAATATCTCATTTCGTCAAAATTAATTATTTGCTTACATGTGATGATAAACCCAACGTTAATATAAGCATGACTAAGCAATGTAAGTATACAACCCATGTGACAACTAATATTGCATCACTAGATAATTACTCATCCTATGGTAACAATGGAATCATGGCATTTAATTTATCAAGGAGAAATTAATCAATTTGGACAATAGCTACTAGGTAAAAAGGTTTTATAATAAAGTAGTGATGTATGATAATTTAAAACAAAATAATAAATAATAGATTTAAAAACTAGGTTCAACATGATCAAAGAATATAACTTCCCTTGGCCTTGCTCAGTTAATGGCTCTTGATCTTCAAATCTTGCTTCAGCTCCTTCGAATGCGTGATCTAACGAGAGAGAAAAGGAAACGAGGCATAAAATAAATTCAAATGAACTTCAAAAACTTTAAAACTAGAACCAAAAGATAGAGCTCAATTTTATACGAATTTAGGCAAAGAATCAGATCAATCGGAGCTAGGACGGAGAAGAACGGGCTCCTGAAAAATCTAAAAGGCTAAAAATTGAAAAAGGCTACTATGTTGAGAACCCGGTGCACGAAAAGGCTAGTCTACGTTGAACTCGGCTTATAGAACAGTGCACGTGTGACTGGGCGTGATGACGTGCCAGGTGAGGTGGCGGCTGACTCTGCTCAGTTGGTGCATGGGTCTATAGAATAGGGCTCAGCTCGGCTCATGGTGGATCCAGTCCACATGAATCCAAGGAGGCATGGTCGGTGGGCTTGAGCTGGTGTGGGCGGGCGCACGATTTGAGGCGATGGTGGAGAGGCCAAAGGGCAGCAGGGTTTGGCCGGCGGCAACTGAGACAATGGTGCGAGACAGCAAGGTGGGATGGGTCGGCGGCTCACCGACGGTGGTGGAATGGCGAGAGAAAGGTGGTGAACGAAGGCAAAGCTTGACAGCTGGAGATGAAAATGATAGTGGACACCGACGCTGGAGACGACGGCGGAGAAATGATGAAGGCAAAAGAGCAACGTTGCTTCAAGAGATGCGGAACCCAAGGCGCGGCCGCGGTGGTGGGATTGGGAAAACCCGAGGCGTGACAGGGGCTTTATACCTGGATGCTTTGAAGGCGGGCTCGGGTACGACGGCGAGCTCAACTCGAAGATGGCAGCGGGAGAGACCGGCTCGGGCATGAACGCCGAGGCAGACTCATCTCACACACTGCAACGAGAGAGACCGTGAGGAAGACGAGCAGTGCACAGATCAGCCAATACAAGACATGTGGCCAGGCTTAGAGATCAGGCGGCTGAAGTTAGACGGCACAGAAGAACAGTGCTGCAGCTCCCCGATGCCCGACACATGGCGCCTAGAGGATTGGACAACTGAGGGTTAAGCAGACCAAAGGGGTAAGGTAGGTCAGCCGGAGGGCTTGGGTTGGAAGAATGGGCTTCGGCCCATTTGGCCTTTAGGGATTTTTGGGACTTGTTTATTTTCAAAAATTCAAATAAATTCATTTGAGCTCTAGAAAATAGCAATTAACTCCAGAAAAATCACAGAAAATTTCAGAAAATTTCTTGAAACACAAAGAACTCGAATAAAATACTTACAGTAATTATTATTTATTTTATTCATATTAAATCCTTTTAATTCATAAAAAATTCAATTTAAGCTTTTATTAATTTCAGAAAAATCCAACTAGTGAATTTTATTTTAAAAGCTTCAAAAAGGCTATGAAAATTAGGATGTTACATAATGTCCAAGAAGGCAAGTCTCCTTGGATCATTTTGTACCTATGTTTACCAAACTTATTTTAATATTTCAAATTTAATTACATTGTTATATTACATGAAATGTTATCTTCGGTCTTAAGGATATTAGTTAATCTGATAATTGTTATACCCTCATTTGATGTTAACAACCATGTACTTTTGTCACCCTAAAAAATTCTTGTTTCAGTATTGAGATTATAATACTATTTGATAATTTTAGAATGGTAGAATTACTTAGACAATCTTATCGGTCATTATAACCTTTAGGGTGAAAAATTATTATTATATGCTTTAACCATTTTATTGAAATAACTTTGTGGCAATAGTATTGCCACTATTTTTAAAATAAAATGATGAAAATGGTTTTAGATTTAGGTGGATGGTAAGTTTGGGATGGTGCGGAAGAAGTACGAGATCTTGTATTGTGAATGTACCATCCTAATCAATCAAAGACCGACGCTTGTGATTGTCTAAACTGAGCACTACCGTACAATCACAAGTCTAAATGGGTATAACTTGCCAACTAATTTGCATCGTCCCAGTATGGGTTGCACCATTCAGTGGCAAATGTTCAGTTGAGCTAGAGATAAGCCTTTGATGTGATAGCATACGAGGGGGCTTTCGGAGCGAGCAGATATAACCCTACGGCGGTCGAAACCTTAGCCGGTGTAGCCTCGTTGGGGAGATGCATTGTAAAGCCCTTATGATGATCATTTAGACAAATGCCAAAGGAAGCGTGTAATGGCCGGCAACATAAGTTGATTATCTCTTGTGGATAAAGTTGTACAATATATGCAGAGTGTAAAACTATTTGAATAACTGTACCTATGATTAAGGGCGGGCAATGTGCGCTTTCATATAGTAGATCTTGGGTTTTGGTTTTAAAGTAAAATCTTTTAGGAACTCGGAAGTGATTATAATTCTCGGGTGTGTGTCCTAGCGGATAGAGCTAATGTGGATGGATAGAACCCGTACTTTTGAACCTTGACGGATAGAGCCTTATTACTAGTGTTGGTGGCTCGAATCTTCACTAGAAATTATTTAATTTCACTTATTGCAATTACTTTGTTAAATTAATGCTTGCGAAAATATATAATGGTAATTGAAATAAAATATTGTTCTGTGCAACAAAACCATATTATACTTCCTTTGTTAAGCCCTATATATATTGTATTTTTTTCTAAAACTTACGAAGTACTCAACACATCTCAGAGGATTATAAGGATCAAGAAAAAGATTATGACTACTTCGCATGTGGTACAAATGCAAGGCAGTTGTTACTTGGCATGCAGCAAGCAATTCCCATCATGCTTGGATGAAACGGAATCATATCTTAAGGTGCTTTTACACTTGTTCAGATAAAAATATTATAGAATGAACGAGCCTTCCAGCCCAAAGTATATCAGGGAAAAAAGGAGTAAGTGACACACGAGTAAGACGAAACTTGAGGAATTGAAACCTGGCGTGCTAACAGTGGTTACTTGAAGGAGACAGCCGAGTAGGAATGACGCATAAAGGACATAAAAGGCCATTGATGCCTGCTAATTTGCAACACAAGCTGGGGAAAGAGAAGGGAATAAAGTCTAAAATAAGATGACTTGATGAAGTAATGCCATCATGCCATGATTGGCAGATACGCAGGCACAAGATGGCCAAATCATGCCATGCCACCGCACAATGATGCCGTGTGCGCCCGCGCAGCACGATAAATACAGCTCAAACCGAGCGCAGCTCCACATCGCCTCTTTGTGTTCCAACGCCAGTAGTTGAGCAAATGGCGTCCGACAACCAAGTAGCACCCCGCAATCAAATCGAGGATAACAACCAAACGGCGCCTGCGCATAACACAGAAGTAGCACCCAGCAATGAAACGGCGGCCGGCAAGTCTGGGAGCAAGAAGCCTTCAACAGAGTCCCAGCTGAAGAAGTACCTGCTGCTGCTGGCCACTCTGGTGGCGACGGTGACGTACGTCGCGGGGCTCAACCTGCCGGGGGGAGTCTGGCAGGACACGCAGCACGACCACCCTGCGGGCGATCCGATCCTGCCGGACGCCCACCACCGCCGGTACCTCGCCTTCTACTACTGCAACGCGACCTCATTCGCCGCTTCGCTTGTGGTCTGCCTCCTCCTCCTCGTCCCGCACAAGGACACCACTGGCTGGGCAGTCGTGCTGGAGGTGGTCATGGCGCTTGATTTACTGGGCCTCATGGGGGCCTACGCTGCTGGGAGCTGCCGGGATGCATTCACGACCATCTGCTCCTCGGTGCTACTGTGTGTCGTCTTCGTCTACATTGTGCCTGCTGTCGTCTCCAAGTTACAGAAACAAGACGGGAATCCGGATAAGCAAGATCGCGAGGAGCTGCATGAGGTCTTCATGCTGCTCGCGACCTTTGCGGTTACCATCACATATGTGGCCGGGCTGAACCCACCGGGTGGCTTCTGGGGCAACAACACCCACACTACCAGACTACAGACCTTTAGTGAGGGTTTCTAATTTTTGTGACGGGCCCGCAAGGAACCCACATAAAAATATATTTGAGTGTCGGGATCACTTAAACCTACAGAAAAATTATAATTTTTGTGACAGTTTTCGGAAAACCTTCAGAAAAATGAAATTACGGTGACGGTTTCAGGAAAAACCTTCAAAAAAATTACGGAGACCTAACTTTTGGTCTCCCGCGGCAATTTCGAAGACGCGGGAATATTTTTTTGCCACGTGTGCCCGTTTATGTTGGAAAATATTGTAAAACCCTAAATTGTGCAGTACTCACACAACCCTCCCTCCCTGTCCGCTCTCCGCACTCCGCACCGCAATCCCTAACCCTAAATCCTTCCCCGCTCGGCCGCTCCCCGGTTCCCCCCACCCCGCCTCCGCCCCTCCTCTCCTCCCACCCGCCGGCCGCCTCCGCCCAGATCCGCCGCTCGAAGCCCCTCCTCGTCTCCCCCCGACACCGGCATCCGCCCCTCCTCTCCTCCCGCCGACCGCCTCGCCCAGATCTGCGCTCGCAGCCCCTCCTCGCCCCGCCCGGCCGCCTCCGCCCCTCCTCTCCTCCCACCCGCCGGCCGCCTCCGCCCAGATCCGCCGCTCGAAGCGCCTCCTCGTCTCCCCCCGACGCCGGCATCCGCCCCTCCTCTCCTCCCACCCGCCGGCCGCCTCCGCCCAGATCCGCCGCTCGAAGCCCCTCCTTGTCTCCCCCCGACGCCGGCATCCGCCCCTCCTCTCCCACCCGCCGACCGCCTCCGCCCAGATCTGCCGCTCGCAGCCCCTCCTCGCCCCCCCGACGCCGGCCGCCTCCGTCCCTCCTCTCCTCCCACTCGTCGACCGCCTCCTCTCCTCAGTAGCTCTATGAGTTAACATTTTTATTTCTTTGTATGGTACTAATTGATTCATTGATGAAATAGTTGTGCTAAATTTCTCTAGTCTGAAATGGATTATGTTTCAGGTCTTTTATGCCCTCTATGTTTGAAGCTGCTGAAAAATGTTCTTGCAATGATAATGATGCTTATGTTAGGGTCTGAAATAGTGTGTTCGTAAATCTTACTATGCTTATGTCAGGTCTTTTATGCCCTCTAGTCTGACCGCCTCCTCTCCTCAGTAGCTTCATTGACATGTCCTTTTTTGTACTGATCTTGGCAGCAGCTTCAAAGTTGTTAAATATCAATACAAAGTGCTGAAGTGACCGTGCAAGAATAATGATTTGTAAAGAAAGCTCGTGACTTGCTGGTTTACTAGCTTCAACAAGTTCTTGGTAAGTTCAAGCATCCCTCTACTATGTTGTTCTCTGCATAGATTCATAAAAATGTTAGTACAAGTATTTTACTCGCGTATTGAATATGATTATGTGCTAAAAGTTAATCTTAACATGTTTTAAACACAGAAAAAAAAATTAATGGCAGACCGAGAGTGGATGTACAGTGGTTGGGGTCAAGGCTCTACACTCTCTAGTGATTGGATTGAACAAACCAATCGTTTTCTAGATCGTGCCTTCTCCATAAGCACTTTAGTTAAATCTGCATCGTTAATGTCCATGTGCTATGTGCATAACTATTTAATGCACAAAAGGAATGTTATTGAGTTGCACTTGTGCGAGTATGGGTTTAAAGAAAATTATACAACATGGACAGCACACGGGGAGACATTTGTTAGGTCTGATGAACCTGCTTCTTTAGGTGTCCATGAGGGGTTTGATGATACTGATCATATGGATGATATGTTGGTTGATCTTGGTGCTATCCAAGCACCAATAGTTGATGAAGAGCCAACACCTTCTAGTAGTGCTTTCTATAAAATGGTCAATAGTGTTGATGAATTGGTCCATGAAAACACTTTACACTCAAGGTTGTCTGCTGTGGCATGACTGCTAGCTTTAAAATCAGAGTACAATATGTCAATAGCCCACTACAATGATACCTTACAATTGATCCATGAATTACTTCCCCCGGGGTCTAAGTTAGAGGAGGACTTCTACCATTCAAAGAAATTATTACAAGGCCTTGGTATGACTTATGTTAAAATTGATGTGTGCTATAATAATTGTATGTTGTACTACAAAGAAAACGAACATAAAGAAAAGTGTGACTTTTGTGACACACCTCGCTATGAGGAAGGGAATAATAAGGTTCCACGCAAAGTCCTGCGGTACCTTCCAATTATAGATAGGTTGCAAAGGTTGTATGCACATGAAGACACCGCAAAGGCAATGCAATCATATAGACAATCCACATCCAATAGGCTTGTACACCCATGTGATGGTGAAGCATGGCAAAAATTTGACATAGACTTTCCAGACTTTGCTAGAGATGTAAGAAATGTGCGATTTGCTCTTGCTACTGATGGTTTTACACCATTTAGTTTGGGTGCTGCTCCTTACTCATGTTGGCCAGTATTCATTTCTCCATTGAACCTACCACCAGGCATGCTCTTGAGACCAGAATATATATTCCTTGCACTTGTTATACCAGGCCCTCAACACCCAGGAAAGAAATTAAGCATTTTGATGCAGCCCTTGGTTGACGAGCTTCTTAAGTTGTGGGAGGGGGTTGAAATATGGGATGCTTCAAGTAAGCAAAATTTTACCATGAGGGCAGCTTTTATGTGGTCAGTCCATGATTGTCCTGCTTACGGTAACTTTGTTGCATGGAGCACCCATGGTACCTTTGCATGTCCAATATGTCTATGTGATACCAAAGCATTCCGCCTTCGTAGTGGTGGGAAAGCA
This sequence comes from Dendrocalamus sinicus, assembly GCA_036346575.1. Lineage (NCBI taxonomy): Eukaryota > Viridiplantae > Streptophyta > Magnoliopsida > Poales > Poaceae > Dendrocalamus > Dendrocalamus sinicus. Next base: position 24,301,061 of record CM070657.1, on the reverse strand, counting down.
TGCTGGTTTGATTGCCATAGGCGTTTCCTTCCTAGGGACCATGAATTTAGAATGCAATCCAATGCTTTTCGAAAAAACACAATAGAATTGGGTGAAGCACCAAGGATTTTAACGGGAGAAGAAGTAAAGGAGAAAATGTACACACTTGTAGGTGACACAAGGAACTATGGCAAAACACACAATTGGACCCATGTGAATTGCTTTTGGCAACTTCCATACTATCATAAATTACTGCTGCCACATAATATTGATGTGATGCATAATGAGAAAAATGTGGCTGAGGCTATATGGAATACATGCTTCGACATACCCGATAAAACTAAAGATAATGTGAAGGCTAGGCAAGATTTAGCTGACATATGCAATCGCCCAGCACTGCATTTAGAGTTGAAGGAGAATGGGAAGTGGCACAAGCCAAGGGCAGCATTTTGCATTGATAAGAATGACAAGCCAATCATACTAAAATGGTTTCAAGAATTGAAGTTCCCTGATGGGTATGCAGCCAACATTAGGCGAGGGGTTAACTTTTTGCAAAGGAAGATATTCGGGCTAAAAAGTCATGACTACCATATCTTTATAGAACGTTTGCTCCCAGTTGCTTTTCGTGGATTTCTTCCAGAAAACATATGGGTCTGTTTGGCAGAGCTTAGTTTTTTCTATAGGCAGCTGTGTGCAAAAGAACTGAGCAAGGATACCATATGTTCCCTTGAAGAGAATGTTGTTGTTCTTCTCTGCAAACTAGAGAAGATATTCCCTCCGGGGTTCTTCAATCTTATGCATCATCTAATTATTCACCTTCCTCGTGAGGCTCGGCTTGGAGGACCTGTCCTAGCTCGCTGGATGTATACCTATGAGAGGTAGAAATATTAATTAAAATAGAATATCTTTTCTCATATAATTATTCTAACTAAATTATTCATTGGACTTTCTAGGTGTATTGGAAAGCTTAGAAAAAAAGTAAAAAAATAAGGCTCGTGTTGAGGGGTCTATTGTTGAAGCTTATCTAGTAGAGGAAAATACAAATTTTCTCTCACTTTATTTCAGTCCTAAAGTGAGATCAACTAGAAATAAGGTTCCTCGATATGATGATGGTTCCTCCAATTTTGAGAGTTCATGCAACCTTCAAATTTTTCAATACCCTGGTCGTTGCTTTAGCCGCCAAGAATACCGTGATTTTACAAGGGAGGAGTACAAGGCTACTTTCTTGTACATATTGACCAATATTACAGAGATGGACACTTTCTTTGAGTATGTCTTTCTAATTAAATTTACCTATTGGTGTCTCTTTTTCTTAGTTTTTACTAATTTACTTACTTCTCCTAGAACATTTGATAAAGAACAATGGAAGAGCAGAATTACACCAACAGAAAAGCAACTTCGTGAATTAAGATTAAATGGCTGGAAATACAGCCGTGTGTCAACAAGTGGGCCTAATTTCTTTGACTGGTTCAAAACACAAGTAATGTTTACAAACACTCCAAACATCTCTCCTTATCATATGAACACTTTCCAACTAATAAATAATATTATTTGTGCAGTGCATGAAGAAATCTAGTATTGATAATGTCTTGCGGCAAATCTTTTATGGCTTTTCTAAAAGAGTAACCTCTTATGGATGCTATGATACCAATGGATATAGATTTCGTTCCGAGAAGTATGAGAGTGCTAGATCAGGAATAACTACATTATTATACTGGTGTTTGTGTGTCTTCCCTTGATGATGATGAGTACTTTGGTGTTATAGAGGACATCATAAAAATTTCTTGGCAAGGCCGCATGAAACTTGAGTTGGTTTTATTCGATTGTCGCTGGTTTGATCCAACACCTTCTGGAGTTAGGCGTACTGCAAATTTGGGTTTGGTAGAGGTTAAGCACACATCTAGGCTTTCAAACTTTGAACCATTTGTCCTAGCAAGTCAAGTTACACAAGTTTATTTTGTACAATATCCATGCAACTCCAGATCATATTTGAAAGATTGGTGGGTTGTATATCATGTTTCTCCACATGGTTATCTTCCGCCTCTTACAAACACCCATGAATCTAACCCTCCTGAGGGGCAGCCACAAGGAGTATCATTCTATCAAGAGGAAGGATTAGAAGGGCATTTTGTTATCGATTTAGGGGATGACCTAGACATTACAAGCTCATTCATGTCAGATGAGATAACAAATCCAAAAGACTTGGATTATCTTGCAAAACAAAACATTGAAGGTGAAGAATCTGAAGGTACAGATAAAGAAGAAGATGAAGAACAAGAAGAAGATCATGGGCTTGAAGCTCCTCATTATGATCCAGAAGAATTCTGATTGGGCTTAAATATATTTTGTGATTTTGTTGTAACCAGAAACCGAATTACCTTTATTATGATAAAAAACATTGTAACACCTGCTGCAATCTCATGCTATTGTCTACCCTTCCTTTTTTATACTGTTATATTATATTTTTGTGTGCCATTTCTTATTTCTGCAGCTCATTATATTAATTCCAGCAAGTTATATCTAAGACAATGTCACTAACTTTTGAATGGCTATATGCAGATCATGAACCTCCGTCACAAGGCTCTCAATTCAAAGAAGGGAGTGGCTGCCCGTTCCTCCAATAGGACAAATGCTGATGGTGCCAACTCTAGGAGCTTGCCTCCTAGAACTAAATCTGCATCAAATTCTGATGGTGCCAACTCTAGGAGCATGCCTCCTAGAACTAAATATGCATCTGATGGTTCCGACTCTCATAGGAGCATGACTCCTACTACTAACTCTGAGAGTGTCCCTGCTAATGGTGCTAACTCTGGGGCTGATGTTGAGATGCAAGGGAATCGCTGTGGTACTGAAAGGGGAAGGGAGCAGCCTAAAAACAGAGGCAGGAAGAAGAGGTCAAGGACCCAACTGAAACTCCCTCCACGAGGTCGAAAGGTGGCCATTCTACCTCAAGGTGATAGGTGAGCACAAAAACATGTTTTACTTAATTCTATTCACCTTATTTTTACACATGATGAAGTGACAAGTTGCTTATTACATGAATGGTTCGAATGGCATATTACTTGTAGGCAATTCAGATATGCAATTTAATCCTAGTGATTACAAGTACAGCACACAGCTTGGAGTTATTCTCAAAAGGGAATACCCAGGCATTGTGCTAGACATGGATGAGCATGGAAGAACTCTTCATACTCGACCTGCTCTCCATTGGGAAGATTACTATCTCAATGAAAATGATGCAGGAGAGACAAATGCAGATCGAGTGAAGGAAGAATTTTGGGTAAATGCATATTGTTTACCCTAATTGTCCCTTTTGTTGCCTATTTAATATCTATTAGTGTCATGCCACATAAATGTGCAGAGTTTATTCTCTACGAGAGAGGAATTGCAGGACGAGGCAGATCGTGTTTTGGAGAATTACGCTGATAAACGAGTAAATGATATTATGTACCAACTTCGTGTGGATGCTGTCAAGGAGTATTTCTGGAAGAAACATGGGGAGGAACTAGATGATGCACTAGCAAGATCATATGAACTTGAAGAACAACAGTACTTGGATGGTTTCGTTGAATGGGTTGGTGAGGAAGCTTGGCCTCTCCTCTGCAGCCATTGGAGTGGTGATGAGTTCCTGCAAAAGAGAAAGAAAGCCCAAGAATCAAGGCTAAAATCTGAGAATGATGCTCGGAACAGAGGAGGATCACGCCCATACACCGAGACACAACAGTGGCTGGTATCTATTTATTAAACAATTACAATTTCTCAAGTCATCATTACTTCCTACTTACTATATTGGTTGAATTTTGTTTCGGTTGGGTTTTTAGGAATATAACTATGGTCCTGAGAAGGCTACGGGAGTTAACACATTTGCGGTCATGAAGTCAGGAGCTAAAAACATTGACAGTTCTGGAAGTAGTGGTTCAGTAAGCTGCCAAAAAGCACAAAAAATCATGGTATATTCTCATTTTGCATATTTGTATTGTGGTTTTTCCATTTCTGTTGGCCTTGTAATTTAGCTGTAATTCATCTACATGGTCTTTTGTGTATAAACTTAAACCGTCTTGTTTTATGATAGGATGATTACAATATAACGATTAGCTCAAATCAACAAAATTTGGCTTACAATGAACTAGACGGAAGGCATTTGTACACCATAGGTGGCGGCCTACCACATGGTTGTGTTCCAATAGGTAATGGAGCAGTGAGGAAGGCGATGTTATATCATTGCTAAAGCAACAAATATTAGGCCATCCAACACTCAGTTAGTCAAGTATCCTACGTGAAAATGCAATGCTTCGTCAATTACATGTTCAATCAAGACAGATCAGGTAACAAATCAAATTGCACATATGTTTTTGCTGATTATTTCACGGTCCATAATTCCATTCTTTTCTTTCCAACTACGGATGCTCTTTGAGAAGATAGGAGAAGAACCACCACTAGATGAAGATTTAATGTCACCTTTGCATGGCGAGTCAGATCATTTAATGTCACCTTTGCATGACTTTTCTATTACATAATATGAGATCTAATGGCTTTTGGGTATGGCGAATGCCAACAAATGCAGCAGATTCACGAGCTTCATGTTGATATTTGTAACATCCGGGCATAACCTCATTATTAGATCTAACTTGATGGTAAGGTAGCAAGGAATGCCACCTTGTTATAGATGACCCTCATTGCTTAAAGCATGCGATAATACAATCTTCATTCTAGCATTAAATTGTGCACATCATTGCTTATTTTGAAATTTTGTCACACCTGTAGTCATGAGTAATACAATCTGATCAGTTGTACAGAGTTACTTTGCATATAAGTTTAACATCTTCATTCTAGCATTAAATTGTGCACATCAGTAATATTTCTAGGAGTTAAGATAGGTACAGATCTTACAACATTCATGAAAAGGAAGATAATCATAGCTAACTGTGCTAAAAGCAATGATATTGGCCATTTTAGTAATCAATTAATAATCCTTGCCTTTGCTTACTTAATTCATATTAATAAGTTGATTATTCCTCTTACTCGTGCTATATGGTTTGTTGTAGCGAACTGGCTCTTCACATGCGGGCTCACAACCAGATCTGGCAAGTTTCGGCAATGGGGATGGTGATGCGAACAACGATCGCGAGGCGAGGGAACATCATGAGGGGAACATCAGTGCGAGGGCAGGGAGCAACAATGGGGCATCCTAGGATGTTGAACTTGCTCACCAAGATGACCTTAGTACTGATCAACTTAACTTTTGGTTGCAACAGCAGTTAGACTAACTTTTGGCTGATGCTACTTGCATATATAGTAAGAAGTATGAACTTACCTTTTGGCTGATGGTAGATGCATGGCTGTGTTAATTTGTGAAATGTCTGAAATTGACTTGCTAAAACATATGGTTGTGCTGCTGGTTGTGACAAGTAGACAATGGTTTAATGCCTTTATGTATGGCTGATTTCTGGAAGTTCTGACCCTTTGTGGATGTGTCACAAGTATGATTCTGGATGTGCTGTCCATTTGTTGATATGGATTATTCTGGATGTGCTATAAACTGCAATGTATATGTATGGTTTTGTTCTGAATTCTGGATGTATAATTTGTGCTTCTGGAAGTTCTGAATTCTGGATGTATAATTTCTGCAATGTATACTGCAGTTTTGCTATCGATTTACTGTGATTATTTTGTGACGGGCCAACTACAGAGAAAGGGGTTCTCGGCATATTTAGACTGGCTGCATTTTTTCTGTTGGTCACCTACACTATTAATTTTCCTGATGGGGATTTGTGACGGTACTAGTTACAGGAATATGAAGATTTGGGCCATGCACGATGCAATTTTTTCTGTCGGTGCATGTCGCGAATAAATTTTCTCTCAGATTTTTCTGATGGGGTTACCGCGCGAAATAAGAACTGAAAACCTGACGTGCCCAAAAATTTTCTGGCGGTAACCGTCGCTGATAGCCGACGCGAATATTTTTTCTGTCGGTTGACACCCAGGCAAATGCAATTTCCCTGTGCTAATTATCCTCTGGGTTCATGCCTGACGGTTCACCGTCAGGAAATATATTCCTGTGGGTTTTCCCCCATTTTTTGTGGGTTTTTCCCCCTCGCGAAAGGTGCGATTCCTGGTAGTGCCAGGATGGCCACCGTGCGAGCGACCCAATTCTGCAGGACCACAACTCTAAACGCTATAGGGCGTTCTTCTTCTGCAACACCACCGCATTTGTCGCGTCCCTCCTCATCATTATGCTGCTCCTGGACAGGAAGATGAGGAGGGAATCCTTGAAGCGGTTTGTTCCGCTCTATGTGTCCATCGTCATTGTGCTCCTCGGCCTCATGGGGGCCTATACTGCTGGGAGCTGCCGGGAGGGTGACAATTCCACCTATGTTGTTTGTCTGGCTGGTGCAATTCTTGCATACATCTTCCTCCAGGTGGCTATTACTGAGAATCGTAGGGCTAATTCAAAACGTCTGCCAAAATGCACTAAACAAGGACAGGCTGCTGGCAGGTATGTAAAACACAACTCCTCCTTTCTAGATTGCAATTGGCTGTGTATACCATCACCACCACCACCTCCTTGTCATCGTCCTCCTTGCAATTGCATTTTAACTCTTATGTATCTGCGTGATTTCATTCACTTAATGAAATTTTTCCCTTGATCTAAAAATGTATCTGCGTGATTACCAGGGGGGGACAACAAGGTGAAGCACTGGACAAGGCTCGCGATTTTGTTATGTTGCTTGCTACTCTTGTCGCGAGCATCACTTACCAAGCTGGACAAGATCCACCGGGCGGCGTCTGGCCAGACGACCGGGATGGGCATAAGGGTGGTGACCCAATACTCCTCACAACCCACCCTACCCGGTACAAGGTGTTCTTCTATAGCAACTCAACGGCCTTTGTGACATCCTTGGTAGTCGTCGTATTGGTCCAGAATAGAAATATTCTTAAGCGCCATACATTGGAAGCAGCCATGATACTGGATTTGTTCGGCCTCATAAGTGCATACGCTGCAGGGAGTTGCAGGGATTTAAGCACCTCCATTGATGTTGTTGCCTTGGCAGGTGTAGTCCTTGTCTATGTCGTGATTCATATCGTCTTCTTCACACTAGACCACAGGGACAACCCCCAAGATGATGATGTGTTGGATAGTAGGCGTGAGGTATTGCTAACTCTTGCGATCTTGGCTGCAACACTCACTTACCAAGCTGGGCTGACCCCGCCAGGCGGCTTCTGGTCAGCGGATGACAAGTTTAGGCACCACGCGGGCTTCCCGGTGCTCCTCGACAACTACCCTCGCCGCTACAAGGCATTCTTCTACTGCAACGCGGCGAGCTTCATGGCATCCATAGCTCTCATTATTCTCCTTGCGAACCCAAACCTATACAGGCCAGGCATACGGTGCTATGCACTCTATGTGTGCATGGTGGCGGGCATATTTGGCCTCATGGGTGCCTACGCTGCTGGCAGCTCCCGACATCTGCGGACCTCCATCTATGTATTAACGTTGGTTGCTGCAGTGTTCGTCTTTGTGACCTTGCAGGTGGTCATTTTCTGGCTCCAGCCAGATCTCAATACATATCTTGGGAAGATTTGCCAAATATTTCGACGAGCAGCCACTCAGACAACAGGAAATGGGTCCTCTGCGCAAGGAGGCAGCAGCACAAGAAATGAGTCCTCCAAATCAGAAGACAGAGACCTGCGCGAGTACTTGATGCTGCTAGGAATCATGGCTGCGAGTGTAACATATCAGACTGGCCTAAAACCACCAGGTGGACTGTGGCAGGATAACAACAACCATTATGCTGGCAACTCAATTCTCCACGACGTCAGCAAACGCCGGTACCTTGCTTTCTTCTATAGCAACTCCACTTCCTTCATGGCTTCCATTGTTGTCATTGTCTTGCTGCTTCCACGGACGCTGGACGGCATCGACTTTCCGCTCTGGCCAATGCATACAGCCATTGTGCTGGACATGGTCGCCCTCCTGGTGGCCTACGCTGCAGGCAGTACCAGGGACCAATGTACATCCATGAGTGTCATCCTTCTGGTCATCCCTGTGACGGCCTACATTGCAGCCTACGCAGCGTTTGTATCGCGCAAGAAGAAGAACGATGCCCCAAAGTAAAGTCCCGTCAGCATGGGGGACAGCTCAAAAGTGAAGAAATGCTGTCTGCTTTTCAATTTTATTCATCTCTGAGCTTGTTTGTGTTTCAAGATATTGAGTTGTTTGTTCATTATGGTGTTCTGCGGATATGTCTATGAATTATTATGAGTTTTGGAATAATTAAGGGAAAGATGATCCTTTCTCTTCGTTGCTTGTAATTGTGCCATAACTATTGACAGAAGATCAAACAACACTGTGGTTTTGAGCTTCTTCATTGATTTGTGCGATACTACTAGGCTCTTTGTTGGCCTTCGGTGGCAATTGCTAGCATTCTGTTCTTTTTCTTTCTTTCCTTCTTTTTTCTTTCCTTTTCAGTATTTCTTAATGGACGAGTGGAGAAGGGTAGAATTTTTTGTACGGATAACCTTTTTTTATTCGGAAACACAGAAATATACCCGCGGGAAAATTTTTTACAAAAATAGCCTCTAGTCACCCAATGGGTGGGCGACTCGAGCCTCTCGCCCACCCGGCAAGCGACAAGAGTTTATGTCGCTTCACGGGAAAGCGACATCATGGAGTCGCTTTCTCACTGGGCGATTTAATGAAGTCGCCCAATGGCTGGGCGACTTGTAATGCAGTCGCCCAGTAGGTAGGCGACTTTATTCAGTCCCCCTGATTTTTGTAGAGTTTTGGCAATTTTGTAGTTTGAAATAGAGAAAAAATCTGGTATAGTTGTAATAAAAGTTTATGTGCCTTTGTATGTTGTAGGTGCACAAAAAATTCAAATTTTTTTAAGAATGATTGACCGTAGAACGATAGATACATAGAGTGGTAAGTGATATTTTGATGTTCTTTGAGAAATAGTTTACTGGAGAGAACCGGTATGACTTGCTATCTGAATCATTGAATGCGAACATGCTAGATAATAAGCTTATGTCAATAGAAATAAACTTCATAATACAGATTGGGAGTAACATGCCGCGTACATTGTTATTACATGCATAACATATAGCATGATATGCGACTAAGAGCTACTCCGACAGTACTATTAGTAATGTGTGGAACCATGTACTTGTAATGTTCAGAACTCCACCACTAGTCCTAACATACCTTAGGGAATATAACTTGCTAGGTCTATTACATTTTGTCTACTGGGTGTAGCGTGGTTGTTTCCCCTTTTTATCGCGCCTTGAAGATGGCTCCGCTGCATCCTTGTTCCGGTCACTCTTGGTCTTGAGAGCTGCCTCACGAGCTTGAAGCTCTTCCTCCTGACGCTTGATGGCTGCTTCACGCAGACTTAACTGCTCCCGCCTCCTTTGCAGGTCATCCTCCTTGCCCTTCAGACGGATTTGGTCCACCCTCACGCGGCGCTCTTGCTCAAGCCGCATCTGTCGTTCCACCTCGCGAGCTTGAGTCATCTTGACAAAGTATTGTCCTTTGTTTTCCACCTCCACTGCCCGGTTTTGTGGCCATGCCGGCGGCACCCGATCCACCCATTCGATGAACTTGCAAGGCTATGTGTGGCGTGGTAGATGTCATGGATCAAGTTGAAAAACGATAACGAAAAATAAATGATTTAGTTGTCGTCGTTACCACGAAGTCGTCATCCAGGTCTGCACACTTGAAGAACCTACGGTCGTAGTTGGCTCGTTGTACTCGATCCGTGCAGACTCCCAACATTGTCCTAAAGCCGCAATGGCACTTCGGGCGCTCATGCCACTCCGGCACTCCAAATGGGTCGGACCTCCAGGAAGACATTGTTGTGTAGTAGTATTGTGATGGCTTGAGGAGGAGATGTAGTATGGAAGACATAGGAGGCCTTTATGTAGGCAGGTTATCTAGTGCAGTGGGCATAGTCCATGGAGAGGAAGACATACGAATCTTTTCGCTTTTTCAGGATCTGGTGCAATAAATGTCCCTATGTAGGCTTTTCAGAGCATGTAGCCTCGTAATAAATTCATAGTTCGTAGCCTTTTCAGAGGTTGGACCTTTTCAGTCGTTTGCAGGAAATAAGTGCTACAACATTGCCTTCTCATAGGCCAGTAATCATAATTTCTGAAACAACAAGCTAAGGTGACATGAAAACTCACTGGAAAGGATACAGGCCTATGACGTGAACACTCACTTTGTAAAGGCTACGACCTCGCCCTATTTTGTTGGTTTACGTAGCGATAGGCCCGGATTATCCTCGAGATTCGGTGTAGCAATAAATGTCCCTATGAAGGCTTTTCGATCGTAGCCTTTATGTAGGCGCTTTAGTGGCATGTGTTGTATCGACCGAGCAAAGCTGCCGTTTTGTCATATCACTGCGTAAAGCTGGCATGTGTTATCATCTCACCGAGTAAAGCTGAGCGCTTTTGTCATGTCTCTAGGCAAAGCAGTCATCTTTTGTCCCGCCGTTCGATATAAATAGCACGGTTGAGGTCCCATGAAGTTGTAGCCAGAAAACCCTGTAAATCGAACAAAGAAGTACCTTCTATTTCATGGTGGAACATACCATGGCGGAAGATGAGGGGCCGATCGGATATGGGTCACGAAGGAAGACCTTCCCTTGGAAAGGAGGAGATGTTCGGTCCACGATGCGCTTGATACCAAGCCGGCGTGCGCAACAGCGTGGCGAAATGCGGACACAATGAGTGCGTGGTCGTGCAGGTCTGGAAGGGCGAGCGATGGCGGGTCTTGTTTCTTCCGATGCCCACGCTCGGGTACAAATTACTAATAGTACATTTTGTTATTGCTTATGGACCCTCCATGTTTCTCGTCCTTTTCGCAGATGGCGAAATGCGACTTCTCTGCTGGATCGACCCTCCTCATGAACGGTATATTGACCGTTATGTGGGTACTTTATGGGACCGAATAATGGACTTGGAGTACTGAATGGAGACTCTTAATGAGGAGAACAATGACCTCCGCCAACAGATGCAACGCGAGAGGGGAAACGAGGAGGTTGTCAACATAGGAAGCTCGTACGATCCGACATGTTGCTGTGCAAACCCAAGTTGCATATGTGCGTGCCACTACCACGATGGCCAGCCCCGTCCGAGGCGTCTACTTCAGCAGTTCTCCATGTGGGTGCCACGAGGCTCATTTGGCATATAAGCAACGATGTGTATGGTTGTACCGTAGTATGTACGAGGGTCGATCGAAATAATGTGCAATGTTGTTAAGCATGTCGTGAATTGATTGTCTTGTGCATGAGCCAGAAAAGTATATCATTTTAACAAACAGCAAATACATGTACTAAATAAGTACATAACCAACTACATTACAAAAAAGTCATGTAACTACTGATCAGGACATGCATTGCATCGTCTAGCTGTGTGCCCCTCCTGACCGAATCGACCACAACGTGCACCCGGTGTTCCAGCTTGTGATTCATCCATGTCATTCCTAATACGTCGACTCTGTCGCCGACCCTTCCCACCCTTCAACATGTTAACATTCGGAACCCAGGTCCTCGATGCAATGTCCAAAGTGGCGAAGTTTCCCACCACCCGAACCCTCGAGCTCCCACACCAAGCTGCAGTACCCTCCCTTAAAGAAGAACTCGGACATGAAGTTCGAAGGATCCATACCACGGTCCGCATGCAGCGAGGACATGAGAGCATGGTTTGTGTAACAACTTAAGCTTGTTGCACATGCAGCTAGGTTCATTTCCATGATCTCCAAGACATACCTCGTGGGTAACAAGTGAACGAGCCGTCCCAAATCCGGCTCTATCACGGAGTATCACCTCAAAATGATGCTCCCTGTTGCCCATGATCTGCACTATGTGCAATTGACCCTTTTGTGCCTTCATCTCCATGTACGCAGTAATTTTGCGAATCTGAGCTCGGGATTGGCGCATGAAGTCGCGGCACTCGCGTGCCTCTCCACTGAAGTACCGGATTGTGCTGTGAAGAACACCTTCCACGATGGCGACAAGGGGCTGAGAACGGAGACCCCTTAGAACCCAATTGTACACCTCGGCAAGGTTAGTTGTCATTATTCTGTACCTTGCGCCATCCGTGTCGTGCAACAGCGACCACTTCTCCAACGGTTCCCCCTAGATCCACTGCGCGAAGCACCTAATGTTTCGTGAGCTCCTTCTTCTTGGACCACTTGGGTTAGGCGCATCGATTGGTGGCAAGCATTGTGGTTGTGCCGCCCCAGGAGTGACCGGCTCCTTGCTCCTCTCTTCGACGTTCTTCCTAGTGTGCTCATCCAACAACCTCCACAAAGCATCAAATTTCCTCTGTTGGTTCTGCCTAGCCAGCCTCTTGAATAGCTTCATCAAAGATTGTTTAGGGAATTGCTTGAAAAAGTTTGCCCCTAAGTGACGACTGCACCACCGGTTCCTCATGTCCGGCCAAGGAAAGGGCTCCTCGGGGTCTTCTTGAAGTTTTCTTATTGCCTTGATAATACCGGCGTGGCGATCATGGATTACGCACACACCAGGCCGAGTGGCTACAACTCCAGCCCTCACATGTCTGAGAAACCACAGCCGCTCTTGTAATTCTCACTCTCCACAAATGCAATGGCGGCAATATTTGATTGTTATCGCCAACGCCTATGGCCGTCGGGATCTGCCTTGTATTTGCTGTCAAGAAGGTCCGTGAATTGAGATCACGGCGGCATGTGCACAATGCTTCGATGCTAGCACCAAATGCAAACATTGCTCTGCAACACCGCATACCACGCGGACTTATGGGCGACTTCGTGGAGGGCGATGTACGTGCGGGTTCCTTTCTGCAGACATTAAGCATACGAGGAAGGTTGTCGTACACCGCCTTGAAAGTGCCAAAATGTTTTCCAACGCCGCTACGCACGCCACGCCTTGCGTAGCTAATCTTATACTTGAATTTATTCTCAATAGCTACTACAATATGCGTGGTGCCATGTCCTTCTTCGCACTATCTCCCCATACATGAGATTGGCTATAAATCCGGACGTCGAGTTACGATGTCTCGCCAAGACAGTGTTTAGAATGCAGAGTGCGGCTCAACCTTGGACACAATCCAATGAGTCTCATACTTAGGTTTACGGGCATGCACCGCCAAAGGCAACTGATCTGCTCGCACTTCACAGTGTACTACTCCTGGCTTGATTTGACGACGCGAAATGTCCGCTGCATTGAAAGGGCCCAAAGCTTGATGGCATCCTGCAGCGCTTCCTTGTCAGCAAACATAGCATGCAACCGAACCTCTGTCTTATAGTACTCCCATTGTGATTCATGCTCATCATGTGCGGAAAGACCCTCCGCATTAAACCGGTTCCATTCTTGGGGATAGGAACTTCATCCTCATCGGAATCTGTCCTCGTCGTCGTCCTCTACTGACTTCCTCTTCATCCCATGCCCTCTCGTCATCGAGTCCATCTGCTGCACAATGTACTCATTATACTCTCCTTCATCGGCTTGCCCGATTGGCTCTCTATGGCTTGACGGTGTAACTCTCCTTCATGTACCGCATCGGCTTCATGACGAGCAACTTCATCATGTCGCCAACATGCGGCCCGCCCGAGCTGCTAGCACCTCCCACAACAACGGCCATTGCACGAGCTTCCTCACCGCTTGTATGCGAGCACGGTTGCACAAGCGGCACACACTCGTATCCACGACGCCGCACCTAGCACAAAGCCCTTCCATGTGGCAGAGCGCACCAATGTCTTCAACTCCCATCTGATGTCCGTGGGAGACCGGCTCCAAAGCCCTTGCACGACGACGCTGTACACCTCGGGGTTCAACAAAAAACTTTGGGTCAGCCAAAGCTGCACATCTCCCATTCGAGCATTCTCGTCATCCGGAAGTACGAGAGTGACTTGCGAAAAATCGCTCAAATCCACACCATTCGGACCTTCACGAATGGTTCCAGCTCCGTAATACACTCTCAATGTAGTGGACATTGATGATGTCGGCCTGCATATATATTTCAATTTTGCGACATGTCAAATAATATCGCACAATACTAAACTTCCTATACCACAAACTTTGCTAAAATTTCTATACTACCATACTACAAATTGCATACCAAACCTTTTCTACAATAATATTTCCATACTAACACGGTACTAATTATTCTACATCTATAATTTTTATTAACACCAACATTTCATATAAATAATAATGCAAATACAACATAATCCAAAAAAAATACCTGGATCCAAATTGATGGAATAGCTTCTACTCCTCCTTCCTCCCTCACCTCCTCCTCTCCTCTTCTTCTTCCCCTCCTTCCTCCCTCACCTCCTCCTCTCCTTCTCCTCTTCTTCCCCTCCTTCCTCTCCTTCTCCTCTTCTTCCCCTCCTTCCTCTCTTCTCCCCCTTGTTTCTTTTCCTTCTTCCTCTTCTCTGTGCGCTGAATGTGTTTGCTGAATGAGTGAAAAAGGTGGTTGATAGTGGGAGTCGGCTGGGCAGGCCGCTGCAGTCGCCCTAGCGTTGGGTGACTGCATGTCGGGACCCCGGATTTCCGAACCCGGACCCTCTGTGTATTACAGCACTAGTCCCAGATCAAAGCTAGTGCACACAGTCAAACAGAATGGAAAACATCACCATCAACGATTTATTACAATAAATAAGAGTACTGACCACCGGGTCTCATTATTACAAGGGAGGTTTAAGACCTCGCACAATCAAACACAGCGGAAGCAATTAAAACTCGAGGACGACCCATCAATTCGCCACAGGCAATTGACTGGGGAAGCGCGACCTAGTCCTCCGGGAAGAATCCATCACCGCCACAAGCGAAGCAGTAGTCGTAGTCACCTTCTTGAGCTTCAACTTCCTCTGAGATTTTATTTTTAAATGTAGCATGTGAGTACATAAAGCACTCCATAAGTCTTGGGAAAAATGCATAGATGCAAGGCTTAACAAAGGAAGGCCATATGGTTCTTTTGCACAAAGCAATATTTAAAATCTCCATTACTACTAATTATTTTCGAAGGCATCACTTTAATGAAGTAAATGTTTTAACAGAATTAACTTTCTAGTGAAGGTTCCAACTACCAACACTAGCTAACCAATTACCATTGGTCAAGTTTTAGTTTCACCGCAGAAGGGTTAAATCGCCAATCTGAAGCCCCTCTTGCGCCATATGAGTACAGATAACCACGTCCCTCACTATGAGTAACGATGCATACGGCACTCAATACACCATCGGTGATATCTAAACTACACCTTTATAGGTTAGTTAGCTAGGTCGTACCCATATAGACTTGTGGTTGTGCGGTTAATGCTCGGTTTGGACAAACACAAGCGTCGGTCCTTAATTGACTAGGGTGGAACATACACTTAACAAGTTCTCGTGCTTCTGCACCAACCCAAACAGCCATCCACCTAATCTAAACCAACTTTCACATTTTATTTTATTTTAAAATCACAAAGTGACAACTCCAATTGCCACTTCACTTTCAAACACAAGGATTTAATAAATCATAGATTCCCATTTTCAAGATTTTCCAGAGTTATTAGATAGCATGACTAAGCATTATCCTACCATACTAACATCAACAAGTAATTATAATATTCTCATTAATGAGACAAAGGAAATTGGTACATGACAATCAATTCCAATGGCGGGCATAACAAGGTTGGATTAACTACTACCTTAAGATTGAATTATCATTTTATGTAAATAGCAATGCATAACATTTAAAATACTTTAAAAACATTTCGAAAGCATAGGCTCAAGATGATCAAAGGAGACTTGCCTTCTTGCAGGGTTTCAGGTCTTCTTCTTTGCTGTGAAGAGGATCGTCGACAACGTTGGAATCTACGCGAGGAAAGACGAAGCAACAAAACAAATAAATACAAAAGAAAATTCAAATAAAATCCAAAAATTCAACAGAGGCCATAATTGGGTAGATCTTGATTTTAGATGAATTTAGAAATTTGAATGGCTGGATTTGGAGTTAAAATGAGAAAGTTATGATCATTTGAAAATCTTAGATTTGAATAAATCGAGAAATTCGGAAATTTCTGACAGGTGGGGCCCACTGGAATATTTAATTTTTAAATCTTTATTTTAATCTGAGAGATTGACAGGTGGGACCCACTGAGCAGACCCTCCGCGGTCGCCGACATGTGGGACCCCTGCATCGGTGACCCTATCTGCTGGTCATCGCGACAGTGGGACCCATCGGGTCCGGACCCACTTGTCGAGGTCGACGCAGACGGGTGGGGCCAGCGGCAGTGGCAACACAGAGGCCGTGCGCCGGCCGACGGGTGGGGCCCGCTTGTCGATCGCGAAATTAAACGAAAACTCAACCCGGTAGCGGGGAGCCGAGGCTCGAGCAGCGCCTGCCCGGGAGTTGAGAGAGCGCGCTAACGGATGGGCGGGAGGCTTTGCCTACCCATATAGGGCAACCATACCTTTTGAGGTACTGCCGGGAGAGGTCGGGAAAGATGGTCGGAGGCGCAGCCGCGGCGGAGTGGCGGAGAGGTTCGGGCGCGCGTGAAATGCAACCACGCGCGAGGGATCGGTTGGAGGGTTCGGCGAGCTCGGGGTGAGCAGGCGCCGGCGGCGAGGTGGCGGCGGCGACGGCTCGGGAGCTCCGTCGGCCAGCGCTCCGGTGGGAGCGGCCAGGGTCGGGAGGACCGTCGGGCGTGAGGAAGCTCGGGCATAGTGGGAGTCGGTGAGGCAGAAAGTCTCTAGTCGCCCTCCCATTGGGCGCCCAACCGCATAACGACTTAAATTAAGTCGAGGCTATTTTTGTAAAAAAATTTCCCGCGGGTATATTTCTGTATTTCTGAATAAAAAAAAGGTTATCCGTACAGCCTAAGTATTGAGAAGTAGGACTGTACACCTGAAAGTTTTTGCTAGTTGTTGCCAAGATCTTAATCACCTTGGATTGCCGTGATTGAACTCTTGGAAATATTGTTCCAAGTATGTCTAGTTCAAATTAACTCTTGGGTGTTGATAAATATTATCTGGATGTTTTTTTCCTAACTATTATCCAGATTTATCACCATTGAATTAGAGATTCAACGGCCATAAATTCTCCCTCCACCCCTTCCAAAAAATCTCCCCTCCAAAAAAAGGAGCCGTTGGATGTTTAATCCAACGGTCTCAAATCTGGATGATTATTAGGAAGAAAACATCTAGGTGATACCTAGATATATCATAAGAAATCCAAGTTGCATTTGTGGCCTGTTGAATTTAATGTAGGGGACGACTAATCCGCAACTGTCCACCACTTATCTTCACAGCGGACAACCTTCTCCCTTTCGACTTAAAAAAAAAATCAAAGTTTCAACTCAAAAAATCCAATTCACAACTCAAATAATTCAAAACTTTTCAATTCCGAAAATTCACTTTTCAACTTTTTAGTCTCAAAAACTGGTAACTTGAAAGTCCTATTTCAAACTGGAAAACATTCAGCTTTCACCTAAAAAAAATCCAGAAATTTCAACTAAAAATTTAAATTTTGGAAACTCGAAATGGAACGACCAACATGATGGTGCGTGAGGGAGATGGGGCGAGGGGCTCTTGAGGGCCTCCAACAGAAAACGACGGAAATGGCAAGAAATGGTAGAGTAACAAGCAGACAAAAAATGCTTCGTACAATTAATAAATTGTTTATATAATTATCTATACAATATTATAGATAGTAGAAGGTTATTTATAAGATTATTTTTTAAATATTGGATAATATTTTCTCTTTTTTATATTATCTAAAATATTATGTAATATAGAGTCTGTTCTTTTCAGTTTCTAAGAGCTATTTATTGGCTTTTCTATAGTAACTATCTTTTGAATAGAGTATCTTTTTTTAAGATAAAGTCTACTAATTAATTGTATTACATACTATATCGACTTCATTTATATCGGAAAAAATTGTACATGAATTTTTATAATCTCTCGTACAAATAGCCTATTGTTACAAGTTACAGCCAAAACCATAAACTCCGGACAAAAGGAAGAGGCCCATAGACTTACAAACCGCTGATATGTACCCAAACGCTAACTAGTCCACCCCCATGGGCCATATCCCCACGTACTGATGTAGCTACACGGCATAAACTAGGGCTAGCGTGGCGATCACGGACGCAGGCACGCTACGACGTTACATCATGTTCTTCCCAGGTTCAGCAAGCAGCAGCCATTTGCAACCGCCCACGGCAGAAGCTATACTATACATGAGGCGACTCCGGCTCGAAAAAATCTCTCCAAATTGGTACGGTCTGCATTCCCCGAGGTTAGCGCATGGACGCACGACTGCGACGCACGGACATGTCGCGCAGGGCGCGGGCTGCTCCCTGGTACGAAACGCCTACGGAAGCCGGGCGCCCGGTGGGTGTTCGACGAAATGCCCCAGGGCGTCCGGGACCTCACGCTCGGTGTACGACCATATGCCTCTGGGAGACCGCATCGCTGGCGTTCGATGGAATCCGGGACCTCGGTCGTCAAGCACCGCGAGTTGGCGGCCATGGGTCGCGCGTGGATCGGGTTCAATGCGACGCCTGACGCACACGCTCGGATTCAAGGTATGTTTCCGGTTAGTGGTTACTATTGTCTGTATTGCCTTGTGTTACATTGCTCATCTTGACGTTGCTTGAAACATGTGCATTTTGGGTGTGATGTGCACAAGCTGGTTACGAATTAACAGAGTCCGACAAACTAAAAGCTGCTCGTAGTTCAGTAGTTCTTATCACTTGTGGTTAGGGAGGGAAGAACAGAGTTAGGATTACATAATGGTTCAACTTGCACATAGTGACAAATTATATTTGCGTACTGATGAAACTAACCAGTCTCCCTCTAACAATACTTCAAATTCTAGTACGCAACAATGCAACTTGGATTTCTCAGGATACTAGCAAGGTGCCGGTGCTTTGCAACGGTGTCCTAAAAAAAGGTGAGGTTGCGGATTTATCTCAGGTCTTATACTATGTAAAAGTTTTTTCTCAACAGCGTGTTTTGCGAAACTCAAGACAATTTACCTTGTGTTAAGTGATTTAATTAAAAAATTGAAATTAAGGCTTCTTTTATATTTCTAATTTCTGTAAGAATATTTGAACTACTTCTTGCCGCACTCCTATATTCAAAGCAGATCTTAAAAATTTTCACTGAAAAAGCAGTTGACATGCATGGCCTACACTATCCATGATAGGTTACATCTTGTTCTCACGCGAGAGTGAAAGAGTGGAGTGGTGAACGGATAAATTGCTCTTTTATATTAGTAGAGATATGTAAAAAAATACTGGAAATAGAGGTTGTTGTAGGGGTGGCCCCCACCTAAACCCAGCAGGCCTGGTAGGAGGTTATAAGGCCCAGGATAGGCTATGTGTAATGACATAAGTGCCCTCGGAGGGGATAACCAGATGTAAGGGTATAACTGTAAAAGCACTCCTCATGTGCACATATATGTGGAATACAGGCCATGGGGAAGGGCCAAGCCATTACTCATCTCCCTCACTCTCCACTACCATCTCTCTCACTTGTTTGATGCAGCCAGCACAACGGTTGGCGCCGTCCGTGGGAGGGCAGAGTGCGCCGAAACTCAAAAAAGCCGTCGGCGCGAAGGGAAAGAAAGCGGCGGGCGGAGCATCGCATGAGTACGGGGCCGGCGCCGGCGGCGGCGAAGCGCGGTGGCGGCGCGCACGGTGGCGAAGACGTCGGCGTTCGCGGCGGCGACCAACCCGTCACCGGCACCGCGACGACCAACCCGTCATCGGCACGCGGCGATCGACCCCGTCACGGCGTTGCGGCGGCGAACCCGTGGTCGAAGACGTCGACGCCAATGCGGCGACAACCGACCCGCCGACGCGGCGGCGGCCGACCTTGCCGCCCGCGCAACCCTCGCCGTGCGCGGGCCGGCGGTTCGGTAGCCACAACGGGTGGCCGGCAGCTCGGGAGCTCGCGGCGCGATCGTGCCACGCCGATCCGTCCGTTGGGCGTACCGGCGACCCGCCCGCGCAGGCGGTGGAAGCGCCTGCGGCGGCCCTCAGCGTTCAGCGGGGCGGGGATCTTCGCGGGGCTGTCGAGACATACAAGAGGCTCGGAGCCAACGAGCCGCGCGGTGGTCGCGCCAGAGCCCACGCCGAAAGGGCGGATAGCTGCGACGCCCCACATCCAGCCGCGTCCACTGCGGCGCGTCGATCGAGTCCCGCTTTGGCGGGACTTCAGCAAGCGGTGTGGCCCAAGACTTCAAATACCCGGCGTCGCCGAGCCTTACAAAGGTGACACGGACCCCGCGAGTTCGTGGCGTGTCTGAAACCGCAATCGAGGCGCGGGCGGAGATGACACCACAAAGGCGAAGGACTCCCCTCGCGTTGCAAGGAGTGGCGCTCTCTGGTTTTTACCATAGAGCGAACTCCATCTACGCGTGGGAGCGAATCGCGACCGCCTTCACAACAACTTTCAAGGAAATTATGTCGAGCGGGTCGACGCGGACCAACTCTTCGCCGTCAAGCAGAAGCCTTCGGAGAAGCTCCGGGACTACTTCAAGTGCTTCGCGAAGATACATTGTCAAGTCAAAGACGTTAATGAAACCACCGTTGTCAATGCGGCCATACAGGGCCTTCGCCTGGGCCCGATGGCTGAGTACAACGCAAGGAAGCCAATTAAAATGGTGACGAAGCTCTTTGACAAAATGGAGGAATATGCCAAGGCGGAAGAAGACGCGCGGCGAAGGCAAGGTGACGACTCCGACACCAACCAGGCCGGAGCCTCGGCAAAAGCCGAAGATCCGCCGAAGGACGGTTCTTGAAGGGCAAGCGTAGCGAGAATCGTCGAGGATCGCGCGATCGCGAGGGCGCCGCACAAGGAGTCGTCCGATAGGCCCAAGCGTGGCAGCGAGAGTCGTGGCGAGGCGGTTCGTCCTCGATATCGGCGCGCTCAGCGAAGCGCTCCACGGGCGGGCGGTCGGGCGCCGCGGCGGGCGCTGCCGTGGCGGGCCGCGACGATAAAGGCCGTGGAGATTATGGCGACCAACAACGAGGGCTATGGTGCGTAGTCCATGGCGCGGCAACCACGACACCGCCGTGCACCTCTATCGCGGCGCTCCGCGATAAGCGTCACGAGGCGAGAATCGGAAACACGTCCGCTGTGGTGGCCCACGTACAACACCCATCTGAAGCCCGTGCACATCCAGCATGAGGGCGCGGCCCCATGAGGGTCCTCTGCGATTGGACCCGTGCAGCGGCCCGGGAGGGCTTTCTGCGGCTACGAGCTCGGAGGCCACCCACCGAAGGGTTATCAACGTCATCTCCGGGGGCTCCTCGTTGGAGTTTGCCTCGGCACGGCAGCGGAAGGCCTACGTGCGGAGGCTACACCACGTGGCGGCGTATCCAGCACAGGCACCGCGGGACTGGGCACAACATGAGGTCACGTTCACCCCCGCCGACGCCGATGGCGTGGAGCTTCCCCACCACGACCCCCTGGTCATCCGGGTCGTAATAGCGGGATGTGATGTGGGACGCGCCCTGGTTGATGGCGGCAGTTTCGCGAATATTTTGTTCGCGGCAGCCTTCGACCAGATGGGGATCCCCCGAAGTCGCCTCGGCCCATCGGGAGTCCCGCTGCAAGGCTTTGGAGGACAACCCCTACGGGCGCTCGGCCAAATATGCCTGCAAGTCTCTTTCGGCCAGGGCGACAATGAAAGGATCGAAGACGCCACATTCGACGTCGTCGACCTCCCATACCCATACAATGCCATATTGGGGCGTCCAATCCTCAACGCCTTCGGGGCGGTACCGCATCACAGCTATTTATGCATGAAGCTTCCGGGGCCGCGAGCCGTCATTACCGTCCAGGGCGACCAGGACATGGCCCGGCGTATCGAGCACGGCACCAAATGTCCCCGTCGCGGCGGGTAGCGGCATGCCTAGGATCGGCACCGCCATGCGAAGGCACACGGCGGCACCCGGAGGCGACCCGGCAAGCCCTGCCGGTAGTGCAGCCACTAGAGGCTCCGGCCGCGCTGAGCGCAAACGGTTAGTAAAACCCCCTCCCCCCTCCTATGTAATCGCTCACTCGCGCAAACGGGAATGTAATAAAGTTCCGTTTGTCGCCAACTTATTACCGCAGTATAAACCAAAGACGCATGTTCGCGTGTGCACTCTCCGTAGCCAGGGGTGCGGGTATGAGTATAAACCAAAGACGCACATTCGCGTGTGCACTCTCCGTCAAAGACACGGGCATGAGTATAAACGAAGACGCACGTTCGCGTGTGCACTCTCCGTCAAAGACATGGGCACGAGTATAAACGAAGACGCACGTTCGTGTGTGCACTCTCCGTCAAAGACACGGGCACGAGTATAAACGAAGACGCACGTTCGCGTGTGCACTCTCTGTCAAAGACACGGGCATGAGTATAAACGAAGCCGCACGTTCGCGTGTGCACTCTCCGTCAAAGACACGGGCATGAGTATAAACAAAGACGTGTGGGGGGACGCCTCTGCACGCACTCTACTGAGTATAAACAAGACGCGGACCTCGCGCACGCCAGGGACTTCGTCCTTGTGCGTACTCTACAGAGTAGAAATAAGACACGGATGTTCTCCCTGCGCACTCTACTGAGTATAAACAAGACGCGGACCTCGCGCACGCCAGGGACTTCGTCCTTGTGCGTACTCTACAGAGTATAAATAAGACGCGGATGTTCTCACTGCGCACTCTACTGAGTATAAACAAGACGCGACCTCGCGCCGCGCCGAGACCGTCCTGTGCGTACTCTCCGGAGTATAAATCAGACGTGGACGCCGATCCCACGCGAATCTTGCGCGGCTGCCAATCGCGCACCTTGGCGCGTTGAGGCTCGCCTTCGCACACCCCGGGGAGGCGTACGCAGGGGGTGCTATGGAAACCAGCTCCGGGAGTTCCAAAGTACCGACGTTGCGTGCCAGAGGCTGGCCCCACCTCGGGGTGGGGGGTGCGGAGGTCCGCCTTCGCACACGCTAGTCCACGCGACTCTAAACAAATCGTGGCGCGGAGGTCTGCCTTCGCGCACGATAGTCCACGCGACTCTAAACAAATCGCGGCGCAGAGGTCCGCCTTCGCGCACGATAGTCCACGCGACTCTAGACAAGTCGTGCTGCGGAGGTCCGCCTTCGCACACGCTAGTCCACGCGACTCTAAACAGGTCGTGGTGCGGAGGTCCACCTTCGCACACGCTAGTCCACGCGACTCTAAACAAATCGCGGCGCGGAGGTCCGCCTTCGCGCATGATTGTCCACGCGACTCTAAACAAATCGCGGCGCGGAGGTCCGCCTTCGCGCACGATAGTCCACGCGACTCTAAACAAGTCGGGGTGCGGAGGTCCGCCTTCGCCCACGCTAGTCCACGCGACTCTAAACAAGTCGTGGTGCGGAGGTCCGCCTTCGCACACGCTAGTCCACGCGACTCTAAACAGGTCGTGGTGCGGAGGTCCGCCTTCGCACACGCTAGTCCGCGCGACTCTAAACACGTCGTAGTGCGGAGGTCCGCCTTCGCACACGCTAGTCCACGCGACTCTAAACAAGTCGTGGTGCGGAGGTCCGCCTTCGCACACGCTAGTCCATGCGACTCTAAACAAGTCGTTGTGCGGGGGTCCACCGTCGCACGCGCCAGGCTACGGACCCTAAGCAGGTCGTAGTGTCAACAACTGCCGCCGCATGCGCTCCACGGAGTACTCAGCGCGCGAACCCCGCGGGCGCATTGGCACCTGGGCAACGAGCAGGAGGCAGTGCTCGCACGGTTCACACCAACGGCGAATTTGGAAGGTGGGGATCTCGGCTCCGCACAGTACGACCGCGCATGCCCTAATCATCAGGAGATCTATATATCGGGGAAATCTTTCAAGTACAGAGGCCGGACTACATCCCTGCCGCTCTAAGTAGCTATTCGGCAGGCTCGTCCTTAACACGCGATAAGGACGGGGTTCCGCCGGAAGAAGGTCGGCCCGCCCAAAAGTCCAGCGACTCTTGACCCCGCCGCCGTCGAAGCGTCGCCGGTCGGACGCAAGAAGTCGGCCCCAGCAAGGAAGCTGCCCGGGACATAGGCGAAAGTCAGAAGGCATGCAGCAAGCGTGTACTCCATTCACAAAAAGAGGGGGCAGAACAACGCACGCCGACACCCAGGCACCACGGCGTCACACCTGTGAGTTCCCGGCGCCTTAGGAGGCCTCGGCGTCGCCCTCGTCGCGTCGAGGACCCGTCCCAGAATCGGCGAGCTCCTCCCGTAAAGTGACTTCCGAGTTCGACTTGCGCGTCGCCCGGCGTAATCCCGGTTCGTTCATAAAGGGCTTGATGGCGCGGCGGCGGAGCGGGCGGCACCGGACATCACCCCAGCCCGCCGGGCATCTCCACCGGGGTCTTCGGCCGGCGGCGTGTGTGCAACGCGGTGTTGCGAGGCGCGCCACCGGGCATGCCGATGTATACGCGCGATGGTTGCGAAGGTTGTCGCGGCCTTGCCGTGCGCGCGTTGGCGGCAGCTCCGACCAGCGGAGTCGCAACAACTCCTCGGGCGGCGTGGTCCGCACCTTGGCCACAAGCCCTTGGAGATGGCTTTCCGGTGCTTGCATGGCATCCCATGCAATCACCGGCCTCGCCAGCGTCCCGATCACGCTCCGATAGAGCGGCGAGTTCGCCTTTTTCCTTCTCTAGCGGCGACTGCAGCGAAAAATCGTCCCGCTCGCGCGCAAACTCCCGGCTGCGCGGCCTCGCGGCCGACCCGCGCGGGCGCGGCAAGTCCCGGCGTGCGCCTTCGCCGGCACACTCGCCTCCGGTTGGCGGTCACGGGCGCCACAGGCGAGCGGGCCCCGAGGCCTCACGTAGCTCCTCCTCGGCGGCCCGCAGCTTATCCTCAAGCGCCCTTTGGGCACGAGTATAGGCCATTTGCAAAGCCTGCCCCAGCACAAGCGTCTGCACAATGGAAAGACTTAGCAAGCTCGGCCAGCCCAGGCGGGATCGTATGAGTACCACCTCACCCGAGACACCACGGCGTCCCGGCGCCCGCCCGTAGGCTGCGGCACTTGCGGGTCGGCCGCTGTAGCGCGTTGTCCACAATCCCGCGCCACGCCCTCAGCGTCTCCGGGGGAGGCACGAAGTCCGCGGGGCTCACATGCGCGAGGGTCCCGTGTTCCGCCGGGTGCTCCTCCTCCGGGATGAGCGACACTGCAAACAGGGATGCGGATGAGCACCGCAAGGCGCACAAGAATACACCAGGGTAAACTAAGCCACCCTACCTTCGGTAGCGGGAGGACTGCGGGGACCCGCCCCCCTATCACCAGACGGGGCGGCGGTGGTGTGAGCCCCCGCAGAAAGTGTGGTCCCGCAGCGACCAGAAGCCTCCACATTCGGCGTCGGCGACGACCGTCCCTCCACGATGAGCGGCGTGGTCACGGGCCCAGAGGGGGCGCATGCTGCAGGATCTTCGGCATCTGCATCGGAGTCCCACAAGCTTCTGATGCCCGTCGCCACGACGAATCCCCGCGGCGTCGGTGGAGCTCCGGCCGCACACACGGCCGCTTAGCCGGGGCGGGCAGCAGCGACACCGCCCCAGCAGTCGCCGCCGGAGAGGCCTCGCGGCTCGGCACCGGGGCGAAGGTTCCGCCGTGGCGATTTTGCGAGGTGCCTCGGTGCGCGCTGCTTGCTATTGGGAGGGCGACGGTTTCGCGCACCCCCACGGAGGGCGTCTTCGGCACCACAGCGACCACGGCCGAAGGCTCCACCTCAGCATCGCCGGTGCGCACGGGTTCCGTCTCGGCGACTTCGGCGGGCGGCGAGACTTCCCTCCTCCGGCTGCTCGCGGCAAACCCGCCGCCCAGGGCGCTCGCCGAAGATCCCTCGCCTCCGGCGTCCGCGCGCATCCAAGCCTGAATCGGCATACTCCGCCGATCCCGACTCCGCGTCTGCCGTGCCCTCAGAAGCACCAGCAGCGGCGAGAGCTGCCGCGCGCACCGGCACAGCGGCGCCCGCTTCGGCCTCTTCCGAGGCGGAGCCTTCTTCTTCTTATTTGCACCGTCGTCGGAGCGACACGGTCGACGCGGCGAGGCCCAAGGCCTCGCACACGCATGCGGTTATTCGCCCGGCCCGCCTCGGCGATAGCGACGCAGCGCTGCTCGTGCTCCCTGCCGGTGTACGGCCCCAGGAATACACGCGCGGCCTGCTCCGCCTCCTCCAAGCAAATCCCTGAAGCAAAGGAGGTGGCATTAGCACATAACGCATTTCGCATGAGCAAAGCAAAGACGCGATCGAGGCTTACGAAGACTGGAGGGCGCCGGCAGCAAGCAGATCGATGGCGAAACATTGTCGTCTCGACGCGTCTCGGCGGCAAGACGCCAGTCGCGGGCAAGCGGCGCCACGCCGTACATCACGTACTCTTGGCGAGGTCGCGCATGTTGAAGCGGCGGCCACGCCTCGAGCCGGGCCTCCGCTTGTCCTCATCGTCGGCGTCCGTCCGGCGAGGGCTTGAATGCGATCGGTCGCCTGCGGCACTCAAGGCGCTCCGCTCTCCACGGTGGTAGAACCACCGCTTCATCGATAAGACTCGCACTTCCCGCGAGTGGAGTTCGCGAGGAAGAGCTTCTTGCAAGCGGACGAAGAATAAAGGTGATCTTTGCCGGCTCGGCGGCATCCGTCCTTCGATCCTTGGTGGCACCGTGCCTCGTGAAGATGGGCGAACAACGGCGCTGGGCCAAGACGCCCAGCGCAAGGCCCACCAGTACACGCCGAGCCACGGCGTTGGTCGATTCGCGCCACTCGGCCGAAGGTCCGCAGCACGTCGCCCACGATAGCCGCCGCCGGGATGCGGAGCCCCGCGTCGAAAAAGGCAACGAATACGACCGCCTCCGACTTCTCGGGATGCGGTTCCGTCTGATCGGCGGCGGGCAATCGTACCTCCTGGCGCTCGGATAGCTTCCCCGCGCGCAGAAGCCCTTCGATTGTCTTCTCGGTCACAAGCGAGGGGCCTAGCTCGCCGGAGAACGTGCCTTCCTCCTCCGCCACCAACCACTCCTTGTCCGCCGCCGTCGGGTCACGTTCTTGGAGCACGTACTTCACCTCCAACAGCGAAGACCGTCGGCGGATGCCGCAGGCACCACTCGCCTGACCACGCTTGCCATCAGATGCCATTGCTTCTCTGGGAAGGAGGATAGCGGCGAGGAATACTACGCGTGTATGGAAGGCGATGCAAGCAAGAACGGGGCGTACAACTGCGGGGGCGCGGTCACGAGGGCTACTTTAAGCCACCTCGCCCCAATACCGAAGTGTCGCGACGGTCCGCGTACGGGGCGCGACCGCAGTCGTACAAACGCCCGCCCAGCGCAGTTCCCCATACCCAAAGCTGAAAGGCCACGACCACAAGCGCCAAGGGCCGTCACAGCACGACGCTCCCTAACCGCCAGTAAAGGCGCACTAATGGGCCAGGGGATCACAACAACTTCGGCGCTGCGCCATTAATCGCCCGCCCCGTGTCCCCCTCGCCTAGGGAAGAGGCGAGCGGCCGCGAGCACGCAACCGTCCACATCCCGCCGCGTGCCCTGTGCGCGCCGAGGCGGGTCGTACGGTATGGGAACCTAACCCTGGCAGACCGGGGCCCGGTGTGATACCAGGAACCTTTACAGCGCACGACCGCATCGCGAGATCTCAAGTCGCCGCACGCGTGGCGGTGTTCGCGTTGCGGCGGCGCTCGCGCCACCCGTTCGAAGGTAGGGATGGAGCGCGTCGTCTACTCGACCAGCGCGCGGCTCGCGCCACCGCTCGAAGGGTAGGGGCGGGCGCGCGCGCCTACTCCGACCACGCGCCCGGCTCGCGCCACCGCTCGAAGGGTAGGGGCGGGCGCGCGCGCCTCTCGACCAGCGCCGGCTCGCGCCACCGCTCGAAGGTAGGGGCGGAGCGCGCGCGCTTACTCCGACGGCGCCCGGCTCGCGCCACCCGCTCGAAGGTAGGGGCGGAGCGCGCGCGCCTACTCCGACCGCGCGCGGCTCGCGCCACCGCTCGAAGGTAGGGGCGGAGCGCGCGCCTACTCGACCAGCGCCCGGCTCGCGCCACCGCTCGAAGGTAGGGGCGGGCGCGCGCCTACTCGACCAGCGCCCGGCTCGCGCCACCCGTTCGATGGGTAGGGCACGGGCGCGCGCGTCTACCGGCTGGCGCCCGGCTCGCGCCACCCGTTCGAAGGTAGGGGCGGAGCGCGCGCGCTGCCGGCGAGGCGAGCGCGCGCGCGCTTACGGCGAGCGCCGCAAAGCGAGGTCTTGTCCGCAAAGTGCGCCCGTTCTCCTGCAGGCCACCTACGATGCATCAACATAAAAGGTAATGCGGGCGGGCTCCATCAGAACACCGATCGTAGGTAGGTGCATTAAGAAGAACAGGGCAAACCTTGCCGTCGCTGCGAAACGCGCGCGCGAGGCGAGAAGCGCGGCGGCTATCGATAACGGCGACCAAGCTCCCGAAAAACGGACCTCATACGTGCATCAACATCCCCAAGCTGCTCGGCGTCACCGGGAATGTTGATGCACGGAAAACCCATTTTAGGGAGCGACTTCTATCACAATACATGCGGCTGCAACGCCGCACTGGCCAGATATATACCCCATCGGCAGGAAGCCAGCCGGCGAAGTCAATCGGCGAAGTCAACGCGAAGTGCGCGTTGCATTAATAGTCACGACGCCTCAAGGCCCGCACCGCCAAGCACGCCGCCACGTGCACGCCCGAAGAAGCGGCGTCGCGGCGCGTCCTTACCGCAAGGCACACGCGGCGGCTCACGGGCCCGCTTCGCTACTGCGCGGTGCGCGCCCGAGCGCGTCCGCCGGCTGGCGCCCGGCTCGCGCCACCGTTCGAAGGTAGGGGCGGAGCGCGCGTCTGCCGGCTGCAGCGCGGCCCAGTCAAGATTCGGAAAAGTTCACGAGCCGCGAGGGCGGAGGGCCAAAGGACTCGGCAACATGGCCGGCCCGTGAAGCCCTTTACCATGAGAGGCTCTGTTGTAGGGGTGGCCCCACCTAAACCAGCGAGCTGGTAGGAAGTTATAAGGCCCAGGATAGGCTATGCGTAATGACATAAGTGCCCCCGGAGGGGATAACCAGATGTAAGGGTATAACTGTAAAAGCACTCCTCATGTGCACATATATGTGGAATACATGCCATGGGGAAGGACCAAGCCATTACTCATCTCCCTCACTCTCCACTACCATCTCTCTCTCTGTTTGGTCTGTAGCCACAACAGAGGTCAACTACTACAATCATTTCTGGTGCTTAAAAATTTGTATATATGAGCAAGTGTATGGAAGAACTAATAAAATAATGGAGAAACAAGCGTTTGTGGAAAATATTTGTCTAGTCGTAAACTATGTAGAGGAACAAGCTGGACAGAGACACGGAGCAGTTGTTTTATGATAGGTGTTTATGGAAGAATTGGACAATTGGTGCTTGTCTGATCAATTCTGTACTAACTTCTAAGCCATGACTGCCTAAATTAATGTAAGGTGCGATAACAAGGTAATACAGTCCGGTTTTGAGGGTAATTTGATAGGTCTTCATATCTTATTATCGTTTATTGCAAAGATTTGGAAGTTCTGTTAATTGATATCATTTCAATCTGAACTGCATATTCCCCTTTAATAAAAAAAATAGGAAAAATTGGCCAGCAGATTAGAGGTTAGAATTAATCATGGCAGATGGCTAGTGACCCTTTAGATTTCTCATAATGGTTAATTACATCATGATTATTGGTTTATCGCATATGATGATTTTCATTACTATAAGATAAGGCCTAACTGGAAGTGAACAAGGTCAAAGCCAGATCACAACAATTAAAAGAAGGGTAGAAATATTAGACTAGATCTACAATTTCACATACCTGTTGTAACATTAAAAACTGAAGTAATGAACAAACATAATATGTCTGCAAATTATATTTTAGGAAGTGGCCTATGTCCTTAGAAGCTGCCTTCTGTGATTCCAATGGATTAGGTTAGTTCAGTTGAGTACCAGATCTTAATTTCCTTCTTCAAAGATCCATCGTTTGATATTTGCGCAATTTGTCTTTTCTAATGGATTAGGTGAGCTCAACTGAGTGCCAGATCTGTCATTTGATAAGTGAGATTTTTTGCTTAAATTACCTTGTTAAGATATGTGATAATAGATCTAGAAGACCTCATGCCTTAGATTCTCACGAGCAAGAAGTAATTTGAGTTTTTAGGTTTTTAGTGTTCTTGAGTTCTAGATTTTCTTTTCTTCAACTTAGTGAACCCGAGCTCAAGAATCTTGTGATTCTTGATTGGTTTAGATTCATAATGCATTGAACAAGTCTTATGTAAAATTTGAAAGTGTTTGGATGAGATTTGAACAAATTCTTAATATTTGAGTTTTGACCTAAGAAGTTTTTAAGTCTGGGAATAGGGGACCAGTCAAACTGGCCTTGGACCTGCAGTTAGACTAGTCTCAGCGGTCAGACTACCTTTGCCCTTGCGGTCAGACCGGTCATGGCAGTCAAACTGGCCCATCTATGACGGCATGATTGGCCCTGTGTTGAAGGTTGCTGATATTGTTGATTTAGATCTCTAGCTTTATTTTGCTAAACCTAGTTGGTGTAATATGAGCTTAATGACTCTCATAATCACTTGAGTGAAGATTTTGAATTTCGTTAGGGGAAAAGTTTCGATAATCATTCACCACACTCTCATTACCGACATCGGTCCTATAGTTTCTGTCATAGGTGTAGCCCCTCTGGGCCCAGCCGGTTCATTATTAGAAAGTAGAGATTAGTTTCTATTTGAGTTAGAGATTAGTTTCCTTTTGTTAGTGATATAATTAGAGATATGATATTAGTTTCTATATTTGTTAGAGATATGACTGAGATTAGATTCTATCTGTTAGGGGGAGCCATCTATATAAGAGGGCTACCGCATGCTATTGGAATCAAGCGAGAGAATAAGCGTGGCGCTCCGTTTCGGGCGCGTGCGGACACGACGATGCGCAACTATTCACGCATGAACAGTTATGGAGTGTCGCGTAAGAGTATACCATTGCATGCTTACAACAAAAGTCCAGCATATATTTCATATACGGAATAATATTCAGCTTTTCAACAGCGGGGCGTGCAAGCCCAAAGTATATTTACATTACAAAACCTCCAAGATCCGATTGAGTGCGGCCAAGACCTAAAGCCACAGGTCCTCGTCGAAGAAGTGATCCTCAGGGGCGTCCTTGACGGGGAAACCTTCCTAACACGAAATCTTGAATTGCCTTCTTTTCTTCTGGTGTCTGGAAATTTTGCAAGTCTGAGTACTCCAACCCCGTACTCAGCAAATCACAAGGGAAACCCTAACTTACTACTTGCACGGATCAACAAAGGAAGGGAGTATACTTGGTTTATTAACTTTGAGTGGATGCAGTTTTATTTGCAAACATTTTAATAAAACGGACCCAAAACTACTTCCTAAGATCTTAGGGGTTTTTCGACAAAAGTTAATTAACCAACTAATCAAGTTAAAGCATGTACAAAACTACTTAAGCTTATTCTTGGAATCACCCAAGTGACACGGCTCAATAGCAGAAGCACGGTGTATTCGAATACCATTTAATAGACTCTGCGAGTTTGCTCGACTTTACCCACACGATTCCTTAACTCCGCGACGAGTTAAGAAAGCCGGTCGTTTCAACGCTCGACTCTTTATATAGGCTATACGGTAGAATCCACTCGTGCGGCACAAGAAAACAAGCGTCCGCTTCGAGTGAACTCTACATTGTTAGGCATCCGCAGATCAGACTTACCTAACCTCACTGCTAACCTCCTCCTCCACACCAGTAGAGTTTCAATCGAGTTGGCGGCTACTAGACCGATGTTGACAAATCAACTCTTATGGTTGGCGATCACTATGACATTTGCTCGGCGTAAGGGTTTCGATCCTTATATTTTCACATGGTCGCAACCTCGCTGGTCCGCGACCCAACCTAGGGTAAGCGGTGGGCGAAAGCCGTCTCGTGGCACCCCACAACACCCTTACCCCAACTCCGATCCTAGGGTAAGAGGTGGGCGAAGACCGTCTCGCGATTCTTCCCCAACCCTTACCCTACCTTGTGCACGCTGGCACCCTCCGCTCTAGGGTACGGTGTCCCATACCACCCTACCTTAGAGTCGGGTTTTCTAAATTCTATTGGCCCGCAGCCACAACCTTATTAGTGTAAAGACTTTGCATGATAATAATAACCTACTGTTATCTAGATTCTCAAGTAATTTATTTCTAGGGTTACAAGGGCATGGCTACAAGTTTAACATGGCATTTATCGGTGGTAGGGTTAACTACATAACATGTCATTCTAAACATTTTATTTTACTTTGAACTAACATTTCAGAACTAGTTTAATGCAAATAGCATAATAACATAATTAGATGGCATGGGATACAACATGATCAAGGACTTGTGACTTGCCGTTAATCTGGACGATCTCGGCTAGCTCGAACGAAGAAACGTCTGGATCCTGGGCCTGCACCTGAGCTTCCGGGATCTCCGAAACTAACGCAAACACATAAAATAATTAAATCCAGCTTGAGACTAATCAAGCGAGGAAAATAAACTAATTAAAAAGGAGTAAAATGCATAAATCCTCAAATAGGGAATTTTAAGAATTTTTCTGGGATGAATCTGGAGGAATGGAGGTCAAAAATGGGTTCAGGACATTATTTGGAGTAAAGTGGTGAAATTTGGGAATTTTTGGGATTTTCTGTGGTTTTCTAGAATTTATTTGGATTTTCCTGATTTCTAGAAATTGGAAAAGTCACTGGAAATTTCGGTGAACAGTGCTAGGCCGGCCCAAAGCCACAGCGCGGCCCGACCTTTGTGCAGCCAGCATGGCCGAACGCCGCGCGGCGCCTTACGGCACGCGCGCGCGCATGCGCAGCGGAGACGGAGCGGCCGAGGAGGCCGCCACGCCACGCCCGCCACGCGGCTCGGATGGCCGACGCGTGGTGCTGGTGGGTGGTGGAGATGCGGGGAAGTGAGCGGCCCGGATTAGGGTGGGTGAAGATCGGACGGCAAGGGTGCGGGGAAGGCGGCGAAGCGGTGCGGCTCGATCGGACGGATGCGGGAGGCGGTGTTTAAGACGATCGGACGGTGGGGAAGATGTGTCATCCGACGGGCGAAGTTAGACGGCACGGATGGGGGAAGACGGCCGGGATGGAGCCACGTCCATCGTCTTCTTCCTCTCGCCGGGCGCGCGCTGCAGAGGGGCAGAGACGGCGGGGTCTCCGCTCTCTGGCGACGGCGAGGTCCTTGGCGGCCAGGGAGGACACCAACGGTTAGCTCTTGACGCAAGCAACCCATTTTGGGGCTTTGGAGAGGAAGGGAATCATCGGAGGGAGCGGGAGGCAGATGGGGAAGGTCCGGCTTCCTGGCGGTGAAGGGGGTTACCGGAGCCAAAAGGGGCCAATCGGTGAGGTTTTCACGGTCAGGGGAGTAGGAGGCTCACACTGGCGGTGGAGTTTCTAGCTGGGGAGCTTCGGAGCGAGCCGGCCACGGGAGAGCTTCGGAGGTTGGCGGCGAGCTACGGTGCCGGAGCTCCTTGGGCGTCCACCTGGCCAGGGGAGTTCACCAAAAGCATTAGTAAACTGTGGGGACGCTCAGGGATAAAGGAATCGGCAAATGGGGAAGGAGGGGAGGGGATTGCTTTTCGAGGGCTGCCGGCACAGGGGAGGGGAATGGTGGCGCTCGGAGTGGAGGGGTTCCAATCGGTGGCGCGTGGAGGTGCTCTGGAGTGGTAGGAGGGTGGTGAAGGTGGTGGAGTAGCTCGAGAAGCAAAGGGTGAGTGAGGGGGCCGGGGTGGGGTTTTATACCTGAGCGGATGGGAGGAGCCTTAGCGGGGAAGGCACGGGCGAGGGCGCCGGGTCAACAGGAGTGGGTGAGGCGTCTCCTCCGCGTTAAGAGGCGGTGACCAGACGCTGAGCCGCCGTAATGGCAAGGTGACGGCACGGGAGCGGGTGGAGCTACGGCATGGGCAGGGAGGTGTCCGCGCGCGGGAGAGGGAGGAGCTGCCGCTGCCAGGTGGGGTCAGAGCAGACGCGGGGCAACGCGTGGCGCGAGAGCTCTGCCGGCTTCAGACCGGGCGGCGACAGCGCGGCGGGGCGGTCCAAAATAGTGAGCACTGTCGCGGCGCGCGGCGGCGCGGCGCGCGCGCGCGCGGCGCGTAGCGCAGCGCGTCTTGCGAGAGAAAGCGGGGAGGAGCGGCGCCGCGAGGAGAGAGGCGGGAGGGCGCCGGGCGCGGGAGAAGGCGGAAAAAGGGAGGGGCGCCAGCGACAGAGGGAGGCGACTGCGCCCAGAAAGGAAAGCGGGAAGGCAGGGGACTTTCCAAAAAGGGAAAGTTCCCAAAATTCACTCAAAAATCCAGCAAAAAGCATATAAATTTTTGGGGTTGAAATTTTGGGGCTTTTCAATAACAAAGTCTTCATCATCTATAGTCTCTTCTTCTACGCCGACGCCATCCGACCATCCTCTTGGTGGTGTTTATCCCCTATGAACTAAGGTTCATGACAACTTGGTATCAGAGCAGTCGATCCCTTCCCACGACTCCTGCTACCATGGTTCCTGCTACCGAGTCATTGGCCACAATAAAAGCTAACGCTAATAAGATGTCCAGCATCAACAAAGAGATGGCGAATATCTTCCTCAACATGCATGCCATCTTGGAGAAGATCGTGAATCAGAAGAAGGTGCAACAAGAGACGACAGCGGCACTATTTCCAACAACTGCCATGGCATCACTAGAGCATCCAGTAGGGGCCACGGTCAATTTGCATCATGCTGCCTCACCCGCCGTCGCCCGGCGTCGGCCGCCACCGCCGAGACGTCTTCTGTCGCCGCCGGCAACCTTTCGTTCACCAGTGCTCGTCTGCTCTCTGCGTCGGCCGCTGCCGTCGAGACGTCTCGATCCACCAGCCTTGTTCCGCTTGGATCCGCTAGATCTGTCGGCATCGCCTTCGGGCCACTTCATCTGCCGTCGATCGGCGTAGGCCACCGCCGCCTGGACGTCTTCCGTCGGGCCGAACCGAGCTCATGCCGGCTGCTCCCCAACCACTGCTTGAGCCATCGGAGCCGCCATCTGTCATCGGATCCGCCGCCTGCTCGCCATCGAATCCACCGTCGGAGCCGTTGCTTATCGTCGAATCCTTCGCTGGAGCCACTGCTTACCGCTGGATCTGCCGGAGTCACCGCTTTCCACGCTGCCGTCTCCGTGGCCATGCCTCGAATCAGCGAGATCGGGATCCAGCCGGCCGTCTCCATCCACTGCAGGACCCCGCCGCTGTTCGTCGAATCTCTGCCGGGCGGCTGCTATCCGGGCCGCTTGTCTTCCACACCGGCGCCGCACCGTTTGGAGCCACCATCACCCGGCCGCACATCGGCTGTCGCCTCTGGACGCTTTCCACCGGTTGCAGACCACCGGGAGCGGGAGCCGAAGCCGTCGCCAGCGAGGAACCGGAGCCGATGCCTACCGGGGAACCTCCGCCACCGCCGCCTCTGCTTTCGCCGTGAGACTGTGCCTTCCGCGCGGAGTCTTTAATAGGAACGAGGAGCCGGTGAAGAAAAAAAATTCTTTTGCAGGCATTGTTTAGCCGAAAGCACTACACTTCGTCGACATGGGGCTGCAACCATGGCCACCGCCTAGCAGCTCGAGGACGAGCTGCATGTCCAGAAGGGGTCATTTCTTGACCGGCTCCTCGTTCCTATTACACAATTGGAGAACTGGATTACACAATAATCCAAGTTGTGTTTGGTGGGAATTTCTGTTGCCGTAATAATGAAATGAGCTAGTTTTGTTCCATAACCATTAGTACCTCAAATTCTATAATGCAATAATGCAACTCGGATTTATCAAGATATAGAAGTGAACTATTTGTTCAAATCTTTGTGCTGCTCAAATAAGATATGGAACCCGGTTTACATGTCTACTTAAAACAAGCACTTGAAAAAATAGTTGTGGCAAATATTAGTGCAATGTCCTGAAATACGTACAGGGACAAAGGCAGGACAGGCACATGTAACAAATTGAACTTTCCAGTTCAGACTTCATATAACAGATTCATATGTTATGTGTGACCTGTATCATAAAACAGATATGTAGAGTAGTTCATCAAAGTAACTACTTGCAAATTATTTTGGAGATTATGTCAACAGGTTGCATGTGAAGAATCAGGATAACTTGGGAGGATCATTTCTTGCATTAAGATAAGGCCGAACACAAAGATAAGATCATAACAAATTGAGGTCAAGTCAACCAGGCAGAACTATTAAGCCATGGCCACATTTTCACATGCCAGTTGTAAGACTAAAAGCTGAAGTACTAGATAAGTTTCAAATCTGTAAATTCAACTCTGCAAATTGCAAAGAGACACTCTCAAGTCCTTATAGTTTATTTCCTCAAATTGGAAATTAAGACTGAAATTTAGTAGAGGACAAAGTAGAAGCAGATTACGAATCTTGCAAAATACTATGGAAGCTGCATTCTGAATTTTTAGTGAAGGTCAGGTCAACTGAGTTCAGATGGGTCAGATGTTTATTTCCTTCCTTAGTAAACTGTCTTGGATATTTGTGCAAGCCATCCTTTCAAGTGTTAACAATGAGAGACTGCTCTTAGAATGAGGTAACTGTAGAACAATGCGTGTTGCAGTGTTATAACCTAACCTACCACACCATTAGATTCAGATTGACACCTGTTTAGTGAGTTGGAAAATGCATGAGGGAAGAAAGGTTGCCTTTTTTTCTTGTCATTATGCTCCAACGTACTAGCATTAGGGATTTAGGATACAAATACCTCAAGTAGACTACAAATCTTGAAAGAGGGGGGGATAGAGCCGAGCAGAGACTAGACAGAGCTAAGCGGACTACTAATCTAGAAACAGGAAGAAATAAACAGACTAGAGGAGCAATTTCCTGCGATGTTGGTTAGTTTATGGAATGCAAAGCAAGAAATGCATCCAGCTACATAAAGTACTCTCACATGAACAGAGCTGCAGAGCATAATCATACTGAAACTCTCTGTGCCTGATGCCCACCGTTTCCCCGTTCCTGTAACTGATTAGGCTCAGGCCGCAGCTGGTTACCATTTCCTTGGCGGCATCTCCTGCTGAAGCACGACAGCACTACATGGATTGCAATGTATGCCAGCACGGCGAAGACCAGTGCGACAACATATCCTGAGGTCTTCCACTCCCTGGTGGAGCCGGCAGCGTAGGCCCCTAGGAAGCCGAGCAAGTCCAGCACAATTGTGGTGTTCATCACCCTGAGCCAAAATTCCTGCTGCTGCTGCTGCCACTTCGGTAGAAACTTCGGTAGAAGGAGGAGGACGATGACGACAATGGACGCCACGAAGGAAGTGGAGTTGCTGTAGAAGAAGGCAAGGTACCGGGGCCTCCTGTTGTCATGCATGACCGGGTTGCCCGCCGCGTGCCCGCCACTGTTGCCCTGCCAGACTCCGCCTGGCGGTTCTAGGCCGGCCTGGTAGGTGACACTCGCCACCAGAATTCCTAGCAACATCAGGTATTTCCGCTTGGCGTGAATTTTCTTTCCTCCTCCATTTCCTGTCCCAATAGGATTCTCTTCGGTGTTGCCGGTTCTCGTCCAGTTCTCTCCGTCGGCACTGCCTTCTCTAGATGACTCATCTGCAATGTTGTCAGGACTCCTTTGTTTTTTCTGATGGATCAGCAAAAATACTAGCAGCAGCAAGACTACAAAGAAGAGGACCACAGCCACCAACGCGAAGATGTAGATGGATGTTTTCAGATGCTGCGTGCTTCCGGCGGCATAGGCACCCATGAGACCAAACAACCCCGCCGCTGTGCAGACAGACAGCGCATAGCTTCGTATGGCTGGCCTGTACAGATTCGGGTTCACGAGGAGTATGATGAGGGCGATGGACAGCATGAAGCTTACCGAGTTGCAGTAGAAGAAGGCCTTGTAACGGCGTGGATAGTTGTAAAGAAGAACCGGGTCGCCGGCATAGTGTCCGTCCCCATCATGCTGCAGCCGGAAGCCGCTCGGCGGGGTCAACCCGGCCTGGTAAGTGATGGTCGCGGCCAAGATTGCGAAGAGGAGCAACCGCTTGCGCCTCTTCTCCACCAAGTCACTGTCCTCTTTCTTACCGTCGTCCTTGTGGTCCAGCGTGAAGAAGACGACGTGGATCACCACATAGACCAGGACCGCGCCGGCCAAGGCCATGGCGTAAATGGAGGTGCTCACGTCCCGGCAGCTCCCGGCAGCGTACGCGCCAATGAGGCCAAACAGGTCCAGAATCATGGCGGCCTCCAGCACGTTGTGCTTGAGTAGAAACCTTTTCTGGACCAAGATGATGGCGATCAAGGAGGCCACAAAGGCAATTGAGTTGCAGTAGAAGAACGCATTGTACCGCCGAGCGTTCCTCGTTAAGAGAATCGGGTCGCCGGCCTTGTGCCCGTACCCGTCGTCCTGCCAAAGCCCACCCGGCGGGTCCAGACCCGCCTGGTAAGTGATGGTGGCTGCAAGAGTGGCGAGCAATAGAACAAGAGAGCGAGCCTTCTCCAGCG
This sequence comes from Dendrocalamus sinicus, assembly GCA_036346575.1. NCBI lineage: Eukaryota > Viridiplantae > Streptophyta > Magnoliopsida > Poales > Poaceae > Dendrocalamus > Dendrocalamus sinicus. Next base: position 24,262,548 of record CM070657.1, on the reverse strand, counting down.
CCTGACTAATTTCCTCCTCACTGGTAATTGCAGAGAAACAGAGTTAAATTGCAAACTGGAATAGGCTCATAAATGCCAATGATTTGTGAGAAGGAAGAAGACGAAGAATATGTGGTCCGTAGTCCCTACCCGCCATTGCCATTATTAGTCTGGGGATCTTGAGTTTGTTGCCTCGAACAAGGTCTTGGTATATTTGCTTGCAACCATCCTGACACCGATGCACGGATGGCTGAGAGATTCCTCCAGAAGCAGGTGCCCCTGATGGCTGCTTGAAATGCAATGCATGCCAGAACGGCACCAACCAGGCCGACCACATAGAAGGTGGTGTGAATCTTCCTGCAGCTGCCGGCGGCATACGCCCCCACGAGGCCGATCAGCGCGACGACGATACACCCGTAGAGCTCGAAAGACCGTACCGTTCTCTCGCGCAGCTTCCTGTCCAGGAGCAGCACGATGATGAGCAGGGACGCGACGAACGTTGTGGTGTTGCAGAGGAAGAACGCCTTCAAGCGTGCGTCGTGGCGGTCCTTGAGCATGGCGTCGCCCGGGAGGTGGCTGTCCTCGACATGGTCCCAGAATCCACCGGGCGCGCTCAGCCCGGCCACGTACGTGACGCTCACCGCGAATGTCGCGAGTAGCATCAGGACCTTGCGGAGCCGTTCTTCGAGCGCGCCGTCTGGCCCGTAGGGGTTCTTCTCTAGAACCATCTGAAACACGAGGTAGACAAAAACGGCCGCCACCAGCACCGAGGAGTAGACGGTCGTGAGCATGTCCCGGCAGGTCCCGGCGCCGTAGGCCCCCATGAGGCTGAGCAGGTTCAGCACCATGACCACGCGCAGACTCTGCAGCGGCACCATGGTGAACCACGCGGGTACATTCTTCTTCTCGTGGACGACGGCGAGGAGGAGGATGAGGACGACGACCACGAGCGACGAAGCGAACGCGGTCGCGTTGCAGTAGAAGAAGACCAGGTACCGGCAGTAGTGGGTGTCCCGGATGATGGGATCGCCGGCGAGGCGGCCGGCGGCGGGGTCGGTGTCCTGCCAGACGCCCCCCGGCGGGTTGAACCCCGCGGCGTACGTCACCGTGGCCACCAGCGTGGCCAGCAGCAGGAGGTACTTCCGCAGGCTGTACTCCCACGGCTGGCCGGGCTCTCCGGACGCCATCGCCGGCTTCTTGGAAATCAGATGCGAGCTTGGTGCCTTGGTGTCACCCTCTGAACAAGTGCTCTTCTTAATTAGTGTGACGCAGAACGGCCAATAGCGACCGTAGTTTACACACAATGCACTTGCACACTGGGTAGGAGTGGTTTATAAGATTAACGCAGGCGGGAGACGTCTTGACTGAGTTGACTCCATGTGGTGCCCGGGAAGAAGATGCCTCGTCTCTGCCAGGTAGTTTCTCGCATACGGGACGTCAATCCCTGTGTTTGTTTCGTGGGATGGGATGGTTTCATTCTGAATAGGATAGTTCTATTTAGTTGATTTAGTGAAAAATATTTTATTTAGATGTTATATCACATCCTTCGATAAAATCCAACGAATTACACGACGGGACCATTCCAACTTGGTTCTGTGAACCAAACACCCCCATGACTACGTTGATTCAGATCGTTAGTTTATATACAGTACACTTCTACACTGGGTAGAGTAGTTTATAAGAGCAACTCCAGCAGTAGCCCTCAAAACAGAGCCCCTACTTTTCATTTGAGGGCTCCCCCTACTTTTGAGGGTCCAGTTTTTTTGCATCTACTCCAACAGCACCCCTCAAATCTAAGCCCTCAAATTCATTCCACTGCACACTGACACATGGGACCCACTCCTCAAATCATGCGCGTGGTCATCGACCCTCGGCCGCAAGCTTGACGCCGCCGAACTCCGCGGCGACGCGCCCATCCCGATGAGTACGCCGCGCGGCCAAGACCCAAAGACGAGCACCATCGCCGCCACCGCCTCGATCGCTGGCCTTTGTCGCGCGGAAACATTGCTTGCGCCGGAGGCGGGGCGAAGGCGGCGGCGGGTGGTCGGGCGGTGGCATCTCCGGCCGTCGCGCCCGCACCGCTGCCGCCGGACGACGGCCGCCATCGTCGCGAGCGTGCTCGCTGCGTCGTCGGCGACGCCGCACGAGATCCGGCCGCTTCCGCCGGATCCGTTCGCCGCTGCGCGCGCGGCTTCGGATCGGCCTCGCCCCTCCTAGATCTCGCCGCCGCGCGCGGCCGCTCTGCCGCCTTCGCCAGGGGCGCGCCGCTGCCGCCGGCTTCTTCTCCTCGCTTTTCCCTGCCGGGGCCTTCTCCGCCTTGTCGGCAGGCTCCTCCTCCACGGGCTTCTCCGCCTTCTCTTCGCCGCCCGGCTTGGGTGCGCGCCGGGCCACCGCCGAGGTCGCTGGGGAGTCGAGGTCGCGGAGGTGACCGGCGATGCGGAGGAGAGCGAGGTCGCTGAGGAGGCGGTGTCGGCGGAGGAGATCGAGGTCGCGGCGGATGCGGCGAAACGCGCGGCCGAAGGAAGTCGCGCACGGGCGGCGCTCGCGGGCGGGCTGCGGGCTTCGCGTGCGGGGAGGGGAACCGGCGGCACGCACGGGAGGGGAAGAGGCGGGGAAAAAAACGGAAAATGAGAGCCAGAGTAGGGGCCCCAGGAATGAGGGCTTGAAGGCCTCGTTTGAGAGGCCTCCTATTTTTGAGAGCCAAGTAGTGGGTCTGCTGGAGTTCAATTTTTTACTCTGACTCTCAAATATGAGGTTTGAGGGCTCAAGTAGGGGGCCTGCTGGAGTTGTTAGGAGTAGTTTATAAGATTTCACGTGGGGGTTTTATATTCTTTTCAACAAGACTTGACTGAGTTGACTCCATAGATTCTCGCATAGACACAAATAGGTAAACTATGTGACCTCGTCGATCCAACTCCATTCCAAGGTCACCATTTGAAAACTCCTCACGTGTCAGTTTCCTCCTCTCGTCGTGTTTTGATATGCAGCCTGCAGGAGCTGGGCGCGTTTCCCCAAAAGGAGGGCACGCGAGCTGGCCGTGTCTGCGGGGGTAGGTGTGGGGTGCTCGCAGCCTGAAATGCCTCCTGGCGCGGGGACTGAACTTCATGTCTGCTTGATGGATCACCGTGCCATTAGGCGCCGTGCACGGCCGAGTTCAGTGCAATGCCAGAGGAACGCGGCACGGCAGACGATTCAACCGTCGTTCTGCCACTTAAGTATATCGAAATGACGGCAAGCTGCATACAGTGGATACTTCACAAAGTGACTAAGTGAGGATCCATGAGGAAGGTTTCAGAAATATTTATGATAAACCATTATCAATAAGTGTTGAATTGAAATACAAATTTACAAAATAATTAGATTTTCAGTTTGTTGATCTCAGTCCCTAGCGATTAGACCGGCTTTGTAGAAAGGTCAGACTGGCAGTGATCAGCAGTCAGAATGGATATCTTTTGAATTTTCTACTGAGAGTTCTGAAATTTAGGAGTTTGATTGAGGATTGCGTAAATTGGTCTTAGGTCAGTGTATTCATGATGCATTAAGTATGTTTGATCTAACGTGAATCAAGTTGTAAAGAATTTGCACCTCAAAACGATTTCTTGGTCTTTGGATATGTATGGAACCTTGAAGTCAATTATGGTCAACAGCGAGGACCGACACTACGCTTATAGAGGAGTTGAGATCTAGAACGGTCAAGGATATTAGGTGAGTTGGTTGAGCTCAAGCGTGGTAATAGGAAGACAAGAAATATTGAAGAGAAGGTACGAGCGACCGGTTACACCAAGTGGCTTAGTCGGTCCAAGTGAGGTGTGGTCTGGTGGGAACTAGAGTGGGAGAGACTTGCCGATGCATAGCAAGCCATTGGTTCGCCTACACGTGGTAAGCATAGCAATTACTTGCAAAAGAAAGAGAAGACTAGGTCAAGTTGAGAGTATTTTGATAATTGACTAAATACCAAAAACTTCATTGAATCAAAACCTCAGTGCTTAGGAAAGTGGTTTAGATCAAACAAATACTGAGAAAATCAAATGGATCAAAGCCTAAAGACTTATCGGGTTCGGGCTCATGTGCTTTGAAAAGTGTGCATGAGTTAAGTGTGTGTAAAACTCGTATTGTATAGGGTTAACGGCTTTCCCCAATTGTGCTAGTGCATAGTATCTATTAGGGTTAGATATGGGCTAGTTGATCCATGTATTTTGTGAGTTGGAGATGAAGGCTTGCAAGCTAATTATCCCAACCATTTCATTTTTGAGTTCTAGAATTAGGGTTTGATAGAGAAGAATGAGTGTTGTGGTATGCTCTTGTCCTCCTTATGAAGTGGATGTGAAACTTTTATTCTCATGTAGCAATATAATCAATTTTATTCATCTCTCATGAATTTTTCTTGTCTTAGTTGATTTAGTTTTGTTCTTATTGGTTCTTTGTATCTTCTCTCCCCCTTCTTGATCTTATTGTATACTAAGGACATGTAAGTGATGTAGATGACATGTAGATCATATCATATCTATCTAGGCATTGTGGTTTGCAAGATTTTCGAGATGTCTAGTTTTTGTTTGATTCGGAGCCTTTCTTGATGAATCTTGATCTGGGGGGTTTTGGTTTCGATTCTTTGGGTGGTCTTGCTGTGACATGTGGCACTTATCTAGAGCCATCTTAGCTGTTCTTAACCTATGAGTAAGTTGGTTTTTGAGTTTTTGAGATTTGCCTAGTTTTTGTGCAATCTTGTGTGTTTTGAGGGAAGATTGAAACTTTGACGAAAATCTCTGTGATCCTTAGATGACATAAGTTTCTGAGACTTTTAGTAAGGTATGTACAAATTTAACATCATTTGATGATGGATTTTGAAGTTTGTATGAAAATTAATTTTAACTTAGACTAATTTTTTTATTATAGGAACAGAAGAGCGGTAAGACCGCTTCTAAACTAGATCAGACTAGCCGCCGGTTTGTGGCCAGTCAATGGCGACCATAGTTTATATACAGTACACTTTCACCCTGGGTAGTGTAGTTTATAAGATTAAGACAGGAGTAGTTTATAAGATCAAGACAGGCTTGACTGAGTTTGGCTCCATCTGGTGTGGTGGAGCCCGGGAAGAAGATGCCTCGTCTCTGCCAGGTAGTGTCTCGCATAGACACAAACAGATAAACAATGTGACCACGTCGATCCAACTCCATTCCAAGGTCACCATTCGAAGACTCTTCACGTGCCAGTTTCCTCGTCTCGCCGAATTTTGATACGCAGCCTGCAGGAGCTGGGCGCGTTCTCCCCAGCAACAGGAGGGCACGCGAGCTGGCCGTGTTTGGACTGTAACGCCACCGCGCGTGCTGGCGAGGGGGGGGGGGGACCGCCTGAAATGCCTCCTGGCTCGGGGACTGGACTTCATGTCTGCTTGATGGATCACCGCGCCATTAGGCGCCGTGCACGGCCGAGTTCAGCGCGATGCCAGAGGAACGCGGCACGGCGGACGATTCTACCGTCGTTCCGCCTCTATGTATATCCATATGACGGCAGGCTGCATACAGTGGGTACTTCACTGAGCATCTGAAGAATTAAAAAAAACTTATGTAACTAATTAGTCGTATTACTTAAAAATATATATTGCTTTGTCGAATATAAATTCAAATAGTATAGATAAAATAATATTTTTAATGATAAAAATTTATACCATATTCGTATCCATATTTTATATGTGAATTCAAATACAAATTGGAATAAAAAAGAAATTATTAGGCGTTCGATACGGATAATTCATATCTATTTTTCATCACTAATCTGACGTTGGTATTCTCTTTTTAGGGGGTGGTATTCTTTTTTGGGATTGACTATTGCACAGACGACTGTTTTTTCTCTTTATCTTTAGATACTTTTTTACACTGCAACTTTAGATGACTGAGAGCGCAATGAATTAGTACGCTGTAACTTTAGATGAGTGAGAGCACAATTTCAAATAACTAGAAGATAAAAAATTTCAGTCAACTATGCAATAGCAAAACTGTTCTTTTTTTTAGCCAAGACTTTGACTAGTAAACTTTCTAGCAACGATCGTCATCTCGCCTTACCTTTGCGGTATCCCACGAACCATGTGTTAAGAAACCTGGGCCTGGGCCAGCAGCCCGCGGCCCATGGTGGGCACCTCATTGTAGTCTATAAATAGAGAGCTATACCTTCTCATTATGTACACATGAATGAAAGCAATAAAGAAAGACCAGGAGTTCTCTCTATCTCTCTCTGTGTGTTCAATCTATTATTCTGTGATTCTGTGATTGATTCGTTCTTGTTCTAAACAGAGGAATCGCTCGGACTGGTCGCCAGCGACGGTTCCTCAACATGTTATCAGCACGACTTCGCTCTGGTGAATGAGGTAATCATCGAAGCACAGATTGAATTTTCTAGATCGCTTTGAATTTGTATTTTCTTTTCGCATTCTAGATTGAATCTCTACGGTGTAAATCCGCCCTAATTTACCGCGAGCAGACTTGAAGTCGCCGGCACAATGCCGATCGGTAGATTGTGAAACGGGTAGATGTTGATTGCACTGTGGGTTAGAGAAACGATGCAAATCCGCCCCAAATCTACCGCGAGCAGATCTGAAATCGCCGGCACAATGTCGATCGGTAGATTGCAAAACGAGGTAGATGTTGATTGCATCGTAGATGAGAAAACGGAAAAATTTTGCATAATTTTGCCTAATCCTGTATTATCACTGTGCGAGAAATAAATTTGTGCATCCTCTCCTGTTCGGTTTCTGCATAACATGGCAAAGAAAAAAAACAACAACACGCCGCCGCGGCCTACTCCCATCGCCGCGGCTAGAAGCCGCCAAGGCACCGGCCGGCGATGGCGGTGCCACGGTCGGCGTGCATGGGTCGATGTTGCACGGTCTCGCCGCCCCCGCACGGGCTGAGATTGCCGCCGGCGTCACCCCGATACATCGGCCGCAGGCCACCGTCTCCACCACGCCTGCACGTGCATCCACACCCGTACGCGTGCTTCCCGGCTGGCCTCGCAGCTCGGTCCCCATGCGTTCGCAGACGCGCCGCCTCCCCGCGCGCCGCGCGCGCGTTCACCGCGATCTCAGATCGCACCGCCCCGCCACGCCGGCCGACCTTTCCGTCGCGCGCGCGTCCTCGAGCTTGCCGCCGTGCCGCACTCGCGGCGCCTTGTCCCCACGCCGCGCGCGCGTTCGCGGCCGCCGACCCCCTCATCGCGCCCGTAGCCGCGACTCTGATAGCCCGCCGCCTTGCGCCGGGCCAACCACGCACCGCCCCGCCGCTTGCGCCGCCCTTCTCCTCACCCACCGCGCGCCGCCTCTTCACCCGCCCGGCCACGTTACTCGGGCCCAGCCGCGCCGCCATGCGCGCCCCACACGTGCATCCATCCGGCCGCGCTTGCGTCGTCGCCTTGCGCTGCTCCACTCGCGCCGCCCGGCGGCCTCGCCACCACGCCGCGCGCTCGCGCGCGCCTTGCGCGCGGGCGCTCGCCCATCGCCATGCCCCACCCGAAACCGCATCCCGGGCTGCCGCCGCTGCCACAAAGAAGTGGCCAGGGGGAAACCCTAATGCATCCTGGCGTAAGACGGCCGGGTGGGCCGCCCGGCAAATGGGCCGTGTTGGGCGACAAGAAAAAGCCGCATGGGCCAAGGAATGGTGGGTCGGAAGAAGAAAAAAAGGGGAGAAGCCTGAATGAAAAAAAGGGGCCCGTGCGGGGGGGGGGGGGAGGGGGCAAAATTGCAGAAAAGCCCCTACTTTATAAAAATTACTGATGAGCCCTAAAATTTACAGATAAGTCCCGAATCTTTGCAGAAAAGGCATCGTAGTTCCGAAAATTACGAATAAGCCCTCAAATTTGTGAGTGGGTCTAGACTTTTGCAGAAAGCCCCTCGATAAATCAGAAAATTGCGCGAATTTTTCTCTGAACTGGAAATTTGTGTAGAAACCCCCAGAAATTGCAGAATTTGCTGAAATTTCATATTTTAGCATAAAAGGGCCTCGGGAATCCGAATTTTGCATTATTTTTAGCATTTGAAGCATATTTATTTCTACCATTTTTATTTCTGTATTTTCTGTATTTATTTACTGTTTTGGTTAATTGTAATTACTGAAAATTGCTTTTAATCACTGAATTAGCAGTAAAATTTATAGAAAATGCATAGAAAATTCTGAAACATTGTGAGAACCTTTTATACCATTTATTACCCGCAGTAAATTATTCTGTGCATGTCTACCAGCAGTAGACTTATACACATTTAGATGACTAGCATCACGAACTGGGAGTTCAAGGAGCTGGCCCAGCATGGCCAAAACTATCTGACGTAGGCATCTGATGTCGAGATTGTGCTTGGAGCCAGGAAACTCCGCGTGGCTTTTGGGATTTGGCAGACTGAATGACACCCAACCCACACCTGAGGAAAATGATCAAGCACTTCATTTTTCTCAGGCACCACATCTGCCTCACTATCAAGAATGAGTATATGGCGGAGAAGAGCGCGCTAGCACTCTGGACCGCACTCAAGAAGCAGGTCTGACAAGCTAAAGTGCACCATTCTTTCTCAAGCAGAGTAGGAGTGGATCAGACTGAGGTTTGCTGACTTTAAGACGGTCAGGGCAAACAATTCTGCCTTGCACAGGATTTGTACCCCAATACATAAAATTGAGAAAATCCTTCCACCCTAATGCAGCACAATCCGCACGCAATTATCGTTAAGACGGCTATGAGGAATATGCCGAATTGATAGATATGATGCAAGTTGCGGAGGCTCAGGACGAAGTTCTCCACAAGAACTAAGTCACTCAGCCATCTGGGAGCTCCACTGGCCGTGAAGAAGCCAACGTTGGGAGCAACAAGGTGCGAAAGCCCTTGATAGAGAAAAGAGGTAGGAAGGGTAAGACCGCAGCCCAGAAAGGCGAATCAGATGCTCCACGAGAGAATAAGGCTAACAAGCCAAAAGCGAGATGGCAAAGGGCAACATGAAGCCCACTCTGCATCGGCAGAGGGGGAGAGTTCTAAGTAGCTGCCTGCACCGATGGAGGTTGAAACCATCACGACAGCAGCACCCCCTCTCGACCTAGAAGTAGCCACCGCCATGATTTCTCTTGAAGAGAATGTCACCCCCGAGAAAATAGCAGAAGAAGTCTAGTGCACTGAATGCATTTCGACTTTAATTGTCATCTATTTTGTGTGGAAGAATATGTTAGAATTTGCATGGATGGTACTTAAGAATTGTTATTTTCTCGTGATGGTTGGATGATATTTGAAGAATTCATTCATTTATTCAGTCTATGATGGCATGATATGTTCTGATATTGGAATATTTTATTTATGTGTTGAATGCCTTCTAGTTCATATTAATAAAATACCCTATATTAGAACGCGTGTAGCGCCATATGGAGGGAGTGTGCTTAGCCAGCAGCGGCACAACGCATATCATCTTATGAGAGAATAAGTATTTTCAGTCGATTCGTAAGAGCACTGGCAGCCTTACGAAAATCGCTAGAAGCGATTCATGAATAATTGGTTCAGGAAGAGCCACAATGGGCACAACTTTAGTCATTGAAGAAGCCTTATTTTACCCAGAATCGACCTGAACTCTCTTAAGTTTTAAGGATATTCGCGCCAATGGTTTCCACGTTGAGACTAAAGAAGTGTAAGGTTTGGAATACCTACTCATTACGAAGCGTGACGAGAATGGAATTAGAAAAACTCCCTTCACTAGAAATTGGGCTATATTATACCAACATTAAGGCGCCTGCAGCGTACACTGTCCTGAAGACGGTATTTAGAAGCTCTGATTTTTTCTGTCTCTGGCATGACAGATTAGGCCACTCAGATCTTAGGATGATGAGAAATATAATAAATAACTCGCATGGGCATAATATTAATGTGAAGAATTTTTCGAATCATGAAGATTTTGTGTGCCCTACATGTGCCACCGGGAAACTAATTACTAGACCCTCCACTCTGAAAGTGAAGGATGAAGTCCCTGCATTCCTGGAACGCATCTAGGGAGACATCTGCGGTTCCGTTCAGCCCATCTCAGGGCCATTTAAGTATTTCATGGTGCTCATTGACGCTTCCTCGAAGTAGTCATATGTGCGTCTGTTGTCCACAAGAAACCACGCCTTTGCAAAATTGATCTCGCAGATCATTCGCATCAGAAATGTGTTCCCTGATGATTATTGCATGGCGATGGGAATTGCAGTTGAGCATTCGGTACCGCATGTCCATACCCAGAATGGTTTAGCAGAGGCTTTAATTAAAAGAATTAAATTTATTGCCCGACCCCTCTTACATAAAAGTAATTTGCCAGCTACATGTTGGGGACACGCAGTCCTTCATGCATCGAATCTCATCAACCTTAGACCTTCGGCCTACAACATCCATTCACCTATGCAACTAGCGCAAGTGTCGCCACCGAAAATTTCCCAACATTAGGGGGAGGAAATCAACCCCTTGATGAAGAATATCGGGAAATTACGTGGCAAGCCTGGGGAGTCCATGCAGATGACCCGCGCACTAGAGAAATCCAGAAGACATTACATGGCAAGCCACGGAATTCATGCAGATGACTCGCGCATTAGTGAAGCAAAAAGAGAAGTCCAGAAGACAAGAGAAGTCCGGAAGACAATCGATTTGCAAGAACTAGCATATCAACTGCCTGATCACTTTAGTGATTTGAAGAGCGTGACTAAGTCGCATGTGCCTGCACGCACTGCACTGGAGGCCTCAGAAAAATAAAAAAGAGGATGAGAACTCCAGTTCCTCGAATCCTTAGTAGCCGGGGACGCCTGGTGAAGAAGGATAAGAGAGATTTATCACAGCCGATCATTGAAGTCCCCCAGAATGAGAAGGGGAGCCAGTTGAGACCTGGCACAAGTATGACACCTTCAGAAAAGGGCATACCGGATCTGAATATCCCCATCGGCATGGATGTGTGCGCACACATTGGAGCCAAAAAACTAAAGGGACTTGCCACCGCAATTGAAAGAAATGATGGGCAAGGTAACGCTCCAGAAGAAGCAATCGCTCCAGAAGAAGCAACTCATGAAGAAATAGCTATAAATTATGTGCACACGGGAGAGTCTCTGAATAGGACAATAGCTAACATCGATATCTACTTCGCAAAGAAAATTTCCACAATCATTGATCTTGATCCCGAGCCTGCATCGCTCGCTGAATGTAAGAAAAAAATCAGATTGGGAAGATTGGAAGAAGGCAATAGCAACTCAATTGCTATCTCTGAACAAAAGAGAGGTGTTTGGGCCCGTATGCCGCACGCCTCCCCACATACACCCCGTTGGGCACAAGTGAGTATTTGTTCGAAAGTGAAATGAAAGAAATGAAGTAGTGAGATACAAAGCAAGGTTGGTAGCCCAAGGTTTCACTCAACGTCCTGGAGTTGATTATGAAGAAACCTACTCCCCAGTTATGAGTGGAATCATCTTTAGATACTTGATCTCAATGGCAGTGAACTTGAACTTGGAAATAAAATTGATGGATGTTGTGACTGCATACCTTTATGGTAATTTGGATTCGAAGATTTACATGAGAGTCCCTGAAGGAATTCCTCTCCCAAACCAAGACAGAGCAAATAGAAATCTGTACAGTGTGAAACTCAGAAAGTCACTGTATGGACTGAAACAATCTGGAAGAATGTGGTATAATCGCTTGAACGACTTTCTCTACAAGAAAGGCTACACGAACAATGAAGACTGTCCTTATGTATTTATACAGCGATCCCAGAATGGATTCTGTATAATCTCTGTGTATGTAGATGATCTGAACATCATCGGGACAGCTAAAGATATTAAAGAAGCAAGCTCCTACTTGGAGTCAGAATTTGAAATGAAAGATTTGGGCAAGACCAAATTCTGCTTAGGCCCGCAGCTTGAGTATGTCCCTGAAGGAATCTTGGTACATCCGTCAACCTACACCTAGAAGGTACTTGAAAGGTTTGGCTTTGAGAAGGCATTCCCGTCGAAAGTACCGATGATCGGGAGATCTTTACAGCAAGAAAAAGATCCTTTCCGACCTAGGGAAGAGGGGAAGGAAGTTCTGGGACCAGAATTCCCATACTTGAGTGCAGTGGGAGCACTCATGTACTTAGCAAACTGCACTAGACCGGACATTGCATTTGCCGTGAACCTGTTGGCAAGGTACAGTGCAGAGCCCACCAAAAGGCATTGGCAGGGCATAAAAGGACATCTTCCGATACCTCCAAGGAAGTAAGGACCTTAGATTGTTTTACAGAAAGAATCAAGATCTGAACTTGATTGACTATGCAGATGCTGGGTACCTATCTGACACGTATACCGCTAAGTCGCAAACAGGCTATGTATTTCCATGTGGTGGAACTGCAATTTCCTAGAAATCATCTAAAGCAAAGCCTTGTAGCTACTTCGACGAACCACTCAAAAATTATAGCACTGTATGAAGCCGCACGAGAGTGCGCTTGGTTCCGCTGAACGGTTCACCACATCCAGCAGTCATGTGGAATGAATATTGTGCAAGCCCCCACAATTATCCATGAAGATAATGCAGCTTGCGTTGCACAAGTGCAAACGGGCTATGTAAACATATCAACCCCAAGTTCCTCTATGCTCATGAATTGCAAAGATGGACACGATTAAAGTACTGCACATTAAGTCATGTAGACTTGTTCACTAAGTCACTCCCCGCATCTAGCTTTGAAAGGTGCGTGTGAGGTATTGGAATGATGAGACTTAGAGAAGTGCAGAATTCAGGGGGAGAATTCTCTCAAGCCCATTATTAAATCTTGATCATGAAGATTAAGTACCCAAAGGAAGTCCTGAAGACCAAATGAAATTGGGTGAATTGTACTCTTTTTCCCTTGACGAGTTTTCCATGAAGTTTCTCGACCAAGGTTTTTAATGAGGCAATTCGTGCATCGCAGCATCACATGTATCATGTACTCTTTCTCCAAATTTTTCCCACTGGGTTTTTATGGAGTTTTAGTGAGGCATGAACGTGTCGGATGAGTGCCCAAGGGGGAGTGTTAAGAAACTTGGGCCTGGGCCAGCAGCCCGCGGCCCATGGTGGGCACCTCATTGTAATCTATAAATAGAGAGCCATACCCCCTCATTATGTACACATGAATGAAAGCAATAAAGAAAGACCAGGAGTTCTCTCTATCTCTCTGTGTGTGTTCAATCTATTATTATGTGATTCTGTGATTGATTCGTTCTTGTTCTAAACAGAGGAATCGCTCGGACTGGTCGCCAGCGACGGTTCCTCAACACCATGATCGACATGCGGGGGGCACGACTGGACGCGCGTTGGTGGTTAATCTATTTTTCGACAAACCAGTGCTTCGATTTCTATTAACAGAAACCACAACTACAGTTGTGAGAAAGCAAAACCTGAGACAGGGGAACACACGCTCCTATCACGTTGGTGGTTCAAGCAAAACTGGAATTATTTTTTATAAGAAAAAGGTTTGGGCTCATTAACATGTGGGCCCACAGTCCATATATCGAGTTCATGAATTGGTGCATGCTCTATGGTGGACGGGGCTCAAGGCTGACGAGGCTACTGCCACGCAAGCCGCATGTGGGTGCTGACTAGGTTCGGACTGCTGACATGGCGGCAACACGACTGCCACGTGACTCGATGATGGAGCTCAGGGACTGATGGTCACCAGCGTCATGCGACACGGCGGAGGACAGCGAGGTGCGGAATGGGAGGAGGAGGCGCTAGGGAGGCTTGCTCACAAGATGCAGGGCTCTTGAGAGAATAGAGGTGGCCGGCAACGAGGTAAAGGCAGTGGTGCAGAACGGAACTCCGGTGGTGATGTAGGGCAAAGGAGCGGCGGACGATCAAGGTCAAAGGAGTCTTGGCAAAGATCACAGTGATGACGGCATGGCTCGGCTTCGCTTGCTCCGGCGGGAAGGGCTCGCCGGGGATCGAGGAAGGGGGAAGACAACGCTAGAGCTCGGGACTGCAGAGAACTGCATCAGGAATAGCATCAAGGGATCCTTCCAACGCTACGATGCTGGCATGGGAACCTAGGGTCAACAGAGCAGAGCCGGCAACGACGGTAGCGACGGTGCTAGGCATCTATACAGCGGCAATGGTCAAAAGAGCTAAGAGAGACTACAACGAGTAGCGCAAAAGAAGCAAGGGCTCACCACGGTCACGAGGAGGGAGATGGTGACGACGGTGGAACTCTGGAACAACGAGTCAACGATGAACCACAGTTGCAATAGAGGCTTCAACGGTGGCGAGGCATGGCCATGATAGAGGGCTGAAATTGAGCACATAGTGAGGTTCAACTCGGTACAAGGGGAAGTTGAGAAGGACCTTGCCGAGGCCTAAAGCTCACCGGTGGGGAACTGACAGGGGACAATGGCGGTGAGCAGGGGCTAAGGCGATGACTTTTATTGTGGTAGCTCTCCCCGGCGATGCTCGATTGGAAAAGAAGAGCGCATGAGCTAGGGAAAAGAGCCAAGATGGTCCAAAAGCGAGGAATTGGCCAGGGGCTCACTTGAGAGGGGAAAGGGCGCACAACGACGAGGTTGACTGGAGCGAAAGAAGACGAAATGAACTCGGTGCTTGACCGCGAGAGAGATGAAATTGAGTGAGGGGCTCTGAAGGGGAGGTCCAACATCATACTTTGATGTGGATGGCAAGGGCAGTGCTCGCCTGAAAAGATGGTGATCACAATGAAGCACAGCAAAGCATGCACGCTAGAGCCAAGAATGAGGTCGTGTTCCTGGTGAACGAGAGGGAGAAAATCTCGGCCAAAGGGCAAAATGGAGGCGGTGAGGAATGAGGAGGAAGAAGACGTTCTCGGTTGGGCTTAAAAGGGTGAGACGATGCAGCAGAACCCATGGGTTGTCACAGCGTGGTGAGAAGAATGGGCAGCGGAGCGGGATTCATGTCGAACGGAGGTGACATAACAGGGGAAAAGAAGTCAAAAGGGATAGGATGCGTCGACGTAACGGGCAAGGAGCTTGAGGCGGGGAGCTTGGCAGCCAGCGCAGAGGGAATCCCTGCACGGGCGCGGAGCCAGCGAACGGGCAAGCGCGAGGTGGAAGAACGCTCTTGACAGGTGGGCCTTGGGCTCATGCGGCGAGAGAGAGAGAGAGAGAGAGGCGCACAGTGGAAAAATGCTTTCGTGCAGAGTAAAATGGAAAGGGGAAAACGGCCGGGTTGAGGGACGGCAAGCTGGCGGTTGTTGTGCCGGACGGGCTGGGCCAAGTAGGAAATTCGGTCCAAACATTTTCCGAAATTTAAAATATTTTCTGCTTTGGTTTAACTCTAGAGAATACATATCGGCTTAGAAAAAAAATCAAACCAACTCCAAAAATTATGAAAATTTTGGAAAGGTACTTTAGATTATTTATAACTCAAATAAATTATTTTCAAGCTCTGCTCAAGTTAAGTAATTACAAAAAATCATTTTTAGCCCATGAAAATTAAGAAAACTTTTTCTTTAAAGCATAATTTTTCAAAAAGCATGAAAATGCAGAAATGATATTGAAATTAATTAAATAGATTTTAAAATATTGGGATGTTGCAGTAATCGTGCATAATACTTTTGCTGTAGTGTCATATTGTGGTTGTTTCTATTGAGGAACCGTCACTGACGAGTCCAGTCCGATCAATTTCTCCTATGCAAAAGAGATGATCAAACACAGGTAATGCAAATAATAGATTGAACACGCAAAGAGATAGGGCAAGAACTCCTATCTTTCTTTATTGCTTTCTTCTTCACAAGTACCACTTGCAATGATTGAGACCCCCCCTATTTATAGACTACATGGAGGGGTGTCCACTAATGGGTCATGCTTGCAGGCCCAAGCCTAGGTTTCCCAATACTCCCCCTTGGGTGCTCATCCGACATGTTCATGCCTCATCAAAACTCCATAAAAACCCAGTAGGAAAAGTTTGGAGAAAGAGTACATGATACATGTTATGTTGTGTGGCATGAATTGCCTCATTAAAAATCTTGGCCGAGAAACTTCAGAAAAAACTCATTAAGGAAAAAAGAGTACAATCCACCAAATTTCATTTAATCTACAGGATTTATTATTTGGGCACTCGATCTTCGTGATCAAGTTTTAATAATAACCTTGAGAAGTGTAACATCCCAAAATTTTAATTGCCTTTTATGTGATTTTCTGGGATTTATTTGGAGTTATCTAGATTCTATTTCAAAGCCTAGAGCCAGAAAATGTATTTTAAATATTTTATTAAAGCTAAAAAGAGTTTAGTTTGCTTTTTCCAAGCTTCCTTGAATTTTATAGAATATTTGAGAATTTTGGAATTAAAAATCATTTTTAAAAGTCAAAAAGGTATTTTATAAAAATTTTAAAGGCCAAATTTGAATTTAAAATATTTTTACTAAGTCTATAATAACTCCAGGAATTTTCAATGAAGTTTTTAGAATTTTTAGACATTATTTACTATTTTCTAAGTATTTATAAAATTTTCTGGTATTTCTGAAAAATTAAAATGAAAATTAAATCTGGATTAATCTCAGGCTGACACGCCCGGATTAAATCCATCTCATTCTTGACCTAATCTCAGTCGTCCACCATAACTTACCCCTTCGTTTCATTCAACAGCCGAGATCTTGCCACCCATGCCACGTGTCTCAAATCCGACTGTCCACCCCTTCATCTCCTCTCCTCTCTCACCGACAAGTGGGCCCCACCGATCATCTCTTTCTTCTTTCTCCCTTCATTTTCAACCTCAAGCCACCTCCATTAATGCCGCACCGAGCTTGGGTTTCCGGCCGCCCCGCCTCCCGAGACGCCTCCTCAGGCTCCCCCTTCGCCACCGCACCCCCGCCGCCCATAAATGCGCTGCTGCCATGTTCACATCGAAAACCGCCGCCCTCTCCCGCGGTTTCCGGCGAGCCGTGCGCCCCTCCCCCTATAAACCCCCTAGGGCGCTCATTCCGCACCTCTCTCATCGTCGCCCTTCCTCCACCCTCGGCCGACGCCCCCGACCGCCGGAGCCGCCGCCGCCCCACTCTCTCCTCTGCCGCCGCCTCTCTCCGGCCACCCCAAGCCCAGTGTCGGGTAGGAGCTAACTCCCGCCACCTCCTCTACCCCGCCACCCCTCGCTGGCCGCCGCCGAGCGCCCGCGCTCCGGCGAGCCTGCCGCCCCGTCCGCTAGGCTACGTCAGTCGGCCCGTGCCGAGGTGACAGCCGTGTGGCGTGCCACGGCGGCCACGCTAGCATTTGCCGCCACGTCAGTGTTTCGGTTTAAAAATAAATCCTGCCAAAAATTAAAATATCTTCTGTCATCATAATTAGCCTTTTCAGTAAAAAAATAATTCCCAAAAATCAGTCTTTTTTCATTTTCTTCTTTTTAAACTTCCAAAAGCCCGTATTTACTCATTTTAACTCCAAATTGATCTGTTCAAATTTCTAAATTCTTCTTATATCCTAAACTATCCATTTATAAATTCTTTTTGAATTTTATTTAAATTTTGTTTGAATTTATTTGTCTGGTTCTTTGCACGTAGATTACGAGGACCTCGGAGAGAACGACTTCGATGACGTGAACGACGACGCTGAGCAAGGCAAGTTACACCCTTGACCATGTTGACCCAAATATTTTAAATTATTTATGTTGTTTTTAAATTATTATGCATGCATAATTTTATTCAAGTTTAGTTTAAATTCACTTTTGAACTCTAGTTATGCCTAAATCCTTTGGACAACCAAATTTGACTTTGAATACTATTTTACCTTGTCAACCCTAGATAAAACCTAGTTCGTACATTAGCACTAACTAGCAATTTTGTAGAATTGCTTAGCCACGCGTATAATAATTATGGTTTGGGACAATCTTTCACATAAAATGATAAGCTTTTAACTTGAATTCTTGACTTTGGTAAGTCAAGAATGTTTACGAAATTATTTCAAAACAAAATATAAAACTGGTTTAGACTTAGGCAATGGTATGGTGGTGGGTGCTTGCTGGCATGCATTGTAGTTTGTTGACTCAATGTCGATTGCCAGGCACAAGGGGTTTGCGGTTAGACCAAGTCAAGTTAAGGACCTGTCTGTGAGCTACTTTTACAAAGTCAAACCGTACTACCACAAGTCTGGTATGGGACAGACCTAGCCGAATAATTTGTGAAGTTCCAACTAGATATCACTATAGGTTGAATGTAGGCGTGGCGAAGGCCACGAGAAGTCTCACACGGCACAAGAGGAGGCTCCAACATGTGGATTCATGTTGTGGTGAAACCTTAGTGGCGGCGTTATCTAGTTGACAACTGATCATTGTAAAGGCTTTGTTATGAACTCTCAGCCGCACACCTAAGGCAGTGCGATAATCATGTGGCTAAACGAGAGAACATGTCTTGTGGGTAAAGTTGTACACCTCTGAAGAGTAACAAACTATCCTGGATAGCCATGTCCACTGTCAAGGACATGCTGAGTAAGGTTTTTCACATATTAGACTTTGGTTTTGTTAAAATCTGGATTATGGAAAAACTTGGTTATCTTTTGAAACGATGGTCCGGGTGGGATACCCATGGATAGGTTAGTGTTGGTTGGAGCCGCACTAACATTAATATTTTGTTAAATCATGTTTCTAATTATTGTATCAAATTCAACCTTTGTTCATACTTTATGATATTTACTCCAATATTGCCTTTCATGCAAATCAACCTTATTATGCCTTCCTTTGATATTCCTTATGCATGCATTACTTCTGTTAGATTCCTGGTGTAACTTGTGGAGTACTTTTTGTACTCATGTTGGTCAATCTAACTTCTTTCCAGAGGAAGCCTACGACGATTACGGTGAGGATTGCGAGTAGGCCACGTCTTACAGTCATTCGCCTTGTGGGAAGGCTAGATGGGCTGCTGCTTTATGCTATCTTCCGCTGTTTCCTTTTTGCTATTATTGTAAAAACTTTGGTCATAAGACCATACCTTTGATACATATTAAATTGTGGTTGTTATGTGAGATATGCATCACTATTGACCCTGTGTGCACTAGCTTTTCCTGCGATAGTGAGGCTGGTCTGACCACTAGGTTGCCACTGGTCTGACTACCGGCATCCAAGCAGTTTGACTGCTAATGACCAACCGGTCTGACTGCCTAACCCTAGCAGTCTGACCAGGCCCCTGAAAACAGAGTAGGTGGATTGAATTGTTAGGAAGTCCCGATACAAATGATTTCGGTGGATTTAAAAGCAGATACGTTAGATAATCATTAGAATTTAGAAATAAAGAGTTGATGATTAGCAACCATAAGATTGGATTGTTAGGAATAAAGAATACACAAAATGTTGGTGGATCTAGAATAAAGAAGTTGGTAAATAGTGAACCTGAGATCAGATCCATGAATTGGTGGAAATATTTAGATTCATATGGGAGTTAGTAACCTCGATGTGATTAATAGAATGTTTAGACAATGTGATGGGAACTGTTTGATCAGTGGATTATATAAATGATTACACTCGCTGTTTGGAGTCTTAGACAGCAATCAATAAAGAAAGTGTATCTTCGATGGATTAAGTCAATTATGGCAATCGCTGCGTGGAGTTTAGGCAGCAATAACAACACTATGATTAAATAAAAATAATGTTACTAAAAGCAGTTTCTGGCAAATAAAATAAACCCGAGCCTCTCCTTTGATAAGACATGC
This sequence comes from Dendrocalamus sinicus, assembly GCA_036346575.1. Classification (NCBI taxonomy): domain Eukaryota; kingdom Viridiplantae; phylum Streptophyta; class Magnoliopsida; order Poales; family Poaceae; genus Dendrocalamus; species Dendrocalamus sinicus. Next base: position 24,242,935 of record CM070657.1, on the reverse strand, counting down.
ATGCTAATTATTTGCATCCTGTATATTGGCTCGCGGAGCACGGTGGTTTGTGCTCACACTCGCTTTCACAACAGATCCAGAACCAGGAATCAGATCACTACGCTTCAGCAACACTATTGGTCATGATGGAGAAGAAGATGAAGTCATCAAGGGCTAGGTCGCGAACCTCCAGTCGGTTGCCTGTGGGCATGTCCTGAAAGTCCCACCTGTGTGCTTCGTTTTTCCGCTACTGCAATTAATTGATTGCGGCCTAATCGGCCCATGAGTAAGTCTACTAATATATTTACGCTTCCGCATGATATGGACTTTGATATTCAGAACTGTAATCTGTGAGCACTATCTACTGATCCAGGGAATAGTGCGGTGGAATCTTAGAGGAATCCGGATTGTAAAATCTAGGTCCTTACAGGGATGGTACCAGAGCATATCGACTGCAGGTCGTGACCTAGTTAGCCTGGCCGTTAGTTTCATGACTAGAAATATTTCTTTGAAATACTATTTCCAAATATATAAGTTATACTGCTCATTCTTATCTCTCTTAGATGATTCTCTCTCATCCAAATGCTGCCTTAGCCATTTTTATTTCTGGAGCTCTCTTACCCCGAATTCAAAACAATAACACAAGAGTGAGTGCTAATATCAACCAAATTACCCCACACACTTCCCTCCTCTGTCTATTAATTCAAAAGGAAAATTTTGATCCTCTTCTCGTACCTTTACTCCAAGAAATTAAGGTTAAGGAACGTTGAAGATGGTCAGGATGATAAAGTGGTCTCATTTTAAATGGACTGTGTGCATGGACCCTGCGCTCTCTTATGTGTGCTCCCCGAGTAGACGATGTATTGTTGCAAGATTCTATTTGGCCTTGTGCACTGCCTTCTTGCCCTCAGGCGTTACATTTCGCAGTCACAGGAAAAGAGTGTTTTAAAAACTTATGTGATTCATGTGCCACCCCAGTTTCCCGGGGTGTACTCTTTTACAGTTATAATGGGTTTAGATTACCGTATCCTCGTGATTCTATTCTTACCTCCTACTATTCCCTCTCGCCCCATTTGCTACAAACCCAAACAGATCTACCCAAGCAAAGTGATAGATAACTGAAGCCAAGGCAACCAAGGATAAGTGAAGCCTTCGCAATTGTCCAACTAAAAGCCCAACTAGCATGAGGACCAAGGTTCGAGACTCTGTCCTGCTAACATTCTTTCCTTACCTACCTAGAAAGCCCATAGATCAAATTGCCACCAACCATAATGACAATCGTCATTTATTTAAGGGTTTAGTACTAAGAGACAGAACTGCCAAAGAACTACTACGATGTATATCCTTGGGACTGCAACAACCTGGACTTAGAGCTAATCAGACCAGTACAAGGAGATTCACAAGGCCAACAATCTTCCGATAATGAGGACTACGAGATGCACCTTTAGCTAAAATTGTCGTGCTTGGCAAAGCTAAAGACTAAGAACGGGATCCTAGTGGAAGTAAAAGACCCCCACCTAGAGTACCTCTACATTCCAAGGCCTTCTACCCCGAGGGCACAGACCATTGCTACCTACCTATCAATATGAAATTCTACAACCATATGTCCAATAGGCGATGCAACTGCTCCATTCTACGGTGATGTGAAGGCAACAATGTCAAAGAGCAATTAATTGGAAATCTACAACCTATCCAGGAGAACAAGGTATCTCTCTTCCCCAAAACCCATTGCTAGCCAATATAACCCACCCCCATTCTTTCTGCTCTACCGGAATCTCGGGGTCGAGATTCATTTAAGGGGGGTAGGTTTGTAACATCCTGAAAAATTCGACTTTAAAAAAAATATAAAATTCTTAAATTATTTTGCAATATGTTCTGTTGAAACTTGGATTTTATAGCGATTTTCTGAATTTTGGTGGAGGATCCAAAAATTTAAGAAAGCTTTGAAAAATAAAACTACTATTAATAATGCCCTAAAGGGAAATATGCAAATAATGGAAACCCAAACATTCTAAATTAAAATATGAAAATATGGTCCACAAAAGGGAGGAAGAAACTTAGGTTAAAATATAAGAATTTAATTTTTAAAAAAGTATTATAAAGGGCAACAAAAATAAATAGAACCTAGACAAGTATATATACAAAGGGCCTAGAAAGATGAGCAAGACATAAAATGTATTTATACAAAAAAAATATAGGCATGAAGGAAATATATACATGTATATAAAATTAATGTGCAAATAAATAAATATATGTATATATATACTTGTATATACATATGTATATATATACACTAAATAAACAATAAAAAAACAAAGGGGGTTAGACTAGGCCAGTCGGCCCAGCCCAACCCCCACTTTTCCCGTGCGCGTTTCCCCCACCGACCAGCCCAGCTCGCCCGCGCCCCCATCATTTCTCTGGCGCGTGGCCCCCACCTTCACCAGTGCTCTCCCTCTCTGGTCTGCGGACCCGAGCGCCCGCCCGCACGCCCTCTCTCTCCCCCGCACCCCTTCTCCCTCCTCTCCCCTTTTCTTTCCCTCTCTCTCTCTCTCTCTCCCGTGCGCATGCGTTGCTTTCTCTGACGCCACCCCGAGCTTCATCATCACCCGCTCCAACCAAGTCCCGTCACCGCCCCCTGCCACACGCCGCTCCTGGCATGCGCCGCGCACCGAGCCCCGCACCGGGCAAAGCCCCGTGGTCTCTCTCCCCGCCGCCGGTCCTCCGCCACAGCCCGGTCCACCGCTCTCCCCGCCCTGGCGGCTATAAAGCCCCATACGGGCCTTCGGCAACACCGCACAGCTCCCCTCTACTCCCACTCCAGTGCAATCGAAGCCCCGTGTGCTGAGCTCGCCGAGATCCATTCTTTCCTCACCGCCGGCCAAACGCGCCTCCACCGCCCCCCCAATTCCTCGCGGTGGGAACATCCTCTCAGTGCCGCGGATCTCCTCCAACCGCCGCCAGAGCCCCTCCCTTCCCCCACCTCGCCGGCACCGCCGCCCGACCACTGCTCGAGTCTCTCTGCCTCAACTCCTCCCCACGCCTTACTCAACAACAAAACCCCGCCTCCCTCGGTCAGGTAAGACCCGATAGCCGAGTGGCTAGCGTCGCCCGTTTAGGAATCACAGCCCCCAGGTCCTGGGTTCGACCCTAGTCGGCTGCAACTACTTCCCACCTTTTTATTTTGATTTTCAGCAGCCCATATTAATTAGTAAAAATCAGGAAAAAGTTGGGAACAATTTAGGGAATGTAGTAAATTTAATGAGGATGTAAAATAGGATACTTATCATTGTAATATCTGATTATTTACTATATGAACCACTAATATAGTTTAAATATTTAAATGAGGTCTAATTACCAATTAAAGGCATTAATAAAATGTGGTTTAGTGTGTAGTCCAAAGTTAATAAAAATTCTAATTAAAAATACTTCCATAGAAGGTACAAAATTTATTAGGATTTACATGAGCTTAATACATGTCTAATCATGGATTAGTTATTATCATGTATGTATGATTAGTATGCCTTTAGCATTTATTTTAAATCTAATCCTAAATTAAAGGAAAAATTAGGAATAATCTGTGGAAGCTAATAAAATTCAAATAAGGCTTTAGAGTTTATGTATGATTTAAATTCAGATTAGTTGTCATGATAAATAATTAGTGTAACTTTAATATTTACATTATAAATATAATTATATATTAAGGCATTAATGAGGAGAAGCGGCCTTGGATAAATGTCTATATTTAGTAAAGCTGGCCCTTAATTAACATATAAACATATATGCCCAATATTCATCATGCCACCATTAAACAAACCTCAGTGATATATTTTAATATAATAGCCCTAGGTCATCAAGATTCAAAATAATCTTATAGACATATAAATACTCTAAAGTAACATTTAACCAAAAACACGAGTAATTAGGGTCGCATAAAATGTTACACACCAAGCTTTGATAGCTAAGTTTAAACTGAAATTAGAAACAAAGCTAAGCCTAATAGTAGCTAAAGTATAAGCAAGATAATAATGGTGCCATTAACTAAATCTTAACACTAGCTTTAGTACATAATAATATTGAGTATAATTGTATATATATATAGCAAGCTGGGACCCGTATAAATAAACACTAATTCAAATTAAACTTAGCCTAGTGATAAATGGAGGTACATAAAATATCATACCACAAAATGCTATAACCTAGACTATAAGATTAACTCGGTAAGGTAAAGTTTGCAAACATTACTTATATGTATATATCATATGCCTTGAGAATTTACGCTCGACAAAATAATACCCAGCTAAACTTGTACCCTGATTCAAAGGTCCATCCTAACACATAGAATTTCCTTAATAAATACCAAAATAATAAAAAGAGATTATTAATAAAAAGATTAAGTTATCGTATTCTACCACCGGCCTTGCCTCAAATCACTCGAATCACCCATTAACTCAAAGTAAAACTAAATTGAGTTTATTCGGATTTATTTGGATCTTTTGAGTTACTTACTTTTATTTGGATTCAGTCGTTTGTCGCGTAATTCAAAACTGGAGTCCTGAAGATTCCATAGATCAAGCGTGGTCAGAGCAGAGTGAAGATAAAGAGTAGAAGCTCAAGAGAAAGCATCGTGTGAGCTCAAGACCACGGTAAACCACGCCAGGCGAGGCAATACTTTGATCATGTTGATCCTACATTTTCTGCAAATTACTTTTGTTTAAATTATCAAACTGCATGCTGTTATTTTATATGCAAATACATGTTTAAATCAAGATACACAGTACTACATATATGCCATGCTTAGTACTACATAGATACACAGGGGCACTGAAATGCCAAAGCATCATTATCATTTTCAATCATGAGAAACTGGTTTGAGAAGTCATGGTGGTAATCATTGGTATATGTTGTATGATTACTTTATGTTCCCAAAAACCCCAACTTGCTTAAATATCTGGGCGGATGGTCCGAGGGTGTGAGTGTGGTGCAGTGGAAGCACAAAGTGGGGTAGTGGTAGACCGCCCAGATACCATTAAGGACTGAATCTTGTCATGACCTCCTGTGTAAAACACTACAACCACAAGTCTATAAAGTACAACTTGGCTAAGTAAATTTATCGAAACCCCCGGACTCATCTCACCGGTAGTGGATACGCATGGGGCAAGGGGAGGCCTAAAGGGACACCAAGTGGAGGGTGAAGTTTCCCAGCTGTTCTAAGCGTTGCGGGAAGTGGAGCCCGGCTGCGTTAGTAACTGTGGGAAACATCCCGTGCATAGATGGGACCCACCGCAAGTGGGAGAAGCCCATAAAGTGAGATGACAAAAGGGACTAGATACTTTGAAAAGTCACTGTGATGGTCTGCTCAACCACATGACTAAGGAATCATGTGGGGCAACGAGTTGATTGTCTCTTGTGGTGAAAGTGTACAAACTCTGCAGAGTCAAAACTATTCTAATAGACGCGCCCACGGTTAAGGGCGGACATGGGAACTTAACCAGATATAGTTTTATTTCGAAAACTTTGTGGGTGGGAATGGAAAAGTGAAGGGTTGCAGATGGTCCTGGTTTGAATTGTCCTGGGTGTCATCTTAGTGGTAAGTTAAGCGGCTATAACGTTGAATGATGCTATATGGTGCAGATGCCATGTAACGGTGGATGGAATCTGGATCGCTATTATATGTGCATTTTCTTACATATATTATGTTTTTGTTCAAAACTGCTAGGTCTAAGGGAATTTCTATGTATTATATTTCTGAACAATGATAATACATCTCACAAAGTAAAATGTCAGGAAGAATAAATAGAGTCGTAAGAAAAGAAGATGGTTGTTTGTGTTAACCGCATAAAGTTGTTGGTGGATTCATGTCAATCATAAAGGTGAAAATGATAGCGTAGATTCTGGAGGAAATAAATTGGTGGAGCCTAAATGAATATATAGGCTAGATAGATTATTTAAATGATTTTTGGAGAATTAGGGAGTGCAAAGGTAATTGCTGGAATACAACATTGATAACTAATATAAATTCTTGGAAGATGTTGGCAATAATGGGTTTAATAGGATTGGATAAAATATTAGATGGATGAATTGAAACTCTGGGAATATTGGAGGAATGATAACAGTTATTGGATTATAATCTTGATCATTGATATTCTTGGTGGATGTGTACTAGTGAGTCGTAGCCTTAATCATTGATATTTTGGTGGATGTATACTACTAAATTAGCTAGAGACAGATAACGGAAAATGAGATTGATTATTAGAGCATGTTATGGTTTCGGATCAATAACAAAAGGATTGAATTGTTAGGAAGTCCCGGTACAAATGATTTCGATGGATTTAAAAGCAGATACGTTAGATATTCATTAGAATTTAGAAATGAAGAGTTGATGATTAGCAACCACAAGATTGGATTGTTAGAAATAAGGAATACACAAAATGTTGGTGGATCTAGAATAAAGAATTTGGTAAATAGTGAATCCGAGATCGGATCCATGAATTGGTGGAAATATTTAGATTCATATGGGAGTTAGTTACCTCGATGTTATTAATAGAATGTTTAGACATTGTGATGGGAACTGTTTGATCGGTGGATTAGATAAATGATTACACTCGCTGTTTGGAGTCTTAGACAGCAATCAATAAAGAAAGTGTATCTTCAATGGATTAAGTCAATTATGGCAATCGCTACGTGGAGTTTAGGCAGCAATAACAATACTATGATTAAATAAAAATAATGTTACTAAAAACAGTTTCTAGCAAATAAAATAAACCCGAGCCTCTCCTTTGATAAGCTATGCATGCTAATTATTTGCATCCTGTGTATTGGCTCGCGGAGCACAGTGGTTGTGCTCACACTCGCTTTCACAACAAATCCAGAACCAGGAATCAGATCACTACGCTTCAGCAACACTATTGGTCATGATGGAGAAGAAGATGAAGTCATCAAGGGCTAGGTCGCGAACCTCCAGTCGGCTGCCTGTGGGCATGTCCTGAAGGTCCCACCTATGTGCTTCATTCTTCTGCTGCTACAATTTAATGATTGCGGCCTAATCGGTCCATGAGTAAGTCTACTAATATATTTACGCTTCCGCATGATATGTACTTTGATATTCAGAACTGTAATCTGTGAGCACTATCTACTGATCCAGGGAATAGTGCGGTGGAATCACAGAGGAATCCGGATTGTAAAATATGGGTCCTTACGCACCATCACCGCATGCTCTCGCGTGAGCCCGATCACCCCGCGTGACCACCTGACTGCCTGGACCTCAGATTACCTCCTCCTAGCCCTGATCTTCTTCGTCACCGACCGTGATCGTCTCCACATCTCCACGCAACATCCACCTTTGACCTCCATGTGCTCTAGCATGTGTTCGACCACCTCGCGTGACATCCCGATCGCCTGGACCTCAGATTACCCCCTCCACCTGCACATGCAAAGACCAAAGAAACCATCTCCTGGCAACACACATTAGCAAAACACACCCTTGTCTATCCCCAGACAAGATCCGTACCATCTACGACTATCTCCCAAGTCGTTTATGACCACACTATTCTATCGCTAACTGAGACAGACCACCTACAACCATGCACCTGATCGTTTACAACCACACAGACCATCGCTAACCGAAACAAATCTTCAGACCAACCAAAACGACTGCTAAGTCGTAATCCACAAGTACTCGGAAACCACCCGCACTGCTACTAATGACTATCGAGTACTGACTACCAAGTATCGAGCTCTTCGACTATGAGTACCTCAAGCAATGACCACCCATCATCGACCACCACTCACCGATCAGTCAACCATTGGCCCAATATAAGTACTTGACGTGCTTGAAGATCATAAGAGTGAAGTACTCGTATCGACCAGAAGTCTTACGAGTACCAACCATAAAGCCAACGACAACCGATCGCTAAGCCACCGACTACCAAAGATAGAACAGCAAACAGTGAAGTCTACGAGTATCGACAAGACTGTCAAAGCTACGACCATGAAGGCGGTCTTTAGAATCTACGACCATGAAAACAGTCTGCAGAATCTACGACCATGAAAGCAATCTGTAAAACTTATGACCATGAAAGCAGTCTACAAGACCTACGACCATGGAAGCAGTCTACAAAACCTACAACCATGGGAGCAGTCTGCAAGACCTATGATCATAGACCACAAAGCCCTCGACTCTCGACCAGTAAAACTTTCAATTATCGAGTATGATCAGTAAAGTCTATGACTATCGAGTATTGTAGCTACGATCATGAAAGAATATTGTAGCTACGATTACCTGCCGTAGTCGTAAAATCTAAGTCATACTGCCGTGGTCAAAGCCAGACGTGGTCGAAGGCTACCGTGATCGTAAGGTCGAAATCGTACTGCCGTGGTCGTAACATACCGTGGTCGTAAGCTGAATGTGGTCGAATCGCTGAATGTGTTTGGAGACTGTCGTGGTTGTAGAGTAGTGTTTGTGATCTGTACTAACCTGAAACTGTGCACGACTACTCAAGGGCACTGACTTCAATTGCAAATGACCAAGTTTTTCACAAATGCAAAATCTAAAGTAAACCAGATATCAATTATTTATCATCTCTTTAATTACGACCATCCACATGTTCTAACAACAGGGGCGTTACAGAGTTCTTCATCTGTGGCACTTCAGCTGACGCAGCAATACGAGACTCTTACCTTTCCCTAGCAGCATAATTAGCTCTTCCAACAGTAGTAGCGCGATGACAACAGTGGATGTCGCGAAGGAAATGGAGTGGCTGTAGAAGAAAAGGTCGCCCACCGGTGCTTGTTAACTCATTGCACGTTCTCATCGGAGGACGGATGAGTCCGGGCACTAGCTAGCCAGTCGAGTCCCGTGGATCGTTAGTTTACTGATTGCACCAAAAGTTCCAGTCACACTTGGCATATACTCCCTCAGTTCTTTTTAAGTAACACTTCAGAATCAGTACCGTCAAACTTTCCACTAACGTATTTATAACTATCCATATTAGTTATATGAAAATTATACTATTAAATTTATCATTAAAAATAGTTTTACAATATTATTAGTATATAATAAAAGGAATGTCTATACAACATTCGACTATTTTTGAGGACAAAAACAGTCAGATTGATCTGGGGCGTTAGATCTCCATCCAACGGATCCACTCATACAAGCCCCCCTCCAAAAAAAATGACCCCCTCCAAAAAAATAATCTAGGATATTCGACTATAATAAAACAAAATTATAAAAATGTAACTGCTAAAGTCACGTTTCAGATACCATAAAGATAAAAAAACATCGATTGAAAAAGAACGAAGCGTGTACGGCCCTGTTTGGCACAGCTTCACCAACAGCTTCATGAGCTGTTGTGAGCTGTTTTTTGCCAAACACCCTTTTTGCAAACAGCTTCATGGGTGAAGCTCCTTTTTTTCTGCTCTCACAAAGGAATGGGGAGAGGTGAAGCTGAAAAAAGTAGCTTTTCACAGCTCTCTCCCTCAGGCCCGCAGTCCTAGGAACCCACTACCCCTCTGGTTCACCAAAATTACACGCATTTGCCACTAGTCCATCCCGTTCACCTCTCCCGTTCACGAAACATAAACAAGACACTAATATTGCTTCCTAATGATTTTAATTTTTTATTATTTATTATTTTAATGTTTTAATTCATACTCATTCAAATATATTATTTTTTTTAATTCATATGACCATATACAAATATACAACTCCAAATGTTAGAACAAGTCAGGTAGACAGGGGCATCTTGGACAATTGCCCTCTCTCAGTCATGCATGAAGCTGTTGGTGATACTGTTTTGCCAAACAGTTTTCCAAAACAGATTTAGCTTCATCGGTGAAGCTGCTCGTGAAGCTAAAACAAAAAAAACAGCTTCACTAGTGAAGCTGAGTTGTGCCAAACGGGGCCTACATTGGATCTTGGAATTCAAACCCAGATCCTCTGTGATTCCACCGCACTATTCTCTGGATCAGTAGATAGTGCTCACAGATACATTACTGTATATCAAAAATATACCATGCGGAAGTGTTGGATCGAAATGGCGATAGAGGGGGGGTGAATGTCGATTCTTTAAAAACTCGTCCCCACAAGTACTCACTCGAATCTTTCTTCGATAGCAACAAATGCTATGAAGAAGACACTGGAACCCTAAATAATCAGAGGAGAAAACAGAGACACCAAACACCAGAGAAGATCGAAAAAGAACTGCACACACTGTTATCTGATTGTTCATTTATCTTTTGGACTGGAAAGCAAACAGCACACCTTGTTTTTGCTGCAGCCAAACACTTAAAATAAACCTTCTAAAGCACAAAGAGATTTTACTGCAGGAAAGCATTGGGGAGAAGATCGCTGTTTGGCAGTACACTGCTGCCAACCGAAAAAGGTGACAAGACAAAAAAAAATCGGATGGCTCTTAGGAGAAATCGGATACTGCAGCAAAAGATAGCAATGAATGCTTTAGCTCACATCCGAAACTAGTACACAGGAGAAGAAATTAATTCGGCACAGGACAATGGCCCCAAACCGAAAATCAAAGTGCTGGCCGAGAGCTCACACCAGACTCAAAATCTGCACTACCGAAAACAACCAAAACCAAGAGTTGCCAAAGGGATTAAAAAGAGCATTAAATGCTAGCATTAATGAAAGCAAGAAACCACTGCTTCTTGACGGCAAAACAAGGAAAAAGCAAATTCACCTTTTGGATTAAATGCTAATGATTGACTGAGAAAAAGCAACATTAATTTCTCCTCCTTCCTTGCCGTGAAGAACAAGAAGTAATCTCAGGAAAAAGCCAAAGAGCAGAACTAAGACTAAAATAAAATGGGAACAAGAAACAAGAACTTGAGAGATTCAACACAAGAAATCATAAACACGATACGGGGACATACATGATTGATATAGAGTGTTTACATCTCAGTCAAGCCCTCTCTCAATCTCACACCAAGTCCCCATACATGCTTAGGAGATCAAGAACACAACCCTATCTCATACAATCATGGAGAGACACACATAAAACCCTAACTTTTACACCCACTCTCTCAAAATTTCAGCACACATCTCCCTCTCTATTTATAGCCTCCACTAATGGGTTTGCACCATGCTTTACCCATTAGGCCTTCAACAACTCGGCGCTTTATCCAAACCCGCTTCCTTTTGTGCCGCTTTGCGTTTTTACCGAAACGCCCCTCGCGCACCTTCCAGGAAGCTTCCTCATCCCTTGCCTCGCAAGCCACGCAGCTTCGCCGTCTTCGGCACACCTCGACCGTTCTGACCTCAGCGCCACCTGCGCCTAGTCCGGTCCATTGTGCCTCGCCACGACTCCACCTCGAGTCCACGTCGTCTTCGACACATCCCGACTGTTCTGACCTCAGCGCCACCTGCGCCTAGTCCGGTCCTCCGTGTCTCGCCACGACTCCGCTCGATGTCCTGCAGCCACACAGACAAGAAACACGTTACATAGCACCGCTCGATACATGAAAGCATACATACCATCATACTTACCACAGATGAAGTCCAAACCTGTCGAAACATTAGAATATGCATCCTAAACCCATACGACCAAGTTTGACCAAGTCCGACCGAGCCCGTTGCACCATGCAACGTCAAGGTTCGAACCACCCCAAACCAAACTCGACTTTCCTAAACCGATGTCAATTACTCATCATACACACGGGATGACCTCCACATGGTCTCTCAGGAAGCGTAAATAATACAGTAATACTTACTCATGGGCCGGTTAGGCCGAAAACGATAAAATGCAGCAACGGAAACTTCACACAGGTGGGACCCGCAGGACTTGCCCACAGGCAGCCAACTGGGGTTCGCGACCTAGTCCATGGCCTCTTCGTCTTCCAACTCTGTCGACTCTTTTCAGGCATCGCAGGGCTTGTATTTCCTTTCTGACTGAATGATGGCAATTAAGCCACAGTGAGTACGATGATACTCAGCAAGCCACCACACAGGATGCAGTAATAATAGATGCAAGGCTGTCAAAGGAGGCCGAGGTTCTTTTATTTGCTTAATGCGACATTTGCAATAATCATAATTAAAATTCCTATTACTTGGCATTTTATAAACATGCTTTAAAGAGTTTGAAATTGTGCAATAAATATAGTGGTGTCAGTTCCATCCACTGATTACATGGTTCCATCCACCTATGCTAGCTTTTGATCATTATGCCACTTCCATCTTATTTACCACGCTGGAGTACGTCCCTCCAGGAAAAATTCAAAGTCAGAGTACGTCCCTCTGATAGGTTTCTGTCCCACCCACAAAGGTTTTTGAAATAGAACTAACTCGAGTAAGTTCCCGTGTCCGCCCTTGACCGTGGGCACGGCTGCTCGAACAGTTTTACACTCTGCAGAGGTTGTACACTTTCACCACAAGAGATAAGTCATCTTAATAGCCAACATGCTTCCTTAGGCATGAGACCCAGATGGTTTATCACAAAGCCTTTACCTTACTCCGATTTAGCTAGATATCACCCCGCTGAGGTTTCACCGCTGAAGGGCTACATCCACCACAGTCAGAAGCCCCCTCTTGCGCCGTATAAGTAAACCAGTGCTCTGGCACCCATCTTCCGTGATGATATCTAAACTAAACCTTTGCAAGTTAATCAGCTAGGTCGTACCCATATAGACTTGTGGTTGCACTGTTTTACACAAGGAGGTCGTCACAAGATTCAGTCCTTAATTCGACCGGGCGGTTCTTTCCACAAACCTCAGGTTCTCGTGCGACATCAGCACCGTCCACTCTCACCAACCGCCCGAACAGGTATAGCAGGTTTTTAGGGTTTTGAGAAGCATAAAATAAGTAATCACAAAGTATTCAGCCACGTACATCCCGTGACTGCCCCAAAACAAGTTCTTATGTTTTTGAAGATTGATGATCAGGGCAACTAGTGCCCTGGACTTTGACAAGACTAGCATGGCATTTAATATGACGTATAGCTAATAAAGTTATCATTAATATCTAGGGTGACAAGGATCAGGGGATTCAAATATCAAGGGATGGCATAGTAAATTTAATACAACATCAAGTGGGCATGTAGCTACCTTAAGCTTTGATATATATTTGCATAGTAAATTAAGCATGCAAGTTGATAGTTTAAAAGAACATAATTTTGCATAAAATGTAGGATCAATATGATCAAAGTGATGACTTGCCTTGCTTGTTTTACCACGGCCTTGATTGCTCTAATTCAAAGCCTTCTCAGTCAGCGATCTCAACTTCCTAGTCGTCGCTTTTACCCGAATCTTGATCTTGTTCGAATCCGTCGTCCTGTTGAGTCTTCAGATTCTAATACGCGGCAAAGAAAAGAAAGACCAAATAAATCCAAACACTTTAAATGCCCAAGTTAATTTAAATTATACACTTATTACGATTTGAGAATAGAAGGATGATTCGGGTTAGTGTGCCGTAAGCACAGCGGTAGATGAATTAGGCGAAAGAATGAGGTGGCAGAATAGCTCTACCGCGAGGGAAAATTTAGAATAAGGAGGGACCAAAATGAATAAGTATCTACAGGAATATACCCCCTTTTGAAAAGGTAGAGGTCAAAACATAGCTGATCGGGGCAATGCGAGGTTCGACCATTTATTGGATAACCTTCTCATTACTAATTTTATATTTATCAAGGAAGTCCCGTGACTCAGGCAGGACTTACGGACAGATAAAAGGGGCTAGCGAAGATAGTGAAGAGGAATTGAACTTTGTATTTTTAGGATGCGGGAGCTTTACAGGAGATGAGTAATTTTAATTATTTAATAAAATTTGATATTTCATGAGGCGATATTTATCTGAGATTGCAGTAGCCAGCTTAACAAATCATTATGTTAATGGCTTAATCAAATGATGGGGTTAGCCATTTCAGTCTAGTCGTTATTAGGAGCAAAGTTAATCATCCGGCTTATTATCAATTATTATTAGATATGGCCAATGATTATGTTTTACTAAAAGAGATGCTATTACTTTATAGGGATCCTCTTAATAAAGCTATTCCTTTTATTATTATTATTTAATTTTGATCATTAAAGTTAAATCCCAAGATAATGATTGGGGATTTGGTTGCGAGACAAAGACTAAGGATTGCTCTTACTTGTTTAGGACTTTCTTAATCGTATTTTATTTATCATCTTAATCACAGTATTTTAAGATAATGTTAAAGTCTTTACTACAAATATTTTTAAGCACTTTTGAGAAGATGGCTTCCATGATTTTAGAGATGAGTAAACCACACTTGATATTTCATGTGGCCAAATCTTGTTAAATCGGTTATTTAGTCTTCCTAAATATATTTAGATCAACGGATGAAAGATAGTATCTAACCACTCGAGATAGGAATAAAGTCGATATTCGAGTTTCTAGAGTAAAGTTTGAAAGCATCAAAATATTCTTTATAAAGCTTCAGACATACGTTTTTACTCATTTAGGATCAACTTCAAGTACATTTGATTTGTAAATGAGAATCTTTTTAATTAGTTTCGCATATTTACTTTTTTACATCAACACACATTTAACCCATGCTGAGAATTGACCATGCATGATCTTGTCTTAGTCTTACATATAGATTAATGAATATATGGGTCTCAAATGGCATAAAATTAACTAATGTTAGATTTTTAATTCAGTTGTGTAGATCTTTTCTTGATGCACTCATGAGTAATTGCTTATTCCCATTTCATTTACAAACCTTGGTTTATACAATTGCTCCTTTGATTGTTTACACAACAACCTCAGTTTCCAAATTAGTTAACACCAAGAATGAATACTGAGACATGAGGCAAAGATTTTGGGGATGCCTAACCGGCTGGGCCCACATGACAGACACAGAGAGAGACATACAAATGGGGGGTGTCTTCGGTTGGCTGAGAGCATAACAGTAAAGGGGAATAACAGCGAAACAGAGGAGGGGGAGTGGCGGTGGAGCCGTGCGGCGTCGCCGGCGGGGAACAGCCAGGGAGGCGACGGCGACCGGCAAATTGGGATGCCCAGGTGACGAGGTAGCTAGGGGAGTGAGTAGTTCCGGCCGGGGAGGCGCCCAGGCGTGCCGGCGGTAGAGCTAGGCGGTCGGCGATGAGGGGAGACGGGGCGCCGGCGACCGGGAAAGGATAGGGGCAAGATGAGGCGCGCATGAGCAGTAGTGAAGTACTTGGAGCTTACCTGAGTGGTTGGTTTGATCGGAGAGCGGCCGGAGCGGGCTGGCAGCGAGCACGGGCGGCGACGCGGGGAGACCACCGTGGAGGGGCCACGCCGGTGGGGAAGAGAGTCAGCCGTTGGTTTGGGAAGCCTCTGGGTGCCGAGGTGCCGCTCCCACCGCGTGGAATCGGCCCAAGCTCGACCGAAGGGGAAGCGGCGGCGAAAGCGGCGATGGTCGGCCGGAGGAGGAGAAGACGCGTGCGCGGCGTGCTCAGGCGATGGTGCTCTGATTAACGGCGGGGGGAGGCAGTGGGTGACCAGGGGCTTGCCATGACGCGGTCGGCTTGTGGAGGGGAGGGCCGAAGCGGCGGAATCGGCGCGAAATGGCGGCGGCCGGCGTGGCTCAGACAGCTCGAACGAGCTCAAATGGTGGGGGAAGAGGAGGAGGCGAGCTCGGCTCCTTTTATCGCCAGCAAAGGCCACTGGAGATGAAGGGACGCGGAGTACCTCCGGCATGGGCGACGGCATGGCTGCGAGTACGGCGGTATGGGCGGCGCGGAGGCGACGGGTGAAACCAGGGGCGGGACTGGGTGAAACCGGGGGCGAAGTCAGCCGGCGCGGGCGGCCTGGTTTGGCGAGAGCAACGCGGCTGTAGCTGGTGGGCGCAGTCGAAGCACCGGACCGGGCCGGCGACGCCATGAACAGAGGGGAGCAGGAGAACGAAACGGGGGAGGAAGAAGGGAGCACACGTCGGCTGTGGGTGGGCTGGCTGGGCCACGCAAGGGGAAAAGAAAGCAGGCCGGACAGGCCGAAGAAGAAAAGGAAATGGCCCGGAAAAAGAAGAAAAAGGAGCGGGCCGGGAGAGGGAAGGAAATGGGCTAGCCCAATTTCTGAGAGGAAAACTCTGAATTTTTAAATTTTCAAATTTAGATTTGTAATTAGGTTTTGAATTTGAAATCTTGGTTTAAATTTTTGGATTCAACATTTTAAATTTAAGAAGGTCCGAATTTTGAGAAATAATTCTTAATCTCCCAATTTTAAATTTTCAGATGCGCAAATTGGATGGAAAAGGTTTTGTATTAACTTTCAATTTCCATTCCTGGCTTTGAATCTTCAGATTTTAAATTTTAAATTTGAACTTAAGATTTCCAAGTAAACTTGGATTTTTCTCAGTTTGATTTTCAACCTTGGTTTTTGATTCCAAGATTTCAAATTTTATTACTTGGGCTTTTGGCAAGAAAAACCAATTTGAGAAATTCAAGTAATGCCAAAGATTTTTTTTATACCTAAGAAAATGATTAAAAGATTTTACACTTTTCACAATTACAATAATTCCCTATTTGGGATGTTACACTGGAGGTCTGCAGGACTCACAAATTCACAATCGACACAAAATGCAAAGCGGCACACTGGACCGGAGGACACACAAAATCGACGGAAATGCGAACAAAAGGGAAGAGGAGCATCACACCAGAGGAGCTGCAGGGACCTCCACGACATCAACCTAAACGACATCAAGCTCCACGGGACCAGCCTCCACGACATCAAGCTCCACGGCACCAACCTCCACGACGTCAAGCTGGCGGCGGGTTGGCCGTTCCAGCTCCGGCAGGGTCGACGGCTGCTGAAGCGGCGAGCTCCAATAGGGGTCTCGCGCTTGGTCGCCGCGGCGGAGCGACAGAACCACATAGATGGCGAGGTATGCCAGCGCGGCGATGGCCATCGCGAGGACGTACCCGGACGTCGCCCAGTCCCTGCTGCTGCCTGCCGCGTAGGCGACCACAAGGCCGAGCAAGTCGAGCACGACCGCCGCGTGCATCGCCCGGAGTGGCGACTTGAGCCCCGGCAGTGTTATCCCCTGGAGCAGCAGCACGATGACGACGATGGACGCCACGAAGGACGTGGAGTTGCTGTAGAAGAAGGCGCGGTAGCGCGTCCCGTCGCTGTCCCGCAGGATCGGGTTGCCCGCGGAGTGCCCCGCGTGGCTGTCCGGCCACACGCCGCCGGGCGGGTCCAGGCCGGCCTCGTACGTGACGCTCGCGGCAAGGATCCCAAGTAGCATCAAGTACTTGCGCATTCTGTACCCCTCAATATACTTTGCGTCCTTAAAGTCCTTGAGTCTTGTGTCGCCGTTGGCTTGTTCGTCGGTCTTTCTCAGAAAGGGAAACAACTCCTCAAGCTTGGCATGGATAACACGAATGTGCAGAACGGCGAAGACGAGCACCACGACGACCAAGGCGAAGACGTAGATGGACGTCCGCACACTCCGGGAGGTGCCGGCGGCGAAGGCGCCCAATAGGCCGAGCAATCCGGCAGCCATGCAGACGTAAAGCGCCCTGTAACTGGTAGACCCTTCGCCCAAGTCGGACAGGTTCCGATTCACCAGGAGAACGATGACGGCGACAGACGCCATGAAACTGGTCGCGTTGCAGTAGAAGAAGACCTTGTAACGGCGAGGGTAGTTGTCGGCGAGGACAGGGTCGCCATAATGGTGAGCTTTGTCGGCGTGCTCGATCCAGAAGCCGCCCGGCGGGATCAGCCCGGCGTGGTAGGTGACGGTGACGGCCAGGATTGCAAGGAGAAGCAGGAGCTTCCTCCTCTTCTCCGAATCTAGCTTTCCTTTCCTCGCCGTTGGCGAATCACCGCCGCCGTTCGTAGGAGGAGATCCAGCAGACTTCTGGACCAAAACGTGGATCACCATGAAAACAAAGATGACAGCAGCCAAGGCAAAGACATAGATGGTCATGGAGCTGCGTACATCCCGGCAGCTCCCGGCGGCGTACGCGCCCATGAGGCCGAACAGGTCCAGTATAACGGCGGCCTCGAGAGCATGCCTGTTGAGCAGGGACGTCGTCTGCATCATGAGGATGACGATGACGGACGTCACGAAGGCAGCCGAGTTGCAGTAGAAGAAAACCTTGTACCGCCACGCATGCGTGGCGAGAAGGATGAGGTCGCCGCCGTGGTGCCCATCGTTGTCGTCACGCCAGACACCGCCGGGTGGGTCGAGACCAGCTTGGTACGTGACGGTCGCCGCCAAAGTGGCAAGAAGCAGTATCAAAGAGCGAGCCTTGTCCAGTGGATCCGTGCTGGCTTCACCGCTTGTTGCCATCGATGCGGATTCCGTCATCTTCACTCGGCAACAATCCGATGCTCCTTCCTTGTGAAGAAACTCAAGCACAGCAACGATAGTAATGTACACGATGACAGCACCAACCAGGCAGAGGACATACACGGTAGAGTGCGTCTGCCTGGAGCTCCCGGCGGTGTAGGCCCCCACGAGGCCGAGCAGCGCCACCGCAATGCACACGGACAGCGCGGACAGCCGCATGGTGTTTTTCTTCAGCCTGCTGCTCAGAAGCCGCATGATGATGGCGACCGACGCGACGAAGGCGGTGGTGTTGCAGACGAAGAACGCCACGAAGCGCCGGGAATGGCCCTCCAGTAGGATGGGGTCGCCGGCTCGGCTGCCGTCCTGGCCCTCCTGGCCGTGCTCCCAGAAGCCGCCCGGCGGGCTCAGCCCCGCTGTGTACGTGATTGTCGTCACGAAGATGCCAAGCAGCATCAACACCTTGCGCTGTTCTTTGAGCCGGAGCTTGCCATTTCCATGGCGCTTCGGCACCCCCGCCTCAGGCGGTTTGAGAGGGAGCAGCGTGTGAACCACGACGTAGGCAAAGACGGCCGCCGACAGCAGCGAGGCGTAGACGGTGGTGACGACGCCCCGGCAGCTCCCGGCGACGTAGGCCACCATGAGGCAGAGCAGCTCCAGCACCATGACCCCGCGCACGGCATGCAGCATGGCCTTGTTGAGGAACAGGAGGAGGAGGATGACCACCAGTGACGCCGTGAACGCCGTCGCGTTGACGAAGTAGAACAGGGTGTACCGGATGTGCCGCGTGTTCGGCAGGATCGGGTTGCCGGTGAGGTGCCCGCCTTTTGTCTCCAGCCAGACGCCACCCGGCGGCTCTAGCCCAGTGATGTAGGACACCGTCGCCACCAGGATGGCGAGCAGCAGGAGGTACTTGCGCAGCTGCCACGCCGGGTCCTTGCTCTCGCCAGTGGCTCGACCGGACACGCCGACTTGTTGCCCGCCGCCGCGCTCCATTTCCTCGGTCCAATGTGCAAAACCTTTTGTGGCTGTGGTGCTATAGTTAGCCCCCGTTGGTTTACACCAGTTAGTATTGTAAGTAGCAGACAGCGATCATTGATGGTCTTTTATTTCTTGAAATCGGTGAGGGGGATGCCAACCTTTCTGTTTCAAGAAAAGAAAAGAGGAAGATGCAAACTGTACGTATATCATAAGCACAAGCTACGAAGAGGGTTCGATGCTTGCGACAAGGGCAAACAATACAGCGCTAAATGCATGGCATCGTCGTGTGCCCGTCTAAGTATCTGCGAAACTTCTAATCAGGTCGCGTCATTGTTTAAGGGTGCGTTTGGTTCTTCGCTGAGCTGGGCCATCGTATGACTGGTATAACAATAGAGGGGGTAAATAGTACTTCCAAAAAAAATTTCTAAGTATTTGTCGACCTTCGCTTCTTTGAAGTTTTTCTCAAAGTATTCGACAATTTTCACTCTAATAGTTACTGAGCTATGAAGATCAGCATTTAGAACCAAAGCCAAAGCAAGCAACTCAAGAAACCAAAAGCTAAGGAACTCACGGCACTGGTGGTCTGATGGTCAGACTGGCTGTCTCACCAGTTCCTAGCCGCCTAACCGCCGGCTGCACACCAGTTACATTGGCCTTTGGCGGTCTGATCAAAAGGGGGCCATTGTAATTGCTCCCATGTTCGAGAGTAGAAAAAATCAGCCTGAGTTGATACAACTTTTAGTGTAACTCCAAAAAGTCCAAGTCTAAATGACATAAAAATTTGTACACAACTTGCTTAAGGTCTCATAAACTTATTCCATCTAAGGATCACAAAAATCTTTGTCAAAGTTAACACCTTTCTAAAGAACAAGCAAGATCACATCAAAATCAGGCAAAAATCAAAAACGAGGAATATGACGTGCTTGTATGTGAACGATAACCAAGATGGCCCTAGATGTATTTTAATATGTCACAGCAAGCAAGAACTCCTGAATATTTGAGCCAAAAATACTTGGATCAAGAAATCTTTTGAGAAAATCAAATCGAAGCAAAATCAGGCAATTTCAAAAACTTTAGAAATCTTCAAATAGAGCTTAAAAACTGGAGCAAATCAATTTCACAGCTCAATACTCTCATTCACAATTGCCATACCATAATTCTCTTCATGGATAATCTGGAAGATTAGAGAGGCTTGTATGTGGAGGAAACAAACTTAAGGAAAATCATGAAGAATCACAATGCCATGCTGCTAAACTACCAACACCTGTATTGGAAGAAGCGTTTCTCTTCCCGTTGGGCGAAATGTGGAGATGAAAACACTAAGTTCTTTCATGCACTAGCAACGGAGCGTTTCAGAAGGAACTTGATCCGTTTTTTAACTTTTGAAGATGGAAATAGCCCAGTGAGATGTCCCTTACATTCTAATATTACTATCTTGCATAAGTTTGCCGTGCTAGTATCTCTATTTATTATCTTTGAAATTTTGTAAGTATTGCTAACACTGGGAGGACTTTTACATAATAGATTGTAGGTATTGAGATTGCTCGATGAGGAAAACTTGTCAAACTTGAGATTATTGTGACTATCTAGAAGTATTATGCTAGTTTAGATTTGTCAATTGCTATTTTCATATGTCTGTTCAGTTTTTGTTCTGCTCTGATTATGGCTGGAAATATTTTGGTATTGCAGTAGCATTTCTCTGTTACTTGTTTCATATTAGAACATGCAATTGTTTCTGTCACTTAACTGAGGTAATGCTTAGATTGTCAAACTAGCAGAATAAAAAAAGGGATAGTCACTTGATTGTTAATCTATTGACAAGCATTGAGAAGACCAAGATTAAATCTTGAGCAACTCCTCAACTAAGAGCAAAACAAAACAAATTAAATTCTTCAATTTGTGGATTATGCAGATTGTTGTAGCCCACTTTCTTGTTCAGTTCAGCATACTGTCCTAATTAAATGACTTGAGTTCTTTATCTGTGTTAAGAGATAATAGGTTAATCTTCATGTCATTTTTTTTGCAGCTGGACATATGTTTTACTGTCAACTTTTAATTTTGGAATTAATATGAAAATATTGCTAGAACTGCTTAATTTTGAACACAAGAAATCTCCCAAGAAAATCAAATTGAAGCAAAACCAAGCAACTTCAAGAATTTAAAAAACTTAATGCCTAGATGGATGGGAATTGATCTCCATGTATCATCTCTATCATTTACACGTCCTTGTCATACATCATAATCAAGAAGGGAATAGAAAAGATCAAAACCAACAAGATGAAGAGCAAATTAACCAAAACAAGATCAATGGATGAAGGTTTTATAGCCACTCTACCTAGAATATAATAGAGCACACCACAGTACTCACACTTCTCAAATGCTAACCTTTGAAATCTTAGCTAGTATATGGATGGTTGGATAGTTAACAAATAAGACTCAATCTTAACCCGTTAAATAGATAAGGCAACTGGCCCACATTTAACTTTAATGGATAATTTCCATTAACACATATGGTTTTCAAACATAACTTCTTCACAACTTGACTCACGTTAGTTAAAACATGCTTCATGCAATACATACGCACTGATCTAGATCAAACCAAAAACACTATGACTCAATTTCCCAAAAATCCATATTTTAGCTGAAACAAAACAGGACGGCCAGTCAGATCGTTGCCTCTAGCCAGTCTGACCATTGAAGCCGGTCAGCTGACTGTACCAAAATCTAGAAAATTGAATTTTTGCAAAATTCAAATCCCAAATCCTCTATTGGTTCATCGTAATAAAATACCTGAACTTTCTCCTATGGTCCTTGCAGTTCAGCTAGCCCATTTGAGCTTTGCCACGCTTGCGTTGGCTAACTGTTTGGTTCGTTTACTTTTGATGGCAAGCTTTGCTGGCTAGCCGTTTGTTCTTAACATCGACAAAACTGGTTTTTGAGGGCAAGTTTCTTCTGCTAACAGTTCAGTTCCCGTCAAAAGAACAATCATCTATCATGTTTTACCCCTCACGTCAACAGGCAGAAGAAAATTAAAGCATGACACTGCTACATTTGACACAATTCTGGAGAAACATTTATTATTAACAAAAATTACTAAACTGGAGTAACAAGCTCATTGTACAAGAATAAATTAATTGAGCACATATGCATCTGCATTATCTTATTCCTGCTAGAAAACAAGGCTAAAAAAGTAACAATTATTCAACAACTTGAGCCAAGAGGAAATCATATAGGCCATGGGTTGTTGTGTATGGAACAACGGAAGAAACCACGCTGCGTTTCCAGAGGAGAATACAGTGTAGGGTACGGCCAGCATGACTGTACCAACCCTCAGGCAGTTCACTCGTCAAACAAATCACGATGACGGTGCTCCCACATGCTAATTCCGTACGGAGGCTTCAGGACACCTGAAATACTACATTGAAGGGAGATCGAAATAAGGGCATTTCACTAGATTGACATAGGGAGAAACCTCCACCACCAAGAGCGTAAGAACGCCTCCAACATCTTTTTTTTCATTTTTCGATCATTATGCCAATCACATTTCTCCGTAGTATATAGGTATAATTTACTATTCTAGATCATTTCGAAGACTTGAACCTGCCTGTCCATCGAACGGCTTTCATCGAATTGGTTCTGTTGTTTAACATGTGCGGTGTCCTCTCTATATTGTTCATGCATACACAACTTATGCTAGTGGTAGAGCTAGGATTTCTACCAACTGGGGTAATTTAATACATTTGAAGAATCTACGGGATCTAATCTTAGTCAGTATAGTTAAGACTAACTTTGTCGCTCGTATGTAACTCTCTTTAAGTAATAACAAAAACTAGGTCCATATATATAATGGCGGATCCAAAATTGTTAGGATAGATGTTTGGACTTCGAAACTAGGTTGCTCGAATATGTTCATACTCATAGGCCGATACGGTGACACACCATTTCTCCCAAAAATACTGATACAACAATACATGTATATAGGTATAATAAAAATAAAAAATATAAAAATTAATGATTTCTTATAAGGAAATTGGTGACATAAGACCAGCATAATGGCATGAATCAAACTTCAAATTATAGAGATTAATGATAATTGCATACCTTACTAATCCTACTCTTTTTTCGTAAGTAAGAACCCCCCATCTAAGAGGAAGCTATATATTCCTTTCATAGAGCAAAAGATAGCAATCATTGGCATGCAAACATATGTAACAAGGGACCAAATAACTGCCTATTGCCCAAGGTAAAGATTATTATTTTTTGTACAATATCAATTAAAAATAACGAAGAAAGCAGAGGCTAGACTCTAGAAAGAACCGGAGCCAGAGCAGAGCGGAGCAAGAAAAAAAAAAGTGGAGTGGGTAGAGCACACCTAGATTTAGAGAGAGAACGATGATAGTGAGTTGGAGGCGTTGCTCCCTTCTTTGATAATATGCTCCCTCCCGGCCATCGCATTGCTCACTTCCCGCTGCTCGCCCCTACCTCCCTATTCGCCACACCATCGTTGGCTTGCCCGCACTACCGCACGCTTGCCTTGAGCCCTGTGTCGCCTCACACTTGCTTCTGTCGCAGCGCGGCGTCGCGCCCACCAGCCGTCGCTCACCTCCACAGCCTGGGCCCACCGGTCATCGCTTTCCTCCGCAACCCGTGCCTCCGCCCGCTTGCCACTCGGAGACCAGAGCCCCCCCCCCCCAAACACACACACACACAAACAGCAATAGGATGATAGAGAGAACATATGTTAGAATTTGGCGCGTGAGATATGGAAGAGTGCGAGCTAAATTCAACGCAAATATATAGTTTTGGTCCAACTAATAGGATATATACCTAATACACCTATTATGTATCCAATATTTTGCAAAAAATTTGGGTGTTTAGCTGAACACCTATGACCCATTGTGGGTTCGTTCGTGCAAATATATATAGCTCCGCTACTGTGCTATGAGAAACCCAAAAAAGGAAAAGAGAAATTTGTGAAGAGCAGTTTTTTCCTTTTTTTGACTAGACTCATCTGTCAGATTGTTTTTCTTGATTCAGGGTTCATGCTATTCATGCTGCTGCATGGCTGATATTATAGATGTTTTATTATTTAACCTTTTTAATTATTTTATTATTGACCTCTTGTCAGAATAATTTCCAAATCTGACCCTTCCGCGCCACCAACCACCCGTGGTGTGGCAAGACAACACTGTCTACCATGCCAGTCACTACGCCATAACCAAATTATGTCACTCCACCCCCCAATGGCGTGACAGTGTTGTTTGGCCACTCTGCCGCTAGTGGAGTTGCTAAAAGTGCCATCTTGTGGCTTAGAGCTAGACTTACCCCATGACATAATAGTGTTGTCTTATCACGCTATGGATGATGGCATGGCTAAAAGGAACATATTTAAAAATAAGTTGGGCGAGGACTTATTAATAAAAATAATTAAAAGGGGCTTAAATAATAAAAATTGTTCGATATGATATGTATCAATTGTTTCATTTTATAGTTTAATGAAAAGTGAAAAGATGAACTGGTCAACATCTATTTAATATAGTGAAATTCTTACGATATGAATCATATGATTTGAAAGAAGTCTTCATTGGCAAATCTGAAAAGTAGTATGTTAATACTATTTCAGTTATCAGTCACCGCAATGCCAGCCAAGTTAATTTCATTTTAAAAAATTGTCCAATCGAAGTTTAGCTTTATAATATTTGTATGTTTTTTTTCTACGTGTGCATGCATGATATATAATGAAATAGTAACTCTTCTAAAGTGAACTTCATGATGTCCAGATATGAAAAAGACCTTTCTTCAAATTGATGCACCGAGAAGAAATTAATCATATAATGACACAAACATTTCAAGCTCGTGGGTAAAAATAATCAATTTTATCAACCTTAGTAAATTTATTGATTATAGATAATTCTCTACAATATAGCTGAATAAAACTTTTCACTACACGCGATAATCAAAATTTGATTTCGAACTATTAATTTTTGCATTATGTTTTCGACATTAACCTATCTGAACATGATATATTTGGACTGAAAATGAGATAACCAAGTTCCTTTTACTTTTGGAGAGAGCATAGAAGCTTTCCATATAAAGACATTACATATTATTATTATTACATACAGCAGTCTTTATAATCTATCAGAATTTTGCACAACTACCATGGTAGAACATTACTGGTCACAATCTATTCATCTAGCATGGAGGAAACTAAAAACAAACAACATAACTCGTTTGCTTATCATGTGTAGGAACAGTGGTACATCAAGAAGTTCACACCTATGGGGTTAATTTTAACAAAACATCAGTGAGATACTTTTGTGGGAATTAAACATATTTTAGCATAAAACTGAGAAGTTTAAGGTTGTTTTTCAAAAAGAAAAAGAAAAGAAGCGCAGCTTCTTAATGATACGCCACTATGCAGTAATATCCACCCTGCTCTTTGCGAATGATCAGGCTGCCAAATTTAATGCGCGCGCTACAGCATCAAAGCGCGTAAAAATCATCCATACTTTTTTTCTTAGAGCAAGTACAATAGTATAGTCAACTAGTAGCTATAGCACTTGTCCATTTCATTTATAGCTTTCAAAAAAATAGTTCATATAATAAGGTAGCTATTACAATAACTATTTAGCCCCACGTGTAAGAGAGTGAAATGCATATTTTTACGTACTATAGCTAGCTGTAATTTAGTAGCCAACCTCCTTCTCTCTCTTCCTTTCTCTCTCTGCCACGTAAGATTTTGTTGATATTATATTTGCTATAGCCTGCTGACTAAGTCTTATTGTACCTGCTCTTAGGGCATCTCTAATGGTCTGAGTCAGCTAGCTATATGTATGTACACATCAGTATCCTATGTGGAGGAAAGAAAGTATGCAAAAAAAATCGAGTCAGCTCTTCCTTAAGCACTAGTCTATAACGCCAAACGATGCAGTCTCTATAAATTCTGTGTGTGCATGTAAGCATCAAATAGCTATCCTTAGGGCGTCTCCAACAGCTGGCTATTTAGTTAGCTAGATCTGATGTGGCAAGGAAAAAGTAGGAGAGAGAGTAGTCACTAGCGACGAGCAAATAGCTGATCTATTTCACGTAGTCCAAGAACATGAGAGAGGAGCATGTGGGTCCAACAGTATAAAATAGTCTTTGCTTTTGTCTCTCACCTCCACGTCAGCTGACTATATAGCTAGTACTAGCTATTACCATTGCGGACGCCTTTATAGATAGTTCTATAGAATGCTTGTTTTAGTGTGTACTATATAAATGATAAGGAAGTTTACTAGCTATAACCATTGGAGATGGCTAAGAGTTTCATGTGAAATGTCGAACCAGTGTTCTTGCTTGTAATTAAGGACCTCCCGTACACACGAAACTTGCACTCCGGCCGTAATAAATAAAAGAAAGAAGAACCTTGCATTTTGGCGATTGGGCTAGAAAGATATGGATTTGTACCTGCGTGCTCTCATCGATGTTTTTCTTACATATATAAAAAACATACCTGCATGCCCTCACCATTAGCATATTTATCCATCCACGACTGTACTATCTTCTCCGTTTGCATCGCAATGCAGCCAAGCAAATCAATGACGCCGCCAGTGGATTTGTCCATGTCGCTGACTCCCCTTCCGGTCGTTCTTTCTCCAATCCCGCTGTCATGACTCATGTGACGAGGGCCGTCTCCGGAGTAGCACCGAGTTCAATGACGATGGCAGTCGACCTGACCAACATGCTTGCATGGCCGAATGCTTAGAGGGCACGGAGGTGGAAATTCGCCCTGTCCACCCATCTTTCCGACCGTTGATTTGCGCTTGGAACTCCTCGAGATCTGTGCGTGCATAGGGAGGAAAGAAGAACTACGGAAGGAATGCGTATTGGGTACCTCCATCCGAGGCCACGCGCGGCCCGGCGGCGCAGTCGCCGGCGGTTGGGAGGTCGTGCTTTCCGGCGGCGGGTGGTGACCACGGTGAGGTCGTGGCTTCCGGTGGCGGCACGAGCAGTGACGAGGTCGCAGCTTCCGGCGGCGGCGGCGCGGACGCGGTTTCCGGTGAGGTGGCGGTGCGCTGCGGCACGAGGTTTCCGGCGACCAGCGGACGGGCGGAGCTGCGGCGCGGCGCGGATGGCGGCGGAGCGTGGCCGGCGAACAGGCGACGCTAGGTCTCTGGCGGGCTCTAGGGCGGAGCGTGGTCTCCGGCGTGCGGGCGCGGCGGCGGGCTCCCGGGCAGGCGCGGCTGCAGGCTCCGGGACGGCGGCGAGCTGCCAGAGCCGGACCCATCGAAGATCGGGGGGAGAGAGAGGGAGGAGAGATGAGGCATGTGGAGAGATGTGGGAGGGGAGGGGATGTGAAATTAGTGATTTTAGAAAAAGAGGAAAAAGGAATGAAATACATTGAGGGTGTATTGTACGCACGAATCTCGAGATGGATGTGTGGCAAAGAGAGATGATTTGGTGACTTGGCGCATGTAAGCGGGGAAGGAAAGATTCATGTTATTAGCTTCGTAATGATTAAGTGGGATGATGGGGGCTCATCGGGCGGTGGATGCAGGTCACGAAGGGCGGAATAACGGGAGGTGAAGCGAGCAAAAAAGTTTTTTTTATGGCCGATAGTTTTTATTTATATTTTTTAAAACAATAGCAGATGGTGGAGATATCGATATCGTACACAGATTTAAGTTCGAGAAGATGTTTAGATAATCCGCTTCAAAAAATCGTTCCTTTTTTTAATTTTTAGAGAAGCCAAAAGCCTAAGAGAATAGAACCAAAATGTATTTGTGTTAACGAAGAGGAGGGGTGCAATTAATGGGCATTCATATTAGCTCTTATTGATGGAATGATGGTTTTGACCATAGATTTTGGCTTAAAACTGAATAGTAATGGCTTAAAGAAGTGATTTTTAGAAGGAGAGAGCGAGCGGTGAGAAAATTGAGAGAGATATACGCACGTGATGGGAGCGAGAGGAATATGGTGTGTGATGCATCCGTGACCCCTGTCTTACCCTCGGAGCGAGACGATAGTGAGAGGAGTGGAGAAGCCGCTTCGAGAAGTCAAATGTTCGTATTAGCTTTTCACTTTTCTCAACAGAAGTCAGAATCAGAAGTCAATACGAACAAGACATAAGAGGTGTCTATTCAAGAAGCCAAGTTAAGTTGCCGATGGAATTGTTTTTTTTTTACTTTAGTTTTTGGTTTTTGGCTATGACTTATGACTTTTATGCTATTTATGAAAGAGAGTACGGAGTAACAGAAGTTCGCATGTGGTTTTGGCTGATATAAATGAAGTCGCTACAATATGTTCTATAATCGACACTTCGTTCAATCAAGAGATAGGGGTTCGGCCAAACATCTTTTTCCTAAGCAAGTACGGAGTTGTCGAGTGACGATTGACCGAGGGGAGTTACTATAGAAAAACCAAAAAAAGTTTTTAGAAACTGAAAAGAAGAGACCGGATATGTTTTTGGAAGATGCTAGGGCAGTTTCTCCCATGAAGAACAAATAAGCAATAATTCGCACGTGGACGTGGGTAGGTTATTAGACAAACTAATGGATTGATGTCTTGTTGTATCAAAGGGTTAGAATATTGAAAGAGAATAATCCAACGGCTTATAATTTGTCAACGATATGGTTTAATGAGAGGGCTTCTTTTCTACCCTACTCTATAATACACCAAAATTTTCTTTATTAAATCCACCCCCTCAACCATCCCCACAGTCATACCTAATCTAAGTCCACCCAGATTTGTGTACGAAAGGGTTCCAGCTTTATACAAATGAATGGTCTGGATCTCTCCTTAAGCCTTTTTCTCTTACGCATTGAAGATCCTAAGGTCAAAATTATTTGGATCATGCATTGGTGGCAGTCCGTCCGTTCTCCACAGAAGAGTCCGCCTCGATTCCTCCACGACCTCAGTCCGCCCTCCATTCCACCGCAGTCCGCACCCCTCATTCCACCGCAGTCCGCAGACCTCTCTCCGCCCACGCGCCGCCGCCGCCTCCCACTCCTCCGCTCCGCCGACGCCTCCTCCTCCCCACCCCACCCCGCGTTGCCGCCGCTGCCTCCCGCTCCTCCGCTCCACCGACGCCTCCTCCTCCCCACCCCACCCCGCGCTGCCGCCGACTCCCGCTCCTCCGCTCCGCCGACGCCTCCCTCTCCCCACCCCGCGCCGCCGCTGCCTCCCGCTCCTCCGCTCCGCCTACGCCGCCTCCTCCCCACTCCGCGAAACCGCTCCGCCTCGCCTGCTCCGTGAAACCGCTCCACCTCGCCTCCTCCGCAGAAACCGCTCTGCTCCCCCCCCCGCTCCGCCTCGCCTGCTCCGTGAAACCGCTCCACCGACGCCTCCTTCTCCCCGTGTCCCCACGTTCTCCGCTCAGCGGTACCGGTTCTCCGCGCCGCCTCCTCCCCTCCCTCCACCGCCCTCGCCTCCTCCCCTCCCTCATCCGCCGCGTCGTCGCCGCCGCCTCCTCCTCCCAACCCCACGTTGCCGCCGCCGCCTCCTCCTCCCCCCACTTCTCCGCTCCGCCGCCTCGCAGTCTGGTAGATCTCTAAGGGCGCCATGTCCATTCCTGTACCAAGCCGGCGCGCCGTTTTGTGGATCCGCCTACGGATCTCGTGTCCGGCTCTTAGATCGCGCGTTCATGTGTAGGACTCCACGGTTGTTTGATTTGGAGACGGATCTTGTGCGATGCGTGTAGATCTGGCGACCTGAGCTAGCGGAAGAGAAGAGCAGAAAGTGAGATCACATTTGCGCGTGGGGTTTGTGTTTGTGTTGCGCATTTGCGGCGAGGCGGAAGAGGAGATGGGGCTCACGCTCACCAAGTCGCTCACCGGCTCTTCGCCAAGAAGGAGATGCGGATCTCGATGGTGGGGCTCGACGCCGCGGAAGACCACCATCCTCTACAAGCTCAAGCTCGGCGAGATCGTCACCACCATCCCCACCATCGGTGAGCACCGACCTGCACGCGCATCATATCATATATCTTTCATATAAGGTCTGCTTATGTTGGGAAAACTTGGCGGTATGAGCATAACATCCGATGGTTTGAATGACGAACTTGACAAAATAACCAGAAGAACATCGATAGCATTTTTGTTCATAAGATCTAGACATGTCATACATAGAGTAGTACACTTCTGCTCATAGACATATTCACAAACGACAGTTATGTCTTGAATTTAGCGATTGATGCATTTCTTCTTGACCATCTCTACCCCTATATTGAACAATGTTCTGATCGACAGCCTAAACATGTGTATCTATTTAATGAAATGCAACCTTGTATCAACTTTGTTACTCTTGATCTTCAGCTGCAGGATATGTTTCTGTAATATTTTGTTGTAGCTCATATACCGCTTCCTTTCACTATATGCAAAAGATTAAAAGTGTACCACCATAGGCTGCAATAATAAGTTAATTCTTGGGCATCTGAGATTAGGATCTAGGAAATTAAATTAAATTTTATTATGATAGAGTTTTCTGGTGCTACTTGAGATCATTTTGGGGTATTGATTGCTGCTTTTATGGCCTTTATTTCAGTTTGGATGAATGGAAGGCCATATTACCAGAGGGATTGCCAGCAGGGATGATGAAGGAGTTTCAGGAGACGAGACGGTGTGCTGTGATGGTGAGGGGGAGCTTCCTAGACCTTCGGGATAACTTTCGGAGAATTGTTGAATCGGCCACTACGGCCAAGCGCAAAGGTGTGTTGATACTTTTACATCTTGGATGTTCCCAGTTATTAAGATCGTATATGATGTGCTAGCTATTGATAGAACATTCTGTGGTGTCATTTACATGTAGTATACACACTGCTTGTAGTTTGCCTTGCTTTCGTCTTTCAATATTTTTCAGATGAGAATAAGCAGTATTGGTTTATTTACATTTTAGTTAACATAATCCTTGTTGATGACATCGTGCTAATCTCTTAGGAAATTATTATAGTGCTCGTGTAAATGTCGCTCTCATAACATGTTTCATATTTGTGGTTTTAATGATCCGATGCACCCTAATTGACTATGTGTCTTCTTCTTCTTGGAAAACTAAGATAATTTTTATTACGATTGTTAATTCATGGTTATTTTTTCACTCATAACCTATACTATTAGATAAGCAAAAAAAAGGGGGGGGGGGATTCTGAAGCAGATTAGTTAATTCTAGAAGTTGGATGATTTTTCACCCAACAAGACCATTTACAAAAGGCTATTAGCTTCCTTCTTTTATGCTTTGTTAGATCTTTCATGAAATAAGCTCTCATTTGATATTGTGCACAAGGCAGATTTGGGATATGCCTTTATGGCATTTTGCCCGATGATACCATTTGAAAATGGGACCAAATACTCTACTATTGCTCTATAGTTTTGTAGCTTGGGGCATGCAGATAAAACTGATGTGCCTGTATAGCATATTGTCTATTATTTAAATTTCATTTGTTGAAAGGGTAAGCTTGTTTGATTTGGCATTAGAATAAAAACCATATTTATGGGAACCCATGGTGTTTCTGCTGAGCAAACCAAAACTAACTTTACAATGTTGCCAAAGAAACTGGTATACACAGCGTGGAACTCAAAATATTTGAATTCGTGCAGGACTCATGGATCCTTCATCCTGGAGACATTTTAACTCGAGGGCTTTTGGTATTCCCAGGGGTGCTATACCTCGCCATGCTTGGACTGTTCTACAAATGCTAAGACGAAAAGGTGCACAACAAGTCTCTCGGTCATATATATCTGTTTCCAAGTTAAGAGATTTGATATGCCATAGTCATGCATTTGCTTCTTCATACTATATATGGCGCTAAAAAATATATTACAAAATCGATGAAATTAGGTGATATGTCATGCTTATTTATTTTCTTTTTCCCCCTGTTGAAGTGCATAAAGTGACCAATTCTAATATATCAAAAAAGGCAAACAAAAGGAGCCAATCCCGTAATGCATGTCCTTGCAATGCATGAGTTTATACCTCGTTCTGTCACAGTTCAGATGCCATTCCCATCCAATAAAGCTGAATGCCATTCCCATCCAATAAAGCATCCACTTTGATCAGAAATCAATGGTTGAGATGAAAGTAGGCAAGTTTTGTAAAATTCATTGTGAGATGTTTGTGAAATTTGATTTCTGTTCCTTCTTCATCTTGACTGTGGCTGGATTCTTTGGAAGGGCATGTGTATTTTGGTTGAACTCACGAGGAGAGGATGCACATATTTATATGGTGTTTTCACTTGTTGAATACATATAAGAATGTATGTACTCAAGGACGAGTTGTATTGCAGGCTTTGAAGCTTATCTTGTTGGGGATGCGTGAGAGATTTGTTACTGAAAAGGGCACCTAAAGATTTTGATGTAATTACGATCGCAAGCCTCCAACAGTTTTGGTTCATTCAAAGATCATAAGTTGTTCTTTTCCCAAAAACTCGATGTCTTTGTTTCATTGACTCGCTTCGATTCTTTACATTAAAAAGAGGTTTTCGAAGTCAGATGATTATTGCGACGTTTTCCAATCTGCGGATTAATATATATGGCTCAATCATCGAGGTTTTTTATTCATAGGAACATCAACATTATGAACAATTGTTTTTGCAGCAATGTTCTCTAACCCTTGTTTGCTTGGAATTTGTTTCGTTCTAACAGTTTCAAGCTTGAACAAATGATAAATATGTGAATGGAAGTGAAGAGGTAGATTGTTCAACAGAGTTAAATGGTTATGATGAGGGGATATTCTTCACTGGAAGAATTCTTTGAAAAGAGACTTCGCAATAAACAGGTAATCTTCTCAAGGAAATTTTGTACTTCAAATGATCAACAAATGTTTTTGGTGAAACATCACAGAGCTAATTACTAGCATTGTTGTTTGTTCTTGTACGACACCTATTCTTTAACCCATTTGTATACGAATTTATGATTATGTGAATGGAGTAAGGGATCCGAGAAATAATAAGGTAATAGTCGGTGAGAGCCATCTCAATTTGGGCGTAGATTCAGCAATATCCTGATTTCTCTCGCTTTTTCTTCCGCTAACTCCTTAAATCAACTATCGTGTGTGTACAGTGATTCCCGCCCATCTTTCTTTCAAAGAGGACCTGGTATGTGTTCAAGGAATGTTCTTAATTGAGATTGTCTATCTATCCAAGACAAATTTAGATAATACTACTTTAGTTTATTTCAGCCAGGATTTTGCGTGGCTTGAGAATTGCTCGCCTTGGCTTTTAGTTTTCAGTAAACTTCCATCGCAATACAGACCTTTCTTCATCCATAATAAATATCGACAAGGTTTATTACTTTATTCTCTCTCCTGAAAGTGAATATACAAACATGTATATTTTCTCACGTATTTCATTTCTTTTTCATTGTAGACAAGGTTGATGCTAGAAATGAAATATATGCTTTCTCATGGGGCAGCAGAGTCTTCCGTTAGATTACTTAGTAAATACGGGCTTCTTGATATTTTACTGCCTTTCCAGGTAAATTGAGAAATGCAATCCTGGTTGTGACCACTTCCATCTTTTGATTTACTCATCTATTGAATGCTATTTGTATTTTAGGCGGCATATTTGTCAGATCAGATAAAGGGTATATCAAGTGACAGAGATTTGATGCTCATGGTGAGTAACTCGGAGAATGTGCCATGTTGTGTGGAAATTTGGAACTTAAAAAAGTGAAATAATTTAAAGTGTACATTTGACTTTGGTACTGGTATTAGTGTTGTTACACATCAATAGCTGTTAACATGCATGGTGGGGTTGGCTGAATTATCGGGTGGCTGACCGGAAAGGAGTTGCTGACTTTTTGCAAGAGGTAATTCAGCTGAATATCTATGTTAAATTGTACTCATTTTGGAACCGCATGTTTTTGCCGATTTCACTTTTTTCAGTTCTTGCATAGTTACTAATTTCAGGTTATTTGAGTTGTATACTGCTGTGCTCATTTAGCTATTTGCACGATTACTCATCTTGGTTCTTGCATTTGCATAGCCATTAATTTCCCTTCATTTCAGTTCTTGTGTTATTACGCGTGTCTGCACATTTCAGTTCTCCCAGAGTTCCATCTTCAGCACATTTCAGTCTTTGAATACTGTATTCTTTATAGTTATTGTTCATTTAGTCGAAAGTTGGAAACCTGCCGGGAGAGTTACGCCCACTGCAGTTCATTCTGAGCCTGGTCGAAAGGGTTTACGACCACGTTGTCCGTGGTCGGAAGTTGTTACGGCCACATTGGTCGTGGTTGGAAGTTGCTAAACCGATTTACGACCACGTTGTGTCGTTTACGAATACTTTGGCGCTTACGGCCACGTTGGTATTTACGACCACGTTGGCCTTTATGACTACGGTGCATTTTCGACCACTTTGGCGCTTACGACCACATTGTGTCGTTTACGAATACTTTGGCGCTTACGGCCACGTTGGTATTTACGACCACGTTGGCCTTTACGAAGAAAAGTGTTGTATGTGGTCGGGAAGGTGTTTAAATCACGCGATAAATGGTCGTAGCTTCTGTTAACCGGTCGTATGGTCTCGCGAAGCGGTCGCTAGACCTGGGAATCAGTCGTAGGCTTTTGAGCATTGCATGTTGGGTGGTTCCGACCGGTCACGTATTTATATGACATTCATTTTGTGACAAAAATATTTGGTTATACAATATATGAGACGTGAATCTTAATGAATCTGATTGTTCGTTTTATTTTTTTTACAAATTTTATCTTCTTTTGTATTTTACCGTAGCGTTAGCACGGGCACACTACTAGTGTTGTTAATTGCACGGCTAGTCTTGCAATACGACAAATTAGCCGTTTGTATTTTGTTTTTTCCCCATAATTTTCTCCCCATAAAAGATAGAAACATCTCTCGGTTCTTAATTGTTATCCTACAATAATCTTAATCATAAGATTTGGGATCATATCATTAACAACTACTATCCTAAAAGAAAAACAACTACGATAGTTACAGCCTGTTCTTTAGACTACGGCTTATCGTTCATGGCTGTGGCTAATGACTATTGGTCCTAGTGCGAGTGCTCATATGAACAAATCAAAATCGGTAAGTCGTTTATAAAATACTATCCCAATAAGCCGTTTTACAATAGTGGCAGAAAAACTATCCTATCTATTTTTTTAAGACAAACCATAAGATATAAGCCGAAATAAACTAAAAAGAACATATCCGAACTCTGGTCGTCCACATTACGAACGGAGAAGAGTTACAATTTTGCTGTGCTGCGTTATAAACGTGCAATTTTGTTCTTTTTTTTGTATCCCGATTTTTCTTTACGATGTTCTGCTTAGCCGAATCATGTAGTAGCCAAATCTTTTTCTTTAAAAT
The DNA here is from genome assembly GCA_036346575.1 of Dendrocalamus sinicus. Classification (NCBI taxonomy): domain Eukaryota; kingdom Viridiplantae; phylum Streptophyta; class Magnoliopsida; order Poales; family Poaceae; genus Dendrocalamus; species Dendrocalamus sinicus. The sequence goes on along the minus strand of CM070657.1, from coordinate 24,207,430 downwards.
TTTTCTCGTTATGTCTGGTGTCATGTGGCCCAATTTCAACTTGTTTCCAGCTTTAACACGGACTTAGACATGTAATTTTGGACATACATGCATGGCCTGCTTGTACACGTATGAATCTTTATGCTCTTCATGGTGAACAGATTGGATTCTTGATGTATATACATGCAACTCCTTTTTAATGTGTTGTCTATCTGGTATGCAAGCCTTCTACTCCTCTTAAGTATTACAAAGTACGTACATACTAATTCTAGCTATTTATTTAAAGGGCACTAGTTAGATGCCCGTGTATTACAAAATAAATACAAACTTTGTCCTACCCAACTAAAGTAAAGAAATTATGCTTTCGTTATCCGATTGCTCATATAAACATTTTTGTTTTCCTTGAGTTACAAAGTAAATGATACAATGGTAATTGTAGCATATAAATTCGTTCCAACATATACAACAATGGTCTATCACTCCTACCATTTCTATTTCCCATGGAGTCGTACACTTTTGTACAGCAACCTTGCCAATAATTAACCGACATTTAATTGGAGTAATGGACAAAAACATCCACACTGTCCGACGGGAAACCATACAAACATTGTCACAATTACACATTTCAAAAGAAATATACGAAAATAGTATACGTGCTAAAGTATCCTTATAAATTTGTTAGAAACACCCAATCTCAGGTGAACAATGGCGTCACCCCAGGCAATATGCTACCAACTTAAAAAGTTCAAGAAGTAAATCATTAAGTTTGCTTCACCCATGGCTAGTATCGCATCCCATGTTTCCATGAATGAACAACAACAACGTAGAGCTCTATTTTTCAATCCTTTAACATACGACTTAATTTGATTCTTCTTCCACGCTTCGTTAATATTTGATTCTGGTGGCCACCAAAGCGCTCTGGCTCAATGGTCAATAGCCTATCACCCTGCAGTAGCATTGAAGAACTGTCATGGGCCTCCTTGCTTAGCCACAGCATTTTTCCACATCTACAAGAAAAAGATGCATTCAAATATTAAACCCACTGGATCAGCTAGCTAATAGACAATGTTTTTGTTAACTCTTAATTTTAACTATGCTGATCATATAAAAATTAACTATGACAAAGACATCATGTAAAAATATCAAATATGTTTCATAATAGTGTATCAATCCAAAGGAATTTCAGTAAACCATGCCCATTCAAATAGCTGGACACACACACTACTCCAATTTAAAACATGCATATACATGAACACAAAATCTTATTAGATCATTACACTACACAGCAACAACCCAATACTACTGAGAAACTGACGACAATAGGACACCATTAAAGCATGTTATGTCACCAAACATAGTTCTGTTAATGATATGCCTTAGAGACAATAATGGAGATGATTATACCATTTCTATGTTTATGATCTTTTGAATAATTTGTTATTTTGTCCATTGAATAAATATCTTTCGTACCGATTAACAAGTATGTGACTTATTTGTGGAACTCTTTATTCATATTTTGATGTTATTATAAATTATCTCTGATCTTATATCATTATGTGAGGCAATTATGATTTATAAATCAACATATGTATTGATTGAAGATCATGTTTTACAAATCATAGATATAGGGATATCAAATCAATAATATAGACACATGTTAGAAAACATAGTATTGCATTGACCCCTCTTGATATATTATTGAGATTGTTATATTTTTATGTACCATCAATTGATCTCAAGCAATGATGATGCATAATCCTTATACCTGAGATCAGTATAGTTTTCTACATGTGTAATAGTGTATGTAGGGGTTGCCAAACGCTACTCCGTAACTAGATAGTTATAAAAGTAACTTTCGAGTATGCTGTAAGACATGCGGAAGAATGTGACTGGTCAGATATGGAATTTGCTCCTCCTACATAAGAGAAAAGATATCTCTGGACTCCTTAATGTAGTCGAATAAAGGAAGTACATGGTCATACCACGAATGGTTGAGGAGTCGACCATACGAAATTATCCATCACTAGATTGGAAAAAGATTGAACAGTCTATGGATAACACTTTTCTCACTTGGAGTTCGATCATTTATCGTGAGGCAAAAGAAGAATATACAAACTGGCTGTTTAGTTTGACTAGAAACGAGCTATTCATGTGGGCATACTGACTGGTCATAAGCTAGTTGGATATATCACAAAATGATATGCGAACTAGTCATATGGAGATACAGACTGGTCGTAACCAGATACAAACTGGTCGTAAGAAGTTATGAACTGATCGTGAGTGACTAAGAACTGGTTGCAAATCATATTATATAAGGTTCGTCTAGTTTGATCTTTGTGTATATTTAGGGGTCGATATATTCTACTGGAGACCGCTACTAACTAGTGATTAGAAATGGGTTTTCGGGTTGCAACAAAGTATACATGAATCTACAAGGTTACACATTTAATAGGTTGGAACAAGAAGGATCCGTATGATAGGCTTCGAGTGGAATACGATCTCTACTCGTGTTAGATAATTAGGGTCCACCAAATAAGGGCTAGCTTTTTTTTGTTTTTTTGTGAGAATTTCTACAATATTTGTCTTTTTTTTCTTAGCTAATGTTTTTATTGTATTATATAGATAACACCCAATGATTGATATAGTTCAAATTTAATTAGAATCCATCACCTCCGTGGCAATTGTAGCAAAAACAATTTGAAAGTTGTAAACATACATTGTTGGGAAGCATGTAGGTAGAATAGGTCTTATCTTTTTTCATTTCTCCTTTTCTTTCTTGCCAAGTGCCACTTTCTCTTTTTTCCTCATGCATGGCTTTTACTCATTTATTTTCCACGTCCATGCCCTTTTTTCTCTCTCTTATGTGGTTTTTAGTGTGGGTCATCTAGGATATTTTTATTTATTAGATCTATCTAGAATCTATAATTGGTAGCATACTAACCATAATAAGGGTCCATTGAATTGAGGGGAAAATATTTTTCTTTTTCCCTAGAATTTCTACTTTATTTCTTTTTTTTCCTCGGTAACTATAAAATTGTTTAGTAACTATAATAAGGGTCCACTAAATTGAGGATTTCTAGCTTTCTTCTCTCTTTTTTCTAAACAACTATAAAACTCGTGACATCGACTTTCAATATATAATATATAGATTTTATTTTCTTTAGGGATTTACATTGGCATTCGTATAGAAATCAAATTGCTAATTTTATTTTTTCAAATTTTAGCTAGTTTGGATTGTGCTTGCGTTGGACACTTTCTTTTAATTTTCTAATCTTCATTTAATTATTATCCTAAATTTTAGTTATTTATGGATGTTACTGTGAGGCCCTAGTATTATTATCCTTCGAATAACCGCATGGGACAAACGGATTACTATTTGCCTGATCAGTAGAACACTACTCCGGCAAATAATAAGCCTTTACCAGAGTAACGCAGTAGAACAATAATATTGACATTGTCCTCTTTATTACAGCAGTTGCCACATGGCTTAAGGTCTGGTCTTACAAAAGTAATAATAATAAAAGTCTAGAACTAGTACCCCCAGGGCTTCCCTGCCCGCTCCACTGGGCCTCCTACTTGTCCCAGCCGAAATATACGGGGTCCACCTCGCCCGGCTCCTCGTAGTCGTCATCCTCCCCTCCTGCCAGCTTGACGGAACCTGTTTCCCCCTCATCCTGCTCGTAAGCTTCTTCGAGTGGAGTGGGGTCTAACAAAGGAAATTAATAGCAAAGGTGAGTACTGTGGCACTCAGCAAGCATAATAACAACAAATGCACTGATATGCTCTCATGTCCTTAAGTCCAGATTCTAATCTCTTTATTCTGAAATTAATCTTACGAAAATAATTGATCTTCCCTTTTTAATTACCAAAACAATTTCTATTTTTCATCCAGTAAGGTACGATCCCTAGTAATCACCGTAGTTCACATTCCAGTGAACTGGCATGAATTCATGATTTTATCAGCACTGCGCAGGCTTGTACCACTGTACCCAAAGCTGCTTTGAACCTTCTAAACTAGGTTTTTACCATACTGCCTTAGGTATGGAATCCAGCTCAGAGTACAGAACCTTTCTCCGATTACGTTATTCCATCCACCAGCCCATCTATTATCCATGTGTACCAAGTCGCTCACTTGGGCTCCATCGATTTCTAATAGTGTTTGGTTGGACCGGCTCCCGGCCCAACAGTCCACCTAACGCATATAGCGTCTGGGACTTACTCACTTCCAGACTTGCGTTACTGGTCCTGAGCTTCATCCATCTCTTTACTCACACATAAATACTTACCCTATGTGGTGGACTGGTTAACGTAACGGGATACTAATTTCTGCCCGTCCGAGATGGGGAATTGGTTGGTATGATAAATATGGTTCTCTATCCGAGTGAAAATGGGGTAAGTTCTTATATCATAGCCCTATGTAAAGAGGTCCGCCTAGCCTCTCTGCATCCTTTCCCTGAACCTCTTTACCCACTGCATACCTCTCTGCTTGTGGGCCTGCTGCTCCTCTCAGCAGTACCATGACTGTTCACTTCTTTTCTTACTTTCTCTCTTTCTTTTTCTCCTCTTTTTTTCTCATCTTACTTTTCACAAACATCATAATTCTTTGATTTCTTTTTAAAAGAACAACTTTCATGCATTTAAATAGAATTATTAATATTGCTGAAAATACCACATATGTTTAACGTAGCTAAGTGCATGGTCGAAAATGAGCTTGCCTGAGACGTAGTGTAAATCAGAATTGCCAAAAATCAAATCTGCTCCCCCGATTGGTGCTTGCTCGGATTCTGCAGAGTTAACGCTAAGCTTAAAAATAAATACTTACAGCTATTAATTTTAGAAAGGGATTAAATAAATAGATAAATCCCCCCTCTTAGTTTATTCCTAATTGGGAAATCTTATTATCTATGCTTACGGAGCTCTCAACAAAGTTTGTTTTATAACAGAATACAGCAAATAAATATCACAAGAAAGGAAGAAAATAGCCTCTGAAATCTGGCCTTATTCGGCCTGCCTGACCTTTCAATCTCACACGCGCGTGGCCCGCCTGGCTTGGCCAAATGCGGCCCGGCAGCAGTGCCTCACGCCCCCCTTAACCTCTCACCGACCCCCCTCTCCTCTTCCATCCGCCGCCGCCTCCCTCTTCCTGCCTCTTCTCATTCCCATCGAATCCACCGCCGCCTCTCACGCCTCCTCGCCTCTCTGCGCCTCCTCTCACCGCACCGCCTCCCGCGTCGCTTCACCGCCTCTCCCCGCTGCGTCTCTTCACCGCGCCGCCTTGCCTTCTCTCTACTCTACTACTTCTCTCCCTCTACTCTACTACCCCTCTCCTATCCGGTCATGGCGCCCTCTCTTCTCTGGCTTGGATCCGGGTGGATCCAGTCTAGATCGGTTGGTTTATGGTGGATCTACTTCTACCGGCTTTCCTATGGTCGGATTTGTGGCTGGACTTCACCAGACTTGAGGTTGCTTTGCGGTGGCTTGGGTTCCATGGCGTCTGGCCGCGTCGGCTTCCGTGCTGGGTCGGACGACGGCGCACGAGCACTGAGATGTTCACGGTGCTAGCTTCCTTTCTCTAGTTATTTTGCATGCACCTTATTTACCAGTTTAATGCTCTATTGCTTGCTCTATTCTACTACAATCGATGGTATACCTTAAGGTTTTGAGTAGCGGTACTAGATGTTGGGGGAAATGCTTTTGTCTTTGGCTACCCTCACTCTAGGGTGCGCTCGGGCTTGAGGTGGCCGCCGGTCACCATGGTGACAGTGGCTTCCTCCTCTGTGTGGCTTGGTTCGGATGTGTTCCCAAAGAGGAAAGAAAAGAACAAGGAGAGAAAGGGTGGAAGCCTACTTGTTGGGTTGTCGGGCTGAAGAAGGAAAGTTGGGGGTCGATGGGGCCGCGGGATGATTCCACGCTGTCTCTGTCGGGAATGAAGATGTGGCTTGCAGTTCTCCCCGAGGGTGGAAGTCCTTGCCTCGTGGTGGTCCCCAATGATTTGTCCCTTGCTTGTTTGTCCCTGCTGGTCCCGGCTTGTCCCCTGTTGTGATGGTCTTTTCTTCCTCAGCTTCTACTACCCTTCGCTGTCGAGGCTCTAACCTCACCTTCTGGCCTCTGGCCGAAGGTGCTATGCCATTGGTAAGGTTGGGAAAGAAGTTTTTTGGGTGGCTCTCAGTTGTGGACAGTCTGTTCTCTGACTGTGTTTTCTCTTGTGATGTTTGGCAGATGCAGAGTATTGAGGCTGGTTTTGAGTTGCTGGGGGAGGTGGTTTCTGGCCCTTCCCTGCTGGAGTTGCTTTGCCTGGCTGCAGCTGGCTGCTTGTGCTTATCCTCTTCGGTCTCCTGTGCCGAAGGACCTTCGGTTAAAGAATGAACTACATGCTGTGGCTTTGAGGTGGGCTGATTTGATAAATTGGTGTGGCTTATGGGCTGGAAAAGAAATAATTGCACTGTGGGCTTTTGTGGGCTAAAAGCTTATATGTTGGGCTATGGGCTGAATTGAACGGGCTGCAAGAATGCATGAGGGTTTTTGGGCTGAGGTAAGGGGTTGTGGGCCTTAACTTTTTAAAATTGCTTAATGATGACACCCACAGAGACAAGAGGTGCCGACCGGCTCGGGACGGTCTGGGAAGTCTCTAAGACGTTCTCGCAATGGCCCTAGCAGCCCAAGGGCACTTACGGCAATTATTTATTTTATTTATTCTCCCATGGATTGTTAGTTATCTAATTTTCTAATTTCATAAAAAAATTATGTTTGGTTTGATACTAACAGAAATCTAATTGCAGGTGAAGAATAAAAAGACGCGCTTTAGCTTCTACGCCAAAGATCTCGCCGATAAAGTTTTATTTCTATTTTTGTAAAATAAACTTGTAAAGATAATGTAATTTGCTATTTTTGATGGAATGCAGAAATATAATTCAGTGTTGTAATTCTTAATTGTAATAAAGTTTAATAAAATGCATTATACATATTTAATTTCCTGCTAACCACTTACTTAATTAGGGTATTAGGATTAGGGTTCTTTCAGTTACATTAAACATCGTATAGAAATCAAATTGTTAATTTTATTTATTTTTATTCTAAATTTTAGTTAATTTGGATTTTTCTTCTTGTTGACTCGTTCTTTTAATCCTAGTCATTATAATTTGGGTCTAGGAGTTAGATGACTAGATCTTTCTGGTTAACACAGGAGCTTCCTCGGAGTGCCTAATTAATATAGATTTACAAGTTTTAATATTTTTGGAACTTAGATTTTAAATAAGTTGACTCATAAATATCTAATCATCTTTAATTTTTATTCCAAATTTGCATGTTTTGGGGTCATACTTACTGTGGATTTATGTTTAGTTTTAGGATGGAAATAGTATTAAAAACCAATTCATATTTTATTTTAGTTATTATTACATATTTTAGTTAATTTGTATTGTGCTTCACATAAACTCTTTCTTTTAATTTGCAAATTTTCATTTAATTTATTATTCTGGATTTTAGTTATTTATGAATGTTACTTTGGAAGTCATATGGAAATTAAATTCCATAACTTTTCTTTATTTCTTATTCTGAATTTTCTTTTAGTTTGGATTGTATTTGGTATGAACTCTTTCTTTAATCTTGACCGTTATAACTCGGACCTACAAGATAGATTGCTAGATCTTTTTCTAGGTGTATAATTAGTATAGATATAAATCGATTCTTCATATCTAAGCCTTTAAAATTAGGACCCACAAAATTAAGTTCTAAATGTTTTGCTTTTTGTGAGAATTTCTAGCATATTTATCTTTTTTCTTAGGAACTTCAAAATGAATGTCATCAACTTTTAGTATATAATAGATATAAGAGTAGGAAATTTAGAATAATATTATAACATAAATAAAGAGTTCAACAAACAAGTTACATATTTGTTAATTAATACAAATGATGGTTTATTTAAGGGACATAATAACACATTATTTAAAAACGATACAATCAACTCCATAATTATTCTGATGCGTATCACTCACACAGACAACTCGATATCTCAGCACACACACTTGATATCTCAACACACACACATAGGACTCTCGCAGTTTCGTAAAACTGAAAAGCAAACAAAGAAGTTTTTTATGGAGTGGTGTCACACCGAGGGAGCGGTAGACGGCCCCGAATCTGGACCGTGTTGTTGTGTGTCGTGACTCTTCTAAGGATTTCCTCCCGAGGGCGGGTCTTTAACGGGAAATTTAACTTTTTGCCACCCTTAAGAATGTCACCTATCCAAATGCCATCCTCTTCGTTGCAATTAATATTTTGCCACTCTCGAGCCTACGTGGCGCCTAGTCACCGCCATATCGCGTGCCCGCCGCCGCGCGCCGCGCCCGCCTCCGCGCCTCCGGCCTCCCGCGCGCCCCGGCCTCCTTGCGCCTCCCTCGCACCGCGCCGCCGCGCCGGCCTCCCGCGCCGCCAGCGCGCTGCGCGCCCGGCCTCCCGCGGGAGGCGCAGCGGCGCGCGGAGGCGCGGGAGGCCGCGCGGCGCGCGGCGCGGCGCTGGGAGGCGGGCGCGGCGCCGACATGGCGGTGACTAGGCGCCACATAGGCTCGAGAGTGGCAAAATATTAATTGCAACGAAGAGAATGGCATTTGATAGGTGGCATTCTTAAGGGTGGCAAAAAGTTAAATTTCCCCTTTCTTTCTTGCGGAAGAATATAATTGAACCGCTACGCAGACTGCAATGAAGGCCAGCATGGGGACGAGCAGCGCCATGACATTCCAGGATGTCCCCCAGTGGCCCAGTCCCGGGCACTACCTACCGCGTAGGCTCCAAGGAGGCTGGTCACGCCCAGCAAAATGGCCGTATGCATTGGCCATAGCGGCACCGGCACCTGCGGCAAGCCGCGCAGGCTATACAGCATCCGTCGGAGCAGCAGGACAATGACAGCAATGGAAGCCATGAAGGCGGTGGAGTTGGTATAGAAGAAAGCATTGTACCGCCGCTTGTTGATGTCGTAGAGGATCGGACCGCCAGCGGAGTGTCCATTGCCGTCGTCCTTCCACGTGCCACCGGGTCGTCAGGTAGGCCACACTCGCAGCCAGTATTCCGAGTAGCATTAGATACTTGGGCATGTCCTCGGACTCGGAGGACTCCTTAGGTGTGGCTGGTTTAACCCCATCGGCAGAGGACTCCTTCGGTGTGGCTGGTTTAACCCCATCGGCAGAGGACTCCTTAGATGTGGCTGGTTTAACCCCATCGGCAGAGGACTCCTTAGGTGTGGCTGGTTTAACCCCATCGGCAGAGGACTCCTTAGGTGTGGCTGGTTTAACCCCATCGGCAGAGGACTCCTTAGGTGTGTCTGTTTTATCCCCATCGTCAGATTTGCCATCACGTTTGCTCCTATCGTCCCACAAGAGCAGGGCCCCCAGCCAGACTACAAACACAAACACTGCAACAACCAGTATTAAAACATAGATGGAGGTCCGCAGATGCTGGGAGCTTCCAGCAGCGTAGGCACCGATGAGGCCAAACATGCCCGCCACCATGCACACAATCAGTGCATAGCACCGTATGCCCGGTTTGTACAGGTTCTGGTTCACAAGGAGAACGATGAGAGCTACGGACGCCATGAAGCTTGCCGCATTACAGTAGAACAAAGCTGTGTAACGGCGCGGGTAGTTTGTTACTCGCTGGAGTCTTACTGTTGGTGATAGCAATATCCTTACTCTCATCGAGAGGATGACACTTGGGGATGGGAAATTTTCTTGCTTATTTCTCACACAATGCCATGCCAACCTGAGGGGTTGGGGATACAAATTTATAGGCTGCTAACCAGCCAAGCATATGCTAAGATGCTAGTCCTAGATGCTAGTCAAAAGCTGTCCTAAAGCTAGTCTAAGATGCTAGTCTAAAGCTGTCCTAAAGCTAGTCCAATATGCTAGTCTAAAGCTGCTGTACAAGAACCATGTGCCCACCCCACAAAGACCGCAGTACAGGGACTTATTCATCATTCTCCCCCTAAGTCTTGTGCGTCGTCTTGTGGGAAAGTTGAACCATCCCGATCCTAGAGCAGAGCTCGAGGAATTTGACCCTCCCAAGAGGCTTGGTGAGCAGGTCCGCAAGCTGATCCGTGGTGTTGATATAGCTCACCTTGATGCTGCCTTCATCCAAACAGCCTCGGATGAAGTGGTACTTCACCCGGATGTGCTTGCTCCATTCGTGGAAAACGGGGTTCTTTGCCAGAGCCAGAGCGGACTTGCTGTCCACCCTGAGCGCCACTGCTTCAGTGTCTCTGCCGAGGAGATCACCAAGCAGTCGAGCAAGCCAGAGCGCTTGAGTCGAAGCGGTGGAAGCCGCTATGTACTCGGCCTCACAGCTGGATAGGGTCACCACCTGCTGCTTGACTGACTGCCAGCTAACGAGGCACTTGCCGAGGAAGAAGAGAATCCCGCTTGTGCTCTTGCTGGTGTCGATGTCGCCTGCGTGGTCGCTGTCGCTGTACCTGATGAAGTGCATCGCACCGGGACACCTCGGGTAGTGCAAGCCGTAGTCGGAGGTGCCCGCAACGTAGCGGAGGATCCTCTTCACGGCTCGTTGATGCTCCGCCGCCGGCCGCATGAACCGATCGACGAGCCGACGGCGAACGCCAACTGACGCGTGTGGACAAGGTAGCGAAGGCGCCCACAATGCGCCGCATCGCGTCGCGCCCACCTCCTCCACCGTGCTCTCACGACTCAGCCTCAGCCTCTCCTCCATAGGAGTGTGGGCTGGGTTGCAGTCGGTGAGCCCGCCTAGCTCGACGGTGCGCTTGGCGTAAGCGGTCTGACGAAGGGAGATACCGGAGCTGTCCCGTGGACCTCGATCCCGGTAGAAGGAGAGGAGCCCTGTCGCTCATCCGAAGGCGGTCTTCATCTCCGCCTTGAACGCCTCGACCTCGGCCTCCTTGGAGCCGGTGATCACCAGTGTCGCCGACGACGCCACCGCCAGGCGTTGACGCTTTGCCCCGCCGGTAGACCGCAGCCTCGTGTGCGCTCTGCCGAACCCCATTTGCTTGAGGGTGGAGTCCAGCTTAGCGCCTCCAGCTCGTGGTGCTGCCGCCGCAGCCGTAGAGGGCCTTGCGCAGCGAGAACCTGCCCTCCTTGCCGGGATAACGAATCCCGCGGCCGACGGACGTGAGGCCTCCTCCTTCAAGTCGCCGTTGAGGAAGGCGGACTTGACATCCATGTGATGGACGCGCCAATCCTCCCGGGCTGCAAGTGCGAGGAGAAGACAAACGGACTCCATGCGCGTGACGGTGCGGGCGCCATCGGTCGACTTCTCCCGCTGCACGGCCTCGTGCCACCAAGCGAGCCTTGTGCTTGACGATGGCGCCGGCTTCATCCCGCTTCGCCTTGAACACCCACTTAAGGGTGATCGCGCGGTGACCGGCAGAAGATCCGCCGGCTCCCACGCTCGATTCCGCACGACGGCGCCCATCTCTCGCTTCATCGCGACACGCCACGCCGCGTCTCCTCCGCCTCGCCGGCGAGCGGGCTCGCCGCCGCCGCACGCCAAGTGCGCCTCGCCAAGTCGTCGCCGCCGCCCGTGGACGGGCAGCTCGCCGAGGATGTTGTCTATGGTACGATAGCGCAGAGGCTCGCCGTCGTGGTAGGCGCCGACGCGTCCTCGCCGTGAGACAGCGGAGTAGCGAACTCCACCATGCGCTGCTCGCCGTGGACCGGCCGTTGGGGCCGATCCCGTGGTGTGGCCGCGGTGCAGGAGAGTGGTGAGCCGGTGCGGGAGAGCGTGGAGGGCGGTGGTGAAGAGTGGGGCGAGGCGGTGCCGGGTGGTGGAGCACTCGCCGGAGCCGGTGGCGAGCAAGGTGTCGAGGTGGACGAGCTCGGTGAAGACGAGCCGCTAGCTCCCGCTCTCGGCGGGGCGAGTCGACAACAAAGTCCCCGAGTCGGTCGAACCGCCGCCCACCGCCTTGTCCCACGCCCACCTCGCCGCGTCGAACACAACGCCACGCGAGATGCGACGCTACGTGTGATAGGGTCGAGGATGCGGTAGGCCTTCGAGCCCTCCGCGTGGCCGGCGAACACTCTCGAGTGCTCTGCTGCCGAAGCTTACCGATGTGGCCAAGCTCCTGGCGAACGTGAGGGAGCCAAGACCCGCAAGTGGGAGACCGCCGCTTGCGCCATGCCAAGCCTCGTGACGGCGCCCCGCTGCCGAGCGCCTTGGTAGGCGAGCGGTTGAGGATGTAGACGGCCGCCACCACCGCTCTCCCGTAAGACACCGGCATCCCCTCGCTGAGGAGAGCCCGAGCCATCCCCACAACCGCTCGTTGCGCTGCCGACGACGCCGCTTCGCCGCGGGCTGTACGGCGCGGAGTAGTGGCGCCAATGCCTCATCGGCGCAAAGACGACGCGACCAGCCGCCGTGAATTCGCCGCCGTTGTCTGTGCGCAGCACGCGCAGCTTGCGGCCGCACTCCGCCTCCGCAGCAGCCTGCGTGCGCCTGATGGCGTCCGCAGCCTCTCCCTTGCTGCCGAGGACCATCACCCACATGTAGCGGGAGAGGTCATCGACGAGCAGCAGGAAGTAGCGTCGTCCTCCTGGTGTGGCCGGTGTCACCGGCCACACAAGTCCCGCACACGAGCTCGAGCCTCTTCTTGGCTCGAAACTCGCCCGCTGGGAGGGGAGTCGCCTGCTTTGTCAACACGTAGACGCTGCGTAACCGCTCCACATGGTCAAGGCACGGCAGCCTCGCACCATTTCGTGGCACCGAGCCGCCTGTGGCCTCGGGTGAAGGTGCCCAAAGCGCTGCGTGCATCGCCACGCCTCGTCGTCCCGACGAGCGGCGAGACAGAGGGGTTGTGCCACCGCACGTGAAGAATGTAGAGTTGATTTGCGCTCGTTACCTTGGCAAGAAGGCGCGCGAAGATCCCAAATCCACAAAGACCGTGCTCGATCTCGACACGCGAGCCATTCTCATCCAGCTGTCCCAAGCCGATGATGGAGTTCCGCAGATCGGGATGTAGTAGACGCCGTGAGCAGCCCGTGCTCACCGGACACGGTGGTGAAGATGACGGAGCCGACGCCTTGATTTCCACGCCGAGGCATCCCCAAACTTGACGGAGCCTCTGACGCTAGAGTCAAACTCGGCGAAGAGCTCCCGTCGACCAGTCATGTGATGGGTGGCATCGGTGTCGAGGCACCACCCGTCAGTCTTGTCGTTGCCGGAGCCATTGCCGAGGAGGGCATGTGCTTTTGGCTCGTCAAGGTGGAGGAGAGCCACTGCGGCCGGTGCCGCCGGAGGTAGTTCGATGCTCGCATGAGCAATGAACAGAGCCGGCCGCTCCTCCTCCTCCGCTCGCGCGACGTGGGCGCCGCGTCGTGGTCGCCGACAATCCGCCCAATGACCAAGCTTGCCGCAGCTGTGGCAAGAGTCGCCTCGTCGGCTTTTGTTTGCCGCCGCGCGCCTGGCGCCCACGGTCATCACCCTCGCACGCCCTCGCGCCCCGCTCGGGCGTCTTTGCGTGGCTTGCCGTGCTTGCCGCGCTTGCGTCGCTGTCGTGGAAGAAGGCTCCCCTTCTTCCTGTCACCTTGGCCGGCACCCATCGCTCCCGAGTGAGGAGGAGCTTCCGCCAATGGTGACGGGTCCCAAGAGGCGCTGTGGCTCATCACTGTCAACGACCTTGAGGCGACCCAACGCCTCCTCGATCGTCATCGTGGAGAGGTCCAGTAGAGACTCGATCGAGCGAGCCATCTGCTTGTACTTCTCGGGGACGCAGCGGAAGAGCTTCTCCACGCTCTCTCTTCGCCGTAGGTGTCGTCACCGAACTGCACCAACTTCTGCAATAGAGTGTTGAGACGGAGAGCAAAGTCATCAACGTCCTCACCTGGCTTGAAGGCCAGGTTCTCCCACTCCGTGCGTAGTTCCTGCAATGTAGACTTGCGCGCGGTCGCCGCCGATGCGTCGCCGCAGCGATGGCGCCCCAAGCCTCTTTGGCGACCGCTTGTTGGTAGCGAGAATCGCATCTCGGCGGATCTGCAATGATGAGAGCATCCAGCGCCGCCGATCCCGGTCGTGGTCGACGCCGCCGCACCGGATCGCATCCCACATATGCCGCACCGAGCTTTACCTCATCACCGCAGCCCACTCGACATAGTTGGTCTTGGTGAGGGTAGGCCACCGCCGCCGGCCGACGCCCTCGACGATACCGGTACTCGTGGTGACCACGGCATCAACCGGGAGAGCCGCCACCGTGAAGGCCGCGCTCTCGCCGACCGCACGCCGCCGCCGCGCGCGCCTCCTCGAGAGCGCCACCGCGCGTCGCGCGCTGTCTGGCCGCCGCCGCTGTGGCGTCGCGCGCCGCCATCGCGCTTCGCCCTCGCCGCCTCTCCTCTCTCGGCTCAAGATCCGCGTCGCGCTGCTATCGCAGAGATGGAGCTGCTTTGCCGCCGCGCGCGAGACCTTGACCTCTCCGCTGCCGCCGCGACGCGCCGCATCGCCACCGCCGCCGCTTCCACCTCGCTCGCTGCTGCCGCCGCCGCCGCCACTTTTGACATCCTTTCGCCGCAGCGGCGTCTGCCCGCCACTCGCTGCTGCGCTGCGCGAGCTCTTCGGCCGTCTCGCGACGCCAGTGCTCGAGGCGATCGAAGCGCCGAGATCGCCTCGCGAACATGGCGCGCTATCGGGGCTGCTGCGTGGAGAGAGGCCGCCGACGAGCCGCTTTGCCGCCTCCGAGAGGAGTGAGCGGGACACCGGAGCCGCTGCTTTGCGGGCCGGGCCGCTGCGAGGCCGAGAAGGAGATGAGCAGGAGATGCTCAGGCTACAGGATAGTATAGCTCTAATACCACTTGTTACTCGCTGGAGTCTTGCTGTTGGTGATAGCAAGATCCTTACTCTCATCGAGAGGATGACACTTGGAGATGGGAAATTTTCTTGCTTATTTCTCACACAATGCCATGCCAACCTAAGGGGTTGGGGATACAAATTTATAGGCTGCTAACCAGCCAAGCATATGCTAAGATGCTAGTCAAAAGCTGTCCTAAAGCTAGCCTAAGATGCTAGTCTAAAGCTGTCCTAAAGCTAGTCCAAGATGCTAGTCTAAAGCTGCTGTACAAGAACCATGTGCCCACCCCACAAAGACCACAATACAGGGACTGGGACTTATTCATCATAGTTGTCCAAAAGGACCGGGTCACCTGCATGGTGCCCAAACTTGTCATCCTCTTCCCAGAAGCCGCCCGGTGGGGTCAAACCGGCTTGGTAGGTGAGTGTCGCAGCCAATACTGCAAGGAGCAGCAAAACCTCACGCCTCTTCTCCAACATAGCATCATCACTTGGGTCCTTCGTTTGGTCTAGTGTGAAGAAGACAATATGAATCACCACGTAGATAAGGACAGCGCCAGCCATGGCGACGATGTAAATGGAGGTGCTCGTCTGCCTGCAACTCCCCACAGCGTATGCAGCTATGAGGCTGAACAAATCTAGTACCATGGCTGCCTCTAGTGTATGGCGCATGACTAGAAATTCACTCTGCAGCATTATGACAATGATTAAGGATGCCACAAAAGCCGCCGAGTTGCTGTAGAAAAACACCTTGTACCGCACAGGGTGCGTTGTGAGGAGAATCGGGTCCCCGACCTGATGACCCTCCCGGTTGTCTGGCCAGAGGCCACCCGGTGGATCTAGTCCTGCTTGGTAAGTGATGGTCGCCACAAGAATGGCCAGCAACTGAATAAACTCGCGAACCTTTTCGAGATTATATCGTCCGTCGTCCTTCCTAATTGCACAGATAGATGGTTAAAATTACAGCCTAAGATATTTTTTGAGGACTGCATATAGAGCTATATTGATAAACAAGAGACTTATGCACATGAAGAAATATACAAAGCCATGCTGCCCAAGAGTTAACTAAAATTATGTAGCTATTTGAATATCAGGTAGATATGTTTCCGTTTCTCAATCAGTATAAATTAGTCTAAAAAAGGAAACCAATGCAATTTCATCTTTAAAGAACTTCCAAACAAACAAGGTTATTGTCGTACTCACAAATTGTTAATATGTCTTCTTTCTACCAGCAGCTTAAGTGCAATCCGGATGCCCACGGCTAGATTATTAGACACGAGCCAAATTAATGGGGGGCCAATGCAATCCAGGGACAAGGTGCAATAAAACTGACTAGGGATGCGTCTAATTTGTAGAAGCTTAATTCCTGTTATATGTACCACATTGACGAAAGCTCCAAATCGTAAGATTCAGAGATAAATTTTCCCCTTGTAACATATAGATTGTGCAATAGAGAATGTCGCGTTGCTGACCTTCAACAGATTGACTACTGCGATCAAATACATGACATGTAGCCCCATCTACCAATTAGGGTGGCACCAAAACACGCCAAAGAAGTGTTTTGGAAACTACTGCGTGACTGGCTAATGTGAGAAATATAAAACATCTCATTCCCACATGAAAACAATGTTCTGGAAACTTTTTCAGATGAATATTTTTAAAAACTACTGTGTGATGTGAAAGTTAAACATGTCCAAATCTTGAACATCTATTAAAAATAAGGCCCTGTTTGGATCCCTCCATCTAAAGTTTAGTTACTAAAGTTTAGGTCTAAAGTCTCCAAACAGGTGGTCTAAAGTTAGATCTAAACTTTAGCTAACCCCTAAAAAACACTTTAGACCATTAGTCCACCAAACTGAACTAAAGTGGTCTAAAGTTTTGGGTTCTTAGACACAAAGACGTGTTTACCCATGCACGTTGGTCTCTCACCTCCCATTTAATGGCTGACGCACGAAACGAGGAGAGGTAGTATGGTCTTTTTAAAACTTTAGTCCTATCCATTAGTACAGGATCCAAACAGACCTTCGACTAAAGTTTAGTGGCTAAAGTTTAGCCAACTAAAGTTTAGTCCAAAACTTTAGACAACTAAACTTTAGACCATGGGATCCAAACATGGCCTAAATCATACGTGACCAAGCTAACATGTGTATTTCTTCCATATGTCCCTCAAGCTATCCATAGTAGCAGTTGGAAAGCGGATAGCAGCCTTAAAACCATGATTTGGGAACAAAGATTGGCATGCTTCATGCGTTTTAGGGCCTGTTTGGTTCATGCCTAACCTTGCCACGCCTAACCTTAGTCGAGTGTGGCGTGCCACACTTTTTGTGGCGTCCAAATTCCACGCCACACCTTAGGCAAAGTTAGGCAAAAGACTGAGTCTATGACGCGTGGGCCATATGGCTAACAAAGTGTGGCAAGCCACAACTGTGGCAATGAACCAAAGACCCACCTAAGAAATTGTGGCGCGGCTAAGGTTAGGCATGAAAATTTTGGCTGCCAACCTTTAAAATGTACTTCATTAAAGTAAAGGTGGGGATTTTTTAATAAGTGTTCATGTTGAACACAAAAGAGGCCATTTGTGTATAGAAACTGCATATGTTTCCTGTGAAATTCATGTGTTTTAAATTGGCCTAAAGCTTAATTGTGAACCACCAAATTAGTATTGAATTTATTATTTCCATGGTATCTGGGATTAAATGAAATTGATACAAAATTACATATTCAAATTTCGAACCAACATATGTGGTATTAATACCCCATTTGGAACGTGTAATTTAATAGGATTCCTACAGGAATTATAATGTTTTATGTGAACATCCTGCATTGCAAATATGCCATTAATTTGATATCCAAATTTGTATGAATTCAATGAGAATTTATGATAGTTAAATTAGCACATGAAAGTTGAACGATTGATCTGTTCAAACTAAAACAGTATGGCTCTCAGGTTTTTTATCTTGACTTTGTTAAATTTCATGGCTCTGACAACAAAATTGAAAACATGTATCCCGTGCGGACATAAGTGTGGATGACTAGTTAGGACTAATCTAAAACATATTTAAACTCAATAGTAGTTCTCAACCATAAAAACAAGTCTAACTAAGATATGATTTCAAAAAAAAATGTCTAGTTAAAATATATTTCAAGTCAAACAATTGTGGGGTCTAACCAACCTAGTTTTTCTTTTGTGATATATAATTTGGCCGAAGTATGTGTAGTTCCATCAAATCAACTCATTATTACTTCCATGAAGGAAAATCTATATATACAAGCCTTCATGTGATCAATGCAGAAAGGAAAATTTCAACCTAGAATTGAATTATGTATACCATAATGCCAATGATTTGCCAAGGAAGAAGAATACGTGCTTGCATACCTGCTAGAAGTATATTTAGTAAAGAACTCTCTTATTTTCTGTAGAAGACCTTTATCAAAGAAGTCTCTTATTTTCTGTAGGCGACCTGAACCAAGAGGCACCTGGAGAAAAATGAAAGCAAGCAGAAGTGCGCCACCAAGGCCAAGTACAGCGACAGTATTGTCAGTGTCCCTGAAGCTCCCGGCAGCATAGGCCCCCACGAGGCCGAAGAGCGCTATGAAGATGAACCCATACAGCAAAACAAGCCGTACTGACTTGCCCCCGCTGATGCTCAACTTACTGTCCAGGAGCTGTATGATTATGAGCAGGGCCGCGACGAACGCGGTGGTATTGCAGAAGAAGAAAGCCTTGTAGCGGCTGGGGTGGCGGTCCTTCAGAACCGGGTCACCCACCACAACGTGGCCGTTCTGGGTGTTACGCCAGAAGCCACCTGGTGGATTCAGCCCAGCCACGTATGTGATGGTAACCGCGAAGATCGCGAGCAGCATCAAGAGCTCGCGCTGTTCTTTGCGCTCGTTCTGCGTCGGCTTTCCCGGATTGGAAGAGGCGATCACAACAACGACGTAGGCGGCGAAGGCAGCAGATACTAGCAGCGAGAAGCAGATGGTTGTGAATGCATCTCGGCTGCTCCCGGCAGCATAGGCCCCCGTGAGGCCGAGCAAATCTAGCACCATGAACCCCCGTAGAGGGGTTAGCCAGCGCCTCTCTCTCTTCTCCCTCAGGAAGAGGAGGAGGAGGCTGACCACAAGCGACAAGGCAAACGCAGACGCGTTGCAGTAGTAGAAGGCAGAGTATTGGTGGTAGTGGGTGTCCCGAAGGATTGGGTCGCCGGCAAGGTGACCGCCCTGCGTGTCCTGCCAGGTTCCCCCCGGCAGGTTGAGCCCCGAGGCATACGTCACCGTTGCCACCAGAGTGGCCAGCAGCAACAGGTACTTCTTCAGCTCGAACTCTTTTGATGAATTGCCGTCGCTGTTCTTTGTATGTGAAACAACCAAAAATTTGCAAAAAACCAAATTGGATTTGAATTGCTTTTGATTTGAGTTTCTCTAGCCTCCCCAATCTAATCTACACCAAATCCTAAAGCATCACAACCCCTTAATCCTTGTCAGCACGGCGTGATCACGGTGGAAACGGAGGATTGCGCGCTGCACTGTTCACCGCCCGATTTTGTCGCTGCCGCCACTCCTTCTCGTGCCTTCGCGCGCCTACTAGCCCCTGCCAGCCTCTGTCCGCCTGTCAGCTACCGTACCCCTCCCCTTAATTGCGCCAGCCCCGGTGTCAGACGCCGCCAAGCACCCCGCCGCTCCCGTGCCCTGTTTCGCCTCCGCCTCCAGCCCCCTCTACCGTTTTCTCGCCCCTTCCTCTCACAGCCGCATGCGCCTGCATAATAGCTCCTCGACACCCTTGATCGCCGTGGAGTACCGCCCAAGCCGTCCCGAGGTTTCCCGAGTTCCAGCTCACCGCCACCGGGATTTTTCCCCGCCGCCCCTCGTGCCAACCGCCCTTCCCACTTATTTAAGCCCGGCCGAGCTTTCCACTGACACCCACTAGCCTCCCCGAAACTCACCGAGTGCCCTAGAGCTCCCCTCTCCCCTCCCTTTGCAAGTAATTGAGAAAATCCCCAATTCCATGCCCTAGCTCGATCTCCCACCTCCGGCCATCTACGTTCCAATTGCTTTCGCCTGTGGCATCTCCATAGCCCTAGAAACCATCCCCGACCCTTGTCCTAGCTCCTCAACCCCTCTCCTCTTCCGCACCGTGAGCCACCCTTGACCAAAACCGCCACCGTGGCCACCCAACTCAGGCCGCCCGAGCTTCGACCGACTCTCCCCTGACCTCACCCAAGTCCCAGAGCAGCTCCAGGACCAGCCCAATTGCCCCAAGAACTTCCCAGTCGCCCCAGCTTTCAAAAATGGCCGTGGGAGAGATGGCCTCGCAGCCGGCGAACACCGCATCCGCCGGGCCCCCAACCACCAAAAATGAGACCCCCTCACTCCCACGAACCCGCCCATATCTCCAAAATGCGTCGCAAAACTCCGTAGCTCCGCCGCCACTCGCCGCCCATTCCTCTGCTCCCCTGCGCGCGCGGGAACGAGCTGGGGAAGAAGAACAACGATCGCCGAGCACTGTTCCGACCTCGCCGCCGGCTTGGCTGAGCCAAGCAGCCGCCTCGCGCTCGACGCTCGCCCTTCGCGCCAGCGCGCCGACGCGCTGCTCGCTTCGCGCCGCTCGGCCGACCGCGCTCAGCGGTGTGGTCTAACCGAGCCTCGCCGCCGCGCCAAGACGCCGACCGCCGCACCGACGCGCCGCCGTCGCGCTGACCGAGCCGCTCGCTCCGTCCCACCCGCACCCGCCACCCGCGCGCCCGCTGCATCGGATTCGAGTCCGTCGGCCGTGGTTCGCCGAGCCAACCAGCCCGAGCCCGAGGAACGAAGCGAGCCCGAGGAACATGTTGGGCCCAAACCCAAAATGCATATTTATACTCCCGGATTCGCTTGAGCCCGCCAACCCAAATCCAAGGCCCATTTCCCCATATAGCCCTCCTATAACCCAATATCCTCAATTTAATGGAGTTTTTCGGATTTTCTTTATTCTTTTATTTTCTTTATTCCTCGCTCATTCCTTCGGGCATGGAATTGATTTGTTTTATTTGTTTTGCGTTAGTCTACGAAGTCGAGATTTCGCAAGAGCAGGAGGGAAAAGCTCAAGTCCAAACCTGGCCCACTGAAGAATACGAAATAATCAAAATCGAAAATCCGCAAGGCAAGTCACACATATTTTTGAACATGTTGATCCTACATTCCCTAAGTTATTTATTTACTGTATTTTCATTATGTTATTTGCGCACTGTTATTTTATGTATAGCAAATGCTTAGAATGACATGATACTAGTTATGTCCTACCACCCGAAAAGCCCCATTTAACTTGTTGGCCACATTCACCTTGACAAGACTTAGTAACTTAAAATATAAGATTAATCTCATCATTCTAGTTAGGGACATCACATGTTTCTACTGTTAAGATTTGGTATTGGTCTAGGGTTTTGGAAAGTTGGGAATAGGATAAATGAGGATCGCAGAGGTGGATCCGAGGACCTTATCCTTGGGTGGAGGCTGGTTGTGGATTGGTGGCAGTACAGTGAGTACTGAATTTGGGTTCGTGTGTGGTTGATGCCTCAGTTAAAATGTAAGGACTAGACCCTTATGCTGAGTAACGGACATAGTAACCGCCCAACCACAAGCGTTGACTTGGTCAAACTTGACTTAGTCAAACCCGCTTAGTAGTCGCTCAACTTCAATTGAACCTCTGCAATCGAAAGGGGGAGACAGAGGGTGAGTTCGTATGGGAGGTGGTTAACCATACAACCGTAGGGTGCGGCGAGTCTGACGAGATCCGTGGGGTCATCCG
This sequence comes from Dendrocalamus sinicus, assembly GCA_036346575.1. Lineage (NCBI taxonomy): Eukaryota > Viridiplantae > Streptophyta > Magnoliopsida > Poales > Poaceae > Dendrocalamus > Dendrocalamus sinicus. The sequence continues at coordinate 24,185,874 of CM070657.1, read as the reverse complement.
AGCTTATTGAGATTAAACACCTCATCGGGCGAGTCTACACAAAGAATTGAGCAGTGAACATCCTTGTTGTCTTAACTCTCTGGCCGGAGTTAAGGGATCTTGTGGGTAAAGCAGGGCGGCTTTGCAAGGTCATGACAAATGGTATTCGAATACGCCGTGCTTCCGGTAAACGAAGCTGTGTTTAGTGGGTGAATCCAGTATCAAGGCATAAGTAGTTTTGGAACGGTTTGGTAATATTGAGTAATGATAATCAAGCTTGAAACCCCCCCTTTACTTTAATGAAGTACATTTTAAAGGTTTTCAAATGGTTCCAACTAAAACTGCATCCACATAAAATAATAAACTTATTTCCCCTTTTACTTGATATACCATGCATGAAATTATTATTAAACTCCGTGTGACTTGTTGAGTACAAGTGGTAGTACTCATGCTTGCTAAAAACATAAACAGAAACACTTAATTTTGAGAAGGCGAGAGAAGACAAAGAGATGATTCTGCATTTAGGTTGATGAAGCGTGGAATTAGGTCGTTCTCCGCTCAAAGCGTGCCTATGGCATCTTTTGTCAGAATGTAAGTAAAGGCCGTTGGCTCTGCTGTAATACTTGGCTTTAGCCTTTATATTGTAACAAAGTTCGCTTGCTCCTAAGCTTGTGTTGGCAATGTTATACATTCGATGGATGTACTCGCAGCTGAATGTCCTGCAACATGCGAGGGTTTCATAACACTCCTAAATGGGGTGTTACAGAGTGGTATCGAGCCCGCTTGCTTGACCGTAGGATGACCCTAGGTGCAGGTTGATTACGATAAGATCACGATTTTACAAAACCATAATTTCAAATACAAAAGAATTTTGAAAACCATAAGTATTATTGCTGTCTCACATTTCCTATTTCTATCTTACCCTTCTTAGACAAAAAGCAAAAGCTTTCCTTTTGGGTTTGTCAAAAGCTTAAAATACGAGTAAACGTTTAGACTAACTTCATGTTAACCAAATGAAATGAAAACTAACCTAGCTAATGAGACAAAAATGATGTTAAAAGGAATAGTATGACCACTCTAACCAAAAGCTTTTCCTTCCAAAAGTTATAAGATTGCCGCTTGAGTAGTTAGCAAATATTACCCATTTGATATCCTTGATGTCATGGGTAAACCATTCAAGTAGACGAAGAGTTCTGCTTTGTATTAATAGCTGAATTGCACTATTAGCTTTGTAGGTCGCTATATAAGCAATTTGTGTAAAACTAAATTTCCGATTTTAAGTAAAGAGTATGTTAAAAACTCTACTTCTATCCTATTTCGTCTTTGATTCTTACCTACTTTGTTCCGGTCTCTCCTTACCTATCAGGCAAATCTTAGAAGAAATTAAATGCAAACTTCTGATTGCAACAAATAGGTTGAACTATAGCCATGGAGTTTAAAGAAAGGAGTAGATAACCCATAAGGGATTAAAATATGAGATGATGATAATCAAGATATTGGCGGAATTATGTTAATATTGGAAGAATCTGAATGGATAAAGTGATGGGATTTATTGGATCAAAAAAATGTGTGATAATGATAATTATTGCATTTTAGGCCTAATCAATAATAATATTCTTGGTGGATATTGATGATAATGATTACTGGATTATAAATTTGAGTAACGATATTATCCTTGGTGGATTTTTGAAATGATAAATTAAATGAGAAGGAGATAGCAAGAAGCTTAGTTAATAGGTAATTATTGAATGAGTCAGACTAAGATTATGAGTTGATAGTGAAAATAATCGGATTTTTAAGGAAATATGAATACAAACGATATCGGTGGGTTTAAAATATGGATACTGGATTATAACAGGTGTGATATTGGATTTATAGTCATGGTTGAAGTTGGAATTTTTGTAGAATTTAGATAACCATGATATGAGTAATAAAGTTAGAGAATGCAAATAGGAATTATGTCTTCGTGGATCAAATGAATGATTATATTTGTTTGGGGTTATCGACAAAAATGACGCCATAACTAGGATATAGTGTGGCCCTAGTGTGAAGTAGAAATTAAAAAGGGCACTGAATTTTAAGCCAATGCATAAGAGTAGTATGAGAATGAACTTAGCTTACGAAGGTTGGAAGCTAATAGATGTGGGATTTATCCTTGCAAGTAAGCAAGAAGATTTTCCAGAGGCGTCCTATAAAAGCAATCGAAACATCATTTAATCTCACTTCATTTTCTTTCCTACCTCTTTCTTGCTCTTCCCTTGTTCTCGTCTCACTTCCTCTGCTAAGCCCAGAAGTGTTACAGGACTGATTCCTAAGTTTCGATTACTGTCAAATGAAATGTCATTGAGCAAACTAAAGATTTGATGGTGCAACAGATGGAAAATACAAATCAGAGCAGACAATCCAATATGGCGGAAGCTTTATCCAACATGACGGAAGTCTTATCTAACATGAAGGAAACCGTATCCATCATGGGAAAAACCTGGAATGAAGTCAGACAAGGACAAGTCAGAATACTAGAACAACAAGCAAGGATGTTGGAACAGCTCATTACAAAAGCGTCACCAGAAGAACTAGTATCAATGTCAAGTGCGACTGCATTCAAACTTACAACTTTCCTGAAGACTCGACCACTGGAATTTTCATCAGCAACGAAGTCTCTAAGTGCCGACAATTGGTTGCAAGATGTCGAGAGGAGATTGGAAACTATCCAATGTACGGACAAAGAAAAAGTTCTTTTCGCCGCCTACCAATTATCAGGACCAGCTAGCAATTGGTGGGACGCTATCCAATGGATATATCCGAACAAGAATGATATTACATGGACAGAGTTCGTGACTAGATTTCACAAGACTTATATGCCTCCTAAAGTCGTCAAAGAAAAATATCAGGACTTTCTTAATCTCCGACAAGAAGACAAGCCCGTTATGGAGTATTTGCAGCAATTCCATCATCTGTCACAATATGCCCAAAAGGATATCAATGATGAAGCAAGAAGGGTGGCATATTTTATACAAGGTTTACAACCAAAAATAAAGCGCTACGTTATGACTATGGAATTTCCAGATTTACGGACTCTAATCGATCAAGCTCTCCGGATAGAGGAAAGAATATCAGGATATGTAAAGATTATCAAGTAAAGCGATCTTGTGACTATGACACTCAAGACCTGTTTTCACTGCAACCAGAAAGGACATATTCGCTCCCAATGCCCATGGAAATCCCTACCTAAGGAAGTGGCGTGGATACAAGCTAAAGGACAGGCATCAACATCATATCAACTGCCAACAGAAGAAGAAGGACACCGCTCTAAAAAGGCTCGAGTGGAAAAGGAGACAAATGCACCCTAAAGTCACCCTAAAGAAGTGACCAAGAGGAAGCGATAAAGGAGGCAGTCAGAAAGTTAGGCAACACCGTTGGTTAAAGAACGAAATATAAAGGTTATCTCATACTTTTGTATAAGCAAGTACGTTTGTGTAAACAAGTAGTCTGTTAAGGTATCAGATGTACCCGTGAGTTATCCGTGAGCTATCTGTACAGAGGTATAAGGAATAAAGAAGGTTGCATCGCAATTCGCTGTGAACTTACTTTCCAACTTTGTGTAAGAGAAGTACGACAATATTTGAAAGACTACGCAAAGGATGGAAGAACCAACTCAGTTTGGATAGAAAATCAAAATAATACAATGGGAGTATGGATACTAGAACAGATAAATCAAAACCATCTCAAGAGATGCTAAGGGAAAATTATAAGAAATGTTGGTATGTTAAAGTACCTATAAAGGTTACGGTAAATAAACTAGGAAAGTTTATGTGAAGATACAAGACATGAGTGATTTGGTATATACAAGGATGATATACAGGTGCAGTAAAAAGAAGAAAAAGAAAAGGGAGCATGTATAAGCTCGAGTGTAACAAGAAGAGTTCTTGGAAGATAAAGATTATAGCTCCAGTTCTAATATCCCCTAATAGAGTTTTTTTAGCCCTACGATCACACCTCAGAAACAGAGGCTAAGATGTATGTTAATACAAGACGGAAGGATTACAACTTTTGCATTGAGATGCTGACACCTGAAGAGAAGTATACTACTTATGGTCTAGAATTAGTAGCCATTACACATGCACTGGTCAGTTGAGATTAAATTCCTGACAATGAAGATGGTTATAAATAATCAGGGACTGTGAGTTGGATAGTCAATGAAAGCGAATGTCCTGGTATGATTATTAAGTGTTATCTCTACCACGACAAGTAAATTCAACAGAATCCATTAGGGAATAAGCAAGAGACCTTGGGATCTCTCGGTCACTCCTAATATTGAATGAAGAGGAAATTCAAAGATTCAATCATAAAAGAAACTCACACCGCATAGCTCTCTATACGGTTTGATAGAATAAGATGCATCCCGGTTTGAAGAAAGAATTTTGATGAGACAGTATGAAGAGATAAATCTCAGGGTATAGCACTTATAACATTTATCAGAAAACAAAAGACAGATTACCACAGTCATAACTAGTCTTAGAATAGAGAAGAGGAATCAACGGATATTGGTATAGATCTATGTTATGTCGAGACCCGAATATACAAATCCGGACTCTCCTGTGTATTCTGCACTAGTCCAGGATCACGCTAGTGCACACAGTATGAACAAAGATAAATATCATCCACATCACGATATTCTAAGGAAAATCCAAATTATATTGATAATTATCAGAGTACGACCTTATGGCCAAGCTTACAATTATTAGCCTGAAGGGCTTTTAAGAAACTAGCAGCGGAAATCCAAAATTTAACGTAGTAGCCACTCGACATGCCCACAGGCAATCGACTCGGGAGCGAAGTCCTAATCCGTGAAGTCCTCATAGTAGCCTCCTTCGAGCAACTCCTCGCGATCCGGTCCTTCCTCCTCAACCGAGCAACAGGGCATGAAGCCGTGAGTACATTGGTACTCAAAGAAGTCGCTTGTAACAAATGAATACAATATAGTATGTGGCTTAACAATGGATGGTGAAAGGTTAACTTTGCATAAAGCAACGATTTAAAGTAAATACAATAAATAGATTGAAAAGCAACTTTAACAAAAGACATTAAATAAATAATCAAAGGAATTGAATATAACCACAAGTGAACTACCCATTCACTTCCCACTCAAACCAACCAGATTTCATAAAGACTCTACCCTCGTGTGAGATCACCGAGCATTGTCCATGACCGAGGACACGGCTATTCGAATAGTTTTACACTCTGCAGAGGTTGCACAATCTGTACCCACACGATGTGATAATCTTCACGTTAAAGATAATCACAACAAGGCTTTTACAATGATCCATCTCCACCGATCCCACTCGCTAAGGTTTCGCCGCCGAGTAGGGTAACCCCTAGTCGATAATTGCCCCCTCTTACGCCACAACAACATCGGTAGCAAAACCAAAGTGGAGACTTCACAAATTATTATGCCAGGTCTATCCCATACTAGACATGTGGTTTGCACGACTTAGCTCAGATCAATGGCGCACAAAGTTAAGTCCTTAAGAATTACCCAGTGAAGCATCCACATCCCATGTGCATTCAAGACTTTTATCGCACGATCAATCGCCCAAGTGAAAACCAATTTTGTATAACCAACACCAATGACACTACCCATGTCATGGGAACAAGTTTTATAATCGTGGTTAACCACCACATTCAAGTATATCATTAAGTCAAGATTAATTAACCACATGTGATGATGAACCTTTCGCAAAATAAGCAAGGCTAAGCATTCTAATCGTACCAACCCAATGTGACAAATAACATAGCATCACTAATTAAATTCCCAACCTAAGGTGACAATGGCATCAAGGTATTCCAAAATATCAAGGAGGGAAATAACCAATTGGGACGATAACTACCAATACAAGGGTTTGAATAAAAATAGCGACGCAAGATAATTTAAAACAAACTAATTAAATAATAGATTACAAACTGGGTTCAACATGATCAAAGGACACGACTTGCCTTGGCCTTGCTCAGTTGACGGCTCTTGATCTTCAAATCCAACTTCCGCTCCTTCGAACGTGTGATCTAACGAGAGAGAACGCAAATCGAAACACAAAATAAAATCAAATAAAATTCAAATGAACTCCAAAAATTCTCAAACTTGAACCAAAAGATAGATCTCAGTTTTAGATGAATTTAGGAAAAAGAATCGGGTCAATCGGAGCTAGGACGAGGGAGAACGGGCTCTGGAAAGTTTTAATTCAGAGAAAAAGAGACAGACGGGTAGTCGTTACGACCACAAAGGATCCCTACGACCACGCAGAGAAATTACGACCACGAAGAACTTTACGACCACGAAGAACTTTACGACTACGACCACAATCCAATCTATAACTCCAACTACACTAGGAAACCTACGACTACGACCACAGAGCCGAATCTAAGACTACGAAGCCGAATACGACCACTTAGGCAGGCTTACGACCACGCAGTCGAGCACATGACTACGATCACCCAATGAGATTACGACTACGTAGTCGAACCTACTACTTCGACCACACGTAACAATCCACGACTACGACCACACGGCGCCACGATCGCACAACGGCTACGACTACTCAGCGGACTTACGACCATGAAGTCGCTACGACCACATGATCGGACTTACCGGTGGCTTTACGACTTAAGACTAAGGCTCTACAACGTAGTCGTAGAACCCACGACCACACGGACTCACGACACATGGATCTATGACCACGGATGGCGGCGGATCTGGTCGGCGGTGACTAGGACGGTGGCGGACTCACCGGCGACGGCGGTCGGCGAAGGCGAACGACGGCGAGGACGACATGACCTCGGGCCAAAGACGATCACGGCAGCGGCTACGCCAGATGACCACGGCCGCGAGGCGCACGACCACGGCTTTGGCGAGGCGCACGACCACAATGGCGGGCGGCACGACTTCGGTTTGCGGCTCAACTCGAGGCGAGGCTTGACTTGGGACGAGGAGACACCGTGGTTCGCCTTTTATACCCGGTCGAGAGGTGTCCCGGTCGCCACGAGTACGAGTCCGGTGGATACGACATGAGAGTCCCACTCGTGAACGAGTACGACTTGCTAAAGCGGCGGCTGCGATGCGCGCGATGCGAGCGCGAGCGGCAGCGGTGGATGGGTGACACGCGCACACATCCGGCGGGGCAAGGCGCGCGGGAGTGGCGGATCGGCGACGCGTGGCGTGGGGCGAGGCAGCCGACCGGCGGCGGCGAGCCGGGCCGCCGGTGGTGGGTTTCGCCCATGGCTGGTTTAGGATTTCTTTTCTTTTGTTTTTCCAGAAATTCAAACAAATACTTTTGAGCTCTAGAAAATAGCAAATAAATCCAGAAAATCACATAAGATGCCGTAAAAGCTCTTGAGGCTCGGGAACTCAAATAAAATACTTTTGGCACATTTTAATGTTTAACTTAATCATATTAAATCCTTTTAATTCATAAAAATTTCATTTAAGCTTTAATTAATTCCAGAAAAATTCAAATGGTGAATTTTATTTTGAAAGCTTCAAAAGGCTCAAAATCGGATGTTACAAACCTCCCCTTAAATGGAATCCCACCCCAGATTCTCGCTCTCTAAGGAATAGGTTTGGAAACTCCGCCTAAGATCCTTCTCGCTCTCCCTGTGTTGCTTCCTCCTGAATGGTTGCTCCATTGAACCTTGCAAAAGCGAACCGTCCTTCTTCTCGTTACACGCTCGCCACTTCCAAAATTTTTATAGGATGTTCTTTATAAGACAGATCCTCCGAAGATCCACCGCCTCTACGGCAATGCTTCCTCTGCACTCTCAAGCACTTCTTTAGTTGAGATACATGGAAAACATCATGGATCCTGCTCAAGGTGTTTGGTAATTCCACTGTATGCAACCTCTCCTTTGCGCTTTAAAATTTTAAATGGCCCCACATACCTTGGCGCTAGCTTTCCTTCATTTGAAATCTCTTAACACCTTTGAAGGGTGTGATCTCGAGATACACATAGTCATTTGGCTCAAAACTTAAATCTCTTCGACGAGTATCGCGATAACTCTTCTGTCTCGCTTGGGCTGCCTTTAGCCTTTCTTGAATCACACGCACTTTCTCTTACGCTTCTCAAGACATTCTCGCCCGAAGATTTGACTCTCCCCGCCTCTTTCCAATTGAGAGGGGTTCTACATTTTCGCCATACAGGCTTCAAACGGTGACATTTGTAGACTAGTCTCGTAATCATTATTGTAGGAGAACTCCGCAAAGGTAAACAACTATCCCATTTAGCTCCGTGATCCAATACACAAGCTCTTAACATATCCTCCGTGATTTGATTCACACGCCCGCTCCGACCATCGCTTATGGATGATATGTCAGATCAAGTTCAAGTGAGTACCCATTGCCTCATGAAAGCTATTCCAAAATCGTGAAGTAAATCGCGACCCACGATCCGATACTATCCTCTTGGGCACCCCATGAAGACTCACAATCTCGACATGTATAACTCGGCTAATTTATCACCGTAATAAGTTGTTTTGACCGAAAAAGTGAGCGACCTTCGTTAGTCGATCCACAATTACCCATATTGAGTCGTAGCCTCTTTAGTCTTGGGTAAGCCTGTAATAAAGTCCATTCCCACATCTTCCCACTTCCATTCAGAATCTTCAAGGGTTGCAAGAAACTCGCTGGTCTTTGATGTTCACCTTCACTCTTTGGCACACATCGCAAAGTGCTACATACTCGGCTATCTCGTGCTTCATACCGCCACCAATATTTGTCTTTAATATCCTGGTACATCTTGGTACTCGCGGATGGATTGAATATAAGGACTCATGCGCTTCCTTAAGTAATAACTTCTTCGCCTCCCCTTGTTTGGTACGCACAAACGCGCCTTATACCACATGATTCCTCGATCGCCTTCCACAAAGCCGTGCTTTGCCTTCCTTTAAACCTTCTTTGATTCTCTCGATATTTTCATCCCCAGTTGCTCGTGACGAATCTAACTATCCAGTGGTCGGCCGCAAGTCCAAGGTAGCTAACATCCCTTCCTCAACCAACTCCAAACTAAGCTTCAAATTCCTCGTAGAGCTGGTTGGTTTTCCTTGACCATCACCGTATTGCAATACACCTTTCGCTCAACGCGTCGCCACTACATTGGCTTTTCCTCGATGATAATGGATTCCGATGTCATAATCCTTTATTAATTCCAACCATCTTCTTTGTCTTAGGTTGAGCTCCGATTGTGTGAAAATATATTTCGTGCTCTTATGATCCATGTAGATCTCACTTGGTTACCCATTAAATAGTGACGCCAAATTTTCGTGGCATGCACAATCGCGCCAACTCCAAGTCATGCGTGGGTAGTTCTCTTCGTGTGGTCTCACCGGCGTGATGCATAAGCCACCACCCTCTTGTCCTGCATCAACACACACCCCAAACCTTTGCGGATGCATCACAAGAGATCTCAAAGTCCTTCTTGATGTCGGGTAGAATTAGTACTCGGCGCTGTTGTTAGGCTCTCCTTTAATTTCTGAAAACTCCTCTCACACTCCGGCCCATTCAAATTTCTTTTCCTTCTTCAACACCGAGTGAGCGGCGCGCTACATCGAGAATCTTTCAATGAAACGCGGTAATAACCCGCCATTCCTGTGAAGCTTCGACCTAAGTTATCGACGTTGGTGCCCTCCAAGTGAGTACATCGCTCACTTTCCCGGTCAATCGCTACTCCTTCTGCGGTCATCACATGGCCCAAAAACGCAAATTCCTTCATCCAAAATTCACATTTGCTAAACTTGGCATACAACTTATGCTCGCAACCTCTCGCAATACCATCCTCAAATGCTCTTCATGTTCTTCCTCATTCTTGAGTAGATCGAATGTCATCGATAAACATGACAACGAACTTATCCAGTAATCCATGAACACCTTGTTCATCGTACATGAAGTATGTCAGGGCATTGGTTAGGCCAAAAGACATTACGAGAATTCGTATAAACCATAACGAGTTGAGAATGTTGTCTTAGGTATATCCTCCGTCGAATCTTCATTTGATGATAACTCGACCTCAAATCAATCTTGGAAAACACTTCTCTCCTTTTAGTTGATCGAACAAGTCATCAATTCGGGCAAGGGATACTTGTTCTTGATGGTAACTTCATTGAGAGCTCGGTAATCCACGCACATGCGCTGCTACCATCCTTCTTTTGACAAACAATACCGTGCTCCCCACGGAGAGGTACTAGGCCCGGCATAGCCTTTATCCAACAACTCTTGTATTTGTTTCTTCAATTCGCCAATTCATTGGCGGGCATTCTGTAGGGTCTCTTGGAAATAGGCGATGTACCCAGACTAACTCAATTGCGAACTCTACTTCTCTGTCGGGTGGCATCCCAGAAGATCATCGGGAATACATCGGGATATTCTCGCATAATTGGTACTTCCTCTATCATGATCCCTTTGCTTTGGCATACCATCCCTTTTTCTGGCTGCTTCATGTTGGCTTCAAATCTAACTTTACTTCCATCTGAACCGACCAAGGTGACGGCTCGACTTCCACATTCCAACACTGCTTGATGCTTTTTGAGCCAATCCATACCCAGAATCACATCCAAAGACTGGATATTTAGCACTACCAAAATAGCGGAGAACTCTATTCCTTTGATGGCTATTTTAACTCTAGGGCATCCTAGATTGGTACTCATCTCAGAGCCCGGGGATTGAACCAGCAAAATAGAACCAAGAGCAACAACTTCCAATTTATGCTTTAGAGCAAAACTCCGAGACACAAACGAATGTGAAGCTCCAGAATCGAACAAAACTGTGGCAGGAGCTGAGTTTACTTGAAACTTACCGATCACAACATCTGGTGCTGCTTGAGCCTCCTCCATGGTGACATGGTTCACCTGGCCGCGCAGCATGGTCTCGCGATCCTCTGTTGGGTTGACTTGATGTTTGCGGTGCTCGCGCCCCGACCTCGCCGCGGAGTCCGATCCGTGTAGAGCCCAAGTTGAAACGAATCGTGTCAAGGCTTGATTCTCGGGCATTTGTTGGCATAATGTCCTGCTTCATGGCATTTGAAACAGTAATCGCTGTCATGGGCTTGGTGATCCTCTCGCTGTTGGCTTCCAACCGAATTGGCCTTGGTCCCGATGAGAATCGGCGAGGAGCCGTGCAGTGTTTTGAATCCCGATCGCTGTGGAACACGAGCGGGCTGAAATGTACTGAGCGGGTCCTCCGAGCTCGTGCATCTGTGATCCTTGCTGCATCATCCTCCGCTATGGATTCCTCTAACTCACGCACGACTCTCCTCAATGAGCATCGCTTGTCCACCATGTTTTGAAAGTCGGCGTAGTCATTTCCCACCACTTGAACTTTCGACCGGGTTTAGTCCTTTCTTGAACCTCTTTTGACGGGCATCATCTCGAGCGACATCCTCCGGGCATAACGGGCTAGCTGGGTGAATTTATTGAGATACTCACTCACCGACATGTTCTTCTCACAGTAACTCCCGAATTCCTCCTTCTTCATCTCAATCACTCCGCCCAAAACATGGGTATGACGAAAGCTGCAGACAACTCCGCCCAAGTGATGCTATCTTGATCTTCATGAGCAAAGACAGAGTTTTCCCACCATTCACCGCAACGCCTTCTAGCTAGTGGGCGGCATACAAAACCTTCTCGCGTCCGTATAATCGGGCAAGATTAAGCTTCTTTTCGTTGAGCGCATCCAACATCGGCTTCCAAAGGCTCCAAGATCGTGAATAAGTGGGTGGCCTTGTCCTCATGAATTCTGCAAATTTAGACCGTTGACGAACTGGTTGGGGCATTGCCATTTCTTGATTCTCGCCGATTCATCATTGCGCTCATATTCTCGCATCATGGTATTTATTAATTGGGTCCGGCAGCCATGAACCGACTCAAGGTCGGATCTAAACCACCGGATTCGCATGTCGCTCGGAGTTGCTTGGTTTCCATTATCGCCTTCCGGATCTTGGTTCATTTGACCGCGTCTGCGGAGCTCCGGTGTCAACCATTTCTCGCCTGCTCAAGGAAAAGACCATTTGTTGAGAACTAACTCTTCAAGGCTCAATAGGTAAGAGGAAAAGCAAAGGTAAGTGGTAAACTCGCCTAAGGGGTAACTAATGGCAATCCTAAAACTAAGCAAACACTTAGCCGAAAAGGCTAACAAAAGAAGCAATAAACTCCACAAAAGACTTTTGACATGATCGCATCATAATGCTAGAAGCAAACTGCAGCTCACATCACACCCAACGGCAAATAAGAAGCAAGATGATCTACACGATACTAAAACTATAACAAGGTTCAAAGCTAATGGCTCCTAATCTTCCGGAAATTCCCAATCTTTTCTTGACATATTGATGCTTCCTTGATCCAAACTTCACAAAGACAAATTGAAGAATTCCATGCCAACTTTCACTTTGATCGAGGGACACTGAGACATCTATGGACATTATGGGGATAAGAAGTCAAATTGAAATTGAAAACACTATTTCAGAGGAGCCAAGGAGAAAGAATCCTAAGAATGAGGTACGAATAAAGAATTACTATACAATCATTTGGTTGATTTGATTTAGAAAATAAATTTTGAAATCTTGACTAATTCGACCATTCCAACTAGGGCTCCGTCCTACAGTCGATATAGCTCTGATACCATCTCTGTCGAGACCCGAATATACAAATCCGACTCTCCTGTATTCTCGCACTAGTCCAGATCACGCTAGTGCACACAAGATGAACAAAGATAAATATCATCCACATCACGATATTCTAAGGAAAATCCAAATTATATTGATAATTATCAGAGTACGACCTTATGGCCAAGCTTACAATTATTAGCCCGAAGGGCTTTTAAGAAACTAGCAATGAAATCCAAAATTTAACGTAGTAGCCACTCGACATGCCCACGCAATCGATCGGGAGCGAAGTCCTAATCCGTGAAGTCCTCATAGTAGCCTCCTTCGAGCAACTCCTGCCGATCCGGTCCTTCCTCCTCAATCGAGCAACAGGGCATGAAGCCGTGAGTACATTGGTACTCAGAAGTCGCTTGTAACAAATGAATGCAATATAGTATGTAGGGCTTAACAATGGATGGTGAAAGGTTAACTTTGCATAAAGCAACGATTTAAAGTAAATACAATAAATAGATTGAAAAGCAACTTTAACAAAAGACATTAAATAAATAATCAAAGGAATTGAATATAACCACAAGTGAACTACCCATTCACTTCCCACTCAAACCAACCAGATTTCATAAAGACTCTACCCTCGTGTGAGATCACCGAGCATTGTCCATGACCGAGGACACGGCTATTCGAATAGTTTTGCACTCTGCAGAGGTTGCACAATCTGTACCCACACGATGTGATAATCCTCACGTTAAAGATAATCACAACAAGGCTTTTACAATGATCCATCTCCACCGATCCCACTCGCTAAGGTTTCGCCGCCGAGTAGGGTAACCCCTAGTCGATAATTGCCCCTCTTACGCCACAACAACATCGGTAGCAAAACCAAAGTGGAGACTTCACAAATTATTATGCCAGTCTATCCCATACTAGACATGTGGTTTGCACGACTTAGCTCAGATCAATGGCGCACAAAGTTAAGTCCTTAAGAATTACCCAGCGAAGCATCCACATCCTATGTGCATTCAAGACCCTTTATCGCACGATCAATCGCCCAAGTGAAAACCAATTTTGTATAACCAACACCAATGACACTACCCATGTCATGGGAACAAGTTTTATAATCGTGGTTAACCACCACATTCAAGTATATCATTAAGTCAAGATTAATTAACCACATGTGATGATGAACCCTTTCGCAAAATAAGCAAGGCTAAGCATTCTAATCGCACCAACCCAATGTGACAAATAACATAGCATCACTAATTAAATTCCCAACCTAAGGTGACAATGGCATCAAGGTATTCCAAAATATCAAGGAGGGAAATAACCAATTGGGACGATAACTACCAATACAAGGGTTTGAATAAAAATAGCGACGCAAGATAATTTAAAACAAACTAATTAAATAATAGATTACAAACTGGGTTCAACATGATCAAAGGACACGACTTGCCTTGGCCTTGCTCAGTTGACGGCTCTTGATCTTCAAATCCAACTTCCGCTCCTTCAACGTGTGATCTAACGAGAGAAACGCAAATCGAAACACAAAATAAAATCAAATAAAATTCAAATGAACTCCAAAAATTCTCAAACTTGAACCAAAAGATAGAGCTCAGTTTTAGATGAATTTAGGAAAAGAATCGGGTCAATCGGAGCTAGGACGAGGAGAACGGGCTCGGAAAGTTTTAATTCAGAGAAAAAGAGATGACGGGTAGTCGTTACGACCACAAAGGATCCCTACGACCACGCAGAGAATTACGACCACGAAGAACTTTACGACCACGAAGAACTTTACGACTACGACCACAATCCAATCTATAACTCCAACTACACTAGGAAACCTACGACTACGACCACGAGCCGAATCTAAGACTACGGTCGAATACGACCACTTAGGCAGCTTACGACCACGCAATGAGCACATGACTACGATCACCCGGTCGAGATTACGACTCACGTAGTCGAACCTACTACTTCACCACACGAACAATCCACGACTACGACCACACGGGCGCTACGATCGCACAACGGCCACGACTACTCAGCAGACTTACGACCATGAAGTCGCTTACGACCACATGATCGGACTTACCGGTGGCTTTACGACTTACGACTAAGGCTCTACAACGTAGTCGTAGAACCCACGACCACACGGACTCACGACACACGGATCTATGACCACGGATGGCGGCGGATCTGGTCGGCGGTGACTAGGACGGTGGCGGACTCACCGGCGACGGCGGGTCGGGCGGCGGCGAACGACGGCGAGGACGACACGCACTCGCCCAAAGACGATCACGGCAGCGCTACGCGTATGACCACGGCCGCGAGGCGCACGACCACGGCTTTGGCGAGGCGCACGACCACGGCGGCGGCGGCGACTTCGGCTTGCGCTCAACTCGAGGCGAGGCTTGACTTGGGACGAGGAGACACCGTGGTTCGCCTTTATACCGGGTCGAGAGGTGTCCCGGTCGGCCACGAGTACGAGTCCGGGTGGATACGACTGAGAGTCCCACTCGAACGAGTACGACTTGCTAAGCGGGCGGCCGCGATGCGCGCGAGCGAGCGGCACCGGTGGATGGGTGACACGCGCACGCATCCGGCGGGCAAGGCGCGGGAGTGGCGGATCGGCGACGCGTGGCGTGGGCGAGGCAGCCGGACCGGCGGGCGAGCCGGGCCGCCATGGTGGGGTTTCGCCCATCGCCGGTTTAGGATTTCTTTTCTTTTGTTTTTCCGAAATTCAAACAAATACTTTTGAGCTCTAGAAAATAGCAAATAAATCCAAAGAAAATCACATAAGATGCCGAAAAGCTCTTGAGGCTCAGGAACTCAAATAAAATACTTTTGGCACATTTTAATGTTTAACTTAATCATATTAAATCCTTTTAATTCATAAAAATTTCATTTAAGCTTTAATTAATTCCAGAAAATTCAAATGGTGAATTTTATTTCAAAGCTTCAAAAGGCTCAAAATCGGGATGTTACATGTTACAGACTCAAGACATAAAAGTATATGAGATTATGGGTGATCATGGGTCAATTAATTAGTACAAATGCTACCAGGCAAACAAACCTACCACAGAGATAAATTCAACAGAACTCTGTCTGACCATGGTCATGCCATTGCATAAGTTTCCAGATGAGATTATCTTGAACCAAGGAGCACAAGTCACATAGGTACTTTGAGAATATCTTAATAAGTTTTGAGAGCACAGATAACCAAAAAGGGACAGAGTACTGACGGAAGATCAATTAACAAGTCACCATTGGAAGCTCACTCTGAGTAAAACAAGATCTATGGAAAGGAATTAGAATTGTAACAAGTTTTGCTTTTCACCCATTTTTTTAACCTGGGTGAATCTCGGGGTCGAGATTCTTTTTAAGGAGGGAAGGTTGAAACAACCAAAAATTTGCAAAAAACCAAATTGGATTTGAATTGCTTTTGATTTGAGTTTCTCTAGCCTCCCCAATCTAATCTACACCAAATCCTAAAGCATCACAACCCCTTAATCCTTGTCAGCACGGCGTGATCACGGTGGAAACGGAGGATTGCGCCTGCACTGTTCACCGCCCGATTTTGTCGCTGCCGCCACTCCTTCTCGTGCCTTCGTGCGCTTACTAGCCCTCCAGCCTCTGTCCGCTGTCGCCTACCGTATTCTCCCCTTAATTGCGCCAGCCCCGGTGTCAGACGCCGCCAAGCACCCCGCCGCCTCCGTGCCTGCTTTCGCCTCCGCCTCCAGCCCCTCTACCGCTTTCGCCCCTTCCTCTCACACCGCAGCGCCTGCATAATAGCTCCTCGACACCCTTGACTGCCGTGGAGTACCGCCCAAGCCGTCCGAGGTTTCCCGAGTTCCAGCTCACCGCCACCGGGATTTTTCCCCGCCGCCCCTCGTGCCAACCGCCCTTCCCACTTATTTAAGCCCGGCCGAGCTTTCCACTGACACCCACTAGCCTCCCCGAAACTCACCGAGTGCCCTAGAGCTCCCCTCTCCCCTCCCTTTGCAAGTAATTGAGAAAATCCCCAATTCCATGCCCTAGCTTGATCTCCCACCTCCGGCCATCTACGTTCCAATTGCTTTCGCCTGTGGCATCTCCATAGCCCTAGAAACCATCCCCGACCCTTGTCCTAGCTCCTCAACCCCTCTCCTCTTCCGCACCGTGAGCCACCCTTGACCAAAACCGCCACCGTGGCCACCCCAACTCAGCCGCCCGAGCTCGACCGACTCTCCCGACCTCACCCAAGTCCCAGAGCAGCTCCAGACCAGCCCAATTGCCCCAAGAACTTCCCGCCCCCTGACTTTCAAAAATGGCCGTGGAGAGATGGCCTCGCCGCCGACGAACGCCGCATCCGCCGGGCCCCAACCACCAAAAATGAGACCCCTCACTCCCACGAACCCGCCCATATCTCCAAAATGCGTCGCAAAACTCCGTAGCTCCGCCGCCACTCGCCGCCCATTCCTCTGCGCTCTGCTGCGCGGAACAAGCTGGGAAGAAGAACAGTGCCGAGCACTGTTCCCGACCCGCCGCCCGGCTTGGCCGAGCTGCCAAGCCGCTCGCCGCGCCCGATCGCTCCGCTCGCGCCAGCGCGCGCGACCGCACCGCTCGCTCGCGCCGCTCCGCACCGACGTGTTCGGCGGTGTGGTCTAACCGAGCCTCGCCGCTCGCGCCGCGACGCCGCACCAGCCGCACCGACGCGCCGCCTGCCGCGCCCGACGCGCCGACCGAGCCGCTCCGCTCCGCCCCCACCGCACTCGCCACCCGCGCGCCTGCTGCATCGGATTCGAGTCCGGCCGGCGTGGTTCGCCGAGCCAACCAGCCCGAGCCCGAGGAACAGTGCCGAGCCCGAGGAACAGTGTTGGGCCCAAACCCAAAAATGCATATTTATACTCCTCGGATTCGTTTCGAGCCCGCCAACCCAAATCCAAGGCCCATTTCCCCATATAGCCCTCCTATAACCCAATATCCTCAATTTAATGGAGTTTTTCGGATTTTCTTTATTCTTTTATTTTCTTTATTCCTCGCTCATTCCTTCGGGCATGGAATTGATTTGTTTTATTTGTTTTATGTTAGTCTACGAAGTCGAGATTTCGCAAGAGCAGGAGGGAAAAGCTCAAGTCCAAACTTGGCCCACTGAAGAATACGAAATAATCAAAATCGAAAATCCGCAAGGCAAGTCACACATATTTTTGAACATGTTGATCCTACATTCCCTAAGTTATTTATTTACTGTATTTTCATTATGTTATTTGCGCACTGTTATTTTATGTATAGCAAATGCTTAGAATGACATGATACTAGTTATGTCCTACCACCCGAAAAGCCCCATTTAACTTGTTGGCCACATTCACCTTGACAAGACTTAGTAACTTAAAATATAAGATTAATCTCATCATTCTAGTTAGGGACATCACATGTTTCTACTGTTAAGATTTGGTATTGGTCTAGGGTTTTGGAAAGTTGGGAATAGGATAAATGAGGATCGCAGAGGTGGATCCGAGGACCTTATCCTTGGGTGGAGGCTGGTTGTGGATTGGTGGCAGTACAGTGAGTACTGAATTTGGGTTCGTGTGTGGTTGATGCCTCAGTTAAAATGTCAGGACTAGACCCTTATGCTGAGTAACGGACATAGTAACCGCCCAACCACAAGCGTTGACTTGGTCAAACTTGACTTAGTCAAACCTGGCTTAGTAGCTGCTCAACTTCAATTGAACCTCTCGCAATCGGAAAGGGGAGACAGAGGTGAGTTCGTATGGGAGGTGGTTAACCATACAACCGTAGGGTCGTGATGAGTCGGACGAGATCCGTGGGGTCATCCGAGCTTATTGAGATTAAACACCTCATCGGGCGGAGTCTACACAAAGAATTGAGCAAAGAACATCCTTGTTGTCTTAACTCTCGCCGGAGTTAAGGGATCTTGTGGGTAAAGCAGGCGGCTTTGCAAGGTCATGACAAATGGTATTCGAATACGCCGTGCTTCCTGAAACGGTCGTGTTTAGTGGGTGAATCCAGATCAAGGCATAAGTAGTTTTGGAACGGTTTGGTAATATTGAGTAATGATAATCAAGCTTGAAACCCCCTTTACTTTAATGAAGTACATTTTAAAGGTTTTCAAATGGTTCCAACTAAAATCGCATCCACATAAAATAATAAACTTATTTCCCTTTTACTTGATATACCATGCATGAAATTATTATTAAACTCCGTGTGACTTGTTGAGTACAAGTGGTAGTACTCATGCTTGCTAAAAACATAAACAGAAACACTTAATTTTGAGAAGGCGAGAGAAGACAAAGAGATGATTCTGTACGAGGTTGATGAAGCGTGGAATTAGGGTCGTTCTCCGCTCAGGCGTGCCTATGGCATCTTTTGCTGTAATGTAAGTAAAGGCCGTTGGCCTGCTGTAATACTTGGCTTTAGCCTTTATATTGTAACAAAGTTCGCTTTTGCTCCTAAGCTTGTGTTGGCAATGTTATACATTCGATGGATGTACTCGCAGTTGAACAGTCCTGGGCAGCTGCGAGGGTTTCATAACACTCCCAGAAATGGGGGTGTTACAGAGTGGTATCAGAGCCCGCTTGCTTGACCGTAGGATGACCCTAGGTGCAGGTTGATTACGATAAGATCACGATTTTACAAAACCATAATTTCAAATACAAAAGAATTTTGAAAACCATAAGTATTATTGCTGTCTCACCTTTCCTATTTCTATCTTACCCTTCTTAGACAAAAAGCAAAAGCTTTCCTTTTGGGTTTGTCAAAAGCTTAAAATACGAGTAAACGTTTAGACTAACTTCATGTTAACCAAATGAAATGAAAACTAACCTAGCTAATGAGACAAAAAAATGATGTTAAAAAGGAATAGTATGACCACTCTAACCAAAAGCTTTTCCTTCTGAAAAGTTATAAGATTGCCGCTTGAGTAGTTAGCAAATATTACCCATTTGATATCCTTGATGTCATGGGTAAACCATTCAAGTAGACGAAGAGTTCTGTTTGTATTAATAGCTGAATTGCACTATTAGCTCAGAGGTCGCTATATAAGCAATTTGTGTAAAACTAAATTTCCGATTTTAAGTAAAGAGTATGTTAAAAACTCTACTTCTATCCTATTTCGTCTTTGATTCTTACCTACTTTGTTCCGGTCTCTCCTTACCTATCAGGCAAATCTTAGAAGAAATTAAATGCAAACTTCTGATTGCAACAAATAGGTTGAACTATAGCCATGGAGTTTAAAGAAAGGAGTAGATAACCCATAAGGGATTAAAATATGAGATGATGATAATCGAAGATATTGGCGGAATTATGTTAATATTGGAAGAATCTGAATGGATAAAGTGATGGGATTTATTGGATCAAAAAAATGTGTGATAATGATAATTATTGCATTTTAGGCCTAATCAATAATAATATTCTTGGTGGATATTGATGATAATGATTACTGGATTATAAATTTGAGTAACGATATTATCCTTGGTGGATTTTTGAAATGATAAATTAAATGAGAAGGAGATAGCAAGAAGCTTAGTTAATAGGTAATTATTGAATGAGTCAGACTAAGATTATGAGTTGATAGTGAAAATAATCGGATTTTTAAGGAAATATGAATACAAACGATATCGGTGGGTTTAAAATATGGATACTGGATTATAACAGGTGTGATATTGGATTTATAGTCATGGTTGAAGTTGGAATTTTTGTAGAATTTAGATAACCATGATATGAGTAATAAAGTTAGGAGAATGCAAATAGGAATTATGTCTTCGGTGGATCAAATGAATGATTATATTTGTTTGGGGTTATCGACAAAAATGACGTCATAACTAGGATATAGTGTGGCCCTAGTGTGAAGTAGAAATTAAAAAGGGCACTGAATTTTAAGCCAATGCATAAGAGTAGTATGAGAATGAACTTAGCTTACGAAGGTTGGAAGCTAATAGATGTGGGATTTATCCTTGCAAGTAAGCAAGAAGATTTTCCAGAGGCGTCCTATAAAAGCAATCAGAAACATCATTTAATCTCACTTCATTTTCTTTCCTACCTCTTTCTTGCTCTTCCCTTGTTCTCGTCTCACTTCCTCTGCTAAGCCCAGAAGTGTTACAGGACTGATTCCTAAGTTTCGATTACTGTCAAATGAAATGTCATTGAGCAAACTAAAGATTTGATGGTGCAACAGATGGAAAATACAAATCAGAGCAGACAATCCAATATGGCGGAAGCTTTATCCAACATGACGGAAGTCTTATCTAACATGAAGGAAACCGTATCCATCATGGGAAAAACCTGGAATGAAGTCAGACAAGGACAAGTCAGAATACTAGAACAACAAGCAAGGATGTTGGAACAGCTCATTACAAAAGCGTCACCAGAAGAACTAGTATCAATGTCAAGTGCGACTGCATTCAAACTTACAACTTTCCTGAAGACTCGACCACTGGAATTTTCATCGACGAACGGTCTCTAAGTGCCGACAATTGGTTGCAAGATGTCGAGAGGAGATTGGAAACTATCCAATGCACGGACAAACAAAAAGTTCTTTTCGCCGCCTACCAATTATCAGGACCAGCTAGCAATTGGTGGGACGCTATCCAATGGATATATCCGAACAAGAATGATATTACATGGACAGAGTTCGTGACTAGATTTCACAAGACTTATATGCCTCCTAAAGTCGTCAAAGAAAAATATCAGGACTTTCTTAATCTCCGACAAGAAGACAAGCCCGTTATGGAGTATTTGCAGCAATTCCATCATCTGTCACAATATGCCCAAAAGGATATCAATGATGAAGCAAGAAGGGTGGCATATTTTATACAAGGTTTACAACCAAAAATAAAGCGCTACGTTATGACTATGGAATTTCCAGATTTACGGACTCTAATCGATCAAGCTCTCCGGATAGAGGAAAGAATATCAGGATATGTAAAGATTATCAAGTAAAGCGATCTTGTGACTATGACACTCAAGACCTGTTTTCACTGCAACCAGAAAGGACATATTCGCTCCCAATGCCCATGGAAATCCCTACCTAAGGAAGTGGCGTGGATACAAGCTAAAGGACAGGCATCAACATCATATCAACTGCCAACAGAAGAAGAAGGACACCGCTCTAAAAGGCTCGAGTGGAAAAGGAGACAATGCACCCTAAAGTCACCCTAAAGAAGTGACCAAGAGGAAGCGATAAAGGAGGCAATGTAGTTAGGCAACACCGTTGGTTAAAGAACGAAATATAAAGGTTATCTCATACTTTTGTATAAGCAAATGCGTTTGTGTAAACAAGTAGTCCATTAAGGTATCGATGTACCGTGAGTTATCCGTGAGCTATCCATGCAGAGGTATAAGGAATAAAGAAGGTTGCATCGCACTGGTTGTGAACTTACTTTCCAACTTTGTGTAAGAGAAGTACGACAATATTTGAAAGACTACGCAAAGGATGGAAGAACCAACTCAGTTTGGATAGAAAATCAAAATAATACAATGGGAGTATGGATACTAGAACAGATAAATCAAAACCATCTCAAGAGATGCTAAGGAAAATTATAAGAAATGTTGGTATGTTAAAGTACCTATAAAGGTTACGGTAAATAAACTAGGAAAGTTTATGTGAAGATACAAGACATGAGTGATTTGGTATATACAAGGATGATATACAGGTGCAGTAAAAAGAAGAAAAAGAAAAGGGAGCATGTATAAGCTCGAGTGTAACAAGAAGAGTTCTTGGAAGATAAAGATTATAGCTCCAGTTCTAATATCCCCTAATAGAGTTTTTTTAGCCCTACGATCACACCTCAGAAACAGAGGCTAAGATGTATGTTAATACAAGACGGAAGGATTACAACTTTTGCATTGAGATGCTGACACCTGAAGAGAAGTATACTACTTATGGTCTAGAATTAGTAGCCATTACACATGCACTGGTCAGTTGAGATTAAATTCCTGACAATGAAGATGGTTATAAATAATCAGGGACTGTGAGTTGGATAGTCAATGAAAGCGAATGTCCTGGTATGATTATTAAGTGTTATCTCTACCACGACAAGTAAATTCAACGTAATCCATTAGGAATAAGCAAGAGACCTTGGGATCTCTCGGTCACTCCTAATATTGAATGAAGAGGAAATTCAAAGATTCAATCATAAAGAAACTCACACCGCATAGCTCTCTATACGGTTTGATAGAATAAGATGCATCCCGGTTTGAAGAAAGAATTTTGATGAGACAGTATGAAGAGATAAATCTCAGGGTATAGCACTTATAACATTTATCAGAAAACAAAAGACAGATTACCACAGTCATAACTAGTCTTAGAATAGAGAAGAGGAATCAACGGATATTGGTATAGATCTATGTTATGTCGAGACCCGAATATACAAATCCGGACTCTCCTGTGTATTCTGCACTAGTCCAGATCACGCTAGTGCACACAGTATGAACAAAGATAAATATCATCCACATCACGATATTCTAAGGAAAATCCAAATTATATTGATAATTATCAGAGTACGACCTTATGGCCAAGCTTACAATTATTAGCCTGAAGGGCTTTTAAGAAACTAGCAGCGGAAATCCAAAATTTAACGTAGTAGCCACTCGACATGCCCACGTGCAATCGATCGGGAGCGAAGTCCTAATCCGTGAAGTCCTCATAGTAGCCTCCTTCGAGCAACTCCTGCGATCCGGTCCTTCCTCCTCAAGCTCGAGCAACAGGGCATGAAGCCGTGAGTACATTGGTACTCAGCAAGTCGCTTGTAACAAATGAATACAATATAGTATGCGGCTTAACAATGGATGGTGAAAGGTTAACTTTGCATAAAGCAACGATTTAAAGTAAATACAATAAATAGATTGAAAAGCAACTTTAACAAAAGACATTAAATAAATAATCAAAGGAATTGAATATAACCACAAGTGAACTACCCATTCACTTCCCACCAAACCAACCAGATTTCATAAAGACTCTACCCTCGTGTGAGATCACCGAGCATTGTCCATGACCGAGGACACGGCTATTCGAATAGTTTTACACTCTGCAGAGGTTGCACAATCTGTACCCACACGATGTGATAATCCTCACGTTAAAGATAATCACAACAAGGCTTTTACAATGATCCATCTCCACCGATCCCACTCGCTAAGGTTTCGCCGTCGAGTAGGGTAACCCCTAGTCGATAATTGCCCCTCTTACGCCACAACAACATCGGTAGCAAAACCAAAGTGGAGACTTCACAAATTATTATGCCAGTCTATCCCATACTAGACATGTGGTTTGCACGACTTAGCTCGGATCAATGGCGCACAAAGTTAAGTCCTTAAGAATTACCCAGTGCGAAGCATCCACATCCTATGTGCATTCAAGACCCCTTCATCGCACGATCAATCGCCCAAGTGAAAACCAATTTTGTATAACCAACACCAATGACACTACCCATGTCATGGGAACAAGTTTTATAATCGTGGTTAACCACCACATTCAAGTATATCATTAAGTCAAGATTAATTAACCACATGTGATGATGAACCCTTTCGCAAAATAAGCAAGGCTAAGCATTCTAATCGTACCAACCCAATGTGACAAATAACATAGCATCACTAATTAAATTCCCAACCTAAGGTGACAATGGCATCAAGGTATTCCAAAATATCAAGGAGGGAAATAACCAATTGGGACGATAACTACCAATACAAGGGTTTGAATAAAAATAGCGACGCAAGATAATTTAAAACAAACTAATTAAATAATAGATTACAAACTGGGTTCAACATGATCAAAGGACACGACTTGCCTTGGCCTTGCTCAGTTGACGGCTCTTGATCTTCAAATCCAACTTCCGCTCCTTGAACGTGTGATCTAACGAGAGAACGCAAATCGAAACACAAAATAAAATCAAATAAAATTCAAATGAACTCCAAAAATTCTCAAATTTGAACCAAAAGATAGAGCTCAGTTTTAGATGAATTTAGGAAAAAGAATCGGGTCAATCGGAGCTAGGACGAGGGAGAACGGGCTCTGGAAAGTTTTAATTCAGAGAAAAAGAGACAGACGGGTAGTCGTTACGACCACAAAGGATCCCTACGACCACGCAGAGAAATTACGACCACGAAGAACTTTACGACCACGAAGAACTTTACGACTACGACCACAATCCAATCTATAACTCCAACTACACTAGGAAACCTACGACTACGACCACGAGAGCGAATCTAAGACTACGGCGAATACGACCACTTAGGCAGGCTTACGACCACGCAGTCGAGCACATGACTACGATCACCCAATCGAGATTACGACTACGTAGTCGAACCTACTACTTCGACCACACAGAACAATCCACGACTACGACCACACGGGCGGCTACGACTGCACAACGGCTACGACTACTAAGGCAGACTTACGACCATGAAGTCGTTTACGACCACATGATCGGACTTACCGGTGGCTTTACGACTTACGACTAAGGCTCTACAACGTAGTCGTAGAACCCACGACCACACGGACCTCGACACACGGATCTATGACCACGGATGGCGGCGGGATCTGGTCGGCGGTGACTAGGGCGGTGGCGGGACTCACCGGCGACGCGCGGGTGGCGGCGAACGACGGCGAGGACGACACGACCTCGGGCTCAAAGACGATCACGGCAGCGCTACGCGTATGACCACTGCCGGCGAGGCGCACGACCACGGCTTTGGCGGCGCACGACGACCACGCCGGCGGCACGACTTCGGTTTGCGGCTCAACCTGAGGCGAGGCTTGACTTGGGACGAGGAGACACCAGGGTTCGGCCCTTTATACCGGTCGTAGAGGTGTCCCGGTCGGCCACGAGTACGAGTCCGGGTGGGATACGACTGAGAGTCCCACTCGTGAACGAGTGCGACTTGCTAAGCGGGCGGCGGCGGGCGATGCGCGCGCGAGCGGCACCGGTGGATGGGTGACACGCGCACGCATCCGAAGGGGCAAGCGGCGCGGAGTGGCGGATCGGCGACGCGTGGCGTGGGGCGAGGCAGCCGGACCGGCGGCGGGCGAGCCGGGCGGCGGGTGGTGGGTTTCGACCATCGCCGGTTTAGGATTTCTTTTCTTTTTGTTTTTCCAGAAATTCAAACAAATACTTTTGAGCTCTAGAAAATAGCAAATAAATCCAGCAAAATCACATAAGATGCCAGAAAAGCTCTTGAGGCTCAGGGAACTCAAATAAAATACTTTTGGCACATTTTAATGTTTAACTTAATCATATTAAATCCTTTTAATTCATAAAAATTTCATTTAAGCTTTAATTAATTCCAGAAAAATTCAAATGGTGAATTTTATTTCGAAAGCTTCAAAAAGGCTATGAAAATCAGGATGTTACATGTTACAGACTCCCGAAGACATAAAAGTATATGAGATTATGGGTGATCATGGGTCAATTAATTAGTACAAATGCTACCATGCAAACAAACCTACCACAGAGATAAATTCAACAGAACTCTGTCTGACCATGGTCATGCCATTGCATAAGTTTCCAGATGAGATTATCTTGAACCAAGGAGCACAAGTCACATAGGTACTTTGAGAATATCTTAATAAGTTTTGAGAGCACAGATAACCAAAAAGGGACAGAGTACTGACGGAAGATCAATTAACAAGTCACCATTGGAAGCTCACTCTGAGTAAAACAAGATCTATGGAAAGGAATTAGAACTGTAACAAGTTTTGCTTTTCACCCATTTTTTAACTCAGGTGAATCTCGGGGTCGAGATTCTTTTTAAGGAGGGAAGGTTGAAACAACCAAAAATTTGCAAAAAACCAAATTGGATTTGAATTGCTTTTGATTTGAGTTTCTCTAGCCTCCCCAATCTAATCTACACCAAATCCTAAAGCATCACAACCCCTTAATCCTTGTCAGCACGGCGTGATCACGGTGGAAACGGAGGATTGCGCCTGCACCGCTTCACCGCCCGATTTTGTCGCCGCCACTCCTTCTCGTGCCTTCGTGCGCCTACTAGCCCTCGCCACCTCTGTCTCGCCGCGGCTACCGTACCTTCTCCCTTAATTGCGCGATCCGGTGTCAGACGCCGCCAAGCACCCCGCCGCTCCCGTGCCCTGTTTCGCCTCCGCCTCCAGCCCCCTCTACCGTTTTCTCGCCCCTTCCTCTCACAGCCGCAGTCGCCCCGTACAATAGCTCCCCCTGACACCCTTGACTGCCGTGGAGTACCGCCCAAGCCGTCCGAGGTTTCCCGAGTTCCAGCTCACCGCCACCGGGATTTTTCCCCGCCGCCCCTCGTGCCAACCGCCCTTCCCACTTATTTAAGCCCGGCCGAGCTTTCCACTGACACCCACTAGCCTCCCCGAAACTCACCGAGTGCCCTAGAGCTCCCCTCTCCCCTCCCTTTGCAAGTAATTGAGAAAATCCCCAATTCCATGCCCTAGCTTGATCTCCCACCTCCGGCCATCTACGTTCCAATTGCTTTCGCCTGTGGCATCTCCATAGCCCTAGAAACCATCCCCGACCCTTGTCCTAGCTCCTCAACCCCTCTCCTCTTCCGGCACCGTGAGCCACCCCTTGACCAAAACCGGCCACCGTGGCCAGCCCAACTCAGGCCGCCCGAGCTTCGACCGACTCTCCCCTGACCTCACCCAAGTCCCAGAGCAGCTCCAGGACCAGCCCAATTGCCCCAAGAACTTCCCAGTCGCCCCAGCTTTCAAAAATGGCCGTGGGAGAGATGGCCTCGCCGCCGACGAACGCCGCATCCGCCGGGCCCCCAACCACCAAAAATGAGACCCCCTCACTCCCACGAACCCGCCCATATCTCCAAAATGCGTCGCAAAACTCCGTAGCTCCGCCGCCACTCGCCGCCCATTCCTCTGCTCCCCTGCGCGCGCGGGAACAAGCTGGGGAAGAAGAACAGTGCCGGAGCACTGTTCCCCCGACCCCGCCGCCCCGGCTTGGCTGAGCCAAGCCAACTTCGCCGCGCGCCGACCGCACGCCCGTGCCCGTGCGACCGCTCGCTTCGCGCGAGCGCGCTCGACCGCACCGCCGCCGCGCCGCTCCGGCCCGATCGTGCCGGCGGTGTGGTCTAACCGAGCCCGTCGCTCGCGCCGCGCGCGCCGCCGCACGGACGCGCGCGCCGCCTGCCGCGCGCCGACGCGCCTGACCGAGCCGCTCCGCTCCGTCCCAGCCGCACCCGCTCACCCCGCGCGCCCGTTGCATCGGATTCGAGTCCGGTCAGCGTGGTTCGGCCGAGCCAACTAGCCCGAGCCCGAGGAACAGTGCCGAGCCCGAGGAACAGTGTTGGGCCCAAACCCAAAAATGCATATTTATACTCCTCGGATTCGTTTCGAGCCCGCCAACCCAAATCCAAGGCCCATTTCCCCATATAGCCCTCCTATAACCCAATATCCTCAATTTAATGGAGTTTTTCGGATTTTCTTTATTCTTTTATTTTCTTTATTCCTCGCTCATTCCTTCGGGCATGGAATTGATTTGTTTTATTTGTTTTGTGTTAGTCTACGAAGTCGAGATTTCGCAAGAGCAGGAGGGAAAAGCTCAAGTCCAAACCTGGCCCACTGAAGAATACGAAATAATCAAAATCGAAAATCCGCAAGGCAAGTCACACATATTTTTGAACATGTTGATCCTACATTCCCTAACTTATTTATTTACTGTATTTTCATTATGTTATTTGCGCACTGTTATTTTATGTATAGCAAATGCTTAGAATGACATGATACTAGTTATGTCCTACCACCCGAAAAGCCCCGTTTAACTTGTTGGCCACATTCACCTTGACAAGACTTAGTAACTTAAAATATAATATTAATCTCATCATTGTAGTTAGGGACATCACATGTTTCTACTGTTAAGATTTGGTATTGGTCTAGGGTTTTGGAAAGTTGGGAATAGGATAAATGAGGATCGCAGAGGTGGATCCGAGGACCTTATCCTTGGGTGGAGGCTGGTTGTGGATTGGTGGCGATCAGATGAGTACTTGAATTTGGGTTCGTGTGTGGTTGATGCCTCAGTTAAAATGTAAGGACTAGACCCTTATGCTGAGTAACGGACATAGTAACCGCCCAACCACAAGCGTTGACTTGGTCAAACTTGACTTAGTCAAACCTCGCTTAGTAGTCGCTCAACTTCAATTGAACCTCTGCAACTGGAAAGGGGGAGACAGAGGGTGAGTTCGTATGGGAGGTGGTTAACCATACAACTGTAGGGCTGCGATGAGTCGGACGAGATCCGTGGGGTCATCCGAGCTTATTGAGATTAAACACCTACTGGGCGGAGTCTACACAAAGAATTGAGCAGTGAACATCCTTGTTGTCTTAACTCTCTGGCCGGAGTTAAGGGATCTTGTGGGTAAAGCAGGGCGGCTTTGCAAAGTCATGACAAATGGTATTCGAATACGCTGTGCTTCCGTAAACGGTGTGTTTAGTGGGTGAATCCAGTATCAAGGCATAAGTAGTTTTGGAACGGTTTGGTAATATTGAGTAATGATAATCAAGCTTGAAACCCCCCCTTTACTTTAATGAAGTACATTTTAAAGGTTTTCAAATGGTTCCAACTAAAACTGCATCCACATAAAATAATAAACTTATTTCCCCTTTTACTTGATATACCATGCATGAAATTATTATTAAGCTCCGTGTGACTTGTTGAGTACAAGTGGTAGTACTCATGCTTGCTAAAAACATAAACAGAAACACTTAATTTTGAGAAGGCGAGAGAAGACGAAGAGATGATTCTGTACGAGGTTGATGAAGCGTGGAATTAGGGTTGTTCTCCGCTCAGGCGTGCCTGTGGCATCTTTTGCAGTAATGTAAGTAAAGGCCGTTGGCCTGCTGTAATACTTGGCTTTAGCCTTTATATTGTAACAAAGTTCGCTTTTGCTCCTAAGCTTGTGTTGGCAATGTTATACATTCGATGGATGTACTCACAGTTGAACAGTCCTGGGCAGCTGCGAGAGTTTCATAACACTCCCAGAAATGGGGGTGTTACAGTGTGATTGTTGGGTGCCATTTGGCTGTTGGACTGGAGGTTTTGGCTATATTGGTGTGAATTTATCTTCCTTGGCTTTATAGCCGCGCGGTCTGCACATAGCATCAACCCGCCTTGGCATGCGGGCATGGAATATTAATTATCAATGGTATGGGCCCCTGGCATCTATGTGCTTGCCGATTTATCATAGAATGACTTCATCAAGTGGTCTGATTAAAGCTTATTCGCTTACTTTTCACCAGCTTGTTTCGCAAATTAACAGGCATCGATGATCTTTCCAGCGCTGCCTGCGTTATTCCTATTCGGCAGTCTCGTTCAGTTGAAGTCAACAGTGCATAGTTGTTCAGACGCCAGCTTCTTGTTCAGTTGCAGGTTCTAATTTACTTGCATTGCAGTGAACATCTTTTTCCTTGATATGCTTCAAGTTGCAGACCGACAGAGTCCAAAACGCCAAAGTGGGTAATTTTTGTTGTCACTTTTCATGGCAAGGGACAGAAGATCGAGGAGAATTGGGATTACATAATAACAGGGGCACCTAGGTGTCTGGGCACCTAGTCTCCCTACCTTTGGATTGCTTTTAGATGCGTGCTAGTGTGATTGAGACTTTCCATCCATGATTAAGACTTTCCTTCCATGATTGATTTAGCATGCCTAATATATTACATACCATACATACCATTGCTCTAGCACGTATCTAAAAGCAATCTAACGGCAGGGAGCCTAGGTGTCTGGGCACCTAGGTGTCCCATTTCAGCGTCCTATATATATATATATATATATATATATATACACACACACGACGGGGTGGTATTAAAATTGTCAGTTTGGTAGAATTGGCCACACTTGGATGGCATTCTATTGATCGATACTTATAGTACATCATGTGGTTACAAAGGAAAGTGTCACAACTGATACAATACGATAGATTTCCATATCTACACGAGAGACATCCGTATCTACATGATATACAAAGATAACAGATATTTACAACTAATACTTCCCGCAGTCGAAACGGCAGGCTCACAGGTATTGATACTGGACTGAAAGTTGAGGAAGAGTGACGATGGTAGAAATTTGGTGAAGACATCGGCGAACTGCAATGACGAGGGAACAATCAAAATGCAGGCCTCCCCAAGGCAACATGATCACAGACAAAATGAAGATCGACCACAATGTGCTCCGTGTGCAGGTGTTGCACCAGGTTGGAAGACATGTATGCTGCACCCACGCTATCACAGAAGACAACAGTAGCGGGGCAGAGAGGTCATCGGAGTTCCTGTAGAAGTTGACAGACCCAAATGGCTTCAGCAACCACATTAGCCACGGTGCGGTGCTCAGCCTTAGGGTTAGAATGAGATATGGTGTGCTGTCATTTAGATGACCAAGACATGAGGTTCTCTCCAATGAAGAAACAATAGCTTGAGGTGGAGCGGCACAAGTCAATCTACATCGGTGTAGGCGAAGAGGGAGTCAGGTGCAAAGGAAGTGAGATGCAGCCCGAAGTGAAGAGTGCCCTTGATGTACTGCAACACACGTTTCATCATATTGAGGTGGATATATGCAGGTCGTGCATATGAGGACATACCCGTTGCACGGCGTACGCAATATTTGGTCACGTGAAAGAAAGGTACTGGAGAGCACCTGCTAAGCTGTGATAGGATATAGGATCATCTGCAATAGCACTAGCAAGAGAAGGAAGTTTGGGAGAAATGTGAATGGGAGTAGTGGAAGGCTTGCAGAAGACATCCATGCATGATCCTAGAGCTAGATGGTATATTTGGATTGGGAGAGAAACAAGTTGGACTAAATACGGGTGACACTAATGCCAAGGAAGTAGTGGAGAGCACCAAGTTTGGTCACAGCGAACTTGGACCGAAGGGGCAGAAATGATGCAGTGAAGAAGGTTGGTTATCGACATACAGAAGAAGGTAGCTCTACCAAATGAGCTATAGAGAATGAATAGCAACGTGTTGAGGAAGAAAATCTGAGGGAGGAAATAAGAGAAATGAAACATTGATACCACGTGTGTGGGGCCTACTTGAGACTGTAGAGGGAGTGGTTCAAGCAACACATTGCGTCGGGGTGAGTGGGACCAACAAAACCTTTGGGCTAACTACAATACACCATCTTAGAAAGAGTGCCATGCAAGAATGTATTCTTGATATTGAGTTGGTGGATTGGCCAGTTGGTGGACAAGACAATGGAGAGAACAATATGAATTGTTGCTAGCTTGAAATGGGACTAAAAGTTTCATTAAAGTTGACACCAGCCTCCTAAGAGAAACCGCTAAGAACCCATCATGCTTTGTATATGAAACTATATTTGCATTGGAAGGTGAAGAAACGAGGTCCCAAGTGTTGTTGGAGAAAAGAGCGTGGAACTCATCGACCATGGCGGCATGCCAATGAAGGACTTGAGAGCACCACAGATGGACTTAGGAATGGGCCGGAGAAATCACACCAACGGAGGTAGCATGAAGATTTAGCTTTTCCCTTTGTTTGATAACCGGGCCGACATGTTTGTTTGATGACCGGGCCAGCACGTGTTCAACTGTTATAGTGGTGGGGGTAATATGTGCCACAACAATAGTGGCAATTGCCACTATAGGTGGGAGAGTTAGCATGACAGGGGTCGAGGCATCTATGGTAGGAACATCAATGAAATTACGAGTTTCCAAAGGTGGATGAGAGGCTGATTCGGAGGCAAAAGTGAAAGTGAATTCATCAAAGATAACATGATGAGAAACAATTATGCGACAACTAGAAAGATCAATGCAACGGTATCCCTTGTGATTGGATGGATACCCAAGGAAGATACACATCATCAATGAGGTGAGAGTTTTTATAGGGCATAGAGACTGCTGTGTTTGCATACCATAGGCAGCTGTCGGAACCCGGAGCAATGACTCCTGGATCCTCTGTGTAAATCACACTAGTCCAAGATCAGCTAGTGCACACAGTAACAACAAATATAAATACCAAGCGCAAATGACTTCTTATATTAAATAAAAAAGTATGACCTTATGGCCAAGTCTTACATCAACGCCCATTGGCAAAATAAATAAAGCAAAGAACTGCGGAAGCAAACTGAAAGAAGCGAAGCCCAAGCCTGCCCACAGGCAAACGGCAGTAAGACGCGCCTACTCGTCCAGATCTTCACCGTAGTCGATGTCACCTTCCTCTGTATGGAGATTGCAAGGTGAGTACAACCTTGTACTCCGCAAGACACACGGAGAAATGCACATAATGATAAAGGCTGATTTGTTTTTCTACTGAAAAAATAGGTTTTATGGAGTCAGCAGGCGTCAGCCTTGGGAGGGGACTGACTGCCAGGTGGGCCTTTGTAACATCCCAAATTTTTGCTAAATAAAAAAATAATAATAAAATAAAAAAATTAATTAAAATAAAATTTGAATTAAAATAAGTATTTTTGAATAAATCTTTAAATTTGGTTTTGCCTGGATTTTTGTTTTGAAAAAGTTGGATTTGAAAAGCATTTTAAGAAAAACCTAAAAATATTATTAAATAAAAGGATATTTTGATTTTCCATAAAAATCCTAATTCAAATTAATTATTTGGAGTTATTTGGATTTCATTTGGTTTCCTGGATTTTCTGGAGTTTAAAAATGTATTTTTGAAATTAAAAAGTATTTTAAAGTATGAAATTAAATACCAACATTAGTTGGAAATAGTTTATTAAGTCCAAAATGTCTCCAGGAGGTTCTCTGAATTTTTCTGGAATTTTTGGAGTTTATTTTGTATTTTTCTGAGGCTTAATGAATTTTCTGTGCTTTTCTGAAAATCTGGAAATTAAATTTAAAAATCCAAAACCCCAGCCTCCTTCCTCGGCCGCCACGTGGACGGCCAGATCTTCTCCGCGTCGCCCCATCCCCGCCGTCACTTACCCCGCCTCCCTCTCTCCTCGGGCCGCCAAGTGTCCGGCCCGGATTTCCCCGCTCCCCACACCTTGGCCCATCTGGCCTTCCGCCCGCATAACCCCCCTAGCCGCCCGATTCCCCCTTGGCCACGCGGCCGAATCTCCGCCGCCCGCGCGTCCCTTCCCCTTCCTCTCTCTGCACCCTGGGCCCCGCCCAACAGCGCCTCCCCTTCCGCCTCTCGCTGCACCGCAGGCCCTGCTCGTCAGGGCCTTCGTCTTCCACCCCGCCTCCTCCTTCCTCGCGCACGCCCCCGCCGCCGCAACCACCCCGGCCGCAACCGCCACCCCGCTATTCTTGCCTCCTCTTCTCCCGCGCACGTTGCCCGGCCCCTTCGTGCGCCGCACGCCCCCGCCTCCCCCACGACCCGCTCTGCACGCCCCGCCTTCCCCCGTAACCGCCGCCGCCCCAGGTCTCTCCGGCGAGCGATTCCCGCACCGCCCTCGCCCCTCCGCCCCCTATTTAAACCCCCCGAGCTCTACCTCCTTTCGCCGCACCTCCCACCGCCCTCCAATTCCGTCCTCCGCCGCCCGAACGCCCTTGCACCGTATTCGCCTCGCCGCCACCGCCATAATTGCTCCGGCGAGCAATTGCGCCCGAACCGAGCCTTCTCGCGCCCGGCCGACACCACCTCCACCTTCCTCCTGCTCCGGCTATCACGGGCCGCCCCTCGGCTGCGCCTCTCTGCCGCCGGACCGCCATTTCCGCCGACACCCGAGCGCCACCGCCGCCTCTCGCCGCCGCCACTCTCGCCGCCTCGGTAACTCCGCGCGCGCCGCCATGCTCCCGTCGCGCTCTCTCCCTCCTTCGCACCTCGCCGCCGGCAACCGCGCCGCCAATCACCGGCGAGCCGCCGCCCGATCGCTGCCTCCGGCCAGCCCAGCCGCATCGTCCGTCGGCTGACATGGCAGCCGACGTGGCCGTCACTCGGGCGCCACGCAAGCGCCCGGCTGCCACGCCACCTCAGCTCTGCCCGAGTCCATGGACTCGGTCCACATGGACCCGGGCCCACCTGCCAGTCAAACCATCTCCAGGGCTGACGCCAGCTGACGCAGTAAATCTATTTTTCAGTTGAAAAATAATTCGGAATCCTGATTTTCTATTTTCTCTCTTTTTAAATTTTTCGGAGCCCGTTCTCCCTCGTTTTAACTCTGATTGAGCCCATTCAAATTTCTAAATTCATCAAAAATTCCCCTCTATCCATTTCTGGCCTCAATTCAGATTTTTATAGTCAATTTAAATTTAATTTGAATTTATTTGAATTTGGTGGGTTATTTTCACGTGTAGACTTCGACGATTCAGGAGATTTCTTCGACGAAGATTCAAACCAATTTGAAGAGCAAGGCAAGTCACACTCCTTGATAATGTTGATCCCAGTTTTTAAAATAAAATTATGTTGATTTAAATTATATTGCATGCATATTTTTATTCAACTTATTTCAATTCTGTTTTAAGTTTAGATATTGTCTACTTGTTAATTCCTCCATTGTTATTGAATCCCTTATACCTTGTCACCCTAGAATCAAACTCTAGTTAATACATTAGTGTTGGCTAGAGAGTTTATTCAAATGCTTAGCCCAGTGTAGTCATATTATTTGTTTTTGGGATACCTTTTCACATAAAATGATGAACCTTTTCACATACAATGTTATACTTTTGATATGTACTCTTGACTTTGGTGAGTCAAGGAGTGTTATGAAATATTTTGAAAACAAAATATAAAGCTTGGTTTAGACTTAGGCAATTGGTTAGATTGGTGGGTGCAGGCATGCCCTGTTGGTTGGAGCCGCAGTGGTTGATTGTCATGCACAGGGGTATGTGGTTGGGCCTAAGTCAGATTAAGGACCGGTCTGTGAGCTACTGTTGCAAAGCCCTAGTCGAACTACCACATGGCTGGTATGGGACAGCCCTGGCTGAATAATTTGCGAAGTCCCAACCTGAGTCAAGTCGTAGGTTGAAAGTGAGCGTGGTTGGTGCCATGTGAAGTCTCACTTGGACGAGCGTGGTTAAGCCATGAGAAGTCTCGTCTAGGCTCAAGAGGGGTCCTGCAGTGGATTCCTTCATCGGGTGAAACCTTAGAGTTGGCTCGACCAGGTTGAAGGCTTTGCATTGTAAAGGCCTTGTCACGACTCCTCGCTGCACACCTAAGGAAGTGTGTAACCCGGTGGCAATATGGGATGATCGTGTCTTGTGGGTAAAGCTGTACAACCTCTGCAGAGTATATAATCTATCCTGGATAGCCGTGCCCACGGTCATGGGCATGCTGAGTAAAAGCTTTTCATGGATTAGATTTTGATTTTCAAAAATGTTTTCGAAAACCTTGTGGATGGATGGAATCCATGAGAGAATGAAAACCTTGCGGATGGATGGAATCTGTGAGAGATTGAAACCTGGTGGATGGATGGAATTCATCAGAGTTGCGCAGTGAAAACGTGTGGATGGATGGAGTCCATACGTGAGCTTTTGGAAAAGATGGTCCGGGTGGGATGCCCGTGGATAGGTTGGTGTTTGGTTGGAGCCGGCACCGACGGTATTATTTTCGATTACAAGTATTGTTTTTTACTTACTGTATTAAATTCAGCAATTTCAATCTACTTATTGTATTTCTTAAATGCTGTTTTATGCAAACTAACTCTTATAGCCTTCCATTGAAGCCTTTATCATTATGGTGCATTTTCCGTGTGACTTGCGGAGTACAAGTTTGTACTGACCTTGCTTTTTCCACACAGAGAAGGAAGACGTCAACTATGGTGAAGATCTGGACGAGTAGGCCGCATCTTACTATCGTTTGCCTATGGGCAGGCTTGGGCTTCGCTATTTATCCATTTGCTTCCGCAGTTATTTCCTTTATTTGTTTTGCCAATGAGCGTTGATGTAAGACTTGGCCATAAGGCTGTATCTTTTATTTAATATATGAAGTCATTTGTGCTTGGTATTTATCTTTGTTGTACTGTATGCACTAGCTGATCCTAGACTAGTGCGATCTACACAGAGGATCCAGGAGTCGTTACTCCGGGTTCCGACAGCCTCGGTCCATAGACCGAGCCCACGGATCCGGGGGGTGTTGAGGTGGCAGGGTGTGCTGACGAGGCAGGGGAGAGCCGACACGGCGCTGGCGTGGCACCAAGTCGGCTACCACGCAGGCGCGGTCGAGCTGACGAGGCAGGCCGGCCGGAGGGCGCACGGGAATGGCTGCGGCGACGGCGGTGGGTGGAACCGAGAAAGGAGGAGGAGGGGAATCCGGGGGTGGCTCGGGGTTTACCGGGGAAGGCCGAGAATGGGCCGGCGGCGAGGACGGCGACGGCACTTCTCGGGTCCAACGGTGCGGCGGAGCTCCGGTGATGCTCGAGCTGGGCGGAGGGGCGGGGGAGCTGCGCACGGGCACGGGGAGGCCGAGGAAGGCGTCGACGAGGCGCGGCGTGGCACGAGCTGGCAGCAATTCCTCGCCGGAGCTCGAGGCGGCGGCGGAGGCGAGGGCGCACGGCGCGAGGGCGAGGGGAAGCTCGGGAAGGGGAAGGAGGGGCGGAGCGAGGTGCGGCGGGTATGGCGGTGCTCGGGGACCTCTTTATAGGGGGCGGAGGGGAGTGGGGGCGCGTGAATCGCTCGCCAGAGGCGGGCGGCGGTTGCGGGAGGAGTTGGGGAAGTGGGCACGAAGAAAGGGGAGGTGGGCGCGGGGAGAGGGGAAGACGTGGGGCGGCGTGTGCGGGAGTTGGGCGTGGCCGAGAGAGAGAGGGGTGAGGCCGGGAGGTGCGGACGGTGGTTGCGGCGCGGGGAGGCGGCGCGAGGAAAAAGGAGGAGGTGGAGAAGATGGCCCTGACAGGCGGGGTCCACGCGCAGTGAGAGAGGGGAAGAGGGGAGCGGGTAGCGGCCAGATTACGGGAGCGGGGATCGGACGGCTGAACGAGGGCGAGGGGCGGACGGCCGGATGGGCCGGATGGCGGGGGAGGTGGCCGAACTGGGCCGGACAAGTGGCGGGCGGGGAGGGGAGGAAGGCGGGACCGGATGGGCGACGTGGCCGGCATCTGGCCGTCCACGTGGCGGCCGGAGGGGAGGGGATTTTTTTTAATTTCTGATTTATGGTTTTTCAGAAAAGCCTAGAATATTCATTAAGCCTCGATAAAAATATAAAATTAACTCCAAAGATTCCAGGAAAATTCAGAGAACCTCCTGGAGACATATTGGACTTATTAAACATATTTCCAACTAATGTTGGTATTATATTTTTATACTCAAAATACTTTTTAATTTCAAAAATAGATTTTAAACTCTAGAAAACTCAGAAAAACCAAATAAGAGCCAAATAAATCTAAATAATTAATTTGAATTAGAATTTTTATAGAAAATCAAAATATCATTTTATTTAATAATGTTTGTAGGTTTTTCCAAAAATATTTTTTAAATCTAACTTTTTCAAAAACAGAAATCCAAAGCAAATCCAAAAAATAAATTTAGGCAACAAAAATACTTATTTAATTTAAATTTTATTTTAATTAATTCTATTTATTTATTTTTATTTTAATAAAAACTTGGGCTGTTACAGTAGTCGAAAACGCGCAAGTGAGTGTAAGTCGAATGCGTACGGTAGAGGGAAAAGTGAGTGGACAAATTTAGGGTTTTAGTAGGAATTTTGTTTATAAGGTATGTGGCAGCATGGAGTACTTTGGCCTAATACCGAGGTGGCATGATGGCTTGGAAAAGCAAAATGCACATGATGTCATTGACTATACATATGATACGTTCGACCTTGCCATTTTGCTGCGAGGTATAGGGGCAAGAGAAGTGAATTATTGTCACGTGTGTGTCACAGAAGGTGAAGAGCATGGATTTGTTGAACTCATGCCCATTATCACATGAATGGATTCAAGTGTGAGAGCAAACTGCATAGCAATGTAGGTACATAAACTTGATAGGGAGGTGTATTTGTTCGACTTTGAACGAAGAGGGTGAAAGAACCCTAGTTCTTAGTTAACACTAACAATGCGATTGAATTTAATTAAAAATGTAATAATGTAATTAAGTTAATTACAACATATAAATTGCAAGAATTTAAACTCGGCACTTATAAAAGCAAGCAAAAGAATTATTACAACACATGATTAATTACAAGAATACTTTATACATCCAAAAATAAATAAAATTAGAAGTATTTCATTAGAATGGGAAGTAAATCAATTGCACTGTAAGTGCTACACTAAAAATTGGAAAAGAATAAAATTGCAATTGCATCCTTCCATCGTATTGCATACTCCTTACCTTGCGCGATAGGTAGTGTAGCATATGAGTACATAGACTAGCCTTGGGAATAATGCAATTGTATAGATATAAGGCTTAACAATGAAGGCATATTAGGTTCTTTTATGTAAAGCCACATTTTAAATTTCAAATATACCATAGTTTTTCCAAAATCAATCATTTCACAAACTAGTTATAATAATTGAAACTAAAAAATTTTCTAGTTAAGGTCTAGTTACCAACACTAGTAATAAGGCTCTTTCTACCAAGGTTCAGTGGATCAGGTTCTATCAACCTAACTAACTCTAGCTACCAAAATAAACACTAAGAGTTCTAACCGCTCCCGGATTCTAAAAAATCATTTTAAAACAAATCCATAAATCTACCTTGTGAAAACGCACATCGCCCACCCTTGATCGTGAGCACGACCGTTCAAATAATTTTACACTCTGTAAAATTGTACACTTTATCTGCAAGATATAATCATCTCATATCGCTAAGCTACTTATACACTTCCTTGGGTATCCTGCTAAAAGATCATGACACCTATTCACTTCCCAAATTGACTTGCTTAAATGTTTTATAGTAATTCCTACCTGTAGGATAATATTGGCATATATAGATTGTCTAAGTATTTTTACCGAACTAATCTAATCCAACGATAAGGTACTCATTACCATGGGTATACCATTCTAGGGTGGCAATGGTACAAGGATAACAATATTAATGAAAGTAAATTCAAGCACAAAGAGAAGTAAATGAAATGCAAAAAAAAATTAAGTAAGAAAATGCAAAATTTATGAAATTAATAATGGAAGATAGAGGATGATTTTAGAAGAGTTCACGAACTAAAACAACTCAATTGGAGTTAGAGCTAAAGAGAACGAACATTCTTTTGGAAAGATAAATTCTGGAAAACTTTTTCAAATTCTGGAAAATGAGAGAGAAATGAGAATATTTTCTAGAATATCACCTTAGGCTTTTAAAATGTAAAAGTAATCCGAGACGGATAGATGATGTCCACGTGTTTAAAAAGAAATAAACCCAATGGGTCCACGCGTCATACACGCCGGTTCGATGTATTCTCCATTTTTTTAAGAACTGACGAGTGGGTCCCCCTGACAAGTAAGAGAGGACACAGAGAGATCGAGAGGGACACACCGCACACGGCAAAACAGACGAGGGGCTCGGCGGCTCTGGTGACCGGCGAAGACGGCGAACGGCTGCTCGGGAGACACGGAAGACAGGAAAAATGGGTCTTCGTGACCTCGCGGATGCGGCAGGATGAGGCAGCGCGGGCAGGGAATCACGGCGGCTGCGCTAGAGGCGTCGCGCGGCGGCCATGGCGCGGGCGGACTGTGGCGGCAGTGTTCTGGCTGCGTTCCGTTCAAGAAGAAGGAGCAAGGTGTATAACGCGACTCTAGGATGAATAATATGTGATTTATGCATGCGGAATCTCACCGACGTCGGCGCAATCGACGACGGAGGTGGTACGGTCGGAATCGAGAAAGATGGTCAAATTCCGGCGAGTGGCTACTAGAAAATGCAAGTAATTTATCTTAATGATGTAAAAGGTGAGGGAGATCGCAGCGGTGAGGAGGCGGCCGGCTCCGGCGAAGAACGTGGTGGCGCGACGCGTTCCGGCCGAACAACAGCTAGGTAGAGTCTGGGGTTAGGGGGAATGCGAAGAGGAGGACGAGACGGTCCTGGTGACGCTATTTACAGAGAGAGGTAGGCAAAGGAATGGGCGTGGCCATGACAGGATCAATGGCGGACGGTTTCGAATGCAAATTGATTTCGCGTACATGCTAAAGGAAACGGCTGATTCATTGGCGCGTTGATGGCGCAGATATGGCGACGGTTTCCTGCCCAAGCGGTGCACGGAGCTTCCACGAGGGCGGCGCATGCGGCGCAGCCTGGGCGCGATCGTCTCGGCCGAGCGTAGCAGAGCAGGAAGCAGAGGTAGAACAGGGAGAGGAAGAGACGGCTAGGGCAAGGGATAAATCAGAATGGGCTCGGCAAGGGATAAATCAAAATGGGCTCGGGCCAGAGAAATCAAAATGGGTTTTGGTCCAAGGTAGATTAGAAGGAAATTTGGATTCAGTGCTGAATTTGGATAGGTTGATTTGGATTTGAAATACTCACTTCCGAAATGGGGTCCTCGGACGTTGCGTAAAGCAACGTCAAAGTGCAGTTGCCAAATCTGAACCGTCAGTAATTTTTACTGTAGTAGAATCAGATCTGAGCCGACCATTTCTCATCAGACGATTCAGATACAACTGCATTCTGACGTTGCCTTACGCAACGTCAGATGATTCGGTTCCCTCGCTTCCACCACACAACTGGGCCAAGCAATTGTTTCGGTGATAATAATGGTTTTCGTCGCGCTGCCTGAGACAACCGAAACATCTCTTTTGAAAAGAAAAGATTTCCTTTTTCTTTCTCTGGAAAGGAGAGAACCGGCGCAACATGCTTCTCGCGGCGCTGACGAGCGAGTGCCTCGTGCAGGGAGGTGGCGAGTGGACTGAGTCACCGAAGGCCTGCCGCACGGTGGTGCTTGAGGCGAAGCGCCGGCGAGGGAGCTAGCGCGCGGCTGGTGCTCGGCGAAATTAAACGTGCCTGGCCTTGGCGAGGGGAGCTGCGCTGTGGGTGTTCGACGAAATGCCCCGCCTGAGCCAGACTGCCCGGTAGGTGTTCGACGTAAAGCGTGCAAGAGGACGCGCCGGTCGTGCTGCGGATGGCGATCCCGCGGCCTTCCGGCCCAGCTCGCAAGGCACGGGCACCATGGCCCCTGCACGCCTGCGGCTCACTGCAGTGCTGGAGATGCATGCCTGGCCGCCGCCCCCAAGGTGGACAGTACAGGCTGCCACTGTACCAGGTGCGTGCCCAGCTGCTAATAATCTTCTTGCTTCATTGTGCTTGCGTTGCGATGGTGCTGCTTGGACATGGACATTTTTGTTATCGCGTGAAAAAAGTTGGGGAAAAATATCTCTTTTTGCGTGGTCGCAAATTAGTGAGAATGGAAAAATCCAAAAATTTTAAGCAGTTGGTGTTTGTTTTCATGTTAGGACCTAGGGCACAGAAAGGAAGACTTTGAGGTTAGAAAGTCTTTAACGCAAGGCAACTTTGGTTGGCCATCACTATAAAACAAACCGGTCTCTGTACCTCTGGTAGTCTGGTACTTCAATTGGTATTAGCTTTTTATGCAATAATGCAACTTCGGTTTCTTTGGATAAAAGGGTAGGGGGCAAGTAGTGCAGATGTACTTGGCACTTACCACTTAAAAAAAAATACCATGAGTCGGGCAGGACTCAGAGAGCACTCCCAACAACCTATGTGCGGTACTAAAAAAACTAGAGGAGCAACAAACAGGGAAGAGGTACATATGTGTCATATATTTCTGTCAGAGAGTTGTTAATTAACTACTTACCCAACTAAGATGGCCCAAGTATACAGATTGTAGTGCTAAGCTGACCCCAGTTTCAGGCCCTGGTTGGACAGGCCTTCAGACTTTTGGTTACCATTTGTTGGCTTGTAGCATATGTTTTCCTTAAGACTAAACATACCTGGGGATTGGTTTTTTGAGGAGTTCATGGTAGATGGTAAGTTAGCCTTCAAAGTATGACATAATTATTGCATATAACAATACCAAAAGTATGACGAGGCCCAAAGACATAATAATAAGATCAAGGGGGAGATTGGATCATATACCCTCCCTTTAATTGGGAAATTGATAATTTACCTTCCACATCTCAATGACATGTAGGGTCATCATAAGTCACTGACACGTGGGCCAGGAGGGTAAATCCTCAATTTCCATCTAAATGGAGGGTATATGATCAATTTTTTCGTTGTAGAATTGAAAACTAAAGTACTGATCAACTTTCACTAGTCGCAATAAGAATTGCAAATTACGTAGATAACCTTTTAGTATATTCTTGATGTTCAGTCAAAGATGAAAAGATAAAATAGAAAGGGTTGCAGAAAGGAAACGGACTAGGAATTCTGCAAAGCAACTACAGATGCTGCATCCTAAATGAAGCATATAGATAGGCTTAATTGATTCAAAGATATTTCTTCCTTTCTTTGGAAAACTGTCTTGTTTGTTGGTGCAAGTTGTGTTATAATTTGACGACACCGCGAATCTTATTGAAATTAGGTGGAAATGTAGAAAATATGTTGTGATGTGAACCTAATCACACACATGACACATTTGGTCCACACCTGTTTGTGGTGGCCCACTACAATTATTAGGTGAAGCTGGGAGTACACTGCATAAAACTGCTGTGCGTTTATGGTGGCTACGGACGAAGTTTCTGTAAGTTTGAAAGGGTCCATGGCGTGGACTTTGATGCCATTATGTGACTGCGAATTTGCCATTGGCTTTGAAATCTTTGTTTATTATTCGCACTTCCCCCTTCTATCTTGTGGAGGTACATCTAAAGACCAAGACCAATGCCATATAGCTCAGCTCCATCTGGCAAACCTGCAAATGTTACAATCTTCAGAGAAAAAGTAGAGATTTGCAAGGAATCTGTGAGCTCAACTCCATGGGGTCTGAAGAGCAACCTGTCAACGCCCATGGGACCGTGCCTGGTATCACTTGCAATGAGCAACCAGCACCTAAGCAAGGCGAAGGTGACCAAAATCCCGGCGCTGATGAAGCTGAGCTCCTGTGGAAGCTGAGGAAGTACCTGATGCTGCTAGCAATCCTAGCTGCGGCCATCACCTATCAGGCAGGGCTGGCCCCTCCAGGTGGCTTCTGGCAAGACAACCAGAACGGCCACATTGCCAGTGATATTGTGCTGAGAGTCAGCTACCCCAAGCGGTACCATGTGTTCTTCTACTGCAACACAACAGCATTCATGGCTTCACTCATCGTCCTGATATTGCTTCTGGTCAGGGAGCTCAGCCGCAATGTGGTTTGGCTCCGCTCGCTTCAGTTCGCGATGGTGCTGGGCCTGCTTGGGCTCATGGGCGCCTATGCCGCCGGGAG
Source organism: Dendrocalamus sinicus (assembly GCA_036346575.1). Taxonomy (NCBI): domain Eukaryota; kingdom Viridiplantae; phylum Streptophyta; class Magnoliopsida; order Poales; family Poaceae; genus Dendrocalamus; species Dendrocalamus sinicus. The sequence continues at coordinate 24,142,128 of CM070657.1, read as the reverse complement.
CTGCAGGGAGGTGAGGACCTCCATTTACATTTGGGTATTACTAGTTGGCATCTTCGCGTATATCACACTCCATGTCGTATTCTTCCGGCATCTGGCACCTCAATGGCTGCGAGATATATTCTTGGATATTCGTAAGCGTTGGAAGGAAATTCTGGGGAAAATTTTCAAGAAAGCACATGAGCAAGAGGCTCTAGACAAGATGGAAGAACTGGAACGAAATCGCAGTTTCTTGCTGGTTCTTGCCTCATTGGCAGCAACAGTGACATATGTTGCAGGGCTAAGCCCACCAGGTGGCTTCTGGCCTTATGATAACAAGCCTAGCTACCTTGCTGGTGACCCAGTGTTGCGAGAACACTACCCCCGTCGGTTCAAGGCATTCTTGGTCTGCAATGCCACTGCCTTTGCTGGATCCTTAGTCATAATCATCATGCTTCTCAGCAACACAGCAGTGGATCATGTTGTCAAGTCAAATGCTCTGCGGTTGTGTGTGCTGGTGAGCCTCTTTGGACTTATGGGGGCTTATGCTGCTGGGAGTTGCAGGGAAGTCCACACGTCTATCTATGTCTTTGCCCTTGTTGGTGCTGTCTTGCTCTACCTCGTCATTCAGTGGATACCAAAGCCAGAGTACGTAGAAAAGAATAAATTACTTCAGAAGCTGGGTTCTTTCATTATGAAAGGAAATGATAATTCAAGCATGAACAAGCCAATGGCCCTGTCAGAGCCTGGCACACAACATCCATCGAACAACAGCATGCCAAGCAATGCCAATGATGCTAAGGATGATCTACAGAAGTTGCGCACATATCTTCTATTGCTTGGCATCCTTGCCGCCACTGTCACATACCAAGCTGGGTTGAATCCACCAGGTGGCTTTTGGACAGATAGTGAGAATTGGCATCTTGCCGGCGATCCAATTTTGGAGGCCATCAATCCCAAGCGCTACAAGACATTCTTCTATTGCAATGCCACAGCATTTGTGGCATCTTTGGTGATTATCACTTTACTTCAGAGCCAACTGATTACTGTTGGTGCTATGAAGCGTCACATATTGCAAACAGCAATGGCATTGGACCTATTTGGTCTTATGGGGGCCTACGCCGCTGGAAGCAGCAGAAAGTTCTCAACATCCATGTATGTATTCATCTTGGCCCTTCTTGTTTTCACCTATGTTGTACTCCATGTTCTGCTATCTGTGGCTCTCAAGACTCGACTGAAGACGACAGTAAATTCCATGTCAGAATTGGAAATGACAGATAATGATGATGAAGGAAAAGATTTGGAGAAGCGGCGCAAGTTTCTAATGTTGCTTGCAATTTTAGCAGCTTCCATCACATATCAAGCAGGCATAAGCCCGCCAGGTGGCTTCTGGGCTGACAACAAAGATGGCCACCGAGCAGGTGACCCAGTGTTCCGTGATGAGTTCCCACGCCGTTACAGGGTTTTTTTCTACTTCAATGCCACAGCTTTCATGGCGTCCCTGACTGTGATTATGTTGCTTGATAGCAAGAGGCTATGTCACAAGGGTCTGAAGTGCTATGCTTTGCGTGCTTGTGTTCTGGTTGATCTGATCAGCCTCATGGGTGCTTTTGCTGCTGGAAGCTGCAGAAAATTGTCAACATCTGTGTATGTCATTCTTGTTGTTGTTGCAGTGTTTGTTTATGTCATTATTCAAGTCCTGGTTCTGACATTTGCAAGAGACAAGGTGAATGACATCCTGGAGTGCCTGTTCAACAGTAGGCCTTTCGAGCGCCAACATCCATCCATGAATCACAAGATAAGCACCCGGTTTGGGAAGAGAACAGAGCATAAATGGCGAAAAGATTTTATTTTGATTGGAACTCTTGCAGTCACTGTCACATACCAAGCTGGGCTGCTCCCGCCAGGTGGGCTTTGGCCTGATGACAAGGATGGCCATTTTGCAGGTAACCCAATCTTACATGATACCCACCCAACACGGTACAAGGCATTCTTCTATTGCAATGCCACGGCATTCATGGCCTCGATGGTCATGGTCATCCTTCTGCTGAACAACACAATAAGCAAGTACAAGAGATCTCTCCTTGTCATGAAGACGGCAATGGTATTGGACTTGCTTGGTCTGCTTGGGGCTTATGCCTCTGGCAGCTGCAGGAAGTTCAAGACATCTGCGTACATTTTTGCACTCGTCATTGCCGTGTTCATCTACATTGTCATTCATGTCTTCTTGTCTTTCGACAAGGTGGCAACGTTAGTTAAAAAGAAGGGAGAAAAGTGGATGCCGTGTTTGCAGATGTGGGCTCGGATTGAAAGGGAAGCTTCAAACAGTCAACCATCTGCTGGGCAACCAGGAGAAGTGCCTCTGCCTGTGTAACAGTAGTCTCTCATTGTGGCATTTGTTCAATTGATCATGAGATATACACAACCTGCAAAGTTTTGATCTGTGTTTTACACTTGTTTAAAGTCCATGTAGCATTATTTTCTCAGGTGCATTCTTTGCATGTGAGCAAAAATGAATAGAAATGAAAACTGTGAGGTGTGAAATAGTTCTTTCTCAGTTTTCGATTTATAGACTACCTTTTAAGTGGAAATTGTTTGCCTGGGTAGCTATACATGGATCTACAGTTCATATGGGAATGTGATATATGTTGGTGGTGGAGAATGCTAATTAACAATGCCCCATCTAAATTTTCAAAAAAAAAATCAAAATCAAAATAACAATACCACACCTAGTGGAGGGAGGCAAAACAGCCTGCATAGATACTCATTTCTTGGAACATACAGAAAGAGATAAATAGGAGAATCTTCCAAAGCAAAGAAGTAATTGTAGCTAATCTCAGGGGGCGAAGCTAGAGCACGAAGGACCCGAGTGCACACTTCAATATACACATGTAATTATGATCTAACGCATACAATGGCAAAGTAGTGCAGTAATAATAGAGTTGTAGGAATGCTTACCAAAATGAAGAATCTCATGGTATTAATAATTAATATAAATAAACAGCAACAAAATATCATATGTCATGGCAAAATACATCATGAAACCCAGGCCCTTGATGGGATGATGACCTATAAAAAAGTGCTAATTAGATGATTAAACATTGTTAGGAAAAGATGGATTCAAGAATTGGATAATGGTAAAAAAAATGAAAGAAATACGTTACCTCCTAGTATTTGCGATGTCCCATTTTCTTGAAGCGATCCACTACAACATCATTGGTAACTTTCAACATTTTTTGTTTCTCCACATAGCAAATGAGACTATTACTCATATACTGATCGCCCATACGATTGCGCAAAGATGTTTTCACAATTTTCATGGCTGAACTCTCAACTGTAGCTGTGGCGACAGGCAATACAAGTACTAGCTTCAAAAGTCGATAAACCAAATGATAGGTGAGATGTTTCCTTGTCTCTACCATTTTTTGGGAAAGCTCAGTGATGGTTTGTATGTTGACAAATCTATCATCTTGTCGCACATCAACAATATAAAGGCAAAGTTCGGTGTTAAGTTCTCTCAATTCCACAGAATCAAAGTCACTTGGATATAATTTAGCTAGGCTTATCAAACTATCCACATTGAAATCATGAAATGCATCTCTTGGATTGAATGCAGCTGAACATAGAAGCAATTGAGAGGTAGTCTCATTGAAGCGACTATCAAGCTCTTGTAGCAACCAATCAAGAACTTCATTAAAACAATCAACATGAAAATGATGCTTGTTGGTAATTCCTGTTTTTTTTCCTAGGCCTAGTTGGATCAATATAAGCTTCATCCATTTCCAACTTGGAAATATCATGTTCATCACAAAATGCATACACTTCTCCAAGTACTTTGTCCCACTCATCTCTTCTAACCTGTTCCAAATGGTTTCTAGTAGATCTCACACAGTTAACAGCATTCACAATATCTTGATCTTTCCGTTGCAATGTTGTTGACAAGATATTTGTGATAGTTAAAATGGTCAACATGAGATGCAAATAGAAGACAAATTCAAAAGATTGGAAGTACACAAGAACACCCCTTGCCTTTCCATCCTTGTCTTCATTTTCCACAAATTCTAGCACTTTGATAATTGTTTGGAACAAGTTAACTAAACTTCTAAGAGATTTATAGTGAGAACTCCAACGAGTATCTCCGGGTCTTTGAAGACATTGTTCTTGATTCAATCCTGTCCCAGTTTTAAGTAATCCACAACCTAAGGCCTTACTAGCTTCTTTGAGATTAATGTCTCTAATCATGTCCCTTCTCTTTGAAGATCCACCCACCACATTCAACAAGATAGAAATCTTGCTAAAAAATTCTGCAATGCCTGTACGCTTTCTAGCAACAGCTACAACCACTAGTTGAAGTTGATGAACAAAGCAATGGACATAATATGCACTACTATTTTCCCTCATGATCAATGATTGTAAGCCATTGAACTCACCTCGCATATTGCTAGCACCATCATATCCTTGGCCTCTCAATTGCTTCAAGCTCAGCTTAAATCTAGCAAATAGAGAATCAATACATGACTTGAGGTTAGAAGAAGTCGTATCTTTCACATGAACAAGCCCAACAAAGCTCTCCTTCACAAGCCCACAACTATCCACATATCTTTGACTCATCATGACCTCGGAAAGGCAATCCTTGCTTTAGTAGCAATCTGGCAGTATCAATGGCACCATTGAGTCGAACAAAATATGCATTCTTAGAAGTCTCGAGCTGTTGTTGTAAAGCAACATCAATGTGTTGTTTTCTTTGCAACAGAACATCACATTTTTTCAATGCTACATTGTGAGGGCTGCCAACACCACCGACATGCTCCTTTAATCTATCTTTATTGTTCCAATAATTCCAACCACATACAACAAATGACTTATATCTAGCCTCCTTCTTAGTGGGATCTCTAAACAAGAAACAAGTAAAACAATAAGCTCTATCGGTGGACTCACTATACTCAAGCCAATTTCCAAATTCATCAAACCATTCAGGATTAAACCTTCTATTTCTCTCCCCAATTCGAGTCCATGGAAAACTAAGAGTGCAAGGTTGACAAGGCCCATTAACCGAATACTTTCTTCTTACCAATTCTCTAAGATTAGGATGATAAGCACGCATTTCTTTTCTTTTGCCTGGATCAAATTGGATCTCCTCCTCCCAATTGATTTCTTCTGGCGCTGAAATACTAACATTGGTGTCTTGTTGATGAGATTCATGAGAATTACCAATATTTGTACCATCATCTCCATCTGGCGCTTTTCTTTTCAACCATTTTTCCATAAACTTACCTGCCAGTACACATCATTTAAAACCTCAATTACATACTGAATCTAAGAGAAGAAAATAAACATTATTTGATTCGATCAAACATTCAGAAGCTTACTTGACATGATTTTTCATATCTGTATTTAGTTCTCAAGTCTCCATTAGCCCTTCCTTCTCTTTCCTTTGTATTTTCCGTTCTTATTTGCAATTTGCAAAACCCCAATTGCAAACCCTAACTGGCTAACCCTGCAATATAATTTGTAAAGAGAAGAATCGATTACTACCCTATTTGCTTGAAATAAATTGGGAGAGAGAAAGAACGAAGCCTACGAAGGGGCTGCACAGCACAGCTCTACAGCCTGAAGGCTGAAGCCTAAATCCTGAACGGATGAAGGCTTGGCCGCGACCGTCGATTCTGGCGAGAAGGAGCCAAGCTGCCGAGGCGCAAAGGAGCGATGATGACGCGGCGGCCGGAGATGGCGGCGAGCAGCGTTGTTCCCGCCTGGGCTATCACAATTTTGGGCGAGACGAAGAGTCACGGTCAAAGCTTCTACGCGAAGAAAACGATGCGGTAGGCGGCAGCGCAGCATGCTTCTGGTTTCCGACCAACCGCCCGTCAAGTGCAAGCAGCATGCCTTGCTGCTGCAGGCTACTATTGGGCCAGCTATCGCTGCCTTACTGGGCCATCTATTGCATGTTGGATTGGACAGCTACTTGGTGGTGCACGCAACACATATTTGGGCCAGGGTGGTGCACGTATTTGGGCTAGGGTGATGCACAAGAGGTGAAAATGAGCTGCTAATAACTTGACTTTTGATTTTACCCTATTGCCGGTGCACTCGGATCAACCAAAATGGCTTCGCGCCTGGCTAATCTTAAAATTTTATTTGAAAATGAAGCAATTCAGTGGACCACTAGTTGGTGGTGGCACCATCTTGCTGTAGAATTTCATCAACACTGATACCTTCGGCGGCACTTGAAGTGCCCTGTTCTTATAGATGATGTTTAGGCATCCGGATCTTATGGGGACTTCCCCCTGTTTTCTTTCTTGTACTGTATGTAATATTTCTACACTCTGTACTTTCTCTGTTTCTTAACTTCAATTCCAGAGGAATGAAAAGCAATTGTTCAAGGATAGAGGGATCAGGCAGGAATAGATCTTTTGGCAAGACTACTTGCATGGACATCGTTCATTCATAACATGATTCTAAGAACTCATCACTATTGATTTCATTGCAACATTGCACAATGCTGATTGACAGTATTATGCAGGAGAAGGCCAGAGGATGTCTGACCCCAGCAGATGCTAGAAGTAGAATCCCTACCGGGGACTGCCCTCTTGGTTTCTCTGATGAAAGGCCCATGAGGGAGTATCCTGTTGGTGTTTGATGAACTGCCCGTGTGGCACGGCACAGGTATTGTTCGGTGAAGTGCCCCTAGGAAAATGCACACATGATTCTTGATAAAAATGCCTGCAAGAGATCCATCTTGTGAGTGGCAGCCCCATGGTATTTCTCACGATAGAAGGCAAGTAATCCGAATGTTTGCTTAGAGTTAAGAGTTATGTAGAAAGTCAGTATTCACATCTCCAGTGGCTGGAACGAACAGGACATAGCAATTCTTGCCTGGCAGTGATAAGATAAATTAAAGTTAACCTAATACATTTTGTCCTGTTTCAGGGGTTAGTTTGATATACCTTCAGAATATATTACCATTTAATTCATAAGTTTTTCTTTGATAATTTGATAAATATACATGTAGCTTCATTCATCTTGGTAGTTGGCAAACGGAAACGGTGACGGTAACCGATAAAACGGAAACGAGAACGGTAAAAATATCCGATAATAAAAACGAAAATGATTTAGCTTTCTTCCGATCGTTTTCGAAAAATACCGTATTTAACCGGTAATTACCGATCTCCACGCCGAGACCCATCTCTACTTGACTACTTCTCCTCCCGACCTCCCCCATCTCCTTCTCTCGGCTCCCTCGTCTCTCACTCTCCGCGCCGCCTCGGCTCTCCCAGCCGCGCCGCCGTGCGCCTACTCGCCCCGACCTCCGCGCTCCCCTACCGGCTCTCTCTCTCTCCTAACTGCTCCTCCTCCTCGGCTCCTCCAGCTCCGCCGCTCCGGGCTTCGGGTGGCTGATGGGTCCGTGGGTGTGCCCTCCGGCCTCCGCGGCTCCGCCCTTGCCGACTTGCCGTCTCGGTCTTGCCGAGTCGCCGCTCGCCAGGGCCAGGGTGGGTGCCGAGTGCCGACGTGCCGTCTCGCCTCTCGCGTGCTTGAGCCGGCTGAGTCGCTGAGGGACAGAGCACAGAGGTACTTGTACATTCTGTATGGTTTCAGCAGCAGCGAACGCCATATGGTGGCAGCAGTTCAGACGCGATGCAGAATTCAGAAGATAGCGGCAGCGGCAAGAAGCTGGACGTGCTACATTGGCCAGGAGGCGCTACATCAACTGACAATTAGCAGGATTAGCAAGTTCGGGTTTGGAAAGTAGAGTTAAGCATTCAACTTGTTTGATGAATTGCTATATCAACCATAGTTTTGTGCCTTGTAAGCTGAAGCTCTAATATTCTACATTCTGAAGTATCATGACCTGTGCAATCTCTCTTCATGCGTAATGGAAATTGCTTAATGCCAAATAATTTTTTCTCTGTTAATTTTTCTGATTTCAGTGACTTCATTAGTTTCCACTTTTGGGCCAGATTGGAGAACCACAACAGGATTGCTGATTTCTTCATTATGCAGGTCTGTGTCCTTCCAATTTGTTCATACCTTTTTAGTCGTTGAGGAGAACTTCAGGTGTACTACTCTTAAATCTCAGACTACATGAAGGTAATATATATGAAACTGAAACGCAGACTTCAATTCGATTTAACTCTGATGCTTATGGGGAAATATGTACTAACCACTTAGAAGGCACACAAAGTTGTTTATGATGTAGTATGTACCAATTTTCATATACTTTCTTTATTGTGATTTGTGTTGAAAACTTAAACTCCTCAAGTATTGAGCATTAAGCAAAATTTTTATATCAATGATGTATTTGTCACGTATTTTTTGCTATATCATAATATAGTTGATATGTTAGATTGTTACTTAGTTGAAATTTAGTCCGAGGCGTACTTCAATCCTGAATCCGCCAATGCTTCCGTGATTAGTTGAAATGTATGTGTCTTGCCTCTTGTGCCATGGATCATTACTACAGTATTATTTTTCATGTGACCTAGGTCAATATATACATCTATTGTCATGCTGTGCAGATTGGTGTGTTTATTGTATTTTAGATATCGCTTTTATGATTTTCGATCGTTATCGATGCACTTTTGATCGAATAGTTTCGTTTCCGAATTTACCGGAATATCGATGTCGTTCTCGTTTCCGACAATATCGTATCGATTTCGTTTTCGAGAAAATAATGTGAAATTGAAAGTGATTTGACCTCCTACCGATCGTTTCCGACCGTTTTCACCCCTAGCTGCCACTCCAAAAAGTCTTCCGTACCAATCAACGGTTCCAACGCAAGTACAGAAAGACAGAGAAGCTAACGCATGTAATCATCTCGACCAAAGCCTGATGCACGTCATGCAGCCGCCAATACTCATGCATGCAGCCTAGCACTCTTCATAACTAAGGGCATCTGTAGTATATATAGCTTGCTGGTTCTTAAGGTGGACCCCGCATCATTCTTAAGACCGACGCTGCAACGTTTGAGGCCACCGTCGGCTCTTAAGGTGGGTCCACTCGGCTGTAAAGAAGGGGATGTGGCAGTGGTAATTGGGAAGAGAGAACAATAGATGTAAAGAAAATTGTATTTTAATGCTTGTGGCCAGGTCTTTAGCTTGAGGACCAGCCTCAAGCCTTTTTTGCTTATGGCCTGCTTAAGGTCACCCCTGTAATGTATAAGATTGACCTTAAGGTGGCTTATGACCCTCTATTTTCATACACTACAGATGCCCTATGCGAATCAAAAGCCGCCGTCAACCACTTTTTATTCATCAATCCAATGTCTTGACAAGCACCTCTAAAAACTCCGTTCACAAAACATCTCGGATGGCCACCGCATGCAGCCGCCGTTATCCGTATTAAATACCCCATGTATCTCTCTCCATTTTACTCTCTGCTCAAAACCCTAATACAACTTATCCAACTCAACCTTTTTACCTTAACTAAGCTTTTGGCCCACTACTTTTCAAAAACCCAAAACCTTTACATAACACGGGTTTTTCACTTTCGTCATATACCATAGCCTTCGGACCGTACCATCGTAGCTCTGATATGCATCATCCATCTTTGATCTCTATATGCTCCAACTCGAGCATGACCGTCTTCTCCAGCCTCCTTGACCCTCTGGACCATAACTTCACCCTAAGTCATGTTCCGGTCCTCGCCGTAGACCACGATCATCTCCAAGTTATCATGCACATGCAAAGACTAAACCAACATTTTTCTAGCACAAGTTCTTTCCAACTTGACCAGTATTAATCCACACACGCCACATGTCTCACATAACATCGATAAGCAATATTTTCAATTAGTTATCATCACAAATTAACCATTATCAATTACTCATCACCAAAATATTCTAGATCTAGCTATATGATCTAACATCATCATCATTATGCTCGTCAGCAACACAGCAGTGGATCACGTTGTCAGGTCAAATGCACTTCGATTATGTGTTCTGATCAGCATGTTTGGCCTTATGGCTGCTTATGTTGCAGGGAGTTTCAGGGAAGTCCGTACGTCTATATATGTGTTCACGCTTGTTGGTGCAGTCCTGCTCTACCTCGTTAATCAGTGGGTTGCTCCTATCGTGCCCAAGCCAGAGCTTGTCAAGAAGTCCATCAAGTGGATGGAAGGAGGGAAGGGTAAGCTGACTATAAAGCTAAACTCCTTTATGGAGAGTTGCAGCACAACCAATGGGCAGGTGACAGCACTAGGGTTCAATTGACAACATTCATATAACAGTCACACATCAAACACTGTAAGTGATGTTAAGGATGATATAAGGAAGTTGCGCACATACCTTTTATTGCTTGGCATCCTTGCTGCCACTATTACATACCAAGCAGGGTTGAATCCACCTGGTGGGTTTTGGCTAGACAATGAGGATGGGCATCTTGCTAGAGATTCAATCCTGGAGGCTATCAATCCCAAGCGGTACAACACATTCTTCTATTGCAATGCTACCGCATTTGTGTCATCTTCGGCCATCATAGCCCTACTCCAAAGCCAGCTGATCACGATTGGTGCCATGAAATGATATGTGCTGCAGACAGCCCTGATTTTTGATCTCTTTGGTATGATGGGGCCATACGCTGCTGGCAGCAACCGGACTTTCTCCACATCTGTGTATGTGATAATCTTAGTCATCCTTGTTTTCCCTTATGTTATGCTTCGCATTGTGCTATTTGTGTGCACATGAATCCCTGATGGATCAGCTCAGCAAATAGAGGATAACCCTGAGCTGAAAGATTTGGAGAAGCGATGCAAGTTTCTAATGTTGCTTGCAGTTCTGGCAGCATCCAGCATATATCAAGCCGGCATAAGCCCACCAGGTGGCTTCTGGACTGACAACAAAGATGGCCACTGGGCAGTAAGGCGGTAAAAAAGGCTCGAAGCTTCCGAGTTATTTGAGTTCGGCTCGTTCTAGACTCGATTTGAGTTCGGCTCGAACTTTAAATAAGCCAAACTCGAGCTTGATCTCGAACTCGTGAGCTTCATCAAGCCGAGCTCGAATGATTCGCGATCCTTGATTCGAACTTAAATAGTGATACATATTAACTCTTACCGAGGTTACTCGAGCCGAACTCGAGCTTGACCTTTTCTTATTGTTGAAAATTAGTGTATGTTTGAATTATTTTGACTGTTATCGAGTTTACCAGAGCTGAGCTCGAACTCAAAATTTTCTTATTATTGAAAAATAGTGCACAATAAATTATTTTAATTGTTGTCGAGCTTCAACGAGCCGAACTCGAGTTTAAGCCAAGCCGAGCTCGAGCCCAGGTTTAGTCTCAGATCTTAACTCGAGCTCGGCTTGAGCTCGACTTGAATTTCTACCAAGCAAGCCTAGAAAGTCAAGCTCGCTCGAGCTTGGCTCGTTTGTAGCCGTACCGGGCAGGTCACCCGTTGTTTCATGGTGAGTTCCCACGCCGTTACCTGGTTTTCTTCTACTTTAATTCCGCTGCTTTAATGGCGTCCTTGGCTGTAATCTTGTTGCTTGCTAGCAAAAGGCTGTGTCACAGGGGTTGAAGGGCTACATGCTGCGCGCATGTGTGCTACTTGATCTGATCAGTCTCATGGGTGCTTTTGCCGCTTGAAGCTGCAGGAAAGTCTCAACATTGGTGTATGTCATCCTAGTCGTTGCTGTTGTTTTTGCCCATTGTTATCACGGCGTAATTGGTGACCACAGTGTCTAGAGGGCACCAGGATGCCATGGCGACGCTACGCTTTATAAGTCTACATGCATACATATGTTGGACTGTTGGTCACCTCCTCTGCTCATGCATATATACCTCTACATCGTGCCTTCTAGCTCTCCCAACTCAATCCTCCCCTCTTCCGGACGCATCCTCCCCTGCCGCCCTGCCTTCTTCCTCCGCAGCCTCACCTCCTCTCCTCCCCTCTTCGGTGCCTCCTACCCCCGCCAAGTCGCAGCGAAGGTTCATGACATCCACCCAGCTCCGCCGTAACAACAGGCCCAACAGTTATTGCCTATGTCATTATTCAGGTTCTGCTGCTGACCTTTGCAAAAGATAAGGTGAGAGAATTTTTTGAGTGGATGTTCCATGCTACTGCTTTCAAGCATCCGCATCCACCCAAGAATTATGAGAGAAGCATCACGGTTAGCTAAAAAACTGAGCACAAATGGCGCAAAGATTTGATGCTGATTGGAACTCTTGCAGTGACCATCACATATCAAGCTGGGCTCCTTCCACCAGGTGGTCTTTGGCCTGATGACCGGGATGGCCATTTCACCGGTGATCCAATCCTCCATGATACCCATCCAACACGGTATAAGGTATTCTTGCCATGCCACCGCTTTTGTGGCATCGATGGTCATAGTCATCCTTCTTCTGAACAGCACAATAAGCAAGTACAGGAGATCTCTCCTTGCCATGAAAGCAGCAATGGTGCTGGACTTGCTTGGTCTGCTTGGGGCATATGCTGCAGGCAGCTGCAGGAAATTAAAGATGTCTGCATACATTTTCACACTTGTCATTGCCGTCTTCATCTTCATTGTCATTCACGTTTTGATAAGATGGCACGATTAGTGAGGAAGATGGGAGAACAGTGGATGCCATGTTTTGAGAAGATGTGCACACTCATTGAGATAGAACCTTCAAACCATAAGCCATCTACTGAGCAACCATGAGAGGTGCTTCTAGCAGTGTATTTTTCATTTTTCTTGTGCAATTTATCCAATTGATCTGAGTTATACAGGATTTGTTTTCCCCACTTGTTTAAGTTTCAGGTGTTTCAATCTTTTCATGGACATGTGCCTGCAGAAGTAAAAAATTTAATATGAAGGTGAAGTGCAAGGTAGTTCCTTGGAGCAGCGCTATATCTAGCAAGTAGATTTACCGCAAATGCAATATCCGGCCGGGTGCAATTTGCAAGGTACATAAAGCTCCGATGGCACTGAGATATGGAACCTCGGGTCTCAATAACTCTTCATTGTCATCTCGGGGTCTAAATGGATCTTTGTCCCTGTCTAGAGATCGAACAACCATGGGGGTTTTCGATGGATATGCTTTGTCCATATTGAATTTCTCCAATATTTTCTGGGCATAGGCTGATTGATGCACTAGGATGCCTAAATGAAGGTGCTCAAGTTGTATACCCAAGCAAAATTTGGTTTTACCCAAATCCTTCATTTCAAATTCCGTCATAAGATGATTACGTGCTTCATCTATATCCTGTGTGTTACCAATGATATTAAGATCATCAACATACACAGATATAATACAAAATCCTGTTGAGGATCTTTTGATGAATACGCGTGGGCAATCATCATTGTTGGAGTATCCCTTTTTGGTTAGGAACTCACTTAGTCGGTTGTACCACATTCTACCCGACTGTTTCAAGCCTTACAAAGACTTGTTCAATTTTACACAATACATATTGCGATTTACGTTTGGATTCGGAATTGAAATTCCATCGGGAACTTTCATATATATTTCCGAATCAAGTGACCCATAAAGATATGCAGTCACTACATCCATCAACTGAAAAGATAGATGATTTTGTACTGCCAATGAGATTAAGTATCGGAATGTTATTCCACTCATTACTGGAGAATAAGTTTCATTGAAGTCAATGCCGGGTCTCTGCGTGAACCCTTGTGCTACAAGCCTTGCTTTGTATCTCACCACCTCATTGTTTCATTCCGTTTGCGGACGAAAACCCATTTGAAACCGACAGGGAATACTTTGGGAGGTGTATGTATCACATTGGTGAATACATTTCTTTTCTTGAGCGAGGCTAGCTCCGCTTGAATTGCATCCTTCCATTGATTCCAGTCCGAGCGTTGTTTGCACTCTGCCATAGTCTTGGGATCTGGATCATTTTGAAGGTTATTTGCAATTGTTGTGGAGAAATAAATGTCGACAATTGTAGTCTTACGATCGTATGATTCTCCAGAATCAGTATAGTTAGTGGAAATTTCTTGGACCCCTGATGACTCAATGTTATTTCCTAAAACATTTGAGTCGGGGTATACCGATGTCCCAGGAGCAGTATTTGAGTGCACTGTTGATCTAGGTTCAAGGATCCTTTGGTGTCTATCAACTTGAGATTGATCTGCATTTACATTCTTTTGTTTCCTTTGTCACTTGTTAGAAGCTGTATCCGCCATTTGTACCGTACTTCTCCCCATCTTATTTTGAACTGGGAGTTGAGTGGTATTTTGCGGTACCTCCACTCTTTCAGGCATATTTCTGGTAGGATTATAGGATTTTGTGACACCCTTATAATCAGTAAATGCATCTGGCAGATTATTTGCAATGTTTTGCAAATGAATAATTTTCTGAACTTGAAGTTCAGTCTCTCTGGTACGTGGGTCTGAGGCAGGAATGCCTTGAATATTCCAATCAATTTCCTGGTATTTAGTTTGGTACTTGTTGTCTCCCCCTAATGCTGGGAAATGTTCCTCATTGAATATGCAATCAGCGTACCGGGCTGTAAACAGGTCCCATGTTAGGGGCTCGAGGTATTTTATAATTGACGGAGATTTATACCCAACATAGATCTCAAGTTTATTGTGCGGTCCCATTGAGGTACGTTGCGGTGGTGAGATCAGTACATATGTAGCGCAACCGAAATTTCGCAGATGGGAAATATCTGGTGGATTTCCACGTACTAATTGTAGCGGGGAAGTGCTATGATAAGAAGTTGGACGCAATTGGATTAAGTCAGCAGCATGTAAAACTGCATGACCCCAACATGATGTTGGTAAGTTACAATTTTGTAGTAATGGTCTTGCAATGAGCTTGATTCTCTTGATAAGAGATTCTGCTAAACCATTTTGTGTATGGACATATAGAACAGAATGTTGAACTTGTATCTCAAGAGCCATACAATAGTCATTGAAGGCATGAGATGAAAATTCAGCAGCATTGTCCATTCAAATTGATTGAATTTGATATTCAGGATAATATGCTCGTAATTGGATAATTTGACCAATTAACTTAGCAAATGCATGGTTTTGTGTGGATAAAAGACACACATGTGACCATCTAGTAGATGCGTCAATGAGAACCATGAAGTATCTGAACGGTCCACACAATGGTTGTATAGGACCACATATATCTACTTGAATGCATTCAAGGAATTTAAGTGGTTCAGCTCTGATTTTAAGATAAGAGGGTCTTAAAATCAATTTTTCGGTGGCACAGGAAGTGCACACAAAATCTGAGGATTCCAAAAATTTTGTTTTGTGGTATGTATGACCAATTGAATTGCTAATAATTTTCCTCATCATTCCAATGCCTGGGTGGCCAAGGCGATCATGCCATATTTGGAATGTGTTAGTGTTTTGGAAAATTACTTTGTACGCAATATGTTGAACGGGTTTGATGTATGTATAGTACAATCCGGAGTTTAAAAATGGAATTTTTTCTAGTACTTGTTTGCCATATCCGTTGTGTTTGGTTAAGAGGAGATATTCCTCTTTGTTGTCATTTTGGGTTTCAACATGGAAACCATTCTGACGGATATCTCTATAACTAAGTAGGGTACGTGTTGAATCGGGATACAAGAGTGCATCCTTAATTTCCAATTGTGTACCCATAGGGAGAGTGATAGAGGCGCGACTAGAGCCTACTATCGTTGCATCGCGTCCAGCGATGGTTAAAATATTTCTTTTTCTCCTAGTAAGAGTTAGGAAATATTTTGTGTCCCTAAGTATAGAGTTTGTGGTAGCACTATCCACAAGGCATAATTCCTCCTCCAATGGATCGACTCCAAAAATCTATATACACAAAAGAAGAATTTAATGAAATTCTTATAGTAGTATATATAGAATGCATACAAACTTTATTTTACAATACAGAATATGTTCGATATATGATTGTAGCATACAAGCTTACAATATAGATGACAACATTATTTGTATTACAACGCTATAGTACTAAGTAGCTATGGGACTAGGAGTCTAACTGAGATCTCCAAACATGTCTTGAGAATGAAATTCTTCAAGTGTGTCCTTGGTGCACATGAGATCATCCTACTTTGTAGAAGCACATTTGTCTTTGAGTTCTTGTAGGAACTTTTGAGAACATCCGGCTGCATCATTGTTGGATGTGAGATTGAAATGTGCTTCAAATCTCTTCTCTTGAGCATTCTTGCCTTGAGCCAAAGACTGGATGTAGAGGTTCACAAGATACTTCGGGGTGCGGCATTTCTTGGTAGGATGGTTGTAGCAACCACATTTTTTACAAATTTCAGTTTTGTCAACTCTCTTACCAGAATTGCCTTTACCTTTCTTGAATCCACTTGGTTTTTGCTTCTTGTTGCATTTGTGTTTACCTTTAAAGTTCTTTGAGTGATTGTGTGAACCACTGAACTTGTTGTTATTTTGATTAGCATGAACTTCAGGAAGTGGAGCAGCCCCAATGGGACGTTGCTGATTGTTCTTTAAAAGAAGTTCAGCATGCTTTTCTGCCTGAAGCATAGTATGCATAAGATCAAAATAAATTTGGTAATTTGCAGCACGCCATTGCTGTTGTAGGACCCTGTCAGATGGGAGCATAATTGATAGAGTCTTCTCTATTTTGTCCGCATCTGTTGGTTCCTTTTCACAAAACTGCAATTTAGAGCAAATAGTATGAAGGGCATGGTTATAGTCTCCAACAGATTTGAAATCTTGGAGTCTAAGATGTGCCCATTCATGATTAGCCTCAGGTAAGATAACAGCTCTTTGCTGTTCATATCTATTTTTGAGGGCTAACCATAATGTAAGTGGATTCTCCTCATACAGATATTCAGCCTTCAAATCCGGATGTATGTGATTCCGTATGATGTTCAAAACGGAATATTTCATAATATCCAGCGGAATTTGATCATCTGGAGGATCAAATATCACCCTTTGCAACCCACGTGTGGTTAGGTTGATTTTGAGGTCCATAGCCCATGTAGGGTAGTTGGTACCATCGAGAGCGAGGGGCTCAAAATCTTTGGTAGCCATTTAAAAACCTACATGAAAAGTACACCATAAATAATTAATTTACATGAGGTAAATTAATGTGTATGGTAATGTTGTAATAAAATGCAAAATATGTGGAAAACAATATGAGTATTGTAATCCGAATGAATATATATCCAAATTAAATATAACATGTGGTTATATTTATAATACCGTGTAATCACAATATTGGCGGTGAGCACCAATTTATTGTATGGCATAGCGTACAAATAAATGTAGCAAAGTGCCATAAATTGTAATTATGGTATTTATTTTAGGTATAATATTTTGCAAAAATTCCAATTTATTAAGTACAATGGTACTCACTAAATGGGAATTTTAATTTAAATTTGCTAACGATAGCGAATTTAAATATGGTCGCAGTTTATATTGTAAGTAAATTGCAATAAAGTAGTAATCCTACATATGTAAAAATTATATAAATGTGTTTGCACATTTATTTAAATAATTACATAATTTTCAGGCCCTGTAGGGACTGAAATGCTAATTTATAAAAGTACAAATTGACGAGTACAATTATAAACAAGCACAAGGACTATACTGCAAATACTACAATAGCAAGTTATTTAAAATAAAAGTTCTGCATTTTCCATGAACTAGAGGGGGAAAACGCAAAATTCCGGCAACCTGGGCTAAAGCCCATTCGGCCTTCAGGCCCATGTGGGGAGGTGGGATGTTGTGGGCCAAAAGCCCATTTATTTGGCAGCATATAAAAAGGATAGAGGGGGGAGTTAGGGAAACCCCTAACTCCCCAAACCCTAGCCGCCGGCCATGGCTCTTGGGGCGCCGCCGCCGGGAATGCCGCCGCCGCCGCCTCCGCCCTGGTGCCGCCGCCTCCCATGGCGCCTCTGGTGCAGCTGCCGCCGCCGCCTTGAGCCGCCTCCTCGGCGCCGCCGCGGCCGTCGGGTGCCACGGACGCGGACACCGCCGCCGCCGCGGGCGCACCGCCGCCAGAGCCGCCGCCACAGCCGCCACGGCGCCGTCGGCGCTAACGCCAGCTGCCACGCCGCCACACTGCCGCCGCCTCGCTGCGCCCGGTGAGCTGCGCCACCGCGTCGGCGCCGTGCCGTCTCCGCGGGCTGCCACCTCGTGTGCCGCCGCGCCGCCATGTGGGCGCGCTGCGCCGCGCAGCCGCCGCAGCTGCGTCTTGCCGCGCCGTGCCGTGTCGCCGGGCGCGCTGCGTGCGTCGCCGCGCGCGCGCCGCGCCGTGTCGGGCGCGCCGCGGGCGCGCGTGAGGACGGGCTGCGCTGGGCGCGCGCGAGGACGCGCCGTCTCGGGTACTTGTGGCCGCGGGCACCGCCGCCGTCGAGCTCCGCCGTGCCGGCCACGCCGAGCCACCGCCTCCAAAGCAAGAACATCTAGGAATAGTCATATCTTCTCTTCTTTTCTGTTTGCACTTGTATATTTGTGTGTGCTGATAACGTATTGCAAGAGGATGACACAAGTGTTGAGAGAAAAACTGTTGCTTAATCTTATTGATTCTGGAAACTGTATAATGATTTATAGATGACAAAAGGTGGCATGAAAAAGTGTCTTTTAGGAAAGACATCTGTACATGGAGACATCTGTACATTGGGCATGTAACTGGTTTGTAACACAAGGTAGTTCCTTCTCAGTTTTAACTTTCCTGTGTTCAGTGTACTATTATTATGATCTTGTTAATCTTCCATTCATTGCCGTAGGCATTATAAGTTTATAACAAGCACTTGAAGGGCTTCTTCTATATTTTTCAACAATGGCATGATCTTTTTTGGTGCAAGGGGTTGATCCAAACATTATGCAGATTGTTTGGAGTCTGGACAGCTACATCAAAGCCCAAGATGACGTGGACACATCATCCATTCATCCCCAAACAAATCCCAACCAAAACGATGAGATCTTCAGTTTCAGCATTTGTATATATTTGACCAGTTATTCTGCTTGTTGTATTCAGGATTTGTGTGTGCCATATCTCCTAGCAGGAAAGAAACACATAATGTGTGTACATTTTTTTTGTCACGTGTAATATACATATTTCCCAGTGGACCTTGCACAAGATGAGATTCAACCAGGGACTGCAATCATTGTCCATTTTCTGAAATCGCAAACATCCACAAGGCAAGTGGCATAACAAACTGCCCGCTCGTTTCGGCTTCAATTTCTGACTTCTAGTTTACTATTCTTTGATTTTGTCTTTTTCTGATTTTTTTTAGCTTTTTTTTGCCTTTTCTTTTTTCTGTATTTGTTTGCATTGTTTGTGATAGGCTAACCAATTTTTTCTATTTTTAATTTTTTAGATTTAATTACGTCAAAAAAGTTACCATCAACTACAGTGTAAAATAAATTAACTATAGTATAAAATAAAATATAATCTAGCTTATTTCAGCTGAACTAAGCGGCATTCCTCTTGTGGAAAGACAGACAATCAATACTTAAGTAGCATTCCTCTTGAGTCTGGTCCCCCCCCCCCCTGTTATTGCTAGAATGCCATCGTTCTGTTTTAGGCAATTCCGGGAAACCCCACATTTAAGGCTCCTGTTTGGAACACATTAATATCATAGGATTTTTACAAAAAAATTATGGAAAACAGAAATTTTATTGGAAAAGTTTGATTCTCACATTTTCACATGAATCGGAAGAACTCTTATACACTAAACGGAGCCTAAGTGCAAATTAATGTTGGAATTTGCTAGGTGACACTCGAGTGTTTTTTTTATTATGAGCATTTAATTTTTTATCTATTAAATGTTGCTTTGTTTGTACTTTATAATTTTGACTTTGTGATTTTTCTATATCAACAATGTAATAAGAGAGTAATCAATTTGTTCAGTGTTGTCAGGAGTTACAGCATAAACGACCAAGTAGGGTTTTTGTATAATTTTTTTTTGTATTCCTTATAGTTTGTTTTGTTTCTCTTTTTTTTTACGAATTATCACATCATTTTTTACATAATTTAATTTATGTAAAAACTAGTATATAATTGATGTAAGAAGGCTATAAATAAAATAATAATATGTATTAAAGTATTTTTCAACATATCACATCACATGCTAAACTAATGACAAACTAGTAAATGGAAGTAGATATACATCCAACATCTAAAAAATTGAGTACTCCTTAATAAAATAGTACTCAAATAGGAGAGGAGAAGGCAAAGTAATTTCACCTATTAGATCTAGATATAAGGACTTAAAATTTAAGTGCTATTTAATAAAAAACACTTAAGTTCTTGCAAGACACCACGATTAGAGCAAGTCCAATAATAGAGCCAAGTGTAAGAGTCAAGTTATACAATAATTTGTCTTCTATTTGTCTACAAAAGGTTTTTTATTATTATGTGGTACCATGTCTCACATTCTCTTTCCTATTCCTCCTCACATACATTTATTATCTGAGCCCACCACTGCATAGGCTCCGTACCCAGCTTGTTGCTTGCATGAAGAGCAAGTACAATAGTATAGCCAACTAGTGGCTATAAGGGCACTCCCAATGCAGAAACTATGAGATAGTTTCTATACTTGCCAATTAATGTAGACACTACCCATAGAAACTATACTCCCAATGGATAGTTTCTACAAATAAAATTTTCATCCAATCATCTATCTTCTCTCTCCTATCATCTACCTATCACAGCTCTTTCTATCTTGGTTCCTGTGTAGACATGGTTTCTACATAAGAAACTATTTCCTTCTATCTCCTCCTTAACTTCAATGACATATCAGCATTTTGCTTACTTGGCACCTTATTTAATGCCATAGAAACCATCCATAGTTTCTGCATTGGGAGTACTCTAACACTTGTCCATTTCATCTATAACCTTCAAAAAAATAGTTCATACAATAAGATAGCTATTACAATAACTATTTAGCCCCACGTGTAAGAGAGTGAAATGCATATTTTTACGTGCTATAGCTAGCAGTAATTTAGTAGCCAGCTTCTTTCTCTCTCTTCCTTTCTCTCTCTGCCACGTAAGATTTTGTTGATATTATATTTGCTATAGCCTGCTGACTAAACCTTATTGTACCTGCTCTCAGAGCCAAGCTCTCATCTCTCTCCTCTCTTCTCCTCTCCACATCAGCAAAAATGCTGACTACTTGCTCTTAGTGTTTCTTTTGCTACGAATTTCGGCGTTCTCGAGGCCTTCAAATCCACAGCTTTTAATCCTTTCCTCCCTAGCTAGAGCAACTGGTTAATCTCCTTCTTAATTAATCGCCATTATGGTTACCCCACCAGCGCTAATTACCCCCGAATCCACCCCTCCCTCCCTCCCTCCCTCCCTCTCGTTTTCAATTCCACCACCTCCCCCGACACGGAGGGGAGCCGCCGAGGCGGGCGGAGACGGAGTTAGCCACCGCCGTGGCATTTTGTCGAACACATGGCGCTCGTGCCCAACGGCGACCCCGCCGCGAGCAAAGAACGGGGCGCCGACCCTCCCCTAGTCGGAGACAGAGCCGGCCCTGGGGGTGGGCAGGGTGTGCCACCGCCCTAGGCCCAAAATGTACATAGGCCCCACCCCATATAGTACATTAGTACTAGTACTAGTATAGTAGTATACTTAGACTTAGTAACATACTTACATACGTTATGTGGGCTCCTAAATCCTAATCCTCCTATGGCCCAAATGCCCAATCAGGTGCAGGCGTGCAGCAAGCTAACAACGCAGAGAAGCCTGGCTTTTAGCCTTTCACGCAAAACACGCTGGTGCCGGTGCCGCTCGGAAGTTGGAAAGTCGGAACTCGGAAGAGGAATCGCTGGCCGGCCGCCGGACGCAATCACGCAAGGCATCAGCATCACGAGGTCAGGAATCCTTGGCCGGCCGCCGGACGCAATCACGCAACTACGCAAGGGCAAGGCATCAGCATCACGAGGTCTCAACTCTCAAGACTCAAGGAGATCGTCCGCGGCCTCGTCGTGCATCCGGATTCGGGACATCCGTCGATTCCGTCCGCGGCCTCGTTTCAAATTTTGGTAAGCACCGCTTCTTCGCTCTTCTTTGGTTTCAAATTTTCAATCCTAGGTAAGCATTCTTTCGACTTGTCAGACGCATATTAATGATTAATTTATTTGTACCTTACATACGCTTTCACTTTTCAACTATTCCGTGTTTATTTAAATTTTAGGATTGTGGGATATAATGTCGTCTAGAAAGTACGAATCCGGTAATGACAAAAGAAAAGGAAAAGACGTGTGGATGCGTTGATAGAATCACGAGAGGAGCTATTGATAAATTTTTCAAGAGTAATACTACCGCTTCGATTTAATCTCGATGAGTTGGCGATAGTTGCTGTGGATGAAGCAACTAATGAGAATGAGGAAGAAAATGTCGACATCGACGTCGATGATAACAATGTAAGTGACCCTGAGAACACCGTTCATGCATCGGGTGCACAAGAACAGTCTGCTAGTATTGATGAGCAACCGTTTACACTTCGATATTTATGATCCAAGAAATTGGGATAATCTTGATAAAAAAAACACGAGACATATTAGTCGAGAAAGGGCCTATAAGAGAAGAAAACATCGAATTCCCTCTAGATGCTGCCTCAAGACATTTTTCATATGCCCATTATTCTAGAAAACTAAGCAATGGAGAATTACATGATAGAAAATGGTTAGTTTATTCGAAGCATGTTGACAAAGTATTTTGTTTCTGCTGTAAGATCTTCAAGTCTAGCACTAGCAAGAGTCCGAGTACCTTAGCAAATGATGGGTTTAGAAATTGGAGGCATATTAGTGAGAAGCTTAAAGATCACAAAAATAGTGCCGAGCATATTAGTAATATGAACAGTTGGAATGAATTGAGAGCTAGACTGCGGAAAAAGCAAACAATTGACAAAGAATTGCAGCAGCAAATCACAAAGGATAAAGAACGTTTGAGGCAAGTTTTATTAAGAATAGTTGCAATTGTGAAATTTCTTGGCAAACGCAACTTGGCTTTTAGAGGAAGCAGTGAGCAGCTTTACAATGATAATAATGGCAATTTCTTAGCTTGTGCTGAGATGATAGCAGAATTTGACTTTGTAATGCAAGATCACCTCAGACGTATTCAGAACAAAGAAATTCATTATCATTATCTTAGTCATAAAATTCAGAATGAGTTGATATCTCTTTTGGTCACGATATCACAAGCTCTATCATAAAGGTTGTTAAAGAGGCCAAGTATTTTTCCATTATCCTAGATTGTACCCCGATGTGAGTCATCAAGAACAAATGACTTTGTTAGTTCGATGTGTTAATTTGTCTGATGGCCAAATAAAAGTTGAGGAATATTTTTTGGGTTTCTTGAAGGTGGATGACACATCTAGTTTGGGGCTTTTTAATGTATTGGTTGAGTCTATGGAGTCCTTCGGCCTTAATATTAGTGATATAAGGGGTCAAGGCTATGACAATGGTTCTAACATGAAAGGAAAACACCAAGGGGTACAAAAAAAGGTTAATTGATATCAATCCAAGAGCATTGTATATGCCATGTGCTTGTCATAGTCTCAATCTTACTCTCTGTGATATGGCAAAATCATGTGGGAAAGTCGTTTCATTTTTGGAATTGTTCAACGATATATGTATTATTTGTTGGTTCTACAAAAGGTGGAATGTCTTGCTTAAACATGTTCCTAGTTTAACTGTGAAATCATTGTCCAATACTCGTTGGGAGAGTCGAATCAAAAGTGTTACAGCAATAAGATATCAAGCTCTTGAGTTAAGGTCGACTTTGTCGAGTTACATCATGCTTCGACATTGAACCTAAGGATAAAAGTGATGCAAAAATTTATTTGATGCCCTTGGCACTTTGAGTTTATACTTGGTATGGTTATCCGAATGATATTTTATTTGTTTGTGAATAAAGTGAGCAAGAAGTTGCGATCGCTAGCCATGTGCATTGACTCTACTTTGCAGCAAATACAAGGTATGATGCAATACTTTGAGACATACGAAATGAGGGTTTTCTTCTAGTCGATTATCGCCAAAGGCATTGCATCGACATGGGTGTAGAGGCATCGTTTCCGGTAAAACGTCGTGCTACGAGGAAGAAACAATTTGATGAAAGTAATTGCCAAGAAGGCATTCTAGAAGCTGAGAAGGCTTTTGAAGTTAAATATTTTTTGTTCTGGTTGATATGGCAATCACTTCTTTGAAGAACAGATTTGAAGAACTCATGGTGTTTAAAGACATATTTGGTTTCTTAATGAGCTCAAGCACCACAAGTCATTAGATGATATTGAACTTGAAGAGTGCTGCACTAAATTTGCGAAACTTTCTCTGTTAATGGATCATCTGATGTTGAGGTACATGATCTTATTTCTGAATTGAAGATTATGAAATTCACATTGCCAGATGGTGCATTGTCTGCTATGGAGATTTTTGAGCATGTCAGAGAGGTGGATTGCTATCCAAATGTTTCCATTGCTTACGGATCTTATTTATCGTGTGCTGGATCGTCGTGATCACCGAAAGAAGCTTTTCAAAGTTAAAATTATTGAAGAACTATTTGAGGTCAACAATGTCTCAAGAAAGGTTAAATGGTTTGGCGACTTTATGCATCGAGAAGAAGTTATTGGATGAGATCGATATCAATAGTATAATCAATGACTTTGCATCTCGAAATGTTAGAAAAAATTGTTTAAAATAATGTCAAGCGCCAAGTAAGTAATTTATTATTACATTTGTCTACTTTATGAACTTTGAGATATTCTATATAAGTTATTTTAGTGCATTGAATATTATCTTCTTAATTGATGTGTATTTATAAAACTATATATACATATATAGAAATATATATAGATATTTTGAGAGAGTGGATTAGGCCTCCGTATTAGTACTCGACCTAGGCCAAAAAAACTCAGGAACGGCCCTGGTCGGAGATGTTCCGCTCCGCGTCGCTCCGGCGCCCCAAGCAGGAGGAGGACGCGCCGCCGACGGCGGGAGACGCCGCGGACATCGCGAGGCTGTCTCTGGAGCCGGGCGCGCGGCTGGCGCTGTACATCGCGATGGCGCACCCGGGGCTGGCGACGGCGCTGCTCGTGCTGTACCTGCTGCTCGCCGACTTCCTCCGGCCGCTGCAGCGGGCGCTGCTCTGCTCCATCCCGCTCCGTGAGACGCACCGCGCGCTCGTCGCGTTCTGGGAGCGGCCGCTCCGCGCGTGGCTCAGCGCCGCCGTGCTCGCGCTCCCGCTCGCTGCGCTGCGGTCTTCCGCGGCCACGCTTGCCGATGCGCGTGCCGCGCTTCCGCGCCGCCCGCTGCCGCCGTCGCCCTCCTTCCCGCGCCTCATCCGCTGGCTCGCATCCTCCTCCTTCTTCCTGCTCTTGGAGCGCCTGGGCACCGCCGCCGCGCTGCTCCTCCTCGCCCTCTCCCTCGCCTTCTTTGCCGCCTCCCCCAAGGCTTCCTCCTTCCTCTCCCGCGCCACCTCCTCCCGCATCTCCAGCCGAGCCCCCTCCTCCCGCGGGCTCCTTCTCACCGGCGGCATCTTAAGCCACCTCAAGACCCTCGTCGTCGTCGGCCTCATGCTCGGCATGATAGCCGGCTTCCTAGCCGTCAGCGTCTTCTTCTCCTACAAGATCGGCCTCGAGGGCAAGGACGCGGTCATGTTCCTCAAGTCCCACTTCGAGAAGGGCAACTACTCTGAAAAGATTGGGCTCAAGAAGTGGCTTGACGACAATGACATCCCCGGCTTGGTTGATCAATACTCCGTGTGAAGAACAGGGAGTGGGTGGACATTTACAGGGAGCTGAACTCATTCTTTAGGGAGCTGTTGATCACAAGGGAGGATTTGGTGGTGAAGGCCAAGGAGCTGGCTATGCAGGCCACTGAGATCGCAAAGAGGCTGCTGTCTAGCAGCACATCGGTGCTCGGTGGTAGTGCCAATTTGATGTTATCCATTCCTCGCCGCATTGTCTCCGGTGCAGCTGAGGTGCTCAATTTCGTGTCGCAGTTGATGGTCTTCTTGTGGGTGCTGTACACCTCATCTAGAGATGGCAACGGGTAAATACTCATCGGGTATTACCATTCCATACTCGTACCCGTTAGGTGTAAATTTACCCATCGGGTTACCCGTATCCGCACGCGGGTAGGAAAATTTACCCATACCTGTACCCGCGTGGGTATTACTACCCAACGGGTAACCCGTACCCGCAAGCATACCCGGTTCAACACATAAGAATATCATCAATTTAGACATTCATTAATCATACATACCAAGCACAAAAGCGTCTAATGATCAAAATTAGTACATCATATAAACATACTTGACATGACCATATCAACATATGACAAACAAATAAACAATCAATAACAAGTAGATAATAAAATTAACATTTGAGTCGGATGTCTAGTTGTCTAATGCGGGTATTCATTACCCGCGGGTAGACGGGTATCGGTAGTATATACCCACACTTGCACCCGCCTACCCGGCGGGTAGAGGATTTCGCCCAATAACGTACCCATAGGTACATAAAATTTTCCATACCCGTCTCTTTATCGGGTAAAACCCGTCAGGTATTCGGGTATCGGGTACCCATTGCCATCTCTCATCACCGTAGAGGGAGGCGGGGCTACAGAGCAGGACCGTTGTGTTGAGGTCATCAACCATGCCATTAGTAGTGTCATGTTAGCCACCGCCAAGATTGCCATATTCCAGGGATGTCTAACATGGAATTTTTTGTACGAATAATCTATTTTTATTCGAAATTACATAAATATACCCGCAGGAAAATTTTTTACAAAAATAGGCTCCAGTCGCCTAATGGTTGGGCGACTGGAGCCTTTCGCCCAACCAGACCGCGACATTTAATGAATCTACCAACCGTTAGCGATTAATTGCAGTCGCCCAACCGTTCGACGACTGCAATCCTGTCGCCGAACTGTTGGGCGACTGCAATCCTATCGCTGAACCGTTGGGCGACTACATGCCATATAAGACCGCTCGGCCGGCGTCGACCGTGTTGCACTGTTTCCATTTGGCCGAGCGCGCGCAGAGGCGAGGAAGAGGAAGAGAGGAAGGAAGAAGAGAAGGGGGAGAGAAGGAGAGGGAGAGCGTGATTTTCAGGTATTTTGTTGTGTTATAATTTTTGATAGTGTTAGAAATTTAGGTTACAATTTTAGTTTAGAAAATATAGTTTAGAAAATGTAGTTTAGAAATGTAGTTTAGAAAATATAGTTTAGAAATTTTTTAGAAATTTAGTTTAGAAATTTAGTTTAGAAAATGTAGTTTAGAAATTTAGTTTAGAAATTTAGTTTAGAAAATGTAGTTTAGAAATTTAGTTTGCAATTGTAGTTTAGAAATGTAGTTTAGAATTTTTTAGAAATTTAGTTTACAATTTTAGTTTAGAAATTTAGTTTACAATTTTTTAAAAATTCAGTTTAGAAAATGTAATTTAGAAAATTAGTTTAGAAATTTAGTTTAGAAAATGTAGTTTAGAAATGTAGTTTAGAAAATTAGTTTAGAAAATGTAGTTTACAAATTAGTTTAGAAATTTAGTTTAGAAAATGTAGCTTACAAATTTAGTTTAGAAAATTAGTTTAGAAAATGTAGTTTACAAATTTAGTTTAGAAAATTAGTTTAGAAATTCAGTTTAGAAAATGTAGTTTTAGAAATTTCGATGCCCATAATTTAATGTTGAAATTATTGCACAAATTTTGCAGATATGACTCGTGCTGGACGTGACTCCGAGTGGCAGTACGAGCTATTGGACGAGCATGTGGACCGCGTGCATCGCGCTTCCCGTCGTGTGACGCCACCGGGGGCCATGGATGAGCCGCCTGAGCTGGGAGTGGTCCGGACACGCACACCTCGCGTGGCCTGGGGACTCGACCCCCGTTGGACTGCCAGGTTTGCACTACACCAACGTTTAGTCCGACCGTAAGAGTGTTCCGTGCTGACCTTCACTTTGTTTGCAGGCTGCGGGATGCCGGGCTACTCCCTCTTGCCCGGATGGTGCAGGCCACGGAGGAGGATGGAGCCGCCTTGGCCACAGGTGGGGACGAGGCGGGCGGTGAGCGATCACGACGCTTCTCGTTCGACCGTTCCCTGCTGACAGCTTTGGTGGACCGTTGGCAGCCCGAGACGCACACTTTCCACCTCCCATGCGGGGAGATGACACTGACCCTGCAGGATGTGGCACTGCTCCTTGGGCTTCCGATCGCGGGAGACGCTGCCTTCCTACCGGAGGCCCGGCGATCGGCACGCTGACTCGCCGCAGATTCGACGGGGTCGTTCCACCGGGCGATCACCACCACATCTTCGAGGTGGATCAGACCCATGGGCCGATGCTGAGGTGGCTCTCACAGTACCGGTTACGTCGTATTTACAATTGATCGTGTCTTATTTGTGGTATTACGTACTAATAACAACTTGTTTGCATTCAGGTGGAGCGCATGGCACAGCAGGCAAACGATTACCAGGTATCGCGGCACTTGGAGGCGTATGTGCTGTGGCTGTTTGGTTGGGTGCTTTTCACCACCAGCCACGGCAACTCGGTGGATGCGCGCCTTATCGCTTATGCGAGGGCGATCGCTGATGGCGAGCCCCACCAGGTCAGCTGGGGATCGGCCGCACTTGCCGCGACGTACCGCGCCCTGTGCGATGCGTGCACGAGGACCAAGGCGAACTCGATCCTCACAGGCTGTCCCCTCCTGCTACAATTGTGGTCGTTCGAGCGCTTCAGCCTCGGACGACCTGTGCTAGACGACATGGGTCCGTACGGGCCCGAGATGTACCCAGGGGGAGACGTCGACCGGCCGACGATGGGTTCTCTCTGGTGCCGTCGTCGAGTAAGTATTATCACAGTCAACTATTTATTTTGTATTGACGATCGTCACACTAAACAATTTGTCTTTGATGCGAGTGCGATTCGCGCCGCGACGCAGTCACGCGGCGTCGCGCACTTTGTGGAGCGATTCGACCGCATCACACCGACGACGTCTGGCCGGGCCGCCGACGCAGATACGCAGCGTCGCGAGCCCGTGCTCTGGCGGGCTGTCCACACTTTGCTTCCGTGACCGGGCTTTCTGGCTCACCCGCCGAAAGCTCGTGTATTATATCTACGTTGAGGACTACACGCCCCAGAGAGTCATGCGCCAGTGCATGCTTCCGCGGAACGTGCACGCGTGAGTGATCGTTCGTGCTAAATACGTACATACTTACTATTGTGATCGCAAATACTCATATTTCGTAATGTTTCTATACGCAGGCATAACGCGAAGGGAGTTAAAAGAGGCACAGACTGGTCGTCGAGGATGCAGCCCTGGGTGGAGCAGTGGGAGGGTGCGCTCGAGGACCGCGTGGAGGAGGACCGCCTGTACGACAGCAGGGAGTACGCAGAGTACCTGCGCTGGTACCAAGTGCGGACCCGTACCAGGCTCGTATATGTCGTGGACTCGCCTGCCACACACGTCGCCACTCCGACGGACACGTACCCCGCGCACCTCGCGCGCGACGCTCACATCGCGGTACGTTACATGTCATTTCAAAGATTCCCAAATGGTAATGTTGTTTCGATGATCGACCATTTCATGTCTTTGTGTTCAGGCTGACGTTGGTGCTGCCCTATGGACCGACTCCAGCTCACTACTGGAGAGGGTCGCCACTGGTGCGCAGCTGACCCATGAGGAGGGCGTCAGCTTTGCGCGTCGGATGCACGACGGGTGTAGACGTATTGTTAGCCTACTGTCCTGCACGAGGCTACCGGCGGTCTCCACGCCCACCGCTCCGACTGCTCGGCCACCAGTGCCACTCCGACCAGCGTGGCACTACTCCGGAGGTAGTACGTGGACACGTCCTCCACCACCTCACCCGGAGCAGCCAGGGGTTCAGCCTGGGCACAGGCTCCTACACCACCTCACTTCACGCATCCTCAGCACATCCCCTTCCACACGCAGGGGGTGCACGCCCCTCCTCCTACCTCGATGGCTCCAGCGTCAGCTACGGGTACGCATCGTCTGATCTGGTTTTTATCCCAAGATGACATGCAACGAACTAATGATATTACTATTGCAGGTACTTACCAGCAGCACGGCGTTTCCCCCGGGCAGGACGATGTGGACCAGTTTTTCGTGGAGTGGTCCGGACAGTTCTCTGACGCTGCACCGGAGGTTCTCTCTGGCAGTGCTCTCCCCGGTGCACCGGAGGCCACACAGCCAGAGGTGCACCTGACTCCACCAGCGCAGGGGCGGGATAGACACCCTCCTGCTCGTTTTACCTTTTCGGATCGTCCTAACCCGTTGCACCGGAGGAGGGCCAAGCGAGGCCGTATGGGAGGACGCGAGCGCGGTGACGGGGTACACCAGGGTGACGAGTGAGGCGTGCTGCAGATGCTATATATGTTATGCATGTACCGAAAAAATATGCGACATGTTACTCACAGTTATATTATAAAGTTTATTTAAATTTACATAAGTCTATCATCTCTTCTCCGCACATAAACTATCTCACTTAACAGTGTATGTATCGATCGTTCTCTACTCAATCTTTCATAAAAAAAAGTTTCTAAAACTTTTTACGCACCAATAATATACAATGAACATAAACTTTTATTACAACTTCACCATATTTTTACCGGCTGAACATTACAAAATTCACAATATCTAAAACAACCACGGGGACTACATGAAGTCGCCTAACGGGATGGCGACTGCATTCTAGTCGCCTAACGAAATGGCGACAACATATATGTCGCCGTACGGATGAGCGACTGCATGTAGTCACTCCACTGTGCAGCGATAGATATTGTGCCGCGGTCTGGTTGGGCGAAAGGCTCCAGTCGCCCAACCATTAGGCGACTGGAGCCTATTTTTGTAAAAAAAATTTCCCGCGGGTATATTTCTGTAATTTCGAATAAAAAATGGATTATCCGTACAAAAAATTCGTCTGACATGGCTGTTGTTCAAGTTCCTCAAGGTGCATTTTGTGTACACATCAACTGTTTTCGCAATCATCAGTGCACTTCTGCCAATACTTCCACCATGTCTGACCTCAATATTTGCCACAGGGCAGCTCCTCATGGAAGGGAGATTTGTGCTCGCAGTTGTGGTACGTGATTCACCTGATGCTCATAGATTATGGAACCACAGTCATTCAGGAGGATATACCTGGGTACAATGGATATCTCACCGGCCTTAGCATAATTGGTGGCATGACATTGTTCCCCAATGCTCTGTAGGTACTGATTTTATTCCAGATTTCTCACTTCTTTTGTGTTGTTAGCTGCATTTGACAATTTTCACTTACATATGAAAGTGCTGCTAGCCTGCTATCGAAATGAACTTCTGTTCGTTCAGTTGTATGATTTTGCATATAGTTTATATGCAGAAAGTAATCGGAAGATACAATATTTCTCTAGACTCTTATAGCCAAAGCTTTGCCTTTTGCAAGTTGCAACTATAAGAACGTTTGTTGTGGACTCTTAGTATTGGCTTGGTCTCCCCTCCCTATATGGTCGAAATAAGACCAGAGTGGTCGACGACCAGTGAGTAGTTGAAAATCAATGTGGTTGAAAATTTGTGAATGGTTGAAAAACCAATGTGGTTAAAATAAGATCAGAGTGATCGACGATCAGTGAGCTGTTGAAAACCAATGTGGTCGAAATAAGACCAAAGTGATCGATGACTACTGAGTGGTCGAAAACCAATGTGGCCGAAAACTTGTGAGTGGTCAAAAAACCATTGTGGTCAAAATAAGACCAGAGTGGTCAATGGCCAGTGAGTGGTCGAAAACTAATGTGGTAGAAAAACCAATATGGTAGAAATAAGACCAAAGTGGTCGACGACCAGTGAGTGATCAAAAATCAATGTAGTCGAAAACCAGTGAATGGTCAAAAAACCAATGTGGTTGAAATAAGATCAGAGTGGTCGATGACTAGTGAGTGGTCAAAAATCAATGTAGTTGAAAACTTGTGAGTGGTCAAAAAACCAATATGGTCAAAATAAGACCACAGTGATCAGGGGATGAACAGAAATTTCAGCACTGTTTCACAAATGAAAAATGCATGTAACTTTCGATTCGTAAATCCAAATAATATGAAAATTTGCATGAATCTTCTCCAGGATATCATTAACCTATTCCAACAAACAATCGTGAAAAACTTTATCAAAATTGAGACCTTTTTCAGTTTTAAAATAGATTGCACCAAAACCGATCAAAAACCTAACACGATGAATACGATTTGCTCGTGGTGGATGATGGCCAACAAGACTCTAGATGTATTTTCACATATCACAGAAAGTTAGAATACCAACAAAATCAAGCCAAAACCCCCGAAACAAGAAATCACCTGAAAGATAAAAAAGGTGCAAGAACAGAGTTTCTTGATGAACTTGTTACTAAAATGCCCTAACTGGGTGAAGATAGATTTTCTGAGATTATCTTCATCTCTTATACGTTCTTGGCACAGCGAGATCAAGATGGAAGAGTGAAGATCAAAACCAACCAAATTAAGAGCAAATCAGTCAAGACATGGTAGATCCATAGAGAGACACAAAGATTGATATATTGCTTACTTGAGATGAAAAACTTTACAGCCACTTCACCTTGGAGGACAGAGAGTACACCAAGCAGTCTACTCTTAAACCCTAATACTAAACAAGAAAGCACAAGAGAGATGGGTTGGATGGTTCACCACAAGTCTACATCCCAAACCCCTTTTTATAGATGGACTAGTCAGCCATATTATCCATTTAGCACAATAGGAGAAACCCAGTAACCACATACACATGGGTTTTACTCACACATGTTCACTTATGCACTCTTTTCGAAGCGCATAAGCCCGAATCTGCTAAATCCTTAGCCTTGATCCTACCTTGACCTAAACTGCTCTCCCAATCACCACACATGCACCGCGGTTTTAATTCATGATAGTTTCCGATATTATGATCAAACTACCAAAATACTCTTTGCTGACTCGATTATCACCATCCTTTGAAAGCATCGCTATGCTTGCCATATGTAGGTGTACCACTAGCTTGCCACATATCGCCAAGTCTCTCTTATTCCGAATTTACTGAATCATGGCTCACTTGGCCCGTCCAAGCTACATAGTGTCATCCCATCGTTCGAACTCGCCTTCAACATTTCCCGCCTTTCTCGTGCCATGCTTGAGCTCACTGTCTCACCCAGCATCCTTGATCGTTCTGGGTCTCAACTCCTCCATGTGCCCTGCCCTGATCCTCGCCGTTGACCATGGTTAACTCTAAGCGACCCTACACATCTAAAGACAACGAAATTATTTTCGGGCAGAAGTTCTTCATAATTTGACTCAAATTAGTCAAAACATGCATCATACATCTTAATGCAATGACCCAGATCTCCCCAACTCAATCCATGACTTAAATCCCAAAATCCTCAATTTCTGTCCAAAACCAATCCAGACAAAATGCGATTTTTATAAAATCACTTTACCACTTTACAAAACTTGCAATGGTTCATCACAGCAATACTATGGATCTTCGCACATGGTCCTTCAATTTGTAATGTCGCAAATTATCCTGTCAGGTAACAGGAGAATGTCCTCATGGTAGTGCGGGTGTCGTCGCCATTGAATGCTCAAATTTTATGGGTCATAGTGGTGTTTGAATACAAATTATGACTGTCATGACCAGTTTGTCTTTACCTCTCAAACACTTAAATTTAACTTACAGACATGGCCTCCTTATATAGAGGAGTTTTAAGACTTAACAAGGACTCCTAGGACAATGACGTAAAATTTTTGCTTTTTAGCCCAAAATTTGAAGTTTTTTTACATATAGACTCCTAGAGAAAAGATTTACAAAAATGGACCCTTAACACGGCGCCAAAGGATATGGCGCCCAGGGTACATAACACGGCGCCATATGCTTTGGCGCCGTGAGTGAACACGTAGGAGCCACGGTGGCATAGCACGACGCCAAAGCCCATGGTGTCGTGCTATGTAATCACGGCGCTAACGGCCATGGCGCCGTGCTCTGGGACTTAAGCCCGAGCATGGCGCCCAGCTCAACCCCCTCACTCATCCTTGCGAACAGACATAGCAGCCCGCCGTAGCCCCTCTCTTCCCCCTCCAAATCCACTCCAATCCATTGTTTTTTCTCACGATTTTGCTTCCAAACCGAGCAAGCAAGGTGAACTCACTCCCCTCCCTTGATTTTTTTCCCAATAGATACGGATTATTTGAGGTACATTTCGTGGGGCAAGATTTGAAACCCTAGATGAAATTAGTTGGATTGGTTCGGTTTTAGGTTGGATTTACAATAGATATGCATAATGTAAGAGTAGTCATGGGTGTAGATTCGTTTTTAGGGTTTGATTTGAGTGAGATTGATGAATGTTTAGAAATAGATATGTTTTTAGGGTTTGTTTGCTTGTTTAGAAATAGGTATGTTTGCTTGTTTAGAAATAGGTACAGGTGTATATTCGTTTTTAGGTTTAGAAATAGGAAAAATTGGTAGAAGTGATGAATGTTGGAGAGAAATTAGCGATTAGTGATATTAGTAATTTAGTTTATCCGATATGGTATATCGGTTTTTGTTAATAGTTATAGCATTTTGTTATTGCGGCCGATTCGACTGAGGTATATTTGCTTGTTGTGCTATAGATGGACAATTCACGGACGTGTCAACGTCGTTCCAGTCAGGTTAGCGGCGTTAGGTCTAGAGAGCATAATTTTTAGATATTTTGTTATTCTTATCATTAACGTATTTTGTTATTCTTATTAACGTATTTTTGAATGCACGGGATGGCGAGGTACCGGCTGCTGGACGAGTTCTACGACAGGGAGTACCGCGGTAGGCTCACGGAGGATGTCCAAGTACGTGTGTTATCGAAATATATTTTTCTCGTGTTACATGTGTTTTCATCACGCAGCTAACTTTTAAAGCATTTTCCAGGAGATTCCCATACTTCATTCTCGAACCCATGATGGGTTCCACTTGATGGTTTACGACAACCGCTACACCCCACTGCTTCGTCGTGCTGGCCTTCACACGGTCGCTAACCTATTGCGCCGGGGCATGCCGGTCTTCAACCCCGCAGCTTTGGCCGCACTTGTCGACAGGTGCATTTTCTCTATTGGGTCCGTTTGTTTTCGTTTCTATATTCTTACGTACGCAACTAATTCTTTCCTTCGTGTACTATTAACAGGTGGAGGCCAGAGACTCACACGTTCTACCTTCCCTGTGGGGTGATAACCGTCACGCTGTAGGATGTGGCGATGATACTTGGACTTCCCATAAGGGGATAGCCGGTGGTCGGGCCGGTGCTGTCTGAGGGTTGGAGGGCACGTGTGGAGGTCTTCCTGGGCACGCCATTGCCTCCTGTCCCAGAGAATGCCAGGCGAGCCCGTGTCTCGGGGGTCCACATTAGCTGGTTGCGGGCTACCTTTGGTACATGCCCTGAGGACGCGAACGACGCCATGGTGAACTACCACTGCCGAGCTTGGGTCCTCCACATGTTGGGGGCCGTGCTTTTCCCGGACGCCACGGGGACGCTGCTTCGTGGATATACATCCACTGCTTCCAGGACTGGGTCGATGCTGGACAGTTCAGCTGGGGCTCGGTGGTCCTCTCGTTCCTCTACCGCCAGCTTTGTGAGGCCTGCAAACGCAAGGCGGCCATGTCGACGCTTGGTGGCTGCGTCTTCCTCCTGCAGGTGTGGATGTGGTCACGCATTCCTGTGGGGCACCCTCGAGTGTTCCAGGCGTAGCCTTGGCATCCGCAGGGTGTGGATGACCTCGGCCCTACTGTGGCGTACCTGTGAGATAACGTCTCAGTCCTGTTCGCGACCACTCGGCGGGCGTACGTGGATTACAGCTAGGACTGTTCGTTCGGTTTTTTTGGTTTATACGATTCGGTAAATACGGTTTTATTATTTTGGTAAATACGGTATTTTTCATAATACGGTGTGGTATCGGTAAATACCATCTTATTTCGGTACGGTATCGGTTAATACCAATTTTACCAAAGTTTACACGAATTGCTAAATGTTAATCTCATCCCTAAGACTCCAATTCTCCATTCTAGAATTAGAAATTCAGATTTTAGAATAGCATTAGCAGATAGCACACACAACAATGGCAGTCGGACAACATCACGGCACACCACTACAGAATATTGATCTACATAATACAGCATAACAACAGAACAAAATTGAAAATAGCACACGCCTCACACTCATAGTCACAGACTCACAACACAGAGTCACGGTCATAGGCTCACAACCGGACACAGCAGGCAGCAGTAGCAGTATATGTATATAGCAGTTAGCAGACAAAACCAGGCAACCAGCAGCAACTAAACTAGCACCCAGCAGCACACAGAGTTAAAGACTAAAGCCATAATTCATAAACGGTGACCAACAAGAAGACGCCAAAGACAAAGACTAGCAGCACATATCGGTATTCGATGTCGGATATCACTGTCTCAACTCTCATCTCAAGCAGACAAGCAGTCAAGCAGCATGCAGCCAGGCAATGGCACTAGCACTCCAGGCTCCAGCACAGTCAACTATTTCTTTCTTATTGACGATCGTCATTCTAAACAACTTGTCTTTCTTGCAAGTACAGTTCACGCACGTGCAGGTCACGCGGGCGTACCGGCCCTTTGTGGAGCAGCTCGACCGCATCACAGCCGACGACGTGCGCTAGGAGCCGTACGCAGATACGGCAGTGCAGGCCCGTGCTCCTGGCGGGCTGTCCTCACTTCGCTGGCGTGACCGGGCTTTCTGGCTCACCCGCCGGAAGCTCGTGTACCACATCTACGTGGAGGACTACGTACCCCAGCGGGTCATGCGGCAGTTCGGGCTACGGCAGCCGGTTCCTGTACCAGTCGGACCATCGCTTCCGCGGCACGTGCACGGGTGAGTGATCATTTGTGCTAAATATGTACATACTTACTACTGCGTTCGCAAGTATCTCACATTATGTAATGGTTCTATACACAGGCACAGCGCGAAGGGAGTGAAAAGAGGCACGGACTGGTCGTCGAGGATGCAGCCCTGGGTCGAGCAGTGGGAGGGTGCGCTCGACGACCGCGTGGAGGAGGACCGCCCGTACGACAGCAGGGAGTACGCGGAGTACCTGCGCTGGTACCAGGCGCGGACCCGTACCAGGCTCGTATATGTGGTAGACCCGCCTGCCACACACGTCGCCGCTCCGACGGACACGTACCCCGCGCACCTCACGCGCGACGCTCACATCGCGGTACGTTACATGTCATTTCAAAGATTCTCAAATGGTAATGTCGTTTCGATGATCGACCATTTCATGTCTTTGTGTCCAGGCTGACGTCGGTGCTGCCCTATGCGCCGAGTCCGGCTCACTACTGCAGAGGGTCGCCACTGGTGCGCAGCTGACCCATGAGGAGGGCGTCAGCTTTGCGCGTCGGATGCACGACGGGTGTAGACGTATTGTTAGTCTCATCGTCTGCCGCACGAGGCTACCGGCGGTCTCCACGCCCACCGCTCCGATCGCTCGTCCACGGTGCCACCCGACCAGCGTGGCACTACTCCGAGGTAGTACGTGGACACGTCCTCCACCACCTCACCGGAGCGGCCGGGGTTCAGCACGGCGGGGCCTCCTACACCGGTTCACTTCACGCCTCCTCGCACACCCTGTCTTCCCACGCAGGTGTACGCCTCCTCCTACCTCGATGGCGCCACTACGGTACACTGAGGGTCTTATATCGTGTTTATCCGAAGACGACATGCAACGAACTAACGATATTAATATTGCAGTACTTACCAAGAAGACGGCGTCTCTCGAGCCCGGACGATGTGGACCGCCGCGGCGGAGTGGCCCGGCAGTTCTCGATGCAAAGACGAGAGGTTCTCTCTGGCGTGCCCTCCCGGTGCCGGAGGGCACACACCGAGGTGCACTGACTCCACCCAGCGCGGGCGGATAGACACCCTCCTGCTCATTTTACTTTTTTGGATCGTCCTAACCCGTTGCATCGGAGGAGGGCCAAGCGAGGCCGTATGGGAGGACGCGGGCGCGGTGACGGGGCACACCAGGGTGACGAGTAAGGCGTGCTGCAGATGCTATATATGTTATGCATGTA
Source organism: Dendrocalamus sinicus (assembly GCA_036346575.1). NCBI lineage: Eukaryota > Viridiplantae > Streptophyta > Magnoliopsida > Poales > Poaceae > Dendrocalamus > Dendrocalamus sinicus. Next base: position 24,104,201 of record CM070657.1, on the reverse strand, counting down.
ATGAAAAAATATGCAGCATGTTACTCACAGTTATATTATGAAGTTTATTTAAATTTACATAAGTATATCATCTCTTCTCCGCACATAAACTATCTCACTTAACAGTATATGTATCGATCGTTCTCTACTCAATCTTTCATAAACAAATTTTCTAAAACTTTTTACGCACCTACAATATACAATGAACATAAACTTTAATTACAACTTCACCATATTTTTTACCGGTTCAACATTACAAAATTCACAAAATCTAAAACAATCACGGGGGCTACATGCAGTCGCCTAACGGGATGGCGACTGCATGCTAGTCGCATAACGGAACGGCACTACATGTAAGTCGCCGTACGGAGGAGCGACTAGATGAGGCTCTAGTCGCCCAACCATTAGGTGACTGGAGCCTATTTTTGTAAAAAATTTTCCCGCGGGTATATTTATGTAATTTCAAATAAAAAAATAGATTATCCGTACAAAAAATTCCGCTGAAGCTAAGACTTGACTGAAAGGTGACATTTTCAAATTGCAGTTGCAAAGCATGCCAACCATGCCTAATGCAATTAAAGTACTCATGTTTATCATCTTAGCAAATATCTGGGAGTTGCTATTGTTATATTAGCTAGATGAACACACCGATAACTAAAATGGTTATGTGAGGCACCACGCTGACATGGCTGACAGGCCTGATGACAAAATGACCTCATTAAGGCTTTCGGAAAAGTCATCACAGCTTAGAACCTTGCTACAGGACTGCCTTAGCCCCATGCAATTGTTCTTGTAATATAATATTTATGCAATGCAAACACCCATAAGTATTCATAAAGCCATATAGTATGCAGCACTCTTCAAGTTGCACTGAATCGGAGCATACTATAAAGTCAAATACTGTCTTGGCTCGGTAAGATTCTGTGCCAAAATGAAAGGTGACACTTTTTTGAGCTAATACAACATCAACACCTTTTACGAAATGTGAAAGAACATCGATTCGAACATATGCTCAAAAGTACAAATAATAACATTCAGTCTCAAGGTTTTGAGTACTTGGGCAGAGTGAGCAGAGAAAGTTGGTGTCCAGTTGCATGGGTTCCATCGTCAACACTTAAAAGAAAAGGCTTTACGACCACCAGTTTATTTCTGACCTGGTATTTACACATGCACAATTGCAGAACAAGCTCCGGATACAGAAGATTCCACATAATAAATAAAACAGCAGGAGATTTTACAACTACAGCCATCTTTGCCTGAGAGTCCAATCTGGAAGCACGCCGCCAAGAACACCACAGCAAGGGTAGGTGGATGCCACAGTGTCAGTAGAAAGGAGATGAAAATGCAAGAAGTCTGTTTAGTTGTATTGGATTAATTCACAAAAGGTGGGAGTGTGACTCAAATCACTCCTCCAAAAGCAACAGAAGATGCGAATTCCATCCACTGTACAGAAGAAAAAGGAGGAACAGCATCCATAAACTTCTGAAACATTCGCATGCTTTTTTGTCTCACTGATCGCTTTGTTTTTTTTCCTTTTTAAAGGCTGCTCTGCCACGATTGCTTGGAGTCTCGGTGCTTTTATGCCAACCGAAATAAGTATTGGTTTAAGTTTACTAATCTAACACTGGATAATTGTTTTTTGCATTCAGTAGCTCCTTGTTTGGCAGAGTGGATCATAGTCATACGCTTCACCGGCCTTGACAAACCGTCCTTTGACCCTTTTTCTCACATCTGCCCTAGCCTTGCGAGAAGCATACCTGATCTTCTTGTCAAATCTGTCGAAAGGGCCAATACATGAAAGATAATCAGCTAGCTAACAAAAAGGAAAATAGTAGATAAAGACCCCTAAAGCCAGCAAATGTGAGCTATAGGCCAGTAGCATGCCAGAAAAATAACATGTTATGGTGGTGCTCATTTGGGCCATTTTTTGTGGCTTATGGCTGAAAGGCACTGTAGCTGACAGAGGCTTATTTAGCATAATTAAATTTAAAAAATTAAAAAATACGTTAGCCCATTACATATAATACAAACAAATACGGGAAAAAAAGAACCGGCAAAAAAGCTCAACAAAAAACCAAAAGTTCAGAAAAAGACAAAATTTATGAATAGTGAAAAATAAGCCGGAAGCTAAAAGCTAAAGCCAAAACGATCACAGCCATATCAGAAGTCTGGCAAATCATAATAAAAGGTTAGAAACAATACTTTATTAGTGGGTATATCATTATAATATCTTTTGGCAGAAAATCTTCAAATGGGTACAAGTGATTGAATTTTGCCTACCAAAAGACATGTTTCACATTTGGGGATCGTTTGGACCTTGGGTTTCAGACAAACTAGAATTTTGCCTACCAAAAGACATGTTTCACATTTGGGGATCGTTTGGACCTTGGGTTTCAGACAAACTAGTTTTTATCTTAATCGCCTAAGACCTTGTTTGGTTAGATTAGGATAACCATGATAACGAAAGCTAGTTTTTCCAAACTCAAAATTATGATTTTAATGGAAACCAGTTCCACCTTTTTCCACAGAAATGCAAAACATAAATAGCACAACATACAATAGCTAAAAAACAGTTTTAGCTAAAACAAATGTTTTCACTAAATGCTATCCTAACTGAATAACAATGTAAAATCCGTATTGCTAAACTTACCCAAAACACATTTTCACCAAATCAATTAAGAAAACATGTAATCCAATGACCCACTATGGATGCCATAAAATGTGGAACCTATTGATTGTGTGCTGAAAATTTGTACAACCTACAGTTTCTTGTCGAGTTCTTGTATTGTTACAAGTCATTACATTCTTACAAGCATACATGTAGCAAGATTAGTAAGAAATCACTTACTTTCTTCTCTTCTTCTTCTCCTTGTACCGTGTGATAGCACTGTCTCTGCTAGCTCCAGCAAATGAACCCTCAGGACCAGGAGGATGCCAAGGAGGCTCACCCATAAGGAGCATCGATGATACACCACAATCTTGGTAGTCTCCAGCACTGCTGTCACCAGTCAAACCGGAAAAGGAAAGAGATATACTGGACCTAGCTTGCCTCACAGGAATACAAAGACTGGAATCGCCTTTTGCTCCTTGGTTTGACATCCCAGAGTCAGCAGATACTGCACTGCTAGTCGCTGGCTGCATCGGCTTGGGCTGCTGAAAAGCACGAGACATGACCCCTATAATAACCATATAATGAAATAAAAATGTTGTAAGTCTAATCAACTCCAAACAAAACTTAGTATGATATAACTTCCCATTGGATGGATTTCGAATCAACTGACCACACTTGAACGTTTATTGATTACAATTTACAATCCTAGTTGTGGTTATTAATTTAACACAAAAACCACACACACTAGTTAGGGACTCCCTGGCATTCAAAATTAACATGGGAACACTCTGAAATGAGGAAAGGTTTATACAATTAAATTGACACAGGCTTGCCACATAAGGACTCAAAACAGCAAGAGGACAAAAGTATTCCTACTTTTTTTTCACTTCAGAAGGCATGCTTGTTCTCAACAGTTTATCAACCATACACTAGTTAGGTACATGAATGAGAACAACTATAAGTCTATTGACAGATTAAAAAACAAATGACAACAAAGTACAAACCTCATCAGAGTTCCCAGCAGGCACTTCCTTCATTTCAAAATAACTGTCAATCCCAGCATCATCAAAGAGTTGCTCTGTTTGAATATGAGAGGTCCCAAATAGTTCTTCATAATTTTCGAAAGTCAGGTCAACATCATCAACACAGAAATCTTCGTATATGCTGTCCTTGCTGAACATATCTCTGTCTGGTGTATAGGGCACCTGTACAAGGAAATCCTAAGCACACATTCAGATTAATATTTGAAGAACCATGGAGTCAAAAAAAGGTCCTATAGATTTTGCATATGATGTACACAGAAAGAAACATATGAGAGAAGATGAAATTAAGTCCTTTGTCAGCACAGCGTCTGTGATTTTCAGCACAGCACAAAGAAGGCAGAAAGGGGATAGATAATATACAGCTGCCTAGCATAGGAACCCAACAAGAAGTGCCATGGTATGATAAATTATTAAATTAGCATCCAAGCTAGATTCCAATGTGGATGCTATGTCATCAAAATAATACAAATATAGATACTCAGCCCAATTTTTCAAATATAAATCGTATTGAAATTTATTAAAAAAGAAATCGTATTGTAATTTATTAAAAAAGAAATGCCTAACCTTCTCAGTGAGACTACCAGTTCCATGACTAATTTGTGTAATATGCGCAGTTTTCCCATCTGTGGCTTGTGTCATTATTCATTTTTCATCTATTAATCCCTGATCAAAGTGCACCCAGATTTCAGTCCATATTAGACAAATATGGATATGTAAATATGTATACAGTTTCAGCAATTCCTGTTTCCCAATTTATTGTCTTTCCATGCACTCATATAGCACACTGATAAGATTGTTGTACACATCATTAATAATTAAATATTGTTTAACCTTATTATTTGTTTATGTATATTCACGAGGAACTTTTTATTATTTAATCCTTTTAATAATATTTTAAAATAAACCCCTCGCTAACTTATATCCAAAATTGAACCCTGCCTTGCCACACCATGAGTGGCATGCCAAGGTTCATTTGCCACACCACTGACAGAGGAGTGCCAAGCAGGGTTCGTTTTTAAAGATAAGTTTGGACCACTCATGGCATAGCAAAGTTCATTTGCAACACCACTGATGGCAGCGTAGAGGGCGGGGTTCATTTTTAGAAATAACTTGGGAAAGGTTTGTTTTTAAATATAAGTTGCAAGAAGGTTTATTTAATAAAAACACACACACAATAAGCGTGCAGAAAACAGATCATACAAAAGGAAATAAACTTATGACATATGGCAGTGCAAACAAATGATAATTGTCAATTGTAGGGAGGAAAGCTGTTGGTTATCTTACATCCATGGCACATGGGGAGTAGTATATGCAGCAGCAGAGGTGAATTACTAATTCTACATATGGAGGGATATGCGAAAGCCTTATAGCACCTTAGATGTTGTTGAATCCACGGATCCAGCTCTCTGATCAGTAGCAAGTGGAAGAAGGTTCACACCAGCTTCAGAAGATGAGCCTATCAAAGACTTAAGCCTGTCACCAGTATCAAGATCACTCATAAGTGTCGCACTAGCTATATCTAACAAACTGTTGTCCCCCGCAGCATTGTCTTGATTACTGACAACACTGTCACTGATGCTCATCATGCTTATTCCTTGCTCGCAATTTGGCTCAGGAGCTACATTAGGAATATCCAAAATGAACGACCAGATTCTTGAAAGTTCTGCAGATGATGGGCACCCTGAGTAGCAGTTTATGGTTTGCCTTTTGTGTCCAGCAGCTGCGGATCCAGCACTATGCCCATTCCAATCACAATTTTGGCAAAGTGAGGTGTTCTCTACTAGGCAGCGGACCATGGCAGGCTGTGAAGCACACTGATCACACAGTAGGGTCCTTGTATGGCGCCGTGAAAGAGCATTAGCTGAATGCACATTGCGATCGCATGACAAGCACAAGGATGCTGCATCTGATCGGCAGTAAACCATGGACCTTTGCTCCCCGCAGAAATCACAGAGAGCACCCATGATTTATGTTATTGGCAAAATTTAAGCCAGCTTTAGGAGCTTTTACGTGGCCAACAAACCCTTCTTCACAACCTTGCTGGAACAATCAACTTTACAAGAAACCTGAGCAGCATTGAAAGCAATTATTAAAAAAATTGCTAATACAACTCTAGGATGTAAATAAAAATAACATTGTAAACTAGTTCCCGAACATTTAATGGTGTATACATGATACCGACGGCGTGACATAAATTTTGCTTCTTGCGGTTACTATGACCAAGGCACCTCACCACACAGCGAGCCACTTTTTTCTATTCAAACCAAGGGAAATGCTCAAAACATGTAGCAACAGCCATGTTTCACCCACCAATGTCTTGCATCAGCTACTAACAATAAAAAATAAGGGATAATATAGATTTATTTCCTAATTGGGACATACTGCCGCCTTCTACATTAAGACAATTTTAGGTTTCGATGGACTCATCAATCCGTGGACTCCGCCCCAATTTTGCCGACCAGGGCTTAAAGAACTAGAAATCCCACGACAAAAGGACAGACAACTAGTCTGGGAATCTTCTGATCTCGGTACATATTATAATTCCAGCCCCCACTCAATACTTGAAAGTATATATATTCCCCGGGGTCACTAGGTACAGCGATTCCTAGAAGAGATCATGCGCAAGAAATGGAAGCCAACCATCACAAGACACCAAAATAACTCCATTTCGAGTCAACAATAACATTGGTTTCATTAGAAATTTACAAAGGCCGCACAATCTCAATTTTGTTAGCGGAAAACTATTCTCAAACAGTAGACTTTTTTTTCTGGCAAAACAATGGAAGGGTCGATTTAGATTATCAAATCATAGCATCGGACAGAGCTCAGGAGGGAAAGGAAATGGAAAAAAATGGACTTATTTGCGCACCTTGCAAAAAAAAGGAGCTATTTGTGCAAACAAGGTGGTAAAGAAGCTTTATTTATATTCCTAGCAAAAAAAAGCTTGTTTTGTATAAAAATTCCATTTGAAAAAATAAATATTTTCGGGAAGCGTGCACACATGGATCCCTGGCCAAAACAAAAAATTATTATAACTATCGACTTTTTAAAAAGCGTAAAATCACATCCCTTTTGCACCAAAGCACGCCATGCATGTACAAAGCTTAAAGAAACATAGATTTTGACAACTCATACAAGCAAGAAAGAATTTTTTTATCAAAACCCTGAAATTTAAGGTGCAAATAAGATCTCCCTTGAAAGAAGCAACAACGTGGTGATAATTTAATGAAGAAAAAAGAAAAAGAAAATGTTCTCTTATAGCATCCAAGTTTTCCTTCTGCAGAAACAAAAGTATGATGCTCGCATGTAGTCAGAAGAAATCATTTTTTACAGCCTTGAACCGCACAACTGTAGCCTCAAACTCAACCAAATCCCACCTCAAAACCCGAACCAAATCAAAACCAAGAAACGAAACTAAGCTCAAATCGAAGCCGGTCGGATATGCAACGAACACAAGGAAACAGCAAACGTCGAATAAAGTTCGAAGACATCCAAATTAGAATAAAAAATCCCAAATTTTCCGGCAACAAATCGAGGCAGAGCCCAAATCGAACACTCCGAGCCACCAAATCCCGACCAGATAGGAACTCCAAACTCGATCCAAACCAAACCCAGCTCAACACCGCCATGAAGCAGATGCGCCCGCTCGTGGTGCCACAAAATCCAAACAGAAAACATCCTAGCAGAGGAGAGGAGAGGAATCACGCACCGGAACGAAGGAACCGCAGCTAGCTCCTCAGATCCACCCTTGGCAAGCGGCCGGTTCGAGAACCCCCGAACGCTAGCGAGGAGCAGCCACAGAGATCAATCCAGAAGCCTCTAGAAAAGGAGCCAGCCCAGAACCCAAACAAAAAAACTCAACTTTTTTAGAGAGAAAGAGCGCCGAGGAGAGAGAGGGAGAGAGCAAGCTAGAATAAAGAGTGAGGGGCAGCAAAAAGAGTGAGGTGCAGCAAAAAGAGAGAGAAGAGGGGAGCTAGCTAGTGGTAGGATAGGGCCAGAACATATAAAATGGACGTTGCTACCTATAATAAATCTCTATACCAATTATGGATCATCTATTTAATAGTAGATAATATATTTTTTTCTTTATCTCCCATTTCATTGAAAATTTTATATAGAATCCATTCTTTTATATAGAATCCATTGAAAATTTTATATAGAATCCATTGAAAATTAGGTTAAATTTTTTAATTTTAGCTATTCACGAGATAGTATAAAGAGATAAATACTTATGTACGATTTTGATCCATATAGATAAAGTTAGAATGTCTATTACAATTTATTTATATATTTTATTTTAAAAATACTTTTTTAAAAACTATTACTGTAGAAAACTAAAATATAAGTCTAAAATAACCCCATGATAGGCTTCCAGCTGATATGTCTATCATTGTATGCACCCTAATAGCGAGCGATCCGGATGAGTGGCGGGGTCCACGGGCCTGCGTGGCCAGGGAAAAAGGCCAAAGGGTATCTACCCCTCCGCTCGCTTTTACGCTTTTCGGGGGCAGGACGGTCACTCGCGCAAAGGATAAGGGGGCGCGCGACTGGTGGGGCCCGTCCGCCCGGGGCGCCACGTGTGCACTGCAGCCCCCGCTCTCTTAGTTTCGAAAGTGCGGCGCTAGCTACTAAGGCTCAGCCGTTTACTCTCACCGACAGGTGGGTTCTGTTTTAGATGGGATCCGCTTGTCAGTTACGTACAGTGTTTGTCTGGGGTGCGGTGGGCTGGGGTGGCCGCACTGCTGCGCGAAAAGTTGCGCTGCGTCTGCCGTTTGACTTGTCCGCGCAGCGGTCGCCAGTGTCTCCAACCTGCACACCGGCTGCGTGGCTGGCGCGTGGGCCCGTGGTGTGCCGACAAGCAGTGACATCCTGCGACCCTACCCGTTTCGGTGGGTATTTGCCGGATCAGCGTTCCGGCTTTATGGGACTCCCGGTTAGCGTAGGTACTAGGCTGGAAATCGGATATTTCGTCAGCAGCAGCGAGACAGATCTCGCCTGGGTTGGTTACGTCGGTGGTTTAGTACTCAGTGGTTTATTCAGCTGAGGTGTTGATAATTTGATAAATTATTTTTAAAAAATGGTTTTTATAAGCTGTTTTAAAAACACGATAAAAAAATCGTCACGTTTATTTATTTAGAAAAACTATAAGTCATAAGTAAAAAAAATATGATTATTGAAGGTCTATTTGTGCGTATGAATTTTGCAGAATTTTACGTAAATTCTTTAGTATGGATCTTTTTGGCACAAACGGTCCAAACACATGGTAGTTACGAAGTTTTATTTTTTTACAAAATCCATAAATCAGTTCCTTTTTACTTCACCGAGCATGTACCTACATAACCTATAGCTAGGAATTGTAGATTTCATATATGCGACCTACTTTGTTTTCTACTTGATCCTCTTCTGTGTAGTATGCATGTATTCGAGAGCTTCTTTTGTCTCCGCCATATTCGGTACAACTTCTTTTCCCGATTCGTGTCAATATAGGAGGGGGCCGGAAACACAATTGGTTTTACTACTGTCTAGCTACTCGAACATATCGCCTATTGCTAGTTTGCTTGCTACGTGTATTTTGATCTCGTGATCTGGCAATTTTCTCCTCAATAATTCACCCACCGTATTACTACGATGGTAATAATTCAGTCGCAAGGAGTAGATAAAAGAGAATTTCATGTGAAATTTCGCCAATGTTTATCCATCAAGGGAAACTAAGACATCAACTCTGCCCTGCTAGGTAGCCCAGCTTGAGTAGATAAGAAGTATGTAGCATTGATGGATGGATGGATCAATCGTGTCGAGCTGTACGGGACCGAGACCCTTTCCAGGAGTAAAAGGCCCCATCATTGCAGATGTAGACGTCCAAAAGGAGAAATTCTATCGTGCAACGGGGGCACAAGCTGATTTGTGTAACGGACCAACCGGGCGCTGACACGTGGCAGTAAGTATTTAAAAACTAGTGTTTTTACTGTTTTGCACTGTAGCAAATCAATAAAAAATTATGTTTACTGTTTTCCACTGTGGCAACAGTACAAAAAATATTTTTTTTATTTATTTGCTGCAGTACAAAACAGTAAACATATAAATTTTTTATTCCTTGTCTGCCACGTGTCATCACCTGGTTGGCCTGTTACACAAATCGACTTGTGCCCCCGTTGCACAATAGAATTTCTCGTCCAAAAGGGGGCTATTGCTCTTTTCTTTCTTTCGTGGGAGTGCCCAGTCATCGTTCGGCTGTCAACAGTGTCTAATAGGGCTTTGAGTAAGTCCAAAGATAAGTTAGTGTGTGTGTGTACGGAATGTTAGAAATGTGTTGTGGATTTCGAGATAAATTTATAAATGAACTAGTAAGAGAATATACCAATTTATTTTTATTTTTGTAATTATTAAGTAATAGGATAGAAAATAGTTATCCCCCACCTCTGTATAAAAAGCTCAAGGAGCATATGGGGGCACAAACCTCTCATTGTCACTCGCTAGCGCACTCTCTCAAGTGGCTTGTATTATTTAACTCATCTATTTATGTGTTTTCAAAAGAGTAAGGGTATCCTATACCTACTGTTTGGTTGAGTAACGTTTTCTTTAAGTAATGCGTTAAGCTTAGTAAGCTTTTTGTTAATTGTGTTACAATCTTTCAAAACAATTAACGCATGATTCCAAGTGACTTTGAAAAACCTTTGCACTGACCCCGAATCGTCCTTGCCACGCCTACCTTTCGCTAGACAAAAATCAGCGGACAAGTGATGCGCCAAACAGTGTCCTAGGAGAAAAGCTATGCCGTTGGAAAGATATATATTGTATATATTCGAAATTAAGCATGGTTCATTATTTAACCAAATTGTCGACTCAAACCTTTCGTTTGGAATATATTTCCACGGTTTTCATTTTGTCGCTGGAATCAAAAACGGAAAAACTTGCCTTATCCTTTTTCTATTGAGAAAAAGTTCATTTGAGTTAGTGCTGGGAGGACAGATGTCCTTCGAGATTTTATTTGCATGATTTCTACTTTTAAAAAGAATTTTTAAAAGGAAATTTAATAAAAAAAAATATTATTAAATAAAGGGTATTTTAATTTCTATAAAAATTCTATTTCATATTAATTATTTTAAAGCATTTGGCTTTTATCTGGATTTTCTGGATTTCAAAATTAATTTCAAAGCTAAAAAGTATTTTTTGTAAACAAATTTAAAGACAAACTTTAGGTTGGAAATATTTCCAAGTTCAAAGTATATTTAGGAATTTTGTGAATTCTTGAATATTTTTGGACTTAATTTCTATTTTCTAATTATTTTTTTAAGCTTCCTAGTATTTCTAAAAATTAAAAACGAATTTTAAACCCCTCTCTCTCCTCGGCTTGACACATGTCTGGTCCTAATTTAGTCTGTCACTGCCCGATCTAATCCCAGCCACTCGATCCTACTTACCCCTTCATTTCTATTCGACGGCCGGTATCCTTTTTCTTCGCCACATGGCGTCCATCTGACCGCCCGCCCGCCCCTCCTCTCACCTCTCACTATTTTGTGGGGCTCGCACCCATCTTCTTCCTCCCCTCCTTCTTCCCTCGTCCGCTAGCATGGTTGAGCTCGCTAAGCTTTAAATGGCGCCAATTAGTGTGGGCATTTGATACCATTGTTAACCCCCATCACTTACCACTTCATTTCTCTCACTTGCCTCAGCTGTTTCCCCCTTCTTTAAACCTCTCAAAATGCCTTTAATCGTGCCACCTTCGGCCGCTTTACTTTGGCAAGTAACCGAAGGCCATTCACTCCCCTCTCTTACGGTTCCCCCCTCTCTTATGGTTCACTAGGTTGTTTAATCTCGTTCACCGTGATTCACTTATCCATTGTCTCCAACTACAACAGGCTGAGTTTAATTGTACATGTGTGTATTTGTTCATGGATGATTAATTTATTTTATTTTAGTTAATTGATTTGTAAAATGGATGTTCTTGTTTCTTAAATAAATGTGAAATGGATGCTGTGTTTTTGCTTATTTCAGAGGGCATGACTAGCATTTTCTGAAGATAGCCAACAAACAGAAATAGATTTAGGAAATAAAAGAATATCACAAAGATGGTTTGTAGTTGAAACCGTCTGTGATGCAGATTATCATAGATAGTTTTAACTACAAACCGTCCATGATAAACTATGTATCACATACGGTTTCTACTAAAAACCATCTCTAATAGTTAAAAATCACAGACGATTTCTACAAAAAAAAATCATGTATGATAGTGGGCATCACAGATGGTTCTAAAGCTATCTGTGATGACATCGTGTTATTACTGACCCATAAACTCAGATGGATGATGAACCCGTCTGTGATAACGTTATTGAATTATTTGTGATGACCTTTTCTGTAGTAGTATACAACATCACCAGCAAAGAAATTCTTTATGAAAAATGTGGTCATACTACTTGGAGTACCTAGTACACTTATTGCTGATAATGGGTCACAATTTGTAAGTGGTTTATTTCAAGATTATTGTGATGAAATAACCACAAATATTTGTTTCACTTCTATTGATCATCCTTAAAGCAATGAAGCAGTTCAACATGCTAATGGCCAAATCGTACAAGGCAAGAAAAAATGAGTCTTTTATTGTCTCGAAGTACGCTTGGGGGCTTGGGTAGAAGAGCTCTATTCAGTGCTTTGGGCTTTATGCACTACAACCAGTAGAGCAACTGGTGAAACACCTTTTCAACTGGTCTACGAAGCAGAAGTTGTGTTACATAATAAAATTCATTTAGAATCAACATGAATTGACCCCCCATGATAAAGTTAGTTAAGGTGAACAACGTGAAGATGACATCAACCATCTTGAAGAAAAATGAAACTGAGCACTCATCAGGTTTGCAGCCTATCTACAAGGGGCTGTGGCAATATTACAAAAGAAAAGTTCAACTGCGTACACTTAATGTGGTTGATTTGGTTCTTAGAATAATACATAATTGTCAAATTTGAACAAGTTATCTCTCAAATGGAAAGGTCCTTTCAGTGTTGTATCTATTACTCGACCAAGATTAGTTCGACTTGCTATGGAAGATGAGTTTATGTTCATATCCATTCTTTGTTATTTAATTTTTTTTCTTATTTAAGTTTTGTGATTCCATAATGCTTATCTTTAGAGCTAAAGGCTGGTCTAAATTATTTCTGACCACAGTTTCCTAATATATACAAAGTTGCTGGTCGGGCTTTAAGATAACTTCTAATAGAGTCTTTTCTTATAAGCCAGTACTAACTGCTTAGAAACTCATTAGATCGACTTCATCTAAAGCTATTTCTAGTTAATATTGAGTATATTGTGAAAGTTATATTGGTCGTACAGTCTTAATTATGTCACAAGTCCATGTGATAAGTTAACCATTGAATTGGTCAACAAATCACAGACAGGCTAGTACCATACTCAACATAATATACAAAAATATTTACATCACATCATGTTCATTAGACCGAACAATGTTATCAATACAATCATCACATTTCATTAAAAAGGAATTTAATATTCTGCATATCATTGGCTACCACAGTAGCCATCTCTTCCCTTTTCTTCTTAATTTCTTCAAAAGAACTCTGGCACAGGTTGTGAATTAACCTTTCCAAGTCTACTTCATCCGAGTAATAGTGCTTTAGGTTGATAAATAAGGTGCCAACATGAGTAGTGACAATAGATTAAAGAGAGGACTTCATGGTCTAAACCATCTTCGGAGTGTGGTCTATAATATGCTTCAGTTGAGAGTTAATACCTTCGGGTAGTTCCTTAACAGATGGATCATCCTTTGTAAGTATGACCTCTGCACATTTTATCCTTTCAACAATTGTTTTAAGCTGCTTCAAAATGAAAGTTAGGGTGGACAAATTTGATTATTGGCTTTTCTTAATTACTTCCATGAAAGATTTTCCCGTTTTAACTTCAAATTTTCCTGATAAAGTTTAAACCGTAGCTTCTCTGTCTCTTTTTTCTCCAACATTTCCTTTTGAGTAGAAGATTTCTATTCTTTAAGTTGTTTATGTAAATAAAAAACTTTATGGAAGCAAATAATTGTAAACTATTTACACTTAATCTAAGCAAAGTTACTGGGATAGATTTTTACCTTCTATCTCTTCCTGGTATTTGCCAAGAAGTATGTCATTCTCTTGAACAAGCTTCTCATAAATTATGACACACTCCATGAGGTCTGAAGAAAGCTTTTGATTTAGCTCTCTAAGGTGTTCACACTCCGCGATGACCTCCTTGAGACTATCATTCTTTACTTTCAGGATTTCTTTCATTTGAATAACTTGGAACTTATAATATTTGCTATATTGTCCGAGTAGAACAACCTATTCTCGTGTCCTTGAATTATCTGACTAAAAGATTTCTTGTCCTGATCAAGCTCTCTGAAATTGCAAAAAGTTAGAAAAGCAAAAATGATTCAAGAAATTGAACAAGAATTTCTTATACTTACTTCTTTAATCTTGCAATCTTAGCATATTTGGATGCATTTGCTTTCCCAAAATTGGTTATATATTTCTTTTATTCTTCCAAGCATTTAGTTGTACTCTATAATAAGTATGAAAATGAGAAGTTAGATTTAATCCCCTGATTAGAATTTTAGAATTTTAATTTAGAAGTTTTTTAATTATTGCTCAAGTTTACGAGGTCACTCTCCGAATCACTATACCCACAATCGCTTGGGATAATATGCTGGTCGGTTCCTGCCTCTGCAGAACTAGTTGAAGCATGGCTTAATTCAGGAGGTGGTCTCCATAACACCAAGGCACCATTTTCAGTAATAAAAGCCATCCTTTGAGGAGATGTGTTTTCCTACTCAAAACCCAAAGTAAGAATTTTAAAAAATAATTTTACAATTATAACAAACAAGAAATTAAAATACTTGAACAATTGCTTTGGAGGTTGAATCTTGACCTACTTCATGGTCGGGAACAACTTTGAGTAGTTTTTCGATGACACAAATATTAGTGGTCGGATCTTGCTGAATGACCACGTCTTCTATTGTTAACCTTGTCATCTTCTCCATTGTGGTCGAAGCCTACTCAATGATTGTTATCCTCGTTGCTTCTTCCCTTGTGGTCCGAGTCTGCTCGACCACTTCCTTGGAGACAATTTCATCTGCAGTAATCAAAATTTGCCCAACTCCATCTCCTATAGATTTCTTCTTGGGCATTGTTGTCTCCTCCAAACTGGTCGGATCAAGTTCAATTGAGGGAGTTGGCAATGGCTCCTCTCTAACTTGTTTCTCTTCTTCATGAACTCCAACAATTAGACTAGGAGACATGGTCAGGGGCTGATACATATAAAAGTGTAATCTTATCTCAGTAAATGATGAAAAAAAATAATTAAATAAAGAGTCAAGTTATAAACTTACTTAAAACATAGACCAACTTCAATCTCAAAAGAAAGTAAGCATCGGTGGGAGCAAAGTGTACAGCTGCCACCACTAGAGTTATCTTGAGAGATATTTACACTAGGATTGCTTATCCTAGGTACCCTCACTCTAATTAGAGGGGGTTTCCTCTTGTTCCTCACCATCATCATCCTCACCCTAAACATACGGGAATGAATGTGACGATGAGATGGATTTTGATATTGGGTCTTGTGTTTTCTCTTGCACACCTAGGTAGTTTTCTCGGTCTCAATAGCCTTAGCAGGTTCTGTAACTTTGGTAGCCTTTGCCAACTTCTCTTGCGCTTAAGGTTGATCATGGAAGTGTTTTGACCAGATGGCACGAGATAGAGAAGGGACACTAGTCGGTGCAGTAGGAGTTGAAGTACTGGTTGGGACTACATTAGCTTGGGCACTAGTCAGTACAACAATGTCTGTGGAACACTGGTTGGGGTTGCTGCAATGATCTGGCTCTGATTGTTGGTTTCTTGACCATCACTTATGAAGGTCCAGCTGCAGCAATCCTAGCTTTTTTTGGCTAGAGGAGCTTGACTACTCGACCCTGCCTGGTTGCCAAACCTCTTTTTTGCCATGCATCTAAAAAAGAGAGAAGACTTGTCTATTACAATCTTAGTACGGATTCAAGATTAAGAAAATGTCTTCCTTATATACTTGAATGTGTTCATCTTGAAATTATTTTGAAACCCAAATCAGACTAGAAGGTTGGTCGTTGAGAGATGGGTTCTGAATCATCTTTTATAGTCCTCAACATTTTTGAAGTCCTCTCCACTACTTCTTGTTGTGACAATTCTAAAGTAAAAATATAAACAAACTTAGTAATGCATTTGCTACTAAATAAAAAATAATGGCTTTAAGAAAATTGAAGAATAAAATACCTTTAGGGCTATCTTTCGTTGAGTCTTCAGTCCCTTCAAGCATCCAAGCATATTGGAACCCTCTTCTTTAGAGGACTGATCTTATGCTGGAGGAAGTCGTGCACAATTTTCCAGCCAGTTAGTCTTACTGCAATTAGGGAGATAGCTGCAACAGCTAACCTCTTCTCTTCAGTTGTTAATTTTAAATCCTTCTTATATTTTTCTGTCTTGTGCCATCCACAATGCAGGAATGTTCCTAGTGAATTTAAGGCGATTACCTCTAGGGAATTCAGAGTAAAAACCACTCCTTCTGATAGTCATGCCATGCATCCTTAATCATAAGGGGAGGATATTCTTTGGCCATGTTGTCATGTAACTTGAAATACACAATACCACAAATACCTTGACTCCTATTGTTGTGAATAAATTGATAGAAATGGTGAAAAAGATGAACAGAAGGGGGAATTCCAAGGAAAGCTTCACAAAGATGCAAAAAGATAATAAGAATCAAAATTGAGTTTGGCCCGAGGTGAAAAGTTTGATCTTATAATGATCAAGAGCATCTGCTAGAAATGTGCTCTCTGGCAAGTGGAAACCCAATTTCATGAAAGAAGTGAAAACAACAATACAACCTTTAGATGGAGTCTGAGTAGATTCCTCATTAGCGGGAGTCCACTTGATTAGAGAGGAATTAGCGGGAGTCCACTTGATTAGAGACTTAGATGGGAGATAGCCTTGATCTTCAAGTTCTTGAATCTTGCTCACCGTATGGCTAGATTTGCTTGAAATCCCCATGGTTGAGACTGTGAAGAGCTTAAAAGAGAGAGAAGAAGATGTAGAGCTTAAGGACGGGAGGAATGTAAATGGAGATTGTGGCGTGGGTAGAGTAAGAAATGATGGTAAAAGAAAGGAAGTCCTTTTATAGCCCCATTTTTACCACAACTGTTTCCTCACTTATCGTAATTTTTGGTCTTCATTCCCACTAAGAGGATGCAGTTACCAAGAAGGTAGAATCTTTTCTGCTCTCCCATGTTCCAATTAAATGGCTAGAATGATTGTGTAGAGAAGAAAATCTTCTTGATGCATGCTTTGAGGCAAGAAAGTCTTATAAATATTTTTTTTATTTTCTTAAGCCTTTAGGGCTAGCTGACGAGGATTCTTGACCAGGTCAATATTTTCTATGAAAAGCAATCCACATATTAAGGACCCACTTAACATAATGGTTATGTCTATGATCATGATTCAAAGGAAACCCTGTCCCTTTAATGACAAATTGGCCAGAGGCAAATAATGACCAATTATGACCAATAAATGATTAGTCATATGGTTCTATTAGCTTTGACTAGGTTAACTGGTTGGGAGACATGATAGTTTCCCATGTGATTAATATGAGAGTGATTATTGGCGCACCTGGCAACTTATGACGGTTGGCCAAGGGACATGTCGAGACTCGAATATGCAAATCCGGACCTCTCTATGTATACTGCACTAGTCCAGGATTATGCTAGTGCACACAATGGAAACATAGATGTAATATCTACCATACACATGGTTAACCAAGACAAGAATCAAATATTAATTAATTATCAGAGTTGCGACCTTAGGGTCTAGTTTACACTTTAAGAGCCGGAAGGGCTAACAAAACTAGTAGTGGAAACACAATGAAGATGAAGCGGCCATTCAACATGTCCACAGGCAATGACTGGGAAGTGAAGTCCTATTCTGAGAAGTCATCGAAGTATCCTCCTTCACATACCTCTGGCTGGTATGGTTCTTTTTCTTCTTCAATTGAGCAAATGTGAATATAGCCGTGAGTACATAGAGTACTTAACAAGTCATTTGTAACAAAAATGCAATATAGTATGCAAGGCTTATCAAATGATGGCTGAGTGGTTATTTTACAGAAAACAAAAGTTTAGAGTAAATACAATAAATAGATTAAAAGTGAGATTTGAAAATAATTAATAAGTAGTTAATCAAAGGAATTGAGAGTAATCACAAGGAACTGACCATCCACCCCAACA
The DNA here is from genome assembly GCA_036346575.1 of Dendrocalamus sinicus. Classification (NCBI taxonomy): domain Eukaryota; kingdom Viridiplantae; phylum Streptophyta; class Magnoliopsida; order Poales; family Poaceae; genus Dendrocalamus; species Dendrocalamus sinicus. The sequence goes on along the minus strand of CM070657.1, from coordinate 24,086,286 downwards.
AACCATCCGTGAACTAACTATTCACGTAATGAGCCATCCGTGAACTAACCATTCGCTTTCCAACATAACCCAACCATATTTTATGAAACATCTACCCTTCGTGTGAATCACCAAGCATTGTCCATAACCAGGGATACGGCTATTCGAATAGTTTTACACTCTACAGTTGTTGCACAACTTTACCCACATGATATGATTATCTTTACATAAAAGAAAATCACAATAAGGCTTTTACAATGCTCAATCTCAAACTCAATTTCACCCGCCAAGATTTCACCGTTGAGTAGGTAAATCCCCTAGTTGATAATTGCCCCCTCTTGCACCATCACAACATCAGTGGCGACATCAAAGTTGAAACTTCATAAATTATTATGCCAAGTCCATCCCATACTAGACATGTGATACACAATAAGGCTTAGATCAATGGTGCACAAAGTTATGTTCTTAAACATTACCCAAGTGAAACATCCACGTTCCTGAAGTACTAAGCATACTTCCCCCCTTACTGCACGATCATTCGCCCAAGTGAAAATCATTTTGTATAACCAACACTGATGACACTACCCATGCCAAAGTGCATAAGTTTTATAACTATGACTAACCAACATGATTTAATATCTCATTAAGTCAAAATTATTTATTACCACATGTGATGATAAATCCAACGTAACTATAAGCATGGCTAAGCAAATTAAACGTACAACCCATATGATAAATAATATTATATCAGTAGATAAATACCCATCCTATGGTGATAATGGAATTATGGCATTCAAATTATCAAAGGAGAGATTAATCAAATAGGTCATTAACTACCAATACAAAGGTTTTATAATAAAATAGCGATACATGATAATTTAAAATAAAATAATACATAATAGATTTGAAAACTAGGTTCAACATGATCAAAAAATATGACTTGTCTTGGCCTTGCTCAGTTAAAAATTCTTGAACTTCCACTCCTTCTTTTGCTCCTTCGAAGATGTTATCTAACAGGAGAAAAAGCGAATGAGGTATAAATAAAATCAAATAAAAAACCAAATAAACTCCAAAAACTTTAAAACTAGAACCAAAAGATAGAGCTCAATTTTTGATGAATTTAGAAAAAAGAATCAGCTCAATCGGAGCTAGGATGGAGAAAAACGGGCTCTTGAAAAAAACTAATCTAAAGAAAAAGGAAAAATAGGGTTTAGTAGAATTATTTTCTAACATGAAACCTAATTATGACATCATCACTAACGTGGTAGGCTGACTGGGCATCTAGGCTGACGTGGCTGGACATGTGGACAGATACGTGGCACTAGGACTTAGGTGGTAGGGTGACATGGCATGACACGTGGCTGGCTGACGTGGCATATGGGATGGCTTGGGTGATGATGTGGTGTATACGTGGCGCTAACATTGGATTAGGGCTGATGTGGAGGCTGATGTGGCTCGGTCGGCTCATGGGTCTACGGAACAGTCAACGTTGACGTAGGGGCCTGGTTTGACAGAGGCTTGGTCTATGCTGAACTAAGTCCATGGGGAGGTGAAAGGACGTCGCCGACGCAGTGCGTGCTAGCGTGGGCGGGTGGGTGAGGGGCGACAGATGGCTAGCTAGTTAGCAAGGCAGGGCAGCGGATGGCGAGGCGACACGAGGCTCGGCCGGAGCAGAAACTCACCGATGGTACGGCTAAGTGATGGCGAGGTCGCACATGTTCTCCAGTGGCGAGGACGAGGATGGCGGAGATGACGACGACAACTCAGACTTTAGTGAGGGTGAAGGTGATGGCGCTCAGTAGTGGTGACTTGACGAGAACGTCAAGGGCGCACAGGCGATTGTGTTGCAGAGTGTAGAACATGAGGGAGTGATGTAACTTTATAGGTGTGGAGGCCCATGAGTCTGAAACGGAGATGACTGAGAGTCCAGGGCGGCGGGGACACAGACACCGAGGCGTGTTCGAGGCGGCTACAGTGACAGACGGGGTCTATGAGGACGATGACACACATGGAAACATATGGACGGCCAGGATGCAGGGGCACGGGCGAGGAGAGACGGTCGATGGCTGACATGTGGCAATCATCAGGTGGCTAGGGCAGCGGGCGGATGCATGACGTGCGTTGGGCGCGGGGCAGGTTGGGTGAAGCGGGCAGGACTAATGGGCTTCGACCCACTGGGCCTTTAGGGTTTTTAGAGGTTTTCTAATTTCAAAAATTCAAATAAATCATTTAAGCTCAACAAAATAGCAAATAAATCTGAATAAAATCCAAAAAGTTCCCTGAAGCATGAGGAACTGAAATAAAATACTTCCAGCGAATGTTAATGCTTTATTTAGTCATATTAAATCCTATTTATTAATAAAAATTCATTTTAAGCTTTACTTAATTGTAGAAAATCGAAATGATGTATTTTCTTTTAAAAGCTTCAAATAAACTTCAAAATTGGGATATTACAGGACATGATGGTTCAAGACTTAGCGAAGACACGTGTGTGAAGACAAAAGGCACCTTTAGCAATATTAACTGCCACCCCTTAGATAGGCATTAAGATAGTGGCCTTTGTACCCCTAAACGCATCAAATTCATTCTTGTAACTTTCTTTCTGTCCATGGCAATAAAATCTCTGTTTGATTGTGCCCTCTTCTTTATTTTCCTGTAAGTACGATAGGAGACCATAGATCTCGATCATCGACAACAACAATGAAAAACCATTGAAATACCTATAATAGGAGTATTTTGTGTAGCAACTTGATTCATTGGTTGCAACATTTTGGTGACATACTGATAACCAGAGGCGACGACTAGTCCAAACCACCTCCTCATCGCCAGCAAGCACAAATCTGACTGGGGCAAGGCCATCCAACACAACCACCTCCTTCTCTGAGTTCAGGGAGGCCTCACCGCTCAGTCGTAGAGTTCCATCACACCTTCCCCTAAGCTCGAGATGATGTGGAAGTTATGGAGGCTATGGTGAGTGTCAGTGGAGCTTGCGCATGCGCTATGGCCAAAGCTCTATGGAACTTTGTGCGTGTGCCACCTCGCTCTGCTTAACAGCGTGTGCCTCAACACTAAGGTAAAGAAGGAGGAGCCATCAAAGAATGAGCCACATATGAGGGGGATCAGAGCAATGCCCAGCAAGGAAGAGAAATGGCTAGAGAAGAGCACCAATGAAGCATGAGTAGGCTGTGAGAGCAAGATGAGGGGAGGCATTCCTGGGAACAAGATGGAGCAAAGAAGAGGGTGTGGTAGGGATCTAAGAAAGAGGGGAAGTATCAGTTGGATGGCCGAGAGGAGTGGGCTTTGTGAGGCGTCCAATGGTTATGGCTTGTATCAGACGCACGAGTCTAATGATTATAAAAAAAATTATAAGAGGCGTGGAGTAATAAATCATACTACTATATTATACTCCCTTCAATTTTTTTAGATGATGTTTTATGAATTCATTTTTGTTCTCAAATAGATGATGTTTTGGGTTTTCTAGATAGTGTTTCCCCAAAGAACCCGTATTAAAGCTAGTAGTCATGAATGCATTAATGTAATTCAACACACTTAATAGCCAACCACATTGTCGTGTTTCCAAGATGAGTTAATACACATTTCCCTCCATCCTAGTAAAAATTTTGAGATTTCCCACCCTCTACTCCCTCCATTCCACGGCAAAATATATATTATACTCATCTTGTCATCTACATTAGACTCAACATCTACAACCATGTTTACATTTTATAGCCAAAATAATTCTAAGAAGGCAGAGCAAACCTCTCGAGTAAATAAACCATGAATAACTATAAGGAAAATATAGATCAAAATACACTAAGTAAACAAAGCAAAGATTTGAAGTTTACCTTCCGAAGGTGATGGTGCTTCATCATGGATAATTTCAATGTTCAAATCAACAAGTACTCTTTGCCCTTCTATGGAGAAATTTTGATTCCAATCAGCCTCATCGTCTAAGGCCTTTTTAGCTCAATGCCAAATGTGATGGAACCTAAGAACACCTAATGTTTCAAAGCCAAAAAGTTTGCACTGTTTAAGAGAGAAGTCTAAATATACTTTGTGCCATCAATCCTAAATTTGAGGAATCCCAAAGGTTGTGGTGAGAGTATTAAGGGCAGTGTATTAACATCAAGCTTTTATCCTTTTGAGGAACAAGGTGTGTTAATAGCCCATTAATACTCACAACTAACCTCTAGATCTGGATGCTTTGTAGCCATGGTAGTCCTCCTTACCTTTGGCCATGGTGATGACCTCACCTCGCTCAGCCCTTGGTGCCACTTTGCTTGGCTACGCCGTAGCATGTCGCTCTTTGTGGGATCGGAAATGGTAATAGAGGGGGGTTGAATGGTGCCTCTTTAAAACTTGCCCCCAAAGTATCCACTCAATATCTCCTCTCCGATAGTTACAAAAAGTTATGAATAAGGAGGGTACATGCTTACTGGCAACAGAGAATCAAGATCTAGACAAGGAACAATAAGCTACAACCAGAGGGAAAAAGATCATAAGAGAAAACAGAGAGAACAGAGCACAGTCAGCAAGAGGCCGGTCAGACCGCCATAAAAGGGTCGGTCTGACCGCCGGTGCCTGGCCGGTCTGACCGCTAGGGTTAGCGGTCTAACCGCCGGCTAAGGTGCGGTCTGACCGCCATGGTATATGCGGTCTAACCGGGCACACCTTCAGAAATAGGTAGAGAGCAGTAATCAGCGAAGCCCGAAACTAAAAACACTGTGCACTTCAGAAAACAAGGAAATTGACAGATTTCAGCTGTTCTCCTTAGGCCAAAAGAAAGGGGCTTTAAGCTAAATAGCAAGAGAGCCTCAGGGAGAAATAAATTCAGATCAAGAGATATTGGATTTGTAGAAATCTGAATTTGTCAGAAAAATCACAGGGTATGAGGCAAAGTCCAAATTTCTTGAGATTCTCATATCCATTCTCCATCAATCTTTTGATTTCATCAGAGAAACAACCTTAGGGGGGAAACCTCAAGACTTGAACTAACATTTCACTGGGAAAACAAAAGAGCAAGATTGCTCTGCCTCCAAAACCCTAGAACAGTGAAAAACAGAGGAAATGAAGCATCAGACTAAGAGAGAGAAATCACATTGAATCTTGCAAATGCTCTTGGGAATAAACTGGTCACTTGACCTTGAGACAAATTCCCATCTCAGAGCAGAAAACAAGAACTACTCTCTCAAGAACTTATCTCAAACCAAAAAGAAACAGAGAGATGGCTGAAACTGAAATCCAACAGAGAGTGACAAGGAAGAGAGAAATTCTTAAATGGATTCATCCCCATGAATGCTTGCTTACAGAGGAATGATTACACAAGGTTACAACACACTCACTACATGCTTCTCTCAAGAACACACACGCACACACTGAGAGAACTCACTCCTGCTCCGAGCTCTTACTTCTTTCTTGCCCTTGCCCTACTATTGTCCACACCAACATATAGCAGGGCTTACACCTCAAAGTGGAAAAATCAAGAAGTGGCATACACTCTCCACTCCCTCGCCTCACACCCACATGAGGCAAAAGTCAAAGCTAACACAAGAAATGGAGGGAACCAGCCATTTCTCCCAAACTTGAGTCAATTCTCCAAATTGCCCTCAAGCCCTTCCCAGAAGCTTCCCGCAACCAGTACCTCGACCGTCTGGACCTCGACTCCACCCTGAGTCTAGTCTCGGTCCGCTCTGCTGCACACGATCGCACTCGGCATCCTGACCGTTTGGACCTCAACTCCTCCTTGAGTCTAGTCCCGGTCCACCTCGCCGCTGCCCATCATGTCCACCTGACTCTGACCGAGACCTCCGACTCCACCTAAGTCTAGTCCTGATCTGTTCCGTCGCACACGACCGCAACCGACATCTAACCGTCTGGACCTCCGACTCTTCCCTGAGCCTAGTCACGGTCCACTCGTCGTCACCCGTCGTGTCCACCACCGGTAGCTCCAGCTCCAGTTCCTCGTCTCCCGACTCGCAACCACCTCAGTAGCCTAGATCATCTTCGGCATCACCGACCGTCTGGACCTCAACACCTCCTGTGCCTAGTCCCGGTCCTCCTCGCCTCACCATGACCTAGCTCTGAAGTCATGCAGTCACACAGACAAGCAAACCATCACATAGCACCGCACGAAACAGCATAATCATCATTAGCATAAGCGAAAGGTACTCAACCCTAGAATACCCAAAACAAACTCAAACTCTCTAACATAACCGTCAATTACTCATCACAAACATGGGGATACCTCCACATGGTCTCTCACTCTTCTGCATGTGCCCATGCTCAACCTACCTGCTTCCTCACCCCTCACTCGACCATGGCACTGCGTGCCGCTCAGTTGGCCACTACACACTGCCTCACTCAACCACATTGCGGCAACACGTAGGTGGTAGGCATGGCAGTGACAACCAGCAAAGCCTTGGAACGCAGCCACCCTTCAGTTATTGCGCTATTGGGACTTGCGATTTGGAATCAATACTACAGAAAAGCTCATCACAAATGGTTCGAAAACGTCACCACAAACAGTTGCCTGAACTGTCTGTGCTTATGGGTCAGTAATACTCTAAGGGTATTACTTACAGTTTTTGAACCATCTGTGATAAGGGTTATCAGGTTATCATAGATGGTTCTAGTTAAGAATCGTCTATGATTGCGTTCTCGGGATATCATAAATAGGCATTATTCAGTTCATCAATACTCTCTAATTGCACTATAAAACAGCGCAATCAGAGAATGCAGACGAACCGAAAATAGGTTTATTTATGACTGGCGCCATGTCTTTGGTGTATGCCATGGTTGTAGGCAGTGGTCATAAGTTGTGGTCATAGGCGCACGGTCATAAGCCATAGTCATATGATCCTAGTCTTCATCCTGCAATCAAACAAGAATTTTAACTAGTGCCGAATCCCTAGCCATCCATCAATCATCACAAGAACTAATTAAGACGTCAACAAGTAATTTTCATAATTTTATATTTAAGCATCAAGAAAGAGAGAAGGGTGGGGATATCACCAGCAAAGAAGGAGAGATGACAGCGGCGACGACACTGTTGTGTTAGGACACCGCACAAGACACTTTTATGACAAGAGTGCCTTATGCAGTAAACCGTGGCGTCACAATCGAAGGCGAAGGAGCTCAGGGAGGTAGTCGGCCGAGCCTTCTATTTTTAAGAAAAAATTTGGCCAGGAGAAGTGGAGAAGAAGTGAGAAGAGAGAAGAGGGGTGGAGGAGAAGTGAGAAGAGAGATGAGGAGAAGAATAGCCAAGCTTTCTATTCTAAAGAGCAAATCCAGCGTGATGAGCGAAAAATTCAAATTCGGCGAGAGCAGGTAAGTTGAAATATTATCATAGACAGTTCTTAATAAAGAACCGTTTGTGATAAGTAGGTCATCACATACGGTTATTTGCATTGTGGTGAACTTAGATGAGCCATCCTGTAAAATCGTCTGTGGTAACTTTATCACTGACGATTTATGTTGAAGCGTCTATGATGAGATGTCCAGGATGACCCTTTTTTGTAATAGTGAATTGGGATTGACTGGTGGAGTAATTAGGTTGCTATTAACTACAGATGAAAGTGTTAAAGAGGGGCAAATAGGTCACAAATCTGGCACCGCTCATTAGAGTTTCAGTTTTTAGATTCTGGCTTCTACTTTGTTAATTTCATCTTTTTTGACTTTTTAACTTTTTTGGGGGCTTTTTTGCCTTTTCTTTTTTCTCTTTATTTCTTTGCATTGTTTATGATGATATAACATTTTTTAAATTTAATTATGCTGAAAAAAGTTAACCGTAACTACATTGCAAAAAATAATTGCTACTATGTACTAGTAGTGTGCCCGTGCTAACGCTACGGTAAAATACAAAACAAGATAAAATTTGTAAAAAATAAAACAAACAACCAGATTCATTAAGATTCACGTCTCATATATTGTATAACCAAATATTTTTGTCACATAATATTTTTGGCCACCTACCCATATCCAAGGAAAAACTTCATCATAGATTGACAATTGATATACATGCCATTACCTCACAATTAATTGCAACCTCCCAAGTTCTCAGGCAAAGGTCTCCTACCGCACTCGCCCTCCGCGCATCCCCGCAGGAGGGCTAGCCCCCTCCTTCGCAGCAACGACTTCGCGCACGGCAGCATCGGAGCAGCCTCCGCAGCGTGATCCGGCGGCGGGAAACCCTAGATTCGGTTTGTAGATCAAGGTAGTAACCAATTAGGACTGCTTACAAAATAAAAATATAAAGAATAAAAAAAATAAAACTTGAATCTTTAGAGCACATGCCACAAAAGATATGAGATAAACTATGCCAATCCAAATTTGATGTATCTGCTCTTAATATAACTACATCCATTTGTCTCTAAAGGAATGCCGAAAGGAAGTGCCTTCAGAATAGATAAAATTCAGCCTGGCTTGTTCGATGCTGTTAAAAGGTACTATCTATTACTTTCTTCTCTTGGCAAGTATTGCAAAATCCATAAATTGTACATCATAAGTAAGTTCACTAATATTTCTCCTTACTTCCAAAGAAGGTGGCAGAACAAACTCTTATTAATTAAGGTATGTGCAAAGACATATTTCGATTATATCAAATTCCACGGTACATCTAAATATGAACTCTGAAGTAGTTCCAATTCAGATGGAGATTAAGGCAATCATATTCCATAGGCAGGAGATCAGTGCAAGAGCATCATGTAAGCAAATTAAACAACAACATGTAGCATTTATGTGGTTCCTACATGTATAAATGGACCAACAAAACCTATGTTACTTTTAAGTTCACAGAATATCCTACTAAGACTATTTCTCTGCATTATTTTCCTTAACAAAATTGTGGAGTTATAAACAACTAATTCTAAATACAATCCAAGGTTTTTTAGGGAATCTCAAGTTTCAAATGGGCACAAAACAGACTTTGGAGCCAGATAATATACCGTCAAATGAGAAGAAGAAAGCAACCAAATCATCTTTTGTCAGTTGTATCCTGCTCTTGCCCTAAAAGCAATGAGAAGTGAAAGTGTAAAACACAAATAAGATAGGATAGAAAATTAATACAGGCTAGACTATGCTGATAGGAATGTACCTGCTTTTTTATATTCCTATTTTTAGCTGAGTCCTGAATGGGTACGGTGTTATTCTTTTTGCACGAAGTGCCTTCACTTCCTCTCATTCCTGTGCTTGATGTTTCTGCACCCATTGCAGTCACGGAATTTTCTGAAGGTCCTGCCAGAGAGAGAGAGCAATTACCTGCATAATTGTATTATATTCCGTATACAAGCAGGAACCAAATATGCTAGAAGCCTAGAACACTAAACGGAATCATTTACAGTTATATCCTGCACTGAACCCATGAAAATATGCACCAACATACTTGTTACAAGTTATACAACTAACTAAATGAACATATTCAGCAGAAAAATTACTATACTATAAGAATATAAGAGGCAAAATAATCAGCAATTTGCCACATCTGACAACCGTGGACCATAAGTCCGTGGATTCTATGTGGCTGTAATACCATCACGGTTCTAAATTTAAAAATAGAAAAAAATATGCTAGGTCAAAATATGCTATCGTACCAAACTTGTCCAACACATCCCGGTACTCATAGTGTATTGGTTTAGGTTCTTGATTTTTATATCCCTGCATCAAGACTTATGCCGTCTTCTTTGGTTGCAAGGGTGTCCTAACCAATTGCTCGGAGAAAAGAGAAATGATTCACTTGATAATCAAAAGGGATAATTGCCACCTTGTTCCTGTTTAGCTGGTACCAAACCATGATGAAATACGTGATATTGCACGTGCTTTGCAACGATGTAAAACATACCACAAATTCTGAATTCACATTATTTAATTAGTAGCTACCTAACAAAAATCATGGATATCACAATTGGCACTGCTGAATTTCAAGAATCATAGAATTCTCTCCACTACCTTGGAGAGATATGCTCCACTTTGTAGGATGCACAGTTCTCCCAATCAACCTTTTATTCCATAATAAAAGAAATAGTTAACCATGTAGTGTTGACCTCAAAAAAAATATCAAACACAAGCTTCTATAAAGCAATAGCTAATTTTGCTAGTAAGCTGCAATCTCAAAAATAAACTCTAATTCGTCACATAAGTCAATAAGTCAATTAAAATAACAAGCAGAACTTGAAGATGTTTCTACAGATGCCTTTACTGAATGGATGAACTTTGTCAGGAACTCCCCTGCAAGTCGTACAGCTCCAATGTTTCACTACCAGTATCCCAATAATAAGCTGTATCACAAACTGGAAGCCGAGAGTCAAGAATATTCCATACCTTAAGTAGAATATCCGATTCATTCTGGCAACTTCGTAGGTTGTTTGATTTGTAAGAGCAATGTAACTACAAAAAAAAGATCAGACGAACATACATTATACACAAAAGTGTTGTTGATTTGGGGTATACAAAAGCTACAAACTAGGTCATCGGAAAGTAAATTAAGTACATAAGCCTCTGAGCTTTAACTTTCAAGATGTGCAATCTACTTTTGATTCTATGAAGGAAGATGAATTGAAAAGATTTAGCCTATTTATGAACATTAAAATTGATATTTATTTCAGAAGTTGAAAATTGAGATGTATCATCCAGTGGCATGTACAAAATTTCGTCTTTCAGATATGACCATTAACATCATCAATACGTCTTTGGATATATAGGGTTATGGTAATGACAAAATGATTGGCCTTTCTTATTGAGAGTTGAGAACTCCTTATGTTTGCTTTCACAAACAAACAAATTTGTAAGAATAGTGCATGAAACTTCAAATACAGTGAAATATTTAGGTAAGGTATTCAATATTAGGATTTTTTTTCAGTGATGTGGATTCCACGTACACGCTGATTAGTTGAAGTAAACAGTATTGTTTTGTCAAAGCTCAAATTCAAAATTCTCTTTTATTTTCTGAAGGAAATGATAGACAGATGTTCTCAACCTACCAATTCAAGGAAAAACTCTGCCAACAGGATTACACCAATAGTCAGCTACATTTCTTTTCAATAATTAAAAGTCCATATACTGCAATACACATCACATAAGGAGAACACTTACGTATGAAACATCAACAGCAGCAGCAGGAATATGATGATAAATATCAATACTGCCAACAGGATTACACCAATAAAATCCTTCCACCTGTCATGGTGACAAAAAAGATGCTCAGATGATATAACAAGAAAATTAAGGTTCAAATTGAAAGGATTAAAGCCGCATCATATGCGCTTATGAGTTTTAAAAGAGAATAACATCTCATACCAGGCCTTGTGAATATCTAGATGCAGTGACTCAATGTACAGAGCAACAGTCCAGATACACAAGATTGTTTCTTCAAATATGTACCACCTAGGAAAGATTTGTTATACAACCATAAGAACTGAGTCTCAATAATAGAATCTTAACACAGCACAAGGTACTACTATGCATATTCCAATGTATAATGGCAACAAAGTAGTTAATTTGTATAGATCACAATTTACAGCAGCAAGTTGCAAAGTTTTCCCGGAAAAAAGGTTCATTCGCTACAAAGTTGACCTTTTTAAGCAGCCACAGAAATTTGAACTTTAAACATATCATGAGAAAGGGGTGCATGCATCCTCTAAACATCAGTTTTAATGAAATTGACTTTGCAACTTAACATCAAATTTGACTCATACAACTAAACTGTATAATCCATTCAGTAAATTTAAGGCTATATCCTATTGCAGTTTACTTTCAGTCACAAATTCCTGTCACTGTGCAAAGTATGCGGTCAAACTTTAAACTTTGATCAACAATATATTTTCAAGCATTTAGAATGGTCACATGAAAATAATAGAAGTAGATTCTTTAAAATATACCTTCATAATGTTATACTTTTATATCTTTTACAATATCTTTGTGCAATCATAATGTTATACTTTTACATCTTTTACAATATCTTGTGCAATAAAAAAATAGATGTCAAAGTTGCATCTTGGAGACCGTGAAAAGTAAAAAAAATGAAATGAATTTGTAACCGGATAGAGCATTATCTATTGGTTGGTATAAATACTCTGAAGCATCGTTAATATGTGTTTCCAGTCACAACAATGGAGTTTTATGCAATACAAGTGGATCTGATGGGCTCTTGAGATGTTTATGCAATGACTGAAGCAAACCTAAGCACACATGCAGAGTTTCTCTGAATGTACAGCAGAACATAGAACATGTGCAACAGAAAAACACAGAGCATGCACACCGGACAACACAATATGTAAGTGCACAAATTATACTGCAAAAGATACACATGCCAAAACTCACCAAAAAGGGCAATGGTTCTTTTTGCCAATGCATGTTCCAAGCCAAACACAGTGATGATCAAACTGAAGGACACACTTATCACAATCATCGCGATTGCACAGTGCGAGGTGGTGCAAAAGCATATTGTAGCAAAAATTGAAATTAGACAATTAGTTGCAGCATTACATGGAAAAATTTGATGGTAGGACGATTAAAATCAGTATGACATAATGAACAATTCCAAACTAATAACGCAGTAGTAGTTCACTTTGTAAAATTGAAAGCGGTGTGCCCCCACTTCGCAAATTAATAGTCGAGAATTAGCAACCCTAACAAAGCATCAAGTTTTAGAAGACCCTCGAAATGATCTTGGGAACCTTAATGGCTCTTTGTCACAACCGACCTCGAGCACAAATTTGTTAGATATACCAGTTTAAATGCAAACAATCGAGTCAACAGAACAAATATTAGTTGTCAAGCAGAAGAATTAATTCAACAGAACAAATGTCAACATAATCATAACTGAGACATTGTGACATTATTTTCATACAGAGAACTGCTTGTAATCTAACATTCCATCCATATCTCAAAAGAACTGATAGTACCAACTACCAAGGCAGACCAAGGAAGTTTTCACTTTAGCAGCAGCTCTTACAGTGGATTCAACTCAGCACACAGCAAACAAATGCTCTGGTAGCTCTCACCTCATCACTCAACTCCTTTGTTGATTCACCTCAGCACTAAACTCCAACACTGCCACCTTACCCGTGTCCTTTTTGCTCTAGTTTGGAAAGTGTTTTGCAACTATTACCAGGCCAGCCTACCATGCACTTGTGTCTCCAGGTTGGCTTGCCACTTTGCAGAAAAACTATTACCAGGGCGGCCTACCCTGCATTTGTGTTTCCAGGTTGGCTTGCCACTTTGCAGGAGGAAGTGCATGTACTACAATCTCATCACCCACAAAAAAGATCGGAAGGAGCCCACCTTGAGCTAATGTGATGCCAATTGTTTGAAAGTAGGAATAATCAGCATAATATCCTACAATCCTATTTAACCTTGACCATCAAAATGGTGAATCAGCGGCTCTTGCCCTTCTACCGTATAGTATTCAACTGATGTGCAATAGCTTGTGGACAACTTCTTCATAACAATACCCAGATAATTAATGGTGTGTGTCGAGAGAAGAGAATACCCGCACAAGCCATCATCATTTTTGTCTTGATGGGGACACGATGGCGGCGGGACGACACACTCAACCTTCCTGCATTCTAGTTCACCCAAAGCACTTGGGTGTGATATCTAGCACAGCCATATTTGTTAGGATCTCAATAGGGATTGTAGGTCCTATGATCCCATGAAGCTTAAACAATCTGGATTGATCAATGGATCAACATTTTATATGATATATATGCAATGATCATAGGATCCTTCAAGATCATGATCCTACTCATATACCATATAAAGTATAAAATATGAAACTAACTAATGTTAATTAAAGTTTTTAACTTTGTTAGCTCAATTAACTTCCTTTTATCTCGTTACATGTTGTTTTAAGTTGAACAAATGTTATCATTAATTCCTTACTATATTGGATATATAAACCGAGTAACATTTAGAATACTGAATTAAATAAGTTTAATTTGACTAAAATTGAATTAAGTAGGCTTGTACAAATAGCTCCACTAAATATCAAGTTAAAGACATCAAAAAATTATACAGACATAAACATCTCAGTATATACTTCACATTATATATCGAATATATGTAACTTATAAATTCTGGTAGGATCATGATCGTACAATACTTCCAGTCAAATGAAGAACGATCCTACCTAGGATCCTATCCTGACAACTTTCGGCACAGCCTCCTCAATCCTATTCGTCTAACCCAGTGACTGTAATTACAGCAAAAATCACAACATACTCAGTAGGAGGACACAGTTTTGCTCAGCCTGTACGGATCCACCTCGCAACTGTTGTTTCATAATACTAACCAACTACGTTCTCTTCTAGTCTCTACTCTCTACCCTTGAATCCAAATTATGGCATTGAACTCTCCACATCAAGACCAATAAAAGTGAAAGAGATAAATGCTATGAATTAGAGAAGTTGCGTTTACCTTTTTTTTACCTATTTACCGGCCAATGCAGCTAAATCCCCTGCACACAGCGAGCCAGGCGGCGAAGAGCACGCCGAGGAGCACGAGATCCGCAAGGATGACCAGCAAGAGCTGGCGCCTCCACGTCCACCCGGCGCCGCCGCAGCGCTCCGCTTGGCGTCCTCGCGCGAGCTCACCTCCCACGCGCCGACTCCTCGCCTCGGCCTCGGCGGCGGCGACCTCGCCGGCCCAGCGCGCGCCTCGTCGTCGAGAAGGGCGGCGGAGCGCCAGCCGCGGCATCTCGTCGCACATCCTGGGCTCGGGGAGGCATCGCAGGCGGCGGAGGAAGAGCAGGAGGTGGGACGCCGAGAGCTGCGGCGCTTGTGGGGTGGGGAGGAGGAGGCGGTGGAGCGGGGCAGGCGGCGGCGGATGAGGAGGGAGGGGAGGAGGCGCACGGGTTCGGTGGGGGAGGCAGGCGGCGGCGGAGAATGAGGGAGGGGAGGAGGCGGCGGAGAAATTAGAGGGGAGGCGCACGGGTTCACCAGGAGGCAGCGCACGGGTTAGGTTGGAGGGGGATGATGTGCATGATCCAGATGATTTTGGCCTTAGGATCTTCAATGAGTAAGAGAAGAAGGCTTGAGAAGAAATCTAGACCATTCATTTGTATGAAGTTAGATTACTTTGGTACACAAATCTGGGTGGACTTAGATTAGGCATGACTGTGGGGGTGGTTGAGGGGGTGGATTTAGTAAAGAAAATTTTGGTGTATTATAGAGTAGGGTAGAAAATAAACCATAAACATATATTTATAAGCTCAAATAAGTATCACCTAAAACTTCACCTGGTTCTCTGGAACATCATCTAATAGCTAACCGAGGGAGTACTCACTGCTGCAACCTTTTCGAAGGCAGTGACGATCTATTGTTCCGCTCGTTGTCACGCCTTCCATCCGAACACAGCGATCCAACCACGACGTGCACCAATCTCAGCACAGAACCGGGGCCGTACGAGGGGGGTCGTCAGATAAAAGGTCAAAGCGCGGGCGACGGCGGCCCGTGCCCCCGAGATATTCCAATGGCAGGCTGCGCGATTTGTATTCGCCGATCCGCGTGACACGCCGCTGTCACCAGATGTCGTTATTGACTTATTGGATCTGGATCGCTGCAACAATCCACGATGCGAGGCGAGTCCCCTTTTATGCGCCGCGCCGGTCGTTCCGCGATCCCACGACGGCGGGCGCACCCCCGTGCACATGCGAAAAATCACAGCAGTAACTGG
The DNA here is from genome assembly GCA_036346575.1 of Dendrocalamus sinicus. NCBI lineage: Eukaryota > Viridiplantae > Streptophyta > Magnoliopsida > Poales > Poaceae > Dendrocalamus > Dendrocalamus sinicus. The sequence continues at coordinate 24,070,641 of CM070657.1, read as the reverse complement.
TCCGTTCCGCTAACATTTGCTTTTATTTTCCCGTGAGGATAACACTGAATCACGTTGATGTGTCAGAACTCAGGAGGCAAGCAGATACGTATGTTATTTATCGCTTTAATAATTATTTTAAGGATCTGGTTTGTCCCGCAGCTGCATCTTTAGGACGGCATGCCCAAGACATGAGACACTTACAACCATGATGAGAGTCGCTTTCCTCTCCCTTTGTCGCCTCCTGCCAGTAACTACTTTATTTATTTTAGGAACGCTTCTCTCTCCATTCGTCAGTTTGCCATGTCCTGACAATAACTAGTTGATTTATTTAGGATACAAGTTCAGAATTATGTTTTATTAGTAAGATGCATGTACGTTGTAACGGAATACTAAATGAGGATGATTCATATTATCAAACGATGATCCTAAACATTGAACATCAATTTTATCTTTCAAAAAACATGTATCAAACAAAGCACACATGTACAAACTCGTATATAAATTAAATTGGAAATAGATGTTCACATTTAGTAGCTGATATTGTTTCTTATGCAATATGATCAAAAATAAAATACATAAGACATATAGGATGTAAGAACATCTTTATAGACAATATTTTTGGTAAATGTACCAGCAGAATTAAAACACTAACCGTCTTACTGTAGTTGCGACTGTGGCTTCAACCACGCATCGACCATGTCTTCGACCGTGACTTCGACTACAACCAGTGCACATATGCGCTCACAATGACCGGCGCTCGCTGATGGCGGGCGCACACGTCTGCTACAACACACCGCTCCTTCGACCACAGCTTCGACTGCTCCTTCGACCACGGCTTTGACTGCACCTTGTCGACTGCATCACCGACCAAAGCTTGCCGACTACAGCACCTCGACTATATCTCCGACCACATAGGTCTTCCAACACTGACTATCGACTGTAGCTATGACCATCGACCACTGTAGCTACAATTATCGACCATCAACCTCTATAGCTACGACTATCAACCATCGACCACTGCACAGTTTGACTAACGATTGCGACAGTACTCCTCCGAGTACCGACTGAGTCACTGTAGCTTCGACCACGGCTTTGACCACGGCTTGTCGACCACGACTTGTCAACCATACCTTCGATTGGTCCGGAGTCTCCGACCGCTCTCTGACTCCAGGTCTTCAACTTCTACACATACTCGGACACACCAACCACGCAGTACTCGAACACACAGAGTACTCGACTACGACCACGCGGTACTGGAACAAACGGAGTACTCGACTACGACCATGTAGTACTCAAACACACCGAGTACATTTGGCTACGACCACTGTATCTATGACCACGCAATACTCGAATACACCGAATACTCAAATACGACCACATAGTACTCGAACTCACCGAGTACTCGATACTAACCACACAGTACTCAAACACTGCGATCATGGCTTCGACCATGCATCGACCAAGCCTTCGACCCTGGCGTTGACCACGACATCGACTAGACATTCGATCACAACTAATGCACACGTCTGCTACAGTAACCGTCGACTTCTACAGTGACAGGCCGCACATATCTGCTACAGCATACCGCTCTTTCGATCACGGCTTCGACTGCTCCTTCAACCACGGCTTCGACTGCGCATTGTCGGCCACATCACCGACCAAGGCTTGTCGACCACAGCACCTCAACTGCAACTACACAGGTCTTCCAGGACCGACTATCAATTGTAGTTATGACCATCGACCACTGTAGCTATGACTACTGACCATTGACCACTATAGTTACGACTATCAACCAATGACCACTGTAGCTACGACTATCGACCATCGACCACTATAGTTACGACTATCGAGCATCGACCACTGTAGCTACGACTATTGAGCATCGACCACTATATAGTTTGGCTAACGATTGCAACGGTACTCCTTCGAGTACCGACTGAGTTATTGTGGCTTCGACCACTCCTTCGACCACGGCATCGACTATGTCTTGACCATGGCATCGACCATGGCTTATCGACCACACCTTCAACCATGGCATCGATCACGGCTTGTCGAGCATACCTTCGACTAGTCCAGAGTCTCCGATTGCTCTCCGACTTTGAGTCTTCAACTCCTACACATACTTGGACACACCGACAATGCAGTACTCAAACACACCGAGTACTTGACTACGACCACGCAGTATTTGAACACAAGAGTACTCAACTACGACCACACAATACTCGAATACACCGAGCATATTTGACTACGACCACGCAATATTCGAACACACTGAGTACTCGACAATGACAACATAGTATCGAACTCACCGAGACTACGTAGTCCTCGAACACACTGAGTACTCAACTACGGACATGCGGTACTTGAACACACGGAGTACTCGACTACGACCATGCAGTACTCGAACACACCGAGTGCATTTGGCTAGGACCACTGTGGCTATGACAATGTAGTACTCGAATACACCGAGTACTCGACTATGACCACGTAGTACATGAACTCACCGAGTACTCGATACTGACCATACAGTATTCGAACACACGAATACTCGACACACGACCACTCAGTACTCGAACACACGAGTACTCGACATACAACCACACTCAATAACAAGATTATGTCCAACACACACTGGCTAGGCAATGAACGTGCATACATTGTGGATTTGTAAGCATACATGGAAAAAATCAGTTTCAATAATTTCAGTTTCAAACCTAGAAAAGAATCTGTTATGTTACTGAAAGAGAGATGATAGCTACTTACAGAAGATATGCTAGAATAGATCTATGAGATCCTTGGAGAGGAAGGCCTTCAATAGTTCAATAAATGAATTACCTACTAAGAAACTAGGCCTCGAGGGCACGGTAGAGATTAGAATCCTGGTGGTTGAGATCGGTGCATAAATACAAATGTGAACAAGAATATCTGTATCATCCTAGGTGACAAGTAGGTAGTTAAAGGCCAAGAGGTTGATGAACTAGTCCCATTCGACGCCGCGTCTGCCACCCTCGTTTCATAGGAACATGACCGCGGCGTGCATTGTGATGGTCACCACCCACACGTTATGCGCTGCGATGAGGATTGGGATGCACCGCGACGAAGTGCAGGCGATGGCGGCCCGTGCCCCCGAGATATTCCAATGGCAGGCTGCGCGATTTGGATCGGCCAGCACTACCGGCGCTAGCAGCAGCATATATTCGCCGATCCACGTGACGTCGCTGTCACCAGATGTCGTCATTGACTTATTGGATCTGGATGGCTACAACAATCCACGATGCGAGGCGAGTCCCCATTATGCGCCGCGCCGGTCGTTCCGCGATCCCACGACGGTGGGCGCCGCCCCGGGCACATGCGAAAAATCACAGCAGTAACTGGTCCGTTCCGCTAACATTTGTTTTTTTTTTGCCCGTGAGGATAACACTGAATCACGTTGATGTGTCAGAACTCAGGAAGCAAACAGATATGTATGTTATTTATCGCTTTAATAATTATTTTAAGGATCTGGTTTGTCCCGCTGCTGCATCTTTAGGACGGCATGCCCTCGACATGAGGCACTTCCAACCATGAGAGTCGCTTTCCTCTTCCTTAGTCGCGTCCTGCCTGTAACTACTTGATTTATTTTAGGAACGCTTCTCTCTCCATTCGTCAGTTTGCCATCTCCTGACAATAACTAGTTGATTTATTTTAGGATACAAGTTCAGAATTATGTTTTATTAGTAAGATGTTTGTGCGTTATAACGAAATACTAAATGAGGATGATTCATATTATTAAATGATGATCCTAAACTAAACATTGAACATCAATTTTATCTTTCAAAAAATATGTATCAAACAAAGCATACATGTACAAACTCATACATAAATTAAATTGGAAATAGATGTTCATGTTTAGTAGTTGATATTGGTTCTTGTGCAATATGATCAAAAATAAAATACATAAGACATCTAGGACGCAAGGACATCTTTGTAGACAATATTTTTGATAAATGTACCAGCAGAATTAAAACACTGACCGTCTTACTGTAGTTGCGACTGTGGCTTTGACCACGTATCGACCATGTCTTCGATCGTGGCTTCGACCACGGCATAGACCAGGCCTTCGACCACAACCAGTGCACATGTCTGCAACAACGACCGCCGATTGCTACAGTGATAGGTTGCACACGTCTGCTACAACACATTGCTCCTCCGACCACGGCTTCAACTGCTTCTTTGATCACGGCTTCAACTGCATCTTGTCGACCACATGACTGACCAAGATTTGTCGACCATCGACCACTGTAGGTACAGCTATGGACTATCGACCACTGTAGCTACGACTATCGACCATCGACCACTGCAAAGTTTGACTAATGACTGCGATAGTACTCTTCTGAGTACTGACTGAGTCACTGTGGCTTCGACTACTCCTTCGACCACGGCATCGACCGTGGCTTGTCGGCCACGGCATCGACTACGGCTTGTCCACCACACCTTCGACTGGTCCGGAGTCTTCGACCGCTCTACGACTCTAGGACTTCAACTTCTATACATACTCGGACACACCGACTACGCAGTACTTGACTATGACCATGCAATATTCAAACAAACAGAGTACTCGACTACGACCACGTAGTACTCGAACACACCAAATACATTTGGCTATGACCACTGTGGCTACGACCACGCAATACTCGAACACACCGGGTACTCGACTACGACCACGTGTACTCAAACTCACCGAGTACTCAATACCGACCACATAGTACTCGAACATTGTAATCATGGCTTCGATCATGCATCGACCATGCCTTTGACCATGGCGTCGACCACGGCATCGACCACACATTCGACTACAACAAGTGCACACGTTTGCTACAGTGACCACCGACTGTGTCACATCTTGAATTTTGGATGTCTGAAATTTTGAGTAATTTAAAACTTTTATTTGCATCTTACTGGCATTTGAATTTTGGTTCAACATCTTATTTGGGTTTTCCTGAGTTTAGTGTTGAGCAAATAATATTTGAAAATAATTCTCGAGCACAAAATAGCAATCATAAAAATAAATAATTAGATAAATGAATACAAATAATTTACGTAGTATTTAACCCTAAGAAAGTAACTCCAAAATTCTATCTACGAAATCAAAACCTGGTTTATAAATTAGTTAAAGGGAAATAGTTGAACTAAAAGTACAACTCAAATATATACATACATAAACTGTACAATTAAATTCAAGAATAGTCTTAACACTAGAGCTAGAATTCAAATATCGAAAATCATGCACAAATTAAAATTAACAAATCCTAATGAGAACTAGAGTTTAAATTGAAAATCCAAGATTATAAAATTTTGCTCAAGCCTCCTTTCTTTTCCTTCATTTCCTTCTTCCTCTCTATTACATGTGGGCCCCTCCTTTTTCTCTCACTCCCTCTCTCTTTCCTCCCTCTCTCCCCTGCCCGCTGGGCCGGCTTCCCCCGTCTCCTCCCTTCCTTTTCTCTTCCTCCTTCGCTTGGCGGTGTTTGCTCCACGTCGCCTCCTCCCTCGCCCAGCAGCGCGTGCGCTGCTCCCCTGACACCGCTGCAGGTGCCAGCCCGTCCCGTTGCCGCTCGCCCGTCGCCCTCCTCGCCGCGTCGAGCCCCGCGCCCTCTTCTCCCGAGCTGCGCGTCCGGTCCTTGCCTGGCGGTCCTTCCCCGCGCCGCCCGGTCCTCCGCTGCCGTTCGGTCCTCTGCCAGCTACGCCTCCCCTCCTTCGGCTACAAGAAGCCTTGGCCCTCCCTCACTCCCTGCGCGCCCTTCTTTTTTTTTTGCCTTTCCTTCCTCCCTTGTCTCTGCTTCTATCCCCGCCCGTGCGCTCGCCGCAGCGCCTCCCCGCCGTACTCGGCCCTTCGGCGACGCCCCGCCTCACTGAGCGCGTCCCGGCGTACCCCTTGGAGCCCTCTACCTCCCCTCTCACCTAATCGAATCGCCGTGCCCCAGGCACGTCGCATGGCCCTCTTGTCTGAAACCGGCCGCCGCCGCCATCCTCACCACCACCGCCTCCTCGGTGGGTCCCCCTCCAATTCCCCGCTGGTAGAGCTCCACCTCACCGCGCCGAGCCTCCTCCCACTGCCGGCGGAGCTCCTCATCGACCGAGCCCTTCCCTCCACGGTGACCTCCCCACGCCGTCGCCCGTGCGCGCCGTCGGCTCACCTCGGGCTTGCTCCGGCTCATCCAAATGCAAGGTAAGCTTCCCCTGCCTCCTCTGTTGCTCACGCACGCATCGATTTTTCATCTCCTCCCCACCGGCACCGCCGCCCCGCTTCACCCCCGCCTCCGGCCGCTTGCACCGACGCCGGCCACCCCCGGCGCCACCACGGACCACACTGCCACTACCGAAGGCCTCACCACGCACCGAGCAACCCATTTTGCCTAACACCACAGCCTCCCCGGCCGGGTCTCGCCGGCGGCACCGTCGGCCATAGCTGCCCAAGCAACTCCTCTGTTTTATGACTTGTGGCCTTGGCTTAATAGTTACCCCTCCCCGTTTACCATCAGGTAGCTTGGCCACCCGTGTTCGACACCCCCTCTCACAGGATTTAGCCATGGGTTTTAAAATCTTTTTGCAGAGCAGTTTCTAGTAGGAAAATTGAGGAAAAATCAAGAACTAATCCCTAGTTGCTGCAAAAATTTATTTAGGAGCTAAGTGAGTTTCTTAAGCATCTAACCATGGATTAAATGTCACATGTTAATTAAAAATAAAGAATATATGCCTTGAAGGTTTATTTTAAATCTTTACTAACTAATGCTTAGTAGGAACATGAGGATATGCTTTTGTGAAGTGATACCTTAGTAAGCAAGGATTTGCTGAACAATACAACAAGAACCTTTGTGTACTAGTAAATATCATGGGAGTAAACATTGAAAATTTTAAACCATTGTCTATATGCTCTAGCAATTAGGGAAAATTCAAGGAAAAATATGAATCTATTCCATGAAAGCCAACAAATCCTAGTAGGGTGTAAATGAAATGGTACAAGAGTTAATAGTGAGTAATTACCATATAAGCATAATTAATGTGTCTTTGTTATTTATCTTAATTTAAATATTAAGTGAAGGCAATGATAAAAAGAGGGTTCTAAAATTATAGACACTTGACCAAAAAGACATCCAAGTTAATGTTTGGAAAACAAATTTGACACCAAAGGTAACTATGAATAGCAAGCCCGGCCATCACCTAATGTACATATATGCGATCTTTTTCATAAAACTTACCCTGCCCCGGAGATACCTAAATTAATGACAACCTCTAGGGAAAAGGGGGCCTTTAAGCAGTAGTGTCATGTTAATAGCCCTAGGTCATTATGATTCAAAATAATCACGCAAACATATCAATAATCTAAATGGAACATATAACCGTCAACAAGAGTAAATAGGGTCACATAAAATGATACATACCAAGCTATGCCCGGATAGCTAAGTTTAAAACTGCAATTAGAATTAAAGTTAAGCCTAAGAATAGCTAAAGCGTCATCAAGAGAATAATAGTGTCATTAACTAAATCTTAACACTAGCTTTAGTACATAATAAGCATAAATGAATATATAGCAAGCTGGGACCCGAATAAATAGACTCCACTTCAAATCAAACTTAGTCAGGCGACAAATGAAGGTACATAAAATGTCTACCACAAAATGTTATAACTTAGACTATAAGACTAACTTGGTAAGCTAGAATTTGCAAACATTTCTTATATATACATATATCATATGCCCTGAAAACTAACGCTCGACAAAATAACACCCAGCTAAACTTGTATTCTGGTTCAAAGGTTCATCCTAACTCGTGGAATTCCCTTGATAAATATCAAATAATAAAAAGAGATTATTAGATAAAAAGATCAAGTTATCGTATTCTACCACTGGCCATGCTTCAAATCACTCGAAACACCCATTAACTCATAATAAAACTAAATTGAGTTTATTCGGATTTATTTGGATCATCTGAGTTACTTGCTTTTATTTGGATTCAGTCATTTATTGCGTAATTAGAAACCGGAGTCCTGAAGATTCTGCTGATCAAGCGAGACCGAGATCGATGAAGACCAGGAATTAAAGATCATCGTACGGGACAACTTTGTGTGAGCTCAAGACCGCGGTAAAACCGCGCCAGGCGAGTCAATACTTTGATCATGTTGAACCTACATTTTCTGCAAATTATTTTGTTTTAAATTATCGAATTGCATGCCGTTATTTTATATGTAAATACATGTTTAATTTGAGATTCTAGTTATATGTCCATTGTTACCTTTGCTAATATTACACCTCCTTTGGAATACTTGATTACGTGAACCTTGTCACCCTAGTAAAATTATAGTAGTACCTTTTGGAAATAAGTTCGTAATTATACGCCATGCTTAGTACTGCATAGATACTTGGGGACGCTGAAATGCCCTAAACATCCTTGTCATTTTAAATCATGAGAAACTGGTTTGGGCAGTCATGGTGGGAATGACTGGTATATTTTAACATGATTATTTTATGCTCCCAAAAATCGTAACTTGCTTAAATATCTGAGCGGATGGTTTGGGGGCTGGTGTGTGGTGCGGTGGGAGCACAAATTATGGAGTGTGGTAGAACCGCTCAGATACCCTTAAGGACTGAATCTTGTCATGACCTCCTGTGTAAAACAGTACAACCACAAGTATGTAAAATACAACTTGGCTAAGTAAATTTATCGAAACCCCCGGACTCATCTCACCGGTAGTGGATAGAAGTAGATACGCAAGGGCAAGAGAAGGCCTAAAGGGACACCGAGTGGAGGGTGAAGTTTCCCAGTCGTACTAGCACAGAGGGGAGTGGAGCCCGTACGCTAGTAGCCGTGGGGAACATCCCGTGCAACGTATGGGACCCACCGCAAGTGGGAACGGCCCATAGGGTGAGATGACAAAAGGGACTAGATACTTTGAAAAGTCACTGTGATGGTCTGCTCAACCACACAACTAAGGAATTGTGTGGGGCAACGAGTTGATTGTCTCTTGTGGTGAAAGTGTACAAACTCTGCAGAGTCAAAACTATTCGAATAGCCGTGCCCATGGTCAAGGGCGGACATGGGAACTTAACCAGATATAGTTCTATTTCAAAATACTTTATGGGTGGGATGGAAAAGTGGAGGGCAGTGAAAGGCCCTGATTTGAGTTGTCCTGGGTGTCATCCCAGTGGTAAGTTAAGCGGCTATAACGCTGAAAAATGTTATACGGTGTGATGCCGTATGTATGGAGAAATTATGGTGATATTAGGCATATGGTGTGATGCCATATGTATGGAAAATCATGTTAATATTCCTTGAACATTATGTTTTGTTCCAAAGCTGCTAGGTCTCAGGAGATTTTATGTTGTATTTCAAATAGTGGCATTTCTATTCTTACAAAATAAAATATGGGAAGAATAAATAGAGTCATAAGAAAAGAAGATGGCTGTTTATGGTAATTGCATAAAGAAGTTGGTGGATTTATGTTGATCATAATAGGGATAATGATAGTGTGAATTCCGGGAAAAATAAATTGGTGGAGTCAAAAATGAATATATATATATAGGTCATATAGATGATTTAAATGATTGTTGGAGAATTAGGGAGTGAAAAGGTAGTTGCTAGATTAATTCCTGGGAGTGGTTGGCGATAATGGGTTTAATAGGCTTTGATCAGATACTGGATGGATGAATCGGATTTTTAAGAATTTGGAGGTAAGGTAATAATGCTTGGAGTATAAACTTGGTCAATGATATTCTTGGTGGATGTATACTAGTGAATTAGTAGAGATAGATAATGGAAGATGAGGTTGAATATTGGAAAAGCAAATTATGGTTGTGGATCAATAATAAAAGGATTGGATTGTTAAGAATTTAGAATACAAAAGATATTGGTGGATTAAAAAAGTGACATTAGATAAATAATGTCACTAGCTGCTTGGAGTTTTAGGCAGTAATTGCTCGGTGGATTATGTAGATTATGATACTCGCTGTTTGAGGATTAGGCAGCATTTGATTGGTGGATTGAATAATTGATGAAATTCGCTATTTGGAGTTTTAGACAGCAAACCATATAGAGGGTGTATGATCGGTGGATTAATTAAATGATGTCGCTCTCAGTTTAGAGTATTAGACAGTAATTAATATAGAAGAAATAAGATCGGTGGATTAGTTAAATGATGACACTCGCTGTTTGGAGTCTTAGACAGCAATCAGTAAGGGAAGTGTGTCTTTGGTGGATTAGTCAATTATGGCAATCACCGTGTGAAGTTTGGGTAGAATTAATAACACTATGATTTAATAATCATGCTACTAAAAGCGATTTTTAGCAAATAAAATGACCCAAGCCTCTCCTTGATAAGCCATGCATACTATTTATTTGCATTCTGTGTATTGGCTCGTGGAGCACGGGGTTGGAGTGCTCACACTCGGTTTTGCGACAAAATTCAGAATCAGGAGTCAAATCACCTCGCCTCAGCAACAAGATTGGACAAGCTGGCAGAGAAGATAAAGATGTCAAGGGCTAGGTCGCGAACCTCCAGTTGGCTGCCTGTGGGCATATCCTGAAGGTCCCACCTGTGTGCTTCGTTCTTCCGCTGCTGCAATTTAATGATTTCGACCTAATCGGCCTATGAGTAAGTCTACTATTATATTTACGCTTCCGCATGATATGTATTTTGATATTCATTACGGTAACTGTGAACACTATCTACTGATCCAGGGAATAGTGCAGAAAATCACAGAGGAATCCGGATTGTAAAATTTGGGTCCCTACAGACTGCTACAGTGATAGGCCACACACGTCTGCTACAGCACACCGCTCTTTTGACCACGGCTTTGACTACTCCTTCGACCACAGCTTCGACTGTTCCTTCAACCATGGCTTCAACTGTGCATTGTCGACCACATCACCGACCAAGGCTTGTCGACCACAGCATCTCAACTGCATCTCCGACCACACATGTCTTCTAGGACCGAGTGCCAACTATAGCTATGACCATCGGCCACTATAGCTACGACTACCGATCGACTATCGACCACTGTAGTTACGACCACCAACCATCGACCACTGTAGCTACAACTATCGACCATCGATCACTTTAATTACGACTATCGACCATTGACCACTATAGCTACGACTATCGACCATCAACCACTATACAGTTTGACTAACGACTGCGACAGTACTCCTCCTAGTACCAACTAAGTCACTATAGCTTTGACCACTCCTTCGACCATGGCATCAACCATAGCTTCGACCACGGCTTGTCGACCAAGCCTTTGACCATTGCTTGTCGACCATACCTTTGATTGGTCCAGAGACTCCGACTCTGAGTCTTCAACTCCTACACATACTCGGACACACCGACTACGTAGTACTCGAGCACACCGAGTACTCGACTATGACCACGCAATACTCGAACACACAGAGTACTCGACTACGACCACACAGTACTCGAATACACTAAGCACATTTGGCTACGACCATTGTGGCTACAACCATGTAGTACTCGAACACACTGAGTACTCGACTATGGCCATGTAGTACTCGAACTCACCAAGACTACGCAGTACTCGAACACACCGAGTACTCGACTACAACCACGCGGTACTTGAACACATGGAGTACTCAAACATACCAAGTACATTGGGCTACGACTACGACCATTGTGGCTACGATCATGCAGTACTCGAATACACCGAGTACTCGACTATGACCACGTAGTACTCAAACTCACCAAGTACTCAATACCGACCACACAGTACTTGAATACATGAGTACTCGACACACGACCACTCAGTACTCGTACACATGAGTACTTGACACACGACCGCACTCAACAATAAGATTATGTCCAGCACACACTGGCTAGGCAATGAACGTGCATACATTGTGGATTTGCAAGCATACATGGAAAAATTCAGTTTCAATATTTTCAGTTTCAAACCTAGGAAAGATTCTATTATATTTCTGGAAGATAGACGATAGCTGCTTACAGAAGATGTGCTAGAATAGATCTGTGAGATCCTTGGGGAGGAAGGCCTTCAATAAATGAATTACCTGCCAAGGAACTGGGCATCCTCGAGGGCATGGTAGAGATTGAAATCTTGGTGGTTGAGGTCGGTGCATGAATACAAATGTGGGTAAGAATATCTATACCATCCTGGGTAACAAGTGGGTAGTCAAGACGAAGAGGTTAATGAACCAGTCCCACTGGGTGCCACGTCTACCACCCTCGCCCCACAGGAACATGGCTGCGGTGTGCATCATGGTGGTCACCACCCACACGTTGTGCACTGCGGTGAGGATGGGATGCACCGTGATGAAGGAGGCGAGCTCTTTCCGATCAGAGTCGGGCACCTACGCATCGAGGTAGATGATATAGCGGTTCTGAAGGTGGTAGAGCGTGAGGATGCATCGGCGCCAGTGTCGCTGGAGATAAGGTAGGAGAAGCATAGGAGTGACGCGGCACGTGGTACAAGACCTTCGAGAGAGCACAGACTCAACAAAGAGTGGGGGCAGGCGGACGCGCAGGGAGGAGGAGGTAGGGGAGGGGAGGAGGAAGAGCAAAGGGGAGGGGAGGGGAATGGGAACGGGGTGGTGGCGAGGAGGAGGAGTAGGGCGAAGAAGCCTCTGGTGATGACCGAGAGCAGCCAACATAGGTAGATGGCACCAGCACGCAGGGAGGGGTCGATAGACTCCATGGAGGTGAGTCAGGGGCGGGAGTGGTGGAGAGGAGAGGAGGTGGGTGGGGAATGTTGTGTGGCGGCTGGGGTGGGGAAGGTGTGAAGAGAAGGGTATGTGCGGTCTGCGGTTGGGGTGGGGAAACCCGTTCAGTTTTTTATTTGAAGGGAAGACGCGGTTATGCATAGTGGTTTGATGCCTGCGTAGGAAGAAGATGACGAACAAAAGTGTCACTTCCGCTGCGTGCGTGTACGAGAGTTGGGAGGGGGAGGGGAGGCGAACAGACTAACTCACTTTTTATATTAGTAGAGATATTTTATTATCATTTCGCAAACTGTGGGAGTGACTATGGTACAAATCAACTATAAATTATGCAATTTACATACAAATTTCTCCAAATAAGATTTGACTAGAGATTTGTGCATGCTAGATTCTAAGGTTTACCTAGCAGGGGACATATAGGGTGAAAATCGTTTGAATATTGCAAACATGTGAAAACCCAACCTATGTGAAAACCATATCTTCAATGTTCTTTAACTATGCAAAATTTAAGGATCAAACCCAACCTAATTTGCAAAATATGAAAAAGACAAATTCTATATTAATAGCGAGAAATCACTATGCACTAAGAAATTGTGGAGAAAGTTGTATGTAAATGAATAGTGACAATTCTGGTGGATCTACCCGCTAGGACAACAGGGAAGGGTTGTCACCTCTGAATCCAGCCAAGGGGAGGTTGGGGAGTGCATCATTGACAATGGTTATTGTTGGATCTGGCCGCGTGAAGGATGGGGATGGTTTCATCGACATCTTCCTTCATTGGATCGACCCCCAAGATGGGGGCGAGAGAGGGATGGTGAAGATGCATTGCCTTGGATCCACACCACTAGGATGTCATTGAAGAGGGATAACAAAGCAGGTGTTGTTTGGAGAGGGAGATTTGGTGTAGTGGTGGAGAGCAAGGGAGACAGTGGAGAATGGAAGAAGAGTGCCATGGGGGCATCCATGATTGACTTCTGTTTTCTTCCACGTGACTAGAGGGAGAGAGATGGTAGTGGGAAGGGAAGGGTAGTTATTTTATGGTCCTTATTTTAATCAGTGGTGGGTGACACCTTAAGCCCAAGCAAAGGCTCTAAACATTAGAGGAAGCCACAAGATTAGTGGAGCGCTTTAATGCCCTAGTGGGTCATAAATATTGGAGATACCCTTAGGTGTTGTGGTGCTGCTCTTTTGTTATGCCAGTCACATATAAAAGGCCAGCATAATGTTATGCTAGATCTAGGTTGCAGAGGAAATGGAAAAATCCAGAACATCCCAAAAATTTGATTTCTTTAAAAAAAATTAATATCAAATTAATTATTTTAAAGTATTTGGATTTTCTATGATTTTCTAGGATTTATTTGGGTTTAACTGGATTTTATTTCAAAGCCTAGAGGAATAAAATATATTTTAAATATTTATTAAAAGAAAAAAGAATTTATTTTACTTTTATAAAGATTCCCAAAATCTTCTAGAATTTTTAAGAAATTTTCTGGAATTAAAAATCAATTTTAAAAGTCAAAAGGTATTTTATAAAATTATTAAAGGCAAACTTGAATTTAAAATATTTTTCTTAAGTCTAAAATAGCTCCAGGAATATTCTATGAATTGTCTGGAATTTTTAAGTGTTTATAAATATTTTTGGTATTTTCTAAAAATTTAATCCGAAAATTAAATCCGGATTAATCTCAAGCCGACACGTGCCGCGTTCGGATTCAATCCATCCACCGCTTGATCTAATCTTGGCCGTCCACCACCACTTACCTCTTCGTTTTCCCCAACAGCCGAGATCTTCTCCTTGCGCCACATGCCCACATGCCCTTCATCCGGCCGTCCGCCCTTCCCTTCCCTCTCTCCCTCTCGTCGACATGCGGGGCCCGCATGTCAGCGCCTTCTTCTTCCCCCACCCTTCTTCCTCCTCACGCCGCTACCATTGTCGTGCGCCCGAGCTCCGTTTCTTCGCCTCCTGTCCGTTTCTTCTCGCCTTTATTGATGCCCGAGTGCCCCCTTTACTTCCCACTCAATTTAGCCGTTTTTCCTATCTTTAAACTCCGCCGCCGTCGGTTACGCCTTCTCCAGCCGCATTTAACTCTGGTGAGCTCGTGCTCGGCTGTTCCCCTCCCCGCGCCCTATAAAAAGCCCTCCCCGAGGATCCTCGTGTGCCGCCGCCCATTTCCCCTCTGCCAATTCCCTCTCTCGTGCGCCGGAGCACTCCCGCATCATGGTTTCCCTCTCTCCGGCCTTCCGAGAACTCCGGCGAGGAATTGCCGCTGGCTGCATCCGCTTTGCGCCACGACACCGCCGCCTCCGCCTTCCCTGTGCGCCCGCGACCGCCCCTCGGCCGAGCTCCAATCTCGCCGGAGCGCCACCGCGCCGAGAACCACCCGCCGTCGCCGCTTGCACCTCGTCGCCAATTGCCGCCAAGCCTCCCGGAGTCTGGCGCCAGGTGGGATCCGGTTCCCCGTCGCCTCCTCTCTCTCCGCCGCCTCCCGCCGGTCGCCGCCGAGCACTCGCGCTCCGGCGAGCCCGCCACCCGTGCACTCGGCCATGTCAGCCGGCCGTGCCGACGTGGTAGCCGAGTGGCGCCACGCCAGTCCGCGTCAACCGGGAATGCCACCTCGGCCTCCGCCGCGATCCGTGGATCCGGTCCTTGGTAGACCAGGCCCACATGTTCGAAAATTCAAATTTTAAAATCAACTGACGTCGTCATTGCGTCATAAAAGCCCTTTCCTTTATAAAAATATTTCAAACGAAATTCTAAATTTATGATGATGTCATAGTCTGATTTTTCAGTATAAAAATAAATCCAAAAATCAGTCCTTTTCTTTTTCTTTGGTTTTAAACTTCCAGAAGTCCATTCTCTTTCGTTTTAACTCCGATTAGACCCGTTCAAATTTCTAAATTCTTTTAAAATCCAAATCTATTTATTTCGATCATCATTTTAAATATTTAAAATTTATTTCATATTCCAAAAATTGAAATTTCAAAATCCAAAACCCAGTTCTTTCCAAGTGTCAATTTCATTCCAAATTTTCAGTTCTCTTCCAAAACTCAAATTTGAATCTTGAAAAATTCAAAATATTTATAAAAATATTTGTTCTATTTTTCTAGGACCAGCTATCATTTTTTCCTGGCATTTCTATCTTTTTATAAAAATAAAAAAAAGAGAGAGAAAGAAAAAAAAACCTTTTCCCAGAAGTCACCCATCCAACATCTTCCCTACCAGGGGCACGCTTAACATGTGATTTCCTAACCCTCAGCTGCCACTTTTCCCTTTTTGCTCTTTTGAACGAATCAGATACTGCTAGCTTGTTATTCTCTACTCTACCGTTCATCCTTCAGCCTCGGAGCAGCCTTCCCTGCTTATCTCTCTCCTCCCTTTCGTTCCTTCTTCAACCGTGAGCCTTTGCATGCAAGCTACAAAGTATGACCTCCCAACCATATTAACTCGCGTGCATGGAGAACATCTTTATTCACTGCTAGACATCATTTCTTCTTCGGTTTTTAGCCATCAAACTCATCAGTTTTCAGTTTCTAGCCTTTAAAAATTGAAAACCGTCATTTCGCTTAAAAACGGCCTAATTAACTCGTTTCTCTTGCTCTTGACCTATAAATAAGAGCCATTTCTTGTGTCATCCCCAACCTCCCCTCTACCTTGCGCAAGCATCACCAAAGCCGTCGTCGCCCCTTGGTGCTGAGATTTGAGGGTAGGCCATATGGGTAAATGGAGAGCAAAGGAGACAATGGATAATAGAAGAAGAGGAGTGCTTTGGGGAGGCATCCATGATTGGCTTGTATTTTTCCCCACGATACTAGAGGGAGGGAGATGGTAGTAGCAAGGGAAGGATAATTATTTTGTGGTCCTAAATAGAGCTGGCCAATGGGCGTGCCGGGCCGGCACGGCACGGGCCCAGGCTCGGCACGACCCATTTAGGCACGGCCCGTTAAGGCCGGTGCAATAAACGGGCCGTGCCGTGCTGGCCCGCAGGCTGCGGTGCAAGCCCAGGCATGGCCCGATGCCGTGCGTGCGGCTTTGGACGCGCAGTTAAGGCTAAGCGGGGCGTCTTGGCCCGCCAGCCCGTTTAGCCGAAAAAATAAGAAAAATTGTAGAAAATTAAGAAAAATTGTAAACAAATTCAGAAAAAATATAGAAAATTGTAGACATTGTTAATCATAAAACTAAATATTTGCAATGACATAATGAGCTTTATTAATTTATTAAATTACATGGGATGGCTGCCTCATTAAAAACTTTACCAAGTAAAAACTCAATTTGAGAAAACCTTGGTAAAGAAAAAAAAGTACAGCCTATAAAGCTCATTATTGACTACATGTGAAAGAAAAATATTGAAAATCCTATTCATTGCTATCTAAATACAAATTCTCAAAAGATTCTTCTAAATCTTTATTATCTATAGTATGTTGGAGTCTTGATTCAGCTTGTTCCCAGTCTTTGACGGTCAGAAGTATTTCGACCATCTCGTTGGAGAGACTTGTTCGTCACTCCTCGATTATTCTTCCGGAAAGACTGAATGCTGACTCCAAGGAGACTGTAGAGACAGGAACAGTCAACACATCCCGCGTTAATATGGATAGCACTGGATATGATACCTTCAGGTTTGCCACCATGAGAGGATGTTCAACTCTGCTCAAAGTCGACGCTATCATCGTTGAGATAGCTTGATAGGTCTCAGCGCTTTGTCGCCTTCCTCCTCCTAATCTGTGTGTACCGAACACCGAGAACTAGACGAAGAACCAAAAATCTTGCCCCATTGCATAGCCCCCTTAGAGGTGCTAGGGACTACCGGGGGTCTTTCTAAACGCACAGACCCAAACTTATTTTCATATTTATCATATACCTCATATAATTTATTCTTAACTAATGTAAAGTATGAACAATAGTCTAAATCGGTAGCCTCACTTAAAACTTGTAAAACATTTATAAATCCTTGCAGTTTGGCTCTAGGATCCAAAATAAAAGCGAATGCATATAAAATAGGAATTTCTCTCCAATATTTTAAAAACTTAGTTTTCATGGCAACTACAGCATCCCGTAGTATAGGATCATTTTCAAAAGCCTTTAGGTGAGTGGCAATTTCAATAATATTATGGACAATCATGGGAGATGTAGGGTAATATACTCCAGAAAGACAAAGTGTAGCTTTATGAAAAATTTCTAAAAAGGAAAATATTTTTTCACCAACAATCCAATCATCCTCAGTAAGTTCAGGGTCTCTAACTTGGGTTCTACTAGAGGAGCTACGAGATTGATGGCTTTGGGTGTGAAGGAAAATATATAAGGTGCTCTTATATGACAATATATGTTTAAGCATAAGGTAAGTAGAGTCCCATCTAACAGGCATGTCTAAACCAAATTTTCTAGGACGAACATTCATTGCTACGCAAAAACTCTTATATGCGGCTATTCGTTGGTTAGAACAATTAATAAATGAAATTGCATCTCTAAAAGAATCAATACAAGCATTTAATCTTTTTAAACCGGATTTAACAATAAGATTAATAATATGACAAGCACAACGTTGATGCAATAAGAAAGACTGTGCATAAGTATTAAACAAAGGAGTAAGAATTTTTCATAGCTTTAGTGTTTGCAGCTGCATTATCTAAAGTTATAGAAAAAATCTTATCCGTGAGACCAAAATCTTCTACAACTTTAATAATGCTTTCTGCAATATTTTCAGCATTATGTGAAACATTAATTAATTTAAATCCTATAATTCTTTTTTCCATTATCCAGTCATCATTAACATAATGAGCAACAACACTAATATAATCCTCTCTAGCCCTACCACTCCATATGTCGGATGTCAAAGCAATAGAGAATGTACATGTATGAAACATTTCTTTCAATTTATCACGACAATTGTTATAATATTTAATTAAATCTGTAGTTGTTGTTTGCCTAGATACAGTACTAAATCGAGGGTTATGAGCAGTCCTAATATATTTTTGGAAAGCATCAAATTCACCAAAATTTAAAGGTAAATCTTGAGAAGCAATTAATCTACAAAGAGATTCCCGAGCTACCTCTGGGTTGTACTCCCACGTACGTACCGAGCCGTCGGGGTTATATTGTAGTCGTGTCCAGCGCATTTGTATTCCTTGCCTTTTCTTGCGACTTGCAGCATGTCGTTGTAGATGACCCATCCCACCTGAAGATTTTGCACTCAATTCATTACCACAAATTTTACAAACAGCATACCTCACTTCAGTTCCATCATTGTCGGTCTTGAACTTCTTGTTGAAATCATTCCAAACTGTTGATGTACTAGCTCTTTTTCTTTTTGCACCCGTGCTTTGGGTCGTGGATGCACTTGTTGAGCCAGCAGAAGATGGGTCGATTGGACCTTGCGCCACTGGGGCCGTCGTTTCTTCGGCATCTCCAGTTTGTACATGTGGACCTTCCGCGGATGGATATGCTTGTTGAAACGATTGCATATCCTCCACCGAGAGGCCGGATTCGGAGAGTTGAAAATCGTAGTTCTCCATTAAATCAACTGCAAATTGAAATAGTAAAGAACGATTAACTTACTATTAAACCAACAATTAATAGCAAAAAATTGAAATAGTAAAGAACGATTAACTTACTATTAAACCAACAATTAATAGCAAAAAATTAAACCAACAAATAATACCAAAAAATTAAAATAAGACAGCATTATTACCTCCTTTGCAGCTCTCACAAAAAATTTTGAAGATTTTTGAATTTTCGGAATTTTGCCTTAATTTTGACCAAATTTGCGCAAACACTTTCAGATTTTTCACAGCTAAACTGAGAAAGAATAATGAGATTTGAGGTGTGGAAGATGGAGGCCGGGTGCCCCCTATTTATAGGAAAAATTTCAGATTTTTTCTGAATTTTTTGCTATTGTTTTTCGAATTTTTTACCACCCAACGGTAAAAAAACGGCTATTATTCAAATTAATCCGGCCGAGCATGCCGTGCCGGGCCAGCACGACCCGTTTAGAGCCGTTGGGTGGGCGTGCGTGCCGCCCACCGTGCGCGCCTCTCGGCCCGAGCGCGGCGGCCCGTGCGTCTGCGTCTTGCGGCGCCTTCGCCTCCGTCTTGTGCGTTCGCGGGCGGGTCTCGATCTTGGGCGCGGTGCGGCTTTGTCACGGCCCGGCCCATTTGGACAGCTCTAGTCCTTAATTTAATCCATAGTGAGTGATACCTTAAGCCCAAGCAAAGGCTCTAAACATTAGAGGAAGCCACTAAATTAGTGAAGCCCACTTTAATGCCCTAGTAGGTCATAAATATGGGAGATGCCCTTAGGTGTTGTGGTTCTACTCTTTTGTCATGTTAGTCACATATAAAAAGCCAAAATAATATTATGCTAGATTTAGGTTCAAGAGGAAATGGAGAAATACGGGAGAAAATGGGAGGGCAGAGGAGGAGGTGGTGCTCGCAATCGTGGCTAGGGCACCACTAACAGCAGTGGAGTGGCGCAGGGGAAGGTGAAGGGTCAGTGCCAACCATAGGGTCGATGGGATCTAGCCCCTATTAGATCTTTTGTTTTTTTAGTTTTGGTGTCTAAATTTGAAGGTAGACCATATGAGTAAATGGACCAAATCGAATCATTTGCATCTCTATACCTATTAAGTGGTATGGTACTGACTTTTGTCACATCAGATAATCACAACACGTATGAAAAGGTCAGATCTGTGTTATACCAATACGCCAAAAGGGCTATGAACAGTGCCATGCCAGCGACTGTCGCAGGGTCCTATGCCGTGCGCCCCATCCGATCTGGCACAATCATCCCTATCCGTTGAGCTCCCAGCAGAATGGGTGTGCACACGTCATGTCGTCAGTGGAGCCGTTTCATCGTGTGGCCGCGAATGTTCGGCGGATATGACGAGCGTTCATTGGCCCGTTTGGCGAAGGACTGCGACTCAAACTGTCATGGGCATACCAGCCCAAACCGGGTCCGTCGATCTGGACCAGACAAATGGGCTTCGTGGCCTATAGGCCCAACGCCATCCGCCTAGTGGTAATCTTACGGGGCGCTTCGGGAGCCCATAACTACCCACCCCGCCTCCCCACTTTACGATTCGCGAAAACGCGAGCCGCGGCGGAAACTCCACCGAAGGCGCCGACGCCCAGCCGCCTCGCCGTGACTCGCGAGTCCCCTCGCCCGCCTCGATCTCCAAACCCTAACCCTAGTAAGATTCTCTGTCCCCGGCGCCCGCTCGAATCCTCGGCGCCGCCCCCCGGGTCCGCGCGATGGGGAGGAGGAAGGAGCGCCGCCTGGCGGCCATGGCGGCCGCGGGCCGCAGGGTGAAGCTCGATCTCTTCCTCGATCCCTCCCCCGGTGAGTTTTTACACCCCTTCTCGGTTTGGCTCGATTTGGTTGCGTGGCTTGTGTTCGATTGCGATGCCATGTGTTCCGATCAATTCCGACGTGATTTGAGATTAGTTGCTGATTGCTCGCGCTGATTATCTATCTAGCTTGTAAGCGGAGTAGGCTTGGATTTAACTCGATTAATTTGAACGGGCGAAGCCTATTGTGGTGTAGTTGTATGATTAGGGGTTGCTTGGTCACTCGGATGCGATCACCCTGACTGAGTGGAGGCAGCTCGAATGACGAGCTCATCCTGAATATGTGGATTTAGGCTAAGTTGTTTGATTCATGTGTGCGTGGCTTTGGAGATGCCGCTATGTGGTTTGTTTGGTTGTGGTGTACGGGTAGAACGACGCTGCTGCCCCCTCATGCACCTGTCGCGCCCCCTCTCCCCTTCGCAGTCAGGAGTAGGAGGAGGAGCAGCTCGAGAGTGAGCTATGCAGGGATGCTGACGGCGACTGGTGCTACCGCTTGGGTTATTGATGCTTCGGCTCCTTCATCCTTGGCTCCGGCCACTGATGGCAAGCATCATCTGCACCTCCAGTCTCCTCCCCCCTCTTCCTTCAAATCTTTTTTTCCTGACCTCCTCCCTTCTCTGTGTTTTTGCTGCTCTGTTTTGCTCTTGTGGCAGCAGCAGCAGCAAGTAGCATTAGACTATTAGTAGTAGAAAGCAGCAAGTAGTAAGTTGGCGGCATGGAGACTCGACTCAACTTTACGACTTAATAACCTTGATAAGCAATTGATTCACACTGCCCGAATCAAATTAACAATATGTGAAATGTAAGTGAAATGACCCCATATACCAGTTAAGGCAACAAAAAATTTTGGTTGGATTTCAGGGAAGGATGATGGATAAATTTGTTTGAAACACGCCCTTTGTTATTGCAGAGATTTAATGCTCAGGTATTCATTCCACTTGTGAATGCCTATAGCGGTGACAAGTATAGCAACACATGCTTTTAATAGTATAGCTGCCGAACATAAGTGAGCTATGGTAAATGAGCTGTATCATTAAATGGCATTCCGATAGATTGTGATATATCTTTATGAATAAGCTGACTTCTGATATTTAACTTGCAGGGGAGGCATATTTGAAAGAGGGAGTAGGAGGGGAAAACCGTGACCAACAAACTGGGGTTCCCACTTCACCATCTTCTTCAGGTGGGTTTCATCGATTTCCTTCCAAGGGATATGTAAGGAAGACATGCCTATGGAACGTAAATTTGGTGGAAAATTGGAATATTTGTACAAGCATGTATATGCTCCACATATCTGGTTTTGAGGCACATGTAGGGTTCCCAGCCTGCAAGGAACATTGAGTAAATTCTTCAGATCAGGCTGCCACTGTCAAAATTGAGTGAATGCCTATGGGTAATTTCTCTTTTGGCAGCATCTAAGCGTGGGGATTTCAGGATGTGATTGTTGCCTCCTCGGTTCGTATGTCTCTTTCTTTATAATGTAGTCCTAGCCTGGTCTTTTATTATTGCCAGGCAGATATACTGCATGTTAAGTAATTTTAACAAACCCCCAAAACTTGTTTTACTTTTATACCTGTGTTGATGTCTTTACAGATACTTCAGAAAAGAGTGCAATATAGATTGCCACATGCAACCTTTTGCGATTTTACTGATGCACTTGTATTTTTCAGATAAGAAGGAGAATCCTCTAGCATTGCTTGGGCAATATAGTGATGATGAAGAAGAGAACGAGGAAGCAGCAGATCAACCCAATGGTGAAACTAAGGGGAGTCCAACAGATGCAAGTGCTCAGGTAATTCAAGTTTTCATGCTGTCCCCTTTTGTACCTTGTTCTTTGGCTTATGGACTTCTTGAAGCTGAAGCTAGGCCAAACATGGTGAACCTTGTTGGGCTTATCATATAAGCCTAAGCTAGTTTTGTATTGTAAGCCCCAAATAAGTTGAAGCCAGGGTTTAAAAGCTGAAGCCGCCAGTAAGCTTGCAATTTAATTTTTGTATATTTACTAAAAGCCCCAAATAAGTTGAAGCCAGTGAAAGGGCTTATAAGCTGAAGGCTCCAATAAGCTGGCAATTTAATTTTTGTATATTGCAATTAGGAAGCACTCATGTGATGCTCTCTTGTTACACTCTTGGTCAACTATATCTCTCCTTTTCAGAGGAGATTGTTGCAAACTTGCAATTAAGGAGTTTGAGCTCACTTGGTCTCATGATGAAATATGTTCACTTGTTTCAGGTTACTCACGAGCATGGTGACCCAGCTGGCGATAAAGACGATGCACATAGTGAGCTGTTTGCTGCTGTTGGTGTTCAGCAAGAGATACCTCAAGCTGATGATGCCAAGAATTGTACTGAAAATGTTGCTGAGGAAAACACTGTTGCCCCTGAGCCAACTCCAGAAAATGTGCGTGTGACAGCAATTGAAGCTATTCCCGATTCATCTGGCATGCAAATTGTTGGTGACGGTTGTGGGAATTGGAAGGCTGTAATGCATGAACAGAGTAATCAGTGTTACTACTGGAACACAGTTACTGGAGAAACTTCTTGGGAGATGCCTAATGGATTTACGTCGGGAGTTGCAGCTGATGGAGTCACTTCTGTATCTGTTCCTACTCATATGGACTACTCCATAGAAGCTCAAGCACATGTCCTTGCCCACAACAATGCCGAAGCATATCCAAGTGATGTGTCTGTTGGAAATAGCATAGCAACTTATACTACTTTGGGAATGGAATGTGGTAGTGGACAGCTTACTTATGATGCTTATGCTTATACTGCAGCTGTTGGTAGTCATGAGTCAATCGACATTGATCCCTTGCAGCTTGCAAAATATGGCGAGGATTTGCTGCAAAGGTTGAAGCTGCTGGAAAGGTGCTTGTTGTTATTGTCTTTTTGTTATTTCTTCCCGTTGCAAGCATTCTTCTACCTAGAACTGTTTAACTAATTTACTGTGATGTTATTATCATTGTAGGCTGCATGGTTCCATGGACAGTCTTGAATTGATAAAAAGAGAAATTGAGATACGAATATCAGACTGCAATGCGCTCTCATCGTATGGATCTTCTTTGCTTCCGCTGTGGTTGCATGCTGAGGTGCACCTTAAGCAACTAGAATATTCAGTGTCCAAGTTGGAAGCGAGCTACACTACCGAACCTGGACATCTGAAGACAAAGGATGCGGAATGCAAAGCACCAAATGAAGCTGAAGTGATGGCATCCTCCAACGGTGAGGATTTGAAGTTTGAGGTTAGCACTGGGGTCACTCCGGATGAAAATGGTAAGATTGAGGAGCCATCTTCAACATCATCTGTTCAGAATTCGCAAGAAAAAGATGCTGCAGCAGTTCCTTCAAAAGTTGAATCAGACAATGACGAAGATATGGATGTGGAAATGGAGGTTGATGAAGAAAATGTTGAAGAGCAGGGTCATTCTAGTTCTATACCTAATAAGGAGCATCTTCCATCACAGCAAGTACAGTCACCAACTTTGTCATCATTGGAGGGTTCTGCTGCTCCTCCAGAGGATTATGACATTCCTCCGCCACCACCAGAAGAGGAATGGATTCCACCTCCACCACCTGAGAATGAACCAGCTCCCCCACCTCCTGAAGAGCCTGTTGTGTCATATATTCATGCTGATACAATTTCTCAACCATACGTAGGTCAAGCAAACTCGGGCTATACATTTCCAGGAATGGAGTACTATGCTACTGCAGGTACAGAAGGTACAAATGCCAACTATTATATGCAAGTGAGTGAGTCTCATGCCCTTCAACCGCAGCAGCATTCTTACTATGCACCAGTATCTGCAAGTGGCGTATCTATTCCTGTTGATGCCGCATCTATTGCCACAGTTCCAGTTTCTTACTATAGCTATCCTTCAGTCACTATGGCTACCACTGGGGTAGCAGCTGAACCTTCTGGATACTACGCTCCATCACACTCTGCCATTTCCAGCAGTGCATTAGATAACAAAACAAGCTCAGACCCTCTTGTTTCTGCAAATACTAATATGAATCCCACGGAATCTGATAAAGTGGTATCCAAGGAGACCAAAATTGCATCTTTGAGCCAAGCTGTAGGAGCAACATCATCTTCAGGAACAACATCCATACTTGGAAGTTCTTCACAGGCTTCTACTAGTACAACCAGTCACACTAAAGGTAACTCTATTATTCTTTATAAGGACAGTTCATCTTGCTCTCTTGGTTATTGTTCATGACAAACATTGTTTGATGGCATTTTGCACCATTTTGCAGTTGTTCGTAGCAAGAAGCGAGCAGTTGCTGTTGCATCATCACTGAGATCTAATAAGAAGGTTTCAAGTCTGGTGGATAAGGTAGCTCTCTACAACAAACCTCCCAAGGCTGTTTCCAAGCATGAGTGCAACATATAACTATTTGTGCCCCTCCCCACTCCACGACGATTGCCACACACAGACAAACACACCACCCTTCCCCGAATGTGGTGCCTGACATTAACGATGAAATTTAAACATGTTGTCATTTTTGTCCATGATATGCATAATTGCTAATTGTGTATACTTAGGTGATGAAAATAGGATCTCGACTATTCTATTCAACAAAGAAGCAGGAGCATCTTAAACTAGTTTATTTTCTTGTGTGCAATATAGGTCATGCAGAAAAACCAATTCCTGAAAGTGGCATCTTAACTGTGTGTTTCCTGATTATCTTGTTCTATGTTTATCATTTCTTAGTTTAAAGGCAGAGCAATCTGTTTACCTGGTAAGGCTTAAACTGAGGTGAGTAGTGATGTATAGATAATTGTGTTCCCATCAATTTCACTTCGCTAAAGCAACTAGTTTTGGTTTTTGTTATAACAGTGGAAAGCAGCAAAAGAGGAGCTTCGTGATGAAGAGGAAGAAGAACCTGAAAGTGCTTTGGAGGCATTGGAAAGGAAGCGTCAGAAGGAAATAGATGTAACTTCCTCTTTCTCTCGAGAACACATACACAAAATGCTTCCAAAGTCTCATAATGTAATCATGTTCCAATCAATTCAGGAGTGGCGTAAACAACAGATTGCTAGTGGAGAAGCCCAGGAAAATGCCAATTTTGTTCCCCTTGGTGGTGACTGGTATTGTTTCTTTACCATATGATTGTTAACTTTTATAATTTGATACTATTAACTTAACAGTTACCACAGTCCTTCCGGCCTCTGTCATGGTTATTTTGTTTTTTTCTCTTGTTTTTGCAATTTTAGCCTATATGATGTCCTAGAATAAATTTTTTTAATAAAATAACCCTTACTGCATCTTACTTTAAACATGAACTCTGCTTGCAATGGCACGGACCATGGTGTCACAAATGAACATTGCAATGCCATAGACCATCGCATTGCAAAGTCTGCATGTGAGGCACCATGGACGTTGCAATACCACAGGGCCTTGCAAGGCTGTGGTTGCAAGGTTCATTTGCAACACCACAGCCTGTGGCATCGCAGGCAGAGTTCCTTTTCAGAAACATATGTTAACGACTACCCATGGTGTTGCAAATTTCCTGTGGCATTGCAAATAGGATGTATTTTTAAACATTAGTTTTTGATGGGTTTATTTTTAAAAAGAAGATTCTAAAATGATTATTTTATGAAATCAATTCAATGTCCTACTTGTATAATATATATACTTTAATATTTATAATTCCAGTGCCCACAAGAACATATATAGAAACTGAGATTGCCTTTATGCATCTAAAAACTGTGTTCAAATAAAATGTTTAACCTTCTGTACCTTTTTCTTCAAAGTTGTAGGTGGCTATTATTTTCTTGAATATTTCTACATACATATTTGTCCATCATATTCTCATGTCTACTTTCCTTCGTCGAGGGGTTTTGCATATGTCTGTGTAGAGTATCTAAAACTGATGCAAAAGTATTTTTGCTCTATTTTCCTTCATCAAAGGGTTTGCATATGTCCGGTTATCTGCCTGGTATGGTGGTACCAGTGATAGGTTTGTTTGAAACCAGCCAAAACATCGAGGAGAACTTCTATGAAACAGCTAGCAACGACATGAGAGATGATCGGTTTAGGCTTTCGGCCGGTTATTGAAACTTGGTCGAATATGTTAATCTTATTTAATTCCCATTTATATGGATTATCCTTATAACATCATATAATATGTTTGTTTCAAAAACTTGCTCTTTTCAAGGAATATTCTCAAGTTTTCTGTTTGCATGAGAAAATATTGTGAACGTCAGCCAGTGTGTGTGTGTTGTTCAAGCAACTACATGCAAGAAGCCCCCTTTACCTCCTAGAGCCTAGACTGTATAGGCTCGGTGGGGGCTCCCACTTACCGGCGATAACCAGTGTTATCGGCAGAGTTGGTAGCCTTGCTATCCCAAAGCTACCAATGTCACGGGCAGGCACATAGTTTCTTGTGATGAAATTGCTGGGTGGTTGTTCTTTGTCAAGTTCAACTTACCTTCATTTTTGCAGGCGTGACCGTGTGAAGCGCAGAAGAGCTGAAGGAAAAAAGGAGTCAAAGAGAGAGTCCATTCCTGCACCAAGTGCTGCCGAACAGCATAAAGGGCAGCCTGATCTTGCAGAGCTCTCCAAGGGTCTTCCTTCTGGGTGGCAGGTTAGTATTGTACCTTCCCTCGTATGTCCAATATTCGAGGTTGTGCTTGATAATTTTTTTAGTTGATACATCAATAACGAAAGCTGCATTGCAACTAGAAATACATTTTTCTTGCTGGCAATCCAAATACACGAATAATTCAGAAACAGAAATTTTTAGATCACAACCTGTATTCTTTGCTCCAGTGGATTGTATTAACCTTGTTTACGTACGGTTTGCGTTGGTGCTGAGTTTCCTTGTTTTTTGCTCGCAGGCATACTTGGATGAGTCTACGAAGCAGGTTTACTACGGGAACAGCCTCACATCCGAGACGTCTTGGGATCGGCCCACCAAATGAAGATAGGACTAGATCACGTGTCACTTACTAGTTCATCAACGACCATCCAGTTTTGTTTGTAGATACCCCATTTACCTCTGCTGCTCTGCATAACTTGACGAGTTGTTGAATCTTCTTAAAAGCGAAAGAAAGTGCTCGGCATGTTTTCAGAAGCAAGAGATTCTGTATGTTCTTCGGAAACTATACCTGTAATGATACGTTATTTCTTCGGGTGAATTCCTTATATGTCACTGAAAGTTTACCTCATCCTTTATATGCTGTTCATTGGATCTATGACATATTTAGGGATTCTCCAAATTCCAGTGGCGTATAAAGAATTCATCCTATTTCTTTGCTTTTTTTCATTGGGAGATCGTACCAGGATCTTGTTTGGAACTTTGGATGCATTGTTTGTTGTCTTGGAAAATTTATACTAGGGGTTTTGGATAAACTAGGGATTTTATAATTCTGCTCGAGTTGCTTCACCAACGTCGCGCGGTCGCACCATTCGCAGTTGCTGAGTGATGGCAATAATCAGGAAAAACCATAACAGTATGTAGTGTCCCAAAAGGAAAGCTCAACCGTGGTAATATGTGGAAAAAATCTCCCGTAATTTTATTCAGATACGTGCGTCTGTTTCTTCCGCAATTCAGAGCTCACTTATGGTACTTAACAAGTTTCACAGCCAGGTTTTTAACAACGAGATGATGTGGATTGCTGTCAATGAAACAGGCTCGCTGCTCAAGTTGAGAACTGTGGCACGCTTTTCTTGATCATAACAAATCAAAATACTGCCTCTGGTCAGCACAAGCAAGCAAAGGAAAACATGGGTTAACCTCAAGAAGCTCTGCAGCACCTTATGAGGCAGCAAAAAGAAAATGTCATAACGACATGACAAACACAGTAGCTTTCAGTATTGCAGCAAGAATCCGAAACCATATACAAAATGTAAAAGGTGGGCCAAGAATCAGGTCTGAAAAGGCCGTTAGCCACAAAGGAAAAAAAAATCTATTCTTGGAGTAATACACATTCGAGCCACAAAGAAAAAAATATCTATTCTTGAGTAATACACATTCGCTTGAGTAAGAAAAATACTGCTTAGTGCTCGGATACATAAGAACTGAAGAACTAGCATATCGTCTTAAACTGTCCAAGCCTCCATGGCTTGCCAAGTTATATCAGCTGCCTAGCAATAGAATCTTCATTTTTCTCAAGTGAAGCAATGAAGCAGATATCCTTCTACTCAAAAATTGCCAATTGGCCACACTTGCTAGGTCCACAATTTGTACATATTGGAAAAGTCTATATCCACCTTTTGACAAGATATTGTATGCGCACTCATATTCTAGAACTATACTTACTGCAGGTTAAAGCATCTACATGTTTCCATCTAAAAGATGTTATTGCACATAAAAGATGTTATTGCACATATAAACTGCAGCTATCAGATTTTTTTTGAAGGAAAGGTAACCAATCAAAGAGTGGCAGCACAACAACGTTTAACAGATCAAGAACAGAATCAGGCCTGGAAGCATCAAACCTTTTATATCGTTTCTTAGAGAAACATGGGCAGAGAGCATTCCTACTTATCTGTCCACTCTTTGCCAGATTAGATCTTCCAACATCCAGTGGTGTAGAACCCATTAGATTTTGCACCTACAAATACAATATGATTCAAATGGTTTAGCATGACTGCAAGAATCTCCGGATGCCATATTTATCTGTTGCAACACAAAATCATAAAGGGCCTTGCTTCAATACTCCTTTCACAAAAGGTTATGAATCTTAAAGCAAAAGCAGTTATTAATGAGTAAGGGCTAATCCGTACATATCATTTAGCTCTGATTTTCCTAACCTTATACTAATTAAAATCCCCAATTTACTATTATCTCAAAGATGAAATCAACGTCCAGCCCCCAAGCCCCGAGCGCACATGCACCAAACGCTGCTAGCCGCCGCCCACAGGGCCACTCGCGCCGCGCGCATGTCCATGGGCGAAAGCCATGCCCATGCCTCCGTGATTTAAGGAGGAAGAGGCCAGAATCAAATCATGCGAGGAATTCATCCGCCCACGGCCACAGCGAAACACAAACCAATGAATAGATAGATATAGGATAAGAGTTTACACTAGGGATCAAAGAGATAGGGAGCATACACCTTATTGATTTGATCCATGCATTAGTATATTATAGAAATAGGGATAAGAACAAATTGATGATTTAGGATCTGATTAGGACTCCTCTCAAAATAAAGAGGATCAGACTAGAATATAATCATATCAGTTACAATTAGCACAGATTTGCCCTTCTTATTAATAACCGCGTAAACTTTCGGTAAAGAGGTGTACCGAAGCAAGGCCCAATGATAAATACTTTTGAGAAGCTTAAGTTTACCGTTCATAGGAGAAACATGCATCATATAACAATAAAATCTAAGATCTAACGGGTGATATGGACCTTAATTTGTACCAGGTCCTTAAGAATTACATTACTCAGAGTGATAGGCAACCTTACAACATTTCTTAAATATTGTTCAAATAGTCCTTTACAATGAATAAACCACAAAAGTGCTGTATCTAAGAACAGATCAGAGATATGAAACATCAAAACATGAATTTCTTCTTGAAAAATGGTCGACAGAACTAAAAGCATGTCCTCCACGGACCTAATTAATACGTTGTAATGAATCATTTCACATTAAGATGGCAACATTGCGCTACAATGTTCCTTGATCCTCAGCTGATCCTCTTATATTGATATTGTAAAAAAAGTGCTTAGCATTTTCTTGGTCTCTAATATTTCCCCCCTCTCCTATCCCCTTTTATCCATCTACCTTCATCATACACATTCTTCCCCTCCTCAATGAATAGTGATACAGAAGAATTACACCCCATCCGGCACTTGCTGCCCTTGGTCTTCCTAGAGACAGGAATTACCTCATTAAACGTCTTTGGCAATGGCTTTCCTTCTCCTTTCAGCTTTTCTATCTTTTTCTGGGCCTCTTTAGCTCATGTATACTTGGCCACTTCCAGTATATGCTCCACATCTGCAATTGTGCAGTTGCAGTGCTTTGGTGGCATTAATTTTATCACTGTTTTGGAGTTTCTGCAGAAAAAAAGCGCAGCACACACAATCAACAAAACTCCACGCCGCACTGCCAAGCATTCTGTACTAGATATACAACACAACCACTATGATAATTGTATACCTCGCCGGTGGGGTCGATGCCGCTGAGGTAGCGGAGGACGGCGGAGTGCTTCTCGAAGGCGTTGACGACGGTGGCGTCGCTGCACCGCCCCGCCACGTAGTTCTTGAATGTCCCCACCTTCCTCGCCATCTCCATCGTATCCACGAACTCTGCACTGAAACCCAAAAACTCAAATCAGACACCACCACCACACCAAAAAAGTAACAGCAAGACCGCTTGGACACCTCGGGGACTTACGGAGGAGCATGTCGGCGTATTGGGAGTTGGTGAGGACGTGGTGAACGCGGACTTCACCAAGAGCGACGCGTTCCCGTACAAAGTATAGGTCTATCTCAACATGTTTCGTCCTTAATGTTGTACGGGGTTAGTCAAGAGATATACTGCACTGATATTATCGCAGAAGATGACCATGACCTTCTAAAGGGGTCATCGAAGCTCCAAAAGATACAGGTGGAGCCAGCAGGACTCGGCGACGGCGTTTGCGATAACGCGATATGTCAAGACCTGAATCCGCTGATCCAGACTCTCCTATGTATTCTGCACTAGTCTAGAAACACTGTAGTGTACACAGTAAAAACAAAGATGAAATATCGACCATACCACGATTTACTAAGAAAAGACTCACATATTATTAATTATCAGAGTTGCGACCTTGTGGCCAAGCTTATAAATAATAGCCTGAAAGGTTTAAGAAACTTGCAGCAGAAAACAGAAATAAACGTAGTAGCCATTGGACATGTCCACAGGCAATCGACTGGGGAGCGAAGTCCTAATTTGCAAAGTCGTCGAAGTATCCTCTTTCTAGTACCTCCTACTGATCTGGTCCTTCTGCATCAACTGAGCAAATGTGGATATAACCGTGAGTACATAAAGTACTCAGCAAGTCGTTTGTAACAAAGAATGCAATATAATATGCAAGGCTTCCCAAAGGATGGCTGCAAGGTTAATTGCAGAAAGCAACAATTTAAAGTAAATACAATAAATAGATTGAAAACGAACTTTAAAAATGATTAATAAGTAAATAACCAAAGTAATTGAGAGTAACCATAAGTGAACTGACCATTCACTCCAATGAATCACCTGTGAACTAAGATTCATGTAATGAGCTACCAGTGAACCAACCATTCACTTCCCAACTTAATCTATCCAGATTTTTATGAAAACTCTACCTCTCATGTGAAATCACTGAGCATTGTCCATAACTGAAAATATGACTGTTCGAATAGTTTTACACTCTGCAGAGGTTGTACAACTTTACCCACATGATATGTCTTTCTTGTAGTGTCACTAGTATAACACGCTTTCTTAGGCGTACCGACCAAGAAGTCCACATAAAAGCCTTTACAATGCTTAATGTTAACCCAGTTTCGCCTCGCTAAGGTTTTATCGTCGAGTAGGTAAATCCCCTAGTCGATAATTGCCCCCTCTTGCACCAATGTAGATCCATGGCTAAGGCCAAACCACACTCATATCAATGACGGAACCGGAATTGAAATATCACAAATTAATTAGCCAGGTCCATTCCATATTGGACATGTGGTTGTACGGTAAGGCTCAGATCAATGGCACACAAAGTTAAGTCTTTAGACATTCTAGGTGAAACATCCACATCCCAATGTGCAAATTGCACCCCCTTTACTGCACGATCATTCGTCTAAGTGAAAACCAATTTTGTATAACCAACACCAATGACATTACCCATGTCAAAATGCACAGATTTTATAACTGTGGCTGACTACCACGTTCCAATATATCATTAAGTCAAAATTAATTAATCATATGTGATGATAAACCTAACGTTACTATAAGCATGACCAAGCAATTTAAACGTACAACCCAGGTGACAACTAATATTGTATCACTAGATATTTACCCCATCATATGGTGATAGTGGAATCATGGCATTCAAACTATTAAGGAGGAATTAATCAAGTAGGTCATTAACTACCAATACAAAGGTTTATAATAAAATAGCAATGCATGATAATTTAAAATAAAATAATACATAATAGATTGAAAACTAGGTTCAAAATGATCAAAGGACATGACTTGCCTTGGCCATGCTCAGTCAATAGCTCTTGATCTTTAAATCTTGCTTCAGCTCCTTTGAAAACATGATCTAACGAGAGAGAAAATGAAAAAGACACAAAATAAATTCAAATAAAATTAAAAAGAACTCCAAAAGCTACAAAACTAGAACCAAAAGATAGAGCTCAATTTTAAATGAATTTAGGAAAAAGAACCGGGTCAATCAGAGCTAGGACGGAGAAGAACGGACTCTTGAAAAATCTAATCTAAAGGAAAATACTGAAAATTGAAAAAGACTACTATGCTATGAACCTGGTGCATGGAAAGGCTGGTCTACCATGAACCTAGCTCACGGAATAGTGCACGGTGTGACTCGGTGCATGGGTCTATGGAATAGGGGTCCTGACATATGGACCCACACATCAGTTACTCGGTGTGCGGTAGACCAAGTCCACGAAGGAGACTAAGGGGCGCGCGGGCGTGGGTACGGGGTGACGCGGCGGTGCATGAACTGAGGCGGTGTCTTGGGCTAGCAAGCGAGGCGGACGAGTGAGCGCCGGTGGACTAGCCAAGCGGGAGAGAGGCGGTGGCTTGAACGACAACTCACCAGTGGGGAAGGAAGGACGGCCGGGGACTACGGACGAGGTGGAGTGACACCGATGACGGCAACTGGGGTCGAGGACGAAGACGACAATAGCGCAAACTCGAAGGCGAAGATCAGCTATGGGCGACGAGGGCGGCGGAAGCTCGGAACGGGAAAAATGAGAGGGGCGGCTGGCTATTTATAGCTGGACGCCAAGAGGCCTAGGCGGACATGGACACCGAGTCTAGGGTGGGAACAGCCAACAGCGCAT
Source organism: Dendrocalamus sinicus (assembly GCA_036346575.1). Lineage (NCBI taxonomy): Eukaryota > Viridiplantae > Streptophyta > Magnoliopsida > Poales > Poaceae > Dendrocalamus > Dendrocalamus sinicus. The sequence goes on along the minus strand of CM070657.1, from coordinate 24,036,614 downwards.
GCAGAGCGGACGCGAATGCCGAGACGAGTTGGCCTCGCGCAGATAGCAAAGATGATGCGGGAGAGAGTGACAAAGATAGCAAACAAACCCAACACGCAGTATGATGAGGAGAAAGAGACATCAGCCATGACCAACTTCATAGAACCCGACAAAATGAAGTGTGTGATTTATTTCATACCCTTTGAAGTCCAAGTATACAGTGATTTAATGTTTCTCTCGTAGTTGTTGAGAAATATCTATGTGAGCAGTCTAACTGCTTTTCAGAAGAATTTATGGACAATTGGTTCTCTTTTTTTCATCTTGTCATATATTATTGCTATAAGATCTCATTGGAAAGGTGTTTTAAAACAACTACTATTCTGACTGATAGTTTTAACTGTCAAATGTAATATGAGATCTAACATTGTCTCTATCTCATTTAAATTTTAGATGTGCAAGACTATATTAGTGTTACCATGAAATATGTGGATATTATTTATCTAAATCAAGAATAAGTAATACAGTATTTCAGAAATAGTCTCAAGGATCCATACGTAAATAGTGTTTTGAGAAGAGTCGGTCTCCTGGGTAGAGTCTATCTAAAATCTTGTTAAATAGAGATAGTGTGGAATAGAAAATCCCTAGCCGCATGTCTTTTGTTTTCCCCGTGCGCCGCAACCGCCTTTTATTCCTTCGCTCATCCAGCCGTCCCGTCATCTTTTCTCCGCTGCCGCTGGAGCGCCCGCACGGTTTTTTCCCCTTGTTTTCCCCATGCCTACACGAGCTCTCCAGCGTTTGCTGTGCCATCGTCTTCACGCGCCATCTGCCGTGCCCCTCGTTGCCTTCGTCCACACACGCAAGCAATGCCGTCGCGAGCCCTTGCCTTCATTGCCAGCTGTGGCCGCATCACTGGCGCTCTAGCGCCGTTACACCTGCGCGTTGTTCGCCACGCGTGACCTTAGCCCGCCCGACCCACACGCTAGCGCAAATCAGCTCATACGTGCGTCCACGTGCCGGCAGTCTGCACCAATGTTGGTGCATGGCGCGCCTCCACCCAGTGCCAGCCGACTAGAAGTGATTGGCTCCCTGGTTTGTACGTAATAAATCTGGCCAGTAGAACAGTGTTTCCACGGTGTATCAAGCGACTAGAAGTGGTATTGAAGCTTGTCACTTTGTAGTGGTTCTATCAATCTTGAACAGTAGGTTAGTAGGTTGTGGGTAATGGTTCGTTTTACCTGTGTTGTTTTTTTAATTAGATGATAGTTTCCACATTAGAGGGAGATGGTTTTTGCTCATCGAGGAAAATCGGGTAGTAAATTAGTTTAATCTACTGTATTATTAGACTATTTTTCATAGTATAGAGACATAATTTAGGAATTTCATCTACTAGAGTTGTAGAGAATTTCGATCGCTTTTGGTAGAATTTTTATTCTTGTCAATCAGATTAGTAGATTGTGAGATATACATTTTTATATTTCTACTGTCCAGTAATTTTATCATGTTTTGATGGTATGTGCTAATCTTTAGATTTAAAATAGTAAATGAACTAATCTGAGAATTTAATCAACATTAACATTATAGATAATTTCTTAATGTTTCTATAAAGCCTAAGAACACAATTTTTAGATAAGTAGATTAGTAGTTATGAATTTTGGGAGGTGCTATCTAGTACCGGGTTGCTACTGGATGCAGTCATGGGAACACATTAATTTCACTAATTTAATGCTAGAATTAAACATTAGGAATAACTAGAAAGTAGTAGATAATTTTCTGTTGGTTTTGAAAATAATATTGTTTAGTATATTTGCACATGTAGATTAAAAGATATTAAATTAATAATTCTGCTATCGAGAAGATGATAAATCTGTCGTCTAGGTTAAAAACGAGTATTTAGGTGATTAAATCTGAAAATTTGGCCAATTAAGAAAACATAAAGAATTTTGTATAGATTTCAGAACTGATATAGTTTGCTATTTTATGATGTGGTAATTGAGAGTTACAATATTTTTAGTACAGCGACAGCAATGGGGGCTGTCTGGTAAAAGGGGGAAATGGTGGTTTTAGAAAGCATGTAGGAGCGTTGTCAATTAAAAGTTATCTTGTATTGCTATGGCTGGTATTAAGATTGAATATTTGCTGTAGAAGCCCTAGTTTTGGATGTGTTGTCACCTTCAAATCATTTCGGTCGTCGCAACTAGAAAGGCAAGTGCATGGTATAATGATAACGGAGTGTTGAAATTGTTGTTTGATTGATTGAATACTTGTCACGATGATCTATATGCTTATTCCTATTTTTATATTGCTCACATACTTTTGATAAATTGATGATGATGTTGTTGATTATGGAAGCATGATGAGAATATCAATTGGTAATGAAGAAATATAGTAATCATTGCATTGTATGATGAGTATTCATGTTCCAAAGATATGACTCACAGGAATGGGATGAGGTCCCCATATGGAAGATATGGGCAATGAGGTTCTTGTATAAAAAAGAACAGGCAATTAGTCTCCACACTAAAGAGTGTGGGTAAGAGTGAACATCAACAGGTATTACACTCCGTTATACTGGTATCAGTAGAAGATGAGACATGAGCATAAGCATTGCATCACGTTCATGAAAAGTGAATGGTGACTTGAAAGAATGAAACCCGTGAATGGAAATTTGTGAGAATAAATTTGAGAAATTGAATTAATGATATTTGGATATGAATTGTTAATAAGTTGATGACTCATTTATTATTCTGCCTTGTACTTGCTGAGTCGTAGACTTACCATTACTTATTTGTTGTTTTCAGGTGAACATTGAAGGCGACATGCATGGGTAGATGTACTCAACCCAAACCTTATATTACTCGATTCCTGTAACATCCTAAAAATTTGCTTTCTGAAAAAAAATTTAATTTCAAATAAGTTATTTTAAAGTATCTGAATTTTATTTGGCTTTTATTTGATTTTCTGAATTTTCTGGAGTTTAAAACCTATTTTTAAAATTTAAAAAGTATTTTAAAGTATGAAAATTTAATATCAACAGTAGTTAGAAATAATTTTATTTAGTCCAAAATATCTCCAGGAGCTTTTGTGAATTTTTCTGAAATTTTTGGAAGTATTTTCATATTTTTCTGAGGCCTAAACAATTTCCTAGCCTTTTCTGAAAATCAAAATCAAATTCTAAAAATAATAATCCATCCCCTCTCCCCCAGCCGACGCGTGGACGGCCCAGATCCGCTCACGTCGTCGCACGGCCCAATCCGGCCGCTCTTCCCCTCTCCCTCCGCCAAGCGGGCCCGGCCCGTTAGCCAGCCCTGCCTTCCCTCCTCTCGGGCCGACACCTGGCCAACCCGATGCGCGCCACGCTGCCCGCGCGAGCCATCCCGCCGTCCGCACCCCGCTCCCCTCTCCTCTCTGCCCGCGGGCCCCGCCCGTCAGCCACTTGCGCCCCGCTCCCGTTGCCGCCCGGCCCTGCCTGTCAGACCCGTCGTCTCCCCTGCGGAGTCGCCTTCCTTTCTCTCCTCCCCTTTCCTTTCTTCGCCGGCCGACCGAGTTCCCTGCGGATTCCGCCTTTCCTTCCTCGCCACCCTCCGGTTTTGGAAACCCCAGGACACCGCCGCGACCAAATCCCCGAACCCCTGCGCCTCCCTTCCTTCTCTGCCCCCTATTTCCTTTCCTCCCCCGAACCTTCCTTTTCCGGCCACCAGCATCGGCGAGCAATTGCGCGCCCATGTCCCCCCTCCGTCCCTATAAATAGAGAAATTTCGATATTTGACACTAAATCGTCGCCTCTCAACTTTTAACCCCAATTCGCACGCCTTTGGAAATTTAACCCTTCGTGAATTCTTTTGATTCAAGGGATTCTCCTCATTTTCTCTCCTTTTCTATTTTGACACTTGTCATGCGAAAATAAGGAGAATCCTTGAATCAAAAGAATTCGCAATTGAACAAATTTCCAAAGCGCGAGTGGGGTTAAAGTTAAGAGCGCGCGTGTCCGATGTCAAATATTGAAATTTCTCCTATAAATAGCCCCTCGGCCTCCCCTCTCACCGCACCACCTCCCACCGCTCTCCCTCTCCCCCGAGCCCCGAGTGCCCCGCACCGAGCTCCCGTGCGCGCCGGTAGTATTCCGCGAGCAATCGCCACCGCCTCGGTCTTCCCGAGCCCGCCGCCTCCAACGTCTTCCCGTGCGCGGCGATCACCTCGCCCGGCCGAGCACGCTCGCCTGAGCACCGCCGCCTTTGAGCACCCGAGCCCGCTCCGCCACTCCCTCGCCGCCGGCCACCTCCACTCGTCCCCAAGCCTCGCCGACTCCACCGATAGATTCGCCTCCGCGCCGGGATCTCGTTTTGAACCTCGCTCGAACCTCACCGACCACCCCTCGCCGTCGGCAACCCCGCCTCCGACCACCTCTTCCCGGCCCTCCAGCAGGTAACTCTCAAAGGGTTTACCTACCCTTTATGGGTAGGCAACGCCTCCCCGCCCGACTGGTTACCAGCGCTACTCCTCCCTCCCCCGGCTCCCTCGGCGCGCGTTCGAGCCCCGGCTCCGCACGCTGAGGTTGAGCCTTTTCTTCGTTTTTCCGCGCTGATAGATGGGTCCCACTCGTCAGCGGCCGCCGGTCTGCGCTGGCCACTGTCGCCTGGGCCCCACCCGTCTGCGTCAGCCACTGACATCTGGGCGCAGAGCCCAGAAGGGTCCCACCTGTCAGAGGCAGGGCCAGTGGGCTCACTGTCCAGTGGGTCCCACCTGTCATAGACTCGGAATAAAGAAATAAAAATAAAAGATTAAACAGTAAATACTGCCAGTGGGTCCCACCTGTTAGAAATTTCGTAATTACTGGATTTATTCAAACTGAGAGTTTCAAATGAGCATAACTTTCTCATTTTAACTCCAAATTCAGCCATTCAAATTTCTAAATTCGTCTAAAATCATGATCTATCCAAATATGGCCTCTTTTTGAATTTTTGGATTTTATTTGATTTTATTTGTATTTATTTGCTTTGTTGCTTTGTCTTTTCGCGCGTAGAATCCAACGTTGTCGAAGATCTCTCCACTCCGCAGCAAGAAGACCCAGAGCGCGTGTAAGAAGGCAAGTCTCCTTTGATCATCTTGAACCTATGATTTTGAAATGTTTTAATTATTTTAAATTATGTGCATTGCTATTTACATAAAACATTAGTTCAAATCTTAATGTAATAGTTAATCCAACTTTGTTACGCCCTCAATTGAAGTTGAATGTCATGTACCTTTGTAGCCATAGAATTTCCTTTGTCTCAATAATGAGAGTATTATAATCATTTGTGAATAATAGAATGGTAGTATAATGCTTAGTCACGCTATTTAATACCTTTGAAATCCTGAAAATGGGAAATTATGATTTATTGTAATTACCTTGTGTTAATAAATTTAGTGGTAATTGGAGTTGCCACTGTTCTTTTAAAATAAAATAAAATGTGGAAATTGGTTTAGATTAGGGTGGATGGTTGGTTTTGGTTGGTGCGGCAAGCACGAGATCTTGTAAAGTGTATGTTCCACCTTAGTCAACTAAGGACCGACGCTTGTGATTGTCCAAACTAAGCATTATCGTACAACCCTAAGTCTATATGGGTACGACCTAGCTGATTAACTCATGATAATCTAGTTTAGGTGCCACCAGTGGAAAGTGGGTGCCAGGGATTTACTGGTTATTCACAGTGAGGGACAGGGATTTACTGTACTCATATGGCGCAAGAGGGAGCTTCGGATTGAGCAGATTTAACCCTTCTGTGGTGAAACCTCAGCGGGTGGTGTCTGGCTAGACTAGAGTGAGGTAAAAGCTTTGTGATATCTTATCTGTGTCTCATGCCAAAGGAAGCGTGGTGACTATTAAGATAATTTATCTCTTGGGGGTAAAGTTGTACAACCTCTGCAGAGTGTCAAACTATTCGAATAGCCGTGCCCACGGTCAAGGGCGGGCAAGGAATGCATTCACATGGTAGACTCTTTGGTTTTGGTTTTAAAGAGCAAAGTTTTTGGTATTCCGAGAGTGGAGGGAACTCTCGGAAGGGTATCCTGGCAGTTGGAGCCAGAGAGGGTGGATGGAACCCGCAGTTTTAAACTTGATCAGTTAGAATTAGTTAACTAGTGTTGGTGGATGGAACCTTCACTATAAAGTTAATGATAGTTCTGTTAAAATAATTACTTTGTTAAATTGGTGCCTTCGAAAATAACTAGTAGTAATTGAAATAAAACATTGCTTTGTGCAAAAGAACCATATAGCCTTCCTTTGCCAAGCCTGGCATCTATGCATTTTTCCCAAGACTTGCGGAGTACTTTATGTACTCACATGTTGCACTCAAAAATAATACTCAGAGGAAACGAAGCTCAAGAGGGAGACTACGACTACTTCGCGTGTGGATTCGATGAAGGATTCCCGGAGTACTAGGTCGCACTTCCCCAGTCAATTGCTTGTGGCGTATTGATAGGTCTTCGCTGGATTTACTTTTGCTTCCGCTGTGTTTCATGTGTGCGAGGTCTTGAAACCTCATTTGTAATAATGAGACCTTTCAGTCAATACTCTCTATTATTGTAATAAATCGTGGTTGGTGATGTAATCATGTCTGTTAAACTGTGTGCACTAGCTTTGATCTAGGACTAGTGCTATAATACACAGAGAGTCCGGGTTTGGAAATCCGGGGTCCCGACAATTCCACACTGAAGTCTACAAATATCCTATCGATGTTCCTCCACTGGGCAAAATCAGAAATGTGTCTTATCATTCCATCTTTCTTATGCTGCTCCGAGTGCCCACGCACCAATCTTGCATCCTTGCGGTTTGCAAATAAACGCTTCAAATGGAGAATTATAGGAAGATACCACAACACCTTAGCAAAAGGTCCTTGCTTCACCTTGATGTCATTCCCATCATCGGAGTCATTTTTACGCTTGTATCAAGATGCTTTGCACACCGGACAAACATGTAAGCTAGCATACTTTTTTACGGTAGAGGATACAATCATTCAGATATATATGTATTCTTTCTACTTCTATTCCCAATAGACAAAGAATCTTCTTGGCTTGGTAGGTGGTTCTTGACAACATATTTCCCTTTGAAAGCATGTCCACTAGGAGACCTAACAATGCTGTGAAACTCTTGTCGGACCAACCATTACTTGCCTTCAATTTTAGCAGTTCTAGAATAGATGACAACCTCGCATATTGTGGCTTGCAGCCTGGGAACAAAGGTTTCTCCATCAAGCCCTCCATCAAGCCCACAAATTTACCAAACTCTCTCTCACTATAGTTCCCTTCTGCATCATGTAGCATCTGATCCAGATTGTCATCCTGCGACCTATCCTCACCGAAAGCACAGTCCACAACCGATATATCATTGTCTCCCTCGATGATGTCATAACTACATTCTTGTATAATCTTTTCTTCATCGTGTCTAGTCCAATATTTGTACCCCTTTCTGAAACCCCTTCAAATCAAGTGAGCTTCGATCTGCGCTGAGTTGCTAAATATATTTAGATTATCATAATCAATGCATGGATAATACATATATTGCATCCCTTTCTTCAACATATCTAGTTCGGCCGCTCTTATAAAAGCAGACACGCCATTAATGTACTATTCACTCACACGATTCTCAATGTACATCCAGCTTCGGTCCATCTACGCTACACATGTAACAAATGGGTGTCAAACTGGATTATTAGCGCTACTATAGCAAAGTATCATTGTCTTTCTAAACCTAGCTTGATAGCTATCTATATCTAAACAAAAACCTAGCTATTATCTTTTTCAATTACAAAGCATATAAGTTATTAGAAGAAACTAAGTACTAACCTCTGACCAATAAGAAGACGTATATAGATCTACAAGCGATATGTTTTCACTAAACTCTCCAAAGCCAGCTGCCTCACTCCATCGATGCAGCGTAATGAAGACAGATCTGTGTCGAGACCACGTACACCTGGTATTTAATAGCGCAGATTATCCTAGACAGTTCCAACCACAAACGGTCCGTGATACGGACATTATCATAGATGGTTCATATTAATAACCGTCTGTGATAATTCATAGATGGTTATTCATACAAACCGTCTGTAATGTCCGCAATATCATAAATGGTTTGTTATAAGAACTGTCTGTGATATCCACAATATCAGAGACGGGTTTTTATACAAACTATCTGTAGTGTCCACAACTTTCATAGACGGTTATTAACACGAACCGTCTATGATGCCTCAATTATCACAGACAGTTCGTGTTAATTAATAACTGTCTATGAAAGTTCACAGACAGTTATTAACATGAACTGTCTGTGATAATTAAGGCATCAAAGACAGTTCATGTTAATAACCGTGTGTGAAAATATCACAGACGGTTGTTAGTATAAACCATCTGTGATAGTTTAAGCACAGACAGTTCTATATGAACCGTCTGTGATGTAGCCGTTCAGTATAGCCTCTTTGTAGTAGTGTGGGAACCGCCTATGATGAGACTTTCAGTATAGCTTTCTCTGTAGTATACGTCCTGGTCTCCTATAAATTCATAGCAATATTGAGATCGATTGCGAAGATCTATGTTGTCCCACACAACCTACAAATTTGAAAAAAATGACAATGTTGTAAATTAAAAATACTTATTAATACTACTTTAAATATATAGTAATGCTTAGCTATGTGTTTTATGTAACCTCTTTGAAATTTTGGAAATGGGTATAAGTAATGCTGATGTAGGTCTCTATATACACTACTACAAAAGAGGCTAAACTGGACGTTTACATCATAGATGGTTTGTAGGAACTGTCTGTGATGTAAGTATCATAGACGGTTTATATAAATAACCATCTGTGGTATTTTCACATATGGTTATTTATACGAACCGTCTATGATAATACAAGACATTACAGACGGTTCTTACCAAGAACCGTCTGTGATAATGGCAGACATCACAGACGGTTTGTATTAAAAACCGTCTATGATATATTTCCTGCCTCGTAATGCTCCAAAATTTCATAATCTCTCGCCTGAGTCCGAGTAGAATTTAGTTTTCAAACACCTTTAGTAAAATGGGCATAGCTTTTGAACACGGTGTTCGTTTTCGACGTTCTTGTACTCATTGGAAAGCTAACGACGAGTCCAATTCAAAAAAAACCCTCTTACACTAGTCACCCTCTACGACCCTCAAAATCAGCCATCTTTAACCTCAAATTTGCGTTTTAAGTTTTTGTTTTTGCCAAAATTTTTGATCTTCCCTTTGGAATTTGGGTATCAACTCAACTACAAAGTTGTAAATCTCATCAAAATATTTGAAACGAGTATATATAAGCCATATAAAATTTTGCTATTTTATCTTTTGAGACTATTATTTATATTGTACCGATATATTGTCTTTGTGATGCCATTATTACCAACTCTTTTTGTTATGAACTATTTGTGATATCTCCCGTTATTATAGACGGTTTTTGTTATGAACCATCTGTGATGTCTTTATCATTGATGGTTTGTAATCCGAACCGTTTGTGATGTCCCGCCATGTCACCGATCGACCTGCGGCATATCCCCCAGGATCCCGATCTCACACATCTATTCTCTCCGCATCGAATGGCAGGCACCGTTTTCCTTCCCACCTCTCGCCCCTTATTAACCCCCTCTCCCTACTCGAAGAACCAATACCATCAGCACTACTCCAACTCGTTTGTGCGCGGCAAGGGTGGGAAGGAGTTCGGAAAGGGCGACTGAAATTTTGCTTGAAGAAAGATGGAAATGAAGAAGGCAATGGTAAATCTGTACTATTCTAAGTCATCGGCATAGAAGCTGTTGATTTTGTCATAGAAGCTGAAAGTGGTGTTCGTTGCCTTTTTGTTTCTGCTACTTGAAAATTTTTCCGCACCACTTATTTTAGATTGTAGTTTAATGAAGGATGTGTAAGTCTAGCTTGCATTAGCCTAAAGTTTCTTGTAGTGTAAGCATTTTTCTGAATTTATAGCCGTGAAGTTTATTTTTGTAAAATTGTAAGTGTCCTCTTGTGTATGTAGTGCTATAGGTAACCTACTCAATATCTTGTGATGTTGTAATAGTGGATTTTAGTCTTAATGAAAATAGAATGTATTGATGTGTTTGTTGATGTATTTGCTTGTTTTCAAATGATATAGTTAACATTTCCTGAGGCTAACCAAAAAATAGAAAAAAATTTAGGTATAGAATGAACTATCACATACGGTTTTGTGGTATAAACTGTTTATAAAGAATTATTATAGACGGCTTAAACCACAAACCATCTGTGATAGGGAAGTATCACGACAGTTCTATATACCAATCGTCTGTGATACTCACACATCACAGACGGTTGGTAGCTAGAACCGTCTGTGATGTGTGAGTATCACAGACAGTTGGTAGCTAGAACCGTCTATGATAATATTCTTCATGGACGGTTCTAGTTATAAACTGTTTATGATGTATTTATCACAGACAGCTTATCACTGACACATAAATTCAAATAGTTTAAAAAACCATCTGTGATGATAGTTTTGAACCGTTTGTGATGATTCTTTTTGTAGTAGTGATAGTCTCCATTTGTGTTAGAATATATGGATATTAATTGAACGAGGTGAAATTTTTGTGTTTGCATGGTCACCGCTGATTTTTTTTGGGTAAAAAAAATGAGAGTTTCTACAGAAAACTCCGGCTGTAGGCAATTAAAGCTAACGCTTGATTTATAAACTTACTAAAATTCGTACTAAATATTTTAAATTAAGAATTTCACCTTTCCCCAGTTATTATTAATTATTGTCTTATGGATTATTGTATTATACTTGCTAATTCGATTTGCGTTTATACAAATTATATTACTATCCCACCAAGATTTCTAACTTGAGGTTTCAATCCTCTATACATAATTTAATTATAATTACATAAATGTTTATTGTATCTATGGCCCGTACGAATGTACGAGTTGACGACTAGTATCATATATCATTTTTGAATCGCCACTAAATGTTCACTTGATCGGAACGACCACTGAAGGTCTAAAATCGTTGTTCTCAACAGCGACGCAACGATATGCAGGTACGTCCTGGCTCTGGGCTAGAAGCTAGCTAGTTTACTCTGTCCCGTGAATTCCCCAGGGACGCCCTCCACGGCTTGAGCCGCCGAAAGATGGCTCTCTGCTGCAGATGCTGGTGTAGGCGGTACCTATCGTGAGCGAATTCCGGCACGACGACGGTGGCCCACCACTGAAACCGGTGGACGACGTTGGGCACGCACAACGTGCCGCGCCCGATCCAGCGCACCGCCTCGCGGGCGTAGGCATCCGGGGTCGGCACGAACAACGGGAAGAAGCTGGCCTTCACAGCGCTCGACACCATGTTCGTCTCCACCAGGAAAGGGACCTGCAAATTCAGTGAGGTTAATTTTAGTCTCTGCTCTCGCGAATTGATGCCGCGGAATGTCCAAGCCAATTTTTGGGTTGCTCACGGCCTTCAAGCAAGATTACCTGACATTGCACATCGATTCCTTTGCTCTTGTACTCGACGGAAAGGCTCCTTGAGAACCCAGCAACATACCTGTTGGACACGATGAACTCAACGCAAGTAATCGAGTGAGCCTCATGCCATCATCGATCTCTACCAAGAACTTCAGATTTGCACATCCAGCCACTGATTAAGTAAGAATGTGTTGCGCATGACGTACCGTTTGGTAGCGGCATAGACGGAGTAGAGGGGGAAGGAGGGGATGGCCAGCGTCGATCCCGAGCCGATGTTCACGACGGCGCCCCTCCCCCGTTCCACCATCCCCGGCAGCACTGCAGCCGTCACCTCTGTCAGCGCCCACAGGTTCACCCGTATCATCCTCACCAAGGGCTCGACGTCCGCCTCGTGGAGGTACAGGGCCCCCGGCTTCGCCACCCCGGCGTTGTTCACCAGGACCCCTACGTCCAGCCCCTCGACGGTCTCCCGGAGCCTTCCCATCGCCTTGTCGTCTGCCGAAGATCGATAAGAGCGACCAGGATTCAGGATACTCAACTACGTACTCTCGTTCTTGTTATATAGGAACGGATTGATGTGTGCATTTGTATTGGTCACCTTGAGCAGTGGAGGCGAGGGAGAAGTCGAACACCACGGTCTTGGTCTGCACGGCGTGTGACCTAACGATGGTGTCGGAGACGTCACGGAGCTTGGCGGGGTCACGGCCAACGAGGACAACGTTGAGACCCTGGCGAGCGAGCTCCAGTGCCATGGACCGGCCGATACCGGACGTCGGGCCGGTGACGACGGCCCAAGTACCGTAGCGGCGTCGGAGGTCCATCGGCCGGCGAAGGCGGAGCGCGAGGTAGGCCAGGAGGCGGAAGCTGACGACGACGCCACGGAGGGCGCCGAGGAAGGCCAACGAGACGAACCAGATCGGCACGGCCATCTCGCAATTCGTTCTTGATCCTGCTAGTGCAGCAGTTCTATAAGCAGATAAGCCCAGTCAGTATCTGCACGCTTTATATGCATGCATCGTGGACAGCAGCGTACAACAACTAACCGCCAACCAACTATACAGGGTATATAGGGGACGGTTAGGGCGCGGCATATGGTACCTGGGTGTGTGATGAAGTTGTCGGATGTAATCGTACAGTACGGCTAGTTATGATATTTTCTGTCGCAGCACTGTTGATAACTTACCTCTGTTCACAAATATAGATCGCTCTAAGTTCCACTAATATATATTAAAATATGTACTTTGACTACATAAAAATAATACTATTAGATTTATCTTACAAAATACTTTCATAATATTTATTTATTTATTTTTCCTAGTATATTATGACCTACGTTCATTGAAGGAGGGAGTACATACTTATCTACACTTTCAAAAGAGGATTCCCAACCTTAAGGTATGGCGCACAAATAATGTGCCATATTTTGCTTAACCTGTGGCCATATTTTGCTTAACTTGTACACCTATCAGCCTTATTCACACAGTGTTTCCAAAAATCATTGTGAAAGTCATCGCGTTACGCTTGGTGCCTTTCATGAAAGACCTTGTCTCCCTAGTCAAAGCTTCTTCATCAAAGATAGATGCATTTAGGATAACTTTCTATATGTAGCTCCTACTCAAACTGGATATTACAAAAGCCTTCGACTCTGTTAGGTGGGACTACCTTCTGGCCTTATCGGAAAATAGAGATTTCCCTCCCCGTTGGAGAGATTGGGCCTCCTGCGTCCTCTCCATTACCACCTCTCTGGTACTTCTAAATGGAGTGCTTGGGACAAGATACAGCACCGTAGAGGCTTACGACAGGGTGACCCGCTATCCCCTTTTCTCTTTATCATAGCAATAGATCCGCTGCAAAAGATCCTCAACATAGCAATGGAACTTCATCTCCTGCGCCCTTTGGGAGGTCGTGTAGCTACCCTTAGAACCTCTCTTTATGCGGACGCTGCCGTCATCTTCCTTGCGAAACATCCACATGATGTACGTACATCGGTCCAGACTCTAAATAAATTCAGTGACATGACAGGGCAACAAACCAACCTTTAGAAAAGTCACGTTGAAACATCAGGTACGAAAACATCGACATGTCCGAGATACTACAGGACTTACTGGCCTAGCAAGCAACCATCCCATTTAACTACCTTGGCTTGCCGCTTGCTATAAAAAGGCTTCGCCGGACATACTTTCGAAAGCTCAATGACAAGTACGCATCCCGCCTAGCAAGATAGCATGCCAACATACCTTGGCGTGTAGAAAGACCCTTGTGAAATCCATCTTGATAGCCCAGTCAACCTACTTCCTGACGGCTATCAAAGCGCCAAAAACTGTGATCACAACACTCAATAGGCAAATGTGGCGCTTCTTTGGGCGGGCTCCAAACAACTAACGGGATGCAAGAGCAAGGTTAATTGGGGAACAATATGTGATGGGGCGGGCATTAGAGAAAGGGGATCGGCCGAATGAGGCGCAGCGGCCGAATCAGATCGAGATCGGGACAGGGATTGGCTGAATTAGGAAATTAGGGTTACGCTGCATGTCAGCATATGGCTGGGCTAGCTTGGGGGCGCCGCATAGGATGACTGCCGCTGGGCTAGCTAGGTTGCATACAAACGAGCCAAAGTTGGCTTGCGAGCGGCTCAAGCTAAGTTCGATTTTTTTTGCGAGCTTGGAGATGGGCTTGGCTCGGTTCAAAAATTCACGAGCCCGAGCAGAGTCGGCTCGAGCTGGTTACGAGCCGAGCCGGCTCGTGAGTCTTGAGCTATTTTTCTAACCCTATTGGCTATTGTCAACCTAGGAACATGTTATATATGTTCGTTAGATGCCAATTTTACTGAGTTAAAATGCTATATCCTTACTGCAAAGAAATGTAATGACAAACTCGTGTCAAAATATTTCTAGATATTATATTTTTCTAACGATGAGCACACACAATAAGCATTTTATAGCACCTAGTGCTGAAATTTTCTTCTTTCAACACCATGTACAAAACATTATAACACAAGTAATGCATCTTTTTGCTGAAAGCGCTTGATCTGGCTGTCCTCACGAAGCATAGAAAAACTCTCACAAGTCACAAATCATAGGATTAACCATATACAAACCATAGGATTAACAATAGGCCAAGCGAACGAGTTCTATGTATTGAGCCTAATGTAGGCCTACAAGGCTTGGAAATCGAAGTATCCTAGAAGGCATGGAAATAGATAGCAAACAGTTTAAATCGAAGGAACAGCCAGGATTACAAATCGTCGTGCCTTTATACTTTGAATGGCAGACGATTTGCTTCCGTCGTGGACCATGTAGCAGGCGTCAAGGGCATCAAATGGCAGGGCATCTCCAGATGACACAAAACAATGTTACCTCGTCCTTTCTTTCACATAAATTTGGAGAGGAAGATCCGGCACATCAATAATGTTACCTCTTCCTTGGTTCCATCTAACTTTGAGAGGAAGCACGTGTGCTATCAGTATCTCAGGAATAGGTGCAGGAGGATGCTCGTCGGAGGTCAGTTCTTTTTCTCTCGAGATTCGACGGAGGTCACATCTTTTTTTTGTTTTCCTTTACCGATAGATGGTATCCTTTATAAAGATAAAGCCAAGATTTTGGGTCTGTTTTTTTTAACTTCTAAAAACTACTTTTCGGTTTTTGTATAGTAACTAACTTTTAAACAGAATATCTTTTCAAGATAGAATCTACTAGTTAATTTGTAGTACATACTGTACCGACTTTATTTATATCGACAAAACCGTACGTGAGTTCTGTTACTCTATAATCTCTCGTACGAACAGTCTAAAATCCACAACCCACAGCTAAAAGTCATAAGTTTCAGCTAAAAAGAACAGCCCTCTATTTTTGTCCGTTCATAATAGAAACAGAAAAGTTATACGCTGGAATGGCCTTTCGTGAGGAGATTTTCTTCTCTTTTTTCATGTTTTTTGTTTTGTTTTCTCCCACGTGGTGTCTGAAGTTTCGTTTTTTGTCGCCCCTCAATTTCCTTTTTTTCCTTGCGTACGTGGATAATAGCTTCTTTTTTCTTTTTTCCTCTCCTATGTAGCTTTTAGTATGGGTCATCTAGGATTTCTTTTACCATCTATGATTTTATAATGAGTAGCGTGTAGCCTTATTTGACTCTATTTTATCTAATGGTTATTCTTTATCAGCCGTAAATAGAGCCCACTGAATCCAGAGGTGTATGCCTTTCTTTTTCGTGAGAATTTCTAACTTATTTATCGTATTTCTTACCAATTGTAAAACGCTGGTCATCAAATTTTATTATATTCTCTCTTGTTTTTAGTAACGTGCAGACAATCATTATATATTTTGACTATCAATATCTTTTTTAATATTTAGAATAGAAGCATGAAAATGATGTGTACAGTAATTTTATAATATTATAATTTTAGTAGTTTTATAAATATATTATAATAGAAATGAATGGCTAAATTTATATTTTAGGGACTATATTAATGTTCAGAATGACTTCTTTTCTGACCGGAGGAGTAATAGATAAGGAGATAAATAACCAAATTAGTTTCTTTTGAAAGATGAATAACGAAACTAGTCGAACGACTTGTTTGCAACGGGTCACGATAGTGCGCTAGACATATGAACAACAACAGCATAACTAAATTGTGTGCTGCCAGGACAGAAGCATGCGGTGATAGCTGAAAAGTGGAAACTTAATTGGAGCAATTAAGCTGATGTATAGTTGTGCAGTAACATCGATCCCCATCTCTTAGGAGAAAATTTTTCATATGCTAGTTCGACGGTTAGATGCGTGCGTACGTCCTTATCGATGTGCTAGTTTGGTGTCGACCGGTGGAAGTAGCCACTAGTCTGATTCTGGTTGTTTTCACAGTGCGTACGTCCTTGTTTACATAGATGTATGTGTAGCTAGATCGTAGATGTGCTGTCCCGTACAGAGACGTGAGAAAATTTTTCGACACAAAGCCGGATTTGACACTATTTCACATCGTATTTATAAAACTAGTCGTTTGCATAACGTATTTGTAAAAATGTTACTTCTGCCGCCCGGTAAGCGGATGGCAGCGCCGCGAGATGACACAAGGCAATGCTGCCGGCGGCAGACGCTTGCCGCCCCGCCAGCAGACAGCAGGCAGCTTGCCGCCTGGTCGGGGGACGGCAGGCAGGCCTGCCACCCGGTAATTATCTGTCCTATTTTTTGTTTAATATTTATTTGAATTTTTAAATATATCAAATGAGCTCTAAAAATTACAAAATTTTACATACAGTCTTCTGACACAACGTACTTCACAATGTAATTTTTGGGTAATTTTAACCATTGTGAATGTTGCTCAAAATTTCATAAAATTTCGATATTTGTATGAGTTTTTCGTATAGCAAACGAGCTCCAAAAATTACAAAATTTTATATGAAGCCTCCTGACACACTCATAATTATTGTGTAATTTTTTAGAAATTTTATGTGCTCAAATTTTACCATGTTAATTTGTGATAATTTTATCATAATTGGTGATATGCGATGCTCAGGCATCTTTTGAAGTGCGTGACCTCTGTCCTTCGCACATATGTCGGCCTGTTTCTGCTATCTTTTCTTTTCCACTGCGTGCTTCGCACAATTGTCACTCTGCTCATGTCGTCTCGCCTTGCGCGCTCCCTCGTCTACACTGATGTCATTATGTCTGTGCCGTCCAACCTCACCCGCTCCCTTGTCTGCACATTTGTCAGTGTTACCATACCGTCCCCATTGCCCAAAGTGTTGTGCATCGATAAGGAGTCCTTAATTTGCGGGGTGAGTGCATCGAGTTCCCTTTGCGCTCAGCTATAAATATGAACCTCTCGTAATTGGTCATCAGTCATCTAAGTTGCTCATCGCAGAAACTTATTCTCGCGGTCATGGCTCAAAATTAAGAGTGCGTAGCTAATTATTTTGAGAAGCAAGTGCATAACTCATTAAGGACGTGATAGGAGGGTGTGGTAGTATTGATTGTTTTTCCCGAAAGACAGGTAATTTTTTGGATTGGTAGTCAAATTGTCGGTAATTAACGAACTATTTGTATGTAGTTACACACGTGTAATTTTTTTTTGTTGTAACGCTTACTATGGATCTGGTTATTGTGGCTTCAGGTAGTCGCAGATATGGAACACTTGACAATGTTATACGGCAATGGTCTTGTACGGACTAGACCCAATGGATTGGACCTATCAACATGCCAATACAATGTGCTCCAGGCTGAGAGACTCGGCGTCATGAATATTCATGAGCTACAAAGCTGTATCCGAAGGGAGTTCGTAATGGAGGCAATGGCGATGAAACTTGCCATTGAGGGGATCACTGTACCAATGGCGTGTGGGAGCTCATGAAGGTGAATGGCGCTACAGCATGGAGGCAGCACATGCAAATTGCCTCCTAGCCCGAGGCAGCCATTTATGGGAGGCCAATGGTGTACTTAAGTTTCGCGTGCCGGGAGTCCGAAAATGTTGATGAGCCCAGCCCCTCGACATCTGGGGAACCACAAGTGGAGCTTCAAGATGATACCACTAAATGTGTTATATCGGATGGTAGACTTGCCTCTAATTTTGTGCAGAATGAGGGAGGGCATGTGGTGGTCAACTCAAATTGACTGCCACGAGTATCTACCGAACCAGCCACTTGGGTTGGAGTCTGACGAGGACACTAACCTAGGCTCCGATGATAGCGAGGACAGTGCACAGCAGACGGTCGGTTCACCTGGGGGAATTGTGTCATTGGAGGTGCCCTATGTGTCCTCTAGGCTCGATGATGTTGTGGTGCTTTCCTTTGTACTGCCGCAAGAAGAAGGGTCCCAGTGGGGGTTTCAAGCTGACACCCTCCTAGTTGGGTAGCGCTTCCCTAGCAAGGCAGTTGCATAATAAGCTATTTCATGATACGCCTTGTCTATTAATCGTGTGTACCAAGTACACTGGTCCAACCCAGCCAATTATGCTGTGAAGTGCGTAGTGGAAGGCTGCTCCACAAAGGTCAACGCTCAACGAATCAAGATTTTTGGCTTGGTCTTCTTAATTAAGACGATGATCAACCACACTTGTGTGCTCAACAAGCCCCTACGCCATCATCGAAATGTGACTTTGGCACATATGGCAAGCATCATTAGCCACCTAGTTGCGGTGGACGTTTCTGTCTCCCCAAAGATGCTTATGTCAGAAGTCTCCAATGTGGTTGGCTATCTAGTCAGCTACAGTAAGGTTCGACGAGGCAAGCACAAGGTCATCCAGTCCATGTACGGGACGTACGAAGAGGCATACAACCTTGCACCGAGATTGCTTCACCAAATAGTCGAATCAAACACTGGCACATATGTAAACAAGCTTGAGTGTCCAGATGCTGACGGAGGGCCCAACTACTTCATACTGGACTGGCTATTCTAAGCTTTCGCTCAGGCCATTGATGGCTTCAAGTTTTGTCATCCTGTACTCATGATGGATGGCACTTTCCTCACAGGGAGTTACAAGGGAACCATTCTCACCGCAGTGGCGGCCAACGCGAATGACCAGCTTCTCCAAGTGGCATCTGCCATTGTGGAAAGTGAGAACATGTTCAATTGTCTCTAGTTCCTAGTGAATGTAAAGCAAGCGATGGTTGGCGATCGACCCAGCGTTTGTGTCATCACAGATCGCAATGCTGGGTTGATGGCTGCATTGAACATCATGCAGCACGGGACCGAGCCCCCTCACATTGGAATGACGTGAAAACCTGATGGTGCATAAGGCATCTTACATCTAACTTGTTCGCACGGTTCCGCGGCTAGGAAGTTGTGAAGATGTTCAAGGCATTGTGTCTGCAAAACCAGAGGCGGAAGTTCGAATCCATTTGGAGAGGGGGAGCAACCCTGCGGTGCCATAAGTTTCCTCAAGTGGATTCGTCGGCACGCTCCTGAATTACAGAAATGGTCCCTTCTCTATGATATGGATGGTGCGAGGTATAGGATTATGATGACCAACATGTCCGAGGTGTATAATAGCATTCTGAAAGGTGTGCGGTGCTTCCCTATCACCACGATCGTGGAAGAGATATGGACTCGCACTGTCGGTTATTTCGTCAATAGAGGCACCGCAGCCAGGCATCAAATAGACGAAGGCAAGAAATAGTCCGAGAACTTGTAGAGGCATATGAAACTAAAGATGGAGAAAGCCCAAATGTATGACATTCGGGTAATCGATGGCCTCTGGAGGAAGTACGAGATCAGGCTTCGGCAAAAATATGTGAACAGTCATGCCAAGGGTGAAATTAAATAGGCATGCATCCTGGGTGATATGGCAACATGCACCTGTAACAAGCCGACGCTCCTGCACAAGCTATGTTTATATGTGTACAAGGCATGTGCGCAAATGAGGCAGATGTCTGAGGAATATATCTTAGAGTACTATGGCATGTAACACCTTTTTAGTACATGGAGTATAGAGTTTCACTCTTACAGCTTGGACATGAACTACAGGGATCTTTAGCTGGACATGCTGCAATGGCCCCCCAATAAGGAGTTGAAGATAACTACGAAGGGACGTCAGCAGACATGGCACTTCTAGAATGATATGAATGTGAGCCAACGTATCAGCATTACCTACACAGTGAAATGTAGAATATGTAAGACCTTCGGGCACTCATTGAAAGATTGCCCCAACAAATCGAGCTCGTTTGGTTGCCACTCAGTGTTATAATCTCATGTATCTTTTAGTGTATCACATTAATTCATATTTGTACCCATTTGAGATATAATTGACAACGTTTGTTCAATGCATATCAACCCCTCTAGCTTAATACACGCGACGCAACATTAACGCATACACCATTCAGTTACATACTTTATGAGAGTGAAGGTTTTTCTTCCTACAAGAAGCAAAATGTAGTTTTGATGAGTGGTTGCGAGAGCTTTGTATTTGAAGTAATCAAAAAGAGAATCTGGTGCGTTGCCACCAAAAATTACGGACGCGTTATCGACATGCACCACCACGGGCGCCATGGGATAGCATGGTAAAAGTGACATATGTGCGCATGACGGAGAGGGCAAGGCAGGGCGACATGGCTAGACTAACATTTGTGCGGATGAGGGAGCGGGCGAGGGGGCCAGTATGTCAAGCCAACACATATTCGAAGGAGAGAGAAGACAACAACGTACAGTATGGATAGACTGGCATTTCTGTGGGCCACATAAAATTCCTAAAAAATTACAAAATAACTATAATTGTGCCAGGAGGCTTCACATAAAATTTTGTAATTTTTGGAGCTCGTTTGCTTTATGTAAAAACTTGTACAAATATTAAAATTTTATGAATTTTTGAGCAATATTCACAAAAGATAAAATTATCCAAAAATTATATTATGAAGTACGTTATGTCGGAAGATTGCATATAAATTTTCGTAATTTTTTAAGCTCATTTAATATATTTAAAAATTTAAATAAACACTAAACAGAAAAATTTGGGCAAGTAATTAAGTCGGCTAATCAGCCAGCTTAATTACATGTTGCCTGCGGCATTGCCATGTGTCATTTTACAGACGCTGCTACTCTCTTATCGGATGACAAAAGTGATATTTTTGCAAATATGTTACGCATACGGCTAGTTTTGTAAATATGATGTGAAATAGTGCCAAATCCGATTTTGTCTCAAAATGTCGAAAACAACTTCTTTTGTGACTGGAGGAGTAATAGATAAGGAGATAAATAACCAAATTAGTTTCTTTTGAAAGATGAATAACGAAACTAGTGTAACGACTTGTTTGCAACGGGTCACAATAGTGCGCTAGACATATGAACAGCAACAGCATAACTAAATTGTGTCCTGCCATGACAGAAGCTTGCGGTGATAGCTGAAAAGTGGAAACTTAATTGGAGCAATTAAGCTGATCTATAGTTGTGCAGTAACATCGATCCCCATCTGTTAGGAGAAAATTTTTCATATGCTAGTTCGACGGTTAGATGCGTGCATGCGTCCTTATCGATGTGCTAGTTTGACGTCGACCAGTGGAAGTAGCCACTAGTCTGATTCTGGTTGTTTATTATAATCCAAAATAGTAAACTGCATCCTTCCCTACTAGGGGTGGCAAAACAGCTCGAGGCTTATAAGCTGACTTGGCTTGGCTCGGTTCGGTTCGTGGCACAAACAAGCTGAGCCGAGTTAGGGTTTCAGCTCAATCTATTAATGAGCTGAGCCGATCCAGTTCGCAAGCCGCTCGCTAGTCTCGGTAGGTTCGGTCGGCCCAGCTCGGCAGCGTCTTCGGCCCATCACGATGTGAACGGCTCAGTACAGCAGTAGTAGTATACATGCATGCCAATTTTCACACCTCTTTAGTCACTGAGAGGTATTATTAAAGTACACGTTACTCTTTTCTCTATTAATTTCACATATGGAAAGTAACCATTAGATGCCATATTTGCTCATACTAGAATTGGAGATTTCTTGACAATTTTTTCTTACTTTGTTATGAACCTACTACATTAGATGCTCTTTCCTTTTTGATGTAATTTCAGTCAAAGGATTACTACTGTATAGATTTCACTGTCACTCTAGAGAATTAAATAAGTTATCATTCAGGAAAACAAATTTGAAACATAACGAGCATAACGAGCCGACCCTAACAAGTCATAAGATTGATGCAATTTAAATATTCCACCTAACGAGCCTAACGAACCGAGCTCGAGCTTTTCAACGAGTCGAGCCGAGTCTCTTTCGTAACGAGCCTTCACGAGCCGAGTCAGCTCGTTATCCACCCCTATTCCCCACACTTAAATTTTGTATTGTCCTCAGAATAAGAAATTAAAATAAAGGAAGAAATACAGTTTACTTGATTGGAGTGCAAACGGTCTTCAAATTATGCCTGGAGTAAACGTTTAACGAAATGCGCGCTCTTTTTCTCTCTCTGCAAAAGAGGAGGCTTTGGGATTGATCTATTGATGGCGCCCGCCAACGGCAGGCTTATGTAGATCGGCGTGATTTTTTTCTTTTAACCAAGCAAAATATCCTTCCTGCATTCGAAATATTAGTCCGAAAAATAATTGAGAAGGAAAGATTTTACCTGATAATATTATGGGAAGATGACTCAAGTTCATCAATGTTTCAAGTAGGTTTCACCAAAATAAACTAACGTCTCATACCAAAACAAGCGGGTTCAGCCATTGCAGCCATCAGGAGCTGAGGCTTGCCCTGCAAAGCCACTGCTGCTTTATTCCTCCACCCTGTTGGGATACCTAAGTCTGAGCTTAAAACCTTAATCCATAGTAGGTACCTCATCACTAGGCTATATATAATGAATCCTATTGGTTATTCTGTACACGTGAAAAGAAAGAAAGCAATAAAAAAAGAACAGTAGTTCTTCCCCTCTATCTCTGTGTTTCAATCTACTATTTGCATTACTTTGTGATTGATTCATCTCTTTACATAGGAGAGAAATCGATCGGATTAGACTCGCCAGCGATGGTTCCTCAACACGTTATTAGCACGAATCGCTCTGTGGATCGAAGGTAATCATCAAAGCACTCATAGATTGAATTGCATATATCTAGATCGCTTTAAATTCCGTAGATTTCGCTTTTTAGATTATTTTCTACGGTGCAAATCCGCTCTAATCCACCACGAGCAGACTTGAAGTCGCCGGTACAATGTCGATCCGATAGATTACATGAAAGTGTAGATGCTGATTGCACTATAGATTGAAAAGAAAAAAAAAAAGGGGCACGAAGCTGGCCCCCACACAACCACTCCCGTAGCCACCGGCCTTGTACGGCCGACGAGCATGAGCGCGCCGTCAACCCATAGCCCCATCGGATCACTGGAGCCCCACATGGACGACGCCGCTAGGCCCCAAGGCCGTTGTCGCCCGACCTCCAGTAGCCGCTGGCCTGCAGCCGCGCCGCCGAGCCGCCACACTATCCGCATACGGCCGCACGCCCGAAGCCGCTGGCCGCTCGCATGCCGCCCGCACACGGCCACCTAGTCGTCCCACGTGGCTGACTGCCAAGTCACCATTGCCACCCATGAGCGGCACCCTCCAGTGGCACACAGGCCATCCTTGGCCACGCCTCCACCAGCACACGGTATCGAGCCGCCGTCTCCCGCACGAGGCATCACCGCCCCTCGGCTTCGGGCCCGGTCGCCAACTGCTCGCCTCCCACACTAGGCGCACCGCCCTTTGGTCACCACCGGCTCCCCAACGCACCGTGGCCGTCCTGGAGCCGTGTTGCATCGCCCCCGCATGGGCTCCCCCCCGCCACCACCCCGCACGGCGAGCAACCGGCTCTCGAGCGCTCGCACAAGCCCCGGTCATCACCGCTCCCGCACGAGCCCCAGCCACTGCCGCCCCCGCATGAGCTCCCGGCCGCTACCGCACAAGCCCCGGCCACCGCCGCTCCCACACGAGCCTCAGCCGCACGCGCTCCACTTGCTCTCGGCTGTCGCAACTCCAGCACGAGCCACCGACCGGAGGCGCTCCGCCGAGGCTGGCTGCTCGTCACGCCCGGATCCATGCCCGTTGCCTCGGGTGCCTTGCGCTCGGGCGCCGCCACCCGCCAGAGACGCTTGCCGCTGAGGCCAGCCGCCTATCATGCTCGGATCCGTGCCTAAAGCGCCTGTCGCCTCGCGCCCTGCATGAGCCACCCTTGGGTTGCCGCCGCCAGGAGGTAAACAGAGGTAGGGGAAACCCTACCCCTCCCTCTTTGAGCCAACCGGGTGCGTCGAGTGGGCCAAAATGGGCCGAGGGCCCAGTCGAGGGGTCTGGAAATTTGCAAAAGGACCCCCAAGAAATTAGAAACTTACACGAAAAGTTATCTCAGAATTGAAAATTTGCGTATAAGCCCTCGAAAATTGTAGAATTCACTGAAAATTCATATTCAAATGAAGGATGTTTAGCACTGTCATTATTATCTTCTATGTTTTCTATATTTATTTACTGTTTTGGTTAATTGTAATTATTTAAATTGCCTTTAATCACCGAAATTAATAGTAAAATTTATAGAAAATGCATAGAAAATTCTGGAACATTACAAGAATCTTTTGTACATATGTCCAATTTATTTACATGCAGTAAATTTACTTATGCATATTTACCAGCAGTAAACTTATTTATTCCTTTCATGCATAGGTAGATGACAGGCATCACGAATCGGGAGTTTGAGGAGTTGACCCTGCATAGCCAAAACTATTTGACTTGGGCTTCCGATGTCGAGATAGTACTTAAGGCCAAGAAGCTCCACACCGCCATTGGGATTGGTGCACCGCAGGATGCAAAACCCACCCTAAGGAAAATGATCAGACACTTCACTTCCTCAAGCACTATCTCTGTCTCACTCTCAAGAATGAGTACATGGTGAGAAGAGCACACTAGCATTATGGACTACACTCAAGAAACGGTTCAAGAAGCTAGAGTACATCATCCTTCCTCAGGCAGATCAAGAGTGGATCCGACTGAGGTTTGCTAATTTCAAAACGGTCGAGGAGTACAATTATGCTCTGCACAGTATTTGTACCAATATTCAACTTTGTGGCAAGCAGATCACATATGAGTAGAAGATTGAGAAGACTCTATCCACCTTCCACCCCAATGTAGTGTAGTCTGCAAGCAACTATCATCAAGACGGCTATAAGGAGTATGCTGATTTGATTGATATGATGCATGTTGCAGAAACTCAGGATGAAGATCTCCGCAAGAACTTTTCCGCACAGCCACCTAGGAGCTTTTCTAGCCGTGAAGCCAGTGCCGGAGCTACAAGGTGCGAAAGCCCATAATGAAGAAAAGGGGAAGGGAGGGTAAGGCCGCAGCCCAGAAAGGTAAGTGTTAGACCGAAATGGCGACAGAGGGGGTGAATGTCGGCCTCTTGAAATCTCGACCCCTCAAAGTACCCACTGGAAATCTCCTCTTCGAGAGCTATAGAAGCTAAGAGAAGAGAATCCTAGCACTTACTGAAACTCTAAAGCTTAGAGAAGGAGGCAAGAACCAAAACCATAGAGAGGAAAACCACTAGCACTTCAACTGATCCAGAGCAGAGAAAAAGGATCTAAAATATCACCCAAGTAATCAAGAAGATCTACCATAAAAAGAAGTACCAAATCTCAGCACAAATGACAAAAACCAGCACCTACAGAGGCCGGCCGGTCTGACCGCAATGGGCCGGCCGGTCAGACCGGTTTTATGTGGCCGGTCAGACCGCCAAAAACACTCAAGTCAGACCGCCCCCCCTTTTTCAGCAGCCCGAGTGAAACTGAAAATTCAGTACTTCGGGCAGAGTTCACACCTTCCACAATCTGATGAAATGAGGTTTTTGGACCCAACTTTTTCACTCCAGATCAACACAACATTAACCTAAATAGCTAGGAAGGAAAGGGGAGCAAGGGAAAACAACTTAAAAACTCAAATTTCAGATTATGCCCAATAACCTGAAAATAACAGAGTCTTCACAAAAATACAAATTTCCCTCAAACCCTTGATTCTTTGCACATGAAACTTTGGGGATGAATTAGCAATAGCCAAGGGACTCTCCAGACCAAATTTCAAGCCATTTCACAAAGGAAATCAAGAAATGCTCCAAACCCTAGAAATATCCTGAAGCCTACAGGGAGAAGCACTAAAGATCAAATTTCTTTTCAATCGTTGATTCTTTGATCATGAGCTCTTGCAGTCATGTTAGCAATCTCAAAAGAGCTCCTCAGACCAAAGATCACTCCAACTTAAGAAGGGAATCTCAGAAAGAATTAAAACCCTAGATATGACTGAATGAACAGAGGAGGTCAAAATGCCAAAACTGAAATCAGGAATGGGCTCTTGGGATTTTAGTCGATCAAATGACCTTGAAGCACTATCCCATCATTGACCAACCCATTTTGGCACTCCCCAGCAACAACCAACAAGAAATCAAGAAAGTCAAGAATCAACCCAAATGAACATCGAAGAGAAATGAACACGAACAGAGACAATAAACTTGATTCTCATTCAATGAAGCAGAGGTAATACAGAGGAGTCCCCATACGCCTGGACATTAGAACAAAGTTGATTACATGGATTCACCACTCAATACCTCTCCTCTCCAAACCAAGAACTCAAGAACACCTTACATGTTTGGAGGATGAACTCACAGAGAGAACTACGAAGGGAGACAAGAGTACAGACCAATCTCTGCCTCTCCTACCAACTCCAACAACTAAAGCCCCCAAAGCAAAAGACCTCTACAAAGGCTCTTTTGACTCAAATGAAACCCTAATTCTCTCTAGAATCCATACATGGGCATGCAGCCCCTCACATGTATTTATAGCCCATGGCTAACGGGTCTCCACCCTGTTATGCCCGCTAAATCCAACGGAGCCCGCTCCCGCTTGTGCAGCCTTGCGAAATTCCCGATTCGCCCCTCCTACACCTTCCGGGAAGCTTCGGCGCTCCTTGCCTCGCACGCCTTGCAACCACCTCGAGTCCACGTCGTCTTCGACACATCCCGACCGTTCTGACCTCAGCGCCACCTGCGCCTAGTCCGGTCCACCGTGTCTCGCCATGACTCCGTCTCGACGTCCTGCAGCCACACAGATAAGAAACACATCAAATAGCACCGCTCGATACATGAAAGCGTAAATAACATAAACACATCACACTTACCATGCCGAAGTCCAAACATGTCGAAATTATCAGAATGTGCATCCTAATCCCATACGACCAAGTTTGACCAAGTCCGACCTAGTCCATTTGCGCCATGCAACGACTCGACTCCGAACCACTCAAACCAAACTCGACTCACCTAAACCAATGTCAATTACTCATCATCCACATGTGGTCACCTCCACATGGTTCATCAGTAAGTCAGATGCTCCACGTGAGAATAAGGCAAGAAAGCCAAAGCGGGACGACGAGCTCTATGATCAGCAAGACCAAACCTGCTACAAGTGTGGCAAGTGGAGACACTGGTCGCGGATCTATAAGGAGCCGCAACACGTTGTCGATACCTTCCTAGCTAAGAAGAAGAAGGATGGCAAAGGGCAGCATGAAACCCACTTTGTTTGTGTTGAGGGAAAGAGTTCTGAGCAGTTACCTGCGCCAATGGAGGTTGACTCCATTTCGGCAGCAGCACCCCCTCTTGACATTATAGCTGCCGCCGTCATGATTTCTCTGGAAGAGCATATCACCCCCGAGAAGATAGCAGCCTAAGTCTCTGATTTCGTAGTAGATTTAGTCTAATGCACAGAATACATTTAGACTTTAATTATCATTTATTTTATATGTGGAAGGAACAAGTTAGGATTTGTATGGATGGTACTCAAATAATTTTATTTTCTCATGATGGCTGGATGATAGTAAATAATTCATTCATTTATTCAGTCTATAGTGGCATGATATGTTCTAAAATTGAAATATTTTATTTATGTATTGATTGCCTTCTACCACATATTAATAAAGTATTTTATATTAGAACGCGTGTGGCGCACTATGGAGGAAGTGTGCTTAGCCGACACCAGCAGCCTTACGACAATCGTCAGTAGCGATACTTGTATAATAGGTTTAGGAAGAGCCACAATTATACTCCTAATGAGCACAACTTTGGTCATTCAAGAAGCCTTATTGTATCCAGAATCGACTAGAACTCTCCTAAGTTTCAAGAATATCTGAGCTAATGGTTTCCATGTTGAGACGAAAGAAGAGTATGGCAAAGAATACCTGCTCATTACGAAGCGTGAAGCAAATGAAAAAGGGTATTAGAAAAACTTCCTTCATTAGAAACTAGGCTATACTACACTAATATCAAGGCACCTACAGCCTATACTGCACTGAAAATAATATTTAGAAGTTCTTAACTCTTCTATCTCTAGTGTGACAGATTAGGCCACGTAGGTCTTAGGATGATGAGAAATATAATTAACAATTCACATGGACATAATATTAATGTAAAGAATTTCCTAAATTACAAAGATTTTGTGTGTCCCGCATGTGCCATCAAAAAATTAATTACTAGACCTTCTACCCTGAAAGTAAAGGATGAAGTCCCTGCACTCCTCGAGCGCATCCAAGGAGACATTTGCGGTCTCATACAGCCACTATCAGGGCCATTTAAATATTTCATGGTGCTCATCGATACTTCCTCGAAATGATCGCACGTATGTTTATTGTCTACGAGAAACCATGCTTTCGCAAAGCTGATCTAGCAAATAATTTGCATTAGAAATATTTTTCCTAATCATCACATAAAGTCCATCAGAATGGACAACGCTAGAAAATTTACGTCAAAGATATTTGATGATTACTGTATGACAATGGGAATTACAGTTGAGCATTCTGTACTGCATGTCCACACCCAGAATGGACTAGCAGAGGCATTAATTAAAAGAATTAAATTTATTGTCCGACTGCTTTTGTAGAATTGTAATTTACCATCTACATGTTGGGGACACGCAGTCCTGCATGTAGCAACTCTCATCAACTTTAGACCATCAGCATACAACATCCATTCACCTATGCGACTAGCGCAAGGGTCAGCACCGAAAATTTCTCATCTCCGGAGGCTTGGATGCAAGATTTATGTACCTATACCCCCTCCACAGCGTACTGCAATGAGTCCTCTCCGAAAGACTAGGATATACATTGGTTATAAGATAACATTCATAATCAGGTATTTAGAACCCATGACAGGAGATTTGCATACTGCCCGTTTTGTTGATTGCATATTTGATGAGGATAGTTTCCCAACATTAGGGGTATGAAATCAACCCCTTAATGAAAAATGTCGAGAAATTATGTAGCAAGCCATGGGAATCCATGCACATGACCCGCACACTAGTGAAACAAATAGAGAAGTCCAGAAGATCATTGATTTGTAAGCATTAGCAAACCAACTGCCTAACCACTTTAGTGATTTAAAGAGTGTGACTAAGTCACATGTGCCTGCACGTAATGCAATGGAGAGGGTTGAAATACCAAAGAAAGTTGAATGTATCCCTAATCCTCTCCATAGGCCTCAGAATAAAAGGACGAGAACTTCGGCCCCTCGAACCCTATGTAGTTGGGGATGCCCGGTGAAAAAGGATAAGAAGGACTTGACACAACCAATCATTAAAGTTCCCCAGAACCAGAAGGAGAGCCAGTTGAGACCTAGCACTAGTATGATACCTTCAGAAAAGGGCTTACGAGATTTGAACATTCCCATGTAAGGAGAAATCAGCATGGATGTGTGCGCACACATCAAAGCTGAAAAACTAAAGGGATTTACCGCTGCAACTGGAAGGAGCGGTGAGCAAGTAGAATCACGAGAAGAATCAATACATGATGAAATAGCTACAAAATATGTACACACGGGAGAATCCATGAATAGGACAACAGCCAATGTTATTATCTACTTTGCAAGGAAAATTGCCACAATCATCGATCTTGATCCAGAGCTCGCATCGCTCGAAAATGTAAGAAAAGATCAGATTGAGAAGATTGAAAAAAGGTAATAGAAACTGAATTACTATCGCTGAACAAAAGAGAGGTGTTTAGGCCTGTAAGCAACACACCTCCTCATGTGCACCTGTAGGGCATAAGTTTGTATTTGTTCGAAAGAGAAATGAAATAAATGAAGTTATAAGATATAAAACAAGGCTTGTTGCACAAGATTTCACTCGATGTCCAGGAATTGATTATGAAGAAACCTATTCTCCGGTCATGAGTGGAATCACATTTAGATACTTAATCTCAATGGCAGTAAACTTGAACTTAGAAATGAAATTGATGGATGTGGTAACTGTATACCTTTATGGAAACTTGGATTCGGAAACTTATATGAAGGTACCTGGAGGTATTACTGTCCCAAACCAAGACAGACCAAATAGAAATATGTACAGTGTGAAACTCAGGAAATTACTATACGGATTTAAGTAATCAGGTAGGATGTGGTATAATCGCTTAAGCGACTTTCTATGCAAGAAAGGCTGCACGAACAATGAAGATTGTCCCTGTGTATTTATACGACGATCCTAGAATAGATTTTGTATAATATCAATATATGTAGATGATCTGAATATCATCGGGACCATGGAAGACATAAAGAAAGCAAGTTCTTACTAGGAGTCAGAATTTGAAATGAAGGACTTGGGTAAAACCAAATATTACTTAGGCTTGCGGCTCGAGCATGTCCTTGAGGGAATATTAGTACATCAGTCAGCCTACGCCTAGAAGGTGTTAGAAAGGTTCAGCTTTGAGAAGACATACTCATCGAAAGTACCGATGATCGGGAGATCTTTACAGCAAGATAAGGATCCGTACTGACTTAGAGAAGAGGAGGAAGTCCTGGGACTGTATTCTCATACTAAGTGCAGTATGTGCACTTATGTATTTAGTGAACCACACTAGACCGGACTATTAGCAAAGCATAGTGTAGAACCTACCAAAAGGCATTGACAAGGAATAAAGGACAACTTCCGATACCTCTAAGGAAGCAAGACCTTGGGTTATTCTACAAAAAGAACCAAGATTTGAATATAACTAACTATGCAGATGCAGGGTACCTGTCGAACCCGCATTCCGCAAGGTCACAAACAGGCTATGTATTCCTGTGTGATAGAATTGCAATTTCATGAAAATCGTTTAAGCAAAGTCTTATAGCGACTTCAATGACTCACTCAAAAATCATAGTGTTGTACGAAGCCGCACGAAAATGTGCTTGGCTTTGACAAATAATTCACCATATGCAGCAGTCATTAGGGCTGGACAAAAAGCTTGAGGCTTGCGAGCCGCTCGGGCTCGAAATCAGCTCGGCTCGGCTCAAGCTCGATTAATATACAAGTTAGCCAAGCTTCAATCCTAGCTCGTTAAATTTTCGAGCCGAGCTCGAGCTGGCTCGCGAGCCGCTCGTTGGCTTGCTCATTTTATTTCTCCGCGAATCACCCCCACCCACCACTCCACCAGACGTCCAGACCAGAGTCCATCCAATCTCCCGTCATCTCTCACGAGCTATTTTGGCTCGTCATCTCCCGTCTCCCTCTCACGAGCTATTTTGGCTCGTCACTCGCGCCCGGTCTCCCGTCTGCCGATTCTCCCATCTCCCTCCCAAGTTCCCATTCCCCACTTGCATCTGCATCTGAGCATCTCCACTCCCATCTCCCAATTTCCCCACTCGCGTCACATCGACCGTCGGCGTTGCTCCCTCCGCCGCCGTGTGCCCCTTTGCCACCTTGTGCCCCCCTCGCCGCCATGTGCTCCGCAGCCCCTCGCCATGTGCTCCCCCCTGCGGCCCTGCCCCCTTCCCGTCATGTGCCCCCTCGGCCCTCGCCGTGTGCTCGCCCCACTGGGTGATGAGCCCCCTCCATGGCCTTAATCTCAATCTGGCATCCCCCATCCTCTCCATCTCCGGCTCCTGTCCCGCCCCGATCCGGCGATCCCCTTCCTCTCCCGGCCCGCCCACCGCGCCGCATGCCCTACGGCCCTACCCATGGACCTCCCCGTGGTGGATCTTGCGTCGTGCCTGCAGATTGCCGGAGGCCTAGCACTAACGGTGGAGGAGGAGGCCGCGGGACACCATGCCGACCTGGAGACGAGTCTTAACGGCGCCGATGGGGAGCAGGGCAGCGTAGATGAAGGCCCCCACAGCGGCCCTGGTGTAGGCCTCGGTGGCGGCGCGGGCGAGCGGGGTGGGGGTGGACGGGTCGTCATGGCGGCAGCGGGAGCGGTGGGGATGGAGAGGGAGGAGGAGAAGACGGGGGCATGGGGGAGGAAGCAGCAAGGCATTGGTGAGGATGCACGGGAGTTTGTATAGCTCGCGAGCTCATTCGAGCCGGCTCGAGCCAGAAAACGAGCCAAGCCGAGCTAGGCTTTTAGCTCGTTTTCTAAACGAGCCGAGCCGCAACTCCGGACGAGCTCGGCCGAGCCTGGCTCGAGCTGGCTTGGCTCGGCTCGTTTCCAGCCCTAGCAGTCATGTGGGGTGAATATCATGCAAGCTCCCATAATTATCTATGAAGATAATGCAGTTTGTGTTGCACAAGTGCAGACAGACTACGTAAAAAGTCATCTCACAAAGCATATCAACCCCAAGTTCTTCTATGCTCATGAATTGCAAAAGATGGATTAAGTTAAGGTATTGCATATTAAGTTATGTGAAAATTTGGTAGACTTATTCACTAAGTCGCTCCCAGCATCTAGTTTTAAAAGATGTGTATGAGAAATTGGAATAATGAGACTTAGAGAAGTGCAGAATTCAGGAGGAGATTTTCTCAAGCTCGATATTAAAATTTGATCACAAAGATCAAGTGCCCAAAGAATAAATCCTAAAGATTAAATGAAATTAGGTGGATTATACTCTTTTTCCCTTTATGAGTTTTCCTGAAGTTTCTCGGCCAAAGTTTTTAATGAGGAAATTCGTGCAATACAGTATAACATGTATCATGTTCTTTTTCTCTAAATTTTTTTCACTGGGTTTTTATGGAGTTTTGATGAGGCATGAACGTGTCGGATGAGTGCCCAAGGGGGAGTGTTGGGAAATCTAAGCCTAGGCTTGAAACCTTGGTCTATGGTGGACACCTCACTACTAGGCTATATATAGGGAGTTCTATTGGCTATTCTATACACGTGAAAAGAGAAAGCAATAAAGAAAAAAAGAAGTTCTTCTCCTCTATCTCTTATTTTAATCTACTACTTGTATTACTCTGTAATTGATTTGTCTCTATACATAGAAGAAAAATCAATTAGACTAAACTCGTCGACGATAGTTCCTCAACACACCCTACCACTCCGCGTCTCCGCACCGTCGCTCGACTCTTCGGTGGCTCCAACCCCTCATTCAGTGATTCGCGATCGCGTGCCGTTCGGGTCACACACGTATTCCATTTATTTCCGCTTCATCCATACATACGAAAGATGCATGAAAAAGACAGAGAAACATGTCTGATGTCTCCTGCATGCAATTTGGGATGCAACTCGAGAAGTTATAACATTTTTCAATTTCAGTCGTTATAAGTTTGTCGGATCTAATTATTTTTCTACATATTAATGTGTCAATATGTATAAAGTATTTATTTGATATACATATTTCCAATCTCTAAGGGTGCAATCTGAGGTATTTGCTCAAGAAAAGAAGATTGCGAGGGATACGCCAAAACCAAGCGCATCAGATGGGGCTAGTTGATCAGTATTGGGGAGGGGTGGTGGTTCTGCGCAAAATCGGTGGGGCATTTTTTGTGACGTGATTTAGTGCCTGATATAAGTCAGGGATTGGTCGAAACATAACATGTTATGTAATCTTTTCAATGACTAACAAAATCAAGGATGAAGATGCACATGCGGTCTGATCGAATGTATACAAAATGAGATTTTTTTTCAATCCAGTATTAGTTTTAGGTCATGTTAGATTGGTTTTCAAAATTGGAAAGGAAGAAAATCCTAAAAATGGAATAAAAGAAAATATAAAAACAGTTTCTCCACACCCAAGCTCCTAGTTAGATGTATATAAAGGCATGTACAATGATACAGACAATTGTTGTCTATAGCACACCTACATGTCATTTATGGATAGCACTAAAGACAGCTTTTACAGCGGATTATCTCTTAAGTTGTCTATATAAATCTCACAATTTTATTAATTCTAGCATGAAAAAATATAGCTTTTTATTACAAAGAAGATGCACATGCACACACATGTAACTGTGCTCTCTTAGCACACGTCTAAACAGACAGAGGTCAGGGATAAATTCTTGACCTCACAAAATTCCTACTAAAGTGTATTTGCATGTGTGTAATTGGTTATAGACAACAACTCATACAATGATGTTGTGTACTATCTATAAGGGCCTTATAGATATATTGTTTGTTGCATGCGAGACAACTACTTTACCTCCTCGTTTTTTCTTATCCACATCATCCAAAATATTACGTGGCGTGGCAATAATTATAGAAGATGTCACATCATTGTACATACCATAAAGGTGAGCTACATAGGATAGAAGGTGATGTAGAGAGAATTAAGACAGAGAAGCTATATCTTGTATGAGATACATCATTTCAGGTGGACCAAGTGCTATGATAAAATAGAATAATGCACTAGAGGGGATGTTGTATCTTAGTGAGAGAGGTGAGTAAATAAAACTATGTTGCTCGAAATAATGTTGGAGATAGAATGATTAGAAAAATTGTATCTAGTGTTGTTGCTAGATGATGTCGAGAGCATTAGAAATGGCTTTAGACTATTTGCACTACAAATGCCCTCAGAATCCGATATAATACCCTCTCCATCCAAAAATGTAGGCATATTTTATATTTCACATAGGTCAAGGAGATGTTAAAAATAATGATTATCCAAAAAAGTATTATATTTAATGTTGACGAGGATAGAATAATCCTCATAGTTATTATGCCATTATATTTCAAACATAACCTTTATCGATATGGGAGAAAGTTCACAGAGTAGTCGTAAATCTTCCTATGACCACATGGTTATAAGCTCTTCTATGACTACCTAGTCATAAGTTCTCCTACACCACGAAATCGTAATCTATTCTACGACTATCCCTTAGTCATAAGCTTTGCCATGATCGCGCAGTCATAAGTCCTCCTACGACCGCATAGTCGTAAGTCCTTCTGTGGCCACTCTAAGATGTCCTACGATCATCTCGTCATCGTAGACCTTCCCGTGAGTCATTTATCTTTGATTGATTTGTCTAAATGACGTCCTGCTAAATCGTGGGGTCGTCTGACAAGGTGGTTGGAATGTGCGTTTATCTCTAATAACCGCATACACAATCTCTCTCTGACAATAACTGCTGCACGACAAATGGCCTCCACATCTCTTTGATAATAACCTCCATCAAATGGTTAACACTCGAAGCATTGAGGCGTCTTCCGGCATGGGACAATGGCCATCACTTCATCAACTATGTAAAGGTTGACGTCGAAGAGAGGGGAGATTCTGATCCATGCAAGACATAGTGCTAGACATTTTTGCACCACACTCAGTTGTAATCATCTTCTCTGAGTAATAGCCACATAGGAAGTAGAGTTATTATTCTCCCAGGAGAAGGCGTGAATCTATATTAAAATTCTTGTGTCTCTATTCTGCATGATCTAAGCTGAGTCTTCTAAGAGATTCCCTGAACCAAACAAATCATACATAAGATCGGTATTAAAACATCGATAGCTAGCACCGTCTGTGGGATCCTTCTTCCAAGATTTTAGTAATTTTCTTATCGACGAGTTCTCTTTTTTTCTGATGTCCTCATGGTTGGGGAGTGGAATGAGAAGAACTAGTTTGACTTGGCCGACTATGTAGACCTCGACATGGAGGCCTGCTACGACTTCGAGCAGACGATGCAATCCTCCGACAGTGAGAGTCTCCTTGGAGATCCATCTCGAGACCTCGATGACCCCGTCGCAGGAAAGGCTAATGAGGGATCCAAATCCCCCATAGTAGTATGCCCAACGGAGGAGTCACTTTCGCTAGGTGGCAAGGGTCAATCCGACCATGATGAGGACTCAACCCATGACAATGGACCTGCCCCCAAGTGTTCGAGTCCTATGATGACCATCCGAGCTGTTTTAATGAGCCATGGAATCTATCATTTCGGGAATTCATCGCCAACCGGTGGTTGTAACTCTCCGGTCGAATCTGTAAAGAGAATGGGTGGGCTCTCTACGATTTCGCCTATACTTTCGCAGGGTATAGATCCAGCAAGAGATAGTTATAGCCTGGAATTCCCCTACCTGGCAGGGTTTACGCTAGGCCATGATGGACTCGCACTGGACGATACTTCAAACGAGGGGTCCTCCACCAGAAGTGGAGATTCTAGAGATGAGGTCTTTGCCCTACCCGTAGATCCTAATCACCCTCTCGGAGGAAGGCCTGAAGATGCTCCCCGCCAATCACACACTCCCACCTCTTGTGACGATGGTGAGGAGACCTCCAGTGATGGATTTAGTCAATTCTCTGATGAGAATGAGAGAAATCCTAGAAACAATCGCTCTCCTATAAGCAGTCCCAGCCAGCATCACGGATCAAGGATCCTGAGATCGCTCGACGAAGGCAACTAGCGGCCCAGAGGCCTTTGCCTAGGCATTCTAGTACCAGTCCAAAGAGACCCGAGAGCTTCAATAGATCAACAACTTGTTTGAGAACCTGACTCTAGAACTTGCTTGGGCACCATGCTATGACCACTTCACTGAAGGGATTGCGCAAAGACTCTATGAAGTGATGGCCAGACTTGTGTAGCCTCGCCTTTGAGAATTGACAAGGTATGACTATGTCTAGTTAATCATGAAACTCACCTCATAGGGTTCGGCATGATGACAGGGTGTGTCGGTCTCCTGATCACGGTTCGGGTTAGAGGAGAGTTCCTCAAACAACTCCAGATCAGTGAGTTGATGCTTGGTCAACCAGCTGTTCGAGTCGATCTCCAAGCAATGTGCTGGCCGCCGCAATTTTGACTAGTGAACATGGAGAAATTTGATGGGTCGCAAAATCCCATCGAGTTCCTCCAGATTTACATGACTGTGGTTTAGGCGATAGGAGGAGGTGAGCATATCATGGCAAACTATCTTTCGATGGTGCTCGAAGGATCCTCTAGGTCATGGTTGCTCAACCAGCTGTCCGAGTCGATCTACTCGTGGTAACACCTCTGCGACCTTCTAATGGCCAACTTCTAGGGCACATACAACCACCCTGGGAAGGACAACCTGCATCGAATGCCACAAGGCAGCGATGAGACCCTATGGCAATTCATCTGATGCTTTAGTCAAGTTCATAATTTGATTTTAGAGGTCTCTAACACTTCTATCATCCAGGCATTCAAGCAGGGAGTACGCAACAGGAGGTTCATAGAGGACATCGCTTTGAATCCTCCGACCACCGTTGCTGAGCTCTTTGAGATGGCTGACCGCTACGCAACTGCTGCTGAAGTAGTCGTATGGACTAAGTCCATCGACCAAGTCAACCGAGGTTCCAAAGAGCAAGGTGAAGGCAATAAGAGGAAGGAAAATGTCAAGAAGTCCAAGAACAAGGCCAAAGTCTAAAAGCCTCAAACCAAAAGTTCAAAAGAAGTCTTAGCCATGGGTGATAAAGAGCCACGCAACCCTAAGCAATACTCCAACCGAGGCAAAGGCAAAGTACCTATGCGGAAGGACAACAAGCCTAGGTGGTATCTGCTTCACAAAAAGGAGGGGCATGACCTTCGTAATTGCCAAGTTTTCTAGAGGAAACTCGAAGATTATTACTCTGGCAAGGGGCCGCTTCCCACACTCGAGGAGGTGGGGCAGTCGAGTGGTCATAAATACTTGGATGAGGACATGCCTTTCTAGGATCCAAAATACACTAGCGAGCACATCTACGGAGGTCCATCCACATACGAGTCGAAGTGGCACTATAAAGCTGTTGAACAAGAGGTAAACTCTGTCGACTCTCCCCTTGTCAATAATTTTCTTAAGTGGTTAGAAGTCATCATCTCTTTTGAGAAGAGTGACTGTCCAATCCTTTCAACTTGACTTGGTCAGTTTTCAATCGTAGTCGAGCCCACCATCAACAACTATCGAGTAAATCACATGTTGATTGATGGTGACAGTTCTTTAAATATTTCATTTGTTAATGCTCTAGTCGAGATGCAAGTTCCTCGTACTAGAATAAAGCCTATGCGATATTCATTTCATGGAATCATACCAGGATCTTTGACCAAGCCCATTGGCCAAATCTCTTTGCCTATTACATTTGGCTTATTGAGCAACTTCAGGATAGAGAAGGTCTCCTTTGACGTGGTCGATTTTGATACGGCGTACAACGCCATATTCAAACGACCAACTCTGGCATGTTTTCTAATAGTCACTCACTATGCATATCAATGTCTTAAGTTGCCAGGTCCCAAGAGAGTCATCACAGTCGTTGTGACAAGAAAATGGCGCTAACGTGAAACCGCAAGTCCGTCAAGATGGTCGGCCAACTACCAACTCGAGAAGCTACCAAGGTGTACTCAGATACTTGAAGGGGACCTCAAATTTGGGAATATATTA
The DNA here is from genome assembly GCA_036346575.1 of Dendrocalamus sinicus. NCBI lineage: Eukaryota > Viridiplantae > Streptophyta > Magnoliopsida > Poales > Poaceae > Dendrocalamus > Dendrocalamus sinicus. Next base: position 23,998,236 of record CM070657.1, on the reverse strand, counting down.
TTCTAGCCATCCGAGAATCTTGGAAGGATTCAGTAATTCTAACTAGATCAGTGACTCGGATGACATGAAGGCTACGAGTGGCTATGTATTCACTCTAGCAGGTGGGGCCGTTTCATGGAAGTCTTCAAAAAAACTATTCTTACACGATCCACCATGGAAGCTGAGTTAGTAGTGCTTGATTTAGCAGCTGTAGAGGTAGAATGGATTAGAGAACTTCTTTTTGACCTACCTGTGTTGGAAAAGTCTATTCCAGCTATATTGACCTACCGCGATAAGCAAACCATTTTGGTTAAGGTGAAGAGTAGGAAGGATAATATGAAGTCCTCAAATGTAACATCCCAAAATTTGGCTTTTTGAAAAATTTAAATTCAAATTAATTATTTTAAGCTAATTGGATTTTATTTGACTTTTTTGGAGTTTAAAACCTATTTTTAAAATTTAAAAGGTAACTTAAAGTATGAAAATAAAATACCAACAGTAGTTGGAAATAATTTTGTTTAGTCCAAAATATGTCCAGAAGCTTCTGTGAATTTTCTGGAATTTTTGGAGATATTTGCATATTTTTCTGAGGCCTAAATAATTTTCTAGCCTTTTCTGAAAATCTAAATCGAATTTGGAAAATAAAATTCCTCCTCGCCCTCCGACCGACGCGTGGGCGGCCCAGATCCGCCCACGCCGCCGCCCGCCGATCCAGCCGCACCTCCTCTTCCTCGCCGTCTAGCGGCCCGCCCCGTCGCCCGCGGCCCCGCTTCCTCCTCCCCGCCGACGCGTGGACGGCTCGATGAGCCGAGTCTCCGCGGCCATCCAGCCGCCACTCTCTTTCCTCCTCACTCGCTGACCTGCGGGCCCCGCCCGTCAGCCGTGCGCGCTCTCGCTCCCGCCGCCACCCGCCCACGCTGTCGCCCGTCGTCCCGCGGAGCCGCCTCCTTCCTTTCTTCCTCCCCTCCTTCCTTTTTCGCCGGCCGACCGTACCCGAGCCGAATATGGCCTTTCCCTCCGTCTTCTCCCCGGTTTTGGAAGCCCCGGACGCCACCGCGACCGAATCCCCGATCTTCCGTGCTCCCCTTCCATCGGCGCCCCCTCTTTCCCGTTTCTCCCCCTTTCATTCCTTTTTTCGGCCGACCCACCGGCGAGGAATTGCCGCGCCAGTGTCCCCTCCTCCGCCCTATAAAAGCCCCGCTCGGCTTCGCCTCCTCCCGCACCACCTCCCAGAGCTCTCCACCTCCTCTCCCGAGCCCTGTAGCACCCCAGCACCGTGCGCTCTCTCTTCCCGAGCTCCGCCCAACTCCGGCGAGCCTTCGCCGCCGCCTCGGTCATCCCCGGAGCCCGCCGTCGCCTCTCATCCGTGCGATCCTCCTCGACACCTCAGCCGCCCCTCCCCGCCGCCGGAGCGCCGTCGCGCCGGAGGACCCGAGCCAGCTCCGCCACCCCCTCGTCGCCGCCTTCTCCGCTGCTGCCGCACTCGTCGACCCCTCCAACCGAACCCCCTCTGCTCAAGGATTGCATTTCACGCTCCGTCCGCACCCCTCCGACCTTCCCTCGCCGCCGGCAACCTCGCCTCCGACCATCTCCACCCAGCCCTCCCGCAGGTATCCCTCAAGAGGGTTACCTACCCATTAGGGGTAGGCAACGCCTCCCCGCTCACTTGGCTATCACCGCTCGCTCTTCCCTCCCCTCGGTTCCCTCGGCGCGCGTTCGAGCCCCCGGCTCCGCACGCTGAGGTCGAACCATTCTTTTAAAATCCCGCGCTAACAAGTGGGCCCCACATGTCAGTGACCGCCAGTGGTTACTGTTCAGTGGGCCCCACCTGTCAGTCTCTCAGAATAAAAAATAGAATTTAAAATCTAATATTCCAGTGGGCCCCACCTGTCAGAAATTTGGGAATTTCTAGATTTATTCAATCTGAGATTTTCAAATGAGCATAACTTTCTCATTTTAACTCCAAATCCAGCCATTCAAATTTCTAAATTCATCTAAAATCATAATCTATCCAACTATGGCCTCTGTTTAATTTTTGGAGTTTATTTGAATTTTATTTGTATTTATTTGCTTTGTTTGCTTTGTCTTTTCTCGCGTAGATTCCAACGTTGTCGACGACCCTTCTTCACAGCAGCAAGAAGACCCAGAAACCCTGCAAGAAGGCAAGTCTCCTTTGATCATCTTGAACCTATGCTTTTGAAATGTTTTAAAATATTTTAAATTATGTGCATTGCTATTTACATAAAATCTCTAGTTCAAATCTTTAGAATTAGTTATTCCAACTTTGTTATGCCCTCATTTGACATTGATTGCCATGTACCTTGTCACCCTAGAACTCCCTTGGTCTCAATAAGGAGATTAATATTAATCTTTGCGAATATTAGAATGGTAGGATAATGCTTAGTCACGCTATCTAATAACTTTGGAAAATCTTGAAAATGGGAAAATTATGATTTATTGTTGAACCCTTGTGTTTGAAAGGAAGTGGCAATTGGAGTTGTCACTGTGATTTTAAAATAAAATAAAATGTGAAAGTTGGTTTAGATTAGGGTGGATGGTTGGTTTGGATTGGTGCAGGAAGCACGAGATCTTGTAATGTGTATGTTCCACCCTAGTCAATTAAGGACCGACGCTTGTGCTTGTCCAGACTGAGCATTAACCGTACAACCACAAGTCTATATGGGTACGACCTAGCTGACTAACTTATAATAGTCTAGTTTAGGTGCCACTAGTGGAAAGTGGGTGCCAGGGATGGACTGGTTATTCACAGTGAGGGACAGGATTTCTCAGACTCATATGGCACAAGAGGGGGCTTCGTTCGGGCGGTTAGCCTACTGCGGTGAAACCTCGTGGTGGTATCTAGCTAGATTAGAGTAAGGTAAAAGCTTTGTGATATTTTATCTGGGTCTCATGCCAAAGGAAGCGTGTTGACTTTTAGGATAATTTATCTCTTGTGGGTAAAGTTGTACAACCTCTGCAGAGTGTAAAACTATTCGAATAGCCGTGCCCACGGTCAAGGGCGGGCAAGGAATGCTTTCACATGGTAGATTTCTGGTTTTGGTTTTAAAATCAAAAGTTTTATATTCCGAGAGTGGAGGGAACTCTTGGAAGGGTATCCTGGCGGATGGAGCCAGAGAGGGTGGATGTAACCCGCAATATTAACTTGTTCAGTTGGAATTGATTAATCTAGTGTTGGTAGATGGAACCTTCACTAGGGAATAATTGTTAGTTCTGTTAAAATCATTTACTTTATTAAATTGATGCCTTCGAAAATAATTAGTAGTAATTGAAATTAAAATATTGCTTTGTGCAAAAGAGCCATATAGCCTTCCTTCGTCAAGCCTTGCATCTATGCATTTTTCCCAAGACTTGCGGAGTACTTTATGTACTCACATGCTACACTTAAAAATAAATCTCAGAAGAAGTTGAAGCTCAAGAAGGTGACTACGACTCATCGCTTCGCTTGTGGCTGTGACGGATTCTTTCCGGAGGTCTAGGTCGCGCTTCCCCAGTCAATTGCCTGTGGCGAATTGATGGGTCGTCCTCGAGTTATCTTTGCTTCTGCTTTATTTCCTGTGTGCGAGGTCTTAAACCTCTATTGTAATAATGAGACCTTGTGGTCAGTACACTTGATTATTGTAATAAATCGTTGATGGTAATGTTTTCCATTCTGTTTAACTGTGTGCACTAGCTTTGATCTGGGACTAGTGCTGTAATACACAGAGGGTCCGGGTTTGGAAATCCGGGGGCCCAACATCAAAACATATAAAGAAGAGACTTAAGTCAATAAGGCATGCCAGAGAGATGGGTGTTATTTCTATAGAATAGATCCAGTCTGAAAAGAACTTGGTAAATCCTTTCACTAAAGGATTGGCATGGAAGGCTATCCTTGCAGCATCTAAGAGAATAGGGCTCATACCCATGTAAATACTTATATTGGTGGTAACCTATCCTAGAAGATCGGAGATCCCGTGAACTAGGCTCTAGGACAATAAACTGTATGGGATTAGAGAGCACATCTAACGGGTCCCATTAGCTGTAATGCTCTTTTCTGTATGAAACGTTGAGCAACAGCTCTTAATAAATTCGATGTCTATATGACTTCGGGATTCGTCCTACGGATTCCTAGAAGAATTCACCTACGTGAGTGTGATTGTGAGGTCACAATCAAAGAAAGATAAGGGTATACTTTCTTGATTTCTCATGAGCTAGATACAGGGACATAACCATAACGTCCCAACCCGAGAGGGAAAAAGGCTTGCCACCTAGTACAAAATGTAACTAGGGCAAAAAAACTCTCACACCAAGGCATTGGATCAAGGCGAAGTCCTCCTTTGTCTATGCAGAGTCATAGTCGTTGTTGCTAGGATTTGGGTTCAAACCTGCAAGGTACCCATTCGTTGAACAGTTGTATATTAAACAAGACTTTGAGCATCTTTTATCAATTAATAAATTGGTGGGGACTGTTGAAATTCCAAGGGCATTTTGGTAATTTCATAATTAAAAGGGAAATATGGGGAATGTGGGGCCCACCTATCGGTAGGCCAATTGGAAGAGATAAGGGGAGGAGACTGCGTCTCCTCCCGAGCGGCGCTTTCACCAGATCTGCTCTTCGTGGGAGCGGCAGCGACTTCAATGGAGTGTAGTTCTCTCGCCAGATCCAATCTCCTAGGAGAGGTGGTGGCAATGGCTTCGGGAGAAGGTGAGGGGTGCTGGCGGCGCTAGTGGCCTAGGAGCCTTGGATTCAATTGTTGAACGCCACCAAGCCGATCTCCTCTTCCTGTTTTGCTCTCAACTATTTAAAGAGGCCGCCTCCATTTGTGAAATGGATCGGAAAAATATGAGCACTATCTCTTCCATTCTTTTTTTCCTCTTCCCAATTTGGCTATGGTTTTGGTCTTTGGGACCTTCTCTTCTCTGGCAACTGCCAGCCTTGGTGGTAATTTGAGGTCCCTAGTGCTTGGTGGAGAGACGCACTTGGCAGTGCTTCTCTTGTTCTTGTGTGGTGTCTCCTTCACCTCGGGTTTGTCGGCTCTGGTGTGTCTCGACTGGCAAAGGGGCATTTTATCTTCAAACGCCTCACCCTCTCATTGTAGCACAGGAGGGTGCTAGGTTTTTTGGGACAGCACCTTAAGGCATGCCTTGCTCTGATTTCTTCTCGATGATTTCGAGTATCACTGGCTTTGTGAGTTTTCATCGCTTACTTTCTTTGCTTAATCTATATCAGATATCTGTGGTTAATCTTTGATTAGAACTTGCAAAGAAGTTTTGAGGGTTAGATTGCTCAATGGTGAAATAACATATTGCTGAAATTATATATGAATGTGATGGTAGATTGATCTTGAGCTTACTACTAGCTTGTTGTTATTTGCTCTGATCGTTGAAGGATTGCTATATGCTACTTGTTGCTCACTGTGTTACCTTAGTTTTGTGGTTTGTGAATGTTTTCAGTCTCTTTTGCTAAACTGCTGAACTCTGTCTAATTAATAAAAATTCATGATAGCTGAATGTTAGATTGATTTGAGGTCTTTCACATTGCTCAGCAAGTTGTGTTCATGATCTGTTAGCTTCTTTTGATAGCAAGATTTAATTTGAGCTCAAGATCTAATCTATAACTATCATATATAATCAAGATTAATATTTGTCATTGCGGAGATGGCCAAGAATGAGTCTTGTGCAACTAGCCTTCTGAGAGCAATATATGTCATTCAAAGTCTTATTAACATGCTCAATGTGGTCATACATGTTATGTTGGTATCAACATTCAATTGGAATAATGTACATTATTTACATGTGGATATGCTGATTTTAGACTCTTACATGATATATATGTTGAGCATATGTTTCCATTTCAATGACTTAAAAGGTTCATATGTTTATATGTTGGTTAAATCATTTATATGTTTTTTATGTCATGCCAATGTCTTTATTAAATTTGCTGGAATTAAATTTAAATATATATTTATACTGTAATATTTACAACAATTTAACAAAGTAATTACAATAAATGAAACTAGATAATTTTTAGTGAAGATTCTAACTACCAAAACTAGTATTAAGGCTCTAACCGTCAAGATTCAGTGAATATGGTTCTGCTTACTTGACTGGCGCTATCTGCCAGAGCAAACACCTGAGAGCTTTAACCACTCCTAGATTCTCATAAGCTCATTTAAAAACAAAACCATAAATCTACCATGTAAAAGCGCACATTGCCCACCCTTCACAGTGGGCACGACTATTCGAATTGTTTTACACTCTGCAAAGGTTATACAACTTTACCCACAAGATATGGCCGTCTCATATTACCACATGATAAGCACATTTCCTTGGTGTGCAGATAAGAGATCATGACAAGGCCTTTACAATGTGCAAGCATAACTAGAATCTACCTGCTAAAGTTTCACCAATGAATGGGTTCAATCTGCCCAAGTCAGAAACCCCCTATTGCGCTGTGTGGCAGTGCCACTGTCTAACACCCCACATTCACCCATCTAGTAGAATCTAAGTTATGTCATTGAAAATTAATTAGCCAGGTTCGTCTGAAACCAGGCTTGTGGTTGCACGGTAGTGTTCAGTTTGGATAATCACAAGCGTCAGTCCTTAATTGCCTAGGGCAGTACTTTCGCAATACAAGTATTTATTCTCAATCTGCACCAATCCAATCTTACCATTTGCCCAAGTCTAAAATAAATTTTCACTATTTTATTTTATTTTATAAACCAATGGCAATACCTATTGCCAATCACTTGATAAAAATAATTGTTTAGAGATTTGATAGCATTATTCCCTCCCATAGGGTTGTAGTGACCGAGTTGCTTGTCTAAGCAAATTCTACCATTCGAAAATTAATCAAACAGTAATATAATCTCAATACTAATACACGGGTAGCCTAAGGTGACAAAGGTACAGGGATTTCAACAACAAATGAGGGTATAGCAATATCGGGTTAACTAAGAACCTTAAGACAAGTTATCATTTTATGTAAAATAGTAATTCATGTAAATTTAAAATAGTAATAAATTTAATAAAACTACAATCAACATGTTCAAGAAAGACTTGCTTTATGTGGCTAGTGCCACTTCTTACTGGTCAAAAACATTTTCGACGACGTTTGGTTGTATGTGCAAATCAAGAAACATAAATAAATAAAAATAAAATCATAAAATATATAAAATATATACTGGAACAAATATTAGGATTTTAGATGAATTTAGAGACTCGAATCACTGGATTAGAGTTTGGACGATGGAGAACGAGTGATCGAAAGATCGATTGGAATGGAAAATGTTGAAATTCTGAAATGAGGGAATATTCCTCAATACCTTCCTTTTGGCTGAATTTTTTATTTACTAGTGTGTTTGGCAGGTGGGGCCCACCTGTCATTGTCTCAAGGCACTCAAAGAGGAGATAGAAAGAGGACTTCACAGGAAGAAATAGAGAGCATGCAGGTGCATGGGACAGCGGCCATGGTCGGAGTTGAGCGACCAAGGGAGGTGGGAAAAAGGCCAAAACGGAACCCCGTTGTCCCAGGGAGGGGATGGCCCAGGGCGGCGGAGGCACCAAAAATGGTAGACGGCATTGGTTTACAGGGGCTTCGGTACCCGGGCATGGAACGCCAAAAACTAAGGTGAGCATGGGTACGGGCTCGGCCCAAGGAACACGATGGTGCGATCAGTTTGGCCGAAGGATGGCCGGATTAGGCTAGCCAATAGCAATGTCCATGAAAACAAATGGGTGCTCTGGTATGAGACTTTCTCAGTGATTTATTGGACAAATGGAGGTATGGAACATGTAGAGTAGATGATGTTGATCGTGTAACAGCAAAAAATTAGGTTTTGGCTCACCAGAGGCGACGAATCGACGACGGAGGACGTAGTAAATCAATTTTGCACTCAAATTCCATCAAATGGCTGCACAAAAATCAAACTAACTTCACATGAGGGTGCAAGATACTCAAGAATACGAAGTGACGTAAAAGGAATTCAAAGAACATCACTAGAGTGCTCGAAACGTGAGTTGGAGCAACGAGCAATTTCAGGAACATCGGGCTCTCAGGTGGCAGTGTTCTGGGGTTTGAGAAGGCTTAATGAAGATTGAAAAGGGTTGAGAGGGGGTCATAGGGTCGTATATAAGGCCTCAGAAGAGACAGAAATAGACTCAAATTTGTAGGATTTGATTTTGATTCGGTTTGGAAATGGACAAGATAAAAGGTAAACAGATGAATGAATCACAAAGGGACTAGAAGGAATAGATTCCTTGCGTGATTTGAAGTAACTTTTGTTTTGGCACGGTATTGAGATAAGGCTCTGTTGGAGATTTGGCTTAGGAGGCAAACCCAAACATCATGCTCTATATCAGCTGGGTCTGATGAACAGTGACACAGATGAGCAGTACGCGAGGAGAGAGAAAGAAATAAAAAGGAAAAAGAAAAGAAAAGATGGGCCAAGAAATTATAGGTTGGACCTAGAAAAATAGAATGGAAATTTTCTGGAGATTTGGATATTTTGATATTTGAATTTAAATATTGGAATTTGAATTTGAATTTGGAAATTTGGGTTGGAATTGAAACTTTAATATTTTCATCCAGAATTACACATAAAATCCAAATAAAATCTAGACACTTGTAAATAATTAATTCAAAATTAATATTTAAAGACAGCAAATTTTGGGATGTTACATCGGTCCCGTGCAATATTTAATTTAGTTAATAGTTAATTATTTAGTTAAGGTCAGTATGATATGTGGGCCCAAGTAGGTTAGAAAATCTAATTAAACCCAATTTTAGTGTTGTGTCATTGACAAGCGGGCCCCACTCCTCAAAATCAACCATGTAGACCCAGTTGTGACCACTCTCTGACACGTGAGTCCCATTTCTTGTAGATCACAGCGTGGACTAGTTCATATGGACCATAGTCCCACCTTTCATTCTCTGGTGTTTTCCTTAAAGAAAATAAGTAGAAAAGAAATTAAACCTCGGCTAAGCCCCACCTGTCAGCCGTTGAATCTTTTCATTAAGAAAAATAATTGAAAAAGAAAAGAAAATACCAGCCAACCCCATCTTTCATGATTTTCCAATTTTTTTGGAATTTGTTCTCGGTTCAAATTTTGGAGAGCCTGTTCTCCCTTGTTTTAAATCCAAATGATTTGGTTTTTGTTCCTAAGTTATCAAAATTCAAGATACTTCCAATGGAAGTAAAATCATAATTTTTAGAGTTTGTTTGAAGTTTATTTGAATTCATGTTGAATGTGGATATTTGCCGGTTTATAGAATTTAATGCTTCAAACACCCTCCTATCGCTGACGAACGAGAACTCACGCTATCCACCGTTGAACACGGCAAATCCTTATGTTTGATCATGTTGGACCTAGTTTTTAAATGCAATTACTTTGCTTTCAAATTACAAATTGCATGCTAATTATTATTATTCAATTAAAGGTTATGTTAAATGTTGATGCTTAGTTATACCATGTTGTTGATGTGTATTATCCCCTTCCTTGATTGTTAATGCTATCTTTACTACGTCGCCCTAGGATACTTATTATAATAATACTCTACTTTGGTTAAACTTTAATAAATAATGGTTATGCTTAAAAATGTATTAGTGGTAAATTGGAATACAACACAAATATTGCCAACGGACGCTTGAGACATTGTGTAGTAATTGGAGTGGTATCAGGGAAATGTTTTATAAATTGTTGAAGATTCGGGCGAGTGGTTGGGATGATACTAGTGTTGTAACGTATGAGATGTGGGTTTGTTGGTTGTCTCGCCTGAATCGATTAAGAACTGAATCATGTGCCACTCTTTTCTATACCCCAATCATGCAACCACAAGTTAAGTATGGAATTGACCTAACCAACTAATTTGCTTAGTTTCATTGTGACTCCCATGAATTAGATTGGTATGCGGATTTTAATATTTCTATTGTGATTATTTTAGGGGTGGCTCATGCTGGTCACTACCCAATATGGATTTCTTTTAACGTGAAGGGCCATAGACTCCCTAACAATAGAGTCCCTCATTGAAAACATAACCTAGGAAGGGAGCGTTCTAGGGTGACATGTGACCCGAGAAGGGAACGATAACTGTCGCTGTGTTGAGGGATATCACCCTGGAGTGGGAAGAAGCATCAAGACTAAGCATTGTAAAAGTCTTGTTATAATTTTCCTAGTCACACGTCTACGGAAGCGTGTAGTGGCTAACATTATGAGTTAATCATATCTTGTGGGTAAAGCTGCACAACCTTTGCAAAGTGTTATAATCTATTCAAATAACCGTGCCCCCGGTTATGGGCGAAGTGTAGAAATTCCACACTTGGATTGTTTTCATAAAATAATGGATATGAAATGGTGCTCATAGAATGGATATGGTATCTTCGTATGAAAATGGATATAAAATCGTGCTTATGGAAAATGGATATGGTATCTTGGTATGGAAATGGATATAGAATAGTGCTTATAAAATGGATTTGTTATCTTGGCATAAAAATGGATATGGAATGGTGCTTATGGAATGAATATGGTGGGCAATTGTAAAGAGAGTTCGCTCTCATGAACTTAATTAAACTGGACACTTTGATTTTAAGTTGAAAGGCTAAGTTACATGTTTGAAAACTAGTTGTAATGTGACATTTGACAAACTGGCTTTATGCTAAAAGAAACATAAGACCTTCCTTTGGTTAAACTTTGCATGTGTGTGCGTGTATACATATACACTTGCATTTTGATATGAGGACTTGCTGAGTATTTTTGTATTCATTGTTGCTCAACTATATAAATTCAGTACTCAAAGAATGATCTATCAGTTGTCACCATCCATTGAAGGTTGAAGACGACGCTGAATACTAGGTCGTGTACCTCAGTCGATTATCTGTAGCCATATCCTAAGGGTCTCTCATGCTATGTATTTTTTTCACTGCAAGATTTCATTTATATTTAGCCTCTCTGACCTATGATATAAGATATAGGTCATCTGGCCTGTTTACACTTTATAACTACCTTATTTATGTATATTTATGGATATGATATTTATCATTATTGTATTATATAAGTTAGCTATTTATTAAGGACTAACTTAGAATACAGAGGGTATAGATTGCTACATCTGATCAGACACGGCCGGAACCAGCGAGACAGTTGGGGCATGTTCTCAAAGCTCTTCCCAAGAATGGACGTGACACTTCTGGTTCGACAACTGGACCGTTGAGGGGCCTCTCTTCAGTGCTTCTCCGGCAGTCTTCTCGCACTGCACAGATACGACCATGTCAGTTGCCACGGCCCTCAGCTCGGACGAGCACCAGCTCAGGAGGCATCGGCCCTGCTCACCGCTCAGATCACTCCGTTGTTGTTATCTGCCGAAGATGACCTACGGCTAGTTGCTTGGGGCGATACTGAAGAATACTGCTCTGGTTCTGACTACCGACTGACTCGTCGTTCTAGATGCTTAACATGGTGCATAGAAGTGTGTGTGTGTCACACCCCACACCTACTTAGGAATTCAACCCTCCAATGCAAGTGCTTCTTGTAGTTGGTTACATTTTCTGCTTAACTAGCGTTGATGCTTAAGTTTTGGCGCGCACTCAAGCATCTATCAACTTGGTGCATTGGAGATGCCGTAAGAAGGTAAGTCTTCGTCTGGACTCCACGGCATCACAAATCTGGAACAAAATCCTCTCTTCACCGCCTTGGTTGGGTGAACAACGCCGACTGTCCTTTCTGCCCTGGGGACTTGCTGCCCACCTCTTCAACTGTCCCAAGTGTACAAGCGTTCTGGGGACTTGCTGCATCCCCACCGGTGCACGGTTACGTCGAAGACCGTGCCGGGCTCTGGACAGTGCTCTTTCTCAAATGCATCCCCTCTGGCAAAATACACTCATGCTGCTTGTCCTTTGGGTGAGATCTGGAAGCGCCGCAACCACATAACGTTTGGTAAGAGCAACTCCAGCAGTAGCCCTCAAAACAGGGTCTTTATTTTTTATTTGAGGATTCTCCTATTTTTGATGGCTCTGTTTTTTGGGATACACTCCAGAAGAACCCTTAAAACATGACCCTCAAAATCATTCTTAGAGGGAATGACACATAGGACCTACCCTCATCCTCATCCTACTTTTGAGGGCCGAGGGGTAAAAAATTCACTTCAGCAGGATCCTTACTTGAGCCCTCAAAAGTAGGGGCTCCCTCCAGACCCCAGGAATGAGGGCTCGAGGGGAGATTTGAGGGCCCCCTACTTTTGAGAGCTCAAATAGGGGCCCTGCTGGAGTGAGTTTTTTATCCCTCGGCCCTCAAAAGTAGAATGAGGGCTCAAGTAGGGGCCTACTAGAGTTGCTCTAACGTGTTACAGAACACCATGGCCACTCATCCTGAACCGTGGACACTGGACAGTTAGAGCGCCAAAATGGCTCTCGGCTGATCCAACGCTTTCTATAGCACTCAATCATGTTTATGTTAGGTGTGGCTAGTAACTTTTGGGTAATAACTTTTGGGTAAAAATAAACAGTAATAGCTAAAAATAACTTTTTAAAAAAAGCAAGGATAGAGAAAATAAAGGAAAAATATATGCATAAAATAGAAACGAGAAAAGTATGATGTATGATACGTCTACAACCCTCTACGTTGTTGATATTGATTTCTAGAAACAGAAGCCCGCTTGCCTTCATTCTGAACTTCAAATTAAGCAACAAGAAAAGGAGGAACCAGCACGACGGCTGAGGATAGGCTGCTAGTTTTGGAATAAGCTAAACCCAACCTCGTTTTGACAAGGTTCGTGCTTTAAGCCCTTAACACGGTAGTAACAAATTTATTTCCACATTACAAGCATACAAGGAAATTCCAGATACAGAAGCACAGCAAACCATTTTCACTCCATATCCAACGTATGTCAAAGTCTAAATGGTAACAAGCGTGAGCAGAGGGTGGGGGGCTCTATCAAGGGTCGATCAGCAGCTACGTACAAAAATATTTCAGGAATAACAATGGTATGATCATAAGTACATGTTCATCCTACTCGGGTTACCGGCCAAAACATCTTGTTACCGAAGACAGGAGACTTGACGAGATAAATTTCAATCCGCTAGATCCTCCGGGGAAGTAGGATATGGTGTAGTAAGCAAGAGCCAAAACCTGGAACAAAAGCGAGAAAAGTCACTTCGTAAACAGGAAGCTTGAGTGAGTCTGAAAAGGGCCATCAGCCATGGATAACAGAAACTAGATATGCTGCAGATCATACAGATGGCAACCATAGGCAATGCACACTGAATTGTTTTTAAGAGTTAGAAAAGCAGGGATAGAAGGAGGGAGAAAAGGGATTCATTTTTTCCCCTAAATGCAAGACGTAGTAGGATACTGCTCATGAAGTCCATCTCTGATTAGGGGCTTGCTCTAGTTGTGGAGAAAAAAGGAAAGGGCAAGCTGGGCATAAACCATGCGTCTAATATCCACATACCATAAAAATTCAAATAAGATAAAACAAACAAAGTTGAAAATGTTATTGAAGGAAGGACATACCTGAAGGATCGAGAATATCACCGACAGAAAATAGCTGTGAAGCACTATGGAAACATAAATCGTGCCAACCATGCATCCAATAAATCCCACTGTAAACGGTAGCCTCTGAAAAAAGAGACCGGCAAGTTCTCTTATCAGGTATCCTATGCATTTGAAGATCATGTGAACGTAAAGATATTGCACTACATACTGTTCTAAGATAACTGAGCCAGTGCAAGAGCCATTCACTACTTTGCATCAACGACTCTTGCACCATGCTTATGAGCCTATATGGGCGCTTTGGATTATCCAACTAGAAATTAAAGACCTGTAAATTTTGTATTACAAGTAAAATCCACTCAATCCAAATGGAAATGTTATCCTGAAAACAAATCTCCTTGCTAGATTGGAGAAATGAGAACCAGACACTTCCATGCATATATATAAAACATCTGTTGCCAAAAAAAAACAAATAAATTATACCCAACAATGCAGACCAGCAATTGCACAAAACAAAGGAGAAGGTTCAACCATAGAAACAGGAGTGGGAGGATGGTGATGGAGAATAGCTGATGACGATAGGCAGAGCATAATATCCAAGGAGCGTTGTTGCCACTATCAACCCACCAATATGTGCACCTTGTGATGTGATAGGTGGATGCGGCCGGAGGGTTCTCGCGGCGGTGCCATGGTGAAGGCCAGCGGCGGCGGTGCTGGTAGCAGGGAGAGATATACAAGCAGAGGAAGGTTCTTCTTGCTTAACGAACAAAGGATAAAATTCCCATCCTTGTATCATCATCGGATGGTTGGTTGCTAACTAGGAAACTTCTCTAACAATAGAATACCAAAACAAACTCAAATTACCTTCCAAATCTAACTATTCTCCTGATCTTCCACCCTTGGCGCTGCAGAGTTTTTTTGTCGCCTATGTCGCTGGTATTGATGGCCCACAAACACGTCCATAAAACCTTGTCCACAGCTTCCACAACCTAAGGCCTTGATTGGATGGGCCAAAATCCCGGCCCATCAATGTGGACAGGCCAGGATTTTAGTTCAAATTCCTTGCCCAACTACGTGAATCCCTGCCCATCCAAACAAGGCCTAACTGGGTAGGCAACACAAGTAGTGCCCTAAGAGTTACGGCCTCAGCACTAGAGGAAACCCTAAAACTGGACTCCCTAAAGGCACCCTAGTGAAGTTGACCATGTAAGAAGTGGGGTTGCCATGGAGGTACTATGTGGCGATGGGCAGGAAGTGATATTGTCCACGGGCCAAGCAAGGGAGGCTGGCCAAAATCAAGAATGCCATTTCTTCTTTAATTTGGCACAATTTGGGCTAATATAACTGATTCCAGACCACAGTTGTATCATAAGTATTTCTTAGAATATATTAGATTCTCTGTGTCATTGGCCAAAAGAAGGCTTCCAGACAGGCCCTTGATTGATGATTAGTGCCAAACTACTTTTGGATAAAGGAGAAATAAGGCATAGAATCAGATGAATTAAGGGCGTGTTTGGAAGCCTGTTAAAACAAAGATTCACATGAAAATTTCAAAAAAGGCCGGTTGTTAGGGAATTTCTTTATTTAGTTGTGGATTGTCAGATTAAGCTCGTGTTTCCAGTCTTCCTTTACTCTGTACTCTTGCTCGCTTTCTAGTAAAGCTGGGCAAAAAGCCTTTTGTCTAATCCAGGAATATTGGATTGAGCTCAGAAAACAGAAATCCTTTTTAGACATAAGACTTCCGGCCCAGCTTTATTGCAAAGCTAGAAGGCTCATATCCTGGATTGAACCAAAAAACTTGATTTTACAGGATTGAGCTCAGATATCCTTTTGGAGCCAAAATATTTTTTTTCTTTAATAGGTGGGAGAGAAAATGCCAAGAGGCCTTCTTCTGTTGCACCTGGTGTTGGGAGAACCCAAACCAAGAGCGGCGGCTAAATAAAAGAAGCCAGTCAACATAATTAGATCTCAACTCCCACTCAGATCTGTTCAGATCAGTTAGCTACTCACTCCATTCGCATTTACTTGTCAATTTGACTTTGACTGATCGAGCTTTGACTGTTACTTTTTAAGCAATACAAAAGCAAAAAGCTCTAAAGAATATTAGTAAAATACTTTTGATTACAAATCTAACAATACCAATTTTATGTTATATAACTAGATATTTTAAAAATTATCATTGGTCAAAACTCGATCAAAGTCAAAGTTGACGAGTAAACGCAAACTGAGGGAGTATTTCATACAGATCCTTCATTCTTCTAGATGTTTTCTTCTTTTTTCTGTTTTGGGCCTTAAGTTACTTAGAGACTTGTATTCATGAAGTAAGGAGCCTGTTCTTTTTGGCTGCGGCTTGTGACTTTTGGACTGTTTGTACGAGAGATTACAGAGTAACAGAAACTCACATGCGGTTTTTGCCGATATAAATGAAGTCAGTAAAGTATATACTACAATTAACTAGTAGACCCTATCTTGAAAAAATACCCCGTTTAAAAGCTAGTTACTGTAGAAAAGCCGAAAAGCAGCTTTTAGAAGCTAAAAAGAACAGGGCCAAGGTTGGCCGGTTGTTGTGGAATCCAGGTTCAATGCTAATATGGCTCTTTGGCCTTGGAAAATGGAAATCGAGTATTTTAAAAGGACTTTAAAGGCCATTTCCATGTCGAGTATACTTCAGGGGTCCAAAGATACAGAGATGCCGAAGACATTCTTCCCAGTACAGTTCTAGAGTTAGAAATGTCCTTGAGGTCGGTGAGTAACCTCCAAGAGCTGAACCAAGAACCAGATTTGCTCTAGGTGGACCACAAGGATATCCATTTCTTTTTCTTTTTCTTTTTTGCTATGCTTTTTAAAATGTGAGTTTGTGCATTCTTATACTAGACACTAGAGTTTGACATACCATATTTTGATCCAAGAAAAAGCATACTGTGCCTTTCTGGATTGCTAATTCAAAATCATGCACGTCCAATATTGCTCAGTTGTTCATATATTTTCTCATTCCAAACATTCTGACAACAGAAGGGGCATAAAAAGGAAATTCCTGAAACCCTAATTCCAAAGCGGAGAAGTTATACATGCAAACGTCCATGTGAGAAACTCATACAAAGAACACCCATGATGTAAGATAACAGACTCAGAGCTATTGCCCCCCCCCCCCTCGTAAGAAAAAAAAAGGTAATCTGCTCCAATTTGGGCTTCGATTTGGGGAGTGATGACTGACGATTACATTTTCTGTTATCATGCATAGATCCGAAGGTGTCCCTTAATGGGAGCCCTTTGTATATTTGTCACGTGTTCCGTACGAAGAAGCTCACACGTATAGCTTTTCCTTTCCTAAGTTTACAAGGCCCTATTTGGGAATGTGGGAAAGAATCCTCAACAAGTTGATTCATCCAGGATATTTAGCCATGGGGGTTTAGAATCCCATGACCCATCCAACTTCCTAGGCTTCATGTTCCAAAGGGGAGTGTTTTCCCCCAATCCAGCTGAAAAATATAGAAACACTAGTACACTACACAGGAACTAAACTGAGCAGTGGTTTTGCACTAACAATACTTTGTGCACACGGCAGATCAGCGAGTTAACTGTTGGAAATGTGGGGAGCCAGTTAGCACTGACCCGAATCGGCTATGCTCATCGGATAAGCTACAAGTGACCATCAAGAAATCATCATTACTATGCAGCTCCGATGATGTTCAGTAGCAACTAGCACATAACAGTATTTAGCTGTCTGCAGAGAGCACCAAGTTACCTGCTGTGCTCACGCCAAAGTAAGATTTGCAACTTGCTTCCGCATGTCCCAAAAGGTTTTATTCATCATATACCCTCCCCTTAGATGGAAATTCAGG
This sequence comes from Dendrocalamus sinicus, assembly GCA_036346575.1. Taxonomy (NCBI): domain Eukaryota; kingdom Viridiplantae; phylum Streptophyta; class Magnoliopsida; order Poales; family Poaceae; genus Dendrocalamus; species Dendrocalamus sinicus. The sequence continues at coordinate 23,980,933 of CM070657.1, read as the reverse complement.
ATTTACCCTCCTGGCCCACGTGTCAGTGACTTATGATGACCCCACATGTCATTGAGGTGGGAGGGTAAATCTTGAATTTGCAAAATGAAGGGAGGGTATATGATCAACTTTCCCGTTGCAAAACTGTTAGTGTATTCGACTAAAAATTACGGGGGCTATTGAATGTACTGCCATGAGTTTTGACCGGATTATCTCCACTTTATCGCTACCAAACAATACTGCTAGTTATACTACCCTTCCAAAATTGAAACATTAAAAAATTGAACAGTCATAGCAGGAGTTTGCAGCAGTATAGGACCTCTTTGGATGTCATGTGGGCGAGCTGGCTCGCGGGTCCTTTGAGCGCGAAGAGCGACGCGATGATGAGCGCGCAGCCGAGCGTGAAGCAGATGGCGAACTTCTGCGGCATGAGCACCATCACGGGGAGGAAGAGCGCGAACGCGATGAACACGAAGAAGATGCCGCTGGCGAGGAAGAGACCGAAGTACATGAGCGCCTTCCCCGAGGGGAAGCTGCTCGTCGCGCTCTGGAAGCTCCCCGGCAGCTCCCGCACGCCCTTGGTCACCCTGCAACCCGTGGATCAGATCGGAACGGGTCAGAGAGAGCTAGCCTGCTAACCGCGCCCAGATCTCTGCTCGGCGAGAGCGGATCAGATCTGAGGGTTTTGTCCTGGGGAGGGGGGGCTTACACGTCGAAGGTGCCGGAGACGGTGTCGTTGGCAGAGCGGACGGCGGCCTCGATGTCGAAGGGGAGCGGGGAGGCGGAGGAGGAAGCGTCGGAGCGGGAGGCGGCGTAGGAGTTCCAGTCGGTGAGGAGGGAGGGCTTCGACTCGCCGGCGGCCGAAGCGGACGAGGTGGTGCCGCCGGTGAACCAGGCCTGCGCCGTCTTCTGCATCACGGGCGGCGAGGCGGGGTGGGGTGGTGGGAGGAGGCGCGCGGCAGTGCGAGTTCGATCTTGGGAGCGAGAGGAAAACGAAAGGACTCTAAATAGTTTTTGTTTTCTGTTTTCTTACTGGAGAAGTATATTTCTATTTTCCTTCAGCTTTACGCTTTCGGGTTAGTATTCCTGTATTATGGCAGCGAATGCATTTAAAGGCACGAAGCTTAGAAATGAAGCAACTTCTGGCTGTCTGGATCGAATGAAAGAAAAAAACATAGGAATTATGCTTTCATGTGAAATTTCTACGTTTTAAACAGGGCCTTGAACTCAATTCAAATACGTGGTATATAGTTAGCAAGATGCAACACGCAAATCATAAGAACAAATATGGCTACCTTGGATGATCATGATTAGTACGGTCCCCCGTAAAGGATGGTTCGAATTTTCGTTTCTTTCGGAGCTACCTTGGAAGCACGTTACTGGTTGTCGGTTGTATTCATCTTGGATTCATTCTTTCCAGTGGCGATTTCAGCAAGGGGGGCTTAGTAGGGCTCAAGCCCACCCTCTACCAGTGGCCCGGTGTCTACATCTATGATGCTTGCTAGGCTTACGAAAGATTAGAATTGGTAAAGAAGCTGCGTCTGTCAATCTACTAGCTTGCTCTTTGATTATCTTTCTCTTTACTTATTTCGCACAATGAGAAAACTCGTGTGGAGTCAGAGAATTAAAGAAACACAGCCGCTAGCTGTGAAAATGAAGTGTTAATAGGAGAACTAGAAACCACGAAAAGTAGTATGTTTGATATGATTAATCCTTTTATGCATGCTAACAACTTCAAACCAATCAATATATCAATTTATTTTATGCTTTCTTAAATTCAAACATCTGTTCACTAATAATAGTATGAATTTTCATTGCATAAAATTATATTTGCTGCATTTATCTCAAGTTAGCTTAACTCTACTAGCTCTTTCTCTATTTTTATTTTGGTATGTAGATAACTGATCTCTACTCACAGAAAGCATATTTATATATTTTTGCGATATGCTTTCTATTACTGAGGTACTTTCATTATATTTCTTCTCTTTTGCTTTGTTTCTCTTCTATTTATATATGAATTTGAATTACACAAGAGTAAAATACTATGTTTGTGACAATCTAGTTTAACCCACCCTTGATTTTGTCTCTGGATTCGCCACTGATTCTTTCCCTGGAATTTTCTAATACTAACTGTAATCGGTACAAGGAAGATAATTTACATCATTCAACGGATTAGCTATGTTTCAAAAGAAGCACGAAGAACTGATTCTGGAGTTTCACTTCCACGTTTTTTTACGCTGATTTATTAGTCCACGTTCTTCAAATCATGCGGGTCATGGAACCCAAAAAAAGATCATGCAGCTCATGAACTTGCTAAGTTTTGGTCCGTCGCTGGGGTCTCAAGACTAAAGTTTGGACCATCATCGGGACCTGAAGTATGTTGTATCTGAAGATGTCGAAGCATCGATTTTACTTTCAGCCTGGTCATTTCTCATCTGAATCTACAAAGCGAGGAAAAAGAGAGCAAGCTGAGCCTAACAGGTACAGTAATCCATCATGACCACGCGCTCAGTGCCAGTGATCCTTGTATTAGAGAGCAGAGACATACATTAACCTGTAAAGCAGCTAACACAAGGCCCATCATGGTGAAGGGTTTGGCAAAATTATGTGCGCACCACAATGATCACACCACATCAACGTTCCCCGATGTGCCATTTGATGAACCCTCCAGTTCTACCACGCCTTTGTCCTCGGATCTTTCAGAGGCAATGTCGGCCTTAAGTTTGCGCTTTATGTTCTGTGATCCGTTGATGGCGCCTGCCTCGATCGCCTCCAAATACAGCGCCTTGACCAGAGTGATGAACCTTCTCCTGAAGCTCGGTATCCGGGACATATTGGCAACGATGCCTTGCAATCTGTTGATGATGAGTCTTGTTATTAATTTCGCAGTTGATCCAAGTTTATCGCCAGAAGTTGACTACAGGGTAGTAGGCATGGAGGGTGTCTGTTTATGTACCTTCTGATAATTGCTTGTAACCGAGCTCTCTTCACATTGTCGCTTGATGGGAAACCGCAGTCGTCCCAATCTGATGGTTTTTCGTTGTTGTTTGTCATGATGAGCTTCCGCAAGCACATCTCCTCGTCTTCAGTTAGCTCTAATCTCTTCATTTGCTCCTTTATAACCAGGAGTGGCCCTAGCATCCAATCAAACACACTGCCTTTTGGCCAATTGAAGTTTGTCACTTCCACATCATCAGCTACAACAAAGAAATGAGAAATGGTGAACCATGAAATTTTGAAGTGGATAATCTTATGCTACGTAGGTAGTCATACATATGAGCAACCCGTGCGAATCATATTTCGCAGATCGTATCAGACATTGAAGGATGCACCAGGCCGGCAATTTGATGCTTAACTTCTTTACTTTCCCTTCGCTTATAAATTCCTCCATATCATCAGCACTAATCAGCCCCTCACTCAGTAATATCCTTCCATTTAGCTCGCAGGATCGGAAGAGCCAATCCCACATCTGTGAAAGTTAAGTGCAAGGGAGATTGATAAATATTACCTGTTAGAACAGAGATATAGATCATCCAAGAGGAAGAGGTATGTTCATATACTTGAATGGGTCTTAGTCGTTGGATAGTTGCCATGAATGTCTTTGACCGCTGCAAAGCCCTCATAGGCTTACGGTGGCCATAATGTTGCATCTGTGCAGATTCAGCTGCAATGTTGTACTCATCCTTGTTCTGGCCGGTCTCATACTTCAGAGTATCCGCTTTTCGGTACTTGGGCCTGTCTGTCGGAAGTAGTTTACTGACAAGTAGAATGAATCTCTATGCATGGGAAAAGTGTGCCATGCAAATTACTAACAAAGTTCAACATATGAAGCACTTATCGTAGTGAAAATAACTGCCGAAGCGCACCTTGGAAAACAAGAACCTTCTCTTAAGTAAAGCAAATCATTTGTGTATTCATCAAACAATGCTACTGTGTAAATCATGTATGCTAGTCCCATTCGAAATGAAGCCTCCTGCAGGTGTGTATAGGAATACGTAAGTAGTGGTTCAAGTCACTCATACTGAATATATAAATACTTGGCATTTGCTCTTAATTTTTACTGAGTAGAAACAATAACAAGACCTGATAAGCAACCAATCCAGCATGAAGACCAAGAAAGAAGCTGCTAAGAAATGACGCAATTACGGCTCCAATTACGGCAAGTGGCCATAATATAATGGCCAAACCAGCGAATGGAACACAAACAGTCTCTAGAAAAGGTCCTTCCCTTCCAACTAGGTCCTCGCAGAGTCTTTGCCATCCTTTTAACAACATGCAGGGGCTTTTCCACAATGCCACCCCAGTAATCATCAGTACATCTACAGGAACAGCAACCAAGGCAACGAGAAAGCTCCGTGGAAGATTAGACAACCTTCAATTGTAAAGACAAATAAATTGTGTTAGTAAGATAACTGCTCTGGAACTACTAATTTGCAATGAGACATTTTGTCATTGCCAGCCAGGTCCGGCAAGTTCAACTGGTTCAAAATGAATGCATAATTAGCACCCAGTTCTCTCTTTTCACACAACATGAATATGAAACAGGTATAGTCCAAAAGTTGGCTGTAATTTGTGAGACAGGGTGATTACTTACTTGATGTCAAGAGGTGTTTCATCATCCCCCATTTTCTCAAGGAGCTCATCCATGAAAGAGAAGTATGAGTGGAAGCAGAAATCGGTAACATCACGAACCACCATGCAAGCGCCTCTTATTGTGCTAACAGTGCCATCCTGACAATACATGATTTTGTTTAACTACTAAATGATCTTGAGCTGCATATCCAAAAAAATAAAGAACAATATCTGCATTCGAGATTTCAGCAATCGAGATTTCAGCAACATGTACGTACCAAAAAGCAATGAGTGAGCTTGTCTGCGACACCCTCGCCAACAGCCTCGAAAGTAGCCATCAGGGGAGCAAAAACTCCATAACCGACACCAACCAGAAGGCTCCCGAGAAAACCAAGGACCGGCAATAGGAGCAACGGTAGTGTCAAAAATATCACGGTAAGAATCTTCAAAACTGGCCCAATTCTTTTCGTTCTGCAATCCAGAATTTGCAGAATAGTTTGATCACACAAACCCAAGATAAATTTTAAGATTAACCTTAGCTAAACAAAATTTAGCTAATATATTGTGGCCACCTAATGAGAAATATAATGCAATTAATCATGCTAATGTGGAAGAAGTCACCATACTTCAGCACACAGTAGTATGTCCAAATGAAATGCGCTGGGCACAGACCAACAATCACAGCAGAATTTCCAAAGAAAACAATGGCAGCAACGACTGGGCCGATTAGGACAGCTGCAAAAGCAACAAATTGTCTAGGACATGTGGTACATTTTGCATAAATTGCTGAATCACACGTCGTCGTCATCAAGCTGCCATGGACATTCTCTCTCCTATGCGCGGATGCAGAAAAACTCTATGCTTTGGACAGAATACAACAATAACAGTTTTTATAAATCGACACGAGACAAAGGGAGAGGTGTGGATGGTGTTACCTTTGATGGAGCCAAGAAGCAGGAGGAGGAGGAAGAATGGCAGGAAGGAAACAAAGCTCCAAAGCTTGGCAAGAAAGCCCACTGGGACCTCCATGGATTAGTAGCATCCAACCTCGTAGTCCAAGAAGGCAAGAAGATAACTTGTAGGTTCTTGTTCTTTGCCCTGAGAGAACTGTCAAGAAGCACAGAGCTTGAAGCCGAGAAAGTGAAGGAAGGTAGAACAGGAGAAAGGAGAAAAAGAAGAGGCCGGATGTGCTTGCTTATCAGCGAGCGAGAGTTCCAAGCGGTGTCCTCTGGAGCTACCGGGGAGGGGAGTGACACGTTTTGTTTTGCATGTGCCATTCTCTGACCCTCTTAGGATTTTCTACAGTAAGACAAGGCGGTGTAGACTTGAAGGGCCATGGGCAGCACACCTGCGTCAGAGATCAACATACCATCCCAAAGACCTTGTAGGCAGGTAGCATACAACAATTCGTACAACTTCGATCATTTTGGAACAATATGCGACACAATCAGGACACACCCATGGTCCATGGAGTATAAACAGTGTCTGATTAATGTTTTGAAGAAAGAATCAGTGCCATCTATTACATCAAACATGCTATTAGGGAAAGCATTATCAGTATTCAGAACAGCAGCTTAGCAGAACAAGAAAACAAATCAGAGCAGCAAAGTACACATTCCACGTTCAAGGACCTTGGCATAAGCTAGCAATAGAAACATAACAGAGTATGAAAAAGATCAAAACGACACCCATTAATTATGTCCCCGGGAATAACAAGCTGAAGCTGGTATAGCATGTGAAACTACAGTAGCTCGAGAAGCCCGCAGGCTACAGCAACGCCATACATTGATCTAAATGTGCCAACAAAAAATAAAGGCAAAATGTGCATGTCCAGACTTTCCTCTTTCGAGAAAGGCTTGCAGTGGCCTTTTCCTGCCGATTCTGTAAATAGTGGCGGAAAACTTGTACACAGGTCAAGCAACATAATGCTCGATATAAGGCTTAGGGGCTGTTTGGTTGCTAGCCACACTTTGCCATCAAAAATTGCCACACTTGCCTAAGTTGAGGTACTCAAATTCTTTGCCACACCTTAGCAAGTCTAAGGGAATCTTGCCACACTTTTTTGAGTCATTGACGCGTGGGACCTAGTTTGCTGGAAGGGAATTTTGCCACAACTGTGGCTGCAACCAAACAGCTCCCAAAGTTGATCAAACTTGCCTAACCTTAGGCGTGGTAAACTGTGGATGGCAACCAAACACCTCCTTAATGTTCAGATAGTCCCCAGCTAGTCCCCGACCTTATTAGAGCTATCTTATGTGGATGATCATATTGTTGATGAGAGCCTTTTGCTCCGGAAAATATTCCAGCAACTCATCCTTGGTCACCCACACATAGTCTTGGCATTTTCCGATATGGAGTTTTGTGGTGCCCACCACTTGTGACTTGAAAAGGAAACGCTGCAAGAAGCATGACGGGATTAAGAAATGGTACCTGATAGTGCATCAAAATAACATACTTTTTCAAGCAGACAAGTCTAAATAGAATGGTGAAAATGCAATGCTGAGAAGTGATGAGCAAACTCGGGCATGTTTGGCAACGGCTGCGGCTTATGATTTTTAGCTGAAATTTTTGAATTTTGGCTGTTTACGGTACAGATTACGGAGAGAGATATCCACTTGCGATTTTGGATGGTACAGATGTTGGGCTTTTAATGTGTACATCGTTTAACTTGTAGACCCCGTCTTAAGAAAATACTCCGTTTGAAAGTTAGGTACTGTAGCAAAAGCCAAAAGCCGCCAACTTCGGAGGAAAAGAACAGGCCCTGTACAATTGCCTTGCAGCATGCAAAGAACTGGAATATGGTACACAAACCATCTTTTTAAAATGGCGAAACAAGAAATAGGCACCTGGAATGATGAAACACTTGAATCTTCATTTTCTTCAACTACCATATGAGCCATTGGAGCATTACCAACAAAATATGTATTGTTAAGTCCTCCAAGAACAGGTTTTAATGCCGACTCAGCACACTGAAATCAAAGATCCAATATGTAAACACATAATAAATGAAACATGATAGTTTCAAACTGCAATTCAAAACTGGTCGCACAGATAGAATGGTGATATTATGAGCAAAGAAAACCAGACTACAGCACAGATCCAATTCTAATACCCCAACATGTCAAGGCTCGCGCCCTTGCTTTGTGGTAGGGCCAAACAAACCTCCGCCCATGCTTGAGCTGCTCCTCCACCGCGGTGCTCATCCTACCCCCACGTCCATGCACTACGCCTAGCCGAGCTCCACCAGGGTTCGCATGGTTCTTTGCCACTGTGCTCACTTTGCTGCTCCGTTTGGGTTGTTGTCCCTATGTTGGGCCACCTACGGACAAAGTGGGCCCTTCGGCAACGGGGAAATGGACGAAACAGGCAAGAGAGATAGGGTTAATTGAGTGATAGAAGCAGAAGCGGAAAAGTGAGTTTTTGTAGGACCGGTATCGGCAATCAGAGATGGTGAATGATTCCTGAAACTTTTCTCTCTTTCGGTATTCAAATCCTTACTCAATAACTATGATAGTCACTAAGTGTAGATTACACCACATAGACTTAGCACGACAAAGCAAAAAACCTAAACCAACAGGAATCAACAATTTTCAACCTGGCCGATCAGACCGTAGGTCAATGATCGATCTGACCACAGCCGGCTGGCCTAACCGCTGGTACAAGCCGGTCTGATCACTAGCCAGTCTGATTGATGGAGTAGGACCGATTTGACTGGTCCCCTGTTCCCTGTCTGAAAACCTTTCATGATAAAAGCTCAAATATTAAGAACTTTCTTAAATCTCATCCAAACACTTGTAAATTTTGTTTGAGAATTGTTCAAGTCATCAGAAACCTAAACCAAATAAAAATAACAGATTATTGAGCTCAAATCCACTGAATCAAGTGAATTGAAACTAGGTCACAAGAACACCACAAAACCCTAAATCACAAATTACTAGTTACTCGTGAGGATCTAGGGCGTGAGGACTTCTAGATCTATTCTCATATCTCCTAGCAAAGTAAATCATGCAAGTAGGGGATCAAGCTAGAACAACTAGGAACAAGAAGTCACAAATCAAGCTCAAGAACAACCAAAGCCAAGCAAAAACACAAAGAAGAATATGATTGAGATAAAAAACTTTGATTGATTCGGTAGAGAAAGATGTTTATATGCTCATGGATAATTACAAGATGCAATCACAGCACCACTCTTACCCTCTTGCAAGCTTTGTCTCTTTGCAACCACGGAAGGAGACAAAGCTAGACTAGAAACCCTAACCCTAGAATCTTTGATCCATCCACCTCTTCTCCTCCCACTAAATAACCAGCACACACACCTTTAACGGGTCCAACCCATTAAGGAAACCGGAGAAACCTGTCAACCCGAACTAACACGGGTTATACACACCCACGCATGCTTTTTAAAGTGCTTACAAGACTCAACCCAGTAACACCTTAAGAATTGATCTACTTACAATTCTAGCTCTTACTTAACCTAATCCACTTCTCCTTTACGCCTCCTTGCATTGCGGTTTTGATCAAAGTCACCAACTCCAGTATTTAGCCAACTACCAAAATACTCTCTTTACTCCGTCAATACATTCACCTCAAAGCATTTCCGCATACTTTGACACGTTGCTGTAATTCTCAATGATTAGCCGTTATGTTTTCACACATTCGGTCTCCGCTGAACCATCCCTATGTGCATCGGCCTCGTCACTTGGTGCACCACATGCACCAACTCGTATTACCATGATCCTTGTCTTCTCTGTGCTCCCACTTAAGCCACATAGGCTCATTCAGACTTACATGACCGCTGTTGACCTTAACTCCCCCGCCTAGTCCCGATCCATTATCGCCGACCGTTATATCCTCTAAGCCACCTGCATATCCAAAGACCAAGCAACTATTACAAGCTCAAGTTCCATGCACTTAGCTCACGTTAGTCAAACCAATGTATTATGCAATGCAATCCAACCATGAGCACTAACCCAACATCAAATCTCGCAATTTTGCCCAAAATCCAGAACAATCAACTCCCTATCAGTCTAACTGCCACCATCATGCCGGTCAAACTACACTGATCTAGCCGCCATGGAGTGGCCAGTCATACCACCCCAATCGCACAGGTAAGACCTCAAAACAACCCTCGTTGGACTTTTCAAAAAAACTCTACCTAACTTTTTCATAACTCCATTTCCAATGAAATCTAGTGCAAACTTACCCCCAAACAATCCCTCATATTTGCTTGGTCCAGAAAACACAAAATTCCACAAAAAGGTTATAGACCAGTCAGACCACTCTTCCTAAGCCAGTCAGACAGCCACATGCTGAGCGATCTGATCGCCCTCCAAATTGGTCAGACCGCCAATTCCCAACAGTCTGATCGGCCCTCCAAATTAGTCAAACTGCCCACTGCTAGAAACACTAAAAATTAGTGATCTTTTTGCACAACTAAAATTTAACTCAACAAATACGCCAATTGTTCATAACAAATTAACCAATGACATCTCACATGGTCTCTCAATTTTACGCTGACAATCTCCTTTATACACCTTGCCATCTTCCATGCTAATAGTAACAACGTCCACCGAAGATTTCTCTCCTAAGCCACAAGTCTTCCTTAGCTCATCAACGGCATGCTTCTATGAACCTTCTCACTACTCGATCAACACAAGATCGTTAGTGACAAATAGTGGATTTGTGGTGAGGAAGACACATCCAACTAATTAGTGAATTATTATCCATATTGCATCCATATATGACATGCATGCACAACACTAATTTCTGATATATTGTTGCATGCAAACAAAATCTAATTGGTTGTTAGTAAGTTAGCAATTTTTGCTCCATGTTATCAAATCTAATCTGCCTCACATCACACAAAAATGTATATGACCAAAATGAATACTCCAACCTAAATATTCCAATAACCAAAAAAAACAAACAAAAGTTGGGGAAAAAACCCCACGTCGACAGCTTATTTGCAAAGTCTATTTCAAAATTTGGAGCTCCTGACAAGCACTATGTTAGACTATGTGGCTAGGTCTAGGATTTTTATGATGATGAATAATTGACAACATAGCTTAGTATTGTTATTCGAGGCGTGTGCGTGTGTGCGTGGACTAATATCGGTCAAGTTGGTGAGAACTTGTGCAGGGAAAAACGTTCTTTAGTCTTTGCATGTGCAGGTTGGGCGTGGAGACGATCATGGTCGGTGACGAGGAAGACCGGGACTAGGAGGGGGAAATCTGAGGTCCGGACGGTCGAGGATGTCACGAGGTGGTCGGGCTCACGCTAGAGCACATGGAGATCAAAGGTGGATGGTGCGTGGAGAAGATACAGGAGGTGCGGTCCTGGAGGCTTCGACACGTGACGAGTTGAAAAGTCAGAGTGTGAAAACCCGTGTTAGGAAGGGTTTCGGGTCCCTTGAATATTAGTGGGCTAAAAGTCTAGTTGAGATAAAAAAATCTAGGTCCAGTTGGATGAGTAGTATTAGGATTAAAAGCTGAGATTTATTTTTAGTTTCGGAGGTCTTGCCGTTTTGGAATAGAAGGCGAAACCGAGTTGTAAAAGAAACGAGTTGTATCTCGTAATAAAAGGCGGGGGCTGGTCGAGACATCGGCACGGCTTTTTGGAACCGAACGCCTGCTGGTTTTCAGAGAAAAGGTGCGACAGCGCGTTCCATATTTTATCCTGAAGACAATTCGGCGACGTCTTGTTCTTCGCTCGTCCGCGTCTTGAGCTGCTAGAAGACCGTTTCACGCGCATGGCGATCCATTGTTCTGTGCATGCATCGAAGCCGCATGTGACTAGAAGGCATCGGCGCGCATGCATCATTGTGCCGTGGCGTTTTGTGATCCGAGAAGAGAAAAGGTAATTGGGTGAGAAAAGGTGATTACGTGAAAAAGGTAACAAGTTAATTTGTGCATGGCTTCACGTGAATAACTCATGGCTTTTTAATGCATGCAGTAAGTTTAGTAGTTTTTAATTCTCTCTCTCATGATTAGGTATTAGTTGGTTCCTACGGCTAGCTAAGTATAATTTATCATTGGTTTTGTTTTTTTTAATTAGATGCTCCAGCAACTTAAAAAACAAACATATATTATATATATTGCCGTCTTTTTCTTGTGTGCTTCGAATGATTAGCAGGTTGAATAAAAACAGAGCACAATAGATTTTAAAAAAAAAATTCCACTACGCACTGCAATCATTCACCCCCCTCTGATTGTCGTCGACGATCCTACACACTAAGAAAAACTCTTCCTAAAAATAACCTCCGTAAATGTTATCCTTATCTATTCAAAGGAAATCGCTTTAACAAACTCGTCTCCTTGTCCCTAACAACAGAACCATGCCATTCAGCGTCGTTGGCAACCTAACCATACAATTAGGCATGGCCTCCAATTTAAGGCCATTTGCATATCACACAAAGGAAACTAACCGGTTCAAATCAACGTCCAATTCAACACAAGAATGACATTTGGACCCATTTACATTTTGACAATATCCATTGTGTAATTTTTGTGTGAGAATTTAGAAAGACACTATATGAGCTTTCCTAAAGTATCAAGTGACTCCTCAAGAAGACATCAAACGATGAAGAAATTCACAAGAACATCAATCTAACCAAATTATGAAGAACATCAATCCAACCAAATCACGATGGAGAGCGTTGATCCGCTCCTTAAAACTTGTCCTATGCATTTAATCAAGCAACATGTAGGCACCAGTAATGGCAACGTTTGGATATCCACCTGTTGGGCATTTTATTGGGGATTAAATTCTCTCACAAGTGACCTATATAAAATTCTGTAAACTTATTGAATTCACCCCGTTAAATTCGAATCCAAATAAACAAGTACACGAATTAAGATGAAACGTAATCAAATGAAATCTAAACTCCCAACAAATCACCCAAAGAATGTTTCTTTCCTTCTACAAATTAACTCTCAAGGGAGCAAGAAAAACAAAATAGGAGATAGAGAACCATACCTCTTGTAGATCGCTAGTTAGTAGCAATGTGGGAAATCTCCTCTTGTGTTTTTGGATCAAGCAGCCACAAAATCGTAACACTCACAAATAAAATCTTGAGACACACCACAGCATGAACATGAACTGCTAAATGAACAAGACCCAAGCATCTCCCACACATGAGTCTCCCTAGATCTTGCAACGCCCGGCATGCCAGCAACCCACCTCGGCTTGGCAGCTGAGTGACTATAGCCTCCTTTGTTCCACCTCTTCACCACTCCGCATCCGAGGATTTGGGACTGGGGAGTAGCCATGGAAACATCTTTTAGTGAGCCTAGACGCCCACCACCACTGCCACCTCCCTCTAAATCTAGGCCCCAATGAACCCCGAACACTAACCCAATGAAAAGCCAAAGAAGGCAACAAACCACTGATGTGAGCATGAATCTTCAAAGAGATTGGAAAGTTAGAAATTTGACTAATTTCACTAAAATTTTTACTGGAGTAATAATGTTATAGAGAACGGAAAATGTGCAAACTAAAATATATTTGTGCAACTACTGAGAAGCCAATCTAGTATTCATAGTAAAGAATATCACTACCAAGAGGTGGCCATTTGCCATTTTTATTGCAGAGTAGAAACAACTAGCTCCTACAAAAAAGCTTAGGGTCCACATTACCATATCTCAAATTTACCTTAATCCAATACAAAAAAGTTTAGGGTCCACATTACCATATCTTGAATTAACCTTAATCCAATTATAGTAAAACATGAGTGAGAATTAATTTTGGATGCTGCCATGGGCCTCAGTCGGAGGTTAATTAGGAAGCCAAAGCTGAATTTATCATCCTAAGTTCCTAACAACCAAAGTGCAGAAACAGCTTTCATAGTAGTGTATATGCACATACACATGCTCCTCACTATCTCATACTGAAATTGATCGTAGCTGCCGATGTGCTACCTAGTTATCACCTATTTGAAAGGGCAAAACAATCATCCACTGCATGAAATGGAGAAGCTCAGAAGCATCAAGAAATTCGTCACCATCTCAAAATATTCTGAGAAAAAAATGGTAAAATAATCTCACAGTGCATAAAGTAGCTTTATAGCTAGATAAATCAAAAATTCCAAAAAATCTAAAACAAACTTACACATATGATGAACTTGATAGATGTTGACATAATGTGTCATCACACACACGCTAGTTGAGATTTAGTAGATCAAACAAAATGGAACAAATCAATAAAAAAATGGTTGAAATAAATACCTGTTTTGCATGACATCATGTGAAGCTGCCTCGCCCATGCTCGCATCCTATGGTGGCCACCGTCTGGTTGAGATCGGCATCGTCTTCAATGGCGTCATCCTGAGCAATGGAAAGCCTGTGCATCATAAGGGGATTCTAGCGATACAGGCATTAGAAGCTGCTCCATTACTGGGCGGCTAAGGATTCTACGTCGACACGGCCAAGGATGTTCTGCCACCCTTTCTCTATCAACGGTAGCAAGAATGTGATGCCTTAGCCACTGTACACCTCACCACTCCCACCAATGCCGAGTGCTATGAAGTATAAACTACATTAGGTCCATGGAGGCTGTCAGGTTGCACCTACGTTTTGCCCAGCGCTGCACTACATGACAGAGGTCGTGATCCAACAAGAGTTGCTGACGTCATTCGCGTGCTCCATCCTTGTCAACTGACTCAACCGAGGGTGAAGATGGAGGGGAGAGAAGAGATTGGTGGTGAGGGAATAGATAAGTTCAATTTGTGAAGATAAGTACGATTTGTGAGGATATTGTTGGGAAGTTGTTAGGGAAATGTTTTTCCTGAGATTTTCATAGGTTGAGGTGCAACTTACCGGCAGAATTCGTAGGACTCGCATGGATAGGCCCACTAGTCGGCATAAGTCTTTTACGTGGGAAAGCAGATGAACCACCACCATCAATTTTTTCTTTGAAGTAGTACTAGCTGAGTGCTCGTGTGTTACTACAAAAAGATCATAATACCCACCAGGGTGTGAAACCATTGTTGTCGTGTGCTTGGGTTGCATCAAGCCATCAACTCCGTCAGGACATAGTTAAGGCTTGTCTCGGCCCATGACGTGCCTCCGCCCACTGTGCTCAACCTATGTCACTATTCTGCTCCATTGTTATGCCCAATTAAGCTCTGCTGTGTCCTGTGTTAAACATCCACTATCATGAAATTTGAGCATCGGTTGCTATTTTTATAGGATTTCAACTTATATAATTGAATGTGGCAAGACATGGCACACGCTAGGTTGACAAAGCCTTAAAACCTATGCGTTGTGGTGCCCACTGTGCTTGCGCCTCCACTGCAACTCACATGCTCAAGCGACCACCGCCATGGCAACACAAAAGCTTCCTCGACTCCTCTCATGATCTCATCACTCATCAATGTCAATTAGACACAGCCATGGGCCACATCACACATCGAAGAGGCATAAAAATTTAGATCAAATGGAGCGTGCATGCACATATTTAGCAGAAGCACCAAAAAAGGAATGTGCTATTATATTTAGTTATAGTAGGAGATAAGCACGGGGCTACTACCAACAATCCAAGCTCTGTGTACATGGAAACTTGAAATCTTAAAAGAAAGATTGATGCGGTATTGATTTATGAGAAGAATGAAAGAAAGAAAGGCAGAGCCATTGATCGAAGCTCCAACCTAAATTGCCAATACTTTAACATAACATGATTTATACAAAAATGTTATTTGTTCTCAAAGAAAAAGATTACCAATCTATGCATGATTTTATCTGCAATGCAAAAGGACGGGCTTATTGATTCTATATCAAAGAGGTTAGAAATATCATTACGAACATAAAGCTAACTATAGTGTCCAAATATTAACAAAATGATGTATATAATGATGTCATTAGAGAATAGGGTGGATTACAGCTAATTAATACTTTAATGATTGTCACATCCCAAAATTTGGCTTTTTGAAAAATTTAAATTCAAATTAATTATTTTAAGGTAATTGGATTTTACTTGGCTTTTATTTGCCTTTCTGGATTTTCTGGAATTTAAAAACCAATTTTTAGAATTTAAAAAGTAATTCAAAATATGAAAATTAAATATCAACAGCAGTTGGAAATAATTTTATTAAGTCCAAAATATCTCCAGGAGCTTCTGTGAATTTTTCTGCAATTTTGGAGGTATTTTCATATTTTTACGAGGCCTAAATAAATTCCTAGCCTTTTCTCAAATTAAAAATCAATAAAAATCCAAATCCTTCCTCCGTGGACGCGTGGGCGGCCCAGATCCGCCACGTCGCGCTCGGCTGATCTGGCCGCATCCTCCCTTCCTCGCGTCTAGCGGGCCCGGTCCGTCGGTGGCGGCCCGCCCTCCTCCTCCTCGCGCGACGCGTGGGCGGCTCGGATGAGCGCGTCTTGCGCCCGCCTCAATCCACCGTCCTCCCACTTAAGCTCACCCGCCACCGATCCGCCTTGGACCACGTGGCTGCAATCGCCGCCCGCACTCCGCCTCTCTCTCTCGACTGCGGGCCGCCGTCGATCGCCGCGCCCGCCCGCTGCCACCACGCCCCGCTAGACGACTCGCCACCCCACGTCGCCGGCCACCTCCGCCCGTCCCCGAGCCCTACCGACCCCTTCGTTGGACTCGCCTCGCTCCCGGACCGCGTTTTGGACCTCATCCGCACCTCTCCGCTACTCCCTCGCCGCCGACGACCCTGCCTCCGCCACCTTCCCCGGCCTCCCCTCCGGCAGGTAACTCAAAAGGATTGATTGCCCTATATGGGTAGGCAAAGCCTCCCCGCCCATCTGGTTAACAGCGCGATCTCTCCCTCCCCGGCTCCCTCGGCGCGCGTTCGAGCCCCCGGCTCCGCACGCTGAGGTCGAGCCATTCTTTTAAAATCTCGCGCTGACAAGTGGGCCCCACGTCGGCGATCGCCGGCTCTGCGCGCCACGCCGCTGGGCCCCACCCTCTGTCTTTGGTCTCGACAAGTGGGCGAGTCGATGGGTCCCACGTGTCAGAGGTTGAGTCAGTGGGCTCACTGTCCAGTGGGTCCCACATGTCAGTGACCGCCAGTGGTTACTGTTCAGTAGGCCCCACCTGTCAGTCTCTCAGAATAAAAATAGAAATTAAAATCTAATATTCCAGTGGGCCCCACCTGTCAGAAATTTCCTAATTTCTGGATTTATTCAAATCTGAGATTTTCAAACCAGCATAACTTTCTCATTTTAACTCCAAATTCAGCCATTCAAATTTCTAAATTCATCTAAAATCATAATCTATCCAACTATGGCCTCTGTTGAATTTTTGGATTTTATTTGAATTTTGTTTGTATTTATTTGCTTTGTTTGCTTCGTCTTTTCTCGCGTAGATTCCAACGTTGTCAACGATCCCTCTTCACAGCAGCAAGAAGACCCAGAAACCCTGCAAGAAGGCAGGTCTCCTTTGATCATCTTGAACCTATGATTTTGAAATGTTTTAATTATTTTAAATTATGTGCATTGCTAGTTACATAAAATCACTAGTTCAAATCTTTAGGAGTTAGTTATTCCAACTTTGTTATGCCCTCATTTGACATTGATTGCCATGTACCTTGTCACCCTAGAACTCCCTTTGTCTCAATAATGAGATTAATATTAATCTTTGTGAATAGTAGAATGGTAGGATAATGCTTAGTCATGCTATCTAATAACTTTGAAAAATCTTGAAAATGGGAAATTATGATTTAATATTGAACCCTTGTGTTTGTAAATGAAGTGGCAATTGGAGTTGTCATTGTGATTTTAAAATAAAATAAAATATAAAAGTTGGTTTAGATTAGGGTGGATGGTTGGTTTGGGTTGGTGCAGGAAGCACAAGATCTTGTTAAGTGTATGTCCCACCCTAGTCAATTAAGGACCGATGCTTGTGTTTGTCCAGACTGAGCATTAACCGTACAACCACAAGTCTATATGGGTACGACCTAGCTGACTAACTTATGATAGTCTAGTTTAGGTGCCACCAGTGGAAAGTGGGTGCCAGGGATGGACTGATTATTCACAGTGAGGGACAGGGATTTACTGTACTCATATGGCGCAAGAGGGCTTGGTTGGGCGGTTAGCCTACCTGCGGTGAAACCTCAGCGGGTGGTATCTAGCTAGATTAGAGTAAGGTAAAGGCTTTGTGATATTTTATCTGGGTCTCATGCCAAAGGAAGCGTGTTGACCTTTAGGATAATTTATCTCTTGTGGGTAAAGTTGTACAACCTCTGCAGAGTGTAAAACTATTCGAATAGCCGTGCCCACGGTCAAGGGCGGGCAAGGAATGCATGCACATGGTAGATTTCTGGTTTTTGTTTTAAAATCAAAGTTTTTGTATTCCGAGAGTGGAGGGAACTCTCGGAAGGGAATCCTAGCGGTTGGAGCCAGAGAGGGTGGATGTAACCCGCAATATTAACTGGTTCAGTTGGAAAAGATTAAGCTAGTGTTGGTGGATAGAACCTTCACTAGAGAATAATTGTTAGTTCTGTTAAAATCATTTACTTCATTAAATTGATGCCTTCGAAAATAATTAGTAGTAATTGAATTTAAAATATTGCTTTGTGCAAAAGAACCATATAGCCTTCCTTTGTCAAGCCTTGCATCTATGCATTTTTCCCAAGACTTGTGGAGTACTTTATGTACTCACATGCTACACTCAAAAATAAATCTCAGAGGAATTTGAAGCTCAAGAAGGTGACTACGACTACTGCTTCGCTTGTGGCTGTGACGGATTCTTCCCGGAGGACTAGGTCGCGCTTCTCCAGTCAATTGCCTGTGGCGAATTGATGGGTCGTCCTCGAGTTATCTTTGCTTCCGCTTTATTTCTTGTGTGCGAGGTCTTAAACCTCTATTGTAATAATGAGACCTTGTGGTCAGTACACTTAATTATTGTAATAAATCGTTGATGGTGATGTTTTCCATTCTGTTTCTTGTGTGCACTAGTTTTGATCTGGGACTAGTCTTTGTAATACCTGAGAGGTCCGGTTTGAAATCAGGGGCCGACAGAGATGGTATCAGAGCCAATTTGACTGTAGGACGTGACCTAGATTAAGAATGGCAAACCATAAGGATTTATATTTATAAAAAGAGTATATTAAAAATATATAAGTCTCTTTGCTTCTACTCTCTTCTTACTTAGAATCTCATTCTTGTCCCTAACTCCCTTTATTAAAAACTTTTTACTAATCTTTTCTTTTACTCAACTTTGTAGATGGCTGGTTCATCCTCCGCTGCCCCGTGGGACTACTACTCACATGGAGAGGATGTTGGAGCATTCGCTAGCCTTCTCCGGCAGCTGATGCAGTGCTTGGAGTACCGTCAGCTGCCCATTTTCAGGGGACGGAAGACGAGGATCCTGGATCGAGACTCTTGGACGATGGAGGTATTCCTGTATGCACGGGAAGACGAATTCAACTCTCACACATACCCCATCAAGCACCCTCGGTCCCGCTGTTTCGATGCTGTCCGGGATGCAGCACGCCTCGCCATTGACGAGTTGTGCCACATGCACAAGGATGTTGTACATCAGTCCCCTTTTTGCTTCTTCATCAACCCTCGAGCAGGACAAAGGTATCCAGATCCCTTTGACATTCCAGCTGATGATCCTCGATTGTCACATCAGGTGCAGCTCACCCAGGTGATGGCAGTCACTTATGCTAGAGCTCAGGAGG
This sequence comes from Dendrocalamus sinicus, assembly GCA_036346575.1. Classification (NCBI taxonomy): domain Eukaryota; kingdom Viridiplantae; phylum Streptophyta; class Magnoliopsida; order Poales; family Poaceae; genus Dendrocalamus; species Dendrocalamus sinicus. Next base: position 23,961,741 of record CM070657.1, on the reverse strand, counting down.
AGATTGGATAACTCGGATGCTTCTCACTTCCACTATCAAGCCTCAGACACTCTTCGTGCGCAGTTTCTTCGGAGCCAGACAGACGAGTTTAGACTGGGACGTCTCAAAGCTGTACCCGACTACACGCCATCTTCACCTGCACCAGCCGCGGCTCCTACCAACCGTCGCGGTTCGACTTTCGAGACTCGCGCTCGACTCACGGCACGCAAGAAGGTGCGGCGCCCGATCGCCACTGTCATCACTCTCAAGAAGCGCAAGCCTTCTCCTTCCGCTTCGCGTTCGGCGCCTCGGTGCAACCATCCCCATGCCTCGGCCGAGTGTGATTGTTCGAGGCACCACGTGAGAGAGCGCCAGGAAGACCCGAAGGAGGATCCAGAAGAGGACCCTGAGGAGCGCATCTTTGGAGAGGATTAGTAGTCATTCGAGTCGGTAGTATCCCGAATAAATGTCCACGTTTTTTTAGAACGCTTTATTTTGTTTGGTGTGCTAGATGGACTGTACCAGGCCTATGTGCACTTGTGGTACAGCCATTCATGGAGTTATCTTGATTTTAATAAAAGTTTTCCCCTAAGTGGTTGCTGGTTTCTTCTTGTGTGTTGGCTTGGGATGTGATTCAGTTCCCCTAATCTCTTACCTTTGCTATTTCCCTCTTACCTTCTGCTAACCTAAACCACTTCAGATGGTGAACACAAGGAGCAACCACAGCAGCAGTGTACGCCAACAATCACCAGAGGACAACATTCCACCACCTCCGCTCAGGCCCCAACTTGGAACAAATGATGGCTATGCACTGCGATTACTTCAAGCTCTCGCCTGAACCAAGTACAGCAAGCTCCACGAGCACCCAATCAAGCTCCTCGGTCTAGGATGGGAGAATTTATGAGGACAAGGCCCCTACTTTTCTTGGTTCGGTGGATCCAATGGAAGCGACGATTGGATTAAGGATGTGCAGAGGAAGTTGGTCCTAGCCAGTGCAATGACAATGAGAAGGTGCTGTATGCGGCTCACCAACTCAAGGGAATCGCCGCTAACTGGTGGGAAAATTACCACGCCGCTCATCAAAACGCAGCAAGCTATCACATGGGATGAATTCGTGGAGGCTTTCCGATCGCGCATATTCCTACGGGAATAATGGACATGAAGGAAGAGAATTCTACCAATCGCAGCAAGGAAACCTCAGCGTTTCGAATACTGAATAAGTTCACTCACCAGTATAGGTATGCAAACAAGAGATCACCTCGAGGCAACCAAGACTGGAGGTTCATGCAGGGACTCGACCCCAACCTCAAGGTGCAGCTAGTGTCGAATGATTTTCCGACCTTCCAACACATGGTGAACAAGGCTTTTCTCCAAGAAGATGCTCAGCGTCAGCTGTATGAAAGCCGGAAGAGGAAGTTCCAAGCACGCAGCGAGCGCGGCGATTCTAGATTTCGCCTAACCCACCACAGTTCCATAGGCCCACAGAACCAAGTGCGCCAAGGACCCCATTCACTGGACCTCGCCCAAATAACCAAGTTCCCCGGACAGGCAATGGAGGCCAACCACAACAGAACCGGACTTCAGCAGCGGGAGTGTAGTGTTTCAACTGCAAGAACATGGGACACTATGCGATGCTTGTCCCCGAGCGCCACCGTGACCCGATTCGCTTCAACACAGGAACGTAACACCCGCCCATCCTCTGGGCCTAGAGTGCTACCAACACTGCATAATAATACCACTTCTAGTCATCGCTAAACAATTTAAGCAAATTCTACCTTGATCATGAAGCAACAACCACTTACACCATACCTTTTTTTAACGACCTTTCTAACTTACTAGTAGAATTAAATATACTACCAAAAGCTAGATATGTGAAGTCTTTGCAAGAACGTGAAGTCATTCATGCGTGGGCGTCCTCAATAGTTACCTAAAAACAACAACAAAGCAAGGGTGAGTCCAAAGACTCAGCAAGTACATAATAGAACAATAGACACTACCAACATAAGTAAGCATATAAACATAATGTAGATATATCATCATGTTCATAACATCATTCTCATAGCCAAACAATGCAATGCCATCAATGCCATGCCTCATCACTCTACATGCTCATATGCTCTTCACTTTGCAAGTACCGGTACTGCCGAGTGAACACCCGTCGATGTTCACCCATCGTGGGCCCGCCCTCATAGGCACGGGGCCCCTCCACTCCCGTGGAGGCCTACCGAAGTAGGTCTTTCTCAAGAGCACTCCGGATTAGTCCACTAGCTTTACTCATAGCTAGGGACTTTCTCACCGCCCTCACTCTTGAGTGCTCCTCATGCAAATGCACATGCCCATGATCATATTCACGCTCATCACTAGCATTACTAGTAGACAAGCATCTTTGCCTACCTCCATCATCATTGCCATCATTTACCATGCAACCTTATGTCAGGTAAATATCATATTTCCACATAGATATCATGTAATCAACGCATTTCTACATAGATATCATCATACCAAATAAACATCGCATATTCATAACCCTTGGTCTACCGCTCTACCATGTACTTGCTTGTTAGCCGAGCGGAGCGGAACGACGTGCGGAAGGCGTCGACTCGCGACCTCCACCTGGGCAAACAAACAGTCCAATTTTAACGCATCATACAAGACCGGAGATTAAATGGACGACGACGATTCTATACGCACATCCCGTTCTGGCGTAGAAACGCACGGGTTTCAGGGATCTGTTGCGCAGGTCCCGAAACCCCCTTTTTCTCTCTCTTTCTTTTTCTCCTCTTTTCTTTTTTCTTCTCTTTTTTTTCCTTCCTTACCTCACTTACCCGGCCGGCCTTCTCTCTCCTCCCTATCTCTTTTGGCCGAACCGGCCTGGCCACTTCTTCCCCATTCCCTTTTGGCCACAGGGGCCTTAGCTTCTCCCTCCCAACTCTCTCTCTCTCCCCTATCCTCCTCCTCCTCTCCGCGCGGGGTGGCGCGACCGGCCAGGCGCGGCAGCTTCCCCCGCCGCCCCTTCCTCTCCTCCCCTCCCCCACTATCTCTCTCTCCTCTCTCCACTCGGCGAACGGCTTACCCGCGGCGGCGGCGGTGCGCCGGCCGCCCGCGTCGCCGGTCCCCCTCGCCGGCGTCCCCCTCTCAGCCTCCTCTTGCTCTCCTTCCCCACCACATCGGTCTCGCCGGGGCGCGCGTCGCGCGTGGCCGCCTTGGCGCCACGGCCGCTACCTCACCGCCGGCCGCCCCCCTTCTCCTCTCCGCCGCCACCGGCCGTCGCGATCCCCTCCCCAAACCGGCGGCCGGCGCCGAGATCCGGCGCCCACGACATCGGCGGCTCCTCTTGGCCCCTTCGCTCCTCCCGCGTGCGCGGTGAGGCACGACCACCGCCGGCCGGCGCGTTAACGCCGCCGCCCTCCTCCTATTGCTACTCGCCTCCTCTCGTGCGGGTTTGCAAGGCTTGGTGCGGGAAGCATATGCAGCATTGAGTGGAGGCTCACCTCGCACTTACCTTGTGCTTTGGCGAAGAGGGGTGGCTATGAGGGTGGATGACTTAAGAAGGGGTGGGTGATGACCTTTGCAGGAGCAGGCACGGGTGGCATGCATGCACGCTTAGGGCAAACATGCGGTTGCCACATCTCCTGGCGGTGGGTGGGTATTACACTCTACCCCATATGCAATTCGACCACAGATCGGCATTCAATGTCATCGCACGGAAGAACAAAATAAAATAAACTGCACATAACATGACGTTAACTCGTACCCATGGAGAACAAGTCCGGGTACTTCTCGCGCAGTCTGATGTGCCCAAAGCACTTTGATATACTTTATCGTTCTATGCCTCAACACCTTCTCTGATTCCTCCAGAATACGAACTGGACAGGACTCGAAGGTGAGGTCTTGCTTTTTGCACCCCGGTTCTAACGCAATCTCATGCTCTGGATCTCGCAACTACTTTCTCAACATCGACACATGAAACACATTATGCACTCCATGCATAGACTCAATTCTCATGCCTCGGCATAAGAAAACCTCCAATCATTCAGGAAAAACACTCTTATTGCTTGCACAAAAGAGTCAATGCTACTCTTATTTGCAACAAAGAGAGCTCTTCTCTTTTACAAGAGAAGTATCACGCGACATCATAAAATCAACTCATCCATCCACAAACATCAACCCTTCTCTCAAAACAGAAGGGAATTCGTTCCCCCACGGAAATCATTTCATCACAAAAAATCCACTCAGAGTGAAAACCAGACAGGAAATCAATCCTCATCCTAACCAACAACTTTACGCCGCATATACCGCGCGAAATATTTCTATTTCCCCAAATCAGTTTTTTTTTCTTTTCCAAGAAAAGAAAGCATATCCTTTAGGCATAAGGATAACGCCTTAGCCAAAAACACATAGACCACAAGTAAAATGCGGAAATACCACAACTTTCCACTTAAATCCACTATCCCTCAAAGTAGCCCTGAACGAATTCTCAAATCAGGGGAGCCCAAAATAATCCTTTGACTATTGATCAACCACTTCAGTCATTAACATGAGGGATATTCTAGTTCGTGTTCCTTAAAAAAATTCGTATTGATCACACATCCATGTGACTAAACCCGCAAGGACAATTCTCACTAACTCTCTTAGCAAGAATAATGGATTCCCATACTTCGAGATATCGAGACATTCCAATTACTCATTAGATGGCCATACAACAATTCATTCTTCCATTGCTCATTATGAGCTACAAGGCCAATTCAATCTTAGGGCAACATTCCCATAAATCTGGGGAAGCTTTAGTATAGTACCTAAGCGAAATCCCCTCACCAACGACACATTTGCCAACAGATAGTCATGCCCCGCTAAAATTGCATTGGTTCCCATCAGTTCAATCCCTTCAGTACCCTTATTTCTAGGGTTTCAGTTCACACTCTATTGGTCTTATGATTAATCCCATCAATGGTCGACTTTAACTCATGGAACAGATTATTCCTCTAACTACTTCTTTAAATAATGATCACCAAACATGGTGGATAAAACAAATCATACACCAACTCTCAATCCTCTCACATCCACAAAATGAGGTAAGCTCTATTAGGATCTCATTTAATATCAAATAACTAAATCTTCCAATAGTTCTACTTCATCTTTACCTCAATCTATGTTATGGGAATCAAGCAATCTAAAACATTAACCCCTAACGCTGATTACCTCAAAAACATAAGTCAAGGTAGTTCTTTCACCAAAATCTCATACTCTCATTGCTACCCAGGCTTTACCAGCTTAAATGTGACATCAGTCACCACTATTTCCCATAGACACTACTAGTTGCAAAGACACAATCGACCATTGGGTTCGCCTTTAAGGCCAATTTTTTTATCCTAATCAATCTCCCACCAGGATTATGGCATAGGATCAACTCAGAATTCTATTAGCCACACAAGTCTTTATTATCACCCTAGTACCAACATGCCAACCATTTCACTCTAGATCTAGGCCTAATAGAGCTTCACGTTATGAATTTAACATTTGCTTCGAGAACAAGGGATTCCAATCCCTCAGCAACCCTCCAGAGTTAAGAAGTCTACCAAATTTAAACATCCAGAAAACAGAACGAAATCCCAACAACTTTCATTCTCCAACAAAACAGGACTTGAGAATGAGTTCATCACTCACTCCCTCAACACGGGATTCACTCTTTCAATGATGCAACGCCTAGATAAGAGAACCATTCCCTCTGGCCATAGCATCACATCACAACAAACACAATAGGCAATTTACACCAAGAAAATATAGAGATGCAACAAAATCCAAATATTACATTACCCTAGTCGACGCGCCCGGGCCCACTTTAGACTCTCAACTCAAGACAACCGAAATTACATGTTTGGGAAACGCTCAGGACTCATTCTTGAGTACGCCTAGGACTTCGTTACTAGGTACGCCCGAAACTTATGCGTTCGGGAGTGCCACGGACCACACGTCCGGGAAATCTCATATGCAGATGTGAGGGAAGTCAGGTAACACTCATGACACATGCACATAAATCAATCTGTGTCATGCGGATCTACTGCCGCACCTCTAAGCATTCATCATGGATAGAACTGAACATGACCTCCTTTGAAGTCATAAACCCCAAATGATAATGCACGCTAAAACACAAAGTTTTTCTTCCAAATACCAACATAGAAACCCATTTAAATTCTCTTTCCCATAACCACAACAAGCGATTACCTCTTGTACTTCTTACGATTTAGCAAATATCAATTTGCTAACACATAAGTCATTGACTTTTAGTATCCCATCTTGAACCTTTCCACGGCTCACCGGATACTCTATTCTTCCATATTTACTCTTTAGTTCATCAAACATTACCACCTTTCTGTACAAAACAACACAATTATAACACCTATCAAGCGCGCATACCACAAGATGTGGTCAAGGCTCTTTGATCAAAAGACCCACTATCAACAAATAATCCCATGAGCACCTAATTCCAAGGCGCTAACTAATCTCCACCAGCTCGACTCTAAGGATGATCAATCACCCGGATTTTTAACACACAACGTATGCACTTTCATAACCCACAATTGCTTTTAAGCATAGAATCCGTCTATTCTACTTCCGTAGGCGTGCACACGATTCCCTACAAAATGCAGTGGCAACTCCACCAACTCATGCTTAAATTTTTTTGCCACCAAATCTCACTAGAACATTATTAGCTTTATCGCTCAGAATTTGAGTCTCACTCAACTCTATAACAATTCTTCTCCATTCAATTTAGTCGGAAGGTTTGTCCGACATTAAGATATTCATTCTTATTCTCCTAACTAATCCCACTAGAGTTCTAACATTACAACTATTAGAGTCTTCCAAAACATTGGTCATAATTATAATAATCAATCATGGTGCGGGATTAGCGGACTTAGCTTTATAATCCTTCGCCTATTATCAATTGAAAGGATAACCCCAGGAGGAACTTTCCACCAAAATCATAAATTAGCACACTTCTTAGCATGCCTAGATTGCACGATTGGGCTGTCGATTGGACCATCATGATACCAGTCATTCAATGTGGTTCAACCGTCTAAGCAACTATAATCACCTACTGGTTCACCAATAATTCAATTCCAACTATTAAACAGAAATGGATATGCTTTACACTGCTACTCCTCAGGTTACTACTAAATCCCCATTGGATTCAAATCATCTTTAATCCCACCACCATAACTAAAGTTAATTACTTCCCTAGATTCTCACAATTTAGGATACCACGTCCTACCAACTTGTCACTTTAACCACCATATCCCACATACGCCTAATCCAACACTTCAACCACTATTGGATATTGCCTTCTCTAGAAAAAACTGATCTCATCATGCAAGTTATTCCAATCATTCCTATAATCAAAATTCTCCTGAAAACCAAACTTACATGGAACACCACCCACTATCGGGTAGTTACCAAACAACTCGACGAGTTGCTAACCAAAGGGAACCAACTTCCCAAAACTGAAGCAAAACATCACTACCTCAATGCCACAATTGGCAACATGACCAAGCCTCTCCAGCGGCCACGGTCTCAGTCTCTATTGCATCGCTACACGACACAAACACGACAAAGTCCCTAGGACACACAAATAACCAGTTCAAATGCTTGCTATCAACTCACAAGCATCAACATCAAGCATTGAAAATCAACAATCATGACTAACAGAAGCGAAAATGCAATGCTTGACCCAATCCCATCCTACTATGCACACGTTCGCGTCCTCTAGCTCTCGACACCTCTGTTCAAGACAGATAGCTAATCACACAGCTAGCCCACAAACATCTATTTCAACAGCACAGATCAACATCAAGGCTGCGAAAGCGTAAATGCAATATAAGACCCATTCCCCATCCTATGGTGCACCAGTGTGTCAAATTTTAATTTAATTATTAGGCCTAAGTCAAATTTTTGTTGAATAATTAACCTAGATTGCCAAATTTCTTTATCACGGACCTAACGCCCGCTCTGATACCAACTGTAACACCCCGCCCATCCTCTGGGCCTAGAGTGCTACCAACACTGCATAATAATACCACTTCTAGTCATCTGCTAAACAATTTAAGCAAATTCTACCTTGATCATGAAGCAACAACCACTTACACCATACCTTTTTTTTAAACGACCTTTCTAACTTACTAGTAGAATTAAATATACTACCAAAAGCTAGATATGTGAAGTGCTGCAAGAACGTGAAGTCATTCATGTGCTACACCCGCCCGTGCCAGACGTCCTCAATAGTTACCTAAAAACAACAACAAAGCAAGGGTGAGTCCAAAGACTCAGCAAGTACATAATAGAACAATAGACACTACCAACATAAGTAAGCATATAAACATAATGTAGATATATCATCATGTTCATAACATCATTCTCATAGCCAAACAATGCAATGCCATCAATGCCATGCCTCATCACTCTACATGCTCATATGCTCTTCACTTTGCAAGTACCGGTACTGCCGAGTGAACACCCGTCGATGTTCACCCATCGTGGGCCCGCCTCATAGGCACGGGCCCTCCACTCCCGTGGAGGCCTACCGGCGTAGGTCTTTCTCAAGAGCACTCCGGATTAGTCCACTAGCTTTACTCATAGCTAGGGACTTTCTCACCGCCCTCACTCTTGAGTGCTCCTCATGCAAATGCACATGCCCATGATCATATTCACGCTCATCACTAGCATTACTAGTAGACAAGCATCTTTGCCTACCTCCATCATCATTGCCATCATTTACCATGCAACCTTATGTCAGGTAAATATCATATTTCCACATAGATATCATGTAATCAACGCATTTCTACATAGATATCATCATACCAAATAAACATCGCATATTCATAACCCTTGGTCTACCGCTCTACCATGTACTTGCCTGTTAGCCGAGCGGAGCGGAACGACGTGCGGAAGGCGTCGACTCGCGACCTCCACCTGGGCAAACAAACAGTCCAATTTTAACGCATCATACAAGACCGGAGATTAAATGGACGACGACGATTCTATACGCACATCCCGTTCTGGCGTAGAAACGCACGGGTTTCAGGGATCTGTTGCGCAGGTCCCGAAACCCCCTTTTTCTCTCTCTTTCTTTTTCTCCTCTTTTCTTTTTTCTTCTCTTTTTTTTCCTTCCTTACCTCACTTACCCGGCCGGCCTTCTCTCTCCTCCCTATGTCTTTTGGCCGAACCGGCCTGGCCACTTCTTCCCCATTCCTTTTGCCACAGGGCCTTAGCTTCTCCTCCCAACTCTCTCTCTCTCCCCTATCCTCCTCCTCCTCTCCGCGCGGGGTGGCGCGACCGGCCAGGCGCGGCAGCTTCCCCCGCCGCCCCTTCCTCTCCTCCCCTCCCCCACTATCTCTCTCTCCCTCTCTCCACTCGGCCGAACGGCCTTACCCGGGGCGGCGCGGCGGTGCGCACGGCCGGCCCGGCGTCGCCGGTCCCCCCTCACCGCCGGCGTCCCCCCTCTCCAGCCTCCTCTTGCTCTCCTTCCCCCCACCACATCGGTCTCGCCCGGGGGCGGCGCGGTCGCGCGGCCGCCTTGGCGTCACGGCCGCTACCTCACCGCCGGGTGATGACCTTTGAGCAGGGCACGGTGGCAGCTCCAAATGCGGCTGCCACACAAGGGGTGGGGTATTACCGTGGGACACCTCAGACCCCAAGGGCTCCACAAGTGGTGAGCAGAGGGCATCTCAACCATGTGACCGCGGAAGCAGCCCAGGATGCACCCGACGTAGTTCTGGGTAAGTTCCTTGTCAACTCGGTACCTGCATCAGCATTATTTGATTCTGGAGCTTCGCATTCTTTTGTGTCCAAAGATTTTGTTGAAAGATATAAATGGGATGTGTGTAAGCTAAAGAACCATATGCTAGTCCAATCCCCTGGAAAGGAAATGAGGACTAACACAGTTTGCCCTAGCGCAACTGTGGATATAAATGGAGTTAAGTTCCTAGCGAACCTTATTATAATAGATTCCAAGAGTTTAGATGTGATACCTGGAATGGATTGGTTAACCAAGTATAAAGGACAGATAGATTGTGCTGATCGAGCTATTACAGTCATCAACTCGGATGGGATCCAAGTAAGGTATAAGTCAAACCCACCTTCCCAGAACAGGTGTAGGTTGAACAGTGTGAAGGGAGTGACTCTGGAAAAAGTACCTATAGTGAGTGAGTACCCAGATGTGTTCCCTGAGGATTTGCCGGGAATGCCACCGGACAGAGAAATTGAATTTGTTATCAACTTGGTACGGAACGACTCCGATTTCAAAGAGACCTTATCGGATGTCCGCAAATGATCCGCTGAAGTCAAGAAGCAAATTGAAGAATTGCAGGATAAAGGTTTTGTAAGACCAAGCTCACACCGGGAGCACCAAGATCGCTAGTAAAGAAGAAAGATGGTAGTCTTCGCATGTGTGTGGACTATCGATCTCGAGCGATGTGACGATCAAGAACAAATATCCTTTGCCCCGGATAGATGATCTGCTTGATCAATTGAAAGGTTCATGTGTCTTCTCCAAGATTGATCTTCGATCAGGTTATCACCAATTGAAGATAAGACCAGAAGACATACCCAAGACGGCATTTGCTACTCGTTATGGATTATACGAGTATACAGTAATGTCTTTCGGTCTAACCAATGCCCCCGCATACTTCATGAATCTGATGAATAAGGTGTTCATGGAATATTTGGATAAGTTTGTGGTTGTGTTTATTGACGATATTCTGATATACTCCAAGAATGAGGAAGAGCACGCAGAACATTTGAGGATAGTTTTGGAAAAGCTCAGAAAAAATCAGTTGTATGCCAAGTTTAGTAAGTGTGAGTTTTGGTTGAAGAAAGTAGCTTTCTTGGGCCACGTGATTTCTGCAGGAGGAGTGTCCATGGATCCCGATAAGGTAAATGATGTGCTCAATTGGACGCAACCAAAGTCAATATCTGAGATCCGAAGCTTTTTGGATTTGGCTGGTTACTATCGTCGCTTTATTGAAGGATTCTCCAAACTCGCAAGACCTCTCACCCGATTCTTCAAGAAGGAAAAGAAGTTTGAATGGAGTAAACCGTGTGAGGACAGTTTCAAGAGTGAAGAAGAGGTTAACTTCGCACCGGTGTTAACACTTCGGATATTAGAAAGGATTTTGAAGTCTTACGTGATGCGTCAAGACAAGGACTAGGTCGTATCGATGCAAGAGAGAAAGGTAGTAGCATATGCTTGAGGCAACTGCGACCCCATGAAGGAAATTACCCAACGCATGATTTAGAGCTTGCTGCCACAGTGCATGCTCTAAAAATATGGAGGCATTATTTGATTGGTAACCGTTGTGAAATTTACACTGATCACAAGAGTTTGAAATATATATTCACTCAACTTGATCTCAACATGAGGCAAAGGAGATGGCTTGAGCTAATAAAGGATTATGATGTGGGAATACATTACCATCCGGGAAAAGCTAACGTAGTAGCCGACGCCTTGAGCGAGAAAGAGTTCTTGTACCAAACGTGGATTAAGGATAGTATGCCCGCACTTCAAGAAAAATTCCAACGGCTCAACTTAGAGGTAGTGGAAGAAGGATTCCTAGCCACTTTGGAAGTTCAACCAACCTTAGAAGATCAAATCGAGCGGTTCAAAAGGAGGACAAGTATGTCCAGAGATCAAGGATAATATGAAGAAAGGAAAGCATCGAATTTTCAGAGGATGAAGAAGGTACCCTTTGGTTTGGGAAAAGAATTATTGTACCCGAAAAGAAAGAGGTAAAGGAGTTAATCTGAAGGAAGCCCATGAATCTGGATATTCAATTCACCCTGAAGTACAAAGATGTACCAAGATCTCAAGGAAAGGTATTGGTGGTCAAGTATGAAACGAAATTGCAGAATATGTAGCTTTGTGCGATGTGTGCCAATAATTAAAGCGGAACATCGAGACCACTGGCTTCTACAACCTTTGCGGATCCTCGAGTGGAAATGGGAAGAAATTGGTATGGATTTTATAACTGGATTACCAAGAACCAAAACAGGCACGATTCAATTTGGGTTATAGTGGATCGTTTGACAAAAGTCGCCCATTTCATTCCAGTAAAGACCACATACTCCGGGGATAGACTTGCAGAGTTGTACATGTCAAGAATTGTGTGCTTGCATGGAGTCCCAAAGAAGATTGTGTCAGATCGAGGAACCCAATTCACTTCGAGATTTTGGCAAAAACTACATACTTTTGGGCACAAACTTAAACTTCAGTACAGCTTATCATCCACAGACAGATGGACAAACAGAAAGAGTAAATCAAATTCTGGAAGATATGTTGAGGGCTTGTGTTCTAGCAAACAAGGCTAACTGGGATCAAAGTCTACCCTATGCGGAGTTTTCCTATAACAACAGTTATCAATCCAATTTGCAAATGACTCCGTTCGAAGCCCTATACGGCAGAAAATGTAGGACTCCATTGTATTGGAAGGAGACAGGAGAAGGACAAGTATTTGGACCAGATGTGTTGAAGCAAGCAGAAGAACAGGTTCGTCTAATCCAGGACAGATTAAAAACAGCACAAACCAGACAGAAGAGCTATGCGGACAATCGACGTAGAAGCTTTGAATTTGTACCTAGGGATCATGTTTATTTGAAGGTGTCACCTCTCAAAGGAATGAGACGTTTTGGAGTCAGTGGAAAGCTAGCTCCCAGATTCATTGGACCCTTTCCTGTTGTGGCGAAATGAGGAGAAGTTGCTTACCAGTTGGAGCTTCCACCTCAACTGTCAAAGGTGCATGACGTCTTCCGTGTGTCTCAGCTAAGAAAGTGTCTCAGAGTTCCAGAAGAGCAGATGCCTCTAGATGAAACAAACGTGAAGGAGGACCTCACCTATCCAGAATATCCGGTCAAGATATTGGAGGAATCAGAACGTCGTACGCGTAGCAAGGTTATCAAGTTCTGTAAAGTGCAGTGGAGCAACCATTCAGAATCGGAAGCGACTTGGGAACGTGAAGAGGATCTAAAAGAAGAGTTCCCCGACCTTTTCCCGATCCGTCCAAATCTCGGGTGAGATTCTTTCTAAGGGGGGTAGGTTTGTCACATCCCAAAATTTGGCTTTTTGAAAAATTTAAATTCAAATTAATTATTTTAAGGTAATTGGATTTTACTTGGCTTTTATTTGCCTTTCTGGATTTTCTGGATTTTTTAAAAACCTATTTTTAGAATTTAAAAAGTAATTCAAAATATGAAAATTAAATATCAACAGTAGTTGGAAATAATTTGATTAAGTCCAAAATATCTCCAGGAGCTTCTGTGAATTTTTCTGGAATTTTTGGAGGTATTTTCATATTTTTCTAAGGCCTAAATAAATTCGTAGCCTTTTCTGAAATTAAAAATCAATAAAAATCCAAATCCTTCCCTCCGGCCGACGCGTGGACGGCCCAGATCCGCCCACGCCGCCGCGGCGATCCCGGCCGCATCCTCCCTTCCTCGTTGTCTCAGCGGGCGGCCGCCACCGGCGGCCCCGCCTTCCCTCCTCCTCGCTTTGACGCGTGGGCGGCTCGGATGAGCCGCGTCTTGCGCCCGCCTCGATCCACCGTCCCTCCCACTTAGCTCACCCGCCACCCGATCCGCCTTGGACCACGTGGCTGCACCGCGCCGCCCGCACTTCGCTCCTCTCTCTCGACTGCGGGCCTCGCCGTCTGGCCGCTTCGCGTCGCTCCGCGCCACCGGGCCCCGCTTGTCGGATCTGCGTCCTCGCGAGCCGTCCCTTTCCTTTCTTCCCCCCTCTTTCCTTTCTCGCCGCCGACGAGACCGCGCGGATCCCGCTTGCCTTCCTCGGCTATCCACGGTTTTGAAACCCCAGCCGCCGCGGCCAATCCCCGATCTCCCATGCTCCCCTTCCTTCTACGGCCCGATTCCTTTTTCTCCCGCCCCTTCCTTTTTCCGGCCGACACATCGGCGAGGAATTGCCGCGCCATGCCCCTCCTCGACCCCTATAAATACCCCTTCGGCCTCCTCTCGCCGCACCACCTCCCGAGCACTCCACCTCTCTCCCTAAGCCCCGGCGCCGCCGCACCGAGTTCCCGTGCGCCCACGAGCAAATCTTGGCGAGCCTTCGCCGCCTCGGTCATCCGAGCGCCACCGCCACCCCGAGCACCCCGTGCCGTGCGAGTCTCCTCGACCCCTCGGCCACCTCCCCGCCCGCCGGGCGCGCCGCACCGGAGGACTCGAGCCAGCTCCGCCACCCCACGTCGCCGGCCACCTCGCGCCCCCCCGAGCCTGCCGCCGACGCCGTTGGACTCGCCTCGCTCCAGACCGCGTTTTGGACCTCATCCGCCACTCCTCGCCGCGACGACCACGCCTCCGCCACCTTCCCGGCCTCCTCTCGGCGGTAACTCAAAAGGATTGATTGCCCTATATGGGTAGGTAAAGCCTCCGCCCATCCGTTAACAGCCGCGATCTCTCCTTTCCCGGCTCCTCGGCGCGTTCGAGCCCGGCTCCGCACGCCGAGGTCGAGCCATTCTTTTAAAATCTCGCGCCGACAAGTGGGCCCCACACGCCAACGATCGCCGGCTGCGCGCAGGCCATCGCTGTCTGGGCCCCACCCTCTGTCTTTGGTCTCGACAAGTGGGCCCGAGTCGATGGGTCCCACGTGTCGAGGTTGAGTCGATGGGCTCACCGTCGATGGGTCCCACATGTCGATGACCGCCGATGGTTACTGTTCATGAGGCCCCACCTGCCGCCTCTCGAATAAAAATAGAAATTAAAATCTAATATTCCATGGGCCCCACCTGTCAGAAATTTCCTAATTTCTGGATTTATTCAAATCTGAGATTTTCAAACCAAAGATAACTTTCTCATTTTAACTCCAAATTCAGCCATTCAAATTTCTAAATTCATCTAAAATCATAATCTATCCAACTATAGCCTCTGTTGAATTTTTGGATTTTATTTGAATTTTGTTTGTATTTATTTGCTTTGTTTGCTTCGTCTTTTCTCGCGTAGATTCCAACGTTGTCGATTTATCCTCTTCACAAAGAAGAGCAAGAAGACCGAAACCCTGCAAGAAGACAGGTCTCCTTTGATCATCTTGAACCTATGATTTTGAAATGTTTTAATTATTTTAAATTATGTGCATTGCTAGTTACATAAAATTACTAGTTCAAATCTTTAGGAGTTAGTTATTTCAACTTTGTTATGCCCTCATTTGACATTGATTGCCATGTACCTTGTCACCCTAGAACTCCCTTTGTCTCAATAATGAGATTAATATTAATCTTTGTGAATAGTAGAATGGTAGGATAATGCTTAGTCATGCTATCTAATAACTTTGGAAAATCTTGAAAATGGGAAATTATGATTTAATATTAAACCCTTGTGTTTGTAAATGAAGTGGCAATTGGAGTTGTCACTGTGATTTTAAAATAAAATAAAATATGAAAGTTGGTTTAGATTAGGTGGATGGTTGGTGCAGGTTGGTGCAGAAGCACGAGATCTTGTTAAGTGTATGTCCCACCCTAGTCAATTAAGGACCGACGCTTGTGTTTGTCCGGTCGAGCATTAACCGCACAACCACAAGTCTATATGGGTACGACCTACCGACTAACTTATGATAGTCTAGTTTAGGTGCCACCAGTGGAAAGTGGGTGCGAGGATGGACCGGTTATTCACAGGTGAGGGACAGGATTTCTTGTACTCATATGGCGCAAGAGGGGCTTGGTTGGGCGGTTAGCCTACTGCGGTGAAACCTCGTGGGTGGTATCTAGCTAGATTAGAGTAAGGTAAAGGCTTTGTGATATTTTATCTGGTCTCATGCCAAAGGAAGCGTGTTGACCTTTAGGATAATTTATCTCTTGTGGGTAAAGTTGTACAACCTCTGCAGAGTGTAAAACTATTCGAATAGCCGTGCCCACGGTCAAGGGCGGGCAAGGAATGCATGCACATGGTAGATTTCTGGTTTTTGTTTTAAAATCAAAGTTTTTGTATTCCGAGAGTGGAGGGAACTCTCGGAAGGGAATCTGTGGTTGGAGCAGAGAGGGTGGATGTAACCCGCAATATTAAGCTGGTTCAGTTGGAAAAGATTAAGCTAGTGTTGGTGGATAGAACCTTCACTAGAGAATAATTGTTAGTTCTGTTAAAATCATTTACTTCATTAAATTGATGCCTTCGAAAATAATTAGTAGTAATTGAATTTAAAATATTGCTTTGTGCAAAAGAACCATATAGCCTTCCTTTGTCAAGCCTTGCATCTATGCATTTTTCCAAGACTTGCGAGTACTTTATGTACTCACATGCTACACTCAAAAATAAATCTCGGAGGAAGTTGAAGCTCAAGAAGGTGACTACGACTCTTCGCTTAGCTTGTGGTCGTGACGGATTCTTCCCGGAGGACTAGGTCGTGCTTCCCCAGTCAATTGCCTATGGCGAATTGATGGGTCGTCCTCGAGTTATCTTAGCTTCCGCTTTATTTCTTGTGTGCGAGGTCTTAAACCTCTATTGTAATAATGAGACCTTGTGGTCAGTACACTTAATTATTGTAATAAATCGTTGATGGTGATGTTTTCCATTCTGTTTAACTGTGTGCACTAGCTTTGATCTGGGACTAGTGCTGTAATACACAGAGGGTCCGGGTTTGGAAATCCGGGGGCCCGACAATGATCCCGAATATGCCAGAACAAACAACAGAATCATGTAGAACCAACAATTTGTGTTTACTCATTTCATAATACTTACATGTTCATTCAAGAATGCTAGTATATATACTTCTTTAGTAGGTAAACCACCCAATTAAATAAACACACACCGCAAGTTAGTCACTAAATAAACAACAGAAGATTCCAATCTAAACTACCAATGCAATCAAGTAAAGAAGAAAAATCATGAACCTGGTAGATATTGGCTCAACCGGTGGGCAATCATGAGGAAGACAGGCATCAACATGGCCCATGATAGCTACAGTGATCTCCCACAGCTGCACCTCGCACCTGTTGCTGAAACCTCTCCTGGTTGTCAGCTACCGATGATACGCACCTCATCGTCTCACAAGAATCCTGCTCGCCTCCACTCTGTTGGCTGTCAATATTCACCTCCATATGCACATCTTAGCTTTGTTTTGCTGGCCACCACTGCATGTCCATTGGGAGAGGAATTGGGTCCATCAGGGGGAGTGCAGTGGGCCAGGAGAGCAAAGCTGAGATGATAGGAGGGGGGTCGGGAGTCCGTGGCCATGGCGCCATGGAGGTGAAAGGAGAAAGGGGACTGAGAGAGGAGGAAGGAAGGGTTTGGGTGAGAGAAGGGTGTAGCGACACAGCTGCATCAGCCCTTCAGGGATCGGGAATGGGTGAGGGTTTCAAGGAAGTGGTTAGGAGGGGCAGGGCCTACTTTTCAACTTCCACAGGGAGAAGGTGTGTAGGGAGTGAAAATACTATGTGATGGTGGGATGGTAAATGAATCACCACCACCAAACTCCTTTTAAGTAGTAGAAACTAAAAAATCACATACTTTGGGGCTACTCAAATGTGCTTCAATACTCATATATATTAAGTTGCTATAACATTTTTCCAACTATATGGTAGAGGGTTCAAAAAAATTGGAGGATAACACGAAGATCTGAGACTGGTGAGTATTTATTACGAGGATGACAAAGATAGTGTCGTTAAAAGGTAGGCTTAGGAAGGTGGGGCCAATAAGGGAAGATAAATGAGCGAAGATTCCAGTATCTATGAATGAAGGTAACAACTAATCCCTCACCTAATAAGTGTGGCTTCAAAGCCAACTGTGACACTAAAAATTGCTAGAGTTGATGCTAATAGAGCAGAGGCAAGAAAAACAGAAAGAGTGACCCTATGTCACCAGTTTCAAAATAAGCATATAATAGTTGAAATAAAAAATTCCACTTTTCAACCTTGAGCTCTGATCTTGGTTCATCTCTTCAACCTTGAACTCTGAAATTGTTCAAGCTGGAACATCGAACTATCAAAATTGTCCACTTTACCCCCCTCAATCCTAAACCAAGATGGTTGTCTTACGTGGCACCGACGTGTCCATTTTTCACTGACATGGTATGCAAGTAGAGCTGAAGTGGCACTCCTCTTCTTCCTCCACTCCACCCCACCCCCTACCCACCAAATCGATATCAAACAGGAGCAAACTAGCAGCAATCTCAAATGAAAGAAAAGAACATGAGAAACTACACCAACCTAATGGATGGATCAATTAGGGTCTAAGTTTGAGGTTAGGTTCCTCGACGGCTTTGCACAACAATGCTACCGCCAAAGTTGGAGACCTAGTCAAGGGCCGTGCTGCTACCCATCAACATGGAGAAGATGATACCGGTCAGCATGAAGCTTCTTTGACCACCCAAAACAAACCTCCTTGTGGCTTTCTTCTTCAACACTAGTCACCGCATTTGTCTAGCTTGCACAACTATTGTGGTAAGCTTTGACCTCAGCATCGTGACCCAAAACCATTCACATCACATTTTGTTCCAGGAACTCCTCTTCAATTCCCCTTAATCAATTTCGTGTTTCCTCCATAGGAGCTCACTGCCACCGCCTTCTTCCCTAATTCTGGCCAAGCCTGCTGCCACTGACGCCATGCCTCCTCAGGTGAACTCCAAGCCAATTCCTTCCACTTCAACCACCACCTACCTTTGCTCTTCCTCCCCCAACCTTTGATTTTGGCTCTCCCCTTCTAGGATGTCATTGTCATGATGAGCTCTAGTCATCGTTGTGGGTCATTGTTGCCAGGTCACCTTTGTGCTCCCCTGACCTCAACATCTGCATCGATGAGCTCCTATCTGCCCCTTCTACATCCCCTACGGATGCCTCTCTCCTCCCTCGACTCGGTTACCACACATCACCATGCGCGCACCCTAACGAGCATGAACTAATGCCTCTCTGATAGTGCCATCACCTCCCTTAGCTCTCACTCCCTACCAACAAAATTTTTTGAGGTTGCCACCACCTCACCATCACCCTGTCGGTGCCGGCGAGGCACCAGAACCGCCACCACACACATCCCTTGTCTTGCCTCTATTTTCCTCCCCCTTCTTTCAGCGTCTCTCTCTCTATATGTTATGACAGCTAGGCCCCTCTTAAATTATATTGCGATTAAGTTTGTTAAGGGAAGAAGAGTGCCATGTCAGCTCCATGTCAGCGGAAAAGGACACGTCGGTGCCACATCATACAAAAACCACCCTGGTTGGGTAGATGGGGTAAAGTTGATGGTTTCTATTGTTCAAGGTTCTAATTCGAATGGTTTTGAAGTTTAGGGTTGAAAAATGAATTGGTGGCCAGAGTTAAAGATTGAAAAGTGGGTATTTTCCCAGTTGAAATAATTGTATTCTTGGCATACTTTTGAATAGATTGTATATGTAACATGTAAATATCTCTTTTAGCTTCTAACATCATATACTTTGATGCATTAATAATGTATTACAAGAGAAATACTATATTTGAAAACATTTGTTAGTTTCAAAAGAATACAATAGTATGTTTGGATAGAGAGGATTTAATTTGAACTTGTTGTGGTTATAGACCAAACAGAGAGAGAGTATGGTAGTGGAGAGTTAGGTGAGCAATGGCTTAGGGTTTCTCCCCATGACCTGTGTTGTATATATATATCCACATGGGGAGTGCTTTTACAATTATACCCTTACATCCGAGTATTCCCCTTAGGGGTACTCATGTCATTATACATGTCCCATTTTAGGCCTTACATTCCTTTAACAGGCCTGCTGGGCTTAGGTAGGGGCCACCCCTACAACAGGAGTCTCTCATGGTGAAGGGCTTCACGGGCCGAAGCCATGTTGTCGAGCCCTTTGGCCCCCCTCCGTCCCTGTGGCCTGTGAGCTTTTTCAACGTTCGTCGAAGCCTTGCTGCTTGATGTAGTGTTTCCCCTGTCACGAAGGTATGGCGCCGGGCGGCTTGGCGAAGCCTTCGTCGTCCACACGGTCCTGCTGTAGTGGGGTCGAGGTTGCCATCTGGGGCGAAGGTCGAAGTCGAGGTTGACGTCGAGGCCGAGGGGCAACGTCGGAGTAGGGGTCAGAACCGAGGTCGAAGTCGCCTCCGATTTGGCGGGGTTGACGGTTGCCCTGGCCGAATCGGAGGTGTTGGCGGAGTCGGATGTCGAGTGCCCTTGACGGTAAGTGACTGCCGGCCTGCCTAGTGAGGCCTGGTTGACGCGGCGCAAGTCTTGAAGCGTTGCGGCCATACGATGCTACGACGCTCCTCCGCCGGTTGGACTTTCCTTCCGTCGGTTGGACTCCTGCCGGTTGGACTTCCGCCGGTTGGGCTCCCCTGTTGATGGGGTATATATATCGTTCTGGTGCGGCATTGTACCTACATTGTGCGCTCGGATAGGTGCTGCTCCCCTAAAATGGGTCTCTTCAGTGCATCCACATTCCATAGTGGCATTACGCGGTTTGGGGGATGTTGATGCACTGATGGAGGCCTGTTTTTCTTAGGAGCTTGGTTAGCGTCTGTTACCGGTAGCTGGTCGCACTACCTGCTTTCGTGCTGCGTTTCTGCATATAGCGGCAAGGTTTGCCCTGTTCTCATAGATAGGCCCACTTTCAGTCGGGTTTTCTGATCGAGCCCATCAACATTACTTTCAAAGAATGTTGATGCACTGAAGGTAGCCTGTTTATGAGAACAAGCCAAAACTTGGCGTGACGTGACCTCCGCCTTTACCGTATGTGGGGAATACTGACGGACGAGTCCCTGCGCACGAGTCTGCTCCTCGAAGTCGGAGTCGAAGCCGTGGCCACGTTGCTAGGGCGGCCCCGTGGGCCGGGCTATGCTCCATCGTGAATTCGTTGGGCGGTGGAGCCGAAGTTGGGACGAAGGTCGACGTGACGCCAACGACGTTCCATAGGTGCGAGGTAAACGCGACCCTGCGGTTCGATAGTGCGCCTTAATGTTTCCTGGAATCGCGCCGACCCCTGGGCTGGCAGGGCAGGCTGCCATATCCGTATGTGTTTATCCACTAGGGGTGTATACGCGGCGGGCCATGATTGGCGCGTCGTGGGCTGTCATCGGTTGCACGACCACGGCCGTTCGCCCCTTCCCTAGGAGGGTGGGGCACGCGTCGCGGTGCTGTAGGCACGCCGCGAGCTGGCCGCCCACCTTCCAACGCGTGTCCCCGGCTGCTAGCAGTTGTGCTTTGTGCCAGCCTTCGTTTGCCTTTGTTTAACGATTGTATCTTTAGAGTCGCGATGACCTCCGACATCTTCATGACATTCCAGCAAAGTGTTCTCGCGCGGAGACAGAGCCGAAGTCGAAGCCGGGGCATCGCTATTGGGAACGGAGGCTTCACCTAAATTGTTGCGGTTGATTGGTCTTCGGGACTCGCGCCTGCACGCGCCGGGGGCTGCGCTGCGTCGTACAACTTGCATTCACTCCCGGTGAGAGCCGATATGCGACGAGGCACTACTGATGCGTCGTGCGCGTACACATTCTTGACTGATACACGTGGGCAGTCGTGACGCTTTGGCTTCGGTCGTGACGCTCTGGATTCAGACGCGACGGTTCGGCTTCGGTCGTGATGGTTCAGCTTCGGTCGTGGGGAGGCGAGCGACTCTTCGTCCGCCGATTACGGTTACCAGCGTCGCGGGAGTCGAGGGGTCTTTAAATACCCCCATGGTACTGCGTCTGTGCCTCCTCTACGCGCTTTCTAATCGCCCGTCTCGCTTCCTGCTGCCTTGCCTTGCTTCCCACTACTCTTTCCTTCCGCCGTCGCCTAGCTCTCGGATAACGATGGCGTCCGGCGACGACCGTGCGGGAAAGGGCAGCGGCTACGCCATTCACCGGCGGTCCTTGTCGCTTGATGTGAAGTACACGCTCGAGGGGAGTGACCCGGCAACTGCCGACAAATGGTGGGTGGCGACGGAGAGGAAGGAGGGCACATACTCCAGCCTGTTGGGTCCGACGCTCGTGACGGAGGAGACGATTAGTGCCCTGCTACGCGAGGGGAAGCTGTCGGATCGCCAGGCGGTGCAGCTGCCCGCCGATGATGATGAGGAACCGCGACCCGGGGAGTCGGAGGCAATTGTTTTCGTCGCCTACTTCGAAGCCGGGCTTCGCATCCCAGCCGCGATGATCATCGGCGACGTGCTGCATACCTTCAGGCTGGAGCTAGCACAGTTGACTCCAAACGCGCTAGCTCGCCTCGCTGTGTACAGCTGGGCCTTGCGCTCGGAGGCGTGCTGGCCTAGTGCCTCGATGTTCACCTATCTGCACGATGCACGGTGCCAGCCGAAGGAGCGGAAGCTCTTTCCTGCGAACTCAACGCGAGCGAAGTGGGAGTCTGGCTGGACAAAATGGTGGTTCTACCATCGTGTGGAGGGCAGTAGCGGCCTCGAGTGTACGGGCCAGCCGATGGCGTTCAACACAACACCCAACATAACACTCAATCCCGAGGACAGGCGAAGGGTGCGAAGACTCGTGGGGATCACCGCCCGCTACAACATGCACGACCTCGCCGAGGAGTACATTATGTACGGCGTGGCGCCACTTGGCCATGAGTGGCGCCTTCCTGACGGGAAACTCCGGGACGACAACGTCCGTCCATCCATTTGCTTGCTACCAGCGCCTTCCGGCCTTCGTAAGCTTTAATCGTGTTTTCCTTGCCCTTTGTGGTCGTTGCGTTGCATTTAATTGTGTTTTTGTCTCGCCTAGGAGTGCGCTTGAAGTACGCGCAGCGCGCGGCCTTCCTGTTCCTTGGGCCATATACGGCCCGGGAGCATGAGCAGCGTACGGCTGTAGTCGCGGAGGCGGGCTGGGGCGAATCAATCGCGCGTGCGAGGCCCTGGGCATTCGCGTGCGGAACGTGCCTCTCCGGCCCCAAGTCAGCCGCAACGTCAAGACGACGGTGCCCAAGTAAAAAGGGCGCCGTCTCGCGGGGGGACTCGGGCTACTGCGGCCTCGACCTACGCAATGGCTGCCTCCGCCCCCATTGACGCGGCGGGTGCGAAGTCTGATTCGGCGAAGTACGCTGACTCAGATTTGGAGACAGGTGCGGGCGGCGAGGGCGGAAGGTCCCCAAGCAGAGCCAAGGATCGGGAGTGCGCCCTGGACGACCGGGAGGGGGAAGTCCCGCCGCCCGCAGCGGTCGCCGAAGTGGAGCCGCTGTTTGTTGGTGGCACCGGAGTGATGTCGCCGCCTGCGGCGGTGATAGCGTCGGAGCTGCCCCTCTCAGAGGCCGGTGGAGCGAGGACTCCACCCGCACTGGCGGCCAAGACAGAGGTGCCCTCCGCGGAGGTCACTAGGTGGTACCCCTGCCCGCGAGCGCTACTGCGACGGAGCCTTCTGCGGCGGCTACCGAAACGGGACCCTCACCATCTCCTCCCAGGGCAAAGCGGCCACGCCTGCGATCCCCCCTTCATCGAACTTCAAGGGGGTTTGCCGTGGCGACTCGCGTTGGGAGCTTGTGGGACTCCGATGCCGAAGGCCCCGTATGCAACGTTCCTTTGGCTCCTACGTAGGCCGTAGCGGACGGGGGGCGAGGGCTGCCGGCATTAGGCCCCGACACGGGACTCCCGACCTCGTGGCCGACTCCGCTTGGGGGACCGCCGCCTCGCTATCGCACCCGCATCCGAGGGACGCCAGCGAAGTCCGCCGCCACCATCGGCGTATGCTGCCTTGCCACACTTTGTCGTGGCTTTGCGGTGTTTTTGTAGGACTGAGTGGTACCTCTCCTTGTAGCAGAACTCATCCCCGAGGACGGGCGATTCCCGGGGCGCGGGAGTGTTCCTTCGGGAAGGGTGTCCGACGCTTCCGAGGCTGTCCGCGTGAACCCCCCGCCCGCGAACTTAGCGGACTTCGTGCCTCCTCCGGAGGCATTGGGGACGTGGCACGGGATCGTGGATGACGCAGCCGCCAGCGTTGATCAGCGGGCGCTGTTAGCCTACGGGATGGGGCGCCTTGGGGACGCCCTGGAGGTATCAGGGGTGAGGGTAAGTATATGACCTCGTAACGATACATGGTCATTTGGCCGCTCACTGACTCGTTTGTCGTGCAGACCCTCGTCCTGGCCTAGGCGTTGCAGGTGGCTCACGCCTGCGAGAAGGGGGCGCTAGAGGACTGGTTGCGGGCCACCGAGGAAGCCCTGCACGTAGCCAGGGGGACGCACTCCGCCAAGGACGATCGCATCCGCCGCTTAGAAGCCGAGTGTGCGAAGACGAAGTCGGATGCTGAGGCGCGCGTAGTGGCGGCGCAGTCGTCAGCGATGGAGGCAGCGCGGCGAGAGGTTGCAGGGGAGTGGGATGGCTTGCTGCAGCAAATTGCTGCCCTAGAGAAGGAGAAGGGCGAGCTTGCTGCATCTCTAGCGGAGCGGGACCGGACCCTAGGCGAGGCCTCGGTGGCCGCGTGGGATGCCATGCTGGCCTGGAGGTCACCCTTGAGGGTCTCATTGCCAAAGTACCGCCCCGCTCCTTCGGGCCCGAGGAGTTATCGCGGACGCTTCAGCGGATCAGGGATGCGGCCAACATCGCCCTAGCTCCGCAACGACCTTCGGCGACCACTGCTCCTACGTGACCTCGTGCCTGATATGCGCGCTCCTGCGACACCGGGGCTGCCAGCATGTCGACGAGCTGGCTGATCCTCGTTTGGAGTTGCCGACCAGGGCCGGGGTGATGTCTAACGCCGTGCACACTGTTCGCCGCCCCGTGCGATTCTTCCACGAGAGGATCTGGGAATACATTGGGGAGGCTGTAGCGAGGGTCAAGCTACGGAACAGCCTGTATAACGAGGGGAACCTCGGCAAGTGACTGGACGAAGTCCCACGTCGCGACGATGGAGGTCCTGTGGATCCGGAGGGCGGCGCAAACCATCAGGTGTGACGCCATGGTCTCCGTGTGTTGGTGTGCGTTGTAAAACATGAGCCCTTTGTCTTGAATAAAGTACAAGTTGCTCCCCGGTGTTCAGACTTGTGTGCCCGCATATCCCGAGCAGCTACCCGACCCGGGCCGGCTACTAGTTTCCTACCGTGTGAACCGGCAGCGTCTTCGGCGGTGGCAGAGGGCCGAGGAGTCGCTGGACTTTTGGGCAAGTCGATCTTCTTCGCGTGAAACCTTGGTGCAAACGCGTATCAAGGAAGAACCGGCGGAGTAGCGACTTGGAGCCTCCGAGGTTGTTTGTACACTTCTATTTCATGCCTTTGTAGACATCTTCAGATGAATATAAATAGGAGGGAGGTTTTAGTTGAAAAATATCGCATGTGCCTCCATCCTTTTCAATCATGTAGGCCGCTGGCTTGTACGCGGCAATCTGGGTCTAAGTGACATAGGTGCACGGGCGCTCCGTCCCCTACCCATCGAAGTAGCGGCAGCGGAGCTGGCGTCTTAATCGAGGTAGACGCGCGAGCGCTCCGTCCCCTACCCTCCGAAGTGGTGGCAGCGGAGCTGGCGCCTTAGTCGAGGTAGTCGCGTGAGCGCTCCATCCCCTACACTTCGAAGTGGTGGCAGCGGAGCTGACGCCTTAGTCGAGATAGACGCGCGAGCGCTCCGTCCCCTACCCTCCGAAGTGGTGGCAGTGGAGCTGGCGCCTTAGTCGAGGTAGTCGCGTGAGCGCCCATCCCCTACCTTCAAGTGGTGGCGCGAGCCGCGCCTTAGTCGAGATAGACGCGCGAGCGCCCGCCCCTACCCTCCGGCGGTGGCGCGAGCGGGCGCTTAGTCGAGGTAGACGCGCGAGCACTCCGTCCCCTACCCTCTGAAGTGGTGGCAGCGGAGCTGGCGCCTTAGTTGAGGTAGTCGCGTGAGCGCTCCGTCCCCTACCCTTCGAAGTGGTGGCAGTGGAGCTGGCGCCTTAGGCGAGGTAGACGTGCGAGTGCTCCGTGTGACGCAAACACTGTGGGGTGCTTGCAGAGGCGAGCCTCTGCTGCCTCTAGCGCGATCGCTGCTAGGTGCGCGCGGAGGCCAGCCTCTAGTGCGTCTTGCCGAGACTGGATGTATGGACGCATCGACCACACGTCGTTTTATACTCCATGTATTGCGTGGGACTATCAACCACGTCTTATTTATACTCCGAAGAGTGCGCGTAGGGATAATGCCTATGCGTGCGCGGGGGCATCCGCGTCTTGTTTATACTCAGTAGAGTGCGCAGGGACAACATCCGCGACTTATTTATACTCCGTAGAGTGCGTGCGGAGGCGGACCTCAGTGCCACATCTTATTTATACTCCGTAGAGTGCGTGCGGAGGCGGACCTCGATGCTACGTCTTGTTTAGAGTCCGTAGACTGCGCGCGGAGGCAAGCCTCCGCGCGTTGCGGGCGGTGAGGGTGCGTGCGGAGGCGACTCAACGCTACGCCTTATTTATACTCCGTGAGAGTGCGTGCGAGGCGACCTCGGCGCCACGCCTTATTTATACTCCGTGAGAGTGCGTGCGAGGCGACCTCGACGCCACGCCTTGTTTAGAGTCCAGATCGCGCGCGAGGCAAGCCTCCGCGCGTTGCGTGAGGGTGCGTGCGGAAGCGGATCTCAACACTACGTCTTATTTATACTCCGTAGAGTGCGCGCGGAGGCGTCCCCCCACGCGGCTTTGTTTATACTCATGCCCGCGTTTTTCACGGAGAGTACGTGCGTGAACGCGTGTCTTTATTTATACTCATAGAGAGTGCGCGCGAAGGTAACCCTTCGCGCTTTTTGCAGGAAACAAGACAATTTTTTGCAAACGGCGAACTTTATTAACTTCCCGTTTGCGCGGGTGAGCGATTACAAAAGGTGGGATACTGACCACTGACCATTTATGGACGGGAATGGCCGCAGCTGTCGTTGCCCGGTGATGAGGTGGGGCACGGTAGAAGCCTCTGGTGCCTGACGGCGTGCTTTCCGGGGCCGTCGAGGATCTACGCACTTGCGTACCCAGCCTAGGTGTTTCGTCGAGCCTCATGGTGCGGACCTCTGGTGCCGAGCTCTATGCGTCGAGCCATATCTTGGTCGCCGTGGATGGTGATGATGGCTCGCGGTCCGGGGAGCTTCATACACAGGAAGCCGTGGTGTGGGACTGCCCCGAGGGAGTTCAAGGTTGGCCACCCCAATATAGCGTTGTACGGGTACGAAATATCGACGACATCAAAGGTGGCATCCTCGCTCCTCACATTGTCGTCCCGGCCGAAAGAGACTTGGAGACATATCTGGCCCAAGGCTCTCAGGGGTTGCCCTCCGAAGCCCTGCAATGGGATGCTCGAAGGGCCCAATCGACTTCGGGGTATCCCCATCTAATCGAAGGCCGCTGCAAACAAGATGTTCACGGAACTGCCTCTGTCGACCAGGACGCGCTTAACCTCACATCCCGCAATGACGACCTGGACGACCAGGGGATCTTGGTGGGGGAATTCCACGCCCTCGGCGTCAGCGGGCGTGAAGGTGATTTCGTGTTGTGCCCACTCCGACGGTGCCTGCGCTGGGTATACCGCGACATGGTGCAACCTCCTCGCATAGGCCTTCCGCTGCCGCGCCGAGGCAAACTCCAATGAAGAGCCCCCGGAGATGACGTTTATGACCCTGCGCTGGGCTCCTTCCGGGGCTTGTAACTGCAGGAGGCCTTCGCGAGGTTGCTGCACGTGGGCCTGAATCCGCAGGAGGCCTTCCTGAGGTTGGGTTCCTTGGTCTTGGGGGTGTTGGACGTGAGCCACGACGGGCGCACGCGCCTAAGGGTTTCTGTCTCTGGCGACGCTTTACCGGAGTGCCGCTATGGTGACGCACGTACGTGTGTCGTGGCTGCCCCGACCGTGAACTTCGCACCACTGCCCTTGGCGCTGGTCGTTGTAGTCTTCGCGGGCTTTGTCGTCGTGACCCCACCCGCGCCCCCGTCCCCGGCCACGGCAACCTCTGCCGACACGACCAGCAGGGGCGTTATCTTCGGAGCCGCCCTCGATGTCAAAAACGTAGCGGGGTTTTCGGGATTTGCGGTGATCACGTTTGGGCCTGTCGCCCGATGAGTCTTTGTGCTGGGCATCCTTGTGCTCGGAGGCGTCCCTCGATAACTCCTGCTTGCGCTTGCCCTTCGAGGAGCCCTCCTTTGGCAAGCCATCGTTTCTCGCCGAGCCCTCCGCCTGATTGGTGTCGGAGTCGTTGCCATGTCGCCGCCGCGCATCCTCTTCCGCTCTGGCGTACTCTTCCATTTTGTCGAAGAGCTTTGCCACCGTCTTGATCGGTTTTCGTGCGTTGTATTCGGCCATCGGTCCTGGGCGGAGGCCTTGTATCGCTGCATTGATGACGGTTATTTCATTGACGTCCTTGACCTGGCAGCGTATCTTCGCAAAGCGCTTAAAGTACTCCTGAAGCCTCTCCGAAGGTTTTTGCTTGACTGCGAAGAGCTGGTTCGCATCGACACGCTTGACGTAGTTTCCCTAAAAGTTGTTGTAAAGTCGATCGCGGATCTGCTCCCACGCATAGATGGAATGCGGCTCTATGGTGAAGAACCAAGAGAGCGCCACCCCCTGTAATGCGAGGGGGAGTCCCTTTGCCTTCATGGTGTCGTCCCCACCCGCGGCTTCGATAGCGATCTCATACACGCGCACAAATTCTCACGGGTCCGTGTCATCTTTGTATGCCTCGATGACGCTCGGGAACTTGAAGTCTTCTGGCCATGTCGCCTGCTGCAGGCCCGCTGAGAGCGGGGACTCCAGGTCCACGCGCCGTAACGGGACGCGGCTGGACGTGGGAGCGTCACGGCTGTCCGCCCTCTCCGGTGTGGGCCCCAACGAGACCACCGGTGGGGCTTGCTGGCTCCAGGCCTCTTGTATGTCGCGCACGGCCCCGCGGAGATCCGTTAGCTCCCGCTGAAATGCGCTGAGGGCCGCCAGCAGGGCGTTCTCCACCGTGGGCGTGGTTGCAGCCGTTGGCGCGTCCGGAGGCGTGACCGGAGCGACGACAACCACGGCCTGCGCTGCTGGGCTACCTGTTGCGCCGGCTTGAAGGGCTCTAGAGCCGGGGACTAAGCCCGCGCTACCGTCGGAACCGCTCCCCATGCCTGCACCGGTCGGGAGAGCGGACGCCATGCCAGCGTGGGCACTGGCGTCACTGCCTCCTATCACCCGAGCGACACCATCGATGACTGTCGCGGTACCTGCAGCGGGGCTACCCGCCATGCGCGTAGCGGTTACGGCCGTCACAGCGGCAGTGGTGGCGGGGTCGATCGTCAGATCATGAACGCCGGTGGTCGCGACTGCCACACCTGCAGCTGCCAACGCCGAGGATCTGGTATTGACGAGGGATTCCGTCGCTCCTGCCTTCTTCTTTTTCGCCGCTGACAGTGAAGCTTTCTTTGGTGCCATTCTCCTTCGGATCTGGAGGCTTCCTCTTATCCTCCCCACGGACGGCGCCAACTGTTGTGGTTACAGGCCAAACAGAGAGAGAGAGAGTATAGTAGTGGAGAGTTAAGTGAGCAATGGCTTAGGGTTTCGCCCCATTACCTGTGTTGTATATATATATCCACATGGGGAGTGCTTTTACAATTATACCCTTACATCCGAGTATTCCCCTTAGGGGTACTCATGTCATTATACATGTCCCATTTTGGGCCTTACATTCCTCTAACAGGCCTGCTGGGCTTAGGTGGGGGCCACCACTACAACAGAACTGTTAGGAATTAGTTCAAAAATTTATAAAGAAAACACACTCAATTCATGCAAGCACCTCCAAAGATTGAAAATATTCTCTAGTTTCACAAATGGACAAAGATCTATTGTTCTTTTTAAGAGGACGATAGGTGGGATATCAATTGTTACATATAGTTATTTCTAAAAAATTGTTATAGATGATTATTATTTGACGGAAAAATGCAAGGACAAGCAAGAGCCAAAAAAAGCTCAAAGACCTAGATAGCCACACCACGTCGTGGAAGGAAGAGATGAGGCCAAGCCTAGGACCATGATAACGATAGCCTAAAGGAGTTTAACGAGAATAACAAAGTTGATCATATTGTTGCAGTAGAATTGGGTGTCAACAATTTCACGTGAAATATAGGATATCATCATGAATATGCATGACCACGTTGGAGAGGACAACAAGAGGGTATCAGGATGGGCCACTAGGGGGTGGAGATGGTGTGACCATGCAAAGGTTCACATGACTATGAGAGCAACTTGATTGGTAGTGAACAATATTGACCACAGTGGTGCAACAACAGTAACCATGACCTTTATGGTTATGATTAACTTTGCTTAATCATTAGCATATGGAGTTTGACGTCCAATTATTTAACGCCTACATCAGACGTATGACTCGGGCTAATAATTGTTGGGATCTATTTTGCACTTGGGGTCTAGATCTGAGAGGGAAGGAAGAGAGGGAGAGGGTACCGACCGTCTGATTGCGTGGAGGAGGAGCTAGCCATCTCGGGTTCGGCGGTGAAGTTCGCGCACGGCAGCGGCGGCCGGGAAGAGGACGGTGGCGCGCGGCGTAGATCTGGCGACGCCGACGGCGATGGTGCTTCGTCGCGATCGCGCTTCTCTAGATCGGTTAGGGTTTTGAGTGTTTGGGATGTACGGCCAGCCAACCTCAGAACGCGAGCCGCCGCCCCACCTCTATTTATTGCGCAGCATGACGGGGCCCATCACCCGTTGGTTGGCCGAGCGCCCCGATCGTATGCGGATCAAGGCCCGATTAGCCGTTGGGCTAATCGGTTGAGATCATTCTAACATTCTCCCTTGATCTCAATCTATGCTTTATCTTTAATTACTTTTGACTTTACTCATTCCATCATAGATTAGTGCATAGAACATGTCTCATCGTCACGGCCAATCGCCGATAGATTTAATACTACAATACACCTCTCTGCTCAAATAGTTACTTTAATCTTTTGGGCCATCTTTTAGTCCAGAGTCATAGGCTTTCCCTTAAACCCATGCCGCTACACGTTCTCTCAACACGTTGGGTGGTAAGCCTTTAGTAAGCGGATCCGCTAACATCTTTGCGGTACTTATGTGCTCAAGACTTATAATTTGATCCCGAACTTTATCTTTCACAACATAGTACTTTATGTCAATGTGTTTGGCAGCACCACTTGACTTATTGTTGTGGGCATACGCTATCATGGTTCATTATCGCAGACAACTTAAGTGGTCTATTGATGTCATCAACCACTTTCAAACCGGTATGAACTTCTTTAGCTATTCACCGCCCGTAGCCTCATAACATGCTACAAGCTCGGCATACATTGTGGACGATGTAGTGACGGTTTGCTTTGAGCTTTTCCATGATATAGCTCCTCCAATGAGAGTGAACACATATCCGGATGTAGACTTTCTATCATCTCCCGCAAAATCGTAATCAGATACCCCACTATATGGAGTAAATCGATCTTCTCAGATGTCATCATGAGGCCTTTGTTCCTTGCAAATAACGCAAGACTTTCTTTATCAATTTCCAATGTTCTATTCCAGATTGCTCGAACAAATGCTAAGTCGTATGCAGTAACACTTGAGCATACCGTAAGCTTCCGACACCAAGCATATGGAACCGCTTTCATTTGATCGATCTCATATCGTTCCTAGGGCATTGAAAATCCCCATATCTGTCGCCTTTGACTATAGGTGCAGTGAAGGACTACTTTTATGCATACCAAATTTCTTTAAGACTTTCTCTATGTATGCCTTTTGTGACAGTCCCAATACCCCTTTGTTTCTATCCCGGTGAATTTCGATCCCTAGAACGAACGAAGCTTCACCAAGATCTTTCATATCAAAGTTTGAGGACAAAAACTTCTTTGTATCCAGGAGCAGACTAACATCACTACTAGCTAGCAGGATATCATCCACATACAGGATTAGGAAGATAAACTTCCCATCTTTAAACTTTGCATAAACACAGTTGTCCTCTACATTCTCTTTAAACCCAAATTTTCTTATTGTATTGTCAAACTTCAAGTACCACTGTCTTGAAGCTTGCTTTAACCCATAAATCGATTTCTTTAGGCGGCATCCCATTCTTTCATTTCCTTCCACGACAAAACCTTTCGGTTGTGCCATGTAAATATTTTCCTCCAAATCCCCATTAAGAAATGCCGTCTTTACATCCATCTGATGTAACTCTAAATCATAATGTGCTATTAATTCCATTATGATTCTGAAGGAATCTTTGCATGAGACTGGAGAAAAGGTCTCATTGTAATCAATCCCTTCTCTTTGCGTAAATCCTTTTGCCACAAGTCGCGCTTTGTATCTTTCTACATTCCCTTGGGAGTCATGCTTTGTCTTGTAGAACCATTTACACCTCACTGCTTTGGCTCCTTTAGGAATAATTTCAAGTCCTGCACTTTATTAGTCTTCATGGACCTCATTTCCTCTTCCATGGCCTCAAGCCATTTTATGAATTTTCACTTCTCATGGCTTCTTCAAATGAGGTGGGATCATCCTCCATTTGAAATTCCTCTGTATGATAAATCTGATAATCATCGAAATAGCCGATCTTCTTACTCTTTGAGACCTCCTGGGGCCTCCTCATTTGGTACATCTTCTGCTTGAGGTCGGTGTTGCTCCCCTCATCTCGTGGCAATAGGTTCTATAGGATCCTCAAGAACAGTTCCTCATTATCATTCATTGTTGCCACAGAGGAACAATAACAGTGTTGGCACCACAGTTGTCTTGCACCGTCGGTGCAAATGACAAAGAGGTAGTGTGAAGAATGGCTCTTGAATCATCTGAGTGGGCGCATACACCCGCTTCTCTTCAAGATCAATCTCACGAGCTATCATACTTCCTCTCATCATTTCATCCTCTAAGAAGACAGCGTGTTTCGCTTCTACAAACTTTGTATATCTATCCGGGCAAGAGAAACGAAAACCTTTTGACTTTTCGGGTAGCCAATGAAATGGCAACTTCATCGCTTTGGGATCAAACTTCCCAATGTTTGGGTTAAATACTTTAGCCTCAAGAGACTCCCCCACACACGTAAGTGGTTTAGCGAGGGAACTCTTCCTGTCCACAACTCGTATGGTGTTTTGGGCACCGACTTACTAGGCCTCTGTTGAGAATATGAATGGCGGTTTTCAACGCCTCCATCCATAAACTCAATGGCGGTGTGGAATAGCTCATCATGCTTCGCACCATATCCATCGAGTACGGCCATGCGTCTTTCACTACTCCATTTTGCCGAGGTTCGCCTGTAGAATATCGCCACTATGCCTTTTCCTGTAAAAACCTTGCAAAAGGTCTAGGAACTTGTCCATATGGGGTATGTCGATCGTAGTACTCCCCACGATCGATCGGACTATCTTAATCTTTAAATCGTGTTGGTTTTCAACTTCACCTTAAATATCTTGAATTTATCCAAGGCTTCATTTCTTTCTTTGATTGGATAAATATATCCATAACGGGAGTAATCATCCGTGAATGTTATGAACGAGTCATATCCATCCACACTTTTCACAGGAAAAGGACCACAAATATATGTGTGAACAATTTGTAGAACTCTTGTGCTTCTATTAGCGTCTTTTTTAATTTTCTTTACATATTTTCCTTTAATGCATTATCTGCATTGTTCTAAGTCTGAGAACTCTAATGGAGGAAGAATATCATTCTTAACTAGTCTTTCTATTCTCCCCCTCGAAATATGGCCTAAACGACAGTGCCATAATTTCGACGACTCATCTAGAGTTCTCTTTCGTTTCTCGCTTACATTCATAGACGAGGATTCAATCACTTTCGCACGCGACGCTCCTATTATCGCATACGACATTCACATCATCACATAATGATAACAAATAAAGCTCATTCTCGTAAGATGGCAAGACCAACACATTCTTTATTAAACATTATTTCACACTTGCCATTTCCAAAATTACAATCATAACCATCTTTGTCCAAATTTGAAACACTAATCAAATTCCTCAGAAAGAGGAACAAAAAGGACATCTCTAAGTAAAAGATTGGAGCCATTAGCTAACTCTAATGAAAGATCGCCAACGGCTTCAACTTCAGCTTGGACTCCATTTGCAACTTTAATGCATCTTTCGCTTCTTTGCGTAGTCCTCGTCGAACGGAATCCTCAGAAAGAATTAGCAACATGAACAGTTGTTCTGAGTCAATCCACCAAGTGGATTTCGAATATTGCACATACAGGATTCATTTATAAAGGTAATAATGTTCTCACCTTTCTTTGCCATTATCATCTTTAAATAATCAGACAATTCTTCTTGTAGTGTCCCGCCTTCTTGCAAAGAAGACACCGATCTTTGTCTACAAAGAAATTTATTCTGTTGAGGCCGATGGACGAGGCTTTTCCCTTGTTCTTTGAGAAGGAGGTATGTTGAAGTTCTTTTTCTTGTTATCCTTCACATAGTTGATAGATCCACCATGTGAGGATTTAATTCTTTCCTCCTCTTGCACACACATAGCTATGCACTTTTCCAAGTCCCATTTCTGCTGCATGTTATAGTTGACAACAAAAGTGTCAAACTCTTTAGGCAAGGAAGCAAAACCAAATGAATAAGGAACTCATCCTTGAGAGCCAAATCCATTGGTTTAAGCTTGATGCCAAGTTGCTCATCCTCGCATGTGCTCTCTTATGCCACCGCCACCACCGAGTACCTCTCTCACAAGTCGCTTAATCACCGTGTAGCATAAGTCTTTGAAGAGCTAGTAAACCGACTCTTTATTCTCTCAAGGTACTCTGTGAAGAACACACTCTGCGATTGAGCCCACAATAGCGTGCTCAATCGTGTTCTTTATCACACCCATACATTTCTTGTTGGTCGTGGTCCATTTCTTATGCTCAAGGTCATAAGACATCCGTAAGGGAGCATGATCCTCCGCTTTTCTCGCCAAGCAAGATCATCCTCATTTTGATCCTCACCGTGCCATAGGCTCGGTGGGACGTGCAGAGTGAGGACCCACCCACCTCACCAAGATAAACGCTAAGTCTATCTTTTCTTCCACTCTCCATAATTATCTCCTTTGAGAGTGGGATCTCTCGATACAACTCATCAAGTTGTATCCGCTAAAAATACAATTCATATACAAAGGAGAACATAACAACAAAATTATATGTCTTATTTCCAACGTTGGTAAAAAATACGACATACAATTAAAAACAATTTTATCTATACATTAAATCTACATCACCGTTGGGCAGAAATAGAAATAATGCATAAAATCATCAATTAAAAAATTATAATACTGTTATTATCAACGTTGGTCAGAAAATAACAATATCATAATTATCTGGGATTTATTTCTATTTTCCAAAATTAAATTCTCCCGTTGGTTCGAATTTAATAATGAAAATCAATTAACATTAACTTTTGCAGCGGAAACTGTAATTATTCAAAAATAATTCATTATACAGAAGCATTATTACTGTACTCATCAATCTCTGGAAAAATTAACACGTTGGTGCAAAAAAATTCCAGAGATTTGAGTCAAAATTCAATCAAATACACTCAAAAAAGCTTCTGAAAAACAATAAAAAACATTTACTGTGCAATTTGGCCATTTGGCCCATCCTTCGCAAATGCGCCCACTCAAATTTCACCTAGTGCGCTCCACCAAAGACGTTAGCCGCCCAATCGCCCCAACAACCTTGGCCATTGATCTTGATAGGACGGCCGCGAGGGAAAAGCGCCAGGAGAAAAATGCCCCCCAAAAACCCTAACCATTCCCACTCATCCCCTCACCGAAATCATGGACGGCGACGGCAATGCGGCGCAAAGAAATGACGGCGCGCTGAGGCCTTAGCGCGGCGCGCGCGACGGCGAGCGGCGCATGCACAAGCGCGCGTGGAGGCGATCTATCGGCGATGGTGCTTCCGTCGCGATCGCGCTTCTCTAGATCGGTTAGGGTTTTGAGTGTCGGTGGGATGTATGGCTCAGGCCAACCTCGTAACGCGAGCCGCCGGCCCCCACCCTCTATTTATTGCGCAACGCGACGGGGCCCATCGGCCGATGGTTGGTGAGCGCCCCGATCGTATGCGGATCAAGGCCCGATTAGCCGTTGGGCTAATCGGTTGAGATCATTCTAACAATAATGTCAGCGAAGGTTCTAGCCAAACATCCACATAAGTACAATAATCTTTGTATCTCACCCAAACAACCATCAAACACGCTCCACACGAGGCGAAGCACTTTTTTATGGGAAGGACCTCAGCTGAGGCCCTTCTCCATCCACCATTAATTTGATAGACCTACGTTAAATCAATAATAGATAACTTGAGACTCCCTTTCACTAGATTTTCTTTCACATTAGGCCACCGTGACCTGGTAAGTAACCAAACTGCTTCTCAATCTCAAATAGTACAAATCCAATGTAAAGGTGACAATCAGCTAGGGATGGATATTCAGCCGGCTTGACTCAGCTTGGTAAAGCTTGTTAGCGAGAAGGCTCGGCTCAGCTCCGTTCGTTAAGCTAACGAGCTAGAAAGGTAGCTCGGCTCGGCTCGGTAGCAGGCTTGAGCTTGGCTCGTTAAGCTCGGTAGGAATACTAATTACCAAATACTCTCAGAATGGGTGTTGTTACCTCTCAATTAAACAATAGAAAAAAAACCAAAGTACACAATGACTAATAGGCAAAAGGCAATGACTAATGAGTTGATTAATCAATGATGGTTTCATTTCATACATAACAGAAAAGGCTATTAAAAGCTAGTGAATCCCATTGCTGTTTACTATGTCCTGGCAATTACTACCGGCCCAATAATCTAGCAACACAACAAATCTGGTTGGTTGATCATTACTATCTAGTTTTGCATTTGTTACAGATAAGAACAAGGTGATCATTTTCTTGCAGTACTATGAGAAGTAGTATATCAAGTAAAATTTCAAGAACAAGTTTTACCAAGTACCTACTACCCTTAGCTTTGTATATCTCACATGCATATGCACCGGGTGATCGAGCCTAACGAGCCGCTCGCATGCCGGCTTAGGCTCGGCTCGTTAGGTGGCCGAGTTAAAGTGCTGACTTGGCTCAACTCGTTTATACTATGAGCCGAGCCGAGTCTGAGCCGATTTGTGAGTAGCTTTTTTTTTGCAACCCCTACAATCAGCGAGGAAGCACACTCTCATTTGTGCAAAAACAGGCCCAGAGAAGATAAAAAAGGGGATATTTGGCTCCTCGCCATTACAATTTTCCAACTTTTGAAAAACGTCATTACAATTCAGCTTATTGGAAATCTGCCATTACAATTCTCATTCCCCCGCGCCCATGCCCTATTCTATGTCTGGCGCGCAGCTGGGCCCACTTGCAGTCGCCGTATTCCCGTATCTCCCCGTATCGCCCCTTGTTCGGTCGGATCAGGCAGCGGCTGTCCTCCCCATTCCTCTCCCTGCGACGAACCCTAACCTACGCTCTGTCCGCGGCGATTGGAGGCGACGGCGGCGATTGGAGGTGTCGGCGGCTGATGAGTGGTAGCCAGCTTAGGGGAGCAGCGGCGGCCGGCTCCAGCTCGACGGACGGGGGGATCCAGAGCCCGCCGTTGAACCCACTCGTGGATCGCCGGATTGCCGCGTGCGGTTGGTACGAATCGAAGCAAACAACGGGGTACTTCGCCGGACCCGCAAGTGCCCAACAACATCAAAGTAAGTCAATTTCTGCTTCAATTTTGAGTTGTTGGATGGTTTTGATGCGCTAGGGTTTCGTGGGATGCGGGGTGACCCAACAACATGTGGCATCATCATGTCCGAGGATCAAGACGATGCATTCTTACGCAACCCAGAGCAAAGACAAAATTGGATCGAAGAAGGTGATCCATTTCGTCAGAGAAGGTGGACATGGGTCTGTGGACCCTATTTTGGACTGAAGCAAGAACTGGATGAAATGAAGCGTAAATTTGACAAAGGCTGTGAATGATCTTTGGGAGGTGAAGGTCCAAGTACGTAAGATGAAGATGGATTATGTTCTCATAGCAGCATGCAATGTGTAGGTGTAGCTATTGGTTGTCTTATGAGCAAACTTTGGAAGTAGTGAATTGTGTGCAATGTAGAAAGATTTTGTTGGTCTTAGCTGTTGTAAACTTTCATTATCTGTTGAATGTACCAAGGATCAAGTTGATGAATGGAATCTGAAATTTAATCAAAAATTTGTCTGAAATTTCAGATTCTTGAATAGCATACTGATCGCATTTCGCTTGTCAACAAAGATTCGCTTGTTCAAGTTGTCAAGAAAAGACGCTTAAGAGATTAATATTGTTCATTGCTTTGAAGTTAAGAAATTAATATTGTTCTTACCACATAGTACAAGGCAAAGTTATCTTTGTGCAGCATATATGTTAAGCTCAGTTTGAATCGAATCATGTAAATAACAAAAGGAGTAGCTGCAAGTGTAGTTGTATCCAGAATTGTATGGATCTCATACTCCATAACAAAACTACAATAGAACCTAACAGCCAGAAATTAGTGAGTTGGAAACTTTCATTACAAAAGCATCTGGATTACCAACAGATGGGAGTTTGGATCCATGCATCTAAATATTACAAGGTCAGCTTCAGCTACAGATCAGTACACTAGTCAGTAGTCTACACGGCAAGCCAAGTTCGGCATCAGCATTGAAATAAGAGGGGGAATCTAGTGGGCCATTTCCTATGGAGTGCCATGACAGGCACCCACTAACTCTACATCCATTGCATTACAAAAGAAGTTGACAGAGGCTATCACAGCCATTACATTACAAAAGAATGTCACAGAATAGATTCACAACCACCATCCAGTTCACTGAGCATCAGAAAATAGGTCCTTGAGGCTTCTGACAACCTTTGCTGGAGGAGCAGTTGCATCCTTCTTGTATTTCTTTTTCATGGGTGTTTTTTTTCTTCTTGGGGGTTTTCTTTGGTGCCTTCTTTGTCTTCCCCTTGGATGGTCCAAATTGTCGAGCTTCTGTTCTCTTCTGTATTAACATGTTCCAGCTTAAACACAAATTGACATCAAAAGGCATATAACAAGAAAGAGTTCAAGTCAATTATAGCCTTTTCTTCCCGGTGGCGATCTCACCATCTTCTCCTACCATCTCAAATTTGCATGTCTTGGAAAAGTGCCCAAAACCTCCACACCGCTTGCATCTCACTTTCTTCTTCTTGGCATTTTCTCTAGACAACCTCTTTGCCTTTGCACTTTTGGCCTACCGGTGCTCTTCCCAAAGAAAGGTGGGTAAACCTTGAACCCAAGATTGACTTCTCGCCACTGGGACTGTCATCATTGGTTCAACTCGCCGCATAGGCAGCTCAACCTCCCAACCGAGTAATACTCATGCACAAAGTCGCTATCTGCATACCTCTGTTGGACAGTATCCATGCCAAGGCATGCTTGCATGGCTTTCCAGTTATCTGCCATTCCCTGCATGAACACTTCTGATTTTTCAGATCCACTGTGTGCCTCCTCTGCTTATTCCAATCATCAAGCAGTGTCACCTCTGCAAAGTCCTCATCACTGACTGTAACCTTGACAACCTTTAGATTGTTGCTTATAAGATTCAGTTCCTTCATAACACTTGGTAGGATTCCATCTTGCCATTGCTGTCCAATCTTCTTTCTAATGTACCTCTTCTCCATTATCAGCTCCTTATCCTCGTCAACTAACTCATGCAGATGAAGACCTTTCAACTGCTTGATCTGAGCATTGAAACTCTCAGAAACATTATTAGTTAAATAGTCACATTTGCTTTCCTCAGTGAAGCCACATCTGTACCATATCCTACCATGATGCTCTTGAAGGTAGTCAATTGCAGGTGGAGCAAACTCAAAAATTTTCTTCATGTGCCACTTAAACATGTATTCAGTGTAGCTCCTAGTCAGCAGGTGCAGATGGTCACCAAAACATCCCCGAGTAGTGTTTCATGAAGTTGCTATACATGTGCCTCATGCACTCCCTATTTTCAGCTTGTGGGAAAACAGCCCCTACAGCTTTCTCTAATCCTTTGCAAGCATCTGAACATAAGACTAGTCCTGGTGGGTCTCCTATGACTTTGTGCAAATTCTCAAGGAACCACTTCCAGCTATCCTCGCCTCGAGTCAAAACAAGATATGCTATGTGGTAAAGCCGCTATGGCCATCAACACTGCTGTCAAGCCAATTGGCTGTGTATTTTCCATGCAAAAAGATGCATCTACTCCTATGAAGGGTCTACAACCAGCTAGGAATCCATCAATGCATGGCTTCAAAGCAACAAAAACCCTCTCGAACCTATTCTTCTTACCAATCTTCTCTAACTCTATTTCTACATGACTTCCAGGTGAACTTTGTTCTACTTGAGCAGCCCAATTGAAAATAAGTTGGAAGCTTTCCTCGTACTTACCATGAATTTGATCCAAGGCTACCTTCAAACCAGACCAAGCTTTTGAGTACTTCAGCTTTATACCAAAGTCACCCTCCAATTTCTCTTTGGCATCCTTTGCTCCCTTTGTTGGGTTCTTCTTAACCCAATCTCCAAGCCTATCTCGCACACCACTGAGTAGCCATTTTCCTTCTCTAAGCTTGGTGGTAGGACAATTGTGCTCAGCAGAAGTACCTTGATCTCGCACAAAGACAAAGACAAAGACAGAAACACATGTCATGCATTTCGAAATATGTACATGCTGAAATTATTGAATAGAACAAAGGGAAAATGTACCTGTACTGTTTTCTTATCAAAAATGGTGGAAGCATGTATTCTCCAAGGGCATCCTCAAGAAGACACCTTGCTATGAATCTTGTCTTGTCTGCTTTGTAACCAACAAAGAAACTCAAACCCAGTCTTCATCGCATAGTGTCTTATTGCTTTCTGAATGCAATGATATCAGAAATAACTCCCTTGACTATTTTTGGGTTCTCGGGATCATGAAGTACATGGACCTCCAAAGGGTCAAGATCATCCACCTCTGCCTCAACATTGACAAATTCATCGTGGCTCAAGAAGAGAATAATTGTTAGCATTGCCGCTGGTCAGTGCAAACTCGTGAGCAGTGGCATCAGATCATACATGCCCTCATCATCAACTCCCACATACTCTTCGGCATTATCAAACATATCAGGCTCCCTATCCGCTCTAACTCATCACCGCCTCTGGATTCTCGGGAGCAGACTAGTGGGTTGTGCAGACATGTTATCACCGCCTCTGATTCTCGTGGAGCAGCACTAGTGGGTTGTGCAGACATGTTATGAGCTGCCTCTGATTCTCGGGAGTAGCACTACCGGGTTCTCAGACACATGTTAACACTGCCTGTGCCTCTCTACTGTGCTCTACATGTGCCTCTAACCCATCGCTTGCATCATCAAGAGGAACCACACAGATAGGCTCCAGCTCATCAAACACAAAGTTGCACACAAATTGACATATCAAATACACCTACTACCGCACCTCATCTCCTCCTTATACATTTCAAACAAATCGAGACAAATCAACCCTAATCGCCACTATGATGACCACACGAGACAAATCGAAGCTTTAGGTACCGGTAGCGCCGCCCTCCATCGCCGCCGCACTGCGCGACGACGAGCCGCGAACGGCGGCGACGCCGCAATCGTGGCACCTCCATCACCTTCGCACGCGCACGCTGGTTAGGTTCCTCTCGCCGTCTCCAATCGCCGCC
The DNA here is from genome assembly GCA_036346575.1 of Dendrocalamus sinicus. Classification (NCBI taxonomy): domain Eukaryota; kingdom Viridiplantae; phylum Streptophyta; class Magnoliopsida; order Poales; family Poaceae; genus Dendrocalamus; species Dendrocalamus sinicus. Next base: position 23,920,280 of record CM070657.1, on the reverse strand, counting down.
GCCTCCAATCGCCGCGACAGAGCGTAGGTTAGGTTCGCCGCAGGAGAGGAATGGGAGGACGATCGCTCGATCCGACCAACAAGGGGCAATACGGGAGATACGGAATACGACGATCGCAAGTGGGCCCAGCTGCGCGCGACGTAGAACAGGGCATGGGCGCGGGGGAATGAGAATTGTAATGGCAGATTTCCAATAAACTGAATTGTAATGGCGTTTTTCAAAAGTTGAAAAATTGTAATGGCGAGGATCTTGATCGGACGGCCGCGAGGGAAAAGCGCCCCCCAAAAACCCTAATCATTCCCACTCATCCCCTCACCGAAAACCGCAGACGGGCGACGGCAATGGCGCAGAATGACGGCGCGGAGGCCCGAGCGCGCGCGGCGGACGAAGGAGCGGCGCGCGCGCACACCGCGAGGCGATCTATCGGCGATGGTGCTTCCCGTCGCTGACTGCGCCCCCTCTAGATCGGTTAGGGTTTTGAGTGTCGGTGGGATGTACGGCTCAGGCCAACCTCGTAACGCGAGCCGCCCCCACCTCTATTTATTGCGCAGTGACGGGGCCCATCACCGATGGTTGGTGAGCGCCCCGATCGTATGCGCGGATCAAGGCCCGATTAGTCATGGGCTAATCGGTTGAGATCATTCTAACAATAATGTCAGCGAAGGTTCTAGCCAAACATCCACATAAGTACAATAATCTTTGTATCTCACCCAAACAACCATCAAACACGCTCCACACGAGGCGAAGCACTTTTTTATGGGAAGGACCTCAGCTGAGGCCCTTCTCCATCCACCATTAATTTGACAGACCTACGTTAAATCAATAATAGATAACTTGAGACTCCCTTTCACTAGATTTTCTTTCACATTAGGCCACCGTGACCTGGTAAGTAACCAAACTGCTTCTCAATCTCAAATAGTACAAATCCAATGTAAAGGTGACAATCAGCTAGGGATGGATATTCAGCCGGCTTGACTCAGCTTGGTAAAGCTTGTTAGCGAGAAGGCTCGGCTCAGCTCCGTTCGTTAAGCTAACGAGCTAGAAAGGTAGCTCGGCTCGGCTCGGTAGCAGGCTTGAGCTTGGCTCGTTAAGCTCGGTAGGAATACTAATTACCAAATACTCTCAGAATGGGTGTTGTTACCTCTCAATTAAACAATAGAAAAAAAACCAAAGTACACAATGACTAACAGGCAAAAGGCAATGACTAATGAGTTGATTAATCAATGATGGTTTCATTTCATACATAACAGAAAAGGCTATTAAAAGCTAGTGAATCCCATTGCTGTTTACTATGTCCTGGCAATTACTACCGGCCCAATAATCTAGCAACACAACAAATCTGGTTGGTTGATCATTACTATCTAGTTTTGCATTTGTTACAGATAAGAACAAGGTGATCATTTTCTTGCAGTACTATGAGAAGTAGTATATCAAGTATAATTTCAAGAACAAGTTTTACCAAGTACCTACTACCCTTAGCTTTGTATATCTCACATGCATATGCACCGGGTGATCGAGCCTAACGAGCCGCTCGCGAGCCGGCTTAGGCTCGGCCCGTTAGGTGGCCGAGTTAAAGTGCTGACTTGGCTCAACTCGTTTATACTATGAGCCGAGCCGAGTCTGAGCCAATTTATGAGTAGTTTTTTTTTTTTTGCAACCCCTACAATCAGCGAGGAAGCACACTCTCATTTGTGCAAAAACAGGCCCAGAGAAGATAAAAAAAAAACCCGCTAAAGTGCTGACTTGGCTCAACTCGTTTATGCTATGAGTCAGCCGAATATGAGCCGATTTGTGAGTAGTTTTTTTTTTCGCAACCCCTACAATCAGCGAGGAAGCACACGCTCATCTGTGCAAAAACAGGCCGAGAGAAGATAAAAAAACCCTTCGCCCTTGGCCTCTTCCTTCCGTTTCCTCTTCCCCTCGCGGCGGCGGCCGCGGCGGCGAGGCGACCAATCGACGCCTCTCACCTACTTCCGCCCGGCTTCCCGTTTGTTTCACATCCTCACGCCATCATCGTCGAACCCGCTCCGCCGAACGCGCCTCCTCCCCTCCTGAACTGGCGTGTACTGGAGATCCATTCGGACTTGGATTGATTTCTCGTGTTGGTGACGAACCCTAACTTGCTTTTGATTGTTCTAGGAGTTTTTGTTCCGGTTTTCTGTGACTGTGAGCGATCTGATCCAAATCTTTCTTTCTGGGAATCCATCCAGTTGGTTGCTGATTTGTTTGCTGCGCGGCGGAGTACTCGCAGCAGTTCATTTTCGCATTTTTTTGGGGGCTCAATTCCCCACGTTATGTCCGCCCCTGACTCGGCGGCGCCGGAGGCGGCTGTCGACGCAGGCCAGCGTGTCGAGGGCGTGGCGGTGGAGGACTTGGCGGCGTCCACGGTGGCGCCGGAGGTCACTGCCGGCGCGGATCAGCGTATCGAGGATGCAACCCGCGAGGACGGGAAGCACGGGTAAGCGAGGCAAATTTGTGTTGCTGCAATGGATCTGTAGACATAGCTTTTAATGGTTGTTAGGCAGTGAAACCTAGGTGTGTTTGGGTAGAATATTATCAATATATCCATGTGACGTGAATAATAATTGGGTGTCGCTGAAGGATGTGTGACGCATGCCAATTGGTGTGTGTTCCTTTGAATCCTGAAGCATAACCAAGTAGACTGGTGCAAACCAGCAACCCTGAACACTACAAAAGTGAAAGGGTGGCGAAAAGAAAGAATCCTACCACCATTGTGTCCACACACAAGCATGGCTCTGTCCATTAAGCTGACAAGCGCATTTTTTTCCTGTCGCAGACTCACAGTATGTCATGGCTATTTGTTGCTTCCTCCTTTTGGCTCCTTCTCACTTTCTACATGTTTTACATGGAAATATTCACTCAAACCCTGTATTTCAGTAGAATTTCTAGGCTTTTTAGATTTATCACATCACTCCATCCTGCACCCTACATTCTTTTTGAATGCCAAACCAATATGGTATACATGAAGTTGTATATTGTTTGTAATTTTTCTGTCAGCTTGTCACCGAGTTGAGCATGCTCGAATGACACCAAGTTTCTTGTTTACATATTGCCTCCAAATGAGCCAGCTTACAATTGTTTTCACTGCCTTTTTTAACTGAACGTTTACTTTTTATTTAAAGGAAGAAATGTCCAAAATATTATTGGCCTTCTCATCAAACTTAGAAATTATCTTCAATGCATATTTAGTTCATTTTGCAATATTTAAATAAATCATCTATGCGGACCAAAAAAAAAACAGAACAAGCATGAAAGTAAAAACACCTTTCCAGTACCACGTTCTCAAATTCTATTTGGTTAAGTTTATTCAACTGTTGGGACTATAACATTCCTGATCTCACTGTTAAGTTGGCAATTTCTTCTTGCAACACTTGCATATATTCCCTCCGGTCACAAAAAGTCTCTTGGGACATTGACAATCAATAACAGCAGTAACAACAAAGCCTTTTCTTCTAAACAAGTTGGAGTAGACTAGGAATGAAACCTTCACAATATCAAAGAAACAAAAGTCTTGTTATAAAACCTACAAGGCTAAACCCCTAAACCGTATATCCTACCATCTGAACTGAGAGTTTAACACCACCCTTAAACCTTGTTGTGTCATGGTTCCGGTACGTAGATCACTAATTTCCATGTGCTCCTATCCAAAGCTAACTATTTGAACAGATTCTAATCTCTCAAGTCTTTTTTAACTGCTTTCTCCTATGTCAGTTTTGGTTGACATTTGTCTCTTCTTACGTTTTTGGTATATCTTAAAATTATACTATGTATCAGTGTCTCAGAAAACCTCCGTTGGAGATGTCCAAACCATTTCAAACGATGTTGGACAAGCTTCTCTTCAATTGGTACTATCCCCATCTTGTCACGTTTATCATCATTATGGATTCAATCTCGCCTTGTGTGATCACAGATCCACCACAATATGCTCATCTTTGCTACACTCATCTTGTGTATATGGTGTCTTTTAGTCGCCCAACATTCCGCTCCATATAGCATCGCAGATCTGATCGCCGTCCTATAGAAATTACCTTTCAACTTTTGAGAAACTTTTTTATTGCACAAGACACCCGATGCTTGGCGTCATTTCATCCCACTTGCTCTTATCCTGTGGCTCACGTCTTTATCAATCTCGCCGTCCCATAGTAGCACCGATCCTAAATATCGAAAAATGTCATTCCTAGGCACTATTTGTCTGTCCATACTAATACCTCCATCATCTGCCTTGGCATTACTGAAATCACACATTATATACTCAGTTTTAGTTGTACTAAATTTAAAGTCCTTCGATTCTAAGATCTTCCTCCACAACTCCAGATTCCTATCAACACATATCCTACTCTTATTAATTAGCACTACATCATCAACGAAAAGCATACACAAAGGAATATTTTCTTATATGTCCCGCGTGACCTTATCTATCACTAGGACAAAAATGTATAGGCTCAACGCTAACCTTTAGTGTAGTCCTATCTTAATAGGGAAGTCATTAGCATTACTACCACATGTTCTGACGTTAGTCACAACATCTTCGTACATATCCTTGATTTAGGGTAACATCCTTGTTAGGACTTTTTTTTTCTATGGAGCGCTCATCACATGACCTTTCTTAGCACTTTGTTATAGGCTTTCTTGGGGCATTAACACAGTCTACAAAATGCAACTTTGACCACTGATTTCTATTGTAATATGTAATAAAATTGTAGCATTATGAATGTATTTTTGAGACAAATATTTTCGTATCATTTTCATTCAGCCAATCTAAATATTCACTAAGATGCTGTAGGTCAAAATTCAAAAGATTGACTGCATGTTTACCACAGCGACTCTTTTTTTGTTATTGGAGGGAGCAGTTGCGATATTTAACCTTGTTTTAATAATTTTAAGGTTTCAGAAATTTATGGTAAATCTATCTGGACTAGAGACTAGAGTGCTTGTTCACTTCCAATTATACAAATACAACCGCATCTCTTAAACACATTGAGTTATTTTTTGGGCAGATTACAGCATCAATGTAGCCAGATGGTTTGATATTTCAATTTTGTTAACAGTGAACTAGTCATTGTATTAATCTTACATACTTGTTGAAATCGGCTTTGGTTCTGAATATTTGCAAAACATATTTCATTCTAGGGATACAGAGGGAAATGTCGATGTTACTCCTGAGGAAATGAGAAGCATCATTGAAGTTATAGCTGACACAGGAAAGTTCTGGTATTATACTGGATCTATTGCTCCCTAGGTTTCAATTCCTGGATGAATTTACATACTCTTATGTGAAAGTTCTTTAATTTTGCAAGCAACTTCATCTTTCTGTGCCAATCAGCAACATATAATTCAGTTTTCTTCCTCATCAGAGACAGATAATGACATGATGTATAGTATCGCATGTGTTTTGTCTTTGAGTAAAATGTGCTGCAATAGTCTAATAGCTAGCATTTGAAAATGAGTAATCGCTCCAGTGCTAGTTCTACTAGTTCTAATTGAACCAAGCTTAAGTTGATTTAGTTGTTAACTTCTATTTTAAAGAGATGGGTGCTGGTCAAGAGCGTTTGGACAAAGTAAGTAGAGTGGGATTTACTTTTACTCTTGGGATTAACTTATGCTTTGCAGGCATGACTGGAGTTTTCTCAAGAGATTGCTGTCTCTTCAGTTGAAGCAGGTATGGGGAGTTATGCCACCAGAACAGTTTCACATTGGTTGTAGATTATTGTATTGGGTATGTTTTATCGGAGTATTGTAGCTTTAGCTTCTAAGCTGATTATCATCATTTCACATATCAAGGTCTTGGCTGAATATTCTGAGGCTCAAATGGTGAGCCGAGAGGATGGGCAGCAACAGAATTCTTTGTCTGGAGACACATACTCAGAGCTAGTTAGCCAGCTCAATTATGGTACTGTGATGAATGTTCAATCTGTCTTATGTCTAAGCATTTCTTGTTGCAGTATTAAAGTTCCAACAAATTTTTCTTTACTGTACTACATGTATGTATGTCTTGACCTCTTTTAATCTGAAACCTAGTATCCTCTCACTGAGTGCAAATATTAAATTCAGTATGACAGTATGGTTTACAATCAGCCATTGATCCCTTTCTGCGTAGTTTGGACATCATCATACCTTATGTTGGCGGTTGGCCGTTAAGTACTTAAATACACACTTTTATGACATTGAAACTTTGAAAGTCACGCACTCATTGCTAATCTGGTGCTGGATGTTTTATGCTTTGTTGGATCTAAGAACATGGTTGGAAAATTTTACTTGTGTCATTGAAATTGTTGGTGTTGGCATTTTGCAAGTATCTTATATGACTTGCTACAACATATATTTTGGAGTAATGGTGCACATTTAAAATGAGAGCAGCATTTGGTGGATTTTGAATTATTTGTTGGTATTGCACTTTGTAAGAGAATTAAAATGTATGTTTGTTCAAATAGACACTTAGGCTCAGTTTACAGTTACTGTGCTGTGCGATGCTTATTTTTAAAGTTGCTGTGGAAAAATAGTTGTGAAAAACTAGCAGTTGTTTGGCAAATCAGATGAAAGTTAGACATTCTGTTATCCAATGGTTGTTCCTATCACATTTCCACTCATTTGTTCTGTTATTTGAAATGGAATAATATTTCTGTTTGCAACTTGATTTTTAGAAAAGCATTTAGCGAAATACCAAAATATCTGAATGCGATTCTACCAAATAGGAGTACCAAAATCCACCCCAATGCCAAACGGAGTTTTAGAAGTCAAATCTCCACCTCAGCTCATAGTGGAAGTGGATCTCCACTTCAGCTCGTACAAGACCTTGCACGTTTATTGGTTTATTACAGATAACAAGAGATGATGCCTGAGGTACTTTTGTGGAGCATATACAAACCTGATATTTTGTTTGCAAATTTTTGCAGCCCTCTTGAGGTTTGAAGAGGGTCCTCCATTTACACTGCAAAGGCTTTGTGAGGTGATGACTTTTCCCTTTCAGCCTGCTTCAAAAATTTTTCTTTGTGATCCAATGTTGGCGATGCAGTTATTCACGAAAGGATGTTAATTTGTTTTTGTTTCTGTTTTGCACTTCTGTTGCTTGCAAAGGAGAGTCATACATTAGTTTTCCATTGACAGATTTTGTTGGATCCAAAAGGAACATATACAAAATTGTCGAAGCTTGCTTTGGCCTTGGAGAAGGTTTGTTAACTGAGCTTTTACCATCATGTAGGCAATATCAGTTGTATCTGTTTCTTTGGTTTGTTACTCTCCGTGTATGAGTTTTAACTTGTTGACCTGGAGACCAAGTGTTTCCCCTTATTAGACTACATCTTGAAATACCAACTAATAGATTACAGTTCATTTTCAAAGCAACTCAAATAGATCTTTGGAGACAGATTTGAATCTTTTACTGCACTTTTTCTCTTATGATTCTCCCATGCAAAAGTGACTATTGGACTATCTGTGTGTGCATAAAATATAAATTTTAAAGCTGGAGTTGCCATCTCCCTCAGATTTTCCATTCATTTTTGTTCTAGAACTACAGAGAATCTATGTAACTGCACTTATGCTGCATCATTTATTTAATTACATTATTGTCATTGGATTTAGAGTGTTCATTTTAGTTACATATCATACTCCCTCCCTAATTTTTTTTTTCATTATTTCACCTATTAAAATGAATTGCTTTACTAAGAAGCTGTGCACATTGTTTAATTTTCTTACATTTTGCATGTGCTTGTCTACTGTTTTGCCTTAATATGTGCCGATATATCCTCATATCCTGATAGAAGTTGTTAGCCATCTGTGTGAGGTTATTGTTGTCTTTGCACTCATTTATGCACGTGAGTTATATATTTTCTTTTACTAGAATGCTCATATCATGTAGCAGTGGATAATCTAACTATTGGGTGTGTATGACTATGATAGGTGCAATATACTGAGAAATACATGCATTTACTTATAATTTTTTAAGTACAATATCTTTGGTTGAGGTTTGTCCTCTTAAACAATACTGAGTTGGGCCTAATAATATCACATAGCTCACTGAATTTAGACTCAGGAATACAAATCTGTTTCAAGCAAGGCAGATTAAATGAGGTTTCTCCTGCCTTAGTGCACATGTAATTGAGTACATCTGTTGCCAATCTTTTTTGTTCTTTATGTTCGTGTTCTGGCATTTGCACATGCTTTCATGCGAATTATTATTGAGTGCTTGGGAATCCTGTATTACCAATTTTATGCTCTCTTATTTGCAGAACCTCCTTGTCACATCTACAATGACTAAGTGCATCGACCCATACCCGGCTGCTCATGGGCCAAATTCAGAAGGAATGGCAATCACAGAAAACACAGATGCTGTTGATGTAGAACCTGAGAGGCTGCCGGAGCATCCTGCAGCTGTGCCGAATGGAACAGACCATGTAGGAGGTGATGGTGATGAAGAGATGGCTGATGCAGAAGCTGAGGAGATGTCTGGTAGCCGTGATGTGGAGATGCAGGAGGACAAGCCTGATCAAATTTCAAATGTAAACTCTGATGCTTACACAGGTGCTGCAGTTACTAGTGAAACAGTTAATATCAGTGAAAAATCATCGAATCCACAAAGTTGAGCTTACTTGCAACAAAGGCCAGAACTCCTAGCGCAGTTCTATTTAGAAATCCGGCTATTGCTTACTGCCTCTGTTGATTCACAAGTATACTCAATATGATGAGCTGATTGTGCTATGTGGTTTCAAGGTGGGCCATGGATAAACATGGACATGTTGATTATGGATGAAAACAAATTAAATTCTCCGAGGAAACATGTACTCAACATGGCCATGATACATTTTGGGTAGGTGTCACCTGAAAGTCCGCGTACTTGTTCACTCGATACTTCCAGTTGCCAAAAACTATGATGTATCCACGATTAGTCAAATGGATGGCTGCCCTTTTTGCAACTTGCACTGTAGTGAACTTATGCGTCATAAGAAAGTGAGCTTTGTTAACGTTTTCCCTTCCTGCTCCGTTTTTACTGAAGCAATTTTACTAATGAACTTATGTCTTGGTTCTATAAAATCTGCTGTCCGGTTTGAATCATCGGAGATCACTAACGCTCTCTTCTGTGTTCAGCATCAAAAAAATTTGCTACTAACTGCTGCATGCCTGCACTATATATAAAGAAGCTGCGTAGTTCGCTTCTGCTGTGCTGCTAGCTTAGTGTTAGTAGTGCTAAAACTGTCTTAAACTTTTATTAGAGCAAATAATTTGTGTTTACTTGGGAGGTCAGTAAGTCATTGTTTGCAATGTTCCTGCCCTATCACGGGTGAATCCGACCCTTCAAGAATTTGCATTCTCCAAGGGCTGTCTTTGTCGTTACCACAACGCCTATTGTCATCTACTGTTTATGAGTGCATGTCATCTTATCGGTTCTTTTCTCTCCATGTAGGTTTGATCAACTCGGCTTCGCTTCTGACTTCTGGCTTATTTTTCACTATTCATAAGTTTCGTCTTTTTCTGAACTTTTAGCTTTTTGTTGAGCTTTTTTGCCGGTTCTTTTTTTTCTCCATATTTGTTTGTATTATACGTAATGGGTTAACATATTTTTTATATTTTTAAATTTTTTAAATTTAATTATGCTAAATAAGTTCTCACACACCATGCTGATTTTTCACCAAATTCTGATGTTTTCAGCCATAGGCCATGAGCTTTTCAGCCGAACCGATCACCACCTAGTACTCGATTGAACTGATGATGTGACTCTTAACGTTCGTGTTGCTATCTTACGATGATAGAAACTCTTAGCTTTGTGTTGGTTCTGGATTGGTCTCTAGTAGGGTGTTGGGTAGGCATCACCTAACATTAATATAAATATAGAATTACATTTTTTTTAAACTTTAGAACTACTTAAAAAATATCATCACCTAATCTGCATCATTACTATTTTGTTGTGTTGTGCCTTTGTCGTTGGTGATGTCCTCCTGTTTTCTAAGTTGACTGCAATTTCTCCTTAAGAAAAGGTTGACTCCAATTTGTTGCCAAATATTACTAACACCCAATGCTATAAGGGCAAAGAAAAATAAACCTCTATTGCATGATTAAAATTCATGTCTTTTGACTTTTATTTAACTAAATTCAACATGCTCAAGAATTGTACTTGTTTTTATTTCTTATTTCCAAAATGTTAAGTATTTTTTCTCTCAAAGCCTTTCTTTGGATAGGCTGATCCACTAGAAAATGAACTCATGTAATCATGTGGGGATTTCTTCTTGGTTCGAGACAAGAGTCGCTTGTTGTACGGTTGCGCCTTTACTTCTAAGTTCTAATGTTCTTGGCGTAGTTCGGATGATATATCACAACAATGTATTCCCATGACCACCTTATGAAATTCAAATTACTATCTAGGTCTATAATTATATTATATGATATATCTTTTGCACTTATTGTTCATCTTGTTGATTTTCTCTTAGCCATGACAAAACTTGTAATCGCTCCGACTAAAATAATTGTTGTCCTATTAGAAATATTGTTGATTTTCTGTTAGTTAAACTACTCATTTGAACCAAAAATATCTTTATAAATATTTAGGTTGGTCATACAAAAATGATACGAGTGGATTTATCTAAAAACACTTTCATAATTATAATTTTATTATGTTTTTGAAACATATTATAATAGAAATTTGTGTAAAACATAACTCATTGGACTATGGCTAGCGCTTAGTTCGGCTAAAATAAGCTTGTTTATGGTTTATTTTGTATTGTAACTGGCTTATTTTGTTCTATAACTGATGATGGTTTTTTGGCATAATTAAAATTTAAAAAATTTAAAAATAGAAAAAATATGTTAGCTCATCACGGATAATGCAAACAAATACGGGAAAAAAAAGTCAAAAAGCATAAGAAAAAACAGAAAATAGAAAATGATAAAATTAAAAAATAGTAAACTAAACGAATAGATTACGTTTATTGTCCTATGCGCCTGCAGCCCTGCACCATTCTATCTCAGGCGGTGGTCACACGTCACTGCAAACAAGAAAAAGCAGAACAACGTGGTGGCATGTAGGTGGGTGTAGAAGCAAGATGATAAGCTACCCAATCAATTTGTAAGGGAAAAGACCGAAATGTATGTACTTCTGAATTTGGCAGGATGCTGAACTTGTGACTGGATCATTGAGCTTGGAGTGCCTGATGTCATGGACCGCAACTCAGAAAACTTTACTCGTTCGATTTTTATTATTGAGAATAAGATGGGATAACTAACTAGTTATTCTTGAGAATATGAGGAATAGTTGGCATGCTTCAGAAAAGCGGATGTATCGAATAACTAATTAGTTGATAATGGCGTTCTCTTTTTGGAACTATCAGACAATAAGTAAAGAGTAAATTTCACGGAACCTTAGTTTTTGGGGGCAAAAATAGGACAGAACATTATCTTTTGTTAATTTTTTTAAGGAACCATATGTTCTTAGGCTAAATGTTTCAAAAACTTATATTTGCTCTATTCTTCCATCCAACAAAAAAAAACTTGACCTGCAGGGGTACAAGACACCCCCCGGCATTAGCTTAAGAAGAAAGATCCTCTCACAGATCGAGAAAATCCCCGAACCCTTGCCCCACCCTGACACAGCGGCATCAGCCCATGTGAGAGCGCCTAGGGAGCTTAACGCTCGGCCTGCACGACTGGCCTCGACCCTAACGACCAGCCGATCGGGTGAGCCTTTCGGCCTATGCTTTGGCTTATGGGGCAAGCGAGGGGATTTTTTTACCCCTAGCCTGAGTCGAACCCAGGACCTGGAGGGTGCTACTAGAGCGTTCTACCACTACGATAGAAGCTCGTTCGCTCTTCCATCCAACAAGATATGACAAGTGGAATCAACATACAGATCAAACATATAAGTAGGACCTACCTGCCAGCCCTACCTCACACTTTTTTTAGGCCAGCCTACATCGTTGCTAATCGTTGTTGTCAAGAAGAGTAAAGAAGAGACAAAAGAGAAATAAGGCTAACAAGTTTGTCCGAATTCGGTAAATGGGGCTAATTGGTGGGCCCTACTTGTTAGTTTGACTGACAAGTAACTCCCACCTATTATATTGGTTGGATGCAAGTAATGGAATGCGATATATCAAACTTAGGGTTTCTTAAAACTTCTAGCATAAGAACCTATGGTTCCTTGAAAAATTTGCAAACCAAGGATTTCTTTGAAATTTACTCATAAGTAAATTACTCCAAAACCAACAAAGCTAGGCAGCTAGCCCTCAGAATTTGGAGGGCCAAATTATGAAGATGGCATGATTTAGGTCTTCGTTTGGGATGCAGGAATTTCCCCCGATTTCTTTTATTTCGAAATGGGAAGTTTTATTGATTTCAAGATTGTTAAAAGGTTACATCAACCTGAAATCCTTCCGGCCTATGCCTGGACGGCACACAGCCTTACACAAAAGAGGCAATAAAAGGGATACACTAATGGCTATCAATCCGAAGACTAGACCGCCACGCATGTGCCCGGGTAAAACACTCCTTGGCCACCTTCTCCAAGAACTGTGAGGCCGCTACAACCATATCCTGCGAAGCGGTCTTCTGGAGAATAGCCCAGGTACGGAGCCAATGCGAAATAGAGTAAATAACCTGCAAAAATGAAATTTGTTTGTTTTCAAATACCATTGCATTCCTGCATAACCACACAACCCAACAAGTAGCAGCGGCTCCAAGAAGTACTAAATACTTTAAGTCCTGTCGAATCCCTTGTAGCCAAGTGCCAAACATATTGGACACACTACGTGGCTGAGAAAGACCACAAGACGCATGGACCACCACCCAAACCATACGAACTAACCGGCACTCAAAAAACAGATGTTGGATCGTTTCATCTTCGTGACAGAAACAACACTGTTTGTTGCCTTGCCAATTGCGTTTCACTAAATTATCCTTTGTTAAAATAACGCCCCGTCGAAGATACCACAAAAAGATCTTGATCTTCAAAGGTACTTTTAACTTCCATAAGCGTTCGTTAGAATTGGGCACATCCTGATGGATCAATGCCAGGTAATGAGATTTTACAGAAAATTCTCCACTCCGATGTAGGTTCCATCGGAATTCGTCTTCCTCTTGGCTCAAAACAATGTTGGACAGCCGTGAAAGGAGATTATTCCACAACGCTAGCTTGTGACCAATAAGGTCTCTGCGCCATGATATATTTGGTGGGTATGAGCTCAACACTTCGACCACTGTATCTTGTTTCTTGCGGGCTATGCTGTACAGTTGAGGATATTGATCTCATAAAGTTCTATTTTCTAGCCACTTATCCTCCCAGAACCGTACCTGCGATCCGTCTTTGATTATAAAAGATCCGAACCGCAGAAAATCCCGTTTAATCTTCATCAGGCTGCCCCAGAAATGAGAATCCCCACACTTCCACTGAACCTGGACAAGAGGTTTTGTGTCCAAGTATTTATTGCGTAATATTTGTTGCCAAGTACCATCTGTTTTCAAAGAACCGATACAAATGACCATTTCTTTGAGTAGTGTCAGTATTCTTGATCTGCAGGTTATGGATCCCTAGCCCTCCTTGCTCTTTAGGTTGGCACAGGATATCCCATTTGGCTAGACGGTATTTCCTTTTATGCTCGTCGCAGTGCCAAAAGAAGCGAGACCGATAATAGTCTAGTTTTTTAAGAACGCCCTTTGGTACCTCAAAGAAGGACATCATATACATGGGGAGACTACTAAGTACTGAATTTATTAAAGTCAGTCGTCCCCTGTTGATAGATGTTTTCCTTTCCAACTCTCGAGGCGTTTCTCGAACGTTCTTCTACTTTTCTCCAATCAGCATTTGTTAGTTTCCTATAATGAATAGGAATACCCAAATACCTCATTGGGAAAATACCTGGATTACAGCCAAAAAGATCTATGTACTGGGTCTCGCATTCTTTAGCTTCTCCAAAGCAGAAAATTTCGCTCTTATGGAAATTTATTTTCAAACCGGATATTTGCTCAAAAGCACAAAGTAACAACTTCATGTTATTAGCCTTTTCCAGGTCGTGCTCCATGAAGAGGATCGTATTGTCAGCATATTAGAGTATGGATAAACCCTACCAGATGTGGCACCACCCCACTAACTTGACCATCTGCTTTGGCTCTGTTAACAATTATTGCAAGCATATCAGCAACAAGATTAAAGAGAACTGGTGATAAAGGGTCACCTTGTCGGAGGCCTTTTTTTGTTTGAAAGTAAGGACCGATATCGTCATTAACATTGATCGCCACACTTCCACCCGATATGAAAGAATTCACCCAAGAAATCCATTTAGGTGAGAAACCTTTCATCCGTAGTGTTTGCAATAGGAACGACCATCTTACTTTATCATAGGCCTTTTCAAAATCGATTTTGAAAATTATACCACTTAGTTTCTTACGATGAAGTTCATGAATGGTTTCATGTAAGATGACTACCCCTTCGAGGATATTGCGTCCTCTCATGAATGCCGTTTGAGTTGGGCTGATAACGTGGTCTGCTACTGAATTAATCCGTAACGTTGCGGCATTGGTGAAAATCTTGAAGCTCACATTCAGTAAACAAATTGGTCTGTAGAGCTGAATTTTATTTGCGTCATGCACCTTTGGCAAAAGGGTTATAACACCAAAATTAAGGCTAAACAGAGGAATATCACCCTTATGCAAATCATGGAACATCTGTATGAGGTCTTGTTTAATGATCTCCCAACACTTCTAATAAAATTCAGCTGGGAATCCATCAGGTCCTGGTGCCTTGTTGTATTCCATGTCAAATACTGTTCCTGATTTCTGTAAGGGTTGAACTATTTCGTGTGAAATTTGTGCGTTCAAAACAAACCTAAGCATTTCCTATATTTGGTGGGACCATCAGGGACACAATACAGGCTTCTGTCAGCTGTTGGCAGACTAGAAAGTTTATAATGTCTGATGAACCTTCTTGTTGGCGTACGTTCATGTATCCTTCCGTACTATGCTAATTGTCATGACATGGCTAGTGAGGATGCTGTCTCCTTTATAATGCAGACATTTTTGGTGTTTTGCATATGATAGCGAATGCCGGACAAAATAATATGTTGTCACTCGAGATTGCTGGGTTGCAACTTGCACTATGGCGTATGCCTGTGTTAAGAAGCAGAAATGCAGCGATCCACACTTAAAAGGCTTTGTTCATATTAGTTTCTAAAAACTATTTTTTATAATAAATAGATTGTTTACAGTACCTAACTTTTAAACATGATATTTTTTTAAGATGAAGTCAACTAGTCGATTATAGTACACATTAAAGTGACTTCATTTATATCATCTAAAATCGCACATGAGTTTCTCTATCTCCGTATAGGTCCCTACAAACTGTTACTATGTATAAAATAAAACTAAAGGTAGCAAAAGACAATATAAATATACCCTTTAATTAGCCATTTTTTCTTTTTCGTTATATGCCATGGGGGAGAGGACACGCGTTTGATATTCCTCGTTTGGTGATATCGTGTCGGGCTATGACTGGAATTTTGATCGATGTGGTACGTAGCCTGAATGCATGACATGGCTAGACGGGATGGAACCGGATGGAATGAATTTAAAAAGTTTTAAATATAAATACGTATCTATATATTTAAAACGAAAACAAATACAAATTTAAATATTTTTAAATATAAATATGAATCGAATATTACAACGAATACGAATTCGAATTGGATATGTACTTAACTCGATCGAATACGAATATAAATGCCGCTGTCTTTGGCCGCTGGGTCGACCGGCTGGTATAGAAAACAGATCGAATACGGATCGAATAGTCTCGAATATGAATACAAATGTTCTTGAATACGAATGTAAATACAAACATTCTCATATACAAATATTTTTAAATATAAATTTTGCTTATCATATTTATGTTTTTTCATATATAAATATCGAATAAAAGATCATACGTTATAGTGTTCTACGCCTACCTGTCCTTGAAAGTGACTTCCTGTGTGGTGGAGCTGCCGGGGGACGGGAATCCTAGAGGCACTACAATGCCCTGCGTTACTCCCAACCGTCCGATAAAACATGAAAGGATCGTATCACTGCTATAGTACAATTTTCATACTTTGCATTAAAACCTGTAGCAGACTCATAACACTGTAGACACAATTTTTTCCCTGCTGTAATGTGGAGGATTCGGATCCCAGCTGGGGTGGTGCTTCTATCTCAAATTCTCAATCTCGCACGCAGCAGCTACAATTTTACGCCTAAATGCTTCTTTTGTAGTTTTGTTGTCCTAGCATGTCCAATGCAGGCGCTTAGAGAAATGCTTAGGCTCCGTTTGGCACAGCTCCACCACCAGCTCCTTGGAGCTATTTGGAGTTGTTTTGTGCCAAACGGGGTAAAACAAAATAGTTCCACCCAAGGAGTTTCTTAAAACCTGCTGAGACAAAAGTAGCTCCACCCAAGGAGCTGAAAAAAGTAGCTTCACCCGGCTCCACTTGTGAAGTAAAAAAACAGCTCCACTTGTGAAGTGGAGCCGTGCCAAATGGGGCCTTAGTAATAAAAAACTGATTTTTCTTGCCACATAGGATAGATTCGATGCTTAAATAAGCATCGATGCTTAGTAGGTGCTTATGTGTATAACTATATCTATTAATAGATAATATAGCATCTAAGCACCTATGGAAGAGATGCTTGCATTTGAGGAAATAACTTTTGTATGGATGCTTGATGATGTGGCTATATTCTCTCTCTTTAAGCACTCATATATAAGCATCTTGCATTGTACATGCCCTAAGATGACCACTCAAATCTTATAAAGCCATATACAATGGTATGATGTTAGCTATCTATAAATCTTGTTACGTACGATATAAGATGATGTGGATGATAGAGAGAGAAAGCATAGAGAATAGACCGTCTTTTGTGCAGTAGTCGACTGTAATATGATAAACAAGATACATCATGTCATGAAAAAACTATTTATAAAAACATAAAAAAAACAACCTATTGTATGATCTATTTTAGTGTTATCTATAGATGATATAAAAGATATTATAGACAACAGTTATCTATACAATTGTATATGCCCTAATAATACTAAACAAGTAATCCCCACTAACAGCAATTAAAGTTATTTCTCTTATCTCACAGCCCTGACATGACTATCATGTGGATCTGAGGTGTTAGGTTTCGCTTACGTGGCATCACAATAGGTGAGTACAAATTGACGTGGCATTCTAGTCCTCCTTGCTAATGGGTTAAAACTCAACCCATATAAGGCAAATTCAACTTTCCATCCTAACTTAACTCACAAAATATTTTTCACAACCTCACTCAATTCAAACCACCTTCTAGTTAAATCGAACCCAACACAAATCATCTTCCACTTAAACCCAACCCAACATAAACCCATGGGTTCAACCCACTTCCCAACCCATTTACTAACCTGTCACTTAGTCATAAAACTTCGGTATTTGAAATTTCAATATTGCATTTATACTACAAAAGTTTACAAAATCAATTGAAATTTATTGGAGATAATTTGTTTGTAGGGGAGCTACTATATGCAAATTGGTAGGGCCAAGCGTATACGTAGGCCCCACATGCTTTTATAGGAAGTTTTCGTAAAACTTCGATATTTGGAATTTCAACCTCGCCTTCACACTATAAAAGTTTTACAAAATCGATTAAAGTTTGTTGGAAATGATTCTGTGTGTATGGAGCTACTTTGTGCAAATTAGCAAGCACAGGTGTACAGGTGGCTCTCACGGGCTTATATAGGAAGCTATAAATGAATATGGTAGTCCAAGTCCATGAATAATCCAAATGCCACCCCATTAGGCCACACCACAGATTGAACCCATTCACAACCCAAAATTTCTGAACCCACCCTACCCCAAACCAACCCTTTTACGAGGTAACCCAACTTGTTCGCTCTTTCAACCCGTTTCCACCCATCCAAAGCAAACCCGAATAAGAATCCACCCCATTTAACCCGTCTAAACCCAACCCATTAGCACCCCTACTCCCTAACCCACGTGTCATCCTGCCCCCATCTGCTTTTATTCACCCTCGATCCTGTTACAAAACCTAGAAGGTTACGTTGTGGGTAAATACCAAAACTACCCCTGAGGGGTTTAGACTATAAATAGAGAAGCCCATGTATAATGAGAATAGATATGAAATTAATAAAGACTATGTTCTGTGTTCTCTCTCAATTGGTTCCCTAGTGATTGATCTTTGGTGTTCTTGTTGATTGATTGCGTAGATTTGCATTGGCGTTCAATTATTTCTTAACATGTTATGAGCACGAATCGCTCTCCAAGGTGAAAGGTATGCAAATCATGAACCAATCTATTACACATTGTAGTTTATATTTCAATCTAGATTGATACTAGATTTGTTTTCAATGACATGATTAGATCAGATGCATTCTAGTTGATTCTAGTCTTAGATTGATCTATATTTTATATGCATGATTATACCACTCCTGCAAATTCATTAGATCAAATAGCTAGAATCTAGATCGATCTCAGAAAATAGATTAGAAATTGAGATTGCTTGGGATCACATGATTTGGCACTGTGGGTGACACTGTTGGCCACCACACGACCGTCGCTCGAAGCCATCGGTCCCCTGCCGCAACCGCCACCCACTCGTCGGCTGCCCGAAGCTACCAGCCGCTGCCTTCACTCGCCCGTGTTGGGCCGCCCGAGATTGTCACCACACACGTCGACCGATAAAGGCCACTGACCGCTGCCACTTCCCGTTCGCGCTCGAAGTCGCGCCCAGCCATCTCCATGCTCTGGCCACATGAAGTCACCAATGCTCGATGTCACCGCCGCACTAGGCCTCTCCCACATCAATCACCCAAGCCCGAAGTTGGCCCGTCGCCGACCTCGGCCTCCACCTCACGGCCGCTCCATGCCTTCTGGCCACCACCGTGCCTACCGCTCGGCCCTCCTCCGTCCACCGTGAGGTTGCCACCCACCTTGCATTGACCGTCTGTCATCATGCTCGGCTCTAGCTGTAGTCGCCGTCCCCACACGCATCGGCCATCTGCCATCGTGCTCGGCTCCGCCCAAAGTCATCGCGCCTAGTGCACATTGGCTGACCGCCGCCACACTCGGCTCTGCCCGAAGCCGCTCCTCCAAGTGCCTTATGGCCATCGCTGCTCGGCATCTAAGCACGTGCCCGAGAACCGCATACACCATGGGCTACTCGAAGCTGCCACCGAGCCATCACCAGTTGGAAGTCGATGTGCCACCACACATCCTGCTACCCCGCGCTTGGCCATCTCGTGCTTGGCCATCCGCTCGTCACCTCCCACTCACGAACACCGGCAGCCGCTACCACTCAAACGAGAGACCGGTGGCTAGGGTTTTTAACCCTAGCTACCGGGTTAACAGGCTGGTAGAGAACTAGGCTGAATAGGCCCAAATTCAGCCCAAGGACGCATAAAAGAAAAGAAGGGGAGAAAATAAAAATCAACCGACCACTTTTATGTTTTAACCCTTGAGTTTTGGGATAATTAAGGAGGCCTACTATAACTGCGGTAATATTATTTGCCCCTGAAGTTTGTTGAAATAGCAGATAGGTCCATAAGACCAACTTTCTAAAGAAATTGTTTTTAGATTATATGAGCTTCATTATAATCTAGTTAGCACTTGATATTATCATGTTTTCTAGTTTTATTTCTTTAGTATTTTTGTTTATGTTATTAGTAATTTTAAAAATTGCTTATTAATTAGCAAAAATTTATTAAAGATTACTAGGAAATTGTAGAAAATCCTACAAACATGGTTTTAGGTATGTGAGGTTCCGTAAATTTGTGAAACCTTAGACTTAGTACACCTTGAAAGCATCATATTTCTTTTATGGTTTATTTTTCGGCATTGTATGTTTGGGGATTTATTTAATTGGTTAGTATTTCTAAAAATTACTTAAATGCCTTAAAATTATTAGAAAATCCCAAATATAGCTAGGGAAAAAAATCTGAGAAATGCTAAATTATCTACTGAATAGATAAAAGTAAATAGTTACTATTTACACTTATTTCGTGCACTTGAAATTAATTACCGGTAGTAAGCATGTAGGAAAAATGCATGAATATTGCAGGATTTTGTGCATCGCTAAGTGGATATTCGCTTGCCCCGAATGGTTGTAATTGTATCACCTAGGCTTATTTTATTGTCATATAGTCATGCCAATGTCAAGCCTGACATTGATGTAGCTATACCCTTTTGCCGCTAAAAGATAAAAACTTTGTAGTTTACGAGGTATTGCCTCTACCCTACCCTGAAGAAGGACTATATAATTTAGATTGATCCGTTGGCCCTAAGGGTCCTCTTTGAAAGGATGGCCAAACCTATAAAATGTTGTGGTGTCCCTCTAAGTATTTTGCCAAGATCTACTTCTGTTTCTAGAACTAGAAATCCACATGCTAGTATTACTCTGCCTTGCACCATATTATTTTTGAACTAAGTTTAGGTAACCAGTATATTACTAATAAACATGTGCATTCATAAGCAAGAATATGCCTACGGTGAATAATATGGAGACTAGTGTGCATTCATAAGCAAGAATATGCCTACGGTGAACAATATGGAGACTAGTAGTATTCTCCTAGTTATCCCTTAGCTTTATTTAGATGTCATTTTTCTACGTGAGTAGCATCAATAGTATAGATACAACTCCTGTCGAGCTTGATCTTGCTCATAAAGAGCATCTCTTATCTTTTGCTTTAGGCTGAAATTGTGCATTAGATAATTATTTCCCATATGCCATAAATATATTTTGTTCTATGTTGTTTTGTTAAAGCCATACTCCTACTAAAAAATTGTTTAATAGAACATATTGCCAGTAGCATATCTTACCTGTAGTAAAATAATCAATCATGCATGGAATAAAATTTATAAATATTATGCCTGACATTTGAAAGGAATGATATACCTTAGTTCACTAATTCTTTGTGCATTAATGCCCAGATGGCAATAGGAAAATTGTTCTTCTTGAAGATACAAGAAATCTAGTCAAATGCTAAATCTCAAAAGGATCACCTTGACTAGAAAACACTATGAATCTCAAAGAAGTACGGAATAACTTACACCCAAAGACTTGAAGTATATATATAACCCCATATTCCATATTACAAAGAATATGTCGGTTTCACACCAATAAAATTTTACTCTTGAAGTAGTATAATAGCAATTTATTGCTAAAACTCTAAGTAAATTCAAAGCAAATGCTAAAAGTAGACACTCTCACTTGGAATTTTATGGATGGCATGAAAAGGGGAGGAATTTGGGGAATATGAGGAATATTGGAACCTCCGAGGCACAAGAATAGTGACAAGCATATTTGCATCCTACGTCAAATCCAGAAGCAAATAAGTTGAAGCTATAAGTAATCTAGTTTATTTGATAAATAATTGAAACTGTTATCCACACTATTGGCAAACGAAAATCATTGCAACCTTCCAAGGGTAATGGATTTCTCCCCAGTAATATGTTAGTCACCGGCATGCGATCACATACATGGGAATTACACGGTAGCATGAAGTTGCCGCACATATGCCACTGGAAGCTATAGCTATTTGCCTGAAGAAAATATAACTCTCAAAATATTAGACGACCTATTGGATTTTAATGATCTAGAATGATCTAAATCTATCATACTTATTTGGCATCATAAATTATAACATGCATGTAAATTACCTCCCAATTAATCACATATATTCCTGGCGAATAAATGTTCCATCTAGGAAGTTAAACTAGAATTATATTCTAGCAGAATATATTATATCCCATACAGATTAATTGATGGTCATATTTTATGTGGTAGTATAATATTTATGCTCTTGAGAGCATCCTGTAGATGTATATATTATACTGTCAAAATATAATACTCTTGACCAGGCCAAAACATGTTGCATTAACACAAAACTTGAAGTTTGAGTGATCCAAATTTTAAATTAGAAGTATGAGTAATTGGATCATAATATTGGGCAATATATAAGAAGCTAGAATATTTCAACTGTTGCAGATTAATAACCCACCAGATGTTTGGGATAATCTACCAGTAATAGAGATGTGTAGTTTCCATGCTACTACATTAATAAGTGTCTAGCTCACTGTATTAAGAAAAAAAACCCAATCAAGGGTTAGTGCGTATTAGAAGAATAGATCATTTTCCATATAATATCACCACCATAGCATACACTATTTGGGCCAACACCAGTAGCTGGGATCAGATTGGATATGAAGTTCTATCTATTATGTGTCCATACTAAGGGGATTTTGAAGTATGCTATTAAGCAAAATCAAATCTCAGCATCAGGGGAGAGAGAAATGCCCAAAAATCTTTGAATCCCATGATATTTTCCTGAAGAAAGATCTTTGATATAAGGTTCACGTACTAACCAAACTAAATTTAAGTTTAGTTGATACTCCTGTACGCTAGAAGCGGGGAGACTGCCAGATTTCTTTTTCCATTGCATGGAGCAGTTATATAGTATTTATTTAAAGTAAATGTGTCACTAAGTTTGGAATATCCCAGGTTGAATAGTATATCCATCTTTGCGAAGTTGACTTATTGGTTAGTGATCTAAAGTCTACGGGGACGCCTATAGATCCAAGGTCTTGTGATACTAGTCAAAATAATTGTTAAACACTCCTTAAATACTCTAGAAGAGAACTCACCTTAAAGGTGAAATACCTCATGAAGAGGCTCATCATGAAGATGAAAACCCCGGTAATAAGACGTGCGCATACTACAATACTTGGGGAACACAGGACAACCAATAAGCTTTCATTTAGGAAATGACGAAGATTTTGTTAAACATTAAAAGACACTCAATTATGAGGATATTTGGAGAAAGGTTGTCGACAATTAGTTTGCCTCTAAAATTGTTAAAGTTTCTCATATGAGAATATAAATCCGGAACTAAAGTCCATGGCCGAGCACTTGAAGTGTTCATATCGGATAAAGAAAATGAAAGGAAGTAATTAAGGCCGAACTATAATTGCAGATGAAAGTCTTGGAACCTGTTAGTTCAGACTTGATGAGTCATTATGAAATAATGAGGCGGTGAAGTGATGGTTCAAGGATCCCTGGAGGGATCGATATTCTCCTGTTATGAATGAAATAATGTTATATTATATAATAACTCTAGCAGATGACATAAATAAGATATGTAGTTATCGGATTCTGAAAATCTTATATGGGATCTCTGAAGGGACTCAAAGCTCGATCCTTGAAGGACTTCGTGTTTCAATAAGAAAATAAATTGCAACATGTGTATATGTATATAAAACTCATACATGATAAACTCTTACTCGAAGAAAGAGTGCCTCCTAGAAGAGAAAATATCTCTTAGAAGTGAGAACATCTCCATGAAGAGAAATTAAGTCACCAGTTGATCAAAAATACACTAATGACTATGCAATTCCTAGAAGTGGATAAGGACCCCATCCAAGACCTGAGGGGATGGAATGAGGAAACTAAAAACCAGAAGTGTGTCATATAAGCACATATAAAATGCATCTCCTAATAGAAGCTGATAGAATGGCAATATCTTTTATTACCACGAAAGTATCATATACATTGGTATTAATGGCAAATTGATTAATCTCCTAAGTGCCAAAATTAAGACAGGTTATATTGACTCTATGGTGTTATGACCATGCTTTTAGTTCTGCAGAATAGACTTTTGGTTGTACAACACTACTTAGAGATGGTTGCTAAATATAAAGACCTTGGAAGGTTTTGATAAGTCATATCCAGAAGAAATGTGGCATTGCAATTGATTACTCCCACATCCTGATTAGGATAAAATTTTCTTGTGTTACACATATGGATAAGTGGTATTTTTAAAAGTTAAGTATATTGCTCCCAAATTATTTTAAAGTCTCATTATCTAGATGAATAGTGAGACAGATGTCTAGAAGACTATACATTATGGTAATCTAGTAGATATACTCATAATATACTAGATGTATTCATTTCTTAAAATGTATTAAAGGCAATGGAATAATAAGACTTTACCAGAAGTTGTCTTTAAGGGGGTGCATATGCTAAACCTTTGTAGTTATACATGAGATCCAAAAAATCTCGACTTTAGTCTAACCTAGAAGGTATTGACTTGATTATTACTACCTTGAAGGTTTTTCACCACCTATTAGTATAAGTCCAATCGATGGACATGATAAAGGTATTGAAGATCATAATAAATTCTGAAGATAAGTATTGTACTCTTTTTCCCTTAGTAAGTTTTCCCGTTGGGTTTCTTACTTGAAGGTTTTTAATGAGGCAACAAGGACAATACAATTTAATATGTGTTGTGTACTCTTTTCTCTATTCCTTTTTCCCATGAGATTTTTGGAAGGAGTTAATATCACGAAGCATATTGCTCCTAAATTCTTTTATCCTCGCAAGCTCCAGAAGGACGGAGGGGGTAAAGATACTGAAAGCTAGGTCTTGTGATAATCTGGTAGATATATTCACGAAATCTCTCCTAGCCTTTACCTTCCAGAAGTGCGTTCGAGGCATTAGGATGACGTGACTTAGAGAGTTGTAAGGTTCAGAGGGAGTAAATCTCTGAACCATAGCCTTTATTTGAGACCGGAAGACTTACATGATCTTGAAGATCTAATGTTGTACTTTTTTTCCTTTGTGAGTTTTCCTAAAGTTTCCTTGCGTGATGGATACAATGAAAATAGATCTGAAATTAATAAAGACTATGTTTTGGTGTTATCTCTCAATTGATTTCCTGGTGATTGATCTCTCATGTTCTTATTGATTGATCACGTAGATTTGCCACGCCACAGCCTTGCCGCTAGCGTGATCCATCTCTGGTGACGGTAAAAGTGTGCCAAGGCGTGAAGGCAACGTGTGGTCTCCTTACCATGGGCGATAGCCTTGCTCCCCCATCCTCCTCTCCCCTCCCTTAGATGCGCTCGGCTGCTATTGCGAGCTCAGCACGTGGGTGTTGCTGTGCGGCTGCCATCTCTATCCTGGATGATATGTTGTGGAAGGTGATGCCAAGGACTCGAGGGGCTTGCCAGGTTGGATTTGGTTGCAGATCTAGGTGTTTGTGTGATTCTTGTGAATAGCTACTTCTGTGTCATTCATTTTTTAGATAAAGGATATAAAATCCGGCCTCTATATCCACGAAGGATATACACAGCCAAAAGTTACACGAGCTCTTAGACTCAAAGCCTCAAAACTGAGGTACATAAAACAACAAGAAAGATAGCTTAAGGACTATGAAAAAAAAACTAGAAAAGCTAAGCTCCAGCATTTTTCCCCGTCCTTGCTTACAGCCAAGCCCCTATCCTCATCCGACTGCGCCATCCAAACTTCGGTCTGCTTTGCGTGAAGATGGACCTCCGAGGCGACGTCTCCAAGAAGGCGACGAGAGTCGCCGACGCCGCCCGCCTCACCGAGGCAAGGTTTTCACCTGGAGATCAGTAAATATGAGAGCTATGTAGTGCCACGACACACCTCCAGAAGGATAATGGCGCGGCGCCATTGATGTCGAGACCGTAAGAGCACCGCAAAGCTTTCGCCAAAGACCTCCACAAGACCCCACGCACTATCCACACACAAAAAGACCGCCACCAACACTCCGGGGCCCCGCAAGCCTCAAGGCCATGGCATAGCCACCCTTGAACTCCACGACGAGCCGCTCTCGCAACGTCCGCCATCAAGAAACTACTATGCGACGCCTAAGCGCCACCAATGAGCAGATCCAGGGACATGAGCCACAGATCAAACCTACAGAATACAAATGAAAGGCCCGACACAAAACTTCCTAAACGCCTTACGGAGCTCAGACGGCAAGTGGAACACCACCGCTTTCTTGCTCCCGCCGCAACCAATCGAGATGTTCTTGCACCGCTTCGCTCCTTAGCGCGAACACGGCATCACCTTCTACCATCCTCCGATGGCCGGCGCGCCCGACGTCACAACACGCGCCGCCCGGCGCGCGGCGCATCTCACGACGCGGCGACGCCAAAGCGACGACGCGCATGGCGCGGCATGGCGCGGCGATGCACGCGCGCGCGCGCGAGGCGCGGCCGGCGGCGCAGCGCGATCGCGCAGCCGGAGTGGCGCGGTTGCGCTGCACGCCGGCCGAAGGCGACGGCGCCGGCGGCGGCGGCGACCGGCGGCGGCACACGACGCCCGGCCCGCGAGTCGAGACGGCCGCGATGGCGGCGGCGGCGCCAAGGCCGAGACGCCACGGATGGCCGGCGCGGCGAGCCAAGGCGGCGCGCGGCGCGGAGCCGGCGCCGGCGCGGCGCGGCGCGCGAGCCGGAACGCCGCGGATGGTCGCGCGGAGCCTAAACGCGGATGGTCGGCGGCGCGGCGCCAAGGCGGCGGCGGCGAGGCGGCGCCCAGGCGGCGGCGCGCGCCTCATGGAGGCGCTCGCGCGGCGGCTACCAGATCCATATTCTCCGCCTGCATCCAGAGAAACAGCCCGCCGCCGCTTTCCTAGCACTCCGCCAGCGCGCGGCGCGTGCTCCAGCGGCGGCAAGGCGGAGGGGAGAGGAAAGAGGGAGGCGAAGGCGAAGCGCTCTGGCTAGCTAGGAGGGAGGCGAAGCGCTCTGGCTAGCTAGTTCTGTGTCATTCATGTGATTTTTGATGGACAACTTGTGCTTGCATTAATCCCACCAGGAACGAATATGTCCAATTGATACACAATCGCCCCAATTCCTTTGATACACTGCTGCACATGTGAATTAATTCCCCCTCCATTGCCATGGTTACTCAAATTTCCACCACTACCGATGCCTGAGGCATGCTAACCCAACGAGCTTGAGACACACAGCTGACCACGGGAACGACCCGGCGATGCCCTGCGCGACAATGACCTAAAATGGTGGGATCCATAGTATGGCTTTCGCCTCCCTTGCGAACTCCCGCAATTCTTGCTGCACCGACTTGGTGGTGGCCAGGATCACTAGGCAGCTTCTCATGGCGTTGCTGGAGGTGAATGCGCGGATGGACAAGCCAGCCGCCACGCCCATGGTGGTGAGCAGGAGGAAGGCGAGTAGATCGACAAGAGGAATAGAACAGGGTAGGGAGAGAGACGGAGGAAGTATTAAGAAATAGAGAGTGTCTATACAACATTCGACTGTTTTTTAGGACAAAAATAGTCACATTTTGAACCATTAGATGGAGATCCAACGTCCTAGATCATTTTTTTGAGGGGGTCATTTTTTTGGAGGGGGCTTGTATGGATGGAGATCTAACGCCCCAGATCAATCTGACTGTTTTTGTCCTACAAAACAGTCGAATGTTGTATAGCAGTACTCTAAGAAATAATAATCTCCAATGCAATGCAATCAATCAATAGAGAATAATTAAAAGAAAACACCAGAGAAACTGAAGGCTTTATTATTTTCAGATCAATTCTTCCTTGTACATTGGCTTGTCTATTTATAGTAAAAAAACTCTCAAGGGTAAATTAGGTATTTGCCCATCATCGTAACATAATAGGTTTCGTAACACTTCCCCTTGGACGTATACCATGACATACATATACCTCATTAAAAACTCCTAAAAAAACCCAATGGAAGAAAGGATGAAGAAAAGAGTACATCACATCTGTTTCTCATGTCGTACTTGTTGGTTCATTAAAAAACCTTCACGTGAGAAAACTTCAGGAAAACTCATAAAGTGAAAAAGAGTACAACATTAAATCTTCGGGACCATATAAGTCTTCTAATCTTAAAGAAGGGCTATGGTTCATGGATTTTCTCCCCCTAAACCATGTAACTCTTTAAGTCGTCTCATCCCTATGCCTTGCATGTACTTCTGGAAGCTAGAGGTTGAGAGAGATTTTGTAAATATACCTACCAGATTATCACAAGACCTAGCCTTCAATATTTTTACCTGTAACATCCTGATTTTAGAGCCTTTTTGAAGCTTTTAAAAAAATTCACTAGCTGGATTTTTTCTAGAATTAATTAAAGCTTAAATAAACTTTTATTAATTAAAAGTATTTAATATGACTAAGTTAAATTTTAACATTTGCTGAAGGTATTTTATTTGGATTCCTTGAGTGTCAAGGAATTTTCTTGGATTTTTCCGGGTTTATTTGCTATTTTCTAGAGCTCGTTTGCTTTTATCTAAATTTCTAGAAAAAGGAAAATCCCTAAAAACCCTAAAAGGCCTAGTGGGCCGAAGCCCACCAACCCGTCGGCCCGATTCAGCCCAGCATGCACCCACCCATCGGATGGTTGACACGCGTCGCACATCCGTGCGGTCGCTTCGCCCGCGTTACTTCTTGGCCGTTGGATCTTCCCATGCCGCTGACAGGTGGGGCCCACCTGTCAGACCTTTCGTCTCCACCGCAGACTCCTCCTTCTTCGTGTCCGGCATGCACTCCGCCGCTGCCGCCATCACGCGTGACCGCCTTGGACTCCCTGCTCGTGCCCGAGTCGGTCTCCTCGGCGTCCACGCTACAAAGCCGGCCGACCCCCTCGTTCTTCTCATCCCGAGCCATCGCCTCTCTCGTCGATTTCACCAAGCTACCATCTCTCTCATCGAGTTCACTGAGTCGTCGCCTTCCGCACCGTTGTTTCTGTCTCCATCTCCGGCCACCATCGATCGTCGTCCCCCTTCTCGTCGATGAGCTTCTCCACCGTGCCGTCATCTTCTCGCCGCTGACTGGCCGTGGTCTGCCACCTGCTTTGCGCCGTCTCTGGCCAGTCACCTTCGGCCACTTGTTTGTCACATGGGTGGTGCACTTAATTTGCTTAGCCGTGCTTATAGTAACGTTGGGTTTATCATCACATGTAATCAAATAATTAATTTTGACTTAATGAGATATTGAATCGTGGTTGTAGCCACAGTGATAAAATTTGTATGCCATGATATTGGTGTGTCATTGGTGTTGGTTATACAAAAATGGTTTTCATTTGGGCGAATGATCGTGCAGTAAAGGAGGTGCAGTTTGTACACTGGGATGTGGATGTTTCGCCTAGGTAAATCTAAAGACTTAACTTTGTGCGCCATTAATCTAAGCCTTACCGTACAACCATATGTCTAGTATGGGATAGATCTGACTGATTAATTTGTGATGTTTCAATTTTGGTTCCCCCATTGAGATGTCAGTGAGTGTCGTTGTACATTCCACGGGTGTAAGAGGGGGCAATTATCGACTAGGTGGTTAGCCTGCTCAACGGCGAAATCTCAGCGAGGTGGAACTGGGTTGAGATTGAGCAAACTCTTTCTTAGCGATGTTAAACATTTTCTACATTATTCATGCAAACTTCTAAATTTACAACAAGTAAAGCAGCGTGAATACTGCTAAATCAGTAAAGTACAGTTTTTATCTATTCAGTAGATATTATTTAGGTTTTTTTGGAATTGTCTAGTAATTTTAATGAATTTTTGCTAATTAATAAGCGATTTTTTGGAATTACTAATAAGCAGAAATAAAATACTAATGAAAATAAATCCAGAAGACATGATAATACCAAGGTGCTAAATAAGATTATGATGAAGCTCATATAATCTAAAAGTAATTTCTTTATCCAAAATCAGTTGGTTGGACTTATTAGCTATATTGACAAACTTCAAGGTCAAATCTTGGAATATTATCACATTTTTAGTAGACCGTTCTATTTACCTAAACCTTAGGGGCAAAACCCAAAAAAATTCTAGCTGGAAAATTTTCTTTCCTTTTTTCGCTTTTGGGTCGGATTGGGCCCGTTTTGCCCATAAGCCCCATCGGCCCAAAAGGTCAGTCGCTAGACTTAAAAACCCTAGCCATCGGGTCCTCCAGTTTCTACGTGGCTGTAGCTGACCTAGGTAGAGGGTGCTTGGCATGCCGGTGAGCATGCAAGGTCGGGTGGCAATGGTTGCTGCGGGTAGCGTTGGGGTCCTCTATGGTGGTCAGCATGCAACCGATGGTGTTGGCGATGGCGAGTCCTAGAGGGCGAAGCTGAGGGGCGGTGCGTGGCTTTGGGTACGAGGCGCTTGGCAGCTGCTGCTCCCGATAGGTAGCTTCGGGTGCATGGCACTCATTGGCGATCGCGCCCGATAGGCGGCGGACGGCTTTGGGTGTGAGGTGCTTGGCGATAGCATCCTACTTTGAGCACGGATGCACGGAGGCAGCGGTTGCTCCTGGTGGGTGGCACTGTGCGGTGCATGCACAGTGTTGCTTGTGGGTGAGGCCGAGCAGCAGTGGCTGCTTCGAGCGGCCGACATGTGGGGTGTGGGCGTGGGGGGAGGCAGAGCAATCGGTGGCAACTTCGGGCGGCCATGACAGCACAGATGCGGCAAGCTGGTGGGTGTAGGCTGAGCAGTGGCTTCGGGCAGCCCGACAACGACTCCCTCAATCACGGTGCCAAATCGGTGCACGTAGGTCACAATGCAATGTATGATTTAGATGATTGAAACATCAATCAAAACCCCTTTTTAATCTAACTAGGCAATCTGATCTCGAGTGTAGTTATTTGATCTAATGGATTTGCAGAAGTGAATAATCATACAGAAAATTTATAGATCAATCTGTGATTAGAATCAATTAAAACATAACTGATCTACTAGACAGAGGGATTGGAAAATAACTAATCTAATCATGGTATTGCAATGTGCAGTAGATTGGTTGAGGCTCGCATACCTTGCAACTTGTAGAGCAATTCGTGTTGATAAGGTGTTAATAAATAATATTGTCCAATGCAACCAATCAACAGAGAATCAATAGAGAATAATCGAGAGAAAGCACCAGGGAAATCAAAGTCCTTTATTATCTCCAGATCTATTCTTCCTTGTACATAAGCTTGTCTATTTATAGTCAAAAACGCCTTAGGAGTAAATTCAGTATTTGCCACCAACGTAACCTAATTGGTTTCATAACAGCAAGGAGCAGAGAGATAGAGAGAGCAGAGGAGAAAAAATGACGTGGCATGCTGAGTTATTTTTTTCTAACTAACCCCACGTCAGCCAAAACCATGATGGTTTCATATAATTGGTATTTTGATTGGTTTTGAGAGTTCAAAGTTGTAAAGTAACCAGTTTTAGAGTTGTGGGTTAAAAAATAAACTTAGATCATATTTTAAGATTGAAAAGTTGACCTTTTCCTGTCTCAAAAAAGTTTTGTTTTCATGTATGTCGCAGCCTAGCAGGTCTACAAATTTATTTCAACACTATTGATGTTAGGTTAGTGATGATTTAGGTGAGAAACACTATTGAGTTATTTGCTGGAAAGGTGATCACACTTATTTTGGCCATTTCTTCTATTTTCTTTGTAGGGAATTGGGGTACATAGTTCAAGGAGTTTAAAAGGTAAGTTCAATTGATAATTTCCTAGAATATTTTTTTTATACTTTGTGATTCTACATCCTTTCCTCTGTTATTTGATTGCATCAGTATAGTTTATTATGCTTATGAAATGCCCTATTCAATCCATAAAACCAAAGTCCATTCTTGTAGAGCCCCTATTTCTGAGGTCCTTAGAATCCTCACAATTATCTAGGATAATCACTACGAAATACTGTAGACGAGTGTGCATCATACCAACACAAGCTTACAACATAAAAATCAAACTTTATTACAGGATTATGGCATAGTAGCCAGGATTTACACAGTGAGGCATTCAAGTCCAAAGTTATATTACATTACAAAATAAAAACCACAGGTGTGTCTGAGCAAGGACGAGACCTAAAACCATAAATCATCTACTCCAAAGGAATCCTCGAAGGGTTCTTCATTATTTTTGCAAGATTCTTCTATTGATGGTTTAGCAAGTATAAGTATAACTGTATTCAACATGTCACAAGGAGAATACCAATTAACTACTTGCTAGTATTTCAAGAGGTAGGGAGTTGTTATCTTTATTACTACATTAGTGGACGCATGTTTATTATTTGCAAATAACTTTCTAAAGCAAAATGTTAACTTCTTAAGGAAAAGAGGGATTTAATCAACTTAATTACCAAATTGGAAATATTATCAAATATACTTATGCCTTGCTATTGGATTCACCCATTAAACACAGCTCCATTTACTAGAAGCACGACATATCCGAATACTATAAGTTTTACTCAGCAGAGTTGTCCAGCTTTACCCGCAAGATGTCTCAAACTCTCAATTTTATGCAATAGACACGCAACCAGATAGCGTGTGACTGAGTTGAGATAACAAGGTCTTTCACTACTCTCCCCTTTCTAGTTTCTACTGGTAGGCTCATAGCCACATATTGCCAGTAAACCACTAGCCGAAGTGAAAACAGCAAATCGACTCTCAATGGACCTAACACTGTGAAACATGGAAGATACTTTTCAAGTCCGGCTTCCATACCACCCCATTTTTCATGGCCATTCCATCGCAATGGAAAGGCTAGCTCTCCTGTACATATTCAATCGAATCAAGCACCTACTAATCCAGGTTTGACAAGTCAAAACTTATGGTTAAGCGATTTCTTTGTCCTTTACTCACCACAAGGTTCTAGTCCTTACTTTTCACAAATGAGGCAACCGATCACAAACCCAATGTGTTACGGCACGGCCACCAATTCATACCAAAGCCTCCACCCTAGGGTAAGGTTGTCGACTACAACCATCTAGTGGCTTTCCACGAGTCATCATTAACCCTTGTACCATTTTATAAATCTATCGATAAAACATAGAAACAATTTAGTAGTGTAAAATATTTAATTGTCTAGTCTAATGATAATCAATTATATAGTAGTTTATTATTATTATTAATGCTGTCAAGGTGAATATGTCATTCAAGTAAAGCATGGCTTTTTTTAGTGGTAGGATATAACTAATTATCATGTCATTCTAAACAATTATTTTAAATAAATAATAGTGTACAATAATAATAATGAAAGTACTGATAATTTAATAATTAAACAATGTAGGATCAATATGATCAAAAACATGTGATTTGCCTTGCTATTCAAAGTACTTGACTGGTCCTAGGCCTTCTGAGTCTTGACTTGCTTCTAGAATGGATGATTCGGCATATCCAGGAGATATCGCAAAGAGATAAGCAAATAAGTCTATGTCCGAAAGAATCTGAGGTAGGAGAATAAAATAAACTAAAATAGGAATAAAATTAAGGAAAAGCTGAATATAGGCGAGTTTGGGTATATCGAAGTCTAGTTTGGCTAAACAGAGGTAGGAATGGTTTAAATGGGATTGAAATAGTTAAAATTGGTATAAACATGCTAAATGGGTTTTGGGTGAATAGTAATAGACTAGGTGAATAGTAATGGGTTGGCACTATTCCTAACGAGTCTAGTTTATTGTAACATCCCGAATTTTTGCTAAAATAAAAAAATTATTAAATAATTAATAAAAATGGACTAAAATCTAAATTAAAATAAGTATTTTGTGCCTAAGTTTAAATTTGGATTTGCCCTGAATTTCTGCTTTTGAAAAAGCTGGATTTGAAAAGCATTTTCAGAAAAACCAAAAACTATTATTAAATAAAATGATATTTTGATTTTCTATAAAAATTCTAATTGAAATTTAAAATTTGGAGTTATTTGGATTTTATTTGGGTTTTCTGAGTTTTCAGGAGTTTAAAATGTATTTGTGAAATTAAAAAGTATTTAAAGTATAAAAATTAAATACCAAAATTAGTTGAAAATAATTTTTTAAGTCTAAAATGTCTCTAGGAGGTTCGCTGAATTTTTCGGGAAATTTTGGAGTTATTTTCATATTTTTCTGAGGCTTATTGGAATTTCTGTGCTTTTCTGAAAAACCCACAAATCAGAAAAAGAAATAATCTCGTCTCCCCTCCCCTCCGGCCGCCACGTGGACGGCCAGATTTGCGCCCACGTCACCCGCCGGATCCCGCCTCCCCCTCTCCATCGGCCGCCACGCGTCGGCCCGATCTCCCCCGCCCCCGCGCCCCCGGCCCATCTGGCCCGTCCGCGCACCTCTCTCGCCGCCGCCGGCCCCACCTGTCGGCACGCCGCGCCGCTCCCCCTCTCTCCTCCTCCTCGGCCCCACCCGCCAGCCGCCCTCTCTCTCCCCGTCTCCCTGCCACCCGGGCCCGCCTGTCAGCCACCCCGCCGCCTTCTTCCTTCCGGTCATCTTCCTCGCGCGCGCGCCCGCCTCCGCAACCGCCGGCCCCGCCCGACCCGGTCACCACCCCGCCATCTCCTCGGCCACACCGCCCACCAACGTGTGTCGCACGCGCCGCGCCCCACCTCCCTGCCTCTCTCGCGCCCGTCGCCACCCCACGCGCCCACCTTCTCCCCCGTAACGGCCGCCGCCCACTCCTCCTCTCCGGCGACCGGTTCCCGCACCCCTCCCCTCTCTGACCTCTATAAAAGGGCTCCCAGAGCTCCTCCTCATCTCGCTCCACCCCACCCCGCCCTCCTTTCCTCCTCCGCTAGCCCGAGCCGTCCTAGCGCCGGCCACCTCCCCTTTTTGCGCCGGTGAGCTCGACGGCGAGCAATCACCGCCGCCTCCGTCGCCCTCGCGCCCCGCCGTCGCCTCCTTCGGCCTCGCCGCACCCGTGCGAACCCCCTCCGCCATTCTCCCGGGCCCGAGCGCCACCGAATCGCCATCTCCACCGGAGACCCGAGCCGCCGTCGTCCTCCTCGTCACCGACCGCCGTCCGCGCTCGTCGAGCTCCACGCCAAGGTGAAGAGAGTCTCCTCCTCTCCTCGTCCTCCGCCGCCGCCCGCCGCCGATCACCGGTGCGCCGCCGCCGTTGTGCCGGGAGCTGCCTCCGGCCGGCGCCGCTCGGATGCTTGCGTGGCAGGTGGTGTGGCGCCGCGTCGCGCCACGCCGGCGCCACTCGGCCCTCGCCGCTCGCCCGCCACGCCACCCGTGCGCCATGCCACCTCAACCCTCCCTCTGGTCCATGGACCTGGCTCATGTGGACCGGGCCCACATGTCAGCCCCCTCTCCCCTATTTTCCATGCAAAAATAATTCGTCCGAAAAATAAATTCCCAGGGCTGACGCCATAAATCCAATTTCCTTTATAAAAATAATTCCAGAAAATCCCTTTTTCCATTTTCCCTCTTTTCAAACTTCCCGGAGTCCGTTCTCCCTCGTTTTAACTTCGATTGAGCCCATTCAAATTTCTAAAT
Source organism: Dendrocalamus sinicus (assembly GCA_036346575.1). Classification (NCBI taxonomy): domain Eukaryota; kingdom Viridiplantae; phylum Streptophyta; class Magnoliopsida; order Poales; family Poaceae; genus Dendrocalamus; species Dendrocalamus sinicus. Next base: position 23,885,256 of record CM070657.1, on the reverse strand, counting down.
TCATCAAAAATTCCCCTCTATCCATTTCTAGCATCAATTCAAATATTTAAAGTCAATTTGAATTTAATTTGAATTTATTTGAATTTGGTGGGTTATTTTCACGTGTAGACTTCGACGATTTGGGAGATTTCTTCGACGACGATTTGCACAAATTTGAAGAGCAAGGCAAGTCACCCTCCTTGATCATGTTGATCCCAGTTTTCAAAATAAAATTATGTTGATTTAAATTATATTGCATGCATATGTTTATTCAACGTATTTCAATTCAGTTTTAAATTTAGTTATTGCCTACTTGTTAATCCCTCCTTTGAATTTGAAATCCTCAATACCTTGTCACCCTAGAGTCAAACTCTAGTTAATACATTAGTGTTGGCTAGAGAGTTTACTCAAATGCTTAGCCCTGCGAAGTTATATTATTTGTTTTTGGGATACCTTTTCACATAAAATGATAACCCTGTTTACATAAAATGATACGCTTTTGTTATGAACTCTTGACTTTGGTGAGTCAAGGAAGTTTATGAAATATTTTGAAAACAAATATAAATCTGGTTTAGACTTGGGCATTTGGTTAGAGTGGTGGGTGCAGGCATGCCCTGTTGGTTGGAGCCGCAGAGGTTGATTGTCGTGCACGGGGTATGTGGTTGGGCCTAAGTCAATTAAGGACCGGTCTGTGAGCTCTCATTGCAAAGCCCTAATCGTACTACCACATGGTCGATATGGGACACCTGGTCGAATAATTTGTGAAGTCCCAACCTGAGCCGAGTTGTAGGTTGAAAGTGAGCGTGGTTGGTAACATGTGAAGTCTCACTTGGGCGAGCGTGGTTAAGCCATGAGAAGTCTCGTCTAGGCTCAAGAGGGGTCCTGGCCCGTGGATTCCTTCGGGTGAAACCTTAGAGTTGGCTCGACCGTGTTGAAGGCTTTGCATTGTAAAGGCCTTGTCACGACTCCTGGCCGCACACCTAAGGAAGTGTGTAAACCGGTGGCAATATGGGATGATCGTGTCTTGTGGGTAAAGTTGTACAATCTCTGCAGAGTGTATAATCTATCCTGGATAGCCGTGCCCACGGTCATGGGCATGCTGAGTAAAAGTTTTTCATGGATTAGACTTTGTTTTTCAAAAATGTTTTTCAAAACCTTGCGGATGGATGGAATCCGTGAGAGATTGAAATCTGGTGAATGGATGGAATTCATCAGAGTTGCGCAGTGAAAGCGTGTGGATGGATGGAATCCATACGTGGTCTTTGGAAAAGATGGTCCGTGGGATGCCCGTGGTTAGGTTGGTGTATGGTCTGAGCTCTGACCGACGGTATTATTTTCTATTACAAGTAATGTTTTTACTTATCAGATTAAATTCGCGATTTCAATCTATCTATTGTATTTCTTAAATGTCGTTTTATGCAAACTAACCCTATAAGCCTTCCATTGAAGCCTTTATCATTATGTTGCATTTTCCCGGTGACTTGCGGAGTACAAGTTTGTACTCACGTTGCTTTTTCCACACGAGAAGGAAGACGCCAACTACGGTGAAGATCCGGGCGAATAGGTCGCGTCTTCATCGCTGCTTGCCCGTGGGCAAAGCTAAGTGGGCTTCTTCCGCTTCGGTTTTTCTTCCGCTGCTTATTACTTAATTTTGGCTTATGTGCCGTTGATGTAAACTTTGGCATTCATGCCCATATTCAGTTAATAAATGTCATTATGGTTTGATATTTATCTTTGTTGTACGCTGTGTGCACTAGCTGATCCTGGACTAGTGCGATTTACACAGAGGATCCAGGAGTCGTTACTCCGGGTTCCGACATTTATGAACAATGACAGGTTTGGATTGAACAGTAATGGGCTCGAGGTCTGAATAGCACAGGATCGGGCTTGAAAAGTATTGGGCCATTACTGTGGGCTTAGCCCATCTAGCTGGCTGGACTAGCTAAGGCCTTGGGCACATTCGGCCAGCCCAAACGAGTTTCCTACTAGGCCTAAGGCTTGACCGGCTTAGCTGCATGCCAATGGTGCCCAAGTAGAGCAACTTAGCGATGAGCTTGCATATGCACCGATAGTTATCAGCTGTGGCAAGCAATGGCATGGATGGGGCCAAGGGAGTCTAGGGTTTATATTTGTTTTGTTTGCACAAGCTCCGAGGATCACCAAAGTTAACTAGCAGTGGGAAGAGCTCACTGAAGCAATTCTGGCAAGGTGCTAGGTGTTTTGAGCATCTATGACAAGCTAGGAAGCTATGGGCAGAAGCAGCTAGGTTTGGTTTGGCCGAAGTGGGGATATCCATGGTGGCCTAGTTTTGATGATGGTGACACATGGCGCTGGTGGTCCACAAGCTGAGGGAGGGGTCAGCGAGGTCATATTCGACTTCGTGGTGGCCACGCAGTGCTAAGGCTACGGTTAATTAAGTTATGGTTGGCTATGGCAGGGGATTAAGTTTGGAGGCTCACTAATGCAATGCATGACAATGGCGATTGATGGGCAGGGCTGGGGAAGAAGTGGTTTGGGGGCGCAATTTGATGCTAAGGGAGGTTGGCTGATAGCATGGCGAAGCTTTATATCGCATGTGAAGGTAGTGGGAGCAGGGGCATGGCTTCAGCGGTGGTGGCTCGTGTGAGGCGAAGCTAGCAGATGGGAGGCTTCGACGGTGAGTTGGCTCCGGTGCTGGCGCGTCGGGCACACTGCATCACACTGGCATGATAGGAGTGCTTGTGAGACATGGTATGGGTGTGGTGCATGTATCGGTTGAGCGGCACTCGAATTGGACAATGGCATGCTCAATGGTGGCAGTGCACGACACATGGCCGAGCAGCGAGGGGACGTGCCTTAATGGTGCAATCGGTGAGGTGGCGGAGTGCTGAGCATGCGCTGACATTCAGCAACGTCGAGGTGGCATGGGCATTGGCAGTGGCAGTGAACGGTGCACGGCCGTGTGGTGCTGAGGCATAGGGGAGGAGGTAGGTTTTCAAAAGATACCAAGGCAAGGAGATGGCGGGAATCCGGAAAAGGAAAGCAGCATGGCTGGAAGGTTTCTAGATTGTGTAAAAATTCAAATTTGGTTGAAATTCAAGATAATTCAAAAAGGATTAATTTTGGGCATTTCAATTGTCATGGCAGTTCCTGATTTTTCTCTTATCGTTGGTCTTGAGCATTTAAGGGCCTGTTCTTTTTTGCTGCGGCTTATGGCTTTTGGCTGTGGCTTTTGGCTTTTGGGCTGTTTGTGCGAGAGATTACACAGTAACATAAACCCACGTGCGGTTTTTGGTGAAATAAATGAAGTCGGTAAAGTATGTACTACAATTAACTAATAGACCCTATCTTCAAAAGATATTCTGTTTAAAAGCTAGTTACTGTAGAAAAGCTGAAAAGCAAATTTTAGAAGTTGAAAAGAACAGGGCCTAAATAGGAAGCAAAGGAAAAAAAAATGGTGAAACTATGCTGTGGTCACAAGTTGAGGCCGCAGACTATTCAGAATCCAACATCCTGAAAACTATGGGCAAACAATTTGTTATTACTAACAAACGTACTACTCCGCAAATAAGGATCTAAGTAACATGCCACTATATGCAGGTTTGCGACTATTCTAAGTTTCTAACATGCTTTAGTGTCAGCAGAATCTTTCACTATCTAAATGAGTTCCTTTTTTATATACTTCTTTGTTTCTATTTATGCATATCTATCTAGATTCACGCTCATCCTCTACTAATTTTCCATCATCTTTGCTCTACTTTCATCCTCAACAAGTTGCGCCCTATAAATTCCCACAGACACGCGCGAGGTATCATCTAGTTTAGTAACATTTATTGTGTCTTGCTATAGCTCCATGTGGGATCCCTATATTTGGCCTAACTGAGTGGACTTTAGTCCTTAATTATTTAGATTTAGATTTTAGAGTACGTGGGAAGGGAAAAAAAATTCTATGTGAGATGGCCTATTACTTAAGGCCTTTCTTGTGATCCACGTCATAATATCGCAAAGTGTAGGATCGTATGGCACAACTCATTTCGGCTTGAGCTTCTGGGTTCTGGCTTATTTTTCATTATTCAAAAATTTCGCCTTTTTTTGGTTTTTAGTTTCTTTTTACCTTTTTTTTGTCGGTTCTTTTTTTTCCCGTATTCGTTTGTACTATCCGTGATAGGCTAACTTATTTTTTCTATTTTTAAATTTTTTAAATTTAATTACGCCAAATAAGCCACTGTCAACTATAGTATTTTTTCAGCCAGCTACAGTACTTTTCAGCCATAAGCCACTCAAAATAAGCCCTTTTGAGCAGGACCCAGAGAGGGTGAATGATTGCCTCCGCTTTTTGATACCTAAAAACAAATCTCAAACCAAAATAAAAACAATCTAAATTGCCGAATGTAGATTTTGACCGCTCGCTACGATCGCTTTTGCACATAGTCGAAATCCCTCTCCGCTTAAAAAGCTTTGACCACTCGAACGCTTCATCGCTCGAACATTTTGACCGCTTGAACAAGTACAAGCCAAAAACAACACCGTGCTAGTAGCACGCCAGATCACGATGCGTTAGCATGCCGCCGACAACACAAAAAAGCAATGCTCAAGAAAACACGCCGCCGATGAACTTTACTTGGAATAAATCTAATCTATTATTTCTGTATCATATTGTGGTTACAAAGTGTCCTCACGGCACCCCTAAAAACTCTCACTCCACGTTCACGTTTTTCTGTACATACATGCTAACTTCAAATCATTTTGCAGGTATGGCTCATGATCTTCGTGGATCGGAGTGGCCTTTAGGCCTACTGGATGAGTGCATCGACTGCATGATCGCACTTCATGTCGTATCTTGCATCTTGCTGGCGCGGACAACATGACTGACTTGGGGGGTGATCCGCATGCGGACACCTCGAGTGGCCTGGAGGCTAGACCCATACTGGATAGATAGGTTTGCATCTTGGCGGCATTGTCTTCTCATCATACGTAGCTTGCATATTAACCTTTGTTTTACTTCACAGGCTCAATGATGCAGGTCTACTACCTCTCGCTTGGATGGTTCAGGCCACAAACGAGGACAGTTTGGCACCATGTGCAGTCGGGGATGACGGAGAGATCTAGGCCGGGGCTTGACTGATCATGATGCTTCCTGTTCGATCGCTCCCTACTGATAGCTTTGGTGGACCGATGGCGGCTGGAGATGCACATTTTCTACTTCCCATTCTGGGAGATGACTCACTCTGTAGGACGTCTCTCTGCTACTTGGCCTCCCTATCGCAGGAGGTGTTGCCTTCTCGATGGAGGCCTCGGTCAGCTGGTGTGGTGACTTGCTGGGCAGGTTACACGGAGTCCTTCCAACTGCGGTCGTGGAGGGGTACTACGTCTTCCCACCGGAATGGACGCACGGCCCATCCTTGCGGTGGCTCTCACAGTTCTGGGTACGCGTTCCGTTCAGATGGACCCAGCCATCGATGAGCGCTAGGTGTCGTGACACTCGGAGGCCTACTTACTGTGGTTGTTTGATTGGGTGCTATTCACTAACAACCACAGCAACACCATTGACACATGGCTCATCGCTTACGCTAGGACCATCGCTGACGGGGAGGCCCCCAGATCAGCTGGCGTTCGGCCGCACTGGCCACCACCTATCGCAGCCTATGTGATGTGTGCTATAGGTCAAGGCCAAACTCGGTCCTAGTGGGGTGCCTGCTCTTACTACAGTTGTGGTCGTTCGAGCGCTTCAGCCTCGATCTGTGGTCATTCGAGCGCTTCAACCTTGAACGACCCCTGTTGGACGACAGTAGTTCGTACGGGCTGGAGATGTAACACACAGGTGAGGTGGACCGGCCGACTGTGGGCTCTTTTTGGTGCCGGTGATGGGTATGCACTCTATTATGTGATAAATTTTTTCATGTTATGGATCCCCCAATGTAACAGCTGGTGTTCCTTGCAAGTACAGTTCACACATGTGCAGGTTACATGGGTGTACAAGCCCTTTGTGGAGCACTTCGACCACCTCATGTTGACGACGCGCGCTGCGAGCCATACACCCCAGAGGAGTTACAGGCCCGCGCTCCTCATGGCCTGTCCTCGCTATGTTGGCGCGACCAAGCTTACTGGCTGACGCAAAGGAAGGTCATGTTCAACATCTTCATCAAGGACTACGGGGCGCATCGTGTCATGCGCCAATTCGCCCTATGCCAGGTGGTTCCAGTTCCAGTCGGGTGATCTTTGCTCGACTGCGTCCACACGTGAGTTAGCGAAACTAATGTCTCTTGTTGTGGTTACAGACCAAACAAAGAGAGAGAGTGGTATGGTAGTGGAGAGTTAGGTGAGCAATGCTTGGGGCTTCCTCCATGGCCTGGATGGCTTATATATATTCACATGAGGAGTATTTTACAGTTACGTCCTTACACCCAAATATCCTTCTCAAGGGCATTTACGTCATTACACATGGCCCATTTTGGGCTTTACTACCTTCTAACAGGCCGGCTGGGCTTAGGTGGGGGCCACCCCTACAACAGGAGCCTCTCATGGTGAAGGGCTTCACGGGCTGAAGTCATGTTGCAGAGCCACTTGGCCCCCTCCGTCCCTGCGGCCTGTGACCTTCAACGATCTTGGGCAGAATCCTTGTTTGCTGGTGCAGCCTAGCTTCACACAGAGGATATGGAGTCGAACTGGTTACCGAAACCGTCTTTGACCTCGGGGTCCTTTAGCCGTGGGGTCGAAGATACCAACGGAGCCACCTGGGTGAGTCGAAAGTGAGGCGAAGCCAGGCTCCTTCGGCGGACACCTCGTCAAGGCGCAGGTAGGTCCATTCGTCTGTCCGGGCCTTCCATGAATGAATCTGGGACTACATCGGGGAGGCCGCAGTGAAGCTAGAGCTGCGACGGACCCTGCGTGGCAAGGGGAACTTCGGCCAATGGCTCGTCGAAGTTCCACAGCGCGACGGAGGTGGTGCCGCTGCCGCAGGGCATGGCGCGAACCCACAGGTGTGATGCTGGAGTTCTGGTGTGTAGGCGTGCGTTGCCATGTATGCACCCCCTTTTTATGAATAATGTGGAAGTTGTCCCGGTGTTCTGACCGCGCGTATTGCTGTGCTCTGGGAAACTACTCGATATGGACCGATTGCTAGTCTCTGACCTCGTGACCCGACATCGTCTTTGGCACTGGTGGCGGGCCGAGGATTCGCTGAACTTCTAGGCAGCCCGGGCATCCACGGGCGAGACTCCAGCGCGGGCGTATGTTAAGGAGGAGCCAGCCGAGTAGCGGCTCTAAATACCCGAGGATGCATGTTCATTAGGTCCTTACCGAACCCCCTTGTAAACATTCTTTGACGAATGCAAAAAGGACTTTGGTTGAAGTACGTGTTCCCGCCACTTTTCACGATCGTGCTTGCCTCTGATCAATTCGTAGGACTTGGTGCTCTGTAAACGCCTAAACGCTAAGTAGACGCTCGCGCGTTCCGTCCCCTACCCTTCAAAGTGGTGGCTGCAGAGCTGGAGTCTAGCCGAAGTAGATGCTTGAGCACTCCGTCCCCTACCCTTCGAGGTGGTGGCATCGGAGCTGGCGCCTGGTCGCAGCAAACGCTCGAGCGCTCCGTCCCCTACCATTCGACATGGTGGCGCGAGCCGGCGCCAGCCGGCAGACGCCGAGCGCCCGCCCCTACCCTCGGTGGTGGCGCGAGCCGGCGCTGGTCGGAAGACGCCGAGCGCCCGCCCCGCCTTCGAGGTGGTGGCCGCGAGCCGGCGCTGGTCGGCAGACGCCGAGCACTCCGTGCCCTACCTTTGAAGTGGTGGCGGCGAGATGGCGCCAGCCGAGTAGACGCCGAGCGCCCATCCCTAACATTCGAGGTGGTGGCGCGAGCCGGCGCTGGTCGGGCGTAGACGCTTGAGCGCTCCGTCCCCTACACTTCGAGGTGGTGGCCGCGGAGCTGGCGCCTGGTCGAAGTAGATGCTCGAGCGCTCTGTCTCCTACCCTTCGAGGTGGCGGCAGCAGAGCTGGCGCCTGGTCGAAGTAGACGCTCTAGCGCTCCGTCTTCTACCCTTCGAAGTGGTGGCATCAGAGCTGGCGCCTAGCCGAAGTAGGCGCTCGAGCGCTCTAGGGCGCGCCCTGGGGCCACGTGTTGTATTTATACTCCATAGAGTGCGTGCAAGGATGACATCCGCGCGTCTTATTTATACTCCGTGGGGTGCGCGGGGACAATATCTGCGTCTTATTTATACTCCGTAGAGTGCGCAGGGATTACATCCGTGTCTTATTTATACTCCGTAGAGTGCGCAGGGACAACATCCGCGTCTTATTTATACTCCTTAGAGTGTGCAGGGACAACATCCGCGTCTTATTTATACTCCATAGAGTGCGTAGAGACAACATCCATGTCTTATTTATACTCCGTAGAGTGCGTAGGGACAACAACCGCGTCTTATTTATACTCACGAAGAGTGCACGCGTTTACTGCGTGTCTTTGTTTATACTCACGGAGAGTGCACGCGTTTATCATGTGTCTTTGTTTATACTCATGGAGAGTGCGCGCGTTTACCGCGTGTCTTTGTTTATACTCACGGAGAGTGCGCGCGTTTACCGTGTGTCTTTGTTTATACTCACGGAGAGTGCACGCGTTTACCGCGTGTCTTTGTTACTCAAGGAGAGTGCGCGAGGTGTCCCCCCGCGCGACTCGACACAGAATGAGAAGCTTTTTGAAAACAGCAGACTTTATTAATGCCCCATTTGCGCGGGCGAACAATTACAAAAGAGACAGGGTAGTAACCACTGACCGCTCGAGGAGAGGAGGTGCGGCAACCGCCGCTCCCGCAGTGGCACAAGGTGGGGAGCCTCTGGTGCATAGGAAGCCGTGGTGCGGTACTGCCCCGAAGGAGTTGAGGGTGGGGCACCCCAGTATGGCGTTGTATGGGTACGGGATGTCAATGACGTCAAAGGTGACGTCTTCGCTCCTCGTATTACTAGCTTGGCCGAAAGAGACTTAAAGGCATATCTTGCCCAGCGCATTCAGCGGCTGACCCCCGAAGCCCTGCAACGGGATTCCCGAGGGTCCCAGGTGACTTCGGGGGATCCCCATCTAGTTGAAGGCTGCGGTGAATAGGATGTTCGCGGAGCTGCCTCCGTCGACTAGGACGCGTTTGACATCGCATCCTGTGATAGCGACTGGAATGACCAGGGGATCCTGGTGAGGGAACTCCACGTCTTCGGCATCAGCGGGCGTAAAGGTAATTTTGTGCTGCGCCCACTCCGACGGTGCCTGCGCCGAGTATGCTGCCACGTGGTGTAACCTCCGCGCGTAGGCCTTCTGTTGCCGCGCTGAGGAGAACTCCAACGAAGAGCCCCCGAAGATAACGTTTATAACCCGGCGCCGACCCCCTTCCAGGGCTTGGATTCGTAGGGGCCTTCTTGGGGTTGCTGTACGTGAGCTTGAATCCACCAGGGGCCCTCCTGGGGCTGATATTTTGGGCTTGAATCCATAGGGGGCCCTCTTGGGGCTGCTGCACGTGGGCCATGACGGGCGGTCCCGCTTCCAGGGTTCTGTCCCTGGCGACGCTTTGTTGGAGTGCCACGATGGTGGTGCATGCCCACGTGTTGTGGCCACACTGGCCATGCACCTTGCACCACAGGCCGTAGAGTTGGTCTTCTTGCTCCGCACGGGGTCTATCGTCACAACCCCGGTCGTGTCCTCGCCCCCAGCCTCGGCGACCTCGGCCGCGATCGGTGGGGGTGCTGTCTTCAGAACCGCCCTCGATGTCGAAGATGTAACGAGCCCTCTAGGACTTACGCGGGGCGCGCTTGGGCTTGTCGCTCGGTGAGTCCTTATGCTGGGCGTCCTTGCGCTCGAGGGCATCCTTCGCGGGCTCTTGCTTGCGCTTGCCCTTCGAGGAGCCTTCCTTCGGCGAGTCTCCATTCTTCATCGGGGTCTCCGCTTGATTGGTGTCGGAGTCATCACCTTTGCGTCGCCGCGCGTCCTCCTCTGCCCTCACATACTCTTCCATTTTGTTGAAGAGTTTCGCAACCGTCTTGATCGGTTTACACGCGTTGTACTCAGCCAGTGGCCCCGGGCGGAGACCTTGTATCGTTGCATTGATAATGGTTGTCTCGTTAACAATCTTGACCTGGCAGCGAACCTTGGCAAAGCACTGAAGTACTCCCGGAGCTTCTCCGAGAGTTTTTGTTTGACTGCGAAGAGCTGATCCGCGTTCGACGTAGTTTCTCTAGAAGTTGTTGTAGAAGCGGTCGTGGATCTGCTCCCACGCGTAGATGGAGTTGGGCTCTATGGTGAAGAACCAAGAGTGTGCCACTCCCTGTAGTGCGAGGGGAAGCCCCTTCGCTTTGGTGGTGTCGTCTCCACCCGGGGCCTCGATGGCGGTCTCGTATACGCGCACGAACTCTCGAGGGTCCGTGTCGCCTTTGTACGGCTCGATGGCGTTGGGGAACTTGAAGTCCTTCGGACATGCCGACTGTTGCAGGCCCGCAACCGCCGCCGCTGCCGCCGAGGCCCTGGTGTTGACGCGCGTCTCCGCTGCGCCCCTCTTCTTCTTCACTGCTGCCGACGATGATGCTTTCTTCGGTACCATCCTTCTTTAGATCTTGAGGCTTGCTCGCGTCCTCCCCATGGACGGCACCAACTGTTATGGTTACAGACCAAACAGAGAGAGTGGTATGGTAGTGGAGAGTTAGGTGAGCAATGCTTGGGGCTTCCCCCATGGCCTGGATGGCTTATATATATTCACATGGGGAGTATTTTACAGTTATGTCTTTACACCCAAGTATCCCTCTTAAGGGCATTTATGTCATTACACATGCCCCATTTTGGGCTTTACTATCTTCTAACAGGCCGGCTGGGCTTAGGTGGGGACCACCCCTACAACATATCTCTTTTGGCTGCCATCTAGTAGCCACAATCTCTAATTACATGTTACGTCTTGCAGGCACAGTAGGAAGGGAGTCCACCGTGGCACGGATTAGGTGACGAGGATGGACATGTGGGTAGGCGAGTGGGAGGGAGCTGTAGGACTATGTGCAGGACGACATCTCCTATGACCACAGCACGTACGACGATTACCTACACTGGTACACTCCTCATATACATACCAGGCTGGTACGTGCTGCCGACATGCCGCACCATTCGTCCCAACACCGACCGACACATATCCTGTGCACTTTGGGCAGAACATGCACGCTGCGGTACGTCACATCGTATTTCAAAAACTTTGCTTATGGCAATCCCACTTATAAATTTCACCCTCTCGTGTTTTCCTTGTAGGTGGACCTCGGTGTTGCGATTGAGACGTATTCCCGCTCCGTGCTATAGAGGATCGCCGATGGTGCGGAGGTCACACGCGAGGAGATGGTCCAGGCTTTCCATCACATCCAAGGTTGAGCCGCACGTGCCGTCAGCGTGTTGGCGTGCACGAGGCTCTCAAAGGTTGACAAACCGATGCTTGGTCGACACTCCGTACGTCCGCCGGTGCTATCCTGACTAGCAGCACACCAGGCGGGAAGGTCAGCATGGCCACATCCAGCACTTTTGCCACCGTTGCAGCCTGATGATGCCAAAGGGTCAGCCTGGGCACGGCCTCGTACACCGCCAGCGCCATAGTACCGAGGTCCTCTGCACTCCTCCAGCTTCCCCATTAGGCGCGTACGACTTGCCATACTTCCCTTCGGATAGCTTTGTGTGCGCCATGGCACTAGACGAGGGTACGTCGTGTCTCCATTTGTTTTCTCCAATTGCTTTACTTCACGAACTAACGATATTTGCACTGCAGGTCTTGCACCCTCTAAGGGATTAGGGACCTCCCCAGGTGACGCAGACTCTCAACTATGAGGAGTGGGATGTCAAAAGGGGCTATGAGATCTAGGAGGAAGAATGCCGTAACGACGAGCAAACTGAGCGTATACGTCAGGAGATGAAAGCTCATCTTGAGGCGTGCACATGTAGAGAGCGTGAGAAAAAGAGGAAAATAACGGCCAAGGCCAAAGAGGCTGCTGAGGAGTTTAACGCTGAGCTCGCAAGGAAAGGAAAATGGCCCCGGTCCCGCAGTAGGTCAGGACATTCCGAACTAATCTCCTGAATGTTGAATTTATTTACATTCCAAAAAGGCGCATATGTATCGTAGTAGTACTCCAGTTTGTTGCATCATGTATGATGTTGTTTCTTATGCACGTAACCAAATCTTGTGCACCGTGTTATTCTCAGCTTTATTATAAAGTCTATTTTCATTCGCAACATCAAATCTCGTCATCTTTTCTTATTCAATTCTTTGCGTAGCTAGGCATCCAACAAAATGGAAAAGAGTTCTGGAAGTAGGCACGAAATGTCTATGCATCTTTCATCAGTAGTATTGTCTACTATGTACCATATATGGTGTCATACATGATTCACCGATAGGTTCCCTATTTTTAAGTTATAGATTGTTAAATGTTACATGTACACGGTGTTATATATCACTGTAACTTCAATTGTTTTTTATATGTCAAAAGGAAGTCCCTTTGTTATCATCTTATAACCAAATTCTAAGATTCTAAATCCATAAATCAAGTCTGAACTAAATTCAACCATTATCTCGATTCATAATTTACAAACCAACTGCAAAAGCGAAAAACGGTAAACCCTGTCAGGCCACATATCAAGGCATGTGCCACACCATGGGATCTAGTGTGAGTACTGCCACGCAAGCCTCCACACTGGCACGACAGGTGGACGAGGGTTTGCGTGGCATGTTTTGTCACACCGTAGTGTGTGACGTTATAGTACGGTTTGGCGGCGTGGCCAAAGGGGTTAGAATTGGAAATAAAGTTCGTGAGAGATTAACTTTAAAATATTTTTTAAAAAGGATTAAATAATAAATAAAGCAAGCTACGATCGCTAATCATTGGGCAACAGAGGTGCCGTTGCCCAGCAGATTAGGCGACGAACACGCGTCGACCGCAGGTGATCGCATCCTGTCGCCCAACAGCATGCAACTACTTCCTCCATGTGGCTCAGCTGTTCGGCGATAGGTGCCAGTCGCCCAACGGTTGGGCGACCTGGGGATACTTTTTTGTAAAAAATAAAAACACATGTATAATTTTGTATTTTAGAATAAAAAATAGATTATTTTAAAAAAAATCTACTTGCATCCCTTCTCCTCAACACAAACAAACAGTACTATCCTTTAGGATATCTTTGCATCCTCGTTATTCCGCAGAATATATTTGCACGCCTAACATTGTCTTTTTCTAGTTTACAACGATATGCATCCTTTGTTAAACCATGCAAAAGAACATGAAACCTAAGAATTATGAAATTAGTTATATCGGTGTTGTGATACCGATCTTATGTATGATTATTTGGTTTGGGGTGTCTCAAACACCTGACCGCACAGAGAAAGACAGAAATTTTATATAGGTTCGGACCTTCTTCAGAGATAATAACAACCTAACTCCTATGTGGCTATATTGAGTGTACCGATTACAATCAAGAGAAAGACTAATGCTTGATGTCTTGTTCTTCTTGATCCTCTCTAGCATGCCCCTGCTTCCTCCCGTTTCTCGTTGAGTTCAGCCTTTATATAGCGTACAAAGAGGTGGTGGTTGCTCTATGCCAAGAGGCGTCTTAACGTATCAGACGATAAACTGTCTGACGGAAATTATTGTCAATGACATGATACCTCCTTGCCACCGGGTAGTTATCGTTAAAGGTAGGAAGAAGTTACGAGCAATTATTCCAGAGAACAACTACATACGTTAACTGTCTTGTTAGGCAAATCCGCAATGTAATAAGTTGTCATAGACAAGCTAATCAAAGTCAGCCTAGTCTTAGAAGGGTTTACGATTATATCATATTTGTAAAAAAAAGACTTACGATCATGAAGTAATCGTACAAAGGCTTACGATCATATAGTTAAGTCTTTCTCTTACGAATATAAGAGGTATACTTAAGGAGCAGAATGAGACAATAATACTATTTATAGATAAATAATAAATTGATGATTATTATATCCTCATCAAGTTACAACCAAAGTTAAAACTTTTCAAATGTTGTATTAAATTGTAAACAACTTAGCTGGTACTAGTAGAGTACCCGTGCTAACGCTACGGCAGCATTTGAGGGATACACATGAAAACAACCAAATGATAATATTTTTTCCTTGCCCGTGCTAACGCTACGGTAAAATACAAAACAAGATAAAATTTGTAAACAAACCTAAAACTTATGTACAACATGCTCACGTCATCGTTTCCCCGTTCCGTACGATCGCTCTGGCTGATGCGTGTGCGCGAGACGCTCTTACTGAGCAGATGGTGTCGCACGGCCGCCTCGGCTCGGCCGCTCTCAACATGGTCGCACAACGTGAGTCGTTACCAAGCGCTCAGCGAGACCGATCAACGAATGATCGAAAAAGCCGTCCAAAGTTCACTTCTATCGATCCCCACTTGCTAATCTACCCGCAAGGCAAAATGATTAGAGATAGAGTTAAATGGGATGAGTAAATTAGGACCAAGAACACAAGGCATCCATGCAACCATCCGGCTTCTGCGCGCTGCCAAGCCATGCACGCACTCATGGCCCGACAGAGCAACGACGCAAATGACGACACGAGGCCATAGCCCCGGCGCCCACTCACTTGCGCGCGGCGTCGGCGACGCCTCGCTGACGCGAGCGACGGTGGCCTCGCTAAGAGAGAGAGAACTCTTTACCTTTGGAAAGAATTTGTGAAACCTTTTGACGCGGGGTGGGGTTCTGGTTCAATGATGTGCATGATCCGAATGATTTTGGCCTTAGGATCTTCAATGAGTAAGAGATTTCAATTTTGAATCCATCGATACAATTTTGATTCGGCCGTGACTTGCTTTTTTTCGTCACCTAACGCCGGTGTTCATCGTTACAGCTTACAAAGACCAAAACGGCTAGCGCCCCGGGCGAAGCATTACCTCATGGCTCATACTCGCAGAAAGAAATATCCGTGCATCGGTAATGGGCGCATAGTGCATCGCCAAAGTCCATTCGCATGATTTACAAAATGAATCTCAAGAAAGACTACTAAGTAAACACATTGAAGAGTGACTGATTGTATTATCTAGTATTAATCTTTACCTACAAAATGTATTGGCAGATCTCAGATGTTTCCCTTATCGCCTGCATCGTATATGCACAACCAACAATATCCATGATAGCGAGAATGGTGTTTGCCTATGGCAACTCGATTGTGATTCGGTGAGGTCTGTAGTACCTATGAACAAAATCAATCTATTAATGGATACAACAAAGATGATGTTGGGATCAAGAATAACCATGGTCCTGTATCTATTCTATGAACTATTTTCTTCTTCACGCCAACCCAATACTCTTTTATCGCGATCAAAATTTTTCAGCACGTGGGGCCATCTTCGTGATCAAGTAGCTTGGACCTCCACCGCATCCCCACCATCGCCCTCGTAACCTTGTTCAAGACCTCAACATTGTCCCGTCACACCTACCAAGAGGGGAGAAAGAATAGAGATCACCTACATATTCTGATATAAACTGAAGAGACCACTGGCATGTATTAGGTCGTATGTCCTAGGGTACGAAGAGAAGGCTTCGCACCTGCCAACAACACAAAGTCACAATAATGCAAGAACAGTTCCAACACATCGACATCTCATTTGACAATAAATACCAGAACAGAGCTTCAAGACTCACCAATCACGGTATATGCCAAAAAGACCCCGCTCATAGATGATACCAAGAGTGTTCCTCTCTGATATCGTGGGTACAACATTCATGACCTTGTAGAATCCTGGGAGGGACAGCAAACAGTCTCTCTGGAAACCTCTTTAGCTGTGCTCCCTCCGGGAAAGGTGTCATACAAGCTTCCATTTTCTTATACCTATAGTAATAAACCATCAAGAAAACACAATTAAAGAACCGATATAATGGAAAGGCAGAAAATTTAGTAGATTGTCGAGCTAGAAATGATTCCCATAAATCAACTTTTCTTGCTTCCATTGAGAACGTAACGCTTGCATATATAAGTAGTAATTGTCGTAATAAGCGATCCATGCTCATCTCAATTTACCTCTAGAAGGGCAATCGATTCTAAATCCTATGATCTTTGGTGTCTTGAAATGCTAATCGCTATACTTGTTAATTTTATGAAGGATATTGGGATTATGTAGGTTATGGCTCCATTGAGTTGATAAGTTGACAGAATGCATATAAAGCTACTACCGATAATCACTGTGTATACATAAGACAACATACGGACATCATCGCATCTTGAACTTTGCACATCTTGCCAAGATGACCATTCTTGTTACGGCATGCATTTGAATTTGCCTTTTCCGCCAAATAACGATATCTCCCTTCTCGGATATTTTATCCCAAAGAAAGCATTTCAGCAATGTTTTCAATTCTATTTTGTTCTTCCTAAAATTTTAAAGAAACAAGCTTTATGATGGCTACAAAGATGACAGAACAAGATTAGTATGTAAGTAAAGAAGAAGATACAAAGCACATACCGTTAATTTGCGAATAAAATCGTGAACGACACTCTTTGTAGCGCTCATGTCCCAAACATCCCAAAGCTCAACAAAGAAGTTCCTTTCAGCATCACCCTTGATGCTATTAGACGAACTCCCGGACTTCCATAAGTAATATGCTGAAATGATGAGTAAAACCTAGTGTGAGAATATCTTTCCAAAATACAAACAAGGCAAGTAACATTACTTACTTTAACATCAACTGTGCATCCAATCGTTTGGGCTGGTCGAGCAATTGCTGAACCTTTTAAAATGAGATGCACTAGTGAAGATTTCCCCACACCTGAAAAAAGGAAAATAATCATCTACCATGCAATTGAATAATAGCAGGTAAAGTGATACATTATCTGAGCATATCTACAAGTTGCTCCAAGATGTTAATCCTAATGTTATCAAATATAGTAGTTCGCAACATCCATGATCGAAGGGCAATTGAAAATCCATTAATATGTTATAGGAAACATATGAGATGTGCTTCAATCATCTCCCAAAATTTGAAAAGCACATTTTTAAAGGGCAAATTGAGGGCTTGATATGCAACCACCCACTACTCTACAACTAACCGTACTCAACAGAATTTTTCTCTGTTGAATTGTGCAATTTATTTTTTGATAGAGCAGATGTGAATAATTTGATGATAAGGGATGCTGCAGAATTTTATTCCAGACAATAAAAAGTATATATAGTTCGCCAATTCTTGTAGACAAGTCATATTATGGTGCAGCATGTTATTAGCAGGAGAATAAGCAAACAGAACCATTATCGACAATTTAAAATAGTTGAACTGATGCGTATGACAAGTTAAAAATAGCTTGGGCTCGCAAAGTTGAGGTTTAAGAATATGAAAGAATATCTCCCAAATGAATCTTTTGACAATTGACAGAACTTTTTTGAAACAAAGAAAAGATCAAACAATAAAAACAATATAATGGTTGAAGAAACAGCTATCATGGGTACGACATAAATTCTTATAAAAGAAAAATACAAACAAAGCAAGCCTAATGAGACATTGAGAATTGAGGTGTTGTATTCACTGGAAGGTTAATAATTTTAAAAGGGGATGGCTACACTCCACAAATGCGACGTTGGCTTATAGTCCGCACATTATCCAAGTTGTCCCAAAAGAGATCCTGATAGTTCATGACACAAATCCAATTCATTGTCCACAAAACTTTTCCTAGCCCATAGATACGTGGTATGTGAATTTGCTGGTAAAGAGATCACAAGCACATATGATTTATGACCTACACATAGGCAAACATGCGGTTCAACAATACGGCATCACAACATCTTCCTTTTGAGTATTGCATTTTAATCAAGAGTGAAGACGACTTATTCCATTTGTTGTTTACAAGTTGAACTCATAACTAAACCGGATTACGTATTTAAGCGGAATCGAAGGATCTGTAGATCATGTCACTGTCAGAGTGAAAGGGAAAGGAAGCATCAAATTGAGGAGTGCAAAGATACGTAAGTCAAATTATTTTAGCAAGAAATGGCGATATAATTTGTCCATAATTATTAACGATTCTGTATGATTATCCTATTTGGAATCGGCACGAAATGTTCTTTGTGAAGCCAATTTGCAGGTGAATATATGGAGAAGCAACCTTATGGACAGCATATATTTACGCGGCCCAGATCAAAACAGAAATTACTTGAGTTCGCAAAAATTGAGTACCAATTCTTGATTGGTTATTTGGTTGGCTATCATATTTAGCCCCACTCAAGTTTCCAAAGAGGCTAGGACGAAACTGTGTTTTTCCCCACACCGGGAGGTGAAGCAAGCGTTTTGCTTGTCGGATCTCTAATCCTCCTAAACCTATTGCTAACAATCAATTCTCGACGGCAGGAGTCCCACGCACATCCAAGTCAAGAAGAAAGGCGCAACATTTCGCACTAACCCTCAACAAACTTATCGAATCCGGCAGGTCGGTGACTGAGTCGCCGACGACGAGGACGCGCACTGCCGCAGGCGCGCGCGCCGTTGAGGTCCCGCCGCTCGTTTATGTCTGGATGGACGAATCGAGTCCGAGGACGAGGAGGAGGCGTCGCGCGGGGTGGCGGGCGGGAGGAGAGCTCCTCGGCGAGGGCGGAGGAGAGAGCGCGCGAGGCGCTCGAGCTCGTCGATTAGCGCGAGACGACGGGCTTGGGCGGAGCACCTCCTCCCGCCGCGGTTGAGCGTCTTGCCGGCCGAACGACTCCTCCATCTGCAGGATGTGGTTGTACTTCTTCCGCAGCAGCGCAGCGCATCGACACGACGCTAAGCACCGCCCGCGTCGGTGGCCTCTACTGCGAGGTGGATGCGGTGGGAGCCGCCATGGCGGGTGGCTAGGGTTTTAGAGGCGATTTGGGGATTTGGTCTTGGGAGTCTGAGCGCGAGGGAGGAGGCGAGGCGAGCGGCGGATGAGGAGGAGGGAGGCGAGGCGGAGGATGGAGGGAGGAAGTGGCGCGAGAACCGAGGCGGAGGGGAGACGGGGACGCCGAGCACCGCCCGCTTGTGGCCTCGGCCGCGAGAGCGGATGCGGTGGGAGCCGGCCATGGCGGGTGGCTAGGGTTTTAGAGGCGATTTGGGGATTTGGTCTTGAGAGTCGGAGCGGCGAGGGGAGGAGGCGAGGGCGGAGCGGCGGATGAGGGAGGGGAGGAGGCGAGGGCGGAGGATGGAGGGGAGGAGGCGGCGTGGAGAACCGAGGGCGGCGATGGAGGAGGAGGCGCGCAAGAACCGAGGCGGAGGAGGAGAACGGAAGAGAACGTGGGGGAGGCGCTGAATTCGCGCGGGGACCTGCATGCATGCAAGCCGCGAGCGTGAGGGACGCGGGAGGGGTACTGCAGATCCATTGAAGGATGATCGTCGGATATAGTTGAGTAAGAAGAGAGAATAGAGAAGAGTTAATCTGATACGGACGTTTTTAGGATGGTGTAATTTTGGGTGCATATTATGGTGTGGACGTAGTTAAGGTCATGACTGTGGAGTAGGTAATTGTTGGGTGGATGTATGATAATTTTAACTGGTGGATTATTAGTTTAGATTAGATGTTACTTTGGGCTGCGGCTGATGGCTTTTGGTTTCGGCTGATGTATGGTAACATCTGATAGAGAAGCCATGAGAGAGTACGGAGTAAAGGAAACTCCAGTACAGTTTTGACCAATATAGATAAAATTTTTGTAGTATCTACCACAATCAATTTGTAGACATTGTCTTAAAAAACAATAAAAGGTAATTATTATAAAAAAACTAAGAGCTCAAACAGACAAAAAGAGGCCAGCATCCCTAAAAGATAACTAAAACAATCCTCTTCTACCGTAATTCCTTTTTTGAAAGAACTTCTACCAACTGAAAGGAAACAAGGACTACGATTTACCCTAACAACCAAGCCATTCAGTTCTGTTCTTCAGGTTCAGCCAGCGGCCAGCGGCCGGCGGCCTTCGTTCCCAGTTCCCAAATCCCCACATTCTAAAACCGCAAAACCATTCTCCCCTCTCCCCCCTCTACACACTCGTCTTCCTCCGTTCCCCCCTCTCCTCTCACCTCACTCCCACTCCACTACTCCAGATCTACTCCACTTCCCCCACCTCGACCTCGGGCCGCCTCCCATGGCGTCGCCCTCCGGGAACCCTAACCCCATCCCGAACGCCCCCTTCGAGCTCGGCAAGCTCTTCAAGCCTCCCCCAAACCCTAACCACCCCACAACCGCCCCGACCGTCACCGGCATCTTCCCGGGCGCCCCCGCCGCCGCGCCGATGGCCTCCGGCCCACCCGGCCCCTACTCCTACCCGCCGGCCACCCCGCCCTTCCACCGCGCCCCTACCTCCACTACCCCAACGACCCCCACGCCGGCCACCTCCCCGTCACGGCCTTTGCGAACCCTAACCCCACCCCAAACCCTAGCCCGGGCCCCAACCCCGGTCCCAACCCTGGCGCGCGGCTCATGCAGCTGCTGGGCAACACCGCGCCAACCCACCTCGATTCGGCGGCGTCCATGCCGCCGTCTTCGGAGTTCTCTGCGCCGCCGGTGAGGATGCCGAGCAGCAAGATGCCGCGGGGGAGGCTGCTGGGGCCCGGGGACCGGGCCGTGCACGACGTGGACTCGCGGCTGCCCGGGGAGGCTCAGCCGCCGCAGCTGGAGGTGACGCCCATCACAAAGTACACCTCGGACCCGGGGCTGGTGCTGGGCCGGCAGATCGCCGTGAACCGGACCTACATCGTGTACGGGCTCAAGTTCGGCAACATCCGCGTGCTCAACATCAACACAGCGCTCCGCTCGCTCCTTCGTGGGCACACACAGGTTTGACTGCTGCAGATTGATCACACCGAGGAAAATTTGTTGTTGCATAGTTTAGTACAGAAGTGTTTGTATGAGCTGGTATCAGTAACTCTAAAGTGAACTACAGATTTGTGTCTTTATGCATCAGCTCCCCAAGCATTAATTAGTATATGTATAGCGTGTTTGATAGGATCATTTTGCTCTGTAGTGGCAGCTGCTTCACTTTTATGTTTGTTTTTATGACTATGGAGTAGTCTATTATATTCCAGGCTGAGCAATTGACTTTCTACATATATAGGGTGGATTCTGAATTTGGAAGGTTATATTGTGAAATGAATTAATAAGGTCACTACATGTAGTAGAAGTCCAAGTGGAAGCGTGTATCTGGTTGCTGCAATGAGTTAGTTTGAAGAATATTAATAACCAGCCATATCTATAGTCCACTGGAATTAATTCTTCTTTCTCGTACTGATGAGGTGTATTTGTCATCAATAATGATATTTATAGAATATAAACGGAAAATGTATCTGCTGTAATTGGTGTCTTGGTTTTATCCCAATATTTTTAGAAGTTTGGTATTTGTTTCATTTCATGTGATGTTGTTGGTTTTTATTAGCATGAAAGTGCATTTCTTTTTTATGTTTCATGGTCTTCTTTGTGTTTGTTGCAGAAGGTGACAGACATGGCCTTCTTTGCAGAAGATGTCCATCGTTTAGCAAGGTACTATGTCTGACATACAAGATATTTTGTACACTTGTTTTTCTGTTGGGGTAGCCGGGTAGCGATGCTGGGTGCCTGTGCTCACATTTTATTCTTTCTTTTTTTTTTTGGGGGGGGGGGTGTATGACCCAGCGGTACAATGGTTGTGGGCTGGCATGCAATTATTGACACAAATTAATAATTTGTTTGGCTCATCTACAGTGCAAGTGTAGATGGCCGTATATATGTATGGAAGATTGATGAGGGACCCGACAAAGAAAATAAACCACAGATTACAGGCAAGATTGAAATCGCCATCCAGATTGTAGGAGATGCTGAAACTTACCATCCAAGAATATGTTGGCACTCCCATAAGCAAGTAGGGTCTTATCTACATTACCTGCATCGCATTCAATATCTGCACTTTTTTTTTTCTGTTCAAGGATTCATGCTCTTTTTCCTTGTAGGAGATTTTGTTTGTTGGAATTGGAAACTGCATCTTAAGAATCGACACAACAAAAGTGGGAAGAGGAAGAGACTTCAGTAGTGAAGAGCCTCTTAAATGCCCACTTGGCAAGCTGATTGATGGTGTGCACTTGGTTGGTAAACATGATGGGGATATCACAGATCTGTCCTTATCTCAATGGATGACTACCCGTCTCGCTTCAGCATCAAAAGATGGCATGGTTTGTACAAGATATCCTCTTGTTAATTCAGAAACCTATACTTCATGATAGGCAATAACACATGAAAGAAATGATTTGCAAAACTAAAGATCCTGAACACTCTGCGTAAACTTCTGTTACATTGCACACAGTCAAATTCGGAATTTGTTTCGTTTTTCACTTTCATAGGGTCCAAAATGTTTTCAACTGCAAAATGGTACCTCATATTTCCATTTTCACTGAGTAATCGATATGGTTGAATGTGCTTTTGTGTTTGACTGAAAGTTTTCTGCAACCATTTCATGCTAGGAATGCTAGGATTGTTGAGCTTAGTTTAGTCTTTGTTATTCTGCTACGCAAGGACAAAAATCGCTGCCTCTGCTAAAAGATTTTTCTTACTTTGATGGGGATGGGTGGTCAGGGGATATCTTAACTTTTGCCCTGTTGGTACCTGTGATGAACAGACACACTATCCGGCATTTCTAGGTGCAGTTTATAATGTGTACTGTCTGACAGGTAAAGATCTGGGATGATCGCAGGGCAGTGCCTCTATCTGTGATGAAACCACATGATGGTCAAGCTGTGTACTCGGTTTCTTTTCTAACGGCACCTGAGCGGCCAGATCACATAAATCTCGTCACAGCTGTATGTATTTTTGTACATTATCACTATATTTGTTGTCATATTTTATTACCTTTATCAATTAGTTATGCTATTCTGCCAAATAATGAATGACCACAACATTGCTGTCCAGCTCATATAGGATTGACCATGCTTAGGCAAATAAAATGTCCAATTTATCCTTTATTGGGAATGGTATGTCATAGTAGTGCCTGGAAAATGGAGTTGAATAATCTGGAAAGGATCATGGTTTCCTAATCATAACTAAGATCGCTCATGATTAGATAGTTCATGGAATGATGATTTTTTTATGGGGTGCCGTGTGCGTGTGTGTGTATGTGTATTTATCAATATATTATTATGATAATCAATGCATGGAACTCTGCTGTCGTAAATTTGGCGAAAGAAGCTTGAATATCCTCTGCATTTAGATTTAGTATATATCTTCAATGAGATTAGCTCATACTTTCTTTTGTTAATGTTGCAGGGCCCTCTCAACCGAGAAATAAAAATTTGGGCTTCCACTAATGAAGATGGTTGGTTGTTGCTAAGTGACACTGATACATGGAGATGCATTCAAACGCTTGAACTTGTGAGTTCTCTAGAACACAGGTTTGAGGAAGCATTTTTCAACCAAGTAGCAGTGTTGCCACAAGCTAGCCTTATTTTGCTCGCAAATGCCAAAAAGAATGCTATATATGCTGTGCATGTTGAGTACGGCCCAGATCCTGCTTCTACTCTATTGGACTATATAGCAGATTTTACAGTTGCAATGCCTATTTTAAGTCTGACTGGAACACATGAAAACCAATTGGATGGTGAACAAGTAGTTCAAGTCTACTGTGTCCAGACAATGGCCATCCAGCAGTATGGGTTGGAGTTATCATTCTGTTTGCCTCCTACAGCTGATAATACTGGGCTTGGTAGAGATCCAGCTATTTCTCATGTATATGAGAGACCTCTAGAAGTTGCAGCAGCAGTGTCATCCACAGGAACCAGTCTCATTGATTCTCCTGTTGTTGCTTCAACTAAACCATCAAGCAATAATCAGGGAACAGGTAACACGGTAGTAACTTCACATCCAATTGTTTCAGTTAATTTAGATACTGTTGTATTTGACATCAATCTTTCACCTCCACCATTTGCTTATGCAGAAGTTGATGCTCCTTCTCATGTGCTATCCCTGACTCCTACATCAAGCATGGATAAGAAAAGGATAGATTCTGATGCTACAAGTGGGCAAGGTGCATTTGGTAGGAAGGATAGCTTAGGAAAGGAAGAGCCAAGTGGTGGTCAGGGTGATGCTACAATTTCAGATCCTCATCCCACATTTAAGGTCGGAGGGAACGCTACGCACTTAATTACTCCATCTGAAATTATTTCTGGTGTGCTGTCGTCTGCTGAAATGGTTGCTAGTGGCAGCTCTCAGAATGTAGAAGTGGAGTCAAAACATGTGGTTGAGAGAAAATCAGATCAAAGTGTTGAACTTGAGGCTCTTAAGGAGACTGAAATTGTTCACGAGAAAATGGAGAGGCCTCACAAGTCTTCGGAGCAAACTTTAGAGACAATCTCAGTAACAACTGACAAGTACAGCATGGAAGATTCCCAGTCTCTTACTGATAGAGTGGTGCCCATGCTTTTGAAACAACATTCCGGTGCTGCAGATGAAAATGTTGTGAGGAGAACAACTGAAGCTCCCGAGAAAACCGATGACTCTTCTGCTTCCAGGAACTTGCAGTTACCCTCAGCTACCAAAGAGGAGAAAGTTCTACATCCTCAAGTGTTTGGGCAATTGTCTCCTCCTACAAGCACTTTCACCTCTACTGATTCCTCACATGAACCTCCAAGCAATGCAAACTCTCCTATTGATTCCATCCCACAAGTTGCTTCTGTTCAAGGAACACTGCAACAGGTGATTACATTAAATATTTTTGCCTTGTGCTGAAACATGTCTGACATAATATATGCTGGTAGTCTTCCACAGATTTACATCACAGTATTTAACTAGGAAATATCCCTTGGCTGATTGGCCTCCAAATCATTTCTTTTGAAGTGTGCAGTTCCATTTTTTTTTAAAAACATATATATTAGATAATTTGAGTTGTGGCTGATCAAATTTTATATCTGATATGATAGATCATTGATGATGTGCAATGTTTCATAGATTTACCAAGTTCATCCATTAGTTGTTATGGTCAAAGTAACTGCATCAAGTTATGAAGTAATTTTTTGGGCTTTGTTTTAAAACTACTATAACTCAGGTGCCAGCTTGGTTTTGGTTTGATTGGAAGAGAAGACTATCACAGACACCACCGTCATATAATTTACATGTGTTTCTCCCCAAAAAAAATACGGCAGTTCTTTTAGTATGACATATGTATGAATTATGAAAGCAATATGTGTATGTCCGGTCAATTCATAAGCTTGAAATTGAAATTCTCGCCTGTGCTTGTGCATTGCATACCATTCCTAAGCTGCACACTGAACTGTGAATTAGCAATGAATCATTAGATGACCTACTTCCCAAGACCAGTGCTCTCGAACTGCTTTTGGAATGTTTTGACAATGATATTAATAACATTATATGGTGATTGAATACAACAGCATACAGCAAATTTTGTAGATCGTCCTGGTTGTATAGATAAAATTTTAGTTCCTGAGTCACTGTCTCCACCATATTCAGCTCTAGATCTTGATGGCACCTTCCTAGTTATCCTGTCAAGGCAATTAAATCTAAAATATTCTTGTCAGGTTGCGCAATACAAAATCAATATTTGGTTTTGTTTTAGTTGATGCTATGGAAAGGAATCATAATTTTCCTTGCCTAAAGATAGTTTTGTTATTATTAACTATGCTTGTGCATATCACAGCTTATGGCAATGCATAATGACCTGCAAAAGCAGTTGAGCACAATTGTGTCTGCCCCTATTGCAAAGGAAGTCAGAAGGATTGAGACATCACTAGGGCGTAACATGGAGAAGTCCATCAAGGCTAACATTGATGCCATGTGGGCTCGTTTCCAGGAGGAAAATGCCAGGCATGAAAAGGCTGAAAGAGAGCGAATGCAGCAGACTGCTACTTTAATCACAAATTCTGTAAACAAGGATATTGCTGCTATGCTAGAGAAGTCATTAAAGAAAGAAATATCATCAGTGGGACCTGCTGTTGCACGGACAACAGCACCTATCATTGAGAAGTCCTTATCTTCTGCTGTTTCTGAGTCACTTCAGGTTGTGGCTGTTCTTGCTGTCTTTGATATTCTGATTTTTCCCATCATCTCTCTTATCTACCTTCCCCTTTCAGAAAGTGCTTGGTGACAAGGTTGTGAATCAGCTGGATAAGTCTGTAAGTACGAAGCTTGAAGCTACAGTTGCTAGGCAGATCCAGACACAGTTCCATACATCTTCAAAGCAGGTACTTCAGGTATGTATCCTTGGTATATAACGTCCTTGTAGATGCAGTGAAGCTGTTAGTTCCCAATGGAATATGGTACCCATAATATGTTTGTGGTGACTTGATTTGTTGTCCACATTTAGATTTCTTGTGCATCACATGTTGTGGACTCTTATTGGGGTAGGCATTATACAAGGCGATCTGGCAAGAGGCCTTCGGCATTGGCTGCAAACTCGGCTGAGTAGGACAGTGTTGCGGACAGTGATCTAAAAGGCGGTATTAGGCGGCCGCCTAGGCGGGCCTAGGCGCTGGGCGGAGCCCCGCCGCTGCGCCTTGGCCAAAATCGGTGAGCTAGGCGCGAGCCGCTTGCGGCCGTCGGCGGCCAAAGCGGCCATCGGCGAGGTCAAAGCGGGTCGAGGCGACGGAAGGTGTTCTAGGAGAGAGGCACTGAAAATCTTTGTCAGCTCACGCGTTGTCGGCCGTCGTCGTCGCCGGATCCACTGCCTCCGCCATCGCCGCAACTGGATCCGTCGTCGCCGCAGCCGGATCTGCTGCCTCTACCGTCGCCGCCGCCGGATCCGCTGCCTCCATCGTCGCCGCAGCTGGATCCGCCGTCGATGCCGCCGGATCCACTGGAGCAACGCCATCGGCAGGAGCAAAGTGGCTGGGGGAGCGGGGGAGGGGAGGTAGTAGGTGGAGCAGAGGCTGCAGAGCAGTCGGTCGGTGGGAGGGAGTGGAGGGACTTGCGGTCTGCGGAGGAAAGGAAGGACGGGTCAGGCGACGTTAAAGGCGGCGGGGTCGGGCGTTAGGGTTAATAGGCGGCGGGGTCGGTGGGTGCCTAGGTGGAATGGATGAATTCTTTTGTGATTTAGCCCTTATGGTTTTAAAATATACGAATAGACTTTTTTTAATGGATTTTTTCAATCTAGACCCTCTAAATAGTAAATATATATACATAATTATTTATTTTCGGCTATTATCCTTATTTTTAATTCGGCCGCCTAGGCCCCGCCTAGGCCCCCTAGGCGCTAGGCCCCACCTCGCCGCCCGCCTAGCGCCTAGTGACTACTTGAACACTGGTTGCGGAGGCTGACAATGCTTGATGAGCTACAGCCTGCGTGCTGGCGTGTGACGGTCACATTGGGCTCGGTTTAGAGATAGCATCCTAAGTTCAGATATCAGCGTTATGTCTTAGATAGGTTTTCGATTGGTCTACCAGTCGGATAGATATGGTATTAGTTAGAGATAGATTTCTAGTTGCTTTGTTCGAAGTCCGATATAAAGGACTCTATGCTGTAACAATTGAAGGCAAGCAATAGAGATTATCTTCCTTACCTTGGTGGCTTAGAGCGTCGACGCTGGCCAGTGGACATCCCGCCCAATCGCCGGAGGGTGAGTCCGATACGCCTCGTTATCCCATGCATTCCCATCCAACCTCCAGATTTCATTTGTTTCCTCCCCTTCCCGACCACTGTGAATCAGCCCTGAAGCCACACCACATCAACTTGGTATCAGAGCCGCCATCCACTGCCCTGCCCATGGAAGAATTGAAGAACCGAAGACCATAGAGGATATTGGCAAGATGCTGGCCATACTCGTGAAAGACATTAAGGAGGTGAAGCAAAAACAAAATCAGCATGATGACGCCATCTCCAGGTTGAAGCAGGATAGTTGGAACGCGCATTTGAGCATTCTGGAAACCAGGGGTCGGAATATCTCGTCGGGAGAGTCCCGTGTCAGAGGGGATAAAAGGGAAGAAGAAAGAAGTACTCCACACTACCACAAACTAGAAGTACTCCACACTACCACAAACTAAGTTTTACGACCTATGGAGGAGATGAGGATGCTTTGCCCTGGATTAACAGATGTGAGCAGTTCTTTCGCGGTCAGCGCACATTAGAGGAGGAAAATGTATGGTTAGCGGCATATCATTTGACGGGAGTTGCACAACAATGGTACTATCAATCGGAAAGGAATGAAGGAATACTGACTTGGCACCGTTTTGCTGAATTTGTGAATATGCGCTTCGGGTTGCCCATCCGAAGCAATCCCTTGGGTGAGCTTGCGCAACTGCGGTGTACGGGTTCCGTCGAGGAGTACCAGTGGCAGTTCTTGGCATTGTTGTGCCGAGTGGAGCCGCTATCTCAACTCCAACAAGTGCAGTTATTTACGGAAGGACTGAGGAAGCCCTTACAGACCAATGTGGAGTTACAAAACGTGACTAATCTTCAAACGGCGATGAGTCGCGTGAGCTTATGAGCAGCGATTCATGGATGAACTTGTGGAAGTTAAGACTCCTAAATCGGTGGCACCTCCGCGTATGGCTGTGGCTCCAACAATGTCCACGGTCCTCCCAAAACCCAGTCCCAACCCAGCAGCCGTGACATCTTCAGGGTTTGTAACTGCACCATCGGTGCACACTCCAACGTCACAGACTCACTGGAAGCAACTATCGGCATCAGAGATGGCTAATCGATTCGCCAAGGGGTTGTGCTACAACTGCCCTGAGAAGTTCGGGCCAAACCATCGGTGCTCAATGGAAGGGATTTATTTACTTGAGTTGGAAGATGGTGAGGAGGATTCAGAGGTTGAGCCAGCAGTGGAGATCTCCCTCCATGCGCTCACGAGCATATGTTTCGGCCGGACAATGTAGCTCTAGATAGAGCTCCAGGGCATGGCACTTCGAGCATTGGTTGCTATATGCTCCACACATACATTCATGGGTCAACACGGTCAATTCCCTTCGCCTACCATTGTCTCCACGTCTGGGTATGAAGGTGGCCGTGGCAAATGGCGATCGATTGGACTGTGTGGATTGTGCACTGCCATGCCCTCACGCATTGGCATTGAAGAGTTTGCCGTAGATTGTTTTGCTATAACCCTGGGAGGCTTTGATGTCGTTCTTGGTCGTTCTTGATGCTGATCGTATGGGACTTTGAACTCTTGACGATGTCCTTTTGGCGATCCGATCATCGTGTCATATGGCATGGACTTTGGGCACAGCCGGCTGTTTCCAGGGCTTTAGCAGTCAGGACAGGATCTGATGGCAGACTTGTTGACCAATTTTGATGATCTCTTTCAGCCCCCACACGGTTTACCACCGGCGTGACGTCAGGACCATCGCATTCATCTCTTGCCTGGGGCAGCCGCAGTGACTGTTCGTCCCTACCGTTATCCGCATCTTCTCAAGGATGAAATTGCATGTCAATTTGAGGATATGCTTTCTCAAGGTATCAGTCGCCCCAACACTTCTACTTTTTCATCCCTAGTCTTATTGGTTAAGAAGCCGGATGATACTTGGTGTTTTTGTGTCGACTTTCGGGCTCTTAATGCTCAGACCATCAAGGATAAATTCCCAATTCCAGTCGTTGATGAGCTCCTTGATGAACTCAAACATGCATGTTTTTCCACAAAACTTGATTTACAAAGTGGCTATCATCAAGTGCGTATGCATCGAGATGACATTGAGAAAACGACATTTTGGACACGTCATGGGCATTTCGAATTTTTGGTAATGTCCTTTGGCTTCGCAAATGCCCTGGCCACTTTCTTGGCGCTAATGAATGATATCCTTAAAGCATTTCATCGGCGCTTTGTCTCGGTCTTCTTCAGTATCTTGATCTATAGTTCATGGTCAGAGCATTTGCAACATGATCAGGCGGTATTTCAAGTACTACGGTTGCATCGCTTGGTCCTCAAGCGTTCCAATTGTTCCTTTGGGGAGACCTCTGTCACTTATTTGGGTCACATTATTTTCATCCAAGGCGTGGCGGTTGATCCAACGAAAATTTCAGCGGTTCTGGATTGGCCAACACTGGTTTCGGTAAAGGCATTGAGGGGGTTTCTTGGGTTGACTGGCTACTACCGCAAATTCGTCAAGGATTATGGCTCAATCGCAACCCCTCGTACGAAGCTTTTAAAGAAAGATGCATTTGTTTGGTCTCCGGAGGCTGCTGCAGCCTTTTAAGCTCTCAAAGAGATTCTCACTTGTCACTTCAACGCCCTTGTTGCATTTACCGGATTTTTTAAAACGCTTTGTCATTGATTGTGATGCTTCTGGGTTGGGGTTTGGAGCCGTCCTCCATCAAGGTGAACGACCCCTTGCTTACTTTAGTTAGGCGGTCGCTCCTCAGCATGTTTTATTAGCCGCATATGAGCGAGAGCTTATTGGTTTGGTCCAAGTTGTTCGACACTGGCAGCCGTATCTTTGGGGTCGTGCATTCACAATCCGCATGGATCATTATAGCTTAAAATTTTTGATCAACGTCTTTCCACTATACCGCAGCATCATTGGGTTAGTAAGTTCTTTGGGTATGATTTTATTGTTGAGTACTGGCTAGGCAAACAGAATTCAGCAGCCGACGCTCTGTCTCGCCGTGATGAAGTCAGCAGTGGCCTTCATGCCATCTCCGGACCCCAATTTGTCTTGTTTGAGCAATTGCGGCAAGAAATATCACAGTCAACAGAGTTGCAGACGCTTTGGGCTAGTGTATTGGCCGGGACGGAGGAGCAAGCATGGTATGTGGTGGATGGTCTCCTGGTCTACCACGGACGGGTTTTTGTGCCAGTCGAGTTTGCTCTTGTTCATCATATTTTGGACGAGTTACATGGAGCAGGCCATGAAGGGGTTCAAAAAACAATCCATCGAATTCGCGCCCAATTTCATATTCCTAGCCTGCTGCGCCTAGTCTGTTATTTTATCAAGGCATGTCCTGTTTGTCAACTCAATAAGACGGATCATCTCCACCCGGCTGGACTGCTGCAGCCATTAGAGGTACCTCGGACGATTTGGGCCGATATTTCAATGGATTTTGTGGAAGGATTACCCAAGGTTCACGGTAAGTCGGTTATCTTAACTGTTGTTGACCGTTTCTCTAAGTACGCACGCTTCATACCTTTATCTCATCCGTACACGGCAAATTCAGTGGCCCTTGCTTTCTTTGATGGCATTGTTCGACTTCATGGACTTCCTTCTATTGTAAGTGATCGTGATCCGATCTTTACAAGCAATTTTTGGAACTTTTTCGTCTGGCGAGAGTACACTTGCACCTCAGTTCAACTTTTCATCCACAATCTGATGGTCAGTCCGAGGTGGTCAACCGTATTATTACCACGTACCTGTGTTGTTTATGTGGAGATCGACCAAAGCAATGGGTGCAATGGCTTTCTTGGGCTAAATACTGTTACAACTCATCAGACATCCCTGCTCGTGATCCTCCTTTAGTGGTGGAAGAACCAGGCTCAGCCCGAGTTGCTGCTGTTGTGCAACAAATGAAGGACCGGGATGAATTCTTGGCTGAGATAAGGGAGAGGTTAGTGCAAGCTCAAGCCATTATGAAACACCACTATGACCATCGTCATCGTGACGTAGAATTTGAAGTTGGCCAATGGGTTTGGTTGCGTTTGAACCATCGTCCTGCCATGTCTGTCATTGGCCGCTCGAAGTCTAAATTGGATCCTAAATTTTATGGGTCGTTTCAGATTGTGGAGCGAGTTGGGGCTGTGGCATATCGCCTTCGGTTGCCACCCCGTGCTAAGCTTCATGATGCTTTTCATGTGACCTTGAAACTCTTTTCATGGTGATCCTCTGGTGGAAATTCCAATGTTGCCTGACACTTATCATAGCTGGGTTATTCTAGTACCCTTGATTTCTCAAGCTCGGCTTCGTCGTGATCAATGGGAGGTTTTGGTTCAATGGAAGGACTGTGCCCCTTCAGAGGCTTTGTGGATGTCTCTTACTGATTTTCATGCACAATATCCTGATTTTCAGCTCGAGGACGAGCTGTTTCAGCAAAAGGGGGGGAAATGTTGTGGACTCTTATTGGGATAGGCATTATACAAGGCGATCTGGCAAGAGGCCTTCGGCATTGGCTGCAAACCCGGCTGAGCAGGACAGTGTTGCGGATGCCGACAACACTTGATGAGCTATAGCCTGCGTGCTGGCGTGTGTTGGTCACATTGGGCTTGGTTTAGGAGATAGCATATGTTACCAGTCGGATAGACATGGTATTAGTTAGAGATTGATTTCTAGTCGGTTTGTTTGAAGTCCAATATAAAGGACTCTATGCTGTAATAATTGAAGGCAAGCAATAGAGATTATCTTCCTTACCTTGGTGGCTTAGAGCCTTGACGCTGGCCGGTGGAAATCCCGCCCAGTCACCGGAGGTCGAGTCTGATCCTCCCTATTATCCCTTGCATTCCCATCCAACCTCCAGATTTCATTTGTTTCCTCCCCTTCCCGACCACCTTGAATCAGCCCCGAAGCCACACCACATCATCACATCTTGAGGGTTGCTTGAACAAACCCATGCATGCATGGGATGGTGCAGAATAGAGTTGCTTTCAGGTGTTTGGTTGGGAAGATCACATGGGTGAAACCTAGATAAGATGATGCAAAATAGGGCATTATTCTGCATTGTATTGTGACGAGATTGCTCGCATAATGTCATGTAGCACAGGCATCCCTCATGGAGATGCACATCCATTCAATCCAAACCATGGTTGTCACGGCGGAGTCGGCGACCACGGCAGGTGAGGGGCGCCTGGACGCCATGGTGATGCCTAGGCGAGTCGCCACACGTACGCGTAGTATGTATGTATAGTTGTATACTCAGTATAGCCAGTAAGTCATACTTTGCATGCTGACTTAATATCCGCTGACTCCTCTCACGCATCTCTCGCATTCCTCTCTCTCTCTCCCCGCCGCCTTGCCTCCTTCGGTCCTCCCCTCGCCTCCTCCGGCCCTCCCCCGTCTCACCTCCTCTCCTCTACCCGGCGCCTCCCCTGCCGCCTCCCCCCGATCGAGGCGAGGTTCCACGGCGTCCTCCTAGCACCACCGGGACGCCTAGGCGACGCCATAACAAACGTGATCCAAACACAGAATAGCTTACTAATTTAGTCAACCAAACACCATATAACTTACTAATTTAGTCAACCAAAACCCCAACTTATACAACCATGCATTCAAAACGTCAGCCCATTGTAGCACCAAGCAACTCACCTTGCATCTGCATATTTAGAATGATGGGTGGCAGTATGCAGGATCATGTTGTGTTATACTAGGCAGGATCAATTGCTTCAGAAAAAAGAACCTTTATGTCTTATGTTTTAGTAAGTT
Organism: Dendrocalamus sinicus; assembly: GCA_036346575.1. Classification (NCBI taxonomy): domain Eukaryota; kingdom Viridiplantae; phylum Streptophyta; class Magnoliopsida; order Poales; family Poaceae; genus Dendrocalamus; species Dendrocalamus sinicus. Next base: position 23,852,035 of record CM070657.1, on the reverse strand, counting down.
TGCTACTCAAAGCAACTGATTCCTTTGGATTGTTCCCTGCAGGACGCTTTGCGCTTTAGCTTTGAGTCAACAATTATTCCAGCATTTGAACAATCTTGTAAGACAATGTTCGAGCAAGTAGATGGTGCATTCCAGAAGGGTATGTCTGAGCATGGTGCGGCTATTCAGCAGCAGGCTGTGACAGCACATACTCCATTAGCACAAACTCTAAGGGTAAGGTTGCAAGTCTTGTGCTTTTATTGTATGCAATGCCGTAGTCAACAGAAAAAGCACACAAACCAACATCTGTATATAATGATTTTTCCCTTATGAGGAGTAACGCTAATGCTTTGTCTCACCTGAATTCTCTTAGGAAACAATCACTTCAGCATCATCAATTACCCAGGGTCTTACATCGGAGTTACTTGATGGCCAGCGCAAGCTTTTGGCACTAGTTGCATCGGGGAGCTCAATATCACCTAGCTCAAGTGTTTTGCAGACCAATAATGGACCAATGCCTAATCTCCCTGAGGTACTTAACTTTTTTTTAAAAAATCACTCGCCTACCATTCCTTCTATGTTTTGATGTTTTTGTCTTTGGTGATCCGTATGATTGAATACATAAGCAATGCTCTCTCCCACCAATGTACTGTGAGGAATGAAATAACAAGCATTCGGTTTTTAATTGTAATTGCTGTTTCAGGTTGATGTTCAACTGGACCCTATGAAGGAGCTAAGCAGACTAATATCTGAGCGTAAATTTGATGAGGCATTTACAATGGCTCTTCAAAGAAGTGACGTCTCCATGGTGTCTTGGTTGTGCTCTCAGGTATCTCTCCCCCATATTGACCATTTAAAATTTAAACTATAGTTGTTGGGTTATTCTCCATTTTCAACTTGTGCTTGATCTAATCAAGAGATGACTGTCATTTTGTGCAAACTTGCATTTCATAATTAGTGCTTGGCATGCAGTCAGTCATGCATCCATTACGCAAAGCAGCACTTTCTGTCAGATCATCCGAGCTTTTCATTACCGTAATGCACGCCAGGTGTGGATGTGTGATATTCTTATACCCTTTCTGTCAGGTTGATTTGCATGGGTTGTGTAGAATGAACCCTGTCCCTCTAAACCAAGGGGTGCTTCTAGCCCTCTTCCAGCAACTTGCGTGCGACATTGTCAATGACACATCCCGGAAGCTTCAATGGATGACAGCCGTCGCCGTCGCAATCATTCCAACAGATCCGATGATCGCCATGCATGTTAGGCCAATATTCGATCAAGTCTATGGTGTCTTGACCCACCAGCAGTCGCTACCGACAATCAGTCCACCAGAAGCGACCAGCATCCGCTTAATCATGCATGTAATCAACTCAGTGCTGCTGAGCTACAAGTGATAAGTCCATCAGAAGCGACCAACATCCGCTTAATCCGCTTAGATTAACTCTGCGCTGCTGAGCTTCAAGTGATATGATCTTAGGGCGCATTCTGTGGTTACTGTAAGTTTGGACAATATGGTCTATTCTTGCATCCTTGTATAGTGAATTTTGAAAAGCAAAGTGAACCGACAAAAAAAAGGGTGATACATTATGGCTTACAAGCCAAGAACACTTGTAGTTAGCGGTGTGGAAGCCTGGAAGGTATCGTCTGGTGTAAATTGGTCCTGTACTAGTCCGTGCTGAGTGATATTTTTCATGTGGGGTTCATTGTCTTGGATCGTTTTATTCAGCGTAGCTCTGCACGTTTATATAAGCTCTAGAGTTGCATTCCCAAGTTTCCACGTGCATGGTATGTTTGCTGCTGGAGCTCGTCCTCACTCGACTCCTGATTGTGTGAATCCTGGATTCGCCACGGCGCCGACTTTGGCGATTGGAGCACGTGAAAGCGTGATGCATCCTTCTCTCTCCGCCGGGCCGTACATTGTAGGCCAACGGAATAACAATTGTTCCCTCTACTGTTCAAAATTGTTATAGTTTTTGACTAATTGTGAAAGAGATGGGAAAAATAAGAGATACTTGTCTTGAAAAGTTACTTTGTATAAATCGGTTGCTACGGTGATTTCTATAAATAGTTTATATAATCCACTTTGAGAAGTCTTTTTCTTCTAAAGCCGGCAAAATCAGAAGCTGTTGGAAGATGGTTGGCAGTTTTGGAGTCGTTTCCTTACCTAGCAAACGTCCCAGGTTGCCCGTCACCTCCCCTGTCCCTGTAGCAATTCAGGGAGTATTTGCTATGCTTAAACTTTTTACAGAAATTTCACAAGCAATTCAATTTGACAGAAATCAGAAAAAATTCTTCGTTCTACACGGGGCCTTAAGAGTTGTGGCCCAAAAAAGAACTAAGGTTTAGAGTTTATTCTTTTCTTACAGGCTGTAAACTTCTAATCGAATCGCTTTTGAACAGGCTGTAAGAATTTATGAGAGAAAGGAGTTAAATAGTAACTTACTACCTTCGGCCACAAATATATATTATTTTAAACATCAATATAGTTTTTAAAATATAACTTTAACTACTAATTTCTATTGTAATAAAATTATTAAACCCAATAAAATTATAATATTATAAATATACTTTTCAAGATAAATCTACACATATGGTTCTCATGTATCTAATCTAAGCATTTAAAATGATACTAATAATTAAAGTTTCAAAATTTTAACTACATAGATATTCAAAATAGCACGTATATCTGTGAATGGATGGGCGTAGCAAGCATATATTTACAAGAGCTATGCCACCAAGACCAACAAGTGGGGCCGGCTATACACAGAGGTTGACACCTGGACCCACACTACGACTTCTGTACTGCTACTAGCTTAGTATGCTACGATCCTACCTACGCCAGGAACACGAACACGAACCAAAGCCATGAGTCCATGAGCCAAGAGCCATCCACGTTCCTGGGATGGATGGCAATGGCATGACTTCATTACCAGCATTGGTCGGTCTCCCACCTCCGCACCCGCATCATACCGGCGTCGCCGCCGCCGCCGCGGAATACCCCGAGCGAGCGGTCGTAGCGCGCCCTGGCCGCCGGGTCCGACAGCGTCTCGTACGCCCTCCGTATCTCCAGGAACGCCTCGGGGCCCCCGCCGACGCCGGCGCAGGAGACGTCGGGGTGGAGGCGCTTGGCCATGGCGCGGTACGCGGCCCTGATCTCCACCTGCGTCGCCGCGCGCCCCACCCGCAGCGCCTCGTACAGGCTCCCCGCAGCAGGCCTCGCCGCGGCCACCGCCGGCGGGGCCAGAGGCACTGCTCCCGCCATGAGATCTTGCCTTGCTTTGCTTTGCCTGCTTGGGAGTTGGGACTTGAGAGAGAGCGTGTGGTTGATGAGTGAGTGAGGGCTAGCTAGCTGGGTGGAGAGGTGAGACGCGAAGGGGAGGGAGGTTTATGCTATCTAATGGTCTAATTTTTTTCTGTGGTATTTAGTTTATAGTTAAAATTATATTGTATTGTTGTTAGTTTTTTGAGAAAAAAATAAAAAATATTATATCGTTGTAGATAATACAAAAAAATAAAAAACAAAAGATGAAAAAAGCAGAATAGAAATTAATGTGTTTTAAGTTAAATAAATTGAAAAGTAAAATAAACTAGAAACTAAAGCAGATTGAAACGGGACCATATGTAGGGCGTGGGGCCCACTTGCAGTAGCAGGAGTGCCGTTGGCTTGCTGCGCACTAGACTAGGCTCGGGGTGGGACGTCGCTGTCGTCTAGAAGGGTTGGGTTCATTCGTTTTTGTTGGCGATCGCATCGCACAATCGGTCGGCTGGTTCTGTGGCGGCATCGCCGTGGGACCTCCACCTGGCTTCTAGAAGAACATTATCGCGGTTAAGTTATTACTCCTACCGTTGATATCTACGAGAAGACGTGGTGTCCTAAGTTCTAATTGAATTTCGATTTTTAGAAAAGTTCTTTCGTATACGAATCCAACAATATCGTTTTTGTGTCATAAAACCTATACAACTGTTGGTGAAACTTCAAAATTTTAATCTCAAAAATACATGCACGCCTTAAAAAATGAGTTAGTACTGGCCATTACAAAAGAAAGCAGAACAACGTGAACAATAGAGAAGATTTTCAATACTTTAGATCCATTTTGCCCATTTATACACAAAAAAAACATTAATTACGATGGTTTCCATGTACTACTCCACCTTATAATTGTTAGTCGTATGTATCTTGACTTGTACTCCAAGTATGTGCATAATATAGTGGTAGAGTTAGTAAGTTTAGTCGTATTCGAGACAGTTTTGTTGTATTATATATGTTCGAGTCGTGTACGAGTTTGTTTCCGCGTACGAATCAGTTTTCGAGTCCATCTCGGAGTCGTAGTTGTCTCCATGTCGTAGTCGTAGAGTTGGTTATAAAAGACAGAGCAATGTAACAAGATGGGTATGAAGCGATCAGTGTGATCGAACGAGAGGGAGAAATAAAAAGAAGGAGCAGTTTTAGCTCTAAGAAATTGAAGGTGTTCGTGAAGCTAAAGATGTGGTCATAAACGCTTTATGACTACGGCGATCGAATCTTCAATGTGGTCATAATCGAGTTATGACTACTATGATCAAGTCTACTACGTGGTCGAAGGAGTAGGGTTTGCAGTTGAAGTCTTGAGTTCTCGTAAACCGGAGTGGTCGTAGCTCGGTTACAAGAACGTGCAGCGTAGTGTGAATGTAGTTGTAACTCTCGTCAGCAGAAGTTACGAGTACGTAGCATGATTGGATCAAACATAAGTAGTCGTAACTACTCTGTGTGTGGTCATAACTTTCACATGGTCATAGCTATTTGTGAAGTGGTCGTAACGACTACATAGTAGTCAAAGAGCAACAAGTGGTATCAAAACTTGCTGATCTTGGTGGTACCTAAAGAACATAGGAGAAGCGTCGACTTCGAGTGCCCGGAGTGGGTTGATCTCCCTTTGGTACCCTCTCCTAACAATAAACAATTATCCAGTGTGGGCAATACAGATGAAGGTGAACATGCGCGCCTAGGGAATCTAAGGTGAAGTCAATCCGAAGGGGAAGGATAAGGAGGTGGACGACAAGGTGGATTAGGTGGCTTTGGCCACCATCTACCAGGCGGTGTCAGATGCAATGATGCATTAGCTCATCAGCAAAGAGACAGCATGGGATGCGTGGGAGATGCTGCAAATAATGCACGAGGGCGTTGATCGTGTGAAGGAGGTGCGTCTCTAGAATTTGCGGAGTGAATTCGAGAATCTCAAGATTGGAGAGACCCAGTCGGTGGATGAGTTCGTCGGCAAGCGGACTTCGTTATATAATTAGATTAACTCTCTTGGCGACAAGATGGAGGGATCTGTGACGATGAAAAAGTACCTGTGCGGCTGTGCGTGCTTCCGGAGAAGTACATACCTGTTGTCACCACACTTATGAGCTCCTCCGACCCGGACAAGAAGCACATAGAAGAAATCACCGGCTCCCTCAAGGCATATGAGAAGTTACTGAAGGGGTTTCAGTCATGTAACGAGCAAATATCCTAGAGTCATAACGAGTAGATGTTGCTAGTAAATAGTGCCCACGACCTCTTTCTAGGTGTATACTAACAGACAAACTATGTGTGTGCGTATTTGGTATGCATATGTATGATATGTGTGCGTATATATACGTCTTTCTTGTAATCGCAAAAATTGGTTGATCTAATCTGATCAATAGACGTGTAGTTACACGGACGCGCTATATATCAGCGTACGTGCACGCACACACACACGCACACGCTAATGGCTGCGACAATTGACGAAGCAACTAGCTTAATTTCATTACTTTGGAAATGTCAAGATTTAATTGGGTGGACTTGTCTACCGGTTAGTCGATCGCCATCATACATTCATACGATAAGGGTAATGTAGCATTGTCATTCTTGAGTTCACGAGACGCCTCTCGATCCTGTTCTCCATTGTTACTAGTGAGTGGAGTAGTACTCTGCACGCCGGGCGGTTTGTCGTTGTTCCGTTGACTTGGACATTTTTTTATGACTTATTTCTCACTGTTTAGTATTGTACCGATGATTTTTTTAGTATAATTAAATTTAAAAAAATTAAATAGAAAAAACATATTAACATATCATGAATAGTACAAACAAATACAAGAAAAAGATAGAAAAAGGAAAAAGATAGAAAAATAAAAAAAATTAGAAGTAAAAATTTAAAACTCAAACTAAAATAAACGGACCCATAATTGAAAAATTTCTGTCGTACAATAGTGTTTTCCATTTAAAATTCAATTCAACGCCATACATATGGCTAAGGACGGGTGGCAGAACGGAAGTCTTTGTCATCTCACATCTGGAAGGTTTGCTCGTGGCAAACCTGGATGGTTGGTTGTGGGGGCGAGTGCAGGCCCGGCTTCTAGAAGATAAGAGTCAGCTTGTCCTTTTCCATGTGGTCATTTTCATTACCCGCATTAAACATATCGACAAGAAGCTTTCATAGACCTTTTGGTGAATAATAAAGGACTTTGGTGGCTATCGAATCCCGCTATGCAGAGATCGAGCACTCTACCAGTATGGATTAGTGCATGCGTGGATGAGGGATTCGGATCCACCGACGGTAAAGAGCAAAGGCAGAATACAACAGTTGTGCACAGCGAGGACGTCGTAAATCACTGTAGTGATTACTATTGATACTGTTTTGTGGTGTCTGATCTGATCTGTCCTCTTAGATCGAACGGTCATCTAAAATCACAACACTGTTCAACTCTCGGAGTTTCCTTCTCAATGTCGGAAGAATACTCTTCCGTGGACTAGAGAATGCGTAAAAATTGGTGTGTGAGCAAAGCCATTGGTCGATCCGGTGAGCTAGAGGAACCTTCTTACGCTTCCAAGCATCCTACCAAACTTCATGGGAGAAATAGCCCGGTCCAGCTCGTAGAAAAGTCCCAAAAAAAGGGCAAGAGAAATGCCAGGATCCCACCATTTCCATCTGGCTGGCTGGCAGCCAGCTACTTCCGTCTTACGGACGGCCACAAGGCACGGCGGGGCTCTCACGACGTCAGGAATGCGTGACGATCTTCGTGTCCCTAAAGGCTCACACGTGCCAACCCTGCTCGCCACGTTTCACGTGTGAGGTGCCACGTGCGCACGTCCCTTCCACACGCTCCATTATAAACGCACACAGGACGACTTCGCGCGCAGCGCGGAGAGCACACTGATGCGACCCTAGTGTGCTGATCTTTGGATAAGAATGATAATTCAATTTAAGAAGAAGATTCTTACGATATGGCTACTAATCGCACATGACTAATATACCCAACAATTTTGAACCAACTCAAAATTGTTATCGATCTTACTAAAAGCACGATCGACCTGACCACGAAGATCGATTCCTATATACAATTGAAAAACAAATAAGAACAAGATAATAAACAATCTAAAAATTACAAATAGAATTGAAATATTCAATGTGGTAGGATTCCGAATTGGTATTCAGAATTGGTTTAGTCGACATAAACCAATACACGAAGTTGCAATGTAACTAACTTTTAACTAAACAAAATCCAAGAAAACTGAAGGGGTGCGACCATATTAAATAGGGAGAGGAAGCCACACATAGTTAAGAAATAAGGGGGGGCCAAGAGGGGGGCGTCTTCCCCTTAGGTCTAAGCATTAAAGGCCTAATTTGATCCAAATAGATGATGTAGCATCTTCTTTTGGTGATTGCGGTGCACAAAGAAGGAATTTGGAGATGAGACCGGATCCGTTGAAAGAGGACAAGATAAGTTTTCCATCAAGTACTCGTGGACCTCAAACGAACTCCATATGTAAAAGTTATGCACATTTGAAGTCTGTACTGTCTTTAGAGGTTGAATTGGATTCTAGGACATGTCCAACTGGAATTTTTGTGTGGTACGTGGAGTAGCGGTCATATCCAGAGGGTTGATGTCCTCATCATTCTCCTCTTGTATTTGAGTCATCCTCGACTCAAGCTCATCGTCTAGCTCCAAGAAAAGCATGAAAACTTATAGTAATGTATGCTCATCTTTCTGTAAAATGTTAGCAACAGCAGATGGTAAGAAAATAGAGAACACTTTGTAAATTAAAGGTGAGTGTGCATGAATCAAATCAACAAAGATTTCGAAGGGAAGACCAAGAAATAGGGCAAAAAAACAGAAGACAAAAACTTGCAGCATGAATTCAAGTCCAAAGATGGCAGATTTTGGGGGTCTTAGAGGGTGACTAGCATATGCTGGTCATTTTTTTATGCATCTCATCGTTAGCTTTCTAATGAGTACAATAATGTCGAAAACAGATACGTATGCAAAAGTTATGCCCGTTTCACTAAAGATATCTCGGAATCGAATTTCTACTTGGACTAGAAATAGAGTCGGGCTCAACTTGAAAATGCTATATCTTTCAATCCTATGGGTCAAACTTGCTGAATTTTTTAATATGTAGAAGGACTCCACCAATTTTCATTGATTTTGGCGAAAGTTTGATGCACTTTTCAATTTTCGGGAAGGTGGGCACTTTTCTTTCTCTTTCTCTCTCTCTCTTTTCTCTTGAACCCTAAACCAACTATTCCTCTTTTTCTCTTTCTTTTTTCCTTTTCCTTTTCCTAGACGGACCAAAAACCATCGGCTCTAAGATCTTGAAGTATGCCATGGTGGGATGTGTCGGAACCCGGAGCAACGACTCCTGGATCCTCTGTGTAAATCGCACTAGTTCAGGAACAGCTAGTGCACATAGTGTACAACAAAGATATATATCAACCATAATGATATTTATTAATTGAATATGGGCATGAATGCCAAAGTTTACATCAACGGCACATAAGCCAAAATTAAGTAATAAGCAGCGGAAGAAAAACCGAAGCGGAAGAAGCCCACTGAGCCTGCCCACAGGCAAATAACAGTAAGACGTGGCCTACTCGTCCAGATCTTCACCGTAGTTGACATCTTCCTTCTCTGTGTGGAAAAAGCAAGGTGAGTACAAACTTGTACTCCGCAAATCACCCGGGAAAAATACAACATAATGATAAACGCTTCAATGGAAGGCTTATAGGGTTAGTTTGCATAAAACAGCATTTAAGAAATATAATAATAGATTGAAATTACTGAATTTAATACAGTAGATAAAACAATACTTGTAATTGAAAATAATACCATCAGTGTCGGCTCCGACCAAACACCAACCTATCCACGGGCATCCCACCCGGACCATCTTTTCCAAAAGACCACGTATGGATTCCATCCATCCACACGCTTTCACTGCGCAACTCTGATGAATTCCATCCATTCACCAGATTTCAATCTCTCACGGATTCCATCCATCCGCAAGGTTTTTATCTCTCGTGGATTCCATCCATCCACAAGGTTTTCAAAAATATTTTTGAAAAACAAAGTCTAATCCATGAAAAACTTTTACTCAGCATGCCCATGACCGTGGGCACGGCTATCCAGGATAGATTATACACTCTACAGAGCTTGTACAACTTTACCCACAAGACACGATCATCCTTTTGTGCCACGCGAGTTACACACTTCCTTAGGTGTGCGGCAAGGAGTCATGACAAGGCCTTTACAATGCAAAGCCTTCAACCTGGTCGAGCCAACTCTAAGGTTTCACCCGATGAGAATCCACCAAACCGAACCCCTCTTGAGCCTAGACGAAACTTCTCATGGCTTAACCACGCTCGCCCAAGTGAGACTTCACATGGCACCAACCACGCTCACTTTCAACCTACGACTTGACTCAGGTTGGGACTTCACAAATTATTCAGCCAGGGCTGTCCCATACCAGCCATGTGGTAGTACGATTAGGGCTTTGCAACAGTAGCTCACAGACTGGTCCTTAATCTGACTTAGGACCAACCACATACCCCCGTGCACGACAATCAACCACTGCGGCTCCAACCAACAGAGCATGCCTGCACCCACCACTCTAACCAAATGCCTAAGTCTAAACTAGGTTTATATTTGTTTTCAAAATAATTCATAAACCTCCTTCACTCACCAAAGTCAAGAGTACATATCATTTTATATAAAAAGGGTCATCATTTTATGTGAAAGATATCCCAAAACAAATATTGTAGCTAAGCAGGTCTAAGCATTTAATATGAAATCTCTCTAGCCAATAATAATGTACTAACTAGAGTTTGATTCTAGGGTGACAAGGTATTGAGGAATTCAAATTCAATGGAGGGATTAACAAGTAGGCATTAACTAAATTTAAAACTGAATTGAAATACGTTTAATAAAAATATGCATGCAATATAATTTAAATCAACATAATTTTATTTTGAAAACTGGGATCAACATGATCAAGGAGGGTGACTTGCCTTGCCCTTCGAATTTGCACAAATCTTCGTCGAAGAAATCTCCCGAATCGTCGAAGTCTACACGTGAAAATAACCCACTAAATTCAAATAAATTCAAATTGACTTCAAACATTTGAATTGAGGCTAGAAATGGATAGAGGGGAATTTTTGATGAATTTAGAAATTTGAATGGGATAAATCGGAGCTAGAACGAAGGAGAACGGGCTCCGGGAAAATTAAATTCAGAGAAAATGGAAAAAAGGGATTTTTTGGAATTATTTTTCTAAAGGAAATTGGATTTATGGCGTCAGCCCTAGGTTTTTGTTTTCGGCAAAATTATTTTTGAACGGGAAAAGAAGGGGAAGGGGCTGACATGTGGGCCCATGGTCTACGGACTGGTTCCACGGACCCAGGGAGTTGGTGAGGTGGTACGGGGGAGGGGCCGGGCTGGCGTGGCGCCAACGGGGCGGGACAGCGCCGACGTGGCGGCTAATGGGCGCCACCTAGGCTGCCACGTGGGCACAGCCAGCAGCGTGGCGGCGCGGCCGGAGTGGGGCTCGGCACCGGGTCTCGCCGGCGTTCGGCGGTGGTGGCCGGCGGCGAGGACGGCTACGGGCAGAGGGGCCGAGGGGAGTGCGACGGTGGGGCGGGAAGTACCGGAGGTGGCCGGAGTAGGGCCGACGGCGAGGAGGACGGCGGTGCGGCTCGGGTCCAACGGCGCGGCGGCGCTCTGGTGGCCGGGGATCACGGCGGAGAGGCGGAGGGGCTTCGCGGGGAGGCGAGGAAGCCGAGGGAGGCGACGGCGTGGCTCGGGGAGGCCGGAGGCGGCCGGAATTGCTCGTCGGAGCGGCGGGCAGCGCTCGGGAAGGGGAAGCACGGCGCCGGCGATCTCGGGTGGCGAAGAGGGGCAATTGAGAGCAGAGGGAGGATGAGCGGGGGAGGGCGATGCTCGGGGTGGCTTTTATAGGCTCGGGAGAGCGGAGGGTGCGAGGGAATTGGTCGCCGGAGAAAAGGGGTGGGCGGCGGCCGTTGCGGGAGAGGATGGCCGAGTGGGCGCGGAAAAAGAGGGAGGAGTTGGGGCGTGGGTGCGCGGAGTGGGGGCGAGGGCGGCGCACGCGCGCAGCGAGTGGGGGAGTGGCCGGAAGGCGCGGAGGGGCAGTTGCGGGCGGGCGCGGGAGGATGCGGCTGAAGGTGGAAGAAGGGGCGCGGGGGAGATGAACCCGACAGGTGGGCCCGGGGTGGCAGTGGGAGAGAGGAGGGGGAAGGCGGCTGACGGATGGGGCCGGGGAGGAGGAGAGAGAGGAGCGGGAGGCGCGGGGGTGACGTGGCGCGCATCCAGAGGGGGTAGGCGGGGTGGAGGCGACAGCTGGATGGTGGCGGCGTGGAGAGGATCTGGCCGTCCACGTGGCGGCCGGAGGAGGGGAGGAGTATTATTTTTTTGAATTTTGTTTTTCGATTTTTAGAAAAGCCTGGAATATTCATTTAGCCTCACAAAAATACCAAATGACCTCCAAAAATTCCAGAAAAATTCCTAGAACCTCCTGGAGACATTTGTAACTCAAAACAAATATATTTCCAACTAGTGTTGTATTTAATTTGCATACTCAAAATACTTTTTAATTTTCAAAAATACATTTTAAACTCTTGAAAATTCAGAAAAATCAAATAAGAGCCAAATAAATCCAAATAACTAATTTGACATAGAATTTTTATAGAAAACCAAAATATCCTTTCATTTAATAATATTTTTAGGTTTTTTTTTTCTGAAAATGCTTTGAAATCCAGCTTTTTCAAAAACAAAATGCAGGACAAATCCAAATTGAAAATTTAGGCACAAAAAAATACTTATTTTAATTTAAAATTTTAATTTAATTTATTTATAATTTTTTTAGCAAAAATTTTGGATGTTGCAAATCTACCCCCCTTAAAATTAAAATAAGTATTTTTGTGCCTAAGTTTTAATTTTGGATTTGCCTTGAATTTCTGTTTTTGAAAAAGTTGTATTTGAAAAGTATTTCAAGTAAAAACCTAAAAATATTATTAAATAATATTTCGATTCTATGTAAAAATCTTATGTTAAATTAATTATTTGGAGTTAAATTGGCTTTTATTTGGTTCCCTGGTTTTTCTGGAGTTTAAAATGTATTTTTGAAATTAAAAAGTATTTTAAAATATGAAAATTAAGTACCAACATTAGTTGGAAATATTTTTATTAAGTTAAAAATGTCTACAGGGGGATCTAGGAATTTTTCTGGAATTTTTTGAGGTATTTGGTATTTTTCTGAGGCCTAATGAGATTCCTAGCCTTTTCTGAAAAATCAAAATCAGAAAATAAAATTCAAAATCCCCCTTCCCCCTCTGGCCGCCACGTGGACGGCCAGACTGCCGGCCGCGTCGCCTTCATCCAGCCGTCGCCTCCTCCCGCCTACCCCTCCTCTGCGCTGGCCACGTGGCTGGCCCCGAACCGCCCGATGCGCGCCTCGGCCCATCCGGCCCGTCCGCCCGTGCTTCACCCTCGGCCACCCGATCTCCCCTTTCTCCCATCTCAGCCGCCCACGCCCTCTCTCTCTCTGTGCCGCCGGCCCCACTTGTCGACGCCACCCCTCCCTCTCTCTCCGCCGCTTGGGCCCGCCTGTCAGGGCTGTCTTCTTCCCCGCGCACCCGCCCCCTTCTTCCCCGTGCGAGCGCCGCCGCCAGGCCGTTGGCCGCCCCACCCTTCCCGGCCTCTCCCCCACCTCCCGCGTGCGCCGCCCTCTCCCTAACCGCCCCGCACCCACGCGCCCACCTTCCCCGCCTTCTACGCGCCCCACCTCCCCTATCCTCCCACAACCGCCGCGGCTCTTGCGCCACTCCGGCGAGCAATTCCTCCTGACTCCCCGCCCTCCGCCCCTATTTAAACTCCCGTCCGGCATCACCACACCCCGCCCCACCTCCCTCTACCCATGCCTCTCTCTCCCCGGTGCCCGAGCAGCCCCGCACCGAGATCACCCCGCGTGCTCGCCGGCAAACTCCTCCGGCGAGGAATTGCTACCGCCTCCGGCAACCTCGCGGTCCGCCGTCGCCTCCCTTGGCTTCCCCGTGCCCGTGCGCAGCTCCCCCGCCCCTCCGCCCGGCTCAAGCATCACCGGAGCTCCGCCGCGCTGTGAACCCAAGCGCCGCCGCCTCCTCCCTTGTCGCCGACCACCTCCCGGCCGCCCTCGGTAACCGTCGCCCCCACCACCACACTCCCCCGCGCCTCCTCTTCCTCTTGCGCCACTCGCCGACGGCCGCCGCCGCCGGAACGCGGCGAGTGCCGCCCCGAGCCGCCGGCCACCTTCGCCGCGTCGCCCATGTGCCCACGTGGCAGATGATGTGGCGCTCGGTGGCCGCCACCTCGGCCTTCCCCGGCCCAGTCAGCGCCACCCGTGCGGCCACGCCACCTCAGCCGCCCCTCACTTCCGTGGACCTGGTCCATAGACCAGGGGCCCGCATGTCAGTATGATTTCCCTGGGCTGACGTCATGTTGACTCATTAAATCCGAATTTCCCGTTGGAAAATAATCCGGCCGAAAAGAAATTCTCTACTGACACAATAATCCAGATTTTCCTTTAGAAAAATAATTCCAAAAATCCTGATTTTCCATTTTCTCTCTTTTCAAACTTCCCGGAGCCCGTTCTTCTTCGTCCTAACTCCGATTTAGCCCATTAAAAATTTTAAATTCATCAAAAATTCCCCTCTATCCATTTCTGGCCTCAATTCAAAATTTTGAAGTCAATTTAAATTTTATTTGAATTTATTTGAATTTAGTGGGTTATTTTCATGTGTAGACTTCGACGATTCGGGAAAATTCTTCGACGAAGATTCAAACAAATTTGAAGAGCAAGGCAAGTCACACTCCTTGATCATGTTGATCCCAGTTTTCAAAATAAAATTATGTTGATTTAAATTATATTGCATACATATTTTTATTCAACGTATTTCAATTCAGTTTTAAATTTAGCTATTGCCTACTTGTTAATCCCTCCTTTGAATTTGAAATCCTTAATACCTTGTCACCCTAGAATCAAACTCTAGCTAGTGCATCAGTGTTGGCTAGAGGAATTTTGAATCAAATGCTTAGCCCTGTTTAGTCATATAATTTTGTTTTGGGATATCGTTCGCATAAAATGATGAACCTTTCTCATAAAATGATATACTTTTGATATGTACTCTTGACTTTGGTGAGTCAAGGAGGTTTATGAATTATTTTGAAAACAAAATATAAAACTGGTTTAGACTTAGGCAATTGGTTAGAGTGGTGGGTGCAGGCATGCCCTGTTGGTTGGAGCCGCAGTGGTTGATTGTCGTGCACGGGGGTATGTGGTTAGGCCTAAGTCAATTAAGGACCGGTCTGTGAGCTACTGTTGCAAAGCCCTAATCGTACTACCACATGGCTGGTATGGGACGGCCCTGGCTGAATAATTTGTGAAGTCCCAACCTGAGTCAAGTCGTAAGTTGAAAGTGAGCGTGGTTGGTGCCATGTGAAGTCTCACTTGGGCGAGTGTGCTTATGCCATGAGAAGTCTCGTCTAGGCTCAAGAGGGGGTCCCGGTCTGGTGGATTCCTTACTGGGGTGAAACCTTAGAGTTGGCTCGACCAGGTTGAAGGCTTTGCATTGTAAAGGCCTTGTCACGACTCCCCACCGCACACCTAAGAAAGTGTGTAATCTAGTGGTACAACGGGATGATTGTGTCTTGTGGGTAAAGCTGTACAACCTCTGTAGAGTGTATAATCTTTCCTGGATAGCCGTGCCCACGGTCATGGGCATGCTGAGTAAAAGTTTTTCATGGATTAGACTTTGTTTTTCAACATATTTTTGAAAACCTTGTGGATGGATGGAATCCACGAGTGATGAAAACCTTGCGGATGGATGGAATTCGTGAGAGATGGAAATCTGGTGAATGGATGGAATTCATCAGAGTTGCGCAGTGAAAGTGTGTGGATGGATGGAATCCATCGTGAGCTTTTGAAAAGATGGTCCGGGTGGGATGCCTGTGGATAGGTTGGTGTATGGTCGGAGCCTGCACTGACGGTATTATTTTCAATTACAAGTATTATTTTTACTTACTGTATTAAATTCAGCAATTTCAATCTACTTATTGTATTTATTAAATGCTGTTTTATGCAAACTAACGCTATAAGCCTTCCATTGAAGCCTTTATCATTATGGTGCATTTTCCCGTGTGACTTGCGGAGTACAAGTTTGTACTCACTTTGCGTTTTCCACACAGAGAAGGAAGACGTCAACTGCGGTGAAGATCTGGACGAGTAGGCCGCGTCTTACTGTCATTTGCCTGTGAGCAGGCTTGGGCTTCGCTATTTATCAGTTTGCTTCCGCAGTTCTTTTCTTTATTTATATTTGCCAATGGGCGTTGATGTAAGACTTGGCTATAAGGTCGTACTTTTTAATTAATATAATCAGTCATTTGTGCTTGGTAATTATCTTTGTTGTACTGTGTGCACTAGTTGATCCTGGACTAGTGCGATTTACACAGAGGATCCAGGAGTCGTTACTCCGGGTTCCGACAAAGATGGTATTCTACCTACACTGCCGCTCATGCCAATGCTCAAGATATCACTTGGAATGAGTTTGCGCGGAACTTCCACAAAGCTCATGTTCCCACTGGCACCGTCACTCTCAAGAAACAGGAATTTCGAGCCCTACGACAAGGAAGCCGCACTGTGAACGAGTACTTGCAGAAGTTCAACCAGTTGGCACGTTATGCACCGGAAGACGTCGCCACCGATGAGGCCAAACAGGAAAGGTTCCTAGAAGGACTCAATGATGAGATATCGGTTCAGCTCCTCTCCAGTGATTACGCTGACTTCCACCAACTGGTCAGCAAGGCGATTCGCCAGGAGTCCAAACATCAGGAGATTGAGAACAGATTCCAGTTTTCGTCATCAACCGGAGAGCTAGTTCCCACTGAAACTACCCTCAACACTGAAGACAACAAGGTCGTCAAGGACCCGAACCCTGCAGCAGGAATTACTTGCTTCAACTGCCACGAGATGGGACATTACGCCAGCAACTGCCCAAAGAAACAGCAGGGAGTGAACAATGGATCAGCCAACAACATTCAGGCAGCGAATAGAGGACCAAAGAAGTTTTTCAAGGGACGCCTGAATCAGATATCCGCTCAAGCCAAGCAGAGAAAGATCCAAACCCAATTCTTGCTAGCCAACCCGAATCTCGGGGACGAGATTCTTTTAAGGGGGTAGATTTGTAACATCCCAAATTTTTGCTAAATAAAAAAATATTAATAAATAAATATTAATTAAAATAAAATTTAATTTAAAGTAAGTATTTTTGTGCCTAAATTTTAAATTTGGATTTGCCCTGAATTTCTGTTTTTGAAAATTTTGGATTTGAAAAGCATTTTCAGAAAACCCAAAATTATTACTAAATAAAATGGTATTTTGATTTTATATAAAAATAATATGTTAAATTAAATATTTGGAATTATTTGGTTTTAGTTGGCCTTTATTTGGTTTTCTGGATTTTCTGGAGTTTGAAAATGTACTTTTGAAATTAAAAAGTACTTTAAAATATGGAAATTGAGTACCAACATTAGTTGGAAATATTTTTATTAAGTTCCAAATGTCTTCAGGAAGTTCTAGGAATTGTTCTGGAATTTTTGGAGGTTATTTGGTATTTTTCTAAGGCTTAATGAGATTCCTAACCTTTTCTGAAAAATCAAAATCATAAAATAAAATTCAAAATCCCCCTTCCCCCTCTGGCCGCCACGTGGACGGCCAGGCTGCCGGCCACGTCGCCTTCATCCGGCCGTCGCCTCCTCCCGCCTACCCCTCCTCCGCGCTCGCCACGTGGCTGGCCCCGAACCGCCCGATGCGCGCCCCAGCCCATCAGGCCCGTCCACCCGCCTCCTCTCTCGGCCACCCGATTCCCCTCTCTCTCTCCGCGTGGCTTCATCTCCGCGGCCCGCTTCCCCCTCTCTCTTCCTTGCCGGCCCCACCCGGCAGCCTCCCGCGCCCCCCCTCTCTCCCTCTGCGCCCCCGACCCCACCTGTCATCCCTCCCGCGCGGCACCCTTCTTCCCCCGCGAGCGCCGCCGCCTCCCGCAATGGCCTCCACCCTACCCGGTCTCCCCCGCCTTCCCGCGTGCGCCGCCCACTTCCCTCTCCTCCCCCGCACGTCGCGCGCCTGTTTTCCCCTCTTCCCACGCCCCCATCTCTCCCACCTCCTCCGTAACCGCCGCCGCCACCCCCCACTCCGGCGAGAAATCCGCGACGCCTCCGCCCTCCGCCCCCTATAAATTCCCCACCCCGAGCCCCGCCTCACTGCGCCCCACCTCTCTCCGCTTCTCCCTTCCCCTCCCGCGCACTCCATCGCCGCCGCGTCGTGCTCACCCGCCTCCGCCGCCGCCAACAACAATGGCGACCAATCGCCGCCACCTCGCTCTCCCTCGCGCCCGGCCGACGGCATATCCAGCTCCGTCGCGTCGCCCCGCTCACACTTCGCCTCTCGGCCGCGCCTCGCCGCCACCGGACCGCCGTTTCCACCGACGCCGAGCGCCACCGCCGCCCGCCTCGCCGCCAGCCACTCTCAGCCGCCTCGGTAACTCCCGCGCCCACCACCGTGCTCCCAGTCGCCCCCTCGTTCCCCTCCACCCCTCGCCGACGGCCGCCACTCGCCGGAGCACCGACGAGGCTCGCTCCCCCGTGTGCTCCCCGGCCGGCTGCCCACGTGGCCGCCTGGTGGCAGCCACCTCAGCGCCATGCGGCGCCTCCTTGCCCCGTCAGCGCCCTGCACCACCTCGGCCGTCCGCACCCTCCGTGGGCTTGGTCCATGGACCATGGGCCCACTGTCAACTGGTGCCCCTCTCGGGCTGACGTCATGCTGGCATCATAAGTCTCTTTTCCCGTACAAAAATAATTCGGCCGAATATTAAATTCCCTGCTGATGCAATAAATCTAATTTCCTTTAGAAAAATAATTCCAAAAATCCTCCTTTTTCATTTTCTCTCTTTTCAAACTTCCCGGAGCTCGTTCTCCTTCGTTCCAACTCCGATTTAGCCCATTCAAATTTCTAAATTCATCACAAATTCCCCTCTATCTATTTCTAGCCTCAATTCAAATATTTGAAGTCAATTTGAATTTATTTGAATTTGGTGGGTTATTTTCACGTGTAGACTTCGACGATTCGGGAAAATTCGACGACGAAGGTTTGAACCAAGTTGAAGAGCAAGGCAAGTCACACTCCTTGATCATGTTGATCCCAGTTTTCAAAATATTTTTATTCAATGTATTTCAATTCGGTTTCAAATATAGTTAATGCCTACTTGTTAATTCCTCCATTGAATTTGAATTCCTCAACACCTTGTCACCCTAGAGTAAAACTCTAGTTAGTACATTAGTATTGGCTAGAGAGATTTCATATCAAATGCTTAGACCTGCTTAGCTACAATATTTGTTTTGGGATATCTTTCACATAAAATGATATGCTTTTGATATGTACTCTTGACTTTGGTGAGTCAAGGAGGTTTATGAATTATTTTGAAAACAAAATATCAAACCTGGTTTAGACTTAGGCAATTGGTTAGATTGGTGGGTGCAGGCATGTCCTGTTGGTTGGAGCCGCAGTGGTTGATTGTCGTGCACGGGGGTATGTGGTTGGGCCTAAGTCGATTAAGGACCGATCAGAGCTCTTGTTGCAAAGCCCTAATCGTACTACCACATGGTCGGTATGGACAGCCACTGGTGAATAATTTGCGAAGTCCTAACCTGAGTCAAGTCGTAGGTTGAAAGTGAGCGTGGTTGGTGCCATGTGAAGCCTCACTTGGGCGAGCGTGGTTAAGCCATGAGAAGTCTCATCTAGGCTCAAGAGGGGGTCCTGGTCTGGTGGATTCCTTAGTGGGGTGAAATCTTAGAGTTGGCTCGACCAGGTTGAAGGCTTTGCATTGTAAAGGCCTTGTCTAAGTCTAAGTCTAAACCAGCTTTATATTTGCTTTCAAAATAATTTTATAAACCTCCTTGACTCACCAAAGTCAAGAATACATATCATTTTATGTGAAAAGGTTCGTCATTTCATGTGAAAGATATCCCTAAATGAGTAACATGACTAAGCTGGACTAAGCATTTGATAAATAATTCCCTAGTCATACTAATGTACCAACTAGGGTTTGATCTAGGGTGACAAGGTATAAGGAGTTGCAATGTCAAAGGAGGAATTAACAAGTAGGCATTAACTAACTTTAAAACTGAATTGAAATACGTTGAACAAAAATATGCATGCAATATAATTTAAATCAACATAATTTTATTTTGAAAACTGGGATCAACATGATCAAGGAGTGTGACTTGCCTTGCTCTTCAACTTGGTTCAAACCTTCGTCGTTGAATTTTCCCGAATCGTCGAAGTCTACACGTGAAAATAACCCACCAAATTTAAATAAATTCAAAATAAATTCAAATTTACTTCAAATAATTTAATTGAGGCTAGAAATTGATAGAGGGGAATTTTTGATGAATTTAGAAATTTGAATGGGCTAAATCGAAGTTAGGACGAAGGAGAACGGGCTCCGGGAAGTTTGAAAAGAGAGAAAAACAAAAAAACGATTTCTGGAATTATTTTTCTACTGAAAAAGGGATTTATGGCGTCAGCATTGCATCAGCCCTGGGGTTTTTGTTTTCGGCCGAATTATTTTTGAACGGGAAAAGAAGGGGAAGGGGCTGACATGTGGGCCCATGGTCTATGGACCGGGTCCACGGACCGGAGTTGGTGAGGTGGTACGGGAGGGGCCGGCCGGCGTGGCGCCAACGGGCGGGGCAGCGCGGCGTGGCGGCCAACGGACGTGGGGCTCGGGCACGGGTCTCGCCGGCGTTCGGCGGTGGTGGCGGTGGCGAGGCGGCTACACGCGAGGGGCGAGGAGTGCGGCGGTGGGGCGGGAAGTACCGGAGGTGGCCGGAGTAGGGCCGGCGGCGAGGAGGACGGCGGTGCGGCTCGGGTCCAACAGCGCGGCGGTGCTCCGGTGGCCGAGGATCACGGCGGAGAGGCGGAGGGGCTTCGCGGCGAGGTGAGGAAGCCGAGGGAGGCGACGGTGTGGCTCGGGGAGGCCGGAGGCAGCCGGAATTGCTCGTCGGAGCGGCGGGCAGCGCTCGGGAAGGGGAGCACGACGCAGGCGATCTCGGGTGGCGAAGAGGGGCAATTGAGAGCAGAGGGAGGATGAGCGGGGGAGGGCGATGCTCGGGGTGGCTTTTATAGGCTCGGGAGAGGGAAGGGTGCGAGGGAATTGGTCGCCGGAGAAAAGGGGTGGGCGGCGGCCGTTGCGGGAGAGGATGGCCGAGTGGGCGTGGAAAAAGAGGGAGGAGCTGGGGTGTGGGTGCGCGGAGTGGGGACGAGGGCGGCGCACGCGCGCAGCGAGTGGGGGAGTGGCCAGAAGGCACGGAGGGGCAGTTGCGGGCGGGCGCGGGAGGAGGCGGCCGGAGGTGGAAGAAGGGGCGCGGGGGAGATGAACCCGACAGGCGGGCCCGGGGCGGCAGTGGAGAGAGGAGGGGGAAGGCGGCTGACGGATGGGGCCGGGGAGGAGGAGAGAGAGGAGCGGGAGGCGCGGGGGTGACGTGGCGCGCATCCAGAGGGGGTAGGCGGGGTGGAGGCGACGGCCGGATAGTGGCGGCGTGGAGAGGATCTGGCCATCCACGTGGCGGCAGGAGGAGGGGAGGAGGAGTTTTATTTTTTTGATTCTTGTTATTGGATTTTCAGAAAAGCCTGGAATATTCATTTAGCCTCAGAAAATTATGAAATAAACTCCACAAATCCCAGAAAAATTCAGATAATCTCCTGGAGATATTTTGGACTTAATAAAAATATTTCCAACTAATTTTGGTATTTAATTTTCATACTTTAAAATACTTTTTAATTTCAAAAATACATTTTTAAACACCAGAAAATTCAGAAAAATCAAATAAGAGCCACATAAATCCAAATAACTAATTTGACATAGGATTTTTATGGAAAAATCAAAATATCTTTTTATTTAATAATATGTTTAGGTTTTTTTTTCTAAAAATGCTTTTCAAATCCAGCTTTTTCAAAAAAGAAATTCGGGACAAATCCAAATTTAAAATTTAGGCACAAAAAATACTTATTTTAATTTAAAATTTTAATTTAATTTATTTATTATTTTTTTAGCAAAAATTTGGGATGTTACAAATCTACCCCCCTTAAAAAGAATCTCGTCCCCGAGATTCGCACGGGCTAGCAGAGAAATGGGTTTGGATCTTACTCTGCTTGGCTTGAGCGGATGTCTGATTTAGGCGTCCTTTGACGAATCGAGGAGAAGTGGGAACAGACTGACTTCCTGGTACTCCATTGAGGCTGCCGTTGACGTTGTTCCTTGTGTTCACCATCTGCTGGTTGCTTTTAAGAATTAGGAGAGAGGGGACTCAAGGCAAAGGAAGGATAGGGGATGTTTTGCACAACCCAAAACAAAATTTCAACTTTAATAACATCTTTATTAAATCCTTTATTAATCTCATAATAAGTAATAGTTATGGCTGCCGACAAAAGAGGAAGCTTGACAGCTCATAACAACGTCTTATTAACTAGCCTAATAACTCATCCTAAATGGGTAAGGGACGTCTTGGAGTCATCCTTCGTAGCTCTCAAGGTACAACGCATGATCCTTCAAGGCGAAGATTGAAGTGGTGACAGGGTCGAAGAATTTCAGCTATTGCCATCTATAGTTGTTTTGGAACAAGGGAAGATGCAGAAATAGGTTTTCACAAATGACATTAAGACGAGAAAGAATTGAGATAAGGATAAGCAAAGATTAAGGGGTAAGAATAAGCAAAGCTTTTGAGATTACTGGTTATCAAAAATAAGTCCTTAGGGTCTGTCCATTCTATTCTACCTATGGTCACGTCTTAGAGTCAACCTGGCTCTGATACCACCTTTGTCGGAACCCGGAGCAACGACTCCTGGATCCTCTGTGTAAATCGCACTAGTCCAAGATCAGCTAGTGCACACAGCGTATAACAAAGATAAATATCAACCATAATGACATTGATTAACCGAATATGGGCATGAATGCCAAAGTTTACATCAACGGCACATAAGCCAAAATTAAGTAATAAGCAGCGGAAGAAAAACCGAAGCGGAAGAAGCCCACCGAACCTGAAATGTAGCTAACTTTTAACTAAACAATATCGACATTCTAAATCAACATTCAAGGTTGGTCTAGTCGACACAAATCTATACATGAAGTTGCAATGTAGCTAACTTTTAACTAAACAAAATCTGAGGAAACTAGAGGGGTGTGACCACCTTAAATTGGGGATTGGGAGCCACAAATAGCTAAGAAATAAGGAGATGGTACTATTCATAGTACAATTCATATAAACAGTATGATCGTGTATAATATGGGCCAAGAGGGGACGTCTTTTCCTTGGGCGTAAGCATTACAAGGTCCAATTTAGCCTAAATAGGTGATATTGCATATTCTTTTAGTGATTGCAGTGCACAGAGAATGAATTTGGAGGTAAGGCTAGATCCATTGGAAAGAAGATAAGATAACATTTCCATCAAGTACTTGTAGACCTCATACAGACTCTGTATGTGAAAGTTATGCACATTTGAAGTCAGTGTTGTCTCTAGAGGCTGAATTAGATTCTGGAAAGTGTCCAGCTTGAACTCTTGTGTGGTACATGGAGTAGCGGTCATATCCAGAGGTTTGATGTCCTCATCACACACACACACACACACACCATCCATCAGTAGGACAGCAACGACAGCGAACAAAGCAGGAACTGTTCACACTTTGGCACTATAGCTTTTTTTTGTCAAATTTGGCTATCCGATGTCAATTTTTGTAAAAATAGTCTTGTCCCCGAGCTCGTCCATCACCAGAGCTAGTCAGGGACTGATATGCATGGCAGCCAACGTGACAGTGGTAGGTGAGTAGAGAGCGTGACAGTCAGTAGGGCCCACGCCCTACCGAGCTCCCCTGCACCGGCTCGATAGCACCTTGACCACCTCGCCCCCCCCCGCCGTGTGCACGAGCCTGGCCCGTTTAGCTTTTTTCTAATTAGGTAAATACCCATACTTTCATGCGCATGAAAAAAATCATATTATCCAGACACGTCAGCTCGCCTGATGTGCCTCTACGCTCTTGGCTTTGTTGTGCACTCGGTAGCGCTTTGTTTTTTGTTAAAGAATTTGTTGGGTAATCAAATTTGTTTGTTTGGTACATTCCTTTTTCTGAATTAGGATAGAATTTTTAGGAAGGTGCAAAGGGGATTTTGGAGTAGATAAACCACCATCAACAACTCCATCTGTTAAGTAGTACCGATACATTATTGCAAAAAAATGTAGTAATTGACTATGTCTAGCCTAACATAACATTTTAAAATGAAGGCGCGAATTACATGGTGCGTAGGGTTGGATTTTGTGCGTATGTTTGTCTCACTACTCGTACGATACAAATGGAACATGAACAAACCATCAACCCAAACTACAACTAAGATACATGCGCACCCTTTGGAAGCCATACTTGTAGTCATTCGTCATTACCTTATCATTCGAGGTGTAAGGTTTGTAGAGTGTGAAGTTCTCCTGCATCACTAGGTAGTTGACCATGTATTTATACTCAATAAATGCCCTAGAGTACATCTTCAGCCATTGATCCATTGGAAGAAGTAGCAATACTACGTGATCTGTCGTAATGAATGGAGAAGGTTAGTGATGTGTGAAATGAAATATGCAATATAATTTGTCAATACATGAACTTCATTTACAACAATTTGACCGCACATGTTGTGTACCCAGGCGACGGTGGCTCAGTGTATGGATTGAATGATATGTGCTAGATTACCTAGTCGTACTGTGGCCGTAGAAACTCTGGCAGGATGGGTGCATCATTGCAAGAATTATCATGGTAGGACCCCTTCCTCTTGGCCACCCACTTTCGCTTGTGAAGTAACTCTCCGTAGTTCAACATTCCTAATAGTAGCGTAGTGATGTGCTCTATTATCCTTTGCCTCTTCCACTATTTTGGAGATCAGCCTAGGTAGAGTGTTCGATTCGGTTGTGGAGTCTGGTCAAACTTTATAGGCAGTCCTTGCGTGTTGTTCAGGAGTAAATTTTGCCTAACAATAGTGCACTCACAACCGCGAGAGTTAATGCTGTGGGCAAAGGAAAGGTCACATCATTGACAATTCACAAAGAAAAGTTGGTACGTGTTGTTCGTTCTATGTGAAAAGCTAATGTCTGTTGTTATATTACCAAGAAATGCTATTACGTGCTATCAGCTCAACAAGAAAAGCTGGTACGTGTTGTCAACTCAGTGAGAAAACCTACTACATGTTGTCACTGGGGAAAGCCGGTGTGTGCTATCCACTCTATGAGAAAAGTTGTTGCATGCTGTGTACTCAGTGAGATAAGCTGGGGCGTTTTGTCAACTCAATAAGAAAAGCTGGTACGTGTAGTCACAACACTGGGGTAAGTTGGTGCATGCTATAAACTTTGGAGAAAAGCTATTTCTGTTGTCAACTTACTGAGATAGGCTGCTGTGTCTTATGAAGTATAAGAGAAAAGTGGTTGCATGCTATCAATTCACTCAGAAAACTTGTCTATTGTAAAATTGCATGACACGCATTGACAAATTTTAGATCGTAGTGGTACAATGGGGACAAAGCATTAACAAGTACGTAGTTATGTTTAACACTTCGAGCGGAAACACACGACCAGTGGAACAATATTTCGGCATGCTCAATACAAAGTGCTGAGACCAGGCACAGTATCGGGTCAAGGGTGGTCTGCTTGTCATTTCCTATTGCACCAAAGTTGGTCCTTAGGGAAAGTCAACCTGCTTGGAGAGTGTCATACGTCGTGCAAGTCATATTACATTGGCCGAATGGGAACCGATGCACCAGACAACGGACTGAGCCTAATCTCTTGAGCACTAAACATCTGCTGCACCCAATTGTCAATGTAACTGCTAGCATCCTATGGAGGAAAACATGTTTTGTTAGGATGATGAAAGGTACAACTGCAATGTGAAATCCAGCTCCGAATAAACAAACTTGTGTTGTGTGCTTGGTCGAGAATAAAACCATAGCCCACTCTTAGAACTCTTTCCCCGGGACCTACACGATCATATTGTTCGATTAGATGGAGGAAGAGTAATCATTGAATGGCAAGGAAACTCATAGTCTTGAAGACCAGTGTCATGTGTTGCACGGACAAGGTATTTCGCTATAGGGTACTCTAATCTAGGGTAGTCCATGCCATACTGGTGGATCATGTAGCTATTGTACATTAGACCATACCAATGGCCATGCTCTCGGAGGTGCGGGTGGTTCACAATTGCGTACGTGCCATATTGCACCTCGCACTCTTGGATAGGTGAGTTGACATCGCTGCCTGGGGAAGCATGTGCCTCAGGCTATCTCTATGTCGAGGATGGACATGATGTGCTCCATTATGCCCCCTCCGGTGAGGGAGGTCTGGTGTCAGGCGCCTCCATGATAAAGACGGAAAAAGAGTGGTGTTAGCATTAACGGCCTATACGAAGGCAACATGTAGAAAGAATAAGGGAAATAAGGTATCATGCTAATTGTAAGAAATTATAAAATTGGCAAACCTGAGTAGTCCGCTGCATAGACAAGGAACACCCAAGGCTAGGGTAGTACATTGATGAGCTAGGACATGCGGATGAAGCTATGGATGGGCTATCCCATGGCTTGTCACCCCTTGGGATAGAC
This sequence comes from Dendrocalamus sinicus, assembly GCA_036346575.1. Lineage (NCBI taxonomy): Eukaryota > Viridiplantae > Streptophyta > Magnoliopsida > Poales > Poaceae > Dendrocalamus > Dendrocalamus sinicus. The sequence goes on along the minus strand of CM070657.1, from coordinate 23,826,051 downwards.
ATGTCACTAGGACAATCATAGCTGATGGCCCCTAGTGCTTTTTGGCATCCTCATACATGTTGTAGACAGTTGCTAGGAGCCATTTGACAGTGCCTGAATGTTCGCAATACAGGGCGGCACTACCCTCGGACACGATATGGAAAAGCCGGTCATATTGTAACAAAGGACAAAATAGGTTGGTCATGTATGCATGATCAATACAGTACAAAAATATAATTGAAATCATTTACCGTCACGTCATATCATGTCACACGGTGTCAACCTGGGCCTAGTGCCAACCTGTCAGCGTGTGTGGCCTCTAGTTGGTCTTACGGAGGGGCCCCTATTAGTCTGCAATAGTGTGCAGCACGTACCACTGCAAGTGCCTGGGTCATACAACCATCGCTCCTGCTTGACCTACATTCTCACCGACTGCTCCTAGGACATGGTGCATGACACCTGTGCTGCCCTCTAGTCATCGCTGTTCTATCCCTTCTTCATTTTCCAACAAAAAATATGTTGTACGCAACTATTATTTGAGTGTCGAAATAAAGAAGAAACAAATTGTACGTGACTTAGAAGTTAAAGCAACGGACTATACAAAATGAGCTAGCAAACAATTTTACTTATAGGTGAACATGGCTGGGTAGTGGTCGACCCCGTGCTAGTGACACCTACCAATGAAATCTGAACTATCTCATGATGCATTAGAGGTGTAGGGCTCCACCATATGGGAAAAGACAAGGTGGTAGGTTGTAAGCCAGTAATCCTTATCCTACTCACATTGTTCTATCAAGCTGAAAGGCACTATCTTGGAGATGAACTCTGCGGTTCACATGGTCCACACGACACTACCCTCGTGCCATCGCCATGGCCATAGAACTTGCCTTTAACTGGTATGGATGCACCTGCACTAGAAAGTTTGACTAACCACAACTGCAACAAGATGTTGCAGACGATAAGGTTTGGCTTGCCAGTAGTACGTTGCGAGCCGTCGCACAAACCCTTGTAGGTCGCACACAATACAACTGAGACCTAGCAGTATAGCGGGACCTTACCAAGCTCGGTGTCTACTAGGGACTTAACGAGGTGGATGTAGCTAGGTTGTCAGACCCCAGCGCAACAACTCCTGGATCCTCTGTGTAAATTGCACTAGTCCAGGATCAGCTAGTGCACACAACGGTAACAAGGGTACATATCAAGCACCAATGACAAACTTTATTAAATAAAAGAGTATGGCCTTATGGCCAGAGTTTACATCAATGCTCATTAGCAACAATAATAAAGGCAAATAACTGAGGAAACAAACTGATAAAAGCGAAGCCCAAGTTTGCCCACAGGCAAATGACTGTAAGACGCGGCCTAGTCGTCTAGATCTTCATTATAGTCAAAGTCGTCTTCCTCTGTGTGGAGATAGCATGGTGAGTACAAACTTATACTCTGCAAGTCACACGGAGAAATGCAACATAATGATAAAGGCAACAAAGGAAGACATATAGGGTTATTTGAGCATAAAATAACATTTAAAGAAATACAATAAGTAGATTGAAAATTGTTGAATTTAATATAATAAGTAACAACAATAATTATAAATAAAATTAATACCGTTAGTGTAGGTTCCGACCAAACTCTAATCTAACCACGGGCATCCCCACCTAGACCATCTTTTTCAAAAGATCTCGTATGGATTCCATCTATCCACACGCTTCCAATCACTCATGGATTCCATCTATTCATAAGCTTTTCAATCTCTCATGGATTCCATCCATCCATAAGATTTTCATAAACTATTTTGAAAAATAAAGTCTAATCCGTGAAAAACTTTACTCAACATGCCCATGACCATGGGCACGACCATCTAGGATATATTATACACTCTGCAGAGGTTGTACAGTTTTACCCACAAGACATGATCATCTCATATTGCCACATGATTAACATACTTCGTTAGGTGTGCAGCAGAGAGATCATGACAAGGCCTTTATAATGCAAAGACTTCAACCTGGCCAAGCCAACACTAAGGTTTCACCCCAGTAAGGAATCCACTAGACTGGGACCCCCTCTTGAACCGAGTGGACTTCTCATGGTCTACGCCACGCTCACTTTCAACCTACGACGAGACTTGGGTTGGGACCCACAAGTTAATCAGCCAAGACTGTCCCATACTAGCCTTGTGGTAGTACGATAGGGCTTTGCAATAGTAGCTCATAGACCGGTCCTTAATTTGACTTAGTCTCAATCACATACCCCTTGTGCTCGACAATCAACACTGTGTCTCCAAACAATAGTGTATGCCTGCACCCACCACCTAACCATTAGCCTAAGTCTAAACCAGATTTTATATTTTATTTCAAAATATTCTATAAACCTTCTTGACTCACCGAAGTCAAGAATACATTTGAAAAACTCATCATTTTATGTGAAAAGACTATCCCAAAATAAAAATTATGTCTAAACAGACCTAAGCATTTGATATAAAACTCTCTAACCAAACTAGTGTACTAACTAGAATTTGATTCTAGGGTGACAAGGTGTAACGATTTTCAATATCAAAGGAGGTAATAACAAATAGATATTAACTAAATTTAAAACTAAATTGAAATACATTGAAGGAGTGTGACTTGCCTTGCTCTTCAATTGGGTGCAAATTGTCGTCGAAGAATTCTTCCGAACCGTCGCAGTTTACACGTGAAAAATACGCAAGCAAACTCAAATAAGATCCAAATAAATTTAAATAAACTCCAAATAAATAAAAGGAGGGTAGAAATGAATAGATTGAATTTTTTTATGAATTTAGGAATTTGAATGGGCTCAGTCGGAGTTAGGATGAAGGAGAACAGGTTCCCGGATGTTTAAAATAAGAGAAAATGAATAAATTAGATTTTTGGAATTATTTTTCTAAAGGAAATTGGAATTATGACATCAGCAGGAGAATTTATTTTTTGGCTAAACTATTTTTCTACAGAAAATTCGGATTTATGACGTCAGCATGACATTAGCCCTAGGGTGGTTTGACTAACGGGTGGGCCCTGGTCTATGTGGACCGAGTCCATGGACCACGGGCAAGGCTTAGGTGGCACGGGTGGGGCATGGCGCTGACGTGTTTGCGGGGTGCTTTGCTGGGCCGCCAAGTGGCGCAAGGTGGTCGCCACGTTGGCGCTTGCGCCATGACGTGGCATGGCGGCCGGCGGGGTGTGTGGGGGCCATGGCTCGCCAACGCTCTGGTGCACGGAGGCGGCCAGCGAGGGGTGGAGAAGGGAGAGAAGATCACAACGGTCTTGACTATACCTTGCATGAGGCTTAGGCGTCGACAACGAGGGCTGGCGGTGAAGGTGGCCCGGCTCTAGCGGGCGTGGTGCTCCAGTGGTAAACTCGGGTGGTAAAAGGGGTTAATGAGCTTCACCGATGCTCGGGAAAGCTGATGACGGTGGCGATGCTCCTCAGGGGTGGTCGGGACGACAGGGATCGCTCACCGGAGTTGCTTCACCGCCCGTGGTGGGGTAGTGAGCCTCGGGACCCGAGAGGAGGGAGGAGGCGAGGGGGAGGTTGGTGCGGAGGGAGGAGAGGCCGAGGGGGTATTTTATAGGGGTGTTGGGAGAGCACTGGCACATGAATTGCTCGTCGGAGATTTGGGGCGGCGGTGGTGATTGCGGGATTAGGTGAGGAGCGGCGCAGAAATGAGGGAGGAGGTAGGCGCGCGACTTGCGGGGTAGGAAAGAGAAGGTGGCAGCAGTTTCACGGGAGAGAAGGGAAGAGGCGGGATGGCGGCGGGAATGGCGACGGTGATTTCGGCGGTCGGGTGTGGGAGGAAGAAGACGGGGAAGAAGAAGGAGGTGCAGGCTGACAGTTGAGGCTGGGGAGAGAGAAAGAGAGAGGATGGCGAAGACTACAGGACGTGAATCGGATGACTGTGAGGCACAGAAGAGAGAGAGGAATAGGCGGGCGGCCTGGATGGCTCGAGCGGTGACGTGGGGAAATCTCGACCGCACATGCATCGAATGGAGAGAGAGGGAAGGCGGGATGAGCTAGGACGGTCAGATGAGGTTGGGCGGTGACGTGGGTGGATCGGGGCCATCCACGTGTCAGCCGAAGAGAGGGGCTGGAGTTTTATTTTCTTTTTTATTTTCAGAAAACACCAGAAAAGCAAATAAAGATAAAAATATCAAATAAATTCCAAACATTTCAAAAAAAATTCACAAAAATTCCTGCAACAATTTTAGACTTAGGTAAAATATTGCTAGCTCAATTTAGTATGATATCTTTATACTTAAAATACTTTTTAATTTAGAAATAGATTTTAAACTCTAGAAAACCAGATAAAAGCCAAATAAATCCAAATAATTAATTTTAAATAGGATCTTTACAGAAAATGAAAATATCTTTTAATTTAATAATATTTTTAGCTTTTTACTTAAATTACTTTTCAAATCCAGCCTTTTTTAAAAAACAAAATCAGGGCAAAACAAAATTAAAATTTTTGGTAACCAAAACACTTGTGTTTTTATTTTTAAACCAAATTAAATTAATTTAATAGTAATTTTAAACCAAATTAATTTAATTAAGTAGGGTGATGATCATCTCCCCCCACTAAAAGTGAAATATATGGGTCTCCAGCCTCCATCGGTCAATGAGGGCCAAAGGAAGCACGGAGTCCAACGTGGACGAGTGTCCAATGTACATCATCCTCACTATAGAGAAACAACCCAGCCCACCACGGTATTGGAACGTATCGATTATCGAGAGGCCAGTCCTCCCATGGTCACCGCTCGACCACGCCCGACAATGATGTTGCCACAACCACACTCGTGACCATCACTAACAATCATTCCCTACAATGCAGAAAAGAATGTGATGATGTTTGATGATGCTAAATACAACCTAGCATAACACAAAATAATCATACACATGAACATAGCTGAGTTACCAATTATACCTATGACTATGTGCTTATATACATATAAACAGGTACACACATATATACATACATATGTACATACATATACTACCACGAACAGTGTGCACTTCTGCAATCCCAGCATTATTTTCTATAATTTTTGTAATCACACAAGAGCAATAAATATATATGCACAGATTTACATACATATTCCCGAAATTATGAATGCACTGCGAGCACTAAACGTAACACACATATTTCTTCAGCTATTTACAAAAAATAACCATTATCGCCACTAATAAGTCCTAAACATGGCTAATTAGAAAAACACATCCGTCAACTAAAATTGGTTACCAAGCACTTTTCACACTACCAAACTACCATTACGCTAGTGAAATATAAATGACATATTAGGTGTATTGTTGACATGCGAATGAAGTATACCTTTTCTTAAAGGTCTTCACCCGCTCTACAATTCTTCCAACTGTGAAATCTACTAAAGCACAACAAAACCACCTCAAAAAACTATTACAAACTCCCCTTTTATTCTCTTTCATTCTTCTCCCTCACTACTCTCTCGCTCGACAGGAAAGAAACTAAGGTGCATGGCTTCAGATGAGAGGGCAAAGAGTGAGGACACCCATTTTATGCGAGCAAGAAGGTGTTTGCGGTCAACATCCCCACACGGGTGCATGCAAGCGTGGAGGGCTGCGGAATCCCTACCAAATATGATGGGAAGCAGGCATCGCATCAGTGCATCATCACGGTCGGCCACCTTGCCGATTCCCCTACCCCTACCCCTAACCCCTACCGAGGTCAGCCACCTACCTAGCATCCAACTGCTCAGTAGGAGCCGACATGCCCCACCAAGCCAAGAGAACTTGGCAGGACCATGGGCCTTGCCGGCTACTATGCTCTCTGCTCACCTATCGCTGTCGCATCGGCTACCGCACACACTAGCCCCTACCGAGCTTTAGTGACACGGCAGGTGATAGGTGTCACCTGCCATGTCTGCCAAGCTCGAGGATGGGGCTATTTTTGCAAAAACGGGCATAGGGTGCCAAATTTGAAAAAAAGGGCATAGTGCAAAAAGTATGAACAATTCATAAATCTTGGCTAGGGAAGCAACATTAGATGGCCAAAACAATGATGGAAACTAGAGCAATCTGACAGTGGGCCTACTCACCATAGGTCTGTTGCTGGCCTTTATGGGCTTCTCCTTGGCATCGTCCAAAGTCCTTCTCGTCGCCTCCTTGCCTCTTATGCTCCTCTTCAGTTCGGTGGTCACCCTTGCAACTGTCACCATCACTACTCGCATTTAGCATTTCTGGTGAGATGGGTTTGGGTGGGCTCTGGGCCTTGAAGTCGGTAGTGCAAGTGAAGGTAGCATAGGCAGTGGATTTGGCATAAATCTTCAATTGTATGGGAGAAGGGGTGAAAGGGAATATTGGTTTGCGTATCTATGTTGTTAGTTTGCTTAATCTTGTTACAACTAAGAGACCATGTGAAGGCCTATAATATGTTTGTGATGAACAATTGGCACTTTGAGTTGAAATTGAAATTTGCAAAGGTTTCAAAAAATTTAAATTGTGTTGTTAGGATTCAGACAGTCAAACTGGACCATGGATGGCAGTCAAACCAGCCTTGACATATTTGTCAGGTTTGTACCTAGCGGTTTGACTGCAAAGGGGAAGATGGTCTGACCGACCAATAGTCGGTGGTCTAACCACCATGGGGAGAGTGCTCAGACTGGTGTTGGGTAGTCTTACTGACCTGACACAGCAGTCCAACCGGCTTCTTGAGAGCAAACATGTCTAAGGTGTCTAGAGAGTTTCTGGAGGGGTTAGACATGTCTAGGTGGTGAAATTAGATATTGAGTTGGGTTGAGTGTGTGCACGACATGGGTGTCGTTTGTTGGGTTGTGTTGAGTTGCATGATGTATGTTTTGACTAACATGAGTTAAGTACATGTTACTTGTGCTTGAGATGATTGCTTGGTCTTTGGATATACAGATGGCTTGAAGAACATTAGCAGTCGACGATAAGGGAATGAGAGCTGAGGTTCATATGGTCAAGTAAGTCTGGGTGAAGTATAGAGAATACAAGGATCGTGAAGAGACGATCGGTGCATGTGGTGTGGTAAGTGACAAGGCCAATGCACATAGAGACGGTTGGGAGGATACCGAATGTGTGAAAACATGACAGCTTGTCATTGGGCGCTACTGGCTACGTATCAAAGCGTGCGGAGATGCTTTTAGGTGAAGGTGAAGATGGAGTCAAGGGAAGATGTTCGGAAGATTCGTTGGGGTATTTTAATAGTTGACCAAATACCAACCTAGTTGATGCCTTGATCAAAACCATGGCGTAGGGAGATGCAAAGGAGAAGTGTTTTAGGTCAAGGAGAGCCGGAATTACCGAATAGGTCAATCACCAAAGGTTTAGCGGGTTGAGTCTTTTAAACACTTTGACAAGTGTGCGTGAGTATGTAAAACCCGTGTTAGTGTGGTTAACAAGATTCCCTAGGCATCTTAATGGGTTAGGCCCATTAGGGTTTGTGGCTGGTTATTAAATGGGAGGAGAGGTGGTGTTAGAACCAATGATTCTAGGGTTGAGGCTTTATTCTTTCACCTTGCTTCCATCCATGGTTTGAGAGATAGAGTAGGAGAGAAAAGAGTGGTACTTTGAGAACACTTGTTATCTTCATATTGTTGTAATCCTTTCTCTCTATGTTGTAATAAAGATCAAACTTTACCTCTTAAATTGCTAGTTATTCATGTCTTGAACTTTGCTTATATCTTATGTTCTTGATGTGGCTTTTTCTCTCTCAAGTTCTCTGTTAGTCTTGCTGTGATCCATGATGAGTAAGAGGCACTAGAAAATGCTTGTTGATTAATCATTGCCCATCTTGATCACTTCTATAGCAAGAAACAAGATTAACCTGTTTCATGAGTGTTCTTCAGCAAGATTTGTGGGTTCGTGATCGTGAGAGTTGTAGCCCAAATTCTTATGTAAATTATCTTGTTAGGACATGTGAGAATAGATCTGGAAGATTTTATACCTTAGATCCTCACGAGCAAGAAATAATTTGAGTTTTATGATTTTTAGTATTCTTGTGATCTAGATTTAATTCCCTCAATTTTTGTGAACCTGAGCCCAAGAATCTTATGATTCATAATTTGTTTAAGTTTCTAATACCTTGAACAAGTTTCATGCAAAATTTAGAAGTGTTAGAATGACAATTAAGCAAATTCTTGATATTTGAGTTTTGACCTAAGAGGATTTCAGTTCTGCAAACAAAGGACCGGTCAGATTGGCCCTTGATCTGTGATCAGTCTGAGCCCAGCAGTCAGACTTCCTTTGTCCCTACAGTGAGACCGACCCATCCGTGGTGGCCTGACTGACCTTATGCTGAAGTTGCTAATTTTGTTGGCTTAGGTCCGTAGCTTTACTTTGTGTAGCATAGTTGGTGTAATGTCAACTTGGTAACTCTCATAGTCACTTAAGTGAAGTTTTGAATATTGTTGGAGAAAAAAGTTTCAAACATCAATCATCTCCTCTGATTGTTAGCATGGATCATACAATAGCAGTTCCATGAGTTGCATGCTTATTGACACTGAGAGAGAACAGGGACGGAAGCAACCAGAGTTTTTCCTTTTCTATTTTTGTCTCTTTTTTTCTTATTTAGACAAATCAATCTGTGATCGTTTCGGCTTCAGCTTCTGGCTTCTGGCTTATTTTTCACTATTCATAAATTTCGTCTTTTTCTGAATTTTTGGCTTTTTGTTGAGCTTTTTTGTCGGTTCTTTTTCTCGTATTTGTTTGTATTATACGTAATGGGCTAACATATTTTTTAATTTTTTTAAATTTAATTATGCTAACTAAGTCTCTGCTATCTACAGTGTTTTTTCAGCTAGCTACGGTGCTTTTTAGCCATAAGCCACTCAAAAAAAAAAAGCCAAAATGAGCACCAATAAGCAAATCAGCAAACTTCATATGCGTACCCGAATTATTCTAGTGAGCGTGCACGTCACGAGAAAGCGCGAACGCGAGCGGGCTCAAAGCGTCCACGCGCTCTGAGCCAATTGAGCTACGCTTAGTTCAGAGCTTCAAATGTTTTATTTGGACTTTTGATCTGTTCCTTCCATTGTTGCTTATTCTTGTTCTTTTTTTTTGGGCCGTTTACTGTTCTGTTGTTGGGTGGGATCTTCATTGATCTTTTTTTTTTTGCTACAGTTGATTATTTTTTGCTGTAGTTGATTGCTTTTATTTATGCTTTTTGAGATAGCCACAGATAACGGTGACGTCAATATAGACAGCTCATACAATTTTAGACTTGGGAATTCATTTAGAGAATTTGTTTCGAAAAAATCATCTTGTTTATTTTAATTTTTAAAAAAGCCAAAAATCAAGAAACAAAAACAAAACACCCAGAAGAACAGGACCATTCTCGTGGGGCTTCTACGGGCACTGTAGGCTCTAGCAGTAGGCATTCGTGATTCTGTTTTCCTGCTCTTGCTATTGTGCATCTCACTAACTCCGATGGCTTCTTGTGGACTGGCCGACTCCCTGGCAAGACCGCAATTGGCTCTCACCATTTCAATTACCTCGATCATCTGGCAAATTAGGCTCGACAGTGCACTCTTTTGGGACTAAATGGTTGAGGATATCAGTTGTAATGCAACTATTTAGACATCTACAGATATCGTGTCTCGACTTTTCTGATGGCTACGCTCTCAACTATAACTTTGTTTTACAATGGAAAACCTCCTTTGATGAGGAACAATTGAGCAAAACTAAAATCTTGAAAGTTGAAGCCCTGAAAATTATACACGCATGGATGCTACTTCACAAATTAATCCATCCATGCTTCAGCGTATTCAAAATTTGCGACATTATCGGCAATCAGGGTGTAGGAGGGAATGGCGGAGTATTTCGTATTTTGGTATGATCATTGATGAAAAATAGAAGAACAGGGTGACATAAATTTTACGTAAAAAAATCCTCTCGGAAAAAATCATAGACACACAAAGATAAAATTCATTATATAAGAAGAAATTACAAGGACAAGACGACAGGCCGTCTAAAACATGCTACTACAAAGGTACATACATAGTGCTAGGAATAAAAGTTTGGAATGGAGAAGGGGTTGACACCACGCTTGGCCCTAGCACACTGATCATATCACATCTGACATGAAAACATGTAGTGTCCAATAGGGACACGATACGAATTCGGATCACATTACAACAATCTCCACTTGAACCAAATTTCCTCCCGTAACTGAAAAAACACAATAAACTTCTACAATCAAATCAGAATAAACATCTTGTGCACCGAACGTCCATAGGATTATTGAGTGATACCAACTAAATCTAAGTAAAACTCAAACTTAGTGACACAAATTAGTTTTGTCAACATATCAGTTGGATTATCATAAATACTTATCTTACTGACTTTAATGTCATTATCTTACTTTAATGCCATCTTGAGCAATGACACCCTCAATGTAATGATAATTGATATTAATATGCTTTGTTCTCTCATATAACATTCGATCTTACGTAAGGCAAACAACACTCTAACTGTCATAGAATATTGCAGTGCAAAACGTATTTCCACAAAGCTCAGTAAACAAATCTCTCAGTCAAATGACTTCTTCGCAAAAATAAAAATAGCCATATACTCAGTTTCTGTAGTGGACAAGACAACAGTGACTTATAGACTTGCCTTCTAACTAACAGCACATCCTCCCACAGTGAATACATAACTAGTAAGAGATCTTGTCTTATCCAAATCTCAAGCAAAATCAAAATTTACATAACCAACAAGTCCATCTCTAGTCTTCCCAAACTGTAAACAAGCATCAGAAGTGCCCCGCAAGTATCTGAAGATCACTGAAGTGCTTTCCAATGCTTTTTTTAGGATTTGACATGCATATACTAACAACACTCAATGATTGACATAAATCGGGGTAAGAACATACATGGCATACATAAGTGAACCAACTGCACAAGTATATATATAGAACTTTAGACAAATACTCAACTTCACCATTTGATTGTCAACATGACGCTGAAAAAGTCTGAAATGTGTGGGTAATGGAGTATTCACTAGTTTGGCCATATGCATGTTGAAATAACGAAAGACTTTATCAATATACCCTTTCTGATTTAGGTATAATTTTTCTAACCATCTATCTCTGCTGATCTTTATAACAAAAACCTTCTTTGCTTCACCAAGATCCTTTATCTCAAATTCATTACTCAATTGTGACTTTAATTTTGAAATTCCAGCCTTGTCTTTTACCACGTTCAACATATCATCAATATATAGTAGCAAGTAAATAGTTGAACCATTAACGGTCTTGAAATAAATACAACTATCATAGTCTAATCTTTTAATATCGCAGGAGATCATAAATGAGTCAAATCTCTTTTACCACTATCTGGGTAGTTGCTTCAAACTATAAAGAGATTTCTTCAACTTGCAAATAAAATTCTCCATTCCCAAAATGACAAAACATTCATATTGCTCCATATAATTGTATTCTTCGAACTCTCCATGTAAGAAGGTGGTTTCATGTCCAATTGCTCAAGCTCATAATCATGCATAGCCACAATTCTAAGTAAAGTGCGAATAAAACTATACTTCATAATTGGGAAAAGACATATGTGAAATTAATACCTGAAATTTAGTTGTATCCTTTAGCAATGAGTTTTGCTTTGTATCTAACCTCTTCGGTTGGTGAAATGCCTTCATTTTTCTTGAAGATCCATTTGTAGCGAATATGTTTCTTCTCAATTGGCAACTTGACCAACTCCTAAGTGCCATTTTTCTCAAGAGATTTTATCTCATCATGTATGGCAATCATCCATATTTATAAATCACCAGAATAGATAGCCTTTGAATAAGTTAAAATTTCTGTAGTACCCTCAATATCGTTTGCCACATTCAAACAATAAGCCACAATATTTGCTTTTTCAATCAATCTCTTAGAAGGCTGGATCTTCCTCCTTTCTCTATCAGCTGCAATGGAATGTTGTATTGGTGGTGCAACAACAGGGACTTCCTGTATGTTTTCCTTGTTAGCATCTATTGAGGATCTGAATCAACAACATGCTCCACCTGCACACTTGACTTTAGCTGCATCTCAATGGGAATACCGATAAATGTTTTATCATGCAATATTGCAGATTCATTAAAGGAAATACTTTTGGTAATAACAACATTTCTAATTCCAAGATTTCACAATTTATATCTTTTCACACCAGATTTATAACTAAGGAAAATGCACTTAGCAACTATAGGCTCCAATTTAACATTGTTAATATGAGCATAAGCAGAACAACTAAATATTCTTAAGTTGAATAATTTCCTAAAGAACCAGACCATACCTCAATTGGAGTCTTCTTATCAATAGCAATGCTATGTAGAGAGGAGAAAAGGAAAAGTGAAGAGGAATGGGGAAGCATGCTATGTAGAGAGGGGAAAGAAAAAGTGAAGAGGAAGGGAAAGGAGGAGGCCCATGACTGCTATTTTTTCTTGTCTTATCACTCCTTATAGTAGCACGTGATGAAGCCAACTATGAATCCAACGGCTGTGAATGTCGTGCGTTCAACCACACCATTGGACGCATGAGCGGAAATATGCTTTTCCAAAAAAAAAATGGAACACAAGCCGCCTCAAAATCGCTAAGACGCCGAGAATTTTTCTAGATCGAATCTCATGGTGCCTCTTGTTAAAAAAAATAGAGAGACATAGAGGTATAAATTTTACATGAAAAACTCTTACAAAAAAACCATAGATGTACAAGACAGAATTCACTATATGATGAGAATTTTAAGTACCAAACGATAGATCATCTAAAACGTGCGACTACAGGGTATATATAGGGCTAGGAATAAGTGTTTTGAACAAAGAAGGAAACTAAATAAGAGTCAGTTGGGTTGGGTTGACACCACGTCTGACTTTAGCACCAGTTATTTCACGTTTAGCGTGAAATGATACACTGTCCGATATAGACATGATATAAATTTGGATCACGTTACAACAATCGTAAAGAAGAGGGTGGAGGAGGAGGGAAGGAGACCTCCACGTTCCCTTCCAGCATCAAGATGACACTCTTCATGGACGGCCGAGATTGAGGCTCCTCCTGCACGCACCAGATCCCCACCTTAACGACGCGCTCCAACATCTCCTCCTCCACGGCCTCCTCCTCATCACTGGTGTCCGTCATGGTTGATCTCCTCAACTCTCCTCTGACCAAGCAGCCGTACGCCCACTCCATCAGCGTGCAGTCCTCGCCGGCCTCCTCCATCTCCATGCTCCTCTTGCACGTCACGGTCTCCAGGAGCACCACGCCGTAGCTGTAAACGTCGGCCTTCACGGTGACCGGCCCGGTGCCGCGGTACCACTCGGGGGCCAGGTAACCGCGTGTCCCGCGCACACCGGTGAAGGTGCGCGTCTGATCGGGCAGGAGCAGCTTGGCGAGCCCGAAATCGGCGATCTTGGCCTTGCCGGCCGCGTCCATCAGGATGTTCTGCGGCTTGACGTCGCAGTGGATCACGCGGCTGTCGAGCTCGTCGTGGAGGTAGTGCAGCCCGCGAGCCACGTCCAGCGCGATGCGGACGCGGTCGGGCCACGCCGGGCGGAAGGTACTCCTGAAGAGGAGGTCGGCGAGGGAGCCGTTGCTCATGAACTCGTAGACGAGGAGGCGGTTCGCACCCTCGTGGCAGAAGCCCAGCAACCGGACAAGGTTGCGGTGGCTTGTCCGCCCGATGGCGCGCACCTCCCTCTGGAACTCCCGCTCGCCGTCCTCCACGAGCTTCTCGAGCCGCTTCACGGCGATGGTCTTCTCGCCGCCGTTCAGTGACCCTTTGAACACCGTGCCGAAGGCGCCTCGGCCGATCGGGTCTCGGAAGCCGTGCGTCGCTTCCTCGAGCTCCCGGTAAGTGTACGACCTCAGGGGCGCCTCCTCGTCGAGGGCATCGGCTGCGTTGGCATTGGCCAGTGACAGTGACATGACGTCATGGTGCACGGCTTTGAGGTTTACCCAAAGCAGTCGTGCAAACACCAGGAAAGCGGACAGAGAGAAGCACGTCAAGAGGGCCATGCAGACCAAGGCGATCGTAGCGGCTCGTCCCACGCCGCGGCCGTCCTTTCTGCGGCGCGCAGGAGTTGCCGCCGTTGCCCTGGTCTTCACAAACAGCGTGTACGGGCCGCCCGCGTGGCCGTACATCAGCGGGAGTTGCTGCTTCGTGCATGTGCCGCCATCGTTGCTGTCGTGCAGCACGGCGGTGCAGAAGCAGTCGGAGAGGCACGCGGCCCCACAGTCAGCGGCGCTCATTCCGTGGGGAAGCAGCATGTACGGCGTGTCGGTCCACGACACGTTTGCCAAACCTGCCATCACGGCGGCGCTGGCTGCATCTACTCCACCGGCCGAGCAGTCACCGACGCCCGCATTCGCCTCGCACCCGAGGCCAAGATTGCTTGTGTTGACGAACGAGAAGCCTGGAGGGCAAGCGCAGGTAGGCCGCGCGTCTCGATCGAGGACGCAGTAGCTGTTGGCCCCGCACACGCCTTTGACGGAGCACCGGTCGCTCAGCGCCACCCATTCGACGTCGGTCTTCCACCCGCCGTTGGCCGAAAGGGCGTGGCCATATACACGCAAGATGCCATCCGGATCAAGCGTGGCTCGGTAATAGGCATGCGAGCCTACTTGGGCTGCAGCCCTGGGCTGTGTCAGGTTCTTGGTGTAGCTGCCGTTTTTGTCCACCAGGTAGAGCACGCCATTGGCGTCCAAGCGCAAGGTGAGGAGGCGGCCTACACTGCCAGTATTGCTGGCCCAGTACGCCGAGTTCGCCACGTTGGTTGTCCCGACAGGGTACAGCACGAGGTTGGCATCATCCTGGTTGTCAAGCCTGTACTTCCCAGTGGCCTTGTTGGTGTCGGACACGCTCGAAAAGAGCTGCTGCCCGGGCAGCAGGTCCTGCCCAGCGCACAGCGTGTCAGTCGGGGCCCCGAACGTCGACCAGATGATAGTTGTCGCGTCCGTGCCGTACATCACAAAATTGCCGTCGTCGCGCATGGCGGCCGCGGTGGCCGACTGGGATGTCTCAGCGATGGTCACGTTCTGGCCATCGGCGCTCCAGACCAGCTGGCCGTCGTGGTTGAGGTTGAGTGAGCCGCCCGTGGACGGCGTGGCGTTGCGGTTCGCCGTCCACGTAACTGTTATGTTCGGCGTGGTGGCAAGCCAAGCACCGACGGCAAGGCCTCCTTCGACGGGGTAGAAACCCAAGGCAAAGCTGCCCGACGGTGAAGACCAGGCGGCGCCGGCGGTGGCCGGTAGGGAGGACCCTAAGGTGATATTGGTTTGAGCGCATGATGCTGTCAGGGCAAGGATGGTTAGGGGTAAGGAGAGCAGAAGCAGCAGGCTAGCCATGACTATGATAAGCCCAAATGGCCGTGCCAAATGTTAGCCGTACTGCGTACATATGTACACCGCTGTTTCCATATGTGCTTTTCGATGCCCAGGTTACATGCACTGTGATGACTCCTCTAATCCTTTGCCTATTCTACGCTCTAAGCTCTGATTTGTACTGTTGACCTCACGACCTCTTCAAAGTCTTCATAAGCGCTCCTATCAGCTTAATTGCCCTGTAATAAGGCTTAACAGTGATGTGAAAACCTGAATTATCTTTTTGGTCTTGTCCTTTGGGCCCATTTGGAAAACAGAATTTTGCGGACAAACTCACGACTGGATTCAGTGGTGGACCCAGGAAAAAATCAGAGATGAGATGACATAGATTAGGACTAATATACCATAATAATGTAAATACATACTTTTACCTAGTAGCATACTAAAAGCAATATATATATATATATATATATATATATATATATATATATATATATATATATATATATATATATATATATATATATATATATATATATATATATATACACTTCTTTTCTACTCCCGGGTGTAGTTACTCCCTATGTCGTATCTCACAATGTAGGGAGTATCTCGTGTAACGGAGAGTATGTACGTGTAGTATACGAGTATTTAAGACCATCTAGGTAGTATGTATAATTTTTCAGAGGTGGTATGTATATTTTTAGACATACTCCTTTTATATGCGTATATAAAAGTATTTACAAAATACGCTAAAACTATAGACTCTTTTGCAATTTTTAGTGTGGTTCACATTGGAGTATCTTATAATTAGTATACGAGTATACCTAAAATGATAAAGGAGTATTTCAAGTTTATTTAGGTGGTATATTAGAGGTGGGAGTAATTACACCGGGAGTAAAAGTATTTTCCTCTCTCTCTCTCTCTCTCTCTCTCTCTATATATATATATATATATATATATATATATATATATATATATATATATATATATATATATATCAAGATACCCATATTATGCACAGGCACATATTGAATATATATATATATATATTGATATTGGTGCCTAGGCACCAATATCAATACCGCTGATTTGCTTCGAGATTCTAACGCTTGATGTGGTATCTTCATATACCCATAAAAAGTATATTTGAGATGTCAAACTCCGAAAAATTTAAATTCAACTTCAGTTTAATTAGTTTGAACTATTTTTATGGTATATACTCACTTTGTAGTTGCATTGAACTCAAAAGTAGTTCAAACTAATTTGAACTGAGTTCAAAACTTACTTACCATAAATATATCAAGAGTATAAAACATTTTCATACCCAAACTCAAAAAAATTATCAATCATAGACGTGTATCGGATGTTGGTGCCTAGGCACCATGGTGCCTTATGTAATTTTCCTATATATATATATATATATATATATATATATATATATATATATATATATATATATATATATATATATATATATATATATATATATATATATATATATATATATATATATATATATAGAGAGAGAGAGAGAGAGAGAGACACCCACACCACGACATTCTTGTTTACCTTTTGATTATCTCCGTATGCAAATTCAAGTATGAGATATTCTAAACAAAAGTTTATGGGTTTAAGTCAGTTTTTAAGACTCCATCTACAACTCCTACTGTGCATTTTCAAAAAAATTTCAGAAATTAAAATAACAAAGACTAATTCTACTCTTCTAGCTTCTATAACCTAATGGAGTATTAATTATGTTGGATTTTGAGAATAGAAGAATAATGAAGTTCATTGTTTTCTCAAATTCTTTCTATAATCGAATGAAATCTAGTCGGCCTAACACTGATGCATCCCAAATCGGATCATGAAACTTATCTATATCGAACAAAATCAAGGAAGACAATAGATTGAAGGACTATAAGATCCTGACAACCCAAACATCTCCATAATATCTCAATATTTTCTAGAACAAGGATTTGAGTTTCCCATGAGAAGCAAAGACACGCATACATGAGAAGGCGAGCAAGCTGACAAAGGGTGCCACCGCGGCCCAGCCATGCCAGACCTATGCACCCCCGGTGGCCCCGCCTGAGGCCCCTCGCGGCCTGGCGATATGAAGCATGCAAAAAAAAAAATTGAAGCTCACACAAAGCAAAAAAGATTGACTTCCAAGATACTAAGCACATTGTTACACAGACCAACAGTGCTGGGCTCTTACACGTAGTGCGTCCACAATGCCCCTCTTGGAGTGGAGGTAGGTGCGCGTGGCGTTGGACGGCCCGGGAACAGCTCGCCGACGCGCTTAAGGAAGTCGAAGTAGAGCATCTTGGGCATGAAGCTGAGGATGAGGCGCTTCTCGGCGAGCGACGCGATGTGGCGTATCATCTTCTGTGTCTCCTCCCTTGGGTAGTGGATCAGCACGTCCAGGCACACCACGATGTCGTACCTGCCATCAAGGCTCTCCAGGCCCCTCACCTCGAACCGCGAAGTGCAGAATGGCGACCCCATCGACTGCGCAGCCAGGGCCTCTTTAACGCCTCCATTTCTAGAAACAGGGACATCGTACCATCTGCAACAGCCTAGAACTTCAGTTACGGATAAACAGTATATCATGTCTGCTCACAAATAATTTAAAAAGAGTTAATTTGATTGAAATAAGACCTAATGGCCAATTTTAATAACAATACGGGCGTCCAAGCCCAAAGCTCAACTTACATACAGAAAAGCCGAAGAAAACTCCACAGGAACACTTGAGTGCAGTCGTAACCCTAACACGAACACTTGCAGCATCTTCTTTCCTTCTGGTATCTGTTGTGGGGAAAAAGTTTGCAAGTCTGAGAACCAACCACTGTACTCAGCAAGCCACGTGGGGTAACACTACATATCTACTTGCAAGGAACAATAAGGGTGGGAATATATTGGTTTTATTACAGTGGGTGGATGCAGTTTTATTTGCAAACAAATAAAATTAAAATATTTGCTCCTTAAAATCAGGGGGTTTTATTATCAGACAAGGTTTCATCATTACTCAGATTAACCACATCAGAAACTCTACTTATGCCTCATTGTTGGAATCACCCAATTAACACAGCTTCATTAACCGGAAGCACAGTGTATTCGAATACCATTAATTTCACTCTGCAGAGTTGCCCAACTTTACCCACACACATCCTTAACCCTCATGACTGAGTTAAGAAACCGGGTCTTTTCACTACTCAACCCTTGGTATACACTCTACCCGATAGGTTAGGCACCCACACACCCTTGGGTATCCGTTGTCCATCACGGAACGCTAAGCCCGAGTTGTGGGGACCTATCGTTGTCTTAATCGGAGTCCGCAACCCACACCGACTCTCCATGCAGAGCTTCACTTAGGTTGAGCAACTACTAAACCAAGGTTGACAAGTCAACACCCGTGGTTGAGCGATCACTGTGTCTTTTACTTGGCACAAGGTTCTTGTCCTCATATTTCTCCTGAGGTCTGCAACCTCTACTCTAGGGTAAAGCGGTGGGCGAAGGCCGTCTCGCGGTCTCCTACAACACCCTTACCCTAAACTGCACCCCAGTATCACCGGCCTAGGGTACAGTGTCCTATACCACCCTACCCTCTCCGGGTTTTTCAAATCTACCGGCCAACAGCCAAAGTCACTTAGTAGCGTAAAATGTTGAATGAGATGATCTTATATTTATATATTTGTTCAATATTATAATTCTTACTAAGGTTGTCAAGGTGAATGTGGCCATCAAAGTAAACAGGGCTTTTATCAGTGGTACGATTTATCTAAATAGCATGTCATTCTAACTATTTATTTTAAGCAAATATCATTTCACATCTATCAATAATGAAAATATAAATAGTGCATAGTGTAAATTTCATGGGATTCAATATGATCAAAAACATGTGACTTGCCTTCTTGTTGTTGCTCTTGATCTCCTTGGCTAGCTTCAAACTTACTTCATCTGTCTTCGCTGTCCTTCAGTTGACCAATCCGCTTGGTCTGTACACTAGCATAGAAAACGAAATCAAATAGGTTCCTGCTTTGCTGGATGCAAGCTGGGAACAAAATGCAAATTAAAAACAAGAAAGAATATAAAAAGAAAGGAGCTGGGGTTGGGAGGTCGAGTTTCAACGATGCTTGATGGGTTGACATGGTTGAATCAATTTAGATAAATTTGAGACGATCGAATAGGTAGTATATGCATTAGGCCAATTTTTGAAAATAAAAGATAGACATTAAAAAAAGGTGGTTGATCTTTGAATTGGATGGATTTGGGTTTTATCAAGATTTAATTTGGCGAAACGGAGGAATTTCATTTTATAAGATTCGAATTGGGTGGAACGGTGGAATTTAAATTTGAAGAGTTAAATTCGTGAAATGGCGAAGTCTAAATTAAATTTGGAAGAATGGATGCTAAATTTGAATTTGGGACATTAAACTTGTCTAAAAGGTGTATTTTGGTATTTTTGGGGTTTGTAGATTTTTCTAGGATTTTTACGGATTTTTCTGGATTTTTGGGGATTTTCTAAAAACTGGTGAACAGTAGTGGACTCGGCCCGGGTGAACAGTGTGGCCCGGCCGATTCCCTCGCATGGCCAAATGGGCCGCTTGGCCCACGGCTGCACCGCGCACACGGCCTATGGCCCATGCGGGCGCGGGCGTAGTCCAGCACACGAGCGCGCATGACCGCTCGATGCGCGACGCGCAGTCGGCGCAGACGGAGCAGATGGAGTGAGTGCGGGTGCTCGGATGAAGAGACGGCGGGGCATCTAAGGTCGGGATTCAAACGCAGGTGGACGCTCTGGATGAACCGACGACAGCGGCTGAGATAGCACCACGACGCCCCCGGGAGGTCGTCTTCAACCTCCAGACGACACTCCCGACGGGAAACAGAGAAAGTTCATTGCGGTGGCATGGCGGCGACAAAGCACTTGAGAAAGAGTGGTTCTACCCGAAGGCGCGGTTAAGGATTAAGTTTCCATTTGGATACTTGGGGAGTGAGTAAGAAAGCGGTGGTGGCTAGCGGTGGCCGGGAAGGTGATGAGCTTCGCGGCGGCGCCAGGGAGCTTTGGGGGCTTTCCGGCAAAATGGGTCGGGTTTTCACCATCTAGGGAGTGCTATAAACCCTGGGGAAGTGACCATTTAGCTCGAGGATGACTCAAGTGGGCTGGCCACAGCGAGGTCCTTTGGGCCGACGGCGATCTTCGTCGTCACGGCCTTGGGCAAATGCTCAAGCTCCGGCGGCCACTCCAATATGTTCCCGAGATAGTGAGGAGCATATGGGAGCATTTAATTGCAAAATAATTGACTTAACCGCAATAATGGTTCTAGGGTTTACCGGGATCAGGGGCGGCGTTCGCCGACGGTAGGGACGATGGGAACCCAATCGGTTGCTCAGAGAGGTATGTGAGAATGTCTAGAGGAGCTTCACGGTGACCAGGGGGTCTTATAGGCCGGGTACGTCGGTTTTCATCGAGATATTTTTCGGTCGCGTTTGCTTCATGCTTAGCGGAGAGGGGGGATGCACTAGAGCGGCTCAGAGGGAAGGGTCACTGACTCGTGGAACCAGGAGTACGAGCATGACGTTGGGTGAGGGAAGAGGGGCGACGCAATCCAGTGAGAGGAGGCGGTGACGCGTGCACGGCTGTGGCTTCGGGAAAGAGAGGAAGAAGCGGCGCGCACAGGAGAGCGCCAGAGGAGGAAGAAGGCGCATTTGCCAAAAGAGAAAGCGTATTTTCATTGAGACTTGCCGAATTGGGAAATAAATTGCATTTAAACCAAATTTACAAAAATGGGTTGAAATTTTGGGGCGTTTCAGCCTCTGCACCTGCCGCTAGGCCTCCATGACCATGGCGGCGGAGATGTCAAACGAAAGCACGGAGGTGCCCTCCATGGCGAGCAGGATGGTCAGGGACCCCGTGCCATACCCGGCGGCACACGGTGGCTCCGACCAGTGTGACGGGGGAGTCACGTAGGTGTCTAACCCGGTCGGCGGATGTCAGACCGGGATTTAACAAACCTGGTTGTACTATTTTCTAGATCAGTCGATAGTGTTCACAGATACAATACAAATTCATCTTATACACGATACAAATCATACTATTCATTAATATTATAATACAAAGTTCAAATATTGCACATCGGGATAAGCTTTACAAAAGGGATCGCCAAGCCAAATGAGTTCAATACAGAAATACGAAAGCGATAGCGGAAGCAAAAGGAGGGGCTCAACTCTTCACAGGCAAGCGACCAGGACAATTTAGGTGCGATTAATATTAACCAGAGGTCTAGTTAATATTAAACTCACCCATCAGTTAGCTTGGTCAGCTAAACTGTAAAGAGATGTTGGAACACTAGGTCCTATTCTAACTGTCACCGTCTTCACCGCCCTCGTCCTTGGTCCTGGTGGTAGGCATACTGGTTCTGATTCGCGAACTCTGAAGGGGAGGGTTGAGAGTGTAACATCCTGAATTTCGAGGATTCAAAAATATGTAATTTTTAAAACTTTTCTTGCATTTTGCTGATGTTCAAATTTCTTTTGAGTATTTATTTGAAATCTTTTTGAGTTTTGTGCCATGCAAATTAATAATCAATAGTACTCCCAAATATAAATAATAATCTTGTAAATTATAAAAATGGAAAAATGTCATTATAGAACATGAAATCAAGATGCCAACACCTTGCATTCAAATTCAGGTCAATAAAATAATATCCAAATTAAAAATTAAAGTATAAAATAATGGAAATAAAAAGTTGAAATCCAATTTATTTAAATAAAAGAGAATCAGGGGCCAAAGGAATATTAAAGAAACCCACATCTAAATAGTGAAAATTTAAATTTAAATATCATGCAAGAACAGAAATCAATAATGAAAGAAAATAGAAATTCAATTTAAAATTTTAATTTCCAGTTTTTCTTAAGCCTTTATTTCCTCATTCTTTTCCCTCTTACACATGGCCCCACCCCTTCCCCCTCTCTCTCTTTTTCCCTGCGCTGGGCCCGGCCTCCTCTTCTTCTCTGTCTTTCTCCTCCATCTCCCTTCCGTCTCCCCTTTCTTTTCCCTCCGTGCGCCTGCGCCTACTCACCCCGTCCTTCCCCTCGCGTCAGCCGGCCCCCACGCCCCCTGCACCTCCGTGGAGCTCCCGTCACCCGGTCTCGTCGCCATCACCGCAAGCTACATCACCCTGCTCACTCCGCGCCCATCCCCTGCTCCGCCGTGCCCTGCGCGCACCTGCCCGCCGTCCCGTCGAGCCATGGCGGCCATGCCGCTGCCCCCACCACTCTCCATGGCCCCTTCTCCGTCGCTATAAGAGGCCGCCTAAGCTTCCCCGTTGTTCCCCGCGTGTTCCCCCCCCCCCATTTTGCTTCCCTGCTCGCCCGTGTGTGCTCCCAGCCGCCATCGCCGCTCTCGGCTACTCCGGCGACGGTTTCCATGGGCCGACCGCGTCACAACGCGCCTCCCCCTCCTAGGAACCTCCACCACCTGCCGATTGGAATTCCGTGCGCTACGCTCGCCGCGCCGGCCATCTTCCCCAAAACCGGCCGCCGCCGCCTCCACGACCGCCATTGCTCCCTTGAAGCCTCTCCAGCCGATTCCACACCCTTGGAGCATCTTCACGAAGACACGAACCTTCCCCAACCGCTGGCCAAGCTCCACCTCGCCTGGGCTCCACCCGCCACGGCGACCTTCTCGCGCGCGCCGCGTGCACGCGCCGCCCCCATCAGGCGATCCCGCCGGTAAATGGCATGGTGAGACTCCCCTTGACCCCGTGAAGCTTTTGCGCGCCCCGTTTCCTTCCTTCTCTCCTCCGGTCGCCGCCTCCCCGTTTCACCTCGCCGCCGCCCACTTCAAACCGCCGCCGGCCCATCTCGTCACCGCCCCGGTCACCGCGCCACCTCCCAGGACTTCCTCTCCTCCCCCACATCCCATTTTTCCGGTATCCGACCCCCCCTCCGGCCACCGCTCGCCGGCGGCACCGCGGTTTGCCCTCTGCTCCGGTCGCTCCTCTGTTCAGCCGGTAAGCTCTTCTATTTAGCCCCAGCTTATGCACACTTCTTAGGGTGTGTTTGGTTGCTGGGATGAGGTGGGATGGAATGGGATGGTTCCTTTGACCAAGCCCATCTATGTGTTTGGTTTGAGGGATGGGGTGGGATGGAATGGTCCAAAGTGGGATGAGCCTGTGCAAATTTAGATAATATTCTTCTTAGATGCTGGACCATGTGGTTCCACTTTTTTTGTGGAATCATCTCATCCCATCCCCATCCCATCCCATCCCACTCCATCCCAGCAACCAAACACACCGTTAGTTGTTGTATTCCCCAACATGTCACGACACACCCAGGGCCAGATGGTTAGCCGAGTGAGTAGAGCAAGTTCAGGTTGTGAGTCGAACCCCACCTCCCTGCGCAGGGTATTTTCTTTTGCTTATACTGTTATTAGCCCGTTTTGATTTAGTAGAAATCCATCAAGAAAAATTGGAAAAACCTGCCTGCGCAGGGTATTTTCTTTTGCTTATACTGTTATTAGCCCGTTTTGATTTAGTAGAAATCCATCAAGAAAAATTGGAAAAACCTGCCTGCGCAGGGTATTTCCTTTTGCTTATACTGTTATTAGCCCGTTTTGATTTAGTAGAAATCCATCAAGAAAAATTGGAAAAACCTGAAATGGTTCATGGGATTAATAAATTTAGAGAGGACATAAATAGCATAATTTAAGACTTAATGTTAAGTTAATCATCATGTATGAGTAATTAATGTGCCCTTATATATTTATTCTAAACCTAAAAATCTATAATGGAATATTAATAGAAGTTGGTTCTTTTGTGTAAAGTTCCAATTATCACAAGAACCTTAATTAAAATAAAACTAACAATTAAAATTCATATCAAAGTTATTAGCCAACAAATCTTATTAGGTTGTAAATGAAGTTGTTTGATATCTAATATTGGTCAATTACCATATATGCATAAGTAAGGTGTCTCTATTAGTTATCTTAACCTAAAAAGTAAGTATAGGCAATAATAAAAGAGAGTTCTAAAAGTAATAAACACCCAACCAAAAAGACTTCCAAGTTAAATTTAGGGAAAATAAATTTGACACCAAATGTAACTATAAATAGCAAACCCGGTCATCACCTAATGTACATATATACGATCTTTTCTTGACAACTTACTTTGCATGAAAACAACAACTAAAGGTACATGATTTGTATAGAAGATACATAAATTGATAACAACCTTTAATCAAAAGAGTGTCCTTAAGTAGAAATGTCATGTTAGAAAAATATATATATGCGGCAATTGTAATAAAGTAGCCCCTTAGTTCATCGGGTGATTAAAAGTAAGCTACCTAATGTAGTTACGTAAATAGTAGTTATCACTAGAGTGCCATCGACAAATAAACTTTAGTGTTATATTTTGCTAAATAGCCAGTATTGAAATATAACCTTATAAAACAATCCTTGCCAGATAAATAAATAAAGTTAAGTCTAATAATAATAACAAAGGTATAGACAAATGATAATGGTGCCACTAATTAAACCTCAACGTTAGATTTAGTAGATAATAATGTCAAGCATGATTCAGTATAGCCAGCTACGACTCGTATAAATAGACCCTAATTCAAATTAAACTAAGCCTAGTAATAACTGAGGATACATAAAATGTTGAGCCGTAAACTGCTATGAAACCGGACTCTAATATTTAATTGGTAAAATAAAGAAATTATATACATCTCTATATATAACATATGCCCTGAAGATTAACGCTCGACAAAAACAAAGCTCAGCTAAAACTTGTACACCGAATCATAGGTCTAACCTAGCTCATGGAACTTCCTTGATAAATGTAAATCAATTAAAGAAAGTCATCAAGCAAAAGGTCAAGCCTCGCTTTTCCCCAATCGGCCATGTCTGGCCACCTTCTTTACCCAAAGGCAGATAATTCCTGTAGGTACATCTTCACTTTTGATCCCTTGTACTTCTAAAATTTTCCCTCACGGTAAAGCATTCAGACAACTCGTCCTCCTGTTCAAATCCAGCTACCGCTGTACTCACAACACACTAACCTGAATCATCCTTCTATTCTCAAATCATAATAAATGCATAATTTAAATTAAATTGGGTATTTAAAGTGATTGGATTTATTTGGATCTTTTGAGTTATTTGTTTTTATTTGGATCCAGTTGCTTAGCATGTAATTAGAAATTGGAAGACGTGAAGATTCAATGGATCAAGCGAGATCAAGATCGAGGTGAACAAAAGACTAAAAGCTCAGAACCATCAAACGAGAAAGTTTTGAGTGAGCTCAAGACCGCGGTAAACCGCGCCAGGCGAGTCAATACTTTGATTATGTTGAACCTACACTTTCTGCAAATTACTTTTGTTTAAATTATCAAATTGCATGCTGTTATTTTATATGCAAATACATGTTTAATTTATGATTCTAGTTATATCCCATTGTGTACCTTGATTAATATTACCCCTCCTTTGGAGTATTTGAATTTGTGAACCTTGTCGCCCTAGCAAAAATTATAATAATAACCTTTCGAAAATAAGTTCGTAATTATATGCCATGCTTAGTGTTGCTTAGATACTCATGGGCGCGAGAACTCTCAAGCATCTCTTTTAATCATGAGAAAATTTGGTTGGGCAGTCATGGTGGTAATGACTGGTATATGTTGGATATGATTATTTTATATTCCCAAAAACCCCAAATTGCTTATTTATCTGGGCGGATGGTTCGGGGGTGTGGTGCAGGGGTGCACGAGAGTGTGGTTTGTGATAGAACCGCCCAGATAACCCTAAGGACTGAATCTTGTCATGACCTCCTGTGTAAAATAAGTGCAACCGCAAGTCTGTAAAGTACAACTTGGCCTAGTAAATTTACCGAACCCCGAAAGTCATCATCATCGGTGGAGGAGAAGTGGTGGTGCAAGTAGCGATTCTGGGTGACGGCTTGAATGGGACACTCTTTGTGAGTGAAGTTCTTCTGCGGCATGCTAGCAGTACAGGGAGTCAGCTGCTAGGCGCATAGGAGGGGAACATCCCGCACAACGTATGGGACCCACCGCAAGTGGGAGCGGCCCATAGGGTGAGATGATGGACGGGGCGAGGTACTTTGAACGGTTACTGTGATGGTTGGCTCAACTGCACGACTGAGGAATCGTGTAGGGCAACGAGTAAACTGTCTCTTGTGGGTAAAATGTACAAACTCTGCAGAGTCAAAACTATTCGAATAGCCGTGCCCACGGTCAAGGGCGGACATGAGAACTTAACTAGATATAGTTCTATTTCAAAAACTTTGTGGGTGGTAATGGAAAAGTGTAGGGCAGTGGAAAGCCCTGATTTGAGTTGTCCTGGGTGTCATCCCAGTGGTAAGTTAAGCGGCTATAACGCTGAAAGATGTCAAATGGTGTGATGCCATATGTATGGAAAAATTATGGTGATATTAGGCATATGGTGTGATGCCATATGTATGGAAAATCATGTTAATATTCCTTGAACATTATGTTTTGTTCCAAAGCTGCTAGGTCTTAGGAAATTTTATGTATTGTATTTCAAATAGTGGCATTTCTATTCTTACAAAATAAAATATGGGTGGAATAAACAGGGTCACGAGTAAAGGAGATGGATGTTTGTAGTATGCACATAAAGGTATTAGTGGATTCAGGTCGATCATGAATAGGAAATGACAGTGTGGGTTCTGGGAGAAATAAATTAGTGGGGTCCAGTTGAATAGATAGGCTAGATAAATGATCTAATTGAATTTTCGGGAATTTGGAGGAATAATACAAGTATTGAATTATAATTCTTGATTAGTGATATTCATTGGTGGATATATAATGGTGAACCGTAGAGTTGATCAATGATATTCTTGGTGGATATATATAATATTGAATCGTAGGCTTGATCAATGATATTCTTGGTGGAGTTGAATCAATAATAAAAAGGATTGGATTGTTAGAAAATCTTGATGAGAATGTTTGGTGGATTAATTAGATGTTGTCACCCACTGTTTGGAGATCAGACATCAATCAATTTGGAAAGAGTATGTTTGGTGGAATATCTAAATAATGTCACACGCTGTTTGGAGTTTTAGACAGTAATAAATATAGAAGGTGTATAATCGGTGGAGTAATTGGATAATGTCACTTGCTGTATGGAGTCTTAGACAGCAACCAATACAAAAAGAATATGATCGGTAGATTGATTAGAGGATGACACATGTTGTTTGGAGTTTAGAGAGCACCCAATAAAGGAAGTGTAATTTCGGTGGATTAAGTCAATTATGGCAATCGCTGTTGGGAGTCTTAGACAGCAGTTAATAAAGAGCGTGAGTCTTTGGTGGATTAAGTCAATGATGTCATTTGCGGTGAGGAGTCTTTAGGTCACAAAAACAACAATATGGTATAATAATAGAAATGCTACTAGGCGCATTTTATGGCAAATAAAACAACCCGAGCCTCTCCTTTGACAAGCCATGCATACTATTTATTTGCATTCTGTGTATTGGCTCGCGGAGCACGGGGTTGGAGTGCTCACACTCGCTTTTGCGACAAAATTCAGAATCAGGAATCAAATCACCTCGCCTCAGCAACAAGATTGGACAAGCTGGCCGAGAAGATGAAGATATCAAGGGCTAGGTCGCGAACCTCCAGTTGGTTGCCTGTGGGCATGTCAAGGGCTAGGTCGCGAACCTCCAGGATCACGCTAGTGCACACAGTATAAACAAAAATGAAATATCAACCATATCACGATTCACTAAGAAAAGATTCAAATATTATTAATAATTATCAGAGTTACGACCTTATGGCCAAAGCTTACAAAAAATAGCCTAAAAGGCTTAAGAGACTTGCAGCGGAAAACAGAAATACGGAAAACAGAGATACACGTAGTAGCCACTCGACATGCCCACAAGCAATCAACTGGGAGGCGAAGTCCTAATCCGTGAAGTCGTTGAAGTATCATTCTTCTAGCACCACCTGCTAATCTGGTCCTTCTTTCTCAACTGAGCAAATATGGATATAGCCATGAGTGCATAGAATACTTAGCAAGTCATTAGTAACAAAAAATGCAATATAGTATGCAAAGCTTACCAATAGATGGCTGAAAGGTTAATTTTGTAGAAAGCAACAATTTAAAGTAAATACAATAAATAGATTGAAAAGTGAACTATGATAATGCTAATAATAAGTAATCAAAGTAATTGAGACAAACCACAAGTGAACTGACCATCCACTCCAATGAATCACCTGTTAACTATCATCCACATAATGAACCACCAGTGAACCAAACATTCACTTCCCAACTTAACCCTTCTAGATTTTTATGAAAACTCTGCCCCTCGTGTGAAATCACCAAGTATTGTCCATAACCGAGGACACGGCTATTCGAATAGTTTTACACTCTGTAGAGGTTGTACAACTTTACCCACAAGACATGATAATATCGTATTACCACGCAATTGACACACTTCCTTTGGTGTGCGGCAGAGAAATCATGACTTCCACCTCGCTAAGGTTTCGCTAATCGGCCCCCTCTTGCGCCAATGTAGATCCATGGCTACCACCACACCACACTCATCCCAATGATGGAACCAAAATTGAAACATCCCAAATTAATCAGTCAGGTCCATCCCATACTAGACATGGGGTTGTACGGTAAGGCTTAGATTAATAGCGCACAAAGTTATGTCCTTAGATTTAGCCAGATGAAACAACCACTCCCAATGTGCAATTTGCACCCCTTTACTGCACGATCATTTGCCTAGGTGAAAACGAATTTTTGTATAACCAACACCAATGACACCCCAATATCATGGCACACAAATTTTATCACTGTGGCTACCACCACGATTCAATATCTCACCCATGTGACAACTAATATTTCATCACTAGATAATTTTCCATCCTATGGTGACAATGGAATCATGGCAACTAAATTATCAAGGAGGAATTAATCAATTTGGATGTTAACTACCAACACAATGATTTATAAAAATAGCGATGTTTGATAATTTAAAATAAAATAATACATAATAGATTCAAAAATTAGGCTCAACATGATCAAAGGATGTGACTTGCCTTGGCCTTGCTTAGTTAGGAATTCTTGATCTTCAAATCTAGTTTCAACTCCTTCGAATGCGTGATCTAACGAGAGAGAAAACAAAACGAAACACAAGATAAATTCAAATAAAATTCAAATGAACTCTAAAAATTACAAAACTAGAACCAACAGATATATCCCAATTTTAGATGAATTTAGGAAAAAGAATCGGGTTAATCGGAGCTAGGATGAAGGAGAACGGGCTCTCGAAAAATCTAATCTAAAGAAAAAGGCTAAAAATTAGAAAAGCTACTGTGCTGTAGACTCAGTGCATAGAACAGGCGGTCTATGGTGGACTCAACTCATGGAACAGTGCACTGCCGATGGGGCTTGTTGACACGGCAGCTGACTGGGCGACCACATGCGCACTAGGGCTGACGTGGCATGCTGACATGGCATGACATGTGTCTGACGACGTGGCATGCTACATGGCACATGGGTAGGTTCATCTGCTGATGTGGCATCCACGTGCCATGATACGTCGGACTAGGGCTGAGGTGGCAACGCGGTGGACAACGGCGGAGGACAACGACGAGGTGCAGCTTGCCGAAGATTGAGACAAAGGCTCAGACGACGGCAAGGATGGGGCAGCTTGGTGGCTCACCGGTGAAGACGATGGCAGAGAAAAGGACGGCGGCGAGGACTCAGTTGCGGACTTACCGATGGCGAGGGTTTGACGGCCGGAGACGAGAATGAAGATGGCGACGACGCACGGGCGAGGGCAAGCTCGGCTCGGTGAGATGTGGAAAACAAGGGGCAACCCCGCCTTAAATGGCTCGGACGCCGAGGACTCCAAGATGGACATAGGCATAGAGTTCGAGTCAGGCACGAACGACGAGACGATGACGAAGAACGGAGAAGCGCGCGCGGCGGCGGAGTCCACGTCGGACACAAAGAAGGAAGAGTCCACGCTAGGGACAGAAGGTCTGACAGGTGGGCCCTACCTTTCAGCGGCACCGAGGCGATGAGCGGCTGAGATCAAACACGGGCGAGGTGACCACACAGATGTGTGATGCGTGTCAGCCATCCGGCGAGCAGGTGCGGACGCGGATGCACACCGCGTGGCAAGCACGGGCAGGCTGGACCGGCGGGTGGAGTGGGCCGAAGGGAGAAGGTGGGCTGGGCTTGGACCACTAGGCCTTTTAGAGATTTTCTTTTTTCAGAAATTCAAATAAATCCTTTTGAACTCTAAAAAACAGCAGCAAATGAATCTGGAAAAATCCAAGAAAATTTCAGAAAATTCCTAACGTCCTAAGTAAGATCATGCCACGTAGCATGAAGCAGAGAAATTTTTACCAGCCGATATAGGCTGATTTTCACCGTTTTCGGTTCATCGGCCCTCTCTAGTTTCTATGCAAACTGGGCCCAAACTTTTTGGCCCAATTTAAATCAAAGACCGGCCCAAACTGGCTCATTTGGCCTCCTTACTAAGTTGCCCTAGCTGACGGTGCAGGCACGCAGCATAGGAGAGACCGAGAGAGGCACCCCGCCTGAGCCCTTTCCTCCCAGTGGCAGATGGCCTCCTCCCCCGTGTCAGCGGCCACCCCAGCAGCTCCCCTCCACTGCAACCGCATCCTCTCTAGCAAGCTCTACTTCGATGTCCTAGGCTCCAAGGTCGCTCATGAGAAACCCCTCCCTTCCAAGAAGCGGGAGCAAAATCGCTTCCACATGAAACTCTGATGAGCTACTCATCTCGTGTCTCAATCACGTTGTTTCTCACTGGCTCCGGTGGTCTACTCGCCGTCGTACGACATCGCCTTCCTCATAATCGAGAAGCTGTGAGTTGCCACCTGTCCATCCATGCACCTACATAGACATACATCGGTTGTGTTTTACAATGTGTGTGCGCAACATCTTGTGCAGGCACCCGTTTGATTCCTCCAAACGGGGCCGCATATGCAAGTTCCTCACCAAAGAAGGGCACTTAGAGAAGAACCGAGTAGTGGAGCCATTGGAAGCCTCCAAGGAAGATTTACTAGTGGTGAGGATCAAGAACTAAGAAGCTGTTTTTTTTTTTATTTCGACTTCAATATGTTTCAGCCTGAATGCCTGATTTCAGTGATTTGTTCTAAGCTTCTTGCATGGCTTGCTGAACCAGGTGCATTCGGAGTCATACCTGAACCATTGTTGAGGTATGCTTTGCTATGAGTCATACTTGCTGATTTTCCCCATTTTTAACTGATTTTCGCGCCAATTTTTGGCGAAAATCAGTTGGTTTGTATTTAAAATTTAAATTTCATTTGATTTTTTGGTCCAAATTATTCTAGAAAATCCGAAAATAGGTTATGCCGGTCTAACCGGACCCTTCAGTAAAATTTAGTAACCGGTTATGTGAACCTGAGCATGAGTACCAATATATCTCAGAACAACGCATCTTCCAACACACGACGCCGTTCTCGCCACGACCACACGATGGAACGCCTCCTACTCTTCCGTTCCTTTAAACCCGTCCTAACTGGCGCCTCCGCCGCCGCGATTCTTTTTTTTTTTTTTTCCTCCTCTCCGGTCTGCAAGTACCTCTGGTCCTAAGCACCCCCGAACGGCAACCATCTATAACAGATATCGACAACCGACACGGATTCTCTATCGATTGGGAGCTCTCTCGAATTTTCGCCATGTCCGAAATCACTAATGTACTGATCCCTTAACTTCTTCTCTTGGAACCTGACCTCGAGCTCGACGTCCTTTGGCCCGCCATGGCATCACCTCGGCCCCCGGACGTACTCCTATCTTCAACCCATTCTCCTCTTCATGCTCTCACCCGAGTCCGCGTCTGCTCCTTCGACCATGGCATCAACCATGACTTGTCAACTGCGCCTTCAACCATGGCAACGACCACGGCTTGCCGACTACACCTTCGACCATGGCAACGACCACAGCTTGTCGACTGCTGGCTTCAACCACTGTGGCTGCGACCACAGTACAGTACTCGACACATGAGTATAGTTGGCTACAACCATTGTACAGTACTCGACACATGAGTACAGTTGGCTACGACCACTGTACAGTACATGGCATACAATGACACAATTACGACCATTGTACTCAGACACACCTAGTATTACGACTACAACCAGAGTACTCGACAATGACCACAGTACTCGAACATATCTAGTACACAGGTATGACTACACACAACAACAAGATTATTTCCAACAAAAATATGTCCAATATTATTTCTGCAATAAAAAATCAAATTATTTCGTTTTTAACATCCTTCCATTGTTGCATATTTCATTTTTGTCGCTCTATCCATTTTTCCTGCCATGTCAATGGGGATTGACCATTAAAAACATTGCGAAAATAATATAAAAAATTGAAGAAAAATACAAGAAAATACAAAAAGTTAAGAGACCACTTCTGAACAAAAATTTTAGAATAGCACAAAATCATTACATTAGAAAAACTGTAGCAATGTTTCATAAAAGTTGATGAAGATTATAAACTTTTTTTAGTGTAAATTTTTTGAGAAATTTTCTTAAAGTGATGTTTCAAAAAAAATAAACAAATTGTTCAAAAGTTAGCCCTCCTTTTCTATATTTTTTTGCTAGTTTTTATTATTTCATTTTTATAATTTTATAGTATTTTTATAATTTTTCTTTATATTTCTTAACTGTCAAACTAGTTGACTCGACGAAAATGTAGACAGAGTGGCAAAACGGAAATATGCACAGACGAAAGGATGAAAAAACAAAACAAGTATATTTTTTATGGCAAAAACAACATTATACATATTTTGAGTGGCAGGAATGAAATTTTTCCAGACGGTAATTTTCAGATGGAGCGCCACCTAAAAACCCTGTTAATTTAGTTCTTGGATTTTACAGCTACTAGCTACCCATCGTACCTAACTGCTAATCACATTTGGCCACCGAATTTCACCACGGTAGTTTTTGGATCCACGCCTCACATGAGAAATATATTATCATGTGGGAACCAATGAGAATTGAGAACTTTGTGCATAAGTTTCCAAAACTACTACAAATATTTGTGGTTGAATAGATGGAGGGTTGTTCTATGACTTAGGCAATATTTGATGATCAAATCCTGAATGCGTTTAGGACAGAAATGGACAAATCTAGGTTGGTGTATAGTGTGCCGCTGTGCATCTCAATGCTTCTCTTTTTCGTGCGTCAGGACTCCATTCCATGTTTCCATCTGGCCAATTGCCGCCGTCCAAAAGACATGGCAAGAATGCGAGACGCCCTTCCACGTGCCAAGCTGGGTCGACGCGTGCATTCCATTTAGCAACACCTTCACTGCGCCTTGTTTCATCTTTTAACTTTTGATTTTTTGGAAAGTCAAAATAAACTTAATGGCCTTTAAAGTAATTTTTCAAACAACTTTTTTAGTTTAAAATTGTTTGTATCATCCATATCGACATAAACATTGTTTGCATCAACATTTACTGCCCTCTTAAAAACATCTTAAAAAGCTGGGCTAAAAGCTATCCGTGCAGCCCAAAAGAACTGAACCGTACGTATAGCCGGGACATCAATAGGAACGAGCAAATCATGGCCGGTGAAACAACATTGGATTGGACAAGCCAAAACAACAGCAGCAACAGCAGAAGCGAGGTGACGGCGAGCATAGTGGGCTGCCCCGCTCGCCGTCGGCCTATTGCT
Source organism: Dendrocalamus sinicus (assembly GCA_036346575.1). NCBI lineage: Eukaryota > Viridiplantae > Streptophyta > Magnoliopsida > Poales > Poaceae > Dendrocalamus > Dendrocalamus sinicus. Next base: position 23,792,030 of record CM070657.1, on the reverse strand, counting down.
GGCCCTGATGCACTTCACCTTCGCATCATCCGTCTGCTCCTGGTCGCCGCCTTGTCTCTTCTGCTTCTCTTCAGCCGGCCGTCGTCGTCCCCGCTGCTCACCTTCACTAGAGGTGCAAAGGGTTCGGATTGGCCCATTGGATAACTGGATCGGCCCTAAAATTTTGGCACAAATGGGCAACGGGTTGACCCCAAAAAAAGTGAGGGCCTAGTGGGTCGGACCATCTTTGAACCATTCGGTCCATCGGGCCGACCCTTTTCCACGACCAAATGCCTCCCACGAATCCACGATTCCATCCCCTGTTTCCTCGGTTGACTGACATTCATCGATCTTGCTTTTGAGCAGCCGGAAAGCTGGATTCACTCCAGGTTCCGCAGCTGCACTGCATGCCTGCTCAGTTGAATGATCCCAATCGAGCTTTGCATCCCATGCACCAGAGTTTCTGCGAAACATATCCTTCCTCGACTGCAAACAATAAGGTTTAGAACAAAATATCAGATGTTTATGATGAATAGTCTGGAATTTTGGACGTTTTTGGTACTGTTGATACCCGAAATTCCGGAAATAGCCTCTTCGGAAACGAAATTCCAACTCTAGCCCCCACCTGACCGCACCATTGAACCGCATGGCGACACGTGTCCAGTGGTGCGGCCGGGGAGCGCACCACACCTGAGTGGTGCGGTCCCCGACCGCACCACACTCCCGCGGTCACATCAGAGCAGTGGTGCGGCGGGGTAGCGCACCATTTGGCCGGGTGGTGCGGTACCCGACCGCACCACATGCCTGCGTCCCGTCGCGTCACTAAAGCCGCAGGATTCCCGCGTGTTGCTGGCTTTTTTCGCTGGAAGTAGCTCCCGTGTTGCTGCTATTGCATGTTCTTCAGCAGGATTGTAACACGTGTATATACATGAGAACCGGCCCCTACTTCATTCTGTGCATGTGACCGTTTTTTTCTCGCGATAAAAGGAAGAGGGTGGCATGGCTTTCGAAGGCTCCAGTGCATTTGCATTTGCTCTAGACAGAGAAGCAGCCAGAGAGAGAGCAAGAAAGGGCGCTCATACTGAAGGAAAGAAGAACACAAACACAAGATTTGGAGTAATTTTGGAAGGTATCTGAAGTTCTCGCAATTGTGAAAGTTGTAGATCCTCTCGTGAGCTTCAAGAAAAGGTAAATATCATCTCCATGCGTTTAAGATGGTATTATAGTGATTAGCCTGTAATTAGCGTACACGATCTCAATATGTCTATATTTTATGTAATTATCGTGTTGTATTCTATATTTTATGTTAAGAAATGAAGTAATGTTGTTGTAATGTAAAATATTTGTAGTTATTTGTGGTCGTAGTATATTGCAATTTTTTTTGATAAAATATTTGTAGTTGTAGAGTACTGTAATTTATATTTTATGTGAATAGTTTTTGTACTGATGTTGTAACCAGTAATCTTGCTGTTTGTTAAGTGGATTATAACTACATTTAAATGATGTCATTGTGAAGCACATAGCTAGTCGGAAAGGCCACTTGCGCATGTACTGTTTGTATTAACATGAACTCATTTTGTAACCAAAATCACTGAATAATATTAGATCTTGCTGTGCATGTTCATAAAAAAATCTATGTTAAAGTGTAACACTTGCATATATGAAGCATGGCACATTGTTGGGTAGTACTAGAAATGTAGAGGAAGTAGTACTAGAAATGTAGAGGATCTAATGATTGGCAAAAATGTAGTTATTTGATCGATGTAAGAAATCGTAAGTAAGAAATGATGAAAATGAGTTGCTCGATTAGTGATTTAATTAGTAGAATAATAATACAAAATAGGAGTGAAATTACAAGAAATGTAATTTGATTTGCAGTAAAATTTGAATTTAATGTGTTAGCGCGCTCTGCAAATAAAGTAAAAAATACAATGAGAAGTTAAAAATAAATTAGACTCTATGAAGTTGAAAAATTGTAATATATGTGGCAGAATTAAGATTTGTAGAATAGAAATTGGAAAAAGTGCATTACATTAGTAATTTGATTTATATAGAAATTTGTTAGCGCTCCATAAATGGTACGCTTGTATGTGGTACGCAGTAGGTTATGTGTGATGGTACAGTTGTTGCCTGTGATATATACTAAGAGGGTTCAGTTTGGGCTTATGTTAGGTACGCCATGGGTGACATCCAAGACTTGTTCGTGTTCTATGGAAGTGGTCTCGTACGGGACGGGCCGTACGGGGCAGACCTGAATAATTGTGACCGGATTGTGATCCGGGCACGCAATCTGAACACCATGAGCCTGTTGGAGCTACGGAGATGTGTGCGTTCCGGATTCGATCGGGACACCGCAAGGAACAAATTACGGATCGAGGCAGTGTATGCCACAGTTGGAGGTGCTGCAGGGGAGACAATGTGGCAACTTATAAATGTGACGAGCGACGCTTCATGGGTGAACTACATGGAGGTCGTGTGCAACCCAGACGCATTGATATATACCACGCCAATGGTGTATGTTCAATTCGTGGAGAGGACAGAATCATCCGCCATGGGTGGCTCTGGTGGTGCTGGCGGAGATGTAGAGCGTGCATTACTCTCCGGCGGTCATGAAGATGCTGGTGAAGGAGGAGTCCATGAGTCAATGGAAGATGGTGACCTGCAGAGGCGCGTGGAGAATTTTTCACCAATGAAGGTGCGGAGGGTGGTGGGCGCGCGTGTTGATCGTCACGAGTACCTTGAGAACCAGTGCAGGAAAGTGAGGAGGAGGACGATGTGGAAACAGAGAGTTTAGGAGAGGAGGAAGAAGGGGAACCTACAGCGGGAGGTGTGGTAGGTGGTGTTGTAACCACGGAGGGTGCGTACGTGCCGTCCAGATTGGACGACATTGCAGCGGAATCCCTAGTTCTGCCACGGGCGGAGGAGGCAGAGTGGGGATTCAATGAAGGCATACGCGTTGTAGGGCAGAGCTTTCCGTAACAAGAGTGATGCACAGCAAGCTATTGCCACATACGCCGTCAACATCAGTCGGACATATCGGGTGCACAGTCCAACCCCGACACCTACATTGTGAAGTGTGTGGACGGCTCCTGCCTCGCAAGGTCCGTGCGCGCAGCGTTCGAGGCGCCGCCACGGACTTCCGGATAACGGTGCTGAACGATCACACTTGTGAGCTTGCGCGCCACTATTTAGGCACCGCAACATGACGTCGTCATATGTTGCAGAGGTGATAAGGCATCTTGTGGCTGCAAATGTATCCATTACTCCCAAGGTTCTCATGGCGGAGGTAGCGAACACGGTGGGGTTTGCTGTGAGCTACAAGAAGGTGTGGCGGGGGAAACAGAAGGTACTGCGGAGTATGTTCGAGACATATGAGGAGGCATATGATCTGGTCCCGAGAATGTTGTGTCAGATTGCAGCAGCAAACCCAGGCACGTTCATTAACAAGTACGAGCGGGTTCATGAGACGGAAGGGCCGAATTATTTTGTGCTTGACAGTGTTTCGGGCCTTCCATCGTGCAATAGAAGGCTTCAAGTGGTGCCGCCCAGTGCTAACGATGGACGGCACATTCCTATCCGCAAATACAAGGGTACAATCGACCGCGGTTGCAGCAGACGCAAATGACCGCATTACTCGGTGGCATTTGCAATAGTAGAGAATGAGAGTACGGAAAGTCGGGCCGTGGTTCCTTGTCAATGTGAAGCGTGCCGTTGTACAAGATCGCCCGATGTGTGTGTTATCTCGCATCGCAATGCAGCCTTGTTGTCCGCAATGCGAACGATGCGAAACGGACACACCTCCGTACGGTGGAATGACATGAAGAACCGGTGGTGCATGAGGCATCTTGCGGCAAACTTCCACGAAGGTTCCATAGCAAGGAACTAATGAAGATGTTTAAAAACTTTGTATGCGAACTGTAAGACGAAATTCAATGCCCCGTGGAGCCACCTTGATCGTGAGATCAGCAGCATGTCGCGCCTTGAGCAGGTGAAGCGGGCCGTGGAGGAGGCTCCACGAGACTTGGGAGTTCACACAATGGGTGCGATCTAATGCATCCGACACGGAGATGTGGTCTCTCTGCGCATGACACCGCGGAGCAAGGTACGGAATCATGACGACAAACATGTCCGAGGTGTACAATGGTGTTCTAAAGGGCGTGAGATCCCTACCTATCACCGCAATCGTTGAAGAGACTGGAACCGCTCAATAGGATACTTCGTCAATAGAGCCATGATGGCGAAGCAAAGATATGGACGAAGGCAAAGAATTCTCCGAGGTAGCGGGCCTACATGGACAAGAAGATGGAGAAGGCTCGTTCGCATATTGCTCGCACCATGGATGGCTTACGGAGGAAGTTTGAGGTTCGCCTCGCATGTAAGTACATGATGGGGCAGGCTAGAGGGGATCGTAGCGGTGTGCACGATTGTCGACAGAGCATCTTGCACATGCAACAAGCGGAGCTTCTACACAAGCCATGCTCCCACGTACGCGGCATGCGCGTTATGGAACCAGCACCCACGCATTACATCTCAAGGTACTATGACATGAAGCACTGTTTGAAACCCGAGCACGGAGTTCCATTCGTGCGGGTGGACATGCATTATAGGAGCTCGCCGAGGCAGATCAAGTGGGTGCCGAACGATGCAATCAAGCACGCCGGCCGTGGCGAAGACAGAGCCGTCGCGTTCGTAACGACATGGATGATATCCAGCGTGGGGATCGGGTTCGGCGCCCGGTGCGAACTATGCAAGACGGTTGGCCATTCATTTAGGCAAAGTGCCCAAACAGCCGACATCAAGTAACGCCCATAGTATGCAGCACATGGATCGCCATTGTGCACTCATCGGTTCCGTGTTTTGTAACTATAGCGGCCTTTTGTTGTGATGCGAGCACGGATCGTGCATCCTGTAACCTATGCTGAATGTATCTGACCAAATTATTTCCGTGTATAATTTGTTTGAGTCATTTTCTTGCATATTATGTTATGTTGTGAATTATTCGATATTTTGTTATCATTTGTTGTCGTTCGATGCAAATTACGTTTGTTCATGTTTTTTTGTCATTTATTTCACGATGTATTATCATTACGTACAAATTATGTATGTTGCATATTCTCATGACACTGCGTACTGACTTGTTTTTAATCATCGGCAGGAGATAGCGTACGAGTTGCTTGAGGCCCGTTGGGATGACCACCACCGATGCACCGCGTGGGCATCAATGCCTGATGGCCCTCCGTGTTTTGTCCTTAGGGGCCCCCGAGAGCACTGGCCTCTAGACGAGCGGTACATCCCGCTGCTGCGAGACACCGGTCTTTTGCCCCTTGCTCGCATGCTGGATGTTCCGTATTCGTTGTAGTTCGATGCCGCGTTGCTGTCCGCACTCGTGGATCGTTGGAGACTGGAGACTCACACCTTCCACTTCCGGTGGGGCGAGATGACTATTACACTTCAGGACGTGTCCATGCTGACAGGTCTACCCATCCGTGGTGCAGCAGTAGTGCCACCCCCCAGGGTGGCGCATTGGAAGGATCTCCTGGGTGCCCGATTCGGTATCCCGATCCCAGACAACATGTCTGGTGTGCCACACTCGTGGCTACGAGAGTTCATGACCTGCCCTGAGGAAGCTCATGAGGGGGTCGTGCGGACGCACCTCATGGCATACATCCTTTTTTTTGTTCGGATGGGTCTTGTTTCCTACGACCACTGGAGTCTCCGTGCATCCGACGTACATACACCTTGCGGAGTCCTTGGCGGATGCCTTGCTCGGCGAGGTGCCGCAAAGAGTGGGATCAGCGGTCCTTAGTGCCACGCATCGAGGCTTGTGTGATGCCTCACAACAGACCGAGGCCGCCGAGCTGGTCTTGGCGGCATGCTATGTGCTCCTCAAGATCGGGTCTTGGGAGCACTTCACGGTTGGGAGGCCTAAGATCGAGAGGCCCGCACACCCTACGACCTCCTCCCGAGTTGTACGGTCGGTGGTGGCGATGACCCCATAGATGGGCCGACTATGAGGACTCGTTGGACACATGGTCACCGCGGTGGGCTAAGGAGAGAGCGAGGCGTGTGTACCCAGATTTCCATGACGATTTCGAGCGGCTTCCCGACAAAGACATAGTCCGGTTCCCATGGGATGCGAGGTTCATTCAGCTCATTGCCCCTACGGGTTGTCATCTCGGTGCCACCAAGACCACATGTACCGGTTGACGACTGTCACCTCGTCTTCGCGCTTCGTCGAACCGCACAACTCGTAGAGAGTCCGAGGCGCTTTCACCTCCACCAAAGACGTGCCACCCTCCCAGACGGGCACTACCACCAAGGCCCACCGGTAAGCCATTGCACGATAATCGACGCAAGGTAGTAATGTGTTGATAATACTAATTGTACAATATGTGCACTAACTTGCGAGCAAACAAGAAGAGGGCACCATGGTGACGATCGACAGCCACACAATGCCGTGACGCACTGTGGCGTGACTCGGCGAGCACGAGGTTGTGCACGAGGCTAGGCCACACGACATCGCCACATACGGTGCGTACCTAGAGTGGTACATTCCACGCACCGCAAAGAAGATTACTAGGCCTGCCCCACCCCGCCCTTCGAGGTCGCGCACGAAGATGCCATACAGCCGCCTGCATCGTCATCGAGCAAAGACGTATTGACGAGGCGGTACCCCAACCTGCGAGACGCTTGTACTCATTGTTTCTTTACGTCTGATGCATTTTAACTCATTTGTTGTTTACCTACGATGCGAGCATATGCGCCGTCTTGAGCAAGAGGCTTTTCGATGCTTTGCGCGGGGAGGGCGGCAACCGGGTTCTTGCTTCGCGCGTAGCATCTTCTGACCTCGTGAATGCGTTCAAGGCCTTGAGCTGTAGTCGCACAGGATGATGTCGATGCACGACGCGCCCGCAGAGAGCAGCCTTCGCGCCGCCGCGGCACCACCTTCAAGCACGTCCGTCGCTGTACGGCGGCGTCGTCGCGTCGGCGGTCGTCCATCGCTGTCCGGCGGTCGTCCGTCGCTGTCCGAGGTCATCCCAGCTGCGCTCCTCGTCCTCACAGCCTTTTGGACCAGCGGTACGACATTTGCCATCAGTTCGTTTGTCCACTCGATTGCCATTTATTCGTAACACACGTTTTCCTTGCAGCAGTTGCGAAGGGATAGCACGTTGCTACAGCCGTCGTCGTCCCGGAGGGCGGCGGACGAGCCTACAGATAGCGACCCTGAGACACCCCAGCAGATAGCGACATATGCGCTGGCGGTCACCCACCCGAGCGACACGCAAGGGCGATGCAGTGGTTGGGGCAGACGTACCAAGGTTACACGGCGCAGGAGTACATGGGTGATTTCGCAGCGTCATCGTCATTCCAACAGCCGTATGCACCGGTATGTACGCATGTAGTAAACATAACACATGATATAAATAATGATTATAAAATTTTTTGTATTTTCCATTGCAGGACGTAGACCCCTCCGCCGATTGGTGAGCTCTATTATAGGCCAGCAGTCGGCACTACCCACAGAGATGTACCCACCACCGCCTCCGACGCAGACCTCGCACTACGACCTTCGAGATGCACCGCGCTCCCTAGCGAGTTCACCTTCTCTGAGGATCGAATCGTCGTCCGAGGCGGCGCGACGATGATAAATGAATTTTTGTAATTGTGCTGTTGTAATTTTTGTGATGTTTTTCAAGTGCTTGATGTTTTGATGTTCAAAGATGGTTTCCAGTATAAAAGGGTTGTTCTAAGTTCTTTGATTTACTAAGGCATACAACTAACTGAGAGATGACAACACCGTACAACCCACATAATACGAAGGCCTCAGGCAATGACAACACGAAACAACACATACATTGCACGTACATGAAATGTAGCAAGTATTACAACCACCAACACACGAACGAACACAACAACTAAAATACAACACAACCGTACTTAACACATTACCAAAATAACTTGACGACAACACAACATAAAACATTACCAACATACACGAGGAGAACCTCCAGCACTACAACTTGAGGATAACAATAATCACAAGAAACAAAATAGCACACAACATTAAATTTATCTTCCACTCGAGTCTGTCGAAACGATGCCGCATCCCGACGGGGTCGCAACCCCCCACGACAACTCTGTCATGGCGAACATTGGCGATCGTGTTGCCCATTTTATCCTCCCACACCTGAATTGGCAACCACCGTGAGCTTCCTGCGATTCCATGACAAGAAGTTTTTTAAACATACCACCACGATTTCAACGAACCCGAAACAATCTGACTCACCGAGTGATGGGGGCACTTGTAGTAGTGTCGCCCAGGATTCGCGGCCGTCTGTGATGTCCTACGTCTAACCAAGGTGTTGCAATTTGGGCACATCACCGTCGGTGCCCATGAAGACGTGCTGAGCTGACTCATTGCCTAGTCTGGGGGAGTGAGCACGAAAGAAAACTACACTGATTGTGAACAACTAACTCGGAGGTGACCGATAACATGGCAAGGGAGTATGTGAGGATGGCTCCGCTTTATAGGTCAGTGTGGGGGGGGGGCAGCCTCACGCACAAAGAACACAGACAAAGACAATTCATACACGCACATAAAGGCAAAGGTGGCGGAAAAAGGGGCACCTTTGCTTAGTGACATGAAAAAGAGGGCAGCTTTGCCCAGTGATATGACAAAACGGGGCAGCTTTGCCCAGTGACTTGACAAAACGGGCCAGCTTTCCGCAGTGACATGACAAAAGAGGCCAGCTTTCCGCATTCACATGACAAAACATGCCACCTTTGCCCAGTGGGATGACAAAACGGGGCATCTTTGCTCAGTATTGCATTTTTTGGGACTTGTGATAACAACTCCACGAAGATAACAACCTATCCATCGCATGCTTAACAACGTTGCACATTACATCGTTACGGAAAGAGGCCACATAACATTAAGGCGTCACGCACTTACAACACGAAACAACACGCACATTGCACATACATACTTTATGGAAAGTAGTACACCCAACAATTTACGGAAAGTAGTACACCCAACACATACATGAACTAAAATACGAGACAACTTGCTGCATTCACCTCAAACGAATAAAAGGACAGTTCTGCGCACAGACGTGAGCGCACAGACGTGACATAACGGGGCATCTTTGCTCTGAGAGATGACAGAACAGGTCTGCTTTCGCAGTGAAATGACAAAAGAGGCCAGCTTTGCTCAGTGATATGACAACACAGTGCAGCTTTTCGCAGTGACATGACTAGACGCGCCAGCTTTGCTCACAGAGATGACAGAGGTTAGCTTTGCTCGAAGACATGCAGGCTTTGCTCCGTGAGATGACAAAAGATGCCAGCTTTGGGCAGTGACATGACAAAACGGGCCTTTTTCGTGATAACGCAGCACTCCCATCTTTACTCACTGCTACGACCACGCGGACCAGCTTTACACGTACCAGTAGAAACAAAACGGCCCCTATAAATTGGTATAAGTTGGTACAATTTTTTACGTACACGTAAGAGAGTGAATGCACAAATTCTGCAGTCATCGGGAGAAGCCTATCTCATTAATTATCCATTTTCAGTCCTCGAGCTAGTGTCAAAGTCAATAAGTCATTCCTCGAAACTCCCAAGTGCAATGATACACATCACATTCAAAAGGCATTACATAAGAAAGCATAAAATGCATACAGGACAGATGTACATAATATTGACAATGAAATAAATTTTAAGATTGGATCAAATGACACCTCTTACCGAATGAGGCCATCATCTTCGGTTCCCCATGGCTTCAATAAGGAGGACATCATTTCTAGCTTGCTTTCCTCAGTGTCATGACAAAAAAGGACAATTTGCGCAGGGACATGATAATACGGGCCAGCTTTACTCGTGAGGTGACAAAAAGATGCCAGGTGCGCGCAGACATGACAAAACGAGGCGGCTTTGCCCGGTGACTTGACAAACAGGCCAAGATTCGCGGTGAGATGATCAAAGATGCCACTTTGGACGGTGACATGACAAAGCGGGTAGCTTTGTTCTGGGATGCCAAAATATGCCACTTTGGGCAATCACATTACTAAAGAGAGCAGTGTGCTCACCAAATGACAAAAGAGGTCACTTTGCTCGGTGAGATGACAAAATAGCGTAGCTTTGCTCAGAGACAAGAAAAACCGGGGCAGCTTTGCTCAGTGAGATGACAAAAGATGCCAGCTTTGGGCAGTGACATGACAAAACGGTGCCTTTTTTCAGTGATATCGCAACACTCCCATCTTTACTCATCACTCGACCACGCGGACCAGCTTTACGCTGTCACGAGTAGAGACAAAACGGCCCCTATAAATTGGTATGCATTCCATTTCCCAGCGATCATTGCACCTCCAAACCCCATACTACATCGCGCTTCCCTCACCCAACCGGGATGGACAAAGGCAAGAAGAAGCAATGGGACAAGATGGTGAAGGATTGGGAGGAGACCCGTGACATAGCACGGTCACCGCGTCCGCGATGCCGCCGCGATGAGAAAATAAGAGCTATACAGCCCGGTAGAACAAGCCCATCGTGCTACGATGAAAGGTCCCCAGCAGCGCCTACGTAGCAACAACCCCATCCCGACGCCCCCACCGAGCGCTCGCCACAACTACCATATGAGGGGAGACACCTCCCCTTTGTTGGTGCGGGGACGTGTGCAAGTTCTTTAAGTCTAAGCACCGCATCAGTCTAGGTATGCGTTACTAGGGTTGCGCAAACTACTCCAGGACTACCCCAACCGCCGCTTGACACCGCAACCTATCGGCAAATGCAGAACGACCACATGCACCATTTTCCCTACCTTTTCTCCTTCACGTAACGCACTAACAATATCTCCCATGTATTTACGATCTCCGAGCCCCGTGTGGCTACCGCAAATGGATCGATCTTGAGATCCACCCTGAGGACCAATGGACCCTTGACTTCGAGGAGTGGAATGTCACAAAGGAGAAGGAGTTGCTGGAGGAGGAGCGCCGCAAGCACGAGCACACCTCGCGTATACAGCCATGAGACGCAAGCTCATCTTGAAGCGTGCACGCGTAGGGAGCGGGAGGCTCGCGAGATGGAGCGCGAGAGAAAGAGAGAAATTGTGGCTAAGGCAAAAGAGGCCGGAGAGGAGTTCAATGCCGAGCGGGCAAGGAAGGGAAAGTGGCTCCGGTCCACACAGTAGGTCGTACGAGCAGTTGGGTGGGTTAGTCGCATATCATGCTATATGTTATGCATGTAATAAAAATCTACGCGGCATGTTACTCCCAACTGTATTATGAAGTTTAATATCTCGTATTTTCGCATTCCATGATGTAATAGACCTAGCAAGTTATTTCCCCTAAGGCATGCATGTTAGGACTAGTGGTGGAATTCTGAACATTAGAAGTACAGAGTTCCACACATGCCACATGCCACTGGTCACATCACTTACCGCTTTATGTATCGAATCGTTCCTAAAAAAATGTACCCAAATTTTTTATGCATCTACAACTTACATTGAACATAAACTTCTATTACAACTTTATCTTATTTTTACGCGGTTTATAACTATAAAATTGACAAAACATACAAACATCACGCGGATTGCAAACCCTTAAAACATACCAAACCCTAAAAGTCACTTACCACTTTATATATCGATCGTTCTACGCACAATCGTTCCTAAAAAAATTTTACCCAAATTTTTTATGCATCTACAACATATAATCAACATAAACTTGTTTTACAATTTTTTCAAATTTTTTTTTCTGATTCACAACTACAAAATTAACAAAACTTATAATCATACATGTTCAATATCACTTTCCTTCATTTCCTCCAATTGTTCATATCACATTTGTGCTCGAAAATTTTTTCTTTAAATTGCTTCCAATAAAACAATATACCATGATCGAAAATTGTTATTGTCACTTGAACACATTTTTCACGGTCAGCAATATAGGAAAATCACAAAAACACTAATCGTTACTTCACACAAATTTCGTTCGTACTCTACCAACCAATATTTTTAATTTTCAAAATTGCTCAACTAATTACACAAGCAAGAAGTGGACTCCACTTCAAATTCATATTTTTTCACACATCATTTCATATATACACATAAATTTTTATTTAAAAAATTATCTTTACAAATGCATACAAAAATAACTTGAATTAAAATCCTACCCGTGCAAACCCTAACGGGGTGGGACCCACGGCAGAGTGGTGCGGTGTGGTGCCGCACCATTAGGGGAGTGGTGCGGTGCGGCACCGCACCATCTACCTGGCACGTACGGCGGGAGTGTGGTGCGGTCAGGGACCGCACCACTCAGGTGTGGTGCGCTCCCCGGCCGCACCACTGGACACGTGTCGCCATGCGGTTCAATGGTGCGGTCAGGTGGGGGCTAGAGTTGGAATTTCGTTTCCGAAGAGGCTATTTTTGGAATTTCGGGTAGCAACAGTGCTAAAAACGTCCAAAATTCAATAGTCTGCACCAAAAAAGTTGAAAGCATCCTAGATGGGCAACTAACCGGCCTGCATCCACTTCATGGGCTCCACGAAGTGCAGGTACATTCAAGTACCTTGTCATCCACTTCATACCTTTTGCGCCTTTCGAAACACCTCTCGCCTGGACCTACTTTGTGGGTAGCAACATACTCGTGTTGCAACCATTCTCCGACATCTTTTGCAGCGGTAAATAATGCCTGGATCAGCAGTTTGCTTTTCTTGGTTAACATCAGTTTCCACAACAGTATCCTGGCTTGTTTCCAGAGGACTCGAATTAACCTCCGATCCTGCCTCCTGATCAGCTTGTTTTTCTCAGTTAATATCAGTTTCCACAACTGTGTTGTAACGACCCACGTCGTTGATTAACCCTAATTAGCGAATTAGGATGTTAAGTAGAATTAATTACATAAATGATAATCTAAAAATACGAGGGAATTTAAAATTTTCTTTGCAGACGTTTAAATGAAACTTTGCGAGCGATAAACTAATACGTTGTTTTCATAAGTTCATCGACGAGAGTGAATATCAAACGGTATAGACTAAGTGAGAAATCAAAATTCAATTGCACAAGTAAAAGTTTCCAACTCAATTAAAATATATATATAACAGTCCGTAATACAATTGTGTAATTATTACAATTCTTGTACAACCAATCAAGCCACATTCCTTGAGCTACAACTAAAAACTGGCTTAAATTAAATAAAGATATTACAACTCTTTTTACATTAATAACGACAATACAAATTAGTGTAAGTTTACAAGTCTCGGTATTAATCAAATGATCGTCTCGTAAACTTAGATAATTGCAACATTAGAAACTACATTCGAGTAACATACAATATTCTGTATACATCAATATTAAGAGAAAGCCAAATTACAATTTAGATTATTTCATACATTAGAAGATGTCGTCAAGCTACACCCCATCACCAATTCATTTGTGAGCAAGTTATTAATTGTAATACCGAAAAAGACCGAACAAAAAGAACTAATAAAATAAACAATATAAAGAAAAGGATAGAAATTGCCATCAGTACCCCTGGGCTGCTAGGGCCAATGCGAGAACGTCTTAGAGGCTCCCCAGACCGTCCCGGGCCGGTCGGCACCTCTCGTCTCTGTGGGTGTCATCACTCGGCGATTTCCATAAATTAAAACCCACAATACTTACCTCAGCCCAAACCCTCAATTCATGCATTTCCTCAGCCCATTATTTTCCGCCAAAGCCACCATCATATAAGCCTTTTTAGCCCACAAAAGCCCACAAGTGTAAATCTTTCATTCAAGCCCTCAAAGCCCATATAATTTCTTTCCAGCCAGCAGTAGCCAGGCAAAAGCAAACCAGCAGGGAATGGTTCGAGAACCACCTTCCCCAGTGAAGCCACAGCCCGGTTGTGCCCTCTGCATTCACAGGACACCCAGAGTGAAAATAGCCGAGAGCACACAGCCCCAACAAATATCTTGCGCAGCCAGTAGAGAAGAGGAGAGAAGCACCACGACAAAGCCATATCTCTGTCTATTGTTCTCATCCCCAACCCTCAAACCATCCAACCACCGAGAGACCGAAGACCGGGCGAGCCACCAGAGAGCAAGGCGTCGGCGAAGGCAAGAGACCAGAAGCAAGCCCCAAACCCGCCAACCCTAGGAGGCCACCACAAGCATCTGGCAGCACCAAGCCGAGGGAGGAAGCATCAAGAGATCCACTCGCCAGCCAGCGACCGTAGGAGGAGGAGGAAACCATCAACAAGACCAGCCGGGCCATAGCCAACCGAGGAACGCGACCGCAAAGTACCAGTCACCATCCACCCCAAAGCAACCAAAATCACCGGCAAAGGTAAACCCAGGCACACATGAACTTAGTATTCATTTCAATACCAAACCTAGCTTACCACACATGACAAATCACCAGTAGTAACAGAGTAATAGCTCTAGCAACCATGAACCAACATAAAGAATGCCACTGGAGGTAGAAGAGAGGGAGTAGAAGATGAGTAAAGAGGCAGGGGCTCACCGAAGAGGGAGGCGGCGGCATGCTACCACCGGCCGAGCCACACATCTAACCACCACCGCATACTCCCCCGGCGTATGGGCAACGGCTAGCCGGGGCAACTCGCCTCCCAGCCTAGCACACCTCAAGCAACCCATGAGAGCAAACCAAAAATACCAACTCAAAACGAGTAGATCGGGGCCGATCCGGGGAAGGAGACGCCAGATCCGGGCTCTAGGCCTTGGATCTGGCCACGGCTCACCTGGCGGCGACAGACGGCGAGGAGGAGGGCAGCGGCGGTAGCACCGAGAGGGCGCGGCGGCGCGGTACCGATGGGGCAGGCGGCACGGCGCCAACAGGGTAGACGGCGCGAGGGGAGGAGAAGCCGAGCGGCGCGGCACCAAGGCGGGCGCTCGGCGGAGCGGCCGAGGAAGCGGAGGCGGCACGGAGGAGGGAGCGACGTGGAAGCCGAGAACAGGGGAAAAGGGGAGAGAAGAGGCGGCGCATCCGAGCGGAGACGGGGAGATGGAGCGGCGGTGGGAAAAGAGAGAGAGAGGGCGGAGGCGCTGAGGCGGCGGTGAGGAAAAGAAGAGAGGAGGAGCCAAGGCGTCGGCCGAATCAAGGAAAAAGGGGAAAGGCAGCCGGGTGAGAAGAAAGGAAAGAAAGAGAAGGAAAAGAAAAGAAAGAGAAAAGAGAGAGAGAAAGAAGAGAGAGGAGAAGCGCGCGTATAATCAAAAATTCGTCTTCGTAAATATTTAATTTAAGTGATAGATTGCAGATTAAACTACTTGCTAGTATTATCCTAATCATGTTAAAGTATAAAATATCACTAATCGGTATAGATGAAAACTACAGCTTAATTAAGGGTTGTCAATAGATTAAAAATCTGGCGCGTATCAAGTGAATCAGTGTATTGCCGTTCGAATTATTAGAACTCCAGGTTAAATACCTATTTAACCCTATTGATAATATAAACTTGTGAAACCTCAATAATAAATATTAGTGATCATTATAAATGAACCAAAAATGTAAATGGATTAAAACAGGTTCGTGTAAATATTAGAACCTGTGTATTGTTATTTAGATTACTCATTGGTATAATTAATTACTTAGACAATTTGGCTAGTAATATTTAAAGTATAGAAATTTACCTCTGATAATTATAGAAATCTACCCTTGATTACTTAGGGTCATTAAAACAAGTTAATTGGGTCTGATAATTTAAAAGAAGCAAGTCGATTGAGCTTATACGCATATGGATTTAATTAGAGTACTATAGTCTAAAACCATTTTGATTGCAGATTTAAATACCCCGATAAATTGATTAGGTCCATCTAAATAGTAGAAGACCATTAATCAATATTTACAATGATTAGAATAAATGTATTGCCATCTGTAAAATAACGTCGTAGCATATACCAATTTAATTGATGCATTGTTAATTAAATCATTCAAGGTTATAGCTAAATACTTAATTAGCCGGGATAGTGTTAAATCATAGAATTTTCCTAGTAAACATTATTGGATCTTAAAAATAAACTAATTGATGCCGTAGGCTGGAAATTGCACGCATGCGGAGCAAACGATCATAATATCATTTAGATCATTATATTACGCATTTAAATGCCCAGCTAAATTTTGTTAGTCGAATATAAACTATGGAAATCCACTAATAACTATTCTAAATTGTTAGAATAAATTAGTAGCCATTAGGAGATTTAGAACTGGTCTTGACGACTAAATTAACCTGTACCAAATTAAAATAATAAGCCTTGACTCAAAAGTTGTGCCCGCCAATTAAACGGGTACATAGTAATTTAAATAGCATAAGCCGTAACAATCCGCAGCTAACTAAAATAAAACCTGGCGACCGTACAAAGACGCTTTAGTATAATTCAATTAATAATTACTTAAGAATTAATTTCGTTGGTGTAGATAATTAATCACACGCGTATTAGTTACAAAAGGACCGGTACCAAAGAAAAAGAATCTATCTAAATAAACATAAGACCTAAAACAAATTAGAAAGGTGAATATATACATACGCACATATAAGGAATCAAAGTGGCATAATTGCACACGTGAAGCTTGATTAGGATTAATAATGGCAGTTAGCATCGTATAGGATTAATATGAGCCGTTATACTTATTCACGCCTCTAGTAAATCCCGTATAATCGGAAAAATTGTTAGGAATTAATAAAATGCTAGGCATACTTAATAAATCAACCATATCTCATGATGTTGGTGCGATAATGTCGAACGACGAGTAGTGTATCAAAATTAACCTCGACTACTGCGATTAGGTTAAATGGAGTGACGTCTTACCTTAGGAGCACAAGCACCTCAACACATCCTATTTTATTATATGTTCTCATAAATTAAGTCGTAGCCAACGTATTTAATTGCAGGCAACAACCAAACTACGGGGACAACTTCACCTGATCCTACTTGAATCCGAGTATATGGTTAAAGTCCAGGCAAGCATTCCTTTGAACACCTCTGCGGAGTATATTCGTAAAACAAGTATTTTGTATTAATCTAATATCACTTGCATGAAATAAATAAAAAGGGTTTTAAATCAAGCAATGACTATATGTGAATGAAAAAGGGTTAGATGGCAACTGATGGAGCAGTTGGCCACTAAAGTTAATTAAAAAGGTGGGCAGAGGTTGCCAGGGGAGGCAGTGAGTGGGCAATGGAGGGACCTCTGCATAAGAATAGAATATAATGGACTACAAACTTCATCCGTATGGACAGACCGTACCAACCGTATCAACCATCGTTCGTTTTCTGGCAATGATACTCTAGTGAGGTGTTATATTCTCCACATGAGTGATTTTACTTAGGCATAGGCCCAAAGACCGTGAGAGATCAGCGTAAGAACCCACAAAGGGTTACGCTTTAGCGTTATATTACGCCGAAGGGGTGGGAAAGGTTGGATACCCTACCGCCAACGGTTATGTCGCTTCGGTGGGTCTGCGTGGCTCCAGGCTGCTGATTGTGAGTAACCGGGTGGAGATATAATTACTGAACTAGAGGTAATTGTACTGTACTCTGGTCTGGGCGCCGCTTCAAAGGAATTGCGGATTAACCCAAGAGCCAACACGATCAGAGTGATGATGGGTAAAGTGATACAAACTTGCGCAATGCTATCAAAATCATGAATTCATGCCTGTCTCCGGGAAAGGAGAATTACGGAAACTTATGGGGGTTTTTGCTGTTCATGCGTATGTTCAGTAGTTTTCTAAATTAATAATTTGTAATTATTTCAAAACCAACAAACCTTATTTTCTATAAGTCCTGGAAAGGAAATTGAGTAAAGAAAAGAGTATAAAAATGAGCAAGATTTGAGGATAGGAATTGAGATTCCTAAATGTATAAAGGATAAGCATGTTGTGCATTTTGCTAATAACGCTTGCTGAGTACTTCTGTACTCACCCTTGCTATAATCCTTCCTTTGCTTAGGAGCATGTTAAAGCAGAGAATGGCTAAGATCAGGAGGAAGTTACCTGGATGGAGTACCGTGGACTCGGATTACAGTGGGTACAAGGTGGACATCCCGTGTAGAGTTGTGTGAATAGGAAGTAGTTAAAATATTTTGTCTAAAGATTGTAATCTTTAAACCCTTGAGGCTTTGTAATAAATTTTTTGCCCTGCGTGGCGATATTCTTGTAATATCATATTTTGTCTCTAATTATTGTTCCGCTGCAACACTCTGATGGCTTAGTATTCGTTAGAGCGATGTTTTATCGGCTAAAACGAATAATAATCCGTTGACTGGCGTTATTACCCTATGGTAATAATGCGGGTCGTCACATGTGTCCAGCCATGTTTCCACAGGACTTTGATTGACCTCCGATCCTGGCATCTCATCGGTTTGCTTTTCTGGGTTGACATCAGTTTCCACAGGCTTCTGATTAACCTATAATCCTGACTTCTGTTCAACTGCCAATTCTGGCGTCTGATTGGTTTCCATCTCCTTTACAGAACATACTATTAGTTATGCCAAATTTACATGCTGACATGCTACAATCCTACAATACACAATATAAAATTAGCTTACCATCCTGTTGGCAAGCGTCCTGAAAACTCATTGGATTCAGCTCACCCCCGCAATGTTAACAGGCAAACCATAAGAGGTTGCATATAGTGCTGCTAAACACACAAACCAAAACAGGTGCCAGACATCTTGCAAATTACACAGATAAAGATTTTTGTAAATGTAATTGCCAACAAATTGTTGATCAATGCACATAAAGCCATGTAAAGCTGTTGTCCAGCTATGAAAATGCCAGTTCTGTAACTTGCAGTGCATAATACTCCTAAATGAAAGAACTGTCGTTCTGTGATTGAGTGGAAATCATCATTGCATTGTTCTTACCCCAAGAATGCTTTGTATTTTCCAAGTGGGTTCTCACTTCTCAGAGAACTAGTAGCTACATTTCCATATCCAACAACACTCTTTCAGGTAACCCTTTTCGACAAGTATTCAAGTTCATCAATGTGGCAATACTAAATACAGAACCAAGATTTTTTTAATCATATTATATTTCAGTTTAGACTTTTTTTTACAGAATCGTTAGACAGTAAATTATTTATTAACATTGTCCACTAAACCAGTACAAATTTGTCAGGCACAAGCACCTCTAAAGCAACCCTTAGCCCTTGTTATTTCGATAACCTTAAGGTCCTGAACAACGTTAGTTGGTCAGGAATTGAAAAGTTGGGACAGTTCCAAATGGGTAGATGTAGCGAAATTCCAAAATCTGACAAAGTACAACCAAAGCATAGAATCATACTAGTAAGTCAGACACAGAAATAAAACTTACTTTTGAAGGACCTAAGGTATTTGCTGCCAGTATGGAAGATTGAATTCCCTTCGTTCCAACAGGTTGTTTAGCACTATATAAATCATAAATCTATTACACACATGTTAGTGGAGATGTTAAGAACTGAAGGGGGACATTAAAAGGGGGACTTCATAACTGAACAGCATCGAACAAATTTCTGGAGAAAGCAATCTCTTCTGTTGAACTGAACAGCTGGGTCAACCGTAGAGATGGCAATGGGTAAATACCCATCGGGTATTGCCACTCTATACCCGTACCTGCTAGGTGTAAATTTACCCGTCGGGTTACCCGTATTCGCACGTGGGTAGGAAAATTTACCCATACCCGTACCCGCGCGGGTATTACTACCCGACGGGTAACCCGTACCCGCAAGCATACCCGGTTCAACACATAAGAATATCATCAATTTAGACATTCATTAATCATACATGCCAAGCACAAAAGCGTTTAATGATCAAAATTAGTACATCACATAAACATACTTGACATGATCATATCAACATATGACAAACAAATAAACAATCAACAACAAGTAGATAATAAAATTAACATTTGAGTGGGATGTCTAGTTGTCTAATGCGGGTATTCATTACCGCGGTAGGCGGTATGGGTAGTATATACCCACACCCGCACCCGCTACCGGCGGTAGAGGATTTCGCCAATAACGTATCCATGGGTACATAAAATTTTCCATACCCGTCTCTTTATCGGGTAAAACCTGTCGGGTATTCGGGTATCGGGTACCCATTGCCATCTCTAGTCAACCGGCAACCTCGCCGCACGCTTCTTTTCTCGCTCTGTTCCGCTTTGCTTCTTGGACGTGAGATGGATGCAGCAATAGTGCAAGGCGTGAGATGGGTCGACCCACGAGGCCGCCTAGGTTCAACGGGCTAGGCTAGAAACATGGGACAGGTCGACCCTAGACCCGGCAGATGGCTTTCTGGGTCACATGGTCCAGGGTCGGGTCGGCCCGAACCTATCCGATGCAACTTCACCGCTGTTGTTCTCGCTGTCGGCGTCTCCGGTTTGATGGGTCTGGGCGGGTTCTGGGCCTTGAAGTGGCCCTGGCCCGGTTGAGGAGCAAAGATAAGCGTGGTTAGGACAAGCGGGTGGGCCAGCAGACGAGCAGAGATGGAGGCCGAGACGTGGTTGAGTCGTTGGGCTGGACCAGTGGGCCGTGACGGGATAGAGTTGAGCCACATGGTGAGGGAGCGAGAGGGTAGCGGGTACTGGCAGAGGGAAAGGCCCGTGGATCATGCCGTCGTTCCATTGCCTGGTAGTAGGGTGTGACGCGTGGGGGTAGAGTGGGTCCCTTTGTGCCCACCAGAAATTCGAGATTTTTTTTGCAAAGATCCTTTTACTTTCTAATTACCAGGCATGGAAATAACCAAAGTGGAATTTAAATTTAGTACACTCCAAAAGGTGCATAGGTAATTTCCACTGCATTCAACATCCATTCGACCAGTCAAAATGTCATTTTCGATACCGGTAGGACACAACCAAAACGCAAAAATAGAAGTGAGAGAGAACAATAATGGCAATTTGAAAAACACAGATGGCACATATTGAATAACCCTATCTTTTTTCCCTAGCAGATGTATTTTGTGTCACAATATGGCTGCCTTTCTATCAAAGTTGTTATCCGGGCTTGACCAGATTTAAGCTACTCAATTTACCAGATAAAACAAACAAACATCTGATGTTGATAGAGGCTGCTAACAGGGACATACAAATGAAACGAGCCTACCGAAATCAACAAAGCGTCGCGTGAGAGATTCCCCTCAGGTATTGCCAAATCTCCTTTGTTTATCCAGCCCTCATCTTCCTCTTATTTACATCTTCAGTCATTTTTCGCGTGCTCAGCGTTGTCATTGTTAGTTGTTGATGCGGTGGCCCCGTGCTGCAACATCTGCAATTGGATTTGCAAGATCTGCAACAAAAAAAAAAGAATTGACGTGTGAATTCAGTTGGCTTTAGACAGAATATCAAGAAAGAATATCACACAATGTTATTCCCAGCAAGCATGTCATCGCAAAATAAGGTGAAGCATAACAACAGTTACCGTGGCACACATGTATCAAACAACAGGCCCATATGATCTAATTACTTAGCACTGATCAGTGCTAAGTACTAGACAAACATTTATATCTTGAGCAACATTGCATATTATAATTTGGCAGCGATGACAAAGAATAGGAGTTTGTAGCTGTATAGTTCTTTGTTGACCATAGTTACCCATGAAGAATTTTTTTATTTTATAAAAAAGCAAATAAAGATGCTTATTGGCATGCCTATAGCCAATTGATTGCATCTCACCATGATATGCAGACAGTTACATGAAACTACTTGTATCCATGATTGTCACGGCGTCACCAAGTCGTCACCTTTGCAACTCCTAGACGTCGTGGCGGTCCGAGGGGACGCCATGGAGTTTTGCCGTGACCGGCCAGCGGGAACGGCCAGATCTGGATTCAGCAGAGACGGGGTGGGACGCAGCGAAGAGGGGAGGCTGCGGTGAGGGGAGAGGAGGCAACGGGCGGGGAGAGGAGGCACTGAGGAGGGGAGAGAAGGCAACGGGCGGGGAGAGGAGACGCCAGGCGGAGGAGGGGGGCACCGGGGAGAGGAGGTGCCGGGGAGAGGAGTCGTCGGGAATCGGGAGAGAGAGAGTTCGGGAGTCAGGAGAGATATATGAGGGGGGTCGGCTACGGCATGTATGTGAATGACCGGCTTGTATGCAGTATGTGTATGCATGTAGAGCGTACCTGCCTCGCCGTTTTCTCGCTGTGGTGTAGCCATGGCGTCTTGGCACCTCTTAGGCGCCATAGTTACCAATTACGCTGTGACAACCATGCTTGTATCCAACATAAATATGGGGAATAGGCAATAAATAACATAAACATGGGAATCTAGTGCAAACCATATATTAGGTGTGCAATCATACAAATCACTTTAGCCTGAATATCATATCAATATAAAAAATTTCCCTAAAAAAATTGTGTAGGTAGTGCTTAATATAATATATCTCCATTTAAATTAAAAATTCAAGTTCAATTTGTATTGGGATAAATAAAAGGAGATCATCGACAAACTATAGGCTAATAGAAAATGGAGGAAAAAGGACAGAATCTACTGTTCACAGCAAAATTGTTCTTTTCATCTCTGCTAACTTTGAGCTTAAACTTGAAATTCTAAAGGTTGATACAATACTCCATATACTATATCCTCAAAAAATTTGGGAATTTTTCATGTTGATTTGGTGCTCAAACCAAGGAGGTACAAATGATTGCACCTAATATATGGTGTGCACTAGACATGTTCGCTACTTCGCCATAAACATTTCTGGGGACATATCCAGTGCAGCAAACTCATCTTTGTGCGGAACCATGCAAACTATCGCGTGAGTCGTTAGATGCTAGTTCAATGGTCTAGATTCATTACATAATCAGAGGAAGCAGCCCTCATTAACAATTTTCAAATATGTGGATGTGATTCAGAAAGTTATCCACCCATGTGAGACCCAAGCTCCCATGAATCTAACTCATTGAACTCTTGTCCAATGGTCCATGTGGAGAGTTTGCAGCTTTGCATGATTGCATTTGAAGATGAGTTTGCAATAGATATGTTCCCATCATTGCAACTTGCAAGCAGTCAACATACGCATATCTGGCTCCCTGTATCATTTTCATATGCAACACTTCCTAATGTAATAAGATTAAAACAGGGTGTTTTAAGAATCAAGACACTTTATTACCTCTATCTGGCTCCTTATAGCATTTTCGTATGCCTTTTGCAGGGAATTTCCAAGGTCCCTGCTGCTTGTTATCGAACCAACAGGACAATTTACATGAAAAGGCTGAGGTGTTAAAGGATAGCCAGAGTTTTGCCATTGCAATGCCTGGTCTTTCTGTGATTGATTGGAAGTACTTGCTTCTCCTGATTGCGAAGTACTTGATGTAGACTGCAGAGGTCCTGAATACCTGATGGTTGAATAAGAGGTACTTATTAATTTTAGAATGCATAGCACAAAATAACCCCGGTTTCATAGTCTATCAGTAGAATAATGAAAACACGGTGACTAACCGAATCTCAGGGACTTAAGAATAAACAAACATGATTAGTCCTAGCAGATGCTATGTACGCAAAATGACAACTTGCTCTAAAACAAAAAATGACAGAATAAAACATGTTAATTTAATCTTGGATACCATAACCATAAGTCGTAGTGTGTTCCAAGACAAAAAAGGAAGATACGTTTAGTAAAGAAAAAAACAAGTTCCACAATTTTTATCCAGCATACTCAACCACAACCAACATAGCAGTATAGCACAGGTAAATTTATAATCAACCCAGTGAAGTTCATAAACATGTTCCGAGTTAACAATGAGGCAGCTTGCAAAGGAGATACCTAAACATTCAGGAAATTGCAAATTTAATATACCACAAAAAAAATCAGATTCAGCATTTTTTATCATAACTAACAAATCTCAAGCAGAATCATGAAAAGCTTTACATTTTAGACACTTCCAGAAAAAGTAGCAACAACAATGAAGTAGACCTATTCAAAGTGTTCGCTGGAGGATAAGCAAAAGATCTCCCATATAAGGAAGCAGCTGATGCAGCAGCTTCAAGTTTTGCTTGGCGCCTGTCCACGTTCTCACTTGGTGCTCCTTCTGAATCTGGAGTACCAGCGCCTGCAGCTGTTTTTTTAACATTTAATTAGGAATCACATATAAAATTGCTTGCAAAATGCAGTGCTAACTGATGCAAATGGTTGAAGTGGGAAAATGCCAAATAGAAAATCAGAGCAACGAAAAAAACTCACCAGGCTGAACTCCAGGTTGAGCTCCCTGCTGTCGTGCTGATGCATTACGTCCATTATCCGGGGGAATAATTGGAGCTCTACATGTTGGACAAGTGTGTTGGCGCTCTAGCCATGACCTCAAACAATGCACATGGAACAAGTGCCCACAAAGCAGCTTCTTTGCTGTGGTCATCTCCTCACGGCAAATAATACATGTAGCATCGCTCCTAAATACATAAAGTAGAACTAAATCACAAACAAGTTTCATTGTTGAATGAATTGAAACAGCTCCAATGAAATTGAAAAGGACTCACGCATTGAGCTCATCCGCTGTAGCATCTGGAAAGCGTTCATTCATGTTGGAAGTTATCTTTCTGTAGCGTACATAATCTGCAATACGAATTCTAAAGTTGCGGAAGGTCTCATATAGCTCACGAATCAAGTGCAGTGGGATACCATAGTTCCTGATATCAGTATAACAAATCAGCCACCAAAGATCACACTATAGTACCCTAAGGGGGAAGATCATCTTAAGAGAACTTACAGGAAGATAGCTATGAAGAAGAGCATATATAAAGACAAGTGCACAAGGTCACTGATGAGATCCAAATAAAATGTATACACTGCCTTTTTCTCCCATTGACCTTCCATTAGCATGTCACTGACATAGAATATATACTTCACAAATGTCGATATCGTGGATGTTGCTAGTATCATATACCTGAAACATGATTTGCACGTGTCTGATTTACTATGAATCTCAACATCTTGAAATAACACATCAGGAACCATCTTAAGATTTTCACAACAATAGAAGCATAACTTCAGGCAAATAGAAGATTAGTCAATATGGTTGTTACCCATGCTTTAAAAGCAATAGGCAACAAAAAAATTCTACAGCTGGTAAGTCTTACTGCAGTTTAAACAATTCAGGTCTAATGATCTGCACCACTTTCACTTAAAAGTATTGCTTAAACTTAAACAGCCACATTTAACAAGTTCCTAGACTCAGATCTTGAAATATAACGACCATAACATATAAATGAATGGACTAGTAAGCTTGAGGTGGTAAACATGTGAGATAAAACTATCCATGGCTTAGGGGATACATCAAGTGAATTGACAAAATGATAACTACTGACTATCATAGAGTAAAGTCCAGTACAAAGGAATGTATGCAAAATATAACAAGGAAAACAATAATTAAGAATCACTGAAGGTCTTCATAGCAGGGCATGGTACATTTGCAACAACAAAATAAAACAAGCATGAGAAATTGAGTAAATACATCTTCAAGCATATCGAACAAGGAATATTTAGGAGAGCACAAAGAAACATTTCAAGAAGAGTAGTGAAAACTAAACATGGAGCTTACTCAAAGGAAAAGAAGATTGCGACAGACGCCTCCCGCTTCTGTATCAGCGACCTAAGCGAGTTGGACAGGAAGAGGCAGTCGACGACAAGGAGGAACGCCATGAACGACACGATCCTGACGTGGGACAGCGTGGGCACGGAGGGCGTGGTCTCGATGTAGTCAACCCTCTTCTGCGCGAGCCAGTGCAGCGCCTTGACGAGGAGCAGCGCGGCCACCATGGCTAGGAAGGCGACCGAGAAGTCCTGGCGGAAGATGGTGACCGCGAAGAGGATCTCCACGACCTCCCGCCACGACTGTTCGTTGAGCCGCTCGACCTCGGCCTCGCGGAGCGTGCCGAGGAAGAGGCGCTTGACGAGCTGCCAGGCGACGCACATGGCGACGAGGCCCGTGTTGAGGAGCAGCACGAAGCAGATCTTGGACGTGGAGAGGTAGACCATCGCCGGGTAGAACTGGTCCCGGCTGCTGAACGCGTAGAACACCGCCGTCGCCATCGCCAGCAGGCTGAACGCCGCGTAAGTCTGCAGCCGGATCATCTCCGCCACCGCCGGCGGAAAACCCCCCACAGAAATTCCACCACAAACTACACCACCTCGACCACCGGATCACCTAGAACAGCAAGCGAAATCAGCAGCCTAGTCCACAGCAACTTCCCTGGAATTTTGCGCAAGGATTATTGAACTAAACGAAACGGTAGTTAACCGCACCGATGTCGCGCGAATCCAAACCCTAGATGGCGATCAGGATGAATCAGATCCAGAATAGCATTGTGATCTTGGATGCTTACCGATGCGAGGACGGATTGCTTCGGTTCTAGGAGAGATTGGACGGGGACATGTCGGGGGATTCGATTCGAACAGGTGGATCAGCTCCTGCGATTTTGGGAGGAGAGAGGTTTGGTTTTTTTTTTTAATGCGAATTTCCTCTTAGGGAAGAATGCCGCCAAGCGAGATGCGAACGAGACTGTTGTAGAGTCGGCTCACCACGTCGGATGAAGGCGTCTGGGTGGGGAACGGTGGGGCTGGCCGCTGGTGGGGGAGGTGTCGTCCTGAGAGTGGATGGGTGTTGCTGGCGCACTGGTGGACTCGGTTCGTGGAAGCATCCGGTGGCGTGTCGCGGGCAAATGGGTGGTCTCCACGTGAGGGAGAATGTGGGCTAGCTGGTGGGTGCGGCCCAAGGGAGGAAACATTCAAGAGCCAATTCTCTCTCGCTTCTTCCTTTCATTTTCCCATTTGGCTCTAGGTAGTATATAGGCCTGATTCTTTTTGGTTTCTTATAGATTTTGCCTACGGTTTCTTCGTAAGTTAAAGTAAATGGGATAAATTTTTTAAATAATTTCTTAAAATCGTTTTTTCAAATAATTTTTTAAGTCTAAAATCGTATACATCATTCGTACCAGTATCTCTGTTGTGCACTGTCACCTCTAAAAATATAAACAAAATAATTCACCGTAGCTCAAAATAACAGAGCTATAGATCAATCAAGGAGATACCATCAGGAATATGAAAACGATACTTAGAGAAAAATAACCACGAAAATGCTTTTTCACATACGTCCAACATTTTATTCCATGCAGACCGGGACAATCGCACGCGGCTTCAATGCTCCCCGCTCCTCAACATCTCACCCACTTTTATAATGTTCCCTTTTTCTCAACTAGGTCATGCGCTTCTCTCATCTAAAATCCTCCATTCCACCGATCTCTACCCGCTCCTTGCCTTCCCCAGCCCCCTTGTCTCAGCAAAGGTGGCTCATGTTCACTGACAAGGGTAGATAACTGTTGATAGGGTCAGAGAGGAGAAAAACCATGACGCTCCCCCATGAGGCTTTGTAGCGGCAACGTTTGTTGAGGAGCAAGGAGTTAACAGTGACGTTACCCTAAGATGGAGATTCATGGTGGCACCATATCATGATGAAAAGAAGTTACAATTCAATGTTGGAGATTGAAATAGATGGTAGCACAAGAGTGTGATGTAATACCGTTGTTGATGGAGATGAAGAGGGAGGTTCTCTACCGACATTTGAGAAGAAACATGTGATTTCTAAAGGAAAGGGTTGAAGCAAACTAGTTGCGTGGAAGTGTATCTATTTTGAGCAATAATGAGATATTCTATATAGTTCATTCACGATGTCGCACTAGGTAATTTGATATGTTTAGTTATTTCTTTCGAATTACATAAAAAAGCTTTTGAAATGTTGTATTTGGTCATTTTAATGTTGTATCACCTTTTTTTTATGAATGTTGCTACTGTTATCTTTTAAGGAAATGGGCGGTTATTCATTTTTTGTTGCGAATGTCTGTTTCCTATTGTTGCACATATTCTAGAATGTTCTAAATTTAAAGGGTATATTTAGAATATAGGAATTTTACCAAGTTTATTTTTTTATAGGAACAGAAAATTTTTCCATCTTTCAAACAGGGCCTAAAATTATAGACATTTATTTGGGGTTTCAAGCATAACTAATGTATATTGCACACAATCCTATAGTTGAGTACGGCCGTCCCCATCTTCTACTATCGTGCCGTCGGACTCAACGCCGCGGAAGCCGGATTGGTTTTTCCTTTCTTTCGTTCGAGGAAACTAATCAATTAGTGGCGCTTGAGGAAACTAGACGATGATGTCTGGTCGATGCTTAAATGGGCTATGGACACTCCTAATGCAGAAACTATATGGATGGTTTTTATGGTATTAAATAAGGTGCCAAGTAAGCAAAATACTGATGTGTCATTGGAGTTAAGGAGGAGAGATAAGGAAATGGTTTCTTAGAGCATCTCCAATAGTGACTTATGAGCTAGCTCTAAACATATTATTTCATATTTTAATAGAAGAGAGAGAAAAGCTAACTCTTGATCAAGAGCTAAGTTCATACACACATTCCAAGATTATGTGAGAGTGTCATGTGAGGCTATTTATGTTACGAGCTATATGCTAACAGTTAGTACTATTGGAGAAGTTATCTTAAAGCTAGTAACTAGCTCATACTGTTGGAGATGCTCTTATAGAAACTATGTCTACACGAGAACCAAGATAGAAAGAACTGTGATAGGTAGATGATAGGAGAGAGAAGATAGATGATTGGATGAAAATTTTATTTGTAGAAACTATCCATTGGGAGTATAGTTTCCATGGATAGTGTCTACATTAATTAGCAAGTATAAAAAATACTTCATAGTTTCTGCATTTGGAGTGCCCTAATGGCACAACAATTTGATGAGCTGGTTGTCTAATTATCCAATTATTAACTTAATATTTAGTCCTCAAAGCAATTACCAAAGTTTAATCTTGTTTTGCATTTTCTCAGGCACAAGTCACCAATTAAACAACTCATCTTCAGACCGACTGGTCAGGCAAAAATCATCTAAACATCACGTAACTCAGACGGAACTTTTCTCAAGCATGTTACTTATGTCATAGTTTTTCTTCCCCTCCTTTTTCCTCTTGAATCACGCCCTATTGTTGCAATTGTTGATTGTTGTTGTTGCGCCTGCACGTCGAGTGATCTGCTGCTCGTCAGACATCCGGATGCTAATTGTTCCCAGCTAACCGTATATTTGTCATTAAAAAACATTTTAGATCGGTGCGCATGCACACTATCCAATTCAAGGTTGTTAATACGATCCCATGAAGCCAATCCAACCCAAATTGTATCTTAGTTTGTACCTGATAGAATCGCAATCCTAATCATAGAGTCATTTAGAATCACAGTAAAATCGTGTAGAATCAAATATCATCTAAGATTATGAAAAAATTAGGTATTTGGTTATGTCCTATCCTTTAATGCAAATTGTATGTTAAATACTAAGTAGTAAATAGCTTATTCATTAAGATTCGAAGGTTTAAACTAATAAAATTTCATTTAATTATTATTTATTTTATATTACGCTAATATTGATAATATCGCTCTTCTAATCATAACTCTCAATGACATAAAATTTAAACCATAATTCTAGTTGTGAATAAGATATATTTATTAATCAAATTATATACTAAATGACCAAATAAAGACTCATATCATACTTGGAATACACGATGAATTAGAATAAATATATTTTGGTAGAATCGGGTAGAATCTTAGATTTTACGATTCGATCTTAGAATACGATCCTACCAGAATATCTTCAATCCAATTCAAAATTATGATTCTGACAACCTTGAACCAATCCAATATCTTACTAGGACCAGAAAGACTGAATTTTATTTACGTATAGAAACAACTAGCCACGTAGGCGTGGCGCAACGCCACGCCAGCCACCGTGTGGACCGAAGTAAAAGTGACGAAAATTCGCAGAAAAAAGAAAACGTAGGGTTTGTTTCGCAAAAAATTGAGGGCCCTTCCGCAATGAAAGGAGAGTGGAGGGGTTTTTCGCAAAAAACCAAGGGTCTTTTCGGAAGAAATAAGGGCCTGTTCGTAGTTACAGGAAACCGCGGGTCGCTACCGAGCAAAAAAAATTGTGTAGGGGCTTTTTCGCAAGAATCCAAGGACCTTTTGTGAAAACCGGGGACCTAAACGTAATTACCAAATCTTTGCGGGCTTTTTTGCGGAGGTTGACACGTGGGTGGCCTCGCCGGCCAGGAATCCCCCTGGCTTTGTTTTATGTACTAGTGACATCCAGACATGTTTGTTACAATTTTGGACCTGGCCGCATGCCTAGATCCAATCGGGTTTACCTCCTGGGCCACAGGTTTAAATGAGCTGAACACAACTTAAACCCACAAAGCAACGGAGCAACAATCTTATAAGTAGTATTAGGCCTTCCCCTCCAAAAGACTAGTCCAATAGGTGGAGACTCCCTCACACTTATAAGTTGTGTTTTCTCCTCTCCCACAATCCATGTGACTATTCCTAACAATGTTGGATGACTCTTAACCTTGAAGAAAATGTGTTGCCCATGTAATTTAATCAGAAAATAGCTACCCCTCCCATGCACTATGAATCTTGGTAGCATAGTGTCGAATCTCAATCCGTGCAGCCTTCCATTCTTCACTGCCAAATTCAGAAGGAAACACAAAACAAGATCTTCCATACCACTCTAATCAGTCCGGTCCATCTCACTACAACCCAGCATAACCCGAAACAATCGAACAGAACTATGAAACAACAGATGGGGGAACCGATCCAAGTACCTGATGGCCAGTCCCCTGATGAACGGCGGTGCGGCAGGCGTCGCCGGCCTTCTTGCCGGGGCAGACAGCATCCACGGACACCCCGTACGCTCGCAGCGCTTGGAACGGGACCATGGCCTAATCCATCGATTCAATAACCAATTGGAATTAAAATAAACCAATCTAAGAATAGTTCCTGATCTAAATGTACTCAATTAGCAAGAAACGAAGTTAAAAAAAAAACCAATTGATCTGTCGCACATGATAGCACACGATACAGAGGAGAGGAGTCATGAGAAAGAAACCTCGTAATCCTCCATGTAGTCTCCGCGGAGAAGGAGCACTTTTTTGGCAGCCATGTCGGATCTCTCAAGCTCCCAACGCGCAGGAGAGACGCTTCGGATTGTGGCGAGCTCGAAGTCCAGAAGCCTCCTCTTGGGGAAAGTATTGTTTTATGTTTTATACTAGCCTCATAGGCGCGGCATCACACCGCATCAGCCACTGTGTATACCAAAATAAAGTGTTTGGGTTTTTTGAAAAAATCAAGGGTCTTTTCGCAATAAAAGAAGAGCAGAGAATTTTTCCTGTAAAAACCAAGGACTGTTTTAAAAGAACCGAGAGTCTGTACGTAATTTTAGAAAGCACGGGTCGTTATCAACGAAAAAAATACGCAGGGGCTTATTCAAAAAAATATAGGAACCTTTTTACGAGAACAGAAGACCTTTACGTAATTTCGGGAAAACGCAGGGATATTTTCGCAAAAAAAGGTTGACCGACCGTACGCAAATTCCTGCGCCACACGCCGGCCGGAGCGAGCACACGGGGTACGCAAATTCCTGCGCCACGCGCCAGCCGGAGCGAGCGCACGGGGTGACGTGGGAGCTCTCTCTGGCCGGGAACTCCGCGGAGAGTAATACAGGTACGATGATGTTCAGGGACAAGAGTTCGTGTAGAATAGAACCAAGGCAAATCTTATCTGCTTGGTCTTTCCATTAAGTAACAGAGATATCCAAATGAACTAAGCTAGAAGACACCTGCTCCAATGGAAAGAAACACATATCTATATTCAGTACAATTGCTAGAGCAAAGCTTCCGCAGAAAAAGGACCAAAAGCTCGCCTTAAGCAGAAGCAGCCTTCTTCTTTGGCGGTGGATTCCCCCCAGCAAGCAACACATATGAGTAGAAGCAAATCATCGCGGCACTGGCGACATGAGAAGTTGTAAGGAAGGCAGTGGAGGATAAAATGAGCAGTTGAAATAAGATATGCAAAATACAATCTTGAACTACCTGAGTGCAGCATAAAAGCCCCAGGGAAGCAGCTTCTTTGTCTGTCACAACGGAGTCAATCAACAGAATAAGATTCAGATTCAGCAGTTTTTGAGAACAACGTGGTAGTGTCACTTACTGTGGTGTATGCCTGACAGTGCTTCCATGCTACCGCAGCAGCAACAGCTGCAAATAATGTGCAGAGCAGGTTAATTCACATATTTTTCCACATTCAGAACTTCAATTGGCTTATTATAGCAGATTACCAGGGTCCAGGATCAAGTATTTGCGAAGTATTCTTTGATTAATTGAAATCTGCTAGGATGTTAAGTTAGAAAATTAAAATACCTGTTTGTGCCAATATGAACGGCAAGCTGGACTTTCCACTCCTCCAAACCTTAAGACTAAGTATGCCAAGGGCCAATATAGCAAGGCCAGGTGCAACACCGAAAGTAAGACTTACAGGACTCCTCCAAAACAGAAACCCAACAAGGCCCATGACAAATAAAAAACCACCTGAATCAGGGAAACATTATCAGTACTCTTCAACAAAATCCAAATTAGACAAGATCCCACAAAGAAGGATAACATAATATTAGAACATTTAACAGGCTTTCACAAATATATAAACTATAAAGCTTTCTCAACTTAGATTTAATGATGAAATGATCAATGATTCCCTAGTTCCCCCCCTTCAAGGCTTATTTTCAGATCATGAAAAGATACAGCAAATTGAGGACATTGTACAAAAGTGAAAGAACTAAACAAAGATACTTTATCATTAAGACTCAAGTAATGACTAGCTTGTCCTCCAAGCTGAAAATCACATTGAACTTTTCTAAAAAAGTTAGTTGACATCATACCAAAAGGGATCCCAAGGCAAAAGTCATGTATTTTTGCACACTTCTGTTGAGGAGCAGCCTCCTGGCCTATATCTATCTCTTCATTAGCAGTCGCCACAGTGGTTGGCTCTTGAATTTCATCTTCTGTATGCTCCACAGAAGTGGTACGATCAATGTGAGTACTAGTATACTCTGCCTTCATGCACATTGTAGTCAATCGCTGCAAGGCCATAAGCTACGCGGTCAAACGAGAATATTTTCCCACAAAGATAAAGGAGATAATTAGGAAGCACATAAAGTCTAGTAGGCAAATGTGTTGGAACTCATCTAGAAAGGAAGAGCATTAAGTTACTGGAATAAGAGAACTGACATAAACCATGTACATCAACAAAAATTCATGGGGTGCAACTAAAGATTGTTTTGGTCAGAAATATGCCCTCTAAAGACAACAACAAACATGGCAATGTCATATCGAATTATTCAAAATTATCTTAACATGGAGGGAGGTGAGAGCTGATAAACCTCAACAAAAAAATGATTGCTTAAGCATTAAGTGCCTAGCTGGAACCAAACAATCTATATAGGAATCCAGTAAGATGCAGCAATTTAAGATCTGCGCTTGGTTTACTCTTGAGATACTGACTAACTGTTCCATAACCTACATATAGGCTTGCAGTTGATAGCTACATCTCTTTTGGAATTTACTGTTATAAATGAAAGGCTTTTGTCTACACACCATCCTCTGCTACTTTCTATCAACCATGCTTCCAACTAACCATTGGTACACAGTACAAATCCAACCACCCAGCCATTCATTCAATGATGCAGAAAATTCAATCACATGGTACTAATTTTTAAAGGCAGCTACATCTAAAGCCTCTACACTCATCTAATGATGATGACCCAGCATGCACACTCGCTTTTCCGTATTAAATCCACTTGAGCATGCCAAATTGCCAACAAACATGCCGACACAAAATCACAATCCACTAGCCCAGTGTGCCCATCCAGGATCTCAACTGCAAAAATATGCTTTGTGTGATCAGGCAGCCACAAATACAGCACATCATCATTTCGTAGCATTACAGTTACAGGCTCTATAGACCATAATTTGTAAGAGCATATTACATTTAATCCCATGTATTTTTATTATTGCAGGCTAGCAAAGCACGGTGGAACTGGCATACGATGACAACCATGGGAGTGATAGTGCACAACTATCGCAAATGATGTGCGCCCATATGGGTCCCACAACATCCCGTCCGAAGTACCCGTGCAAGCAACAGAAATAGGGTAAAATTCAACAACCGTTTTTGTTTTCTAGGGAGGGCTTAAGTGAATCTTTTGATAGAAGGTTTATTAAATTTGTGATTTTCTGAAACTCATGTAAAAATACCTGGGCCAGTGTAATTTCCTCTTATGTTAATGTCAATTGTCAACATGCCATTTTGCGCAATCTCTGGCACGAGATCTCTCTACTCTCTAAACCATTTCTTCACTATAACACTTTTCAAAACCATTCGATTCGGCTAAAATCACTTGATACACTCCGCAAAACTCCAGTGTGCATTCTTATCTCCATTTCTTTTAGATGACCTACCTCCTAATTTTAGCAATCCATTACAACCATCGAGGCACTAACAGCTCTAGATCCAGGCAGCGCTTAGGCAAAAATCCAGAGAAGAGAAGACAGAGAACTCACCTTCGACTTCGAGGCGACGCAAGCGGGAAGGCCATTGAAGGCTCCCCCACGGCCGAGCGACGCCGGGACCCTAGACGTAGCGAGCGGCGCGAACCGGAGGATGGAGCCGGAGGGAGCCGGCCACCTCCTCGCCGGCGCCGGCGCCGCCGATCCGCGGAGCTGCGCCGCCGCCATGCCGCCGCGGGATCCGCGTGTAGGGCTTAGGGGGGCGGATTGTCTCGAATCTCGGACGAGGGGAAATGGCTCGTTCGTGATCCGGGTGGAGAAGTGGAGAAGTGGTTGGCAACTGAAAGAAAAAGGAAAAAAAAAAGCGAGCCCGAGTCGACGAGTCGCACTCGGCTACTCCAGCCTGCCTGATGCCTCGTTCTCGGCGCGGCGACTGGACTGGCGAGCGAGTGGCACGTGGGAAACCGGGGGACGGAAGCGGACGAAGGACCGGTGCCTTTGTCTCTCGTGGGCCGCGGTATGGCTTTTATACGTGTTTTTCAACAGCACAGTAAATAATAGGTATATCATACAGTTGGCTATAGTGTATACGGTTTTATGTTTAAAAATATGTTTTAAAATTCCGTTTTATTTATTTTGAATTTTGAAGAAATCAAAATCCAAAAACTTAGAAGAAGAGGCAGCTCGGGTTGTATTGCACGACACTTAGGGGGTGTTTGGGTCTGCTTCACAAACTCTGCTCCACAAACTCCACCGTGGAGCAGCTCCACAAAAAACTGGAGTTTGTGAAGTACTTCTTTAGGTGCTCTCACAACTCCACCTTTTTTCCTCGAATAGGGTGCGTGGAGCTGAAACCGTTTGGCTAAAAAACGTGGAGCGGAGCTGAAAAACGTGAAGCGGAGCAGTCCCAAACACCCCCTTAAGCTGTTTTCTATATTTTCACTCAAAAACGCTGTTTTTGGTATTTCGGTGGATTAGCACTAACCAAGCAATTTACACGCTGCTTAATATTCCATCGGCCTTCTATGCATGTTTTCAATGGCAGTTTCCAAATCCAAAATCAGATATACATGGAGATATACTGAAGGACGATCGGGATCAGCGTCCGAATGTTGGCGACTGCGACGGCTTGGGCGTGGAAGTTAGCGACGATGATGGCGTCGACCTCAGCCTCGTGGCGGCGACGTTCGGCTTCTTCACGAGAACGCATGGCTGCAGCGGCAAGATGCTCGGCTGCAGCAGCGTGGCGCTGGGCCTCCTCAGCCTGGCAGTCCTCGTCGGTGTTGCGGAGAGCGTCGTCTGCCGCTGGTGTGAGAGCGCCGGCCATGGGGTGGCGGCTAGGGTTGGATGCGGAAGCAGTAGAGGGAGGTCACAGGAGCGACCGTCGCTGATACCATGAAAGCGGAAACAAATCACGCAATATTATTTCCATTGGCCAGTATGGCGTATATGGGCCTGTTTGTTTTGGCTGCGACTTATGGCTTTTGCTGAAATTTTTGAATTTTGACTATTTATGGTATAGATTACGGAGAGACCGATACTCACTTACAATTTTGGTTGGTACAGATGTTGGGCTTTTAACGTGTACAACATTTAACTTGTAGACCCCGTTTTGAAAAAATACTCCGTTTGAAAGTTAGATACTGTAACAAAAGCCAAAAGCCGGCCGACTTGTTGCTTGCCAAACAGGCCTATATAGTCTGGGAGTACAACCGTTTGGGAAACCAAAGAGGAGATTGCATCTAAACCGAATAGCTAACTAACACAACGTGTTGTAGTGCCTGACGGGACTATTGCCGATCCGGCAATATGCGGAAACCGCACAGCATTGGGATAATAGTCCGATTACAAGTCTAACATATTTTAACTTTGAGCCGAGCACCCCTCTTTTAAACTACAACAACTATGGAGATCAATAGCTTTTTTCAGAAATAGAGGGTATCCACCACTCCACCGCCAGTTCCCTATTGTTCACGAAACTAAGGCCCTCTTTGGCTCGACTCGACTTCAGTTTTTAAGCTTTGAAGCTATTTTTCTAGCCAAACACTTAGACTTTGATGCCCAAAAATGAATTAAAAATTTGAAGCCGAGCCCAAAACAAATCACGAATTTAGAGCCCGGATTTTGTAGCTTCTTTTGGAGCCTGACTTCGAAGCTAAAAAGAGAGAAGCCGAGCTTAGCCAAACAGCACCTAAATCAGGTTAAGCGTACTCATGTTCGACATAGCTTGCATGACGGCATTAAAAAGAGTCTAAGCTTATTACAAATTAGAATGCGGCATCACCTCATCTATTAGAACCATTAGAACCAGTAAACAACTAACAACAATTAGAATCGAAACTTCAGAACAGAAACTGCTTCTTCATGTGTAGGATCGAGCATGGCGAGTTAGAAGTGATGAAATGACACACAAACGAATTTTACATTATATATACTTGCACGTTTTTCATAGTGCGACTTTCCATAGGTTCCACAAGCCCAATAAGATATTCCATCCACAAAGACATGACCTAAAACCACTTAGGCCAATGCTATAGTTTTACAAACCGTCACTCCATCTGATATTAGATAATTTTCATAATTGCCACCCACGGGTCTTCACGATGATGCAATGACCATGACTTGTCTCCAAGATCGTATACCTGCCTGAGATCATCACTACTTGAAACGACCAAGTCACATGGCATGCCAAAATCACACCATAGTTCGTGATGCTCAATGCTTGCCGCCAAGATCGTATGGCTGCTACGAGAACCATCACAACTTGAAACGTGCAAGACCAATTGGCACACCACATACATGCATTACCCCTTCACGATCCTTGTTTTTCTCCCATGCTCTCAGCTTGAGATGATGCTCTACCCGGACTTACACGACACTCCATGGCCACCAAGTATCGGTCTTGCTACTGGCCACAATTGTAAGTTCAAATTCCATTAAGTTGGTTTTGGTGATAATGACAAATCTAATTGTGAAACTAACTTATTTATTGATTACGATATTACTTAGTCTTATAAAGTGAAAATCATATGAGGTATGCATTTGACACTCACACTCTTATATCTTAGTGCATTCATCATATCCGAAATATAGATTAAACTCCATAAATAGTCAAACTTAAATATGTGCACATGTCTTTAATATACATTCTTGTATGCACACATTTAGAGGAGTTCACTCTGTGTTTTGATATTTCATTAGTATTGATCTATATTCCTTCTGCCACATATTAAAAATCTTTACTTTGAAACATATCTCTTGAGTATATATAGCTCATGTAGTTCATATATACTCATAATTGAGTTGTCATCTAGTTCCTGCGTTATTTGTTAATGGTTGGATGATTCATGGTAACAGGATGAGTAAGTTTTGTTTAAAAAGCTTATTTTAGAGTATATAATTGTTGTGTGCATGTTGTATACTAACAAATCAATTTATATTTCATTATTTACTGAGATTGTCATGAATTACCAAAAGAAAAGATTGTATAATTTAGTCCCTCCGTTATGAGTTAATGGTGAAGTTTGGTAATTAATAATAATTAGTTTGTGGACTAACATTTTCCATGAGTTAGATGAATAGGTTAGATTCCACAAATAATGATGACTTGGGATAACTTCATATGTTGAAGATCATCAAGTCGAGTGAAGGATGCATCAAGAGTTGATGCATGTCCAAGAGGAGATGATCATGAGTTGGTCATTAAGTCAAGAGAAGGATGCATCATGGGTTGATGCATATCAAGACAATAATCTAAGGCAAATGTACGACTAGTTTGGTTAGAAGACCGGATTGCTAGTATAGGTTACCGTACTATTAAGAGTGGTCATATCTAGTAGCTTGATTCTCATAATGTATTGATAGCTCAACCTCACTTGCTCTAACTCTCTGTAGTATGATGCCTATATTTGTAAATGTGTTTTTATAAATAGTTATGGCTCATGTGTTGAATCTTTGTAACATGGGACTATATATTGCAAATGTGCTTTGCAAGTATTTGAAGTCTATGTTTCCTACTTTTTATGGTATGAGGCTTATATTTGTAAATGTATTTTGCAAATGGTTGAAGCTCATATATAATTCTTGGCTCATGATTCTAATAGTGTGTAAATATATTTTGCAACTTGTTGGGAATCATGTTTGATCATTGTGTGTATGATAGTATAATTTGCAAATATGTTTTTTCAAGATTTATTGAAGTATACGCATTTATTAGAAAAATCAGAACTACTAGCCTGTGTGGCACGATACTACCGCCATACAGAATTACCAGTGTTATAATCATGGTATGACCGAGTTCGTTGGTGGTCGGCAGACCTATGTGGTCAAGAACCATCGTGGTCGAACCCATGTTGTCGATGACCTGTGTGATTGGAGATCAATGTGTTCGAGCCGATG
This sequence comes from Dendrocalamus sinicus, assembly GCA_036346575.1. Lineage (NCBI taxonomy): Eukaryota > Viridiplantae > Streptophyta > Magnoliopsida > Poales > Poaceae > Dendrocalamus > Dendrocalamus sinicus. The sequence goes on along the minus strand of CM070657.1, from coordinate 23,753,291 downwards.
TGAACGAACCAATGAGGTCGATGATCGATGTGGTCGATGATCTGTGTGATCGAAGATCGACGTAGTCAAACTAGTGTGGTCAAACCAACATGGTCGAACTGACATGATTGAAGCAACATGGTTGAAGATCGACGTGGTGGTCGGATATCTGTGTGATAGAAGATTGACGTGGTCGAAGATCGACAAGATCGATGTGGTCGAGACATGTGTGGTCAAAACGAATATGGTCGGAGACCTGTGTGGTCGAACTAGACAATGTGGTTGGAGACCTGTGTGGTCGAATCGAACATCGTGGTCGGAGACCTGCGTAGTCGAACTAACCAATGTGGTCGGAGATTTGAGTGGTCGAACCATCCGACGTGGTTGAGGACTAGTATAGTCAACGATCGGAAGTTCCAACTCTATGTGAGCATCCGACCATCAAGCGGTACTACCGGCTTTGTGTGAGTGGTACTTCCGAGTTGCGAAACGACCGGCTTGCGTAGCGGTACATTTTCTCTAGAGAGATACCTTTGTGGAAATCTTCTCATCCTTAGTGATGACGGTAGTTCCACGTAAGTGCAGTGGTACTACCACCGAGCGCCGAGCGGTTGTACTAGACTTTAGCCATCGCAACTACGGGACATGCTGATAACGGCTAGTTTTATGACCGTTGCAAGGGGAGTAGAAGTACCGGTCTTAAGTCTGTGATACTTTCAAAAATCTTGTTTTCTCAAGGGTTTTGCTTCTAATGGCTAGCTTTTATGGTGTGGGTATATATATCCCCTTGTGGCCGATTGGAGTGAGAGTTGCTAGACTCTATTTCATTCCTTTGGGCTAGTGTGAGGTCCTCCTCTCAATTATACATGTGTTGCACCTTGTGAGTAAAGAGGAAGACTCTAGGTTGCATGTGTTGCATCTAAAGGTGGATTGAGTATCCACTCGAGCTTGTGAATTCATTGCACGTGGTGAGAGTCAAGTGAGGGGCTTGAGTTATTACTCTTGGAGTTTATCGACTCTTAGATGGCATTGGAAGCGTCATGTGTGGTGATCTTCTCAAGAAGGTTATGAGAAGACTCGGAGAAGGGCCTGTTCTTTTTGGTTGAAACTTATGGCTTTTGGCTACGGCTTGTGGTTTTTGGGTTGTTCATACGAGAGATTACAGAGTAACAGAAACTCACGTGCGGTTTTTGCCAATATAAATGAAGTTAATATAATATATACTACAATTAACTAGTAGACTCTATCTTGAAAAGATACTCCATTTAAAAGCTAGTTACTGTAGAAAAGATGAAAAACAGCTTTTAGAAGCTGAAAAGAACAGACCCAAAGTTTTGAAGTTTGGAGCTCACCTACCTAGAGCGTGAAAGAGCTACCACTAGTTTATTTGAGGTGGAAGGCTTAATTCATAGAGCCGGTTCAATTCATTTGGGTTTACCTCAATGTGGACTAGGGAGATCAGCAAGTCTCCGAATACCACGGTAAAAAGGAACTGTGTTAATTGCGGTTTGTTTTTTGTGCTCAATTTGCCTTCAAGTAATTTATATTCATAGAATTAAATTGATCGCTTGTTATCTAGGGTTGCAAACCATGACATAGCCTTAGCGTGTTGGTGCACTTAGGTGAACATAATTGATTTAGACTTTATTTGTGCTAATCCAGTTGAGTTAAGTTTCCGCATTATATACTAATTTTTTTAGCTAAATAGAAATTGATAAAAATTGGAAGAGATTTTTTAAGATTGCCTATTTACTCCCCTCTAGTCAACCTCCTCGATCTTACAAGTAGTATCAGAGTTTGGTCTCTCATTTATTAGGTTTCACCACCTAAAGAGTAAAGGATGGTGATTAGAGATATAGTGCACCTGATAATGCACCTCTGTTTGATGGCACCAATTATGATAATTGAAAAATCTGCATGATATGTTATTTTAAGGTTATGAGCCCGAAAATATGGCAGATTATAGATGTGGGTTTTTTTCTCCTCTATTGGATCATTTTGCTCCAACAAGTGAGGAAGAGAAATCCTCACATCTCGACGCTCAAGCAACTAACTCTTTATTTAGTATTTTGAGTGTAGAGGTGTTCAACACAATATACAATCTTTAGAGCGCTCATGAGATGTAAACTAAAATTCAAGACAAATATGAAATGTCCACTTTAACCGATAAGGATTGCATGCAAGAGTGGATGTTTGGAAATGAATGCTCAACCTCTAGCTCGGACGATGAAGAATCCATCATTACCTCCACTTCGACTCAATGCTTCATGGCAAAAGTTAATAAGAAGGTAAATAATGATAATGATAATAATGTGCCTTCTTATGATGAGTTGATAAATATGTTAGAAGAGCTTAATGAATTTCTTGGTAAGGAGAAAGTTAAATTTAAGATTTTGAAGAAAGAATATATCACTCTTCAAAATAATTATGATGTGTTAAAAGAATAATATGAGTTTCTTCTTTTTAAGGATATTGTAAGCCTAAGGTGGATATAGGCATCACATGTAATTTAATATATGATATGCCATGTATAGCTCCTATTCCTTACATTTCATCTAAATTTAGCATATCCACCTCTTGTGATGATTTGCAAGGTATATCTTGTTTCTCTAAATTAGATACTTCTATTTCCTCTATATATCGCAATACTAACATTGTAGAAAAAAATAATAAGCTCAAGGCCAAAGTCACAAGATTGAGAAATAACTTAGAGAAAAGCTACAAAGGGAAGCTTTCTCTTGACAAAATATTGGGAAGTCAAAAAAAGTTAAATGACAAAAGCGCTATAGGCTTCATCTCCAAGGAGGAGAATAGCAAGACAAGGTGCAATGCAAAACACTCGAAGAATGTCAAGTGTTTTGGATGCAACAAGAAGGGCCACTTTATCTCGGTGTGCCCCCAACAAGATAGATGACAAGTAAAAGTCATCAATTAAGAGGCAAGCTGGCAAAAAGTAAGACAAGAAGATAAGAAAGGGTAGCAATTGCCAAACTTGCTACAATTGCCAGAAAAAGGACACTTTAGTAAGGATTATTCCAAATGTATCACTTCTAAGTCTATTATCTATAATGATCATTATTTGTTAGAAATGCTAGAAATGGCAATGTATTTGCTAGAAATGTTAGTTCACATAAATTTATTATTATGGCTATTTGGATGCCTAAATCTATTGTGACCAACATTCATAGACCCAACCGAGTTGTCGGTACCAAAATGCGCTTAAATGCTTAATATGTACTTGGAGAGGCATTGGAGGTTTGGCTTATTCATGAAGAGATGGACTTCACCATGAGCAAATATAGATACAAGCTTAATGATCAAGATGTCACACCTTGAACCAATGCCATTTTGGTAACAAGTATTTACATTCATGTATTTAACCCCTAGCCTTATGTAGGTTGCAATGCATGAAAACCTTAAAAAGGAGTATTCTTGCTCTTGTTATAAAATTTCATTATTATAATCTTGAGAAAGATATTTGTAGCACATTTAGGGGGAGTGCTAAATCATATTCATGTATATCACATCCCTAAGTTTGCCCAAATTGATTAAGTGGTAGTATTGATTTTCAAAATGGAGCCATTTAGCCAAAAGTCAAACATTTAAAAATTATTAGTATATCTTTGAAAAACTAGTTAAAAAATATATACAAATACATTTCAAAGGTTTTGGCTTTAGAAAAACTTATTTCAAGTAAAATTGAGTTTCTACCTCAAAATTAGAAAACTAGAATCTTGCTTTGACTTTAAACTCAAAGATTGGGCAAAATCAATTCTAAAAAGAATTTAAAAATTATTCAATACCAAAAACCTAGAGTTGGCTATTTCAAATATTATTGGTATTTAAAAGTTTTCCAAAAAACCAACTAATCAAAAGTTATTTGAATTTGAAACTCGTGCAAAAATTTGAGTTCATTTAATTGGTCATAATCTAGTACTTAAGTGAGTTTTGCCATTTGAACTAAAATTATTTATGTATATTGACTCACAAGGGTATTTACAACTCATACATGAAATCGAATGCTTAGAATATCCTCAAATGCTTATACTTGCAATCTTGAAGTCTTTATAAAAAATGTGCTTGTTTTATTGAAAATAAGTTTATTTTTTAAAAACGAAAGCATAATTGTTAAAAACTTTATTTAAAAGAATTTTAATCTTGACATATAGTTGGAAACGCTCCACAAGTGGTTTATGTTTCTTTGTGAAAAGCTTCAGAGCAAATTACAACATTATATTTTTTTTCCTCTCCTCTGATATCCAATTCTTAGCATGCTTTCAGTAGAAATCCGGTACTATCGCAATGTGCCGAGCGGTACTACCGATGAACGGTATGACCGTATTTCCTTCAGTGGTACTACTGATTTCTCTAAAATATGGCTGATTTGTCGAAAATTTGCTTATTTCCTTTTTCCTCAGCCATTATCTTTGCTCCTCTAAATCAAGTTGATCCCTATTATCCTTGTTAACTACTCTGAAGTATTTCTTGGCTCCATATACCACTTTGATCTTTGTTTGATACCTTTATCATGAAATGGCATTATCTCTAAAGTGGGAGCCTCTGATCATCTTGACCTCGGCATGAATTTCACTCTTATCTTTTCAAGAGCTACCACTCTTTTCCTACCAAAGTGGTATCCACTCCTTCAATTGGTATCTCGCATTTGATATCTCTCCTAAATGGTATCCTCTCAAATAATATCATCCTCTTATCACAAGTGATATTTGAAGTGATATCTTCCTACAAGTAGTATCTCTATCAATAATATCATGTGGAAATCATTGAAGATCTCTCAAGATTATTTCAAGTGGGATACTAGTTGATAATACTAGTGACATCAAGCTTTTACAAGTGAAATGATAGGACTAGGGGTCCCGATCTTTCGATGAGAGTGGTAGATTCGATTGGGGAAGGAGGTGACGTTGACGACCCGACTACAACCATCCAAGGACGTTGCGCCTTAGCGATCGATACACCAACTCCAGAGATTGTTCGTGACCTTGTCGGCGCATGATCAACCTAACCACGAGGGTTCTCGTTCCTGCAAGCAATCGAAGAACAAGCAAGAACAAGATGAATAGCAACTCAATTGCAAATAACGAAGTAAGATTCAATCGAAAACAGAAAACGATGGGGTTCCGAAGACAAGTATTCGGGCGGTCTAGCCGACACGCGCGAGTACAAGGCAAAGCAGCAAAAGCTAACTTAGTCTAAACAAAACCCAAACCCTAGAAGAGGGTGCGGCTGCCTATTTAAGGGTCACGGAAGGTGGAGGGTCGGCCAAAACACAAGGAAGCCGAATAGGACTCGAATTACAAGGCCCAAGGCCCACTTTGACTCGGACTGGAAAAGCGACATGAATTGTTTTGCAATTTTTGGTCGACTCAGATGGAATTTGGAGGTGAGGCCGGATCCATCTGAAAGTATACTTCAAGAGCTTTCCAACAAGTACTCATGGGCCCCGAGAAACCTTCTGGATCAAAAGTTACGACCGTTTGAAGTAGGCGCTGTCAACAAGGCCGAATCCGAGTCAAACTCGTGAACAGGACTTGGTTTGCACTTGACGGTTCCACTTCTATACTTGAGCTCATGTGGTTCTTCCCCATGGTTCCTAAGGACAATTAAATCATCACAAGAATTAAGTAGTATTCCATTCTTTGAAACATTTGTATGCAAACTTAGGAACGCATTCACCGATGGTTGTCGACGTGCTCGCGCTCTAGTCATTGGTCCTTGTATCATAGTTTCAGTTTGATATGGAGTCGGCATGGTTGTATGCATGGAAAGGATGTCCTCATCATCTTCCCCTTCTTGCATTTGAGTCGTCCGCGACTCAAGCTCATCTTCTTCTCCCAAGTATGGCTTCAAATCTGCAATGTTAAAGGTGGGACTAACCCTAAAATCTGCAGGCAACTCAAGTTTATATGCATTGTCATTAATCTTTTCCAACACTTTGAAAGGACCATCAGCTCTAGGCATCAACTTAGACCTCCTTAATTCAGGAAATCTTTCTTTTCTCAAATGCAACCAAACTAAATCACCCGGTTGAAAAGTTAAATGCCTCCTTCCTTTACTACCAAAGAAGTTTATATTTAGCATTCATGCGTTCAATATTTTCTTTGGTTGTCTCATGCAATTTCAACATCAAGTCAAGACGCTGCTTAGCATCAAAATTTAACTTCTCCGAAGATGGAAGTGGTAGCAAATCAATAGGAGCACGAGGCACAAAGCCATAGACAATCTCAAAAGGGCACAACTTTGTAGTAGAATACAGCGAACGATTATAAGCAAATTCAATATGAGGCAATCATTCTTCCCACATTTTAATGTTCTTTTTCAAAACAGCCCTAAGCATGGTAGATAAAGTTCTATTCACAACTTCAGTTTGCCCATCGTTTGGGGATGACACGTAGTCGAAAATAACAGCTTAGTCCCCAATTTAGCCCATAAAGTTCTCCAAAAATGGCTAAGGAATTTAGTGTCACGATCGGAAACTATTGTATTTGGCACACCATGCAAACGAACAACTTCACGAAAGAACAAATCAGCAATATTGGTAGCATCATCACTTTTATGACATGGTATGAAGTGTGCCATCTTAGAAAATCTATCCACAACAACAAATATGCTATCCCTCCCCTTCTTTGTCCTAGGCAGTCCTAAAACAAAGTCCATAGAAATATCTTCCCAAGGCACACTAGGAACAGGTAGAGGCATATACAAACCGTGAGGATTAAGTCGTGACTTAGCCTTTTGACACGTAGTGCAGCGAGCAACAAAACGCTCCACATCACGCCTCATCTTTGGCCAAAAGAAATGACTACCAAGTATGTCTTCCGTCTTCTTCGCTCCAAAATGCCCCATCACCCCACCTCCATGCGCTTCTGTAACAACAACAAACGAACGGAGCTAGCTGGAATGCATAGTTTGTTAGCTCTAAACACAAATCCATCATTTAGAACAAATTTATTCCACGTTTTTCCTCTTGGCAATTCAGCAACACGTCTTTAAAATCATCATCATGAACATAATGCTCCTTAATTGTTTCCAATCCAAAAATTTTGAAGTCAAGTTGTGAGAGCATGGTATATCTCCTAGACAATGCATCAAGAATAACATTCTCCTTTCCCTTTTGTGTTTTATGACATAAGGAAAAGACTCTATGAATTCAACCCACTTTGCATGCCTACGGTTCAATTTTGCTTGACTTCTAATATGCTTTAATGACTCATGATCGAATGAATGACAAATTCTTTGGGCCATAAATAATGTTGCCATGTCTCTAAAGTTCGAACTAGAGCATATAATTCCTTATCATAAGTAGAATAGTTCAAACTAGGCCCACTCAGTTTTTCACTAAAGTATGCCACAGAGTTTACCTTCTTGCAACAAAGACACCACCCAATCCAATTCCACTAGCATCACATTCTAGCTCAAAAGTCTTACTAAAATCTAGAAGTTGGAGTAATGGTGCATGTGTTAACTTATCTTTCAATGTGTTGAAGGCGTCTTCCTGTGCATTCCCCAAGTAAACGGCACCCCTTTTAGTGAGCTCATTCAATGGTGCAGCGATGGTGCTGAAATCCTTCACAAAACGACGATAGAATCCAGCAAGTCCTAGAAAACTTCGCACTGCGTGACCGTTTTAGGAGTCGGCCAACTCAGTATTGCCTCAATCTTGGCTTGATCAACTTCTATGCCCCGTGGAGTAACAACATAGCCAAGAAAAGAGACTCGATCCGTGCAAAATGTGCACTTCTCAACGTTACCAAATAAACGTGCATTACGTAAAGCATCAAAAACAGCACGTAAATGGCAAAGGTGTTCCTCTAGTAATCTGCTATATATCAATATATCATCAAAATAGACCACTACAAATTTACCAATGAAAGCACGCAAAACCTCGTTCATTAATCTCATGAATGTGCTAGGTGCATTAGTTAAACCAAATGGCATTACTAACCACTCATACAAATCGAACTTAGTTTTAAATGCTGTTTTCCATTCATCTCCCAATTTCATGCGAATTTGGTGGTACCCACTACGCAAATCAACTTTAGAGAAGACAATAGAGCCACTTAATTCATCAAGCATATCATCTAACCTAGGAATAGGGTGACGATATCTAATGGTAATGTTATTGATCGCTCTACGGTCCACACACATACGCCATGATCCATCTTTCTTAGGCACTAAAATTATCGAACAGCACAAGGACTAAGAGACTCACGCACATAACCTTTATCAAGCAATTCTTGAACTTGACGCTGAATCTCCTTAGTTTCTTCCGGATTGGTCTGTATGGCGCACGATTGGGCAAAGATGCCCGGAATCAAATCAATCGTGCTCAATCCTCGTGACCGTGGTAGCCCCGTGGCACGTCCTTTGGAAAGACATCCATGTACTCCTGCAAAAGATTAGTGACAGCAGGAGGCACGAGAAGAAGGTACCTCCTCAAATGAAAATAAAGCTTGTTTGCAAAGTAAGGCATAGCAAATAGAAGTACTAGCATCCAGCTCATTCACATCGACTTAGTAGCAAGAAAACATGCACCTTTCAATTTAATCTCAGTTTTATTCTCATGAACATATTTAGAGTTTTTCTTTTATGTTGCTCAAGTTCACTTACAACAATCTGATTTTCACTCCTATTATGCTCCCGATTTTTCTCTCTACTAGCTCTAGCAATCTCATCTTTGAAAATAGCTTCAGGAGACATAGGATGTAACACAATTTTCTTGTCATGATGCACAAAAGAATATTGGTTTGTCTTACCATGATGCAGTGAATCTTTATCATATTGCCACGGTCTACCTAACAACATAGAGCATGCTTGCATAGGGACAACATCGCATTCTACAACATCGTGATAAGAACCAATAGCAAAATTTACTCTCACCATTCGTGTTACCTTCACCTTGCCGCTGTTATTGAACCATTGAATGTAGTAAGGGTGTGGGTGAGGTTTGGTGTTCAACGCAAGCTTCTCCACCATATCGGAGCTCACCAAGTTGTTGCAGCTCCTCCATCAATTATCACTCCGCATGAACGTTCCTTCACGACGCACTTTGTTTGGAAAAGGATGTGCCGCTGATTTTGCTCCGCCTCTCCATTTGTGCACTCAACACACGCTGCACAATGAGGCTCTCATAGCGCTCTGCATCTTCAGCACCAATGTGCTCTTCTTCTTGCTCCTTCCCACTACCCGCATGGTCACCGCAAGCATAGCATATGTATCCTCATCCAAATCACTAGCGAAGAATACTCACCATCATCTCTCACAATCGAACACGCTTGGTTGGGCACTCACTCCTCACATGGCCATACCCTTGCATTGATGACATTGGATATCCTCGTTCGTCCCGTAGATGCAACGGACGAAGAGCTCTTTGCATGTGCTTGGGCTGCCCCTTTGTTGCTTCGGATGCCCGAGATGCCGAATTTGATGATGAAAACCTTGGCTTGCTGTTGGAGAAAGAAGGTGCAGGGGTTGGCTTGATGGTGCGGTAGATGCACGTTGAGACCAAATGTTTCACGACTGCGAAACGTTAGTCCTAGTGCCCGCGTCGTCCTCAGTACTTCTCTTTCAGCTTTACAAGCAAGATGAAATAAACGAGTGATAGAATTATATTCCTTGTAAGCTAAGATATCCTGAATTTCCGATTCAAACCACCCATAAACCTAGCCATAGCGGCTTCCTCGATTTCCTCTAAGTCACAACGCAGAGATGCCTGTTTGCAATTCTTGAAAATATTCCTCTACGCTTTTACTACCCCGCCTCAATTGTTGCAACTTATGTAACAAATCACGTGCATAATATGAGGAACAAATCTAGCTCGCATGATTCTTTTAATGCATCCCAAGTTTGTGGTATGGTGAAAGGATTTTTCTTACAATATTCACTCCACCAAATGAAGCAAAATCAAGAAACTTACTAGTAGCACCCTAACCCTTTTGTTTTCGGGAATGCATGACAAGCAAATTTCGATCAACACCAATTCCCAAGTGATATAAGCATCGGGTTATATTTTCCATCAAAAAGTGGCATAGTGAACTTAATCTTACCAAGCGATTCATCATTCTCACGTACCTCACCGGCGTGGTTGGCGTTGACGGTGAGCGTCCTCATCATCATCAATCTCGATGTCACCGCATATTCGTCTCCACCATTTTCGTCCACCCCGCCCCAAGACAGCAATGTTGGCACGAGTACGCTGAGTCGGTGCAGCGGAGATGCACGGCCCTCTTATCAAAACGTCTCAAAATCTCAGCAAGTGAGGTGTTGACGGTGCCAACGAAGCCTCCAATGTTGCAAGCGTAGTGTTGGTGTCGATCTGCGCGCCTCCAATTGGCCAAGGCGTTCGTTGGTGACCCGTACATCCTCATCAAGTCCTTCGATGTGCAGCTTCATTTGGCGCTCAAAGTGTTGTATGATGCCCTAGTCCGAGGGGAATGTTGCGCTGCCCGCAGTCCTCCGTTCTCGACATTGTTAGAAGAACACAAGAAACAAACCAAGAAGATAAAAATAATAAAACTGCAGTTATGCCCTCACAACTCTTGGGATGTGGTTAAATCAAGTCGCACACTCTCAACATGTTCTGTCAAGCTCTTACAAGTTCTTACCACAGCGAGCGGAGGTGATGGCAGCCGACAAGTCAAGACAATATCTCCGGAAATTGGGTGTACCGCGCCTTGGTCGCTAGTCCCCGTGAGGTGGTAGTCAAATCTGTGGAGCTATAGGTGGGTGAGAGTGAACAAAGGATAACTAGAACCACATTAGTCAAAGCAAGTTGAATAATCGCTCAACGACGGCACCGTGCTGGTCCTAGGCTAGACCGTACTAGAGACGCGAGCCTAGAACACAAACGAAGACACACCGTGCGAGAAAGAAACTAGATGGCGTTGCACACGGAGTTCGGAGCTCGAAAAAGGGTGCCGTCTTCACAGGGTACCTTAGAATCACGTGCGAAGGGCTCACAATTTTGAGCGAATTCGAGAAACTTGATTTTTCCTCGGTTTGCGGGCCCGTTTTGAGGCCCTAAACGACGCTTTTGGGGTCGAATCGCCGCGCATGTGCCTGGTGGCTTACGCGATCTGAAATCTCCAGTTTTCCAGACTTCTTTTTTCACTCTATCTTCCGATTTCCTTTCCAACGGATCAAGAATCGCCTCAATCGGAGGTCGTATGCAAAAGTTAATGCTTTCTCTCTCTGCTTTTTCTCTCTTTTTTTATGCCGCGCTCTTCTAGATGCGGCTGCTGTTCCTTCTTGTCTCTTTTTTGCTCTCTTTTTTACACACGATGCGCTTGAATCCAATTCGTGCCCTACTCCAAGACCAATTAGGGCAAAGGCTACGTAACAACCGAGTCCTCCTCCTTTTCTACCCTCCTATGACAGCTCGGATCTAATCGCAACGGTGAGTCCAAAACGTGAGCAGAACTCGAAACTCTAAAGGAACTAGACACTAAGACCAGCAAAGGACACGACGATGCAACCAAGACTCAACGAACAAAGACTATGCAGCAATAGATAAAGGCACAAATTGTTTGGATTTTGGGAATAGATCTACTTTTTTTTGGTTTTCGGGATCAGTAGGTAAAAAAATTGCAAAGACTAGATAAGATCTCTCACCGATCAACCTTGAGCTCGATACCAACCGATAGGACTAGGGGTCCCGATCTTTCGATGAGAGTGGTAGATTCGATTGGGAAGGAGGTGACGTTGACGACCGACTACAACCATCCAAGGACGTTGCGCCTTAGCGATCGATACACCAACTCCAGAGATTGTTCGTGACCTTGTCGGCGCACGATCAACCTAACCACGAGGGTTCTCGTTCCTGCAAGCAATCGAAGAACAAGCAAGAACAAGATGAACAACAACTCAATTGCAAATAACGAAGTAAGATTCAATCGAAAACAGAAAACGATGGGGTTCCGAAGACAAGTATTCGGGCGGTCTAGCCGACACGCCGCGAGTACAAGGCAAAGCAGCAAAAGCTAACTTAGTCTAAACAAAACCCAAACCCTAGAAGAGGTGCGGCTGCCTATTTAAGGGTCACGGAAGGTGGAGGGTCGGCCAAAACACAAGGAAGCCGAATAGGACTCGAATTACAAGGCCCAAGGCCCACTTTGACTCGGACTGGAAAAGCGACGTGAATTGTTTTGCAGTTTCTGGTCGACTCGGATGGAATTTGGAGGTGAGGCCGGATCCATCTGAAAGTATACTTCAAGAGCTTTCCAACAAGTACTCATGGGCCCCGAGAAACCTTCTGGATCAAAAGTTACGGCCATTTGAAGTAGGCGCTGTCAACAAGGCCGAATCCGAGTCAAACTCGTGAACAGGACTTGGTTTGCACTTGACGGTTCCACTTCTATACTTGAGCTCATGTGGTTCTTCCCCATGGTTCCTAAGGACAATTAAATCATCACAAGAATTAAGTAGTATTCCATTCTTTGAAACATTTGTATGCAAACTTAGGAACGCATTCACCGATGGTTAGGTCGATGTGCTCGCGCTCTAGTCATTGGTCCTTGTATCATAGTTTCAGTTTGATATGGAGTCGGCATGGTTGTATGCATGGAAAGGATGTCCTCATCATGAAATCAAGCACACTTGAGGTCATGTATGATCACAAGTGATATCAAGTATCTACAAATGTATTTAATAATACTTGATGTCATTTAAGCTCACAAGTGGTATCAAGTTTCTACAATTGGAATTAATTATCCTTGGTATTATTTATGTTTGCAAGTGGTATTTTTTTACAAATGGTATCTAATATCATCATAAGTGGTATACATGTCAAAGTGGTATATGCCTTTCATGAAAAAGACAAGATAACCACAAAAAGGATAAAATCACCTATTATGGAGAAAATAAGAAATCTTTTATTCTTGGTGCTAGATGACATAAGAAGAGAAAGTCTAAAGGAAGAGATGTGAAAAGAGATGAAAAACAAAGATAGAGAAGAATTCTTTGTGTGTCAAAATAGAAGAAAAATAAATGCCAAGTGGAACTTCTATGTACGGGGGAGTTTTTTCTTTCTGAAAAACGTATACATTATTTTGAGCTTACTTAAACAAAAGGGGTAAAGTATTAATATTGGAAAAACTATTTTTCCTACTTACCTAAAAATATTTTATGGATCTTGTGAATAAATGTGTTTCATTCTCATTTGCTTTATTTGGTATTCATGGAGTGAAAATCTAATGATATGCAAGATTAGCTTTTCAAAAGAACCCTTTTGGTCAAAAATCAAATATCTTATTTAAAAGGATAAAATTTATGAAAAACTAGATAAAACTACTCAAATATATATTTCAGATGTTTTCAAAGCCTTTTTGAGTAAAAATTTTTATATTAGAAAACAAAAAGATATTTTGGTCTCAAATGATCTTATATGATTTTGATTTGGATTAAATGACATATTTTCCTAAATCAAAATCTTTTGAGTATTAGAAAAAGTGGTCAATACAAAACTCAAAGGGTTGGTCATATGAAGCATTTATCTAATTTAAGATTTTTACAAAAGACCAACCATTGAAAAGCTATACTCATTTCAATCTCATAAAAAAACTAGTATTGACCTAAAGTGACCTATTCTTGCATATTTTGGGGTTGGCTGTTTGAGCCGGATTTCTTTATGTATCTTTGATTGAAATAGTATTTTTAACTCATACAAATCCATAAAAGTGAAAAACTCCATGAAAATCAAATTGAATTGGTTTTTGAGTTATAATTGAAAAATCATTCTTCTCTCATGCAAACAAAGTGCATTTTGCCATATCTTTTAAAAGAAAATATCTTTATCAAGAATTCTTTGTTAAAATGCTTTAATTAGCCAAACGTTCAAATTTGGAAGTTTTCAAAATCTTTGGATCTCATTTGAAAGGTTCTTGCATTTCTCCTCTCTTTATGCAGAAAGATGGCAAAGAAAGCAAATTTTGGTATAACTTTTGAATGGACACTCCTTTTCTGAAAATTCTTGTTATAAATGTTTCGGAGTCCAAAGTTTATTTTTGCAAAATTTTAAAGCATTTCAAATTGATTTCAGAAAGTTGTGTACTTTTCTCACTTTGGTAAAATACTAAAAATTCAGAGTTTTGCATGATTTTGAGCAAATTTGTGATTTTTGTATCTTTAAGTATGCTCCTAACCTTAGGTAGTTACAATTGTGACTTTTGATCCTCAGTTAATGATCTATTGTAGGAACCCGGATTATACAATCCGGAATCTTCTGTGATTCCATCGCACTATTCCCTGGATCAGTAGATAGTGCTCACAGATTACAATTCTGAATATCAAAGTACATATCATGCGGAAGCGTAAATATAATAGTAAACTTACTCATGGGCCGATTAGGCCGAAATCAATAAATTGCAGTAGCGGAATGAAGCACACAGGTGGGACTCTCAGGACATGCCCACAGGCAGCCAACTGGAGGTTCGCGACCTAGCCCTTGACATCTTCATCTTCTCTGCCAGCATGCCCAATCTTGTTGCTGAGGCGAGGTGATCTGATTCCTGATTCTGAATTTGTCGCAAAAGCGAGTGTGAGCACACCAACCACCGTGCTCCGCAAGCCAATACACAAAATGCAAATAAATAGTATGCATGACTTAACAAAGGAGAGGCTCGGGTTATTTTATTTGCCAAAAATCGCTTTTAGTAGCATTGTTATTATTTAATCATAATGTTATTGATTCTACCTAAACTTCACACGGCGATTGCCATAATTGACTTAGTCCACCAAAGACACTTTCTCTATTGACTGCTGTCTAAGACTCCAAACAGCGAGTGACATCATTTAACTAATCCACCGATCTCTTTCTTTCTATATTGATTACTATCTAATACTCAAAACAGTGAGCGACATCATTTAATTAATCCACCGATCATACACTCTCTATTTGGTTTGCTGTCTAAAACTCCAAACAGCGAATATCATCAATTATACAATCCACCAATCAATTGCTGCCTAATCCCCAAGCAGCAAGTATCATAATCTATATAATCTACTGAGCAATTGCTGCCTAAAACTCTAAACAGCTAGTGACATCATTTATCTAATATCATTTAACTGATCCACCAATACCTTTTATATTCTCAACCCTAACAATCCAATCATTTTGTTATTGATCCACCACAATAACTTGCTCTTCCTATAATCAATTTTACTTTATATTTCACTAATACACATCCACCAAGAATTTCGATGATAAAGTCTACGACTCACTAACATACATCCACCAAGAATATCAATGATCAAGTCTACCACTCTCTAGTATACATCCACCAATAATATCATTGATCAATATTATAATCCAATAATTGTTATCATTCCTCCAATATTTCCAGAAATTCAATTCTTCCATCTAGTATTTGATCCAATCCTATTAATCCCATTATTGCCATCATCATCTAGGAATTTATATTAGCTATCAGTGTTGTAATCCGATAATTACTTTCACACTGCCTAATTCTCCAAAAATCATTTAAATCATCTATCTAACCTATATACTTATTTAGACTCCACCAATTTATTTCTACCAGAATCTACACTATCATCTTTTTATGATCGACATGAGTCCACCAATATTTTTATGTTTTTACCACAAATATCCATCTCCTTTACTCATGACTTTATTTATTCCTCCCTATATTTCATTTTGTAAGAAGGAAAAATATTTTATTTTTGAAATATAATACATAAAAATTTCCTGAGACCTAGCAGTTTTGAACAAACACATAATGTTCAAGAAAATGCAGTTATAATAGCGATCCAGATTCCATCCACCGTTACATGGCACCCGCACCATATAGCATCTTTCAGCGTTATAGCCGCTTAACTTACCACTGGGACGACACCCAGGACAATTCAAAGCAGGGCGTTCCACTGCCCTTCCACTTTTCCATTCCCAACCACAAAGTTTTTGAAATAGAACTATATCTGGTTAAGTTCCCATGTCCGCCCTTGACCGTGGGCACGGCTATTCGAATAGTTTTGACTCTGCAGAGTTTGTACACTTTCACCACAAGAGACAATCAACTCGTTGCCCCACACGATTCCATAGTCATGTGGTTGAGCAGACCATCACAGTGACTTTTCAAAGTATCTAGTCCCTTTTGTCATCTCACTCTATGGGCCGTTCCCACTTGCGGTGGGTCCCATATGTTGCACGGGATGTTCCCCACGGCTACTAGCATACGGGCTCCACTCCCCTCTACGCTAGTACGATTGGGAAGCTTCACCCTCCACTCGGTGTCCCTTTAGGCCTCCCCTTGCCCTTGCATATCCACTCCTAACCACTTCCGGTGAGATGAGTCTAGGGGTTTCGATAAATTTACTTAGCCAAGTTGTATTTTACAGACTTGTGGTTGTACTGTTTTACATAGGAGGTCATGACAAAATTCAGTCCTTAGTGGTATCTGGGCGGTTCTACCACTATCCCCCTTTGTGCTTCCACTGCAACACACACACCCTCGAACCATCCGCCCAGATAATTAAACAATTGAGGTTTTTGGGAGCATAAAATATCCATAACCAAATATACCAGTCATTTCCACCATGACTACCCAAACCAGTTTCTCATGATTAAAAATGATAATGATGCTTAGGGCATTTCAGCGCCCCCCCGAGTATCTAAGCAGTACTAAGCATGGCATATAATTACGGACTTATTTTGAAAGATTACCATTATAACTTTACTAGGGTGACAAGGTTCACATATTCGAATATTCCAAAGGAGGCGTAATATCAATCAAGTTAAACAATGGGCATATAACTAGAATCTTAAATTAGTCATGCATTTGTATATAAAATAACAACATGCAGTTTGATAATTTAAACCAAAATAATTTACAGAAAATGTAGGCTCAACATGATCAAAGTATTGACTCACCTTGCGCGGTTTACCGCGGTCTTGAGCTCACTCAAAGCTTTCTCATGCGATGGTCCATGCGATGGTCCTGAACTTCTGTTCCTTATCCTCACCTCGATCTCGGTTTCGCTTGATCCTTTGATTCTTCAGGACCCCAATCTCTAATTACGCACTAAACAACTTAATCCAAATAAATGCAAATAACTCAAAAGATCCAAATAACTCCAAGTAAGCTCAATTTATCTTTATTATGAGTTAATAGGTGATTTGGGTGACTTGAGGCAAGATCGATGGGGTGCGGAGTATTGATGGAGCCAAGTGGGGTTAGAGTGAAGTGATTGAATGGCCAGGGAAGATTTATTGAGACAAATGCCAAGGAAAGTTCATGATACCAGAATATCCACTGGAATACTCTGCTTTGGATTTGTGAATGGCTAGGCATAGCTAACTTTAGAGTATCATTGATCGATCTTTTTATTTCATAACTCCTTTTATCATTTTTATATTTAGGAAGTTCGATGCATTAGGTTAGTCCTATAGACTGGTGCAGGAGCTTAGTGCATTAAATCATTTTTAGCGTATGTATTCATCATAACTTAAGTTATGGTATTTATGGGGTTTTATTTACCACTTATTCAAGGTGTACACCTAATGGTTAATTTTAACGATTCATAGTCGTGCGTGCATATTTAATTATCTCAACGTCCGATGCCCTAGGGCTACTATACTTTAGCATCTATACACTAACACGACTTTTCATTTGGAGATATTTTGAGGACCAACGGTTATTGTTACTTTATCCTTTGCATTAGCGTCTTGCCTGTTTTAGTTAAACTTCTATTTACATAGGACCGAGCTCGCTATACCCAAATGTTATTCCACTAAATTTATCATTAAGATTTATTTATTGGTGACGTGCTAATGGCGGGGATTTCATTAGGGCCTTCTAATTTAAATGCTTATGGTCACGCCCTATTGTTTAATTAATTTTTATGAAGAGGCCTAATTTAATTAAACCTACCATTAAGATTTATTTTTAATTAGGTTCCTTATTAAATTTAGACTCTAAACAAAACCACCTTTTATTAATGCCTCCAATTGATAATTAGACCTCAAATAAATATTTAAGCTACATTAGTTGCTCATACAACAAATAATCAGATATTAATTCTTTAGTAACCTTATTTTATATCCTAATTAAATTTATTAGCTTTTCTAAATTATCCTCTAATTTTCTATAATTTTTCTTATTTAAAATGAACTGCAAAAATCAAATAAAAAACAGAAAAAGATGCTATCTCCGGAATCGAACTCGGGACCTCTCGCGAGCCTGTGCTTTAACACGCGCTGAGCTAGCCAAATGGGCCAACGGCTGGGCTGACCCTAGAAGGCGTAGAAAATTACTTGAGGCTAAGGTGCAGATGAGCAAAAACAGAGCTAGAAGGCCGGCGCGGCCGAGCGGTGGGAGCTCCGGCGAGGGGCGGCCGGGGAGGTTGGGCAGGCCAGAAAAATAGAACCGCACGGAGGCGAGGAAGCTAGTGGGGAGGTGGCGTGGCCCGGAATGGCGGCGAGGCGGGCGGGCAACAACCCGAAGCGGCCGGCGGCGAGGTGGCTACGGGGCGACGGCGCCGGAGGGGATGGGGAGTAAAACTAGGGCGAGCATGAGCTTAAGGGTGCCTGGAGGAACTCACCAATGGCGACGGATTGGCCGGGGAGGCACCGAGATGAGCCGGCGACGACGGCCAGTGGTGGCGCGGGGAGGTCGCCGTGGAGGGAGAGCTCGGGTGGTGGAGGGCACCGGACGATGGTTGGGAGAGCTTCAGGGCGCCGAGTAGTAGCTCCCACCACGCGGAATCGAGAAGAGGTAGCCCGAGGAGAAGGTGGCACTGGCGGCGGCGGTTTTTTGTCGGAGTTGAGGAGGATGGCCGGCTCGAGTGCTCGGGTGAACAAAAGTTCAATTGGATCGGAGCGGGCGTAGAAGGGAGGTGTAGGCACAATGTGACGCGGTCATAATTGGGATGGCACTGCCGAAGTGGCCGGGACGGCAAGTGGGCACGGCGGCGGCAATGGCGGCTCACGGTGGAAGAGGAAGAATGGGGGTAAGGGAGGAAGGGGAGTGGCGCGGGGAGCAATGGGAGTCTGGGAAGCTTCTTATAGCCATGGGGGATGCGCTGTGGCGGAGCTGTTGCCGGTGACTGGTGTACAGGCGACGGGACTACGGCATGGCCAGCGACGTGCGCACAGGGCGATGGCGACGGAGGCGACTGGAGTTGATGCGCAAGGCATGGGCGCAGGCGACGTGCGTGACGCAGAGTGGCGGAGGTGCAGGGACGTGACGCGGTGGAGGTGACGGGCGACGTACTGGCGTAGGCGCGGCGACGTGGGTGACGAGAGCAGGGAGAAAGAAGGTCGTGCGCGACAGGAGAAGAAAAGAAAGAAAACAGTGGCGCTCAGGCCCGTGCGCAGTGGAAGAAAGGGGAAGGGTAGAGAAGAGAGAGGTCGGTGGCGCTGGGCCCACTGGCAGGGGAGATATGAGGAGGAGGACGGGGAGAAAAGAAAAAGAGGAGGAAAAAAAAGAGGAAAAGGCTAGGGTCCACATAAATTTTTATATTTATATTTTCTTGCTGCTAAAGTTGTCATTGTATGTGCACAATTTTTGTAGATATATTTATATGTATTATCCATATGTATTTGTATTCCATTTATTTGTTTCTATTGTTATTTGTGCCATTATTTCCAAAAATGAAATTTTATGTTTTGAATTCAGGCCATCCCACCATTTTATGGATCATCTTTTCAGATTCATATTTTAAATTCCTGTTCTCTATTATTTGAACTTTTCCTTTTATGATATCACTAGTGTGTTGTTTCTCAATATGTTTGCTTGCATGACACAAACTCAAGTGATCTGCAATTAAATATTCAGAACAAATCTGAATGCCAGCAAAATGCAAGAAAAGTTTTAAAAAGTTCACATTTTTTAAGCCTCAAAAATTTGGGATGTTACATCTATACTGGCAAATTTTGTTAGATTTATTAGACATTTGTAAGTCAGGTTTTCAGCTAACTTTTGAAGCTTAATTGAAATGCGAAATCCTGAAAATTTGAAACTTTAAATGGGAGTATAGTTCAAATACCAAAATGGGGAGAATTTCTAAAGCCTTCGAGGAGCTCTCAAGAGTAAGATTATTTGAATATATATCATAATTGGTTATATTTATCACCTTCATACTTTTTGTGACTAAATTGAGTTGAATTAATTGGCATCAAGCTCAATATGTTGGAAAGGCTCCATTTTTGGCTTAATTGTTTTCCTTACTTTTTGGTAATAAATGACAAAAGGGGGAGAAGAGTGAATAATAGCATTGTTACACATTGTTAAAATTGCCAAAAGAGGGAGAATTTGCTTTGTGAGTTGTGATCAATGTGTTAGGGGGAGAAGAATGTATAATGCCAAAAGATAGGGAGTTGTGATTAATGTGTTAGGGGAGTTAAATTTGAATAATTCCAAAAATAGGGAGAATAATTTGTCAAAAACAAAATCAAATTTAACACTTTTGGATAGTTGTGATTCGCTTTAGCTTAATTTTCTATCATATGTTCATATTCATCCAAATACTATTATTGTTAATAGATTTGTCATTCATTACCAAAAATGGGGAGATTGTAAATTCAAGCTCCATTAAGTTGGTTTTGGTGATATTGACAAATCTAATTGTGAGACTAATTTGTTTATTGATTACGATATTACTTAGTCTCATTTGGATGAAAAGGTGACAATCATTAGAGGTATGCATTCGACACTCACGCTCTTATATCTTAATGCATTTATCGGATCCAAAATATAGATTGAACTTAAGCTTGAATATGTTCACATATCTTTAATATACATTCTTGTATGCACACATTTAGGGGAGTTCACTATATGTTTTGAGGTTTTATTAGTATTGATTTGTGTTCTTTTTGCCACATATTAAGGATCTTTACTTCGAAACATATCCCTTGAATATATATAGCTTATGTAGTTCATATATACTCATAATCGAGTTGTCATCTAGTTCTTCAATTATGTGTTAATGGTTGGGTGATTCATGACAACAGGATGAGTAAACTTTGTTTAAAAAGCTTATCTTAGAGTATACAATTGTTGTTTGCATGTTGTATACTCACAAATCAATTTCTATCTCATTATTTATTGAAATTATCATGAATTACCAAAAAGAGAAGATTGTAGAATCTAGTTCCTCCATTATGAGTTAATGGTGAAGTTTGGTAATTAATGACAATTGGTTTGTAGACTAACATCTTCCATGTGTTGTATGAATAGGTTGGGTTTCGCAAATAAGGATGACTTGGGATGATTTCATATGTTGAAGATTATCAAGTCAAGTGAAAGATGCATCAAGAGTTGATGCATGTTCAAGAGGAGATGATCATGAGTTGATCATCAAGTCAAGAGAAGGATGCATCATGGGTTGATGCATATTAAGGCAATGACTTAAGGCAAAGGTATAACTAGTTAAGGCTAAGGACGTGTTGCTAGTCTTTTACCGGTCTTGGTGTTTGGTTGAAAGACCAAATTGCTAGCATATATTACCGTACATTTGAAAGTGGTTATGTCTAGTAGCTTGAGTCTCATGATGTATGATAGCTCAATTTCACTTGCTCTAGCTGTCTATAGTATGATGCCTATATTTACGAATGTGTTTTGTAAATAGTTGTGACTTATGTGTTGGATTCTTGTAACATGGAATTATACATTGCGAATGTGCTTTGCAATTGTTTGTAGTCCTTGTTTCCTACTTTTTGTGGTATGAGGTTTATATTTGTAAATGTGTTTTGTAAATGGTTGAAACTCATATATAATCCTTGGGTCATGGTTCTTATAGTGTGCAAATATATTTTGTAACTTGTTGAAAGTCATGTTTGATCCTTGTGTGCATGATAATATAATTTGCAAATGTGTTTTGCAAGATTTGTTGAAGTATATGCACTTGTCAGAAAAATTAAACTACTAGCTTGTGTGGCATGGTACTATTACTGAATGGAATCACCGGCGTTGTAATCACAGTACGATCGAGTTCATTGGTGGTCGAAAGACCTATGTGGTCGATGACCTGTGTGGTCGAAGATTAATGTGGTCGAGCTGACGTGATCAAACCAACGAGGTTGAAGATCAATGTGGTCGATGATCTATATGATTGAAGATCGGCGTGGTCGAACCAGTGTGGTCGAACCAATATGGTCGAACTGACATGGTTGAAACAACGTGGTCAAAGTTCGATGTGGTTGTTAGAGATCTGTGTGATCGAAGATTGATGTAGTCGATGATCGACATGGTCGACGTGGTTGAGACTTGTTTGGTCGAAACCAACATGGTTGGAGACCAGCGTGATCAGAGATCTGTGTGGTCAAACTGGACAACATGATCAAAGACCAGCGTGATCAGAGACCTGTGTGGTCAAACCAGACATCGTGGTCGGAGACTTGCGTGGTTGAACCAATGAATGTGGTTGAAGACTGATGAACTGATGTTGTCCCGATCTTTTGATGAAAAGGATAATTCTGATTGGGCAATGATTAACTCTCATGCTCCAGGCTATGAATGTAGCACGTATGAATCAAGCAATCGCTGAACTAATCACCAAGTCGTTATTAACCATGCCAAAGACCTGATTGACCTGATCACGAGGATCAATTCGTACGTACAAGCAATCAATGAACAAGCAAGATTAAAGTAACAATCAATTTGAATTGCAAATATACGATTGAGTTCAAAAGGTGGGATTCCACAGAGGTTCTTTACGGTTGGTCTAGTCGACAAAAGCGAAGAACAATAATTTTCACAAGGGAGAAACTAAGCAAACAAAATCCAAACCCTAAAGTGTAGCACACATGAGACTATATGAGGATGATGGATAGAGGGTGGCGGCCATGGGGGGTACGCGCACGCCTCTATGGTTACGAGGCCCATGGGCCCAAGTAGAGGAGGCATAGCACTAATCCGGTTCAGAATTAGAGACAATAGAGGATTGTTTTGCAGATTGCAACGTGCTCGAAAGGAATTTGGAGGTAAGTCCAAATCCATTCGAAAGATGATGAGATAAGCTTTCAATCAAGTACTTGTGCAGCTCAAACGGAGTCCATATGTAAAAGTTATGCTTGTTCGAAATTCGTGCTATCTTCGAAGACTGAATTGGATTCGAAAATGGGTCCAGCTCGAGCTCTTGCTCATCTTGACCCAAAAGTGATGTTGTGCGACACAATATATATATATATATATATATGTATGTATGTATATATATATATATATATATATATATATATATATATATATATATATATATATATATATATATATATATATATATCATCATTAGGTTTCATCATATAGTTCATATAATATAAAGACACTTGTAAAAATGAGCTCTCCTGATAATTTAAGTGATGCATAGGAGCTTTTATAATTTGAACAACACGTGTAGCCAATATGGTCGTATCCATAGGGGTCATGTCCTCATCATCCTCCCTTTCTTGAAAATAAAGCCATCCTTAGATTTTGATAAGCTGAAAATAGAGCGACAAAGAAGCCAAGGTGCTTGCATGGTATATGTATATGTCATCTATTTTAACGGTTCTTTATTATTGCACAATTAATGTTACAATACAACATTAAACATAAAAGCTCATTTTATTGTTAACCCAAGAGTAATTATATATGGTAATGAGCAAATCAAATTTTCTCACATAAAAATTATTTCAACTAGTTTTGCAAATGTAAGTGAACCATTTATGCAATTCAAATATTTGAAATTGTAAACTTGCAGTGGTAGCACATATGGGCAAAGCTACAACTTTTGAAATCAAACAAAGTTCGTCCATAAAATCATATTTCAATCGAATAATAGCAAATTCATCTAGCAAGGGTGAAGAGATTTGTAAGTTCTTCCATAATTCATCATTTTTATTCAGATTGTCCATACAAGATGGTGCAATAAGAGACAACACATAGGCATTGGATGAGTACTAAAATTTATTTCCCTCTCATGTTGAACAAGATTCAGCACACAAGAATTGTTGTCCAAAACAGCAAGCTTCAATTCATCCATGTGATCGCAAGTTATGCATATTTGATATAAAGAAATTGATTTTCTACACCATAATCTCCAATCAAATTAAACTTATACCCAAGGGTGTAGTGTAACATCCCCAAAATTTGGATATTCAAAATATGGAATTTTTAAAACTTTTCTTGCATTTTGCTGGCGTTCAAATATTCTTTTGAATGTTTATTTAAAATCTTTTGAGTTTTGTGGCATACAAATTAATATATTGATAAATAATATCCAAATAAGAGAAAAGCAATGGCTAAAGGAGTATTAAAAAACTCACATCTAAATAATTGAAAATTAAAACTTAAATTCTAAATGTCATGCAAAAATTAAAATCAGCGATCATAAATATGAAACAAAAATTTAAATTTGAAGTTTGAAATTTCAAAACCAAGCTTAAACATTTTATCTTCTTCTCTTTTCCATTTTACCATTCCCTACCACTGCATGTGGGCCCCACCTTTTCTCTCTCTCCTTCCTTTCCTTCCTCCCACTCCCTTTCTCTGCCCAGCGGGCCCGTTCCTATCGCCTCCTTTCTTGCCTCTCCGTGCTCGTGAGCCCCCGCGTCGTATTCTTTTTTTTCTCCCCTAGACCGCTCTCTACATCGCTTCACCGTGGCAATCATGCACCGCACCGCTCCCTGCCATGCGCCGCGTCGCCAGAGCTCCACCACCGTCACGTCCCCTCCACCAGGCCTTGTCCTAGTCAGCCCATCGCCGCCCACAGGGACAGCACCGTCGCCCACGGTTTCTCCCCCACCTGCAGTGCCACAGCAACTCCCCGAGCTATAAAGGGGCTCCTTTGAGCTTGCATTACCCCCTACAACCGCCCACCCTTGCTCCTTCTTCCTCCCCATTCCAGACCGAGCGCCCCATGCCCATGAGCCCACCAGCTGCCACCTCTTCTCGGCAATCTGGTTGTCTCGATGATTCTCCCCAAAAGTGACCACGTCACGGCGTGTCTCCTCTGCCTAGCTACTCCCCCTCCAAGTTAATTGGATTTTTGTGCACTGTAGCTCGCACATTGCCTATCTTCCTCGCCTCTAGCCGAAGCCGTCTCCGCTGGTGCCATTCCTTCCTCGGAGCACCACCACCTGATTCCGTGCTCTGGGAGCATCTCAATGGTGCCTTGGACCTTCTCCGACCGTCAGACGAGCTCTTCGTCGCCCGAGATTCTCCCTCCACGGAGGCCTCCTCTGCGTCACCACCGGCCATCGCCGCCGGCCCACCTCGGCACCCTTCTGGCTCGGCCAACTGCCCGGTGAGGTTCCTAGCACCCTGCTCTCCTTCCTCTTCCACCACGGCGCCGCCGCCCCGAGCCTACCTAGTTGTCTGCGGCCCCTCTGTTAGCCCAGGGCTTCTACCCATTTGGCTACCTGAGCGCGCGTTAAACTCATAGCCCGCAGGTCGCAGGTTCGATTCTGTTCGCCACACCGTTTTTCCTTTATTTTTGTTTCATTTTCTTTAATCCATTTTAATTAGGAAAAATTAAAGAAAATTAGGAAATAATATAGGGAAGCTAATAAAATTTAATTAGGATGTAAAAGAGATTATGTAAGATTTAAATTTAGATTAGTTATCATAATGAATAATTAATGCGCCTTTAGTATTTATTTTAAATATAATTATTAATTAAAGGTATTAATAAAGAAAAATGACTTTGGTTAAATGTCCAAATTTAATACCCTTAATTGTAATTAAAATATATGCCCTAACATTTATCATGTCGCCATTAAATAAATCTCAGTGGTAGATTTAATTAAATAGAAATATTGAAATATGGCCCTGTATAACAAGCTTTGCCCAGATAAATAAATTTAAATTAAAAATAAAGCTAAGCCTAATAATAACCGAAGTATAAACAAAATGACAATGGTGCCATTAATTAAGTCTTAACGTTAGATTTAGTCAATAATAATGTTGAGCATGGTTGAATATAGCAAGTTAGGACCCGAACAAATGGATCATAATTCAAATTAAATTATGCCTAGTAATAACTAAGGGTACATAAAATATCGTACCACAAAAATGCTACAAACTTAGACTCTTAAGATTAATTCAGCAAACTAAAAATTGTATACATCGCACATAACATATGCCCTGCATATTAGCGCTCGACAAAATAATACCCAGATAAACTTGTACACCGATTTATAGGTCTAACCTGACTCATGGAACTTCCTTGATAAATATAAAAATAATAGAAGAAGTTATTGATAAAAAGATCAGGGCATCGTATTCTACCACCGGTTATGCCTAGCCATCCTCAATTTTGAAGCGGAATATTCCTAAGAACATTCCTATATCCTAAACCCTCCTTGACATCTGTCTCGGCATAATTCTCTCCTTCATTCTTCCCCTTGCTCCAACCCCTTAAACCCCGCCAAAATTCCGCGCCCAATCACCTTGACTTAAATCACCCATTAACTCATAATAAAGCTGAATTGAGTGTATTTGGATTTATTTGGATCTTTTGAGTTATTTGCTTTTATTTGGATTCAATCGTTTATCATGTGATTAGAAACTGGAGTCCTGAAGATTCTATGGACCAAGCGAGATCAAGGTCAAGGTGAAGATAAAGACCAGAAGCTCAAGACCATCGAATAAGAAAACTTTGAGTAAGCTCGAGGCCGCGGTAAACCGCGCAAGGCGAGTCAATACTTTGATCATGTTGAACCTACTTTTCTGCAAATTATTTCTGCTTCAAATTATCGAATTGCATGCTGTTATTTCATATGCTAAATATGTCTATTTTATGAATTCTAGTTACATGCCCGATTACTTAACTTGTTAGTATTTACACTCCTTTGGAACATTTGAATATCTGAGCCTTGTCACCCTAGCAAAAATTATAATGGTAAAACTTTCAAAAATTAGTCCTTAATTATATGCCATGCTTAGCACTGGTTAGGTATTCGGGGGCACCAAAATGCCCAAGCATCACTTTTAATCATGAGAAACTGATTTAGGAAGTCATGGTGGAAAATGACTGGTATATCTTGACATGATTATTTTATGCTCCCAAAATCCCAATTTGCTTAAATATCTAGGCGGATGGTATTGGGGCTGGTGTGGTGCAGTGGAAGCACGGTGTGTGGATTGTGGTAGACCCGCCCAGATGCCACTAAGGACTGAATCTTGTCATGATCTCCTATGTAAAACAGTGCAACCATAAGTCTGCAAATTGCAACTTGCAACTTGACTAAGTTAATCTATTGAAACCCCCAGACTCATCTCACCAATAGTGGATAGGAGTGGATATTGCAAGGGCAAAGGGGGGCCTAAAGGGACACCGAGTGGAGGGTGAAGTTTCCCAGTCGTACTAGGGTTGTGGAGAGTGGAGTCTGAATGCACTAGTATCTGTGGTGAACATCCCGTGCAATGTATGGGACCCACCGCAAGTGGGAGCAGCCCATAGGGTGAGATGATAAAAGGGGCTAGATATTTTGAACAGTTACTGTGATGGTCTACTCAACCACATGACTAAGGAATCGTGTGGGGCAACGAGCGGATTGTCTCTTGTGGTGAAAGTGTACAAACTCTGCAGAGTCAAAACTATTCAAATAGCCATGCTCACGATCAAGGACGGACATGGGAATTTAACCAGATATAATTCTATTTGAAAAACAACTTTGTGGGTGGAATTGAAAAAATAGAGGGCAGTGGAAAGCCTTGATTTGTGTTGCCCTGGGTGTTGTCCCAGTGATAAGGTAAGCGGTTATAACGCTGAAAGGTTAGCATATGGTGTAGAAACCATGTAACAGTGGATAAAATCTAGACCGCTATTACTATTGCATTCTTTCACACACTATGTTTTAGTTCAAACTGCTAGGTCTCAGGAAATTTCTATGTACCATATTCCAAATGCAATTTATGGCAAATAAAATAACCCGAGCCTTCCCTTGATAAGCCATGCATATTATCTATTTGCATCCTGTGTATTGGTTCGTGGAGCACGATGGTTTGTGCTCACCCTCGCTCTCACAATTAATCCAGAATTCAGAAGTTAGATCGCTACACTACAGCAATACACTTGGCCATGATGGTTAAAAAGATGAAGAGGTCAAGAACTAGGTCGCGAACCCCAGTTGGCTGCCTGTGGGCACATCCTGAGGGTCCCACCTGTGTGCTTCGTTTTCACTGCTGCATTTTATTGATTTCGGCCTAATCGGCCTATGAGTAAATCTACTATTATATTTACGTTTTCGCATGATATGTATTTTGATATTCAGTACTGTATATGTGAGCACTACCTACTGATCTGGGGAATAGTGTGGTGAAATCACAGAGGATTCCGGATTGTAAAATTTGGGTCCTACATGTAGACACTAAACAAGGATTTTGAACATGTGAGTTTAGAAACTTTCTCCGTAGCATTTGGCAATTTCATAGGTACATCCAACATGATGTAACGTAAAGAATTAGCGGGAGAAATTCTACTCAAAACTTCTTCATATCTAACCAAAACCACATGATCATTGTATGCGATTAATTCATCACATGAATTACTCAAAACAATGGGCAATTTAATTATTTTATGACATGGTGCACTCAAGTCAATGCAGTCTGAATTCTCCACTTGAAACATGTGCGTGTCAGGATTGTTTTTCACTAAGTTTTGCTCTAAAATTGAATGAACAGTGAATAATTATAGTTCTTCATAAGCATACTCTTCGCGAGTGATGCTAGCACCATGATCTTTACCTTTTTAGCTCTCCTTAGATGATGTAGGTGCGTCCATATCCTCATCTTCCTTCTCAACCAATGGAGTCGGTGGTTCAATCAGCTCATGCTCCTCTTCGGCATGTTTCTCAACTATCTGCAAGTTGTTAGTCACAGAAAAGGTACAAATACGGGTTTGTGCTCGTGTCTCTTATCATCAAGTACTCTCAATTTCTCTTCAATCTGACTTTCAACCTTACAAGCAAGTATAAACAAATGAGAGAGAATTATATTATTCTTGAATGAGGTTCTGAATTTCTTTATTAAGCCCACGTAAGAATCTATTCTATGTAGCTTTTACATGTTCCTCTAAGTTACAATGCAATAAACAAGTTTTTAATTCATGATAATATTCCCTTACAGTTTTACTTCATTGTTTTAAACGTTGCAATCTAGCTAGTAAATAATTAGCATGATATTTAAGAATAAATTGATCTATCAAAAGTTTCTTTAATGCATGTCATGTTTGAGGCACTCTTCCATGTCTACTTGAGTACTTTCACCAAAGTTTTGCATCCTCAACAAAAACACTAGTGACATCCCTAATCTTTTGCCTATCAGACCATTAATAACATTCAAATTTATTGTCTAAAGCTATCTCCCTATCAACATAGGTTCCAGGATCAAATTTACCAGTAAAGGAGGCACAATGAATTTAGTTTTACTAGAAGTACTGTCACAATCGTATACCTCCCGTGGGGGACGATCTTGTTTGAAGCGTGCATCTTTCTAATGGAGTTTCTTGCACTCCCATTCAATGGCTTGAAGAAGATGTGGATCTAGCTGGATATCATCTCGTGAACCAGCCATAGTTAGTAGAAAACAAGAAAACAAATCACATGTATATGTTCCTATCAACTATTAGGATCTGGAGGCTCAAATCAAGTCACTCACACTCAAGCTTATACCAAGTTCTTACAAGCTCTTACCAATGCAGCAAGGAAGTGGTACAACCGGTGACTGTTTGTGATACTCTTACTTGTGAATAGCCCAACAATTGTGAGGAATGATACCTACTAAGTCAGTAGGAAGTGGAGCTCGGAAGGCTTCAATATGGTAGAAACGATTAGCAATAATCAAATTAGTAATTGTAAATTGAATATTGTTTACATTACTAGTCAATGTTGTTGATCCTAGCATAGAAAAAACTAGCTAATAAAGCCCAGTGTATGAATGCACACACAAATATCAATGTGACTTGATGTGAGCAAAGAAAAATCTCACACCAAATGCTAGGAGAGATGCTAGCCCACTACTCAAACTTCTGTCTAAGGTTGTGAAAGATTATTCACAAGATGTAGGGCACACAAAATAGTATAACATGCAATGTAAACAACCCTATACTTGTTTGAAAGGTTTTGATGAGATCTACAACTTTGTAGTTGAGGTAAAACCCAAATTCCAAAGGGAAGACCAAGAAAAAGGGCAAAAATAGAAACTGGAAACTTATAATGCAAATTTAGGTCTAATGATAGTTGATTTTAGGGGTCTTAGAGGGCAATTGGTGTGAGTGATCATTTTTTTGGATGTGCCTCATCGTTAGCTTTCTAACAAGTACAAGAACGTTGAAAACACACGCCGTATGCAAAAGTTATGCCCATTTTACTAAAAGTGTTTTGGAATCTGATTCTTACTCGGACTAGAAACTGACTCGGGCTCAACTTGAAACTATTATATCTTTCAATCCCATAGGCCAACTTGAAGAAATTTTATGTGGAAGCTTGTGGCTATATGTAGGTCTCCACCAATTTTTACTAGTTTTAGCGAAAGTTTGACACACTTTTCAATGTTCGGGAAGGTGGACCCGAAACCAACTCTTCCTCTCTCTCCTTTTTCCTCTTTTCTCTCTCTATTTTTTTCTCTTTCTTTTTTTCTTAAGTCTGAAATAGGCAACGGATTGACCTTTCCTATTCTACTAGTCCTATCCAAAACCCAAATCACCACTAGGGTTTTCTCCTCCTCTCACCAAAGGGTGGCGGCAGTAGGAGCCAAGGTGGCTGCGGTTGAGGGTTTGCTTGCCGTGGTAGTGAGAAAGCGGTGGCAACAGGGTTGAGTGGCTGCCATGGCAGCACAAGGCAGTAGTGGCAGGCAATAGGGTATGCTGTGGTAGAAGGCACGGTGTGATGGTGGTGGCCGCGGCACCGATTGGTGGTTGTCGTGGCAGCGGTGGTAGGAGGTTTGGTTACCAAGGCAGCGATGTGGCAGTGGCGGCGGCAGGAGCTGAGGTTGACGCGGCGGAGGTGGCAGGCGTTTTCGGTTGCTGAGGCAATGATGTGGCAGCGGCGGCATTAGGAGTTGAGGTTGCCATGGCAGCGAGAGGATCAAGGAAAATTGATGATCTGTGGTAGGAAGATAAAACACCACAAATGCCACTAGATGAAGACCAACTAGGCACTAACCAGACTAGAAATCAGCAAGTAGATACGACGATGCAACAAAAAATTCAACAAGCAAAATACTGAAAAGAAAATTTATAAGGCATAGATTGGTTTGGATAGGATGAACTAACCCTATTAATTTTTTTGATTTTCGTGGCTTTTGTGGACTGTAGGTAAAGAAAATTCTCACCAATTAGCGGTAGCTCTTATACCACTTGATGAATTGATGTTGTCCCGATCTTTCGATGAGAAGGATAATTCTGATTGAGCAATGATCAACTCTCATGATCTAGACAATGAACGCAGCACGTACGAACCATGCAATTGCTGAACTAATCATCAAGTGTAGGATCAAATATGGTAACACAGGGGGGGTGAATGGTGCATCTTTAATTGCAACCCCACAATGGTCATACCATAATTCCAGGCTAGTTTGACTGGTGCTATAGTGAGCATGGGTTACACTAGAAATTCTCACAAAAATCAAACTCAATTAACAAACACAAAACACAAGCAATGTCAAATACTCATCACTCTCATGGGTCTGCCACTACATGGTCTTACATCATGCTGTTGTATCCCCTCCATCGCATCACTTCTAAGTTGCCCAGTTGCTCTCATGGTCCTAGCCAGCTTGACATTGTTAGGTCTGTTGCCTTCATCTCCATGTTAGTTTCGTATCTGTGTAGGACTTTTAGCACTACTGTAGTTTGGTTACATATGGTATTCTAGCTCTCCTATGTAATAGTTTGATAGCTTTTAGGGCCTTGTAGTTCAGTTTCTATGTGTTGGAGTTGCAAATTGGTGTCCCCAGTTCCCTTTTCTGTTTTTGCTTTGTAATACTCTATTATCTTGCTTTCAATATAAGTAGCGAAACCTTTGCCTAAAAAACAATTAGATGGGGGCTAAAGCACTCACATGACCTCCCTTTCTCTCTCTAGTATTCTCTTTTGATTTGTTTTGTTTCCTTGGTTTGGCACTTGTTGCTTGCTTGGTTTGTAGCCAACAATTGCCAAATTTTTGTTGCCAAAAATTAGATGAAGTTGACTAGATTGTCATGTATATTGTACTAGTCTAGGATCATGCTACTGTACACAGTGGCAACATTGATATAATATCATCCACACATGAATGATTAACAAAATAGATAATATTATTTAATCAACTGAGTATGATTTTAGGGTCAGATTTTACATTTATTGTGCCTCACAGGGTTTAACACTAAGGAATAAACTTGCAGCCGAAAAAAGAAAGATAATTCCAGTGGAAACTAACCCATCTCAAGCCACAAGTAATCGACTGGGTTTGCTTGACCTAGCACTTAACCTCCTTCATAGTACTCCTCAAAGAGTGGTGAAGATTCCTCTCCTTCAGCAACTGAGTTGTGTTGATAGCAAGGGCGAGCATATAGAGTGCTCAACAAGTTGTGCAGGTAGAATGCAATTTATATATTCAAGGCCTAACAAAGGAAATGGCTAACTTGACTTGTTTTATAGAAAGCTAAATTTGAACTTGTTAATATAAGAAATAGATCGAAAGTGTAAGTAAAATAGGTAACAATGTAACAAGCTCCCACATAGCTCATCCATTAGTTTCATGGTACTTTTCTTTCCTAGGTTTTTGGTTATAAAAATCTTTTGCTTGTATGAAATTTCTGAGCACGTCCATGATCACGGAGATAGCTATTTGAATAGATC
The DNA here is from genome assembly GCA_036346575.1 of Dendrocalamus sinicus. Classification (NCBI taxonomy): domain Eukaryota; kingdom Viridiplantae; phylum Streptophyta; class Magnoliopsida; order Poales; family Poaceae; genus Dendrocalamus; species Dendrocalamus sinicus. The sequence goes on along the minus strand of CM070657.1, from coordinate 23,720,525 downwards.
TATTTAACACTCTACATAGGTTGTACAACTTTTCCCACAAGATATGATCAACTCATCCTGTTGGCTAATCACCTGCTTCCTTAGATGTACAACTAAGATGATCATAACAAAGCCATTTAGAAACTTTGCCCCAGTACTAACCTCTCCCGTCAAGCTTAAACTCAGTAACCACACCCCAACACATACAAGCAAGCCTGAAGCTTAAGGTTGGATTTGTAAATAGAACACCTGTAGGATCAAGGATAACTGACTAGAGTGGGGGTGAATAGAATGTTCTAAAATTTTTCGCTCTAAGTTTAACAACTATAACAACAAGGAGCAATAAATGAACCTATAACAAGTCAAGAATGAATTTTCTAAGTTTTCTAAGGCACCGCAAGCTATGTCTCTACCAAGTACAATTCTTAGCTATACAAGATATACCAATCTAATAGCTAGGAATGTAAATACGAAAGACTGAAGACAAGAGATAACTACAATGAAGACACACGATGTTTTTCCCGTAGTATCGAAAACTTGTCAGTTTTCACTAGTCCATGTTGACGTAAATCTAAACGAATTGGACCAGCTCCACAAATTAAGCCTAATGACCTTAAGTTCACCAGAGTTGCTCTTCCTCCACTTCTGGAGATGGTGAGCACCACACCACTCACAACTGGTGTCGGGCCTCTTCACAACCTTTATGAAGAAATCACTGTGCAATCTTCTCCCAAGACATCTAGGTTTCGGCAAACACCAAGTGTAATAAATCACAACCTTTGCTTGAGGAGAAATAAGTGCCAAGAGGATCAACAAATGATGCAAATGCACTTCAATCCTCTCAACTACTCCAAATGGTGAGAAATGAACAAGGTGAGTACTAAAGAGTGCCTCAATGGCTTTAAGGTATTGAATGCGGTCAAGTGTATCTGCCATGGTGCTAGTGAGTGGGTATTTATAGTCCCTAAGCATAAATTTGACCGTTTAGGAACAAATCCCACAAAATTTAGTAGGTCCGGTTCTACCGCCAAGTATGGCTAGTACTACCGCACCTACTATTTAATGGCTACTTTGTGTACAATTAATGTGTTTGAATTAGCTTTTGAACTTCAAGTGCGGCACTATCGCTAAGTAAAATCGACGGTAATATCGCATGCCAGGATCAGTACTACCGATTTTCAGAGCTTCAGAAAAAAGTCCCAAAAATGCTCTCTAGAAAAATGTACCACAAAAAATGGGTACTATGGCACTACGGTAGTACCACTCCATAATGGCAGTATTACTATCGACTGGCAGTACCGCTGTCGGGACCCCGGATTTTCGAACCTGGACCCTCTGTGTATTACAACACTAGTCCCAGATCAAAGCTAGTGCACACAGTTAAACAGAAATGAATACATAACCAGCAACGTGTTATTACAATAATTAAGAGTACTGACCGAAAGGTCTCATTATTACAATTGAGGTTTCAAGACCTCGCACACACGAAACACAGCGGAAGCATAAATAAATCCAGCGGAGACCCATCAATATGCCACAGGCAATTGACTGGGGAAGCGCGACCTAGTACTCCGGGAATCCTTCATCAAATCCACAAGCGAAGTAGTCGTAGTCTCCCTCTTGAGCTTCGTATTCTTCTGAGTATTATTTTTTAGTGCAGCATGTGAGTACATAAAGTACTCCGCAAGTCTTGGGAAAAATGCAATAGATGCAAGGCTTGACAAAGGAAGGCTATATGGTTCTTTTGCACAAAGCAATATTTTAATTTCAATTACTACTAATTATTTTCGAAGGCATCAATTTAATAAAGTAAATGTTTTAACAGAAACTATCATTAATTCTATAGTGAAGGTTCCATCTACCAACACTAGTTTAATCAACTCTAACTGATCAAGTTAAAACTGCGGGTTACATCCACCCTCTCTGGCTCCAACTGCCAGGATACCCTTCCGAGAGTTCCCTCCACTCTCGGAATACCAAAACTTTGGTTTTAAAACCAAAACCAAAAAGTCTACCATGTGAATGCATTCCTTGCCCGCCCTTGACCGTGGGCACGGCTATTCGAATAGTTTGACACTCTGCAGAGGTTGTACAACTTTACCCGCAAGAGATAAATTATCTTAACAGTCACCACGCTTCCTTTGACATGAGACACAGATAAAATATCACAAAGCCTTTACCTCACTCTAGACTAGCTAGACACCACCCGCTGAGGTTTCACCGCAGAAGGGTTAAATCTGCCTAGTCCGAAGCCCCCTCTTGCGCCATATGGGTACAGTAAATCCCTGTCCCTCACTATGAATAACCAGTAAATCCCTGGCACCCACTTTCCACTGGTGGCACCTAAACTAGACTATCATGAGTTAATCAGCTAGGTCGTACCCATATAGACTTAGGGTTGTACGGTAGTGCTCAGTCTGGACAATCACAAGCGTCGGTCCTTAGTTGACTAGGGTGGAACATTCACTTTACAAGATCTCGTGCTTGCCGCACCAACCCAACCAACCATCCACCCTAATCTAAACCAACTTCCACATTTTATTTTATTTTAAAAGAACAGTAGCAACTCCAATCACCACTAAATTTATAAACATAAGGTTATTACAATGAATCATAATTTCCCCTTTTCAAGATTTCAAAGGTATTAAATTGCGTGACTAAGCATTATAGTACCATTCTAATATTCACAAATAGCTATAATACTCCCATTAATGAGACAAAGGAAATTCTAGGGTTACAAAGGTATATGGCAATCAATTTCAATTGAGGGCATAACAAAGTTGGAGTAACTAATACCTTAAGATTTGAACTAATGTTTTATGTAAATAGCAATGCACATAATTTAAAATAATTAAAACATTTCAAAATCATAGGTTCAAGATGATCAAAGGAGACTTGCCTTCTTGCACGCTCTCTGGGTCTTCCTACTGCGGAGTGGAGAGATCTTCGACAACGTTGGATTCTACGCGCGAAAAGACAGAACAACAAAACAAATAAATACAAAAAAATTCAAAAATTCAAAACGAGGCCATATTTGGATAGATTATGATTTTAGACGAATTTAGAAATTTGAATGGCTGAATTGGAGTTAAAATGAAAGTTATGCTCATTTGAAATTCTCAGTTTGAATAAATCCAAAAATTATTAAATTTCTGACAGGTGGGGCCCATTGGCAGCAATTAAATTTTTTTTATTTTCTCTGAGTCTATGACAGGTGGGACCCACATGGCAGTGACCCGATTGCTCGGTCTCTGACCAGTGGGACCCCTCTGTCAGTGACCACAGGAGCCACTGGCCACTTACAGGTGGGACCCATCGGGCTCTGGGCCCACGCGCCAGTGACTAGCGCTGACAAGTGGGACCCAGGTGTCAGCGGTCTCACAGACGGGCAGCCGCTGACGAGTGGGGCCCAGCTGTCAGTCTGGAAATTAAAAGAAATGGCTCAACCTCAGCGTGCGGAGCCGGGGGCTCGAACGCGCGCCGAGGGAGCCAAGGGGGGAAAGGAGTAACGGTGCTAGCCAGTCGGTCGCTCGGGTGTTGCTTACCCATAAAGGGTAAGTAATCCCTTTGAGGGGTACCTGCTGGAGGGCCGGGCAGAGGTGGCCGGAGGCGGTGGCGCCAGCGGCGAGGGGTGGCCAGAGAGGTTCGGGTGAGGTCCAAAATGCGATCCTGGCGCGGAGGCAGATTTGACGGTGGGGTCGGCGAGGCTCGGGGACGAGCGAAGGTGGTCGGCGGCAAGAAAGTGGCAAAGCAGGCTCGGGTGCTCCGGTGCGACGATGCTCCGACGGCGAGGAGAGGCGGCCGAGGTGTCGGGGAGGTTCGCACGGCCACGGAGATGCTCGGGGTGGCGGCGGCGGGCTCTGGGGAAGACCGAGGCGGCGGCGATTGCTCGCCGGAGTACTTACCGGGCGCGCACGGGGAGCTCTCGGTGCGGGGCACTCGGGGCTCGGGAGAGAGGGAGAGCGGTGGGAGGTGGTGTGGTGAGAGGGGAGGCCGAGGGGGCTATTTATAGGGACGGAGGGGGGCACAGGCGCGGCAATTGCTCGCCGGTGTTGGTGGCCGGAAAAGGAAGGGAGAGGGGAGGGAAGGAAGGAGGGGGCAGAGAAGGAAGGGAGGCGCGGGGTTCAGGGATTTGGTCGCGGCAGTGCCCCGGGGTTTCCAAAACCGGAGGGAGGCGAGGAAGGTAAGGCCAGATCCGCTGGGGACTCGGTCGCCGGCGTAAGAAAGGAAAGGGGGGAGGGGAAGGAAGGCAACTCCACGGGGGAGACGACGGGTCTGACAGGCGGGGCCCGCGAGGCAGAGAGGAGAGGGGAGCGGGGTGCGGACGGTGCGGATCGCAGCCACATGGCCCGGAGGTGGATCGGGTGGCGGGTGCGGGTAAGTGGGAGGGGACGGCCGGATGGCGAGCGGGGTGACGCGGCGTGCATCGGCCGCCACGCGTCGACCGAGGAGGAGGAGGCGAGCCGACCGACGGCCGCCCGCTGGCGAGGGAAAGGGGAAAGCGGCCGATTTGGCGGCGCGACGTGGGCGGTCCTGGGCTGTCCACGTGTTGGCCGGAGGGAGGGGTTTGGATTTTTGGTTTTAGAATCTGATTTTTATTTTCAGAAAAGGCTAGGAAATTATTTAGGCCTCAGAAAAATATGAAAATACCTCCACAAATTCCAGAAAAATTCACAGAAGCTCCTGGAGATAATTTGGACTTAATAAAATTATTTCCAACTACTGTTGGTATTTAGTTTTCATACTTTAAAATACTTTTTAAATTTTAAGAATAGGTTTTAAACTCCAGAAAATTCAGAAAATCAAATAAAAGCCAAATAAAATTCAAATACTTTAAAATAACTTATTTGAAATTAAATTTTTCCAGAATGCAAATTTTGGGATGTGACAACCGCATACCTGCGCAGTGCTACCAATTTTTCTAACAGATGTTTCTTAAAACTGATTTAAGATGCATGCATGATTATTTGTTGATCCATATGGAACAAATTAAATTCTCAAGCTACTAGATATGATCTCCCTTTATAGTACATCGCCTAGCCTACAAATCTTGTCTTTTCATCAAACACCAAGACCAACAAAATAATAAAATGAACCACAAGCTATATTTCTCCTTTGTCTTGAGCCATGTCAATCCTTCATAGTATTTGCATGCTATCGTTGCGTTGTCATCCATAATCTGGGACTAAAGCTTGTAAGATATCTTCGTACACATGTTAGTTCCAAACACAATATTGTCAATAATTACCAAAACTAATGTTTAGGGGTCTAGATGCTTTCAATCTACCTCTTTTTGGTAATTGATGGCAACCTAAACAAAGCGAAGGAAGTTAAGAGATTTTTAAAAATACTTCAAATCTTGAAATGAGTTGTATTTTCTGGTTTTGACTTTTGAATTGTAAATGATTCTCAAGAGAAGCTCAAAAGAGATGAAGAATTAGTTGCATTCAAGAGTCAATCAACAAAATATAGAAAGCTCCCCCTAAATATGTGCATATGAGATTTTGAGATAATGTTCATGCACAAGTTTAATTTTTGGAAATTTTGGTGAGGTTTCCTCTATTTGTTGAAATTTGAGGAATGTTTTCAAATATGATAAGCATGAGAGCATGGGAAGTAATACATGAATAGATTAACATAGTCAAAGGACCATAGTATTAAAGCAACAAGTTCATAAGCATAAAAGATTCTAATTATTACAAGTTCATGCAAACCATCATAAATAAGTTTATACAATAAGTTCTTTCATAGAGCTAAGGATAGTAGATAAATAGTTCTTCTTTACTTCTTCTCCCCCTTGATTCTTCTTTGACTTATCCTCGTCTTATCCCCCTTGGCATCAAGTACCAAAAAAGCTACTCCTGAGGAGAGGGATCATGATGATAACATTGATAGCGAATGGGAGAAAGATGACGTTAAGGTGCCACCGAAGATGAAGCACGCTCTAAGGCGCCCATTTGCTGAGAAAGAGAGGCTAACTGATAATTAATCTTATATTGGGAATTATGAATCTGTATAGCCAAGGAGAAGAGTTGAGATAGAGAGGTTGGGTCAGCTGCTTGAGGAGTGTCCTTGTGCCCTTGATCATGTTCTTCTTCCTCTTGAGCGTGAGGAAGGGCAACAGAGGGGATTGGAGCATCTTCACTTAGCTTGTAGGGCTTATGAGGTGCCAATCGTGCCCCTCTATTGTGTGTCTTCCTCATGATAAGGGCCATAATATATGGAGCAAAGTAAGTACGCTTGACCCTATCATTCTTGGAAGAGACGATCTCTCTGATAATGAGATCAACCACATCAAACCTTCGTCCATTCATGATGCAATCAATAATATTCCATACATGACCTCGGATTGCATCAAAATTCTTGCTTGTTAGGAAGAAGGTGTGGTTGATGATGTGGTTGACAAGGCTCGATAGGGGAAGAAGTCTAGCAATTTTTCTAGGAGTGAATCTGATAGTGCTATCATAGAACTGTGTCCAAGCCGTAGTTTTGAGAGATGGCCAAGCATATATCTTTTCATGGTGTTCTAGGTGAGTTCTTGGAGCCGTCTCAAATTCACCTTTGGTGGCTTCCACCCTCTTGTGTCCCGTCATCCATGTCATATAATCAAAGTTAGTGGATATGTACACTGATCATTTCCGCATGTTAGTCACACCGAAGTGCAACTATGTCATGTAATCCTACTACAAGGAAAAGTTGATAGGCACCAGAGTAGCAATCAATGGTATTGAGATGTGCCTAGTCCATGTACTTATGGTTAGCAAACTACCAGTGGTGATCATAGAGCTGAGAGAAGACATCTTGCTGGAACTTGGTGTGAAAGCAAGGATCAGAAGATGTCCTTGGCTTGGTGAACTGATTTGGGTGGCGGGGTATGGCATACTCCTCACTTGTGATTAGTCTTAGATTGATATTCTACTCTTTAGCTTCTTCCATTTCCTCATCATCATCCTCATCACTCTCCTTGTATTCTTCTTTTTCTATCTCATTTGCACTTTCTTATTCTTCTTGCCTAGAGGCTTGTCCCTTGTCTCTAACCCTCATGGCCTGGAGGAAGGAGTCGATCACCGAGTTGCTGGGTCGTATCGATCCACCCGTTCATCTTTGGGCACAGGATTTTTGTGAATAGAGGTTTTGGTCCTTGGCATCTTGAATAGGTGTGAAGAAGATAATTAGGATGGAAAGAATAAATTGGAACTAATGTGCAAAAATTAGTTGATATCGTTTCAGCAAAATCGGTAGTACCGTCGTGTCCCATTGGTACTACTGGCCTGCGGTAGTACCGCACGAGTAGGGCGGTAGTACCACTCCTGCCAAAATTTTTAGGGCAAATTCTAAATCATCATTTTAACAAGTGTTTAGCATGGATCAATTTAGGAAATAGACATAACAAGTCACCAAGCACTTGTTTCTATCACTTTGCCCAAAAGATTTCAACTATTTTAGCCACATTATGCCCAAACACTAATGGAGGATCTAGGTGCCAAAGTTGAATGAAAAGAGGATTCCAATGGGGATTACCTTGAGGAAAGAGGAAGAGATGATCCTAGGTACCATGTCTACCGAGAAATCCAAAGAAACTTCACAAATTTGAGAGATTTGAGAGAGAATCTTGAGATTGGTTTTGAGGGGTGAGAGAGAAAGAGTTTTGATGGCTATGAAGATGAAGAGGTTGAAAGGGGTATAAGGAGATTAGAGGAGAGATAAGGCATCGGATGTAACAAATTTTGGGGCCACTCAACGGACTGCAGTAATACTGTGCCTGCAGGTCAGTAGTACCACCAAGCGGTAGTACCGTAGGGTAAGGGCGGTAGTACCGCTTTCACTGATTTCCTTGAAGGAGCAAGGATAATTTAGAAAAATACAAATGATCCTTAATTTACACTCAAACAAGCCTTTTTCAGGATCATCATGCATTAGATTTGTAAATAAAAACCTGATAACATAGTTTGTATCAATATAGAGATTTTGAGAAATATTTTCAAATTAGATTCTCTAATAAACTCCAAGAAATACAAATAAAAGCAAATGACAAGATGCATGATTTCAAGCAATATTAGAATAATCTATGGCATTTAACTCATTCCTCAATTTGTAAAAAGGCTTTCATCTAAAGGTTTTGTGTAGATATTTGTTAATTGGTCTTCGATTCGTATGTGGCTAATAACAATATCTCCTTTGCTATCTCAAGAAATAGTGGCGAATATCTATATGCTTGGTTCTTAAGTGTTAAACCGAATTATTGGTTATTTTCATGGAACTATCATTATCACATGAAAGAGACATTTTGTCGAAATTGATCCCATAATATATTAATGTTTGCCTCATCCATAGCAATTGAGCACAATAACTTTCTGCAAAAACATATTTGGCCTCAGCGGTTGATAATGCTACAAAGTTTTGTTTCTTGGATAACCATGACACTAGTAATCTTCCTAAAAATTGACAACTACTTAATGTGCTTTTTCTATCCATGTTGCAACCTGTATCATCGGAATCCGAATATCCAATTAAATTAAATTTAGCACCTTTGGAATACCATAAGCCAATGCTACAGGAATACTTTAAATATGTAATAATCCTTTTTACAGCCACCAAATGGCATTCTTTTGGTGATGCTTAAAATCATGCATACATACAAACTGAAACATGATATCGGGCCTAGATGCAGTGAGGTAAAGAAAATTACCAATCATAGATCTATAAAATTTTAAATGTACTAGTTTATCTCCCTCAGTAAGGATGACTATTTGTTACCTTGGGAGTCTTGATGGGCTTGATATCTTCTATGCCAAATTTCTTGTATAAGTCCTTTACGTGCATGGTTTGGCTCATAAACGTCCCATCCTTGAGTTACTTGATTTAAAGTCCAAGGAAGTAGCTAAGCTCTCCGATCATAGATATATCAAATTCTATAGACAACATATCACCAAATTCTTTGCAAAAATTTTGATTAGTAGACCTGAATATAATATCATCAGCAGAAATTCGACAAATAAAGAATTCATTATATATAATATTTGTAAATAGTGTTGTGTCAATCTTCCCAATTTTGAATCCCTTTGAGAGTAGAAAATCTTAAATGTGCTAATATCATGCTCTAAGAGCTTGTTTAAGACCATATATCGCCTTGGATAGTTTATACACATGATTTAGATTTTTAGGATCCTCAAAACTGGGTGGTTATTCAACAAAAATAATTTCATTTATTTTTTCATTTAAGAACACACTTTTAACATCCATTTGAAATAATTTTATATCAAAGCATGATGCAAAGGTAACTAGTATATAAATGGACTTAAGTCTAGCTACGGGAGCGAAGGTTTCATCATAATCCAAACCTTTGACTTGAGTGACCAACCGTACCTTATTTCTTTCCACAACTCGACTATCGTTTTGTTTATTTCGGCAGACCCATTTTGTACCAATGATATTGTACTCCTTGGGTCTTTCCACTAATATTCAAACGTTATTCCAAGTGAAGTTGTTTAATTCTTCATGCATGGAATTCACCCAATCCAGGTCATTTAGTGGTTCATCTACACATTTAGGTTCAAGAGAGGAGACAAATGAGTAATGTTAACAAAATGAAGTAACACGAGATCGAGTTTGAACATCCTTACTCACATCACCCAATATTTGGTCTATTGGATAATCTTTTGCAATTGCGTTGTGGATCTTTAGGGGTAGAGGTGGTGATTGCTCTTCTTCCTTTTCTTTTACATCTCCCACTTGGATGTTGTTTATTGTGGAAGAGGTAGGAAGCTCCACTTGAGCAGATGATGGTGAGTTAATTAAATCTTCTTTTGGCTTGATGTCGCTAATTTGCATGTTCTTCATGAGTTGCTTCAATCCTTCGTCACCTACATCTTCCAAATTATCTTGCTCTCCTTAAGAGCTATTTGTCTCATCAAATTGAACATCACAATTTTCTCAACTAAACCTGAGTTTTTATTGAAGACATGATATACTTTACTATTTGATGAGTAGCCAAGCACCTTTTGAAATTTTGAAAGTCGAACACCTTTTCTCAAAATGTAATATTGTAATCGAAAACACAAAATAGGATATGTTCATTTTTCTTCTAATGAGAAGCTCATATGAAGTCTTTTTTAGAAGCTGGTGCAAATAAAAATAATTTATGGTATAACAAGCGGTATTGATTGCTTCTGTCAAAAAATGATCTGAAGTGCTATATTCATCAAGTATTGTCCCAGCCATTTCAATTAATGTTCGATTTTTATTTGCTACCACTTCATTTTGCTTCGGAGTGTAGGTTGTAGAAAGTTTATGTTTTATTCCAAATTCATTACAAAAACCTTCAATTTTAGTATTCTTGAACTTGAAACCACTATCACTTGGATTTTCTTAATTTTGAAATCAAATTCATTTCAGGCCCTTCTCGCAAAACTTTTAAAAATGCAGGAGGCTTTGGTTTTGTCATGTAAAAAGAAAACCTAAGTGTATCTTGAGTAATTATCCACAATCACCAAACAATAACTATTGCCCTCAATGCTCTTGTAGGTTGTTGGCCCTAACAAATCGTGTAAGAGCTCCAATGGCCTAGAGGTTGACATAACACTTTTTGGGAGGATAAGAATTTGAAGCTTGCTTTCTAGCTTGGTAAGCACTACATAATCTATTTTTCTCAAACTTAATGTATTTCAAGCAAAAAACTGAGTCTTGTTTGAAAAGTTTTTTAAGTTGAATCATTCCCATATGATCTAGCCTTCTATGCCAAAGCCAACCCAAAAAAGTTTTTACAACTAAACAAGTTTTTAAGCAAGAATCGCTAGAAGAGAAATCAACTAAATAAAAATTTTCAAATCTAAAACCTTCGAAAACTAACTCATTTTCTTTTTTCCTTTGAAATGATAACACCATCTCTAGATAATGTGCAAATAAGACCAAGACCACACAATTGAGCAATAGATAACAAATTAAGATTTAATGTTTCTATAGAGACATATTATATATGGAAAGGTCATTGGTGATACTGATTTTACCCAAACCAATTACCTTTATTTTGTTATTGTCTCCAAATGTGATTTTCTCATTGCTACCATTTTTAAAGGTGCTGAACATCTTCCGGTCTCCAGTCATGTGTTCAGTGCACCTGCTATCAAGCATATATTGTCTTCCTTCGGTTTTGTAGTTCACCTATAAAAGAAAATCAATTCCTTTTAGGTACCTAAATTTGTTTAGGTCCTTAGAGGATAGTGACAAGGTTTCGACACCAAAATAACGTTCCTTTTAGCGCCTAAAATTGAAGTGCCAATAAATTTTGTAATAACCTTACCACCTTAGTTTTTTTCTAAGCATATAGCATGAATCATAGGTACCAACGGATGGAGTTTTACCAATAGGACATGATTGTTGTATGTGTCCTGTACCACACCACTTATAGCAGCACTTGCCATTTTCTTTTACAAACCTTGTGAGTTTGTTGGTTTCTTACCATTCTTGGGCACAAACCCAAGTCTCCCTTTATTGAATGAGCATATTTGCTCATTCAATAGCTTGTTAAGGGTAGCTTTTCCCTTAAAGTACCTTTTCAAGTTTTTGCTTAGCTTGGTAACTTGTTCCTTCAACTCATTGTTGTCAACAACGAGTAGTGCATCACAAGTCTTAGCGTTAACATGATTAGAATCAATCTTAGAGCAACATTGCATAGCTAACAAATCATCACAAGAAATAGAAGTGCTAGTCTTAGAAACTTTATTCAAAGCAATTTCTACAGTAGATATCTCATTAATATATCACAAGTGATTCCAACACTAGTATGAGATTTGATTGAATCCTTTTGAAGAAGTGAGTCATGAGATTTCTTTAGCTCCTTATAACAATCTTTTAGAGAGAGATATTCTCTTTTAGACCTTAAATTTTGATTTTTCCTTTCCATGATATTCATTCAAATCTTCAAGCATATCCATCAATTCATCATAAGATGGCTCATCGTCATCAAGTGATTTAACCTATCTCCTTTGGCCATGGGGCATGTGGGAGACGAGAAGAGTGATGAAGCCTCCTTGATGGCGATGCCGACAAGCCCCTTTTTCTTGGAGAAATCATCATCATCAAAGTCGGAGTCGGAATACTCCTCATCGAAGTTCCATTCTCCAATATGAGGCTTCATTTTTCCCATCCTTTTGAAGCTTCTTAAAAACTTCTTCTTGCCATTGAAGTTCTTCTTCTTGGATGACTTGCCCTTGTCATTCTTCTTCATTAGGCAATGTGCCCCTTCTCATCACACTCATTGCAACGGATGTTGCTATAACAGTTGTTGTCATTGTAAGAGCGCCCCTTTTTATTCTTGTCATGGCTAACACTTCGGTTTGAGCGCTTCCTCGTGAACTTCATCATCTTTCTTACGATGAGAACCAATTCCTCCTCGGAGTCATCTTCTTCCCCTTCCATCTCATCGCTTCACAACGCTTTAGCCTTAAAGGAGGTAACCTTCTAGTTCTTGGAGGAGGATTACTCCAAAAGTTCCTCCTTGTCTTTTTTGTACAACTCATTAGTTATGAGGTTGCCCAAGAGTTGAGTCGGTATCATCTTTGGCAACTTAGGTGAGTTGAAGAAGAGAGTCATCAATGTCTCATATTTCTCTGGTAAGGCCCTTAATATTTTTCTTACAATATCAACATCAGTTAGTGAAGTGTCTAGGTCTTTGAGCTTGTTTATAATATTGTTGAGATGTGAAAATATTTCATTAACGTCTTCACGAGGCAACATTGCAAATGTCTCATATTTGATCTAGAGTTTATGCAATTTGGCATCTTTGACCGTGGATATTCCCTCATGGATTTTCGAGAGGGTAGTCCATATCTCATGAGCAATTTCCAAATTGCTCACTCGATTGAACTCATCCACATTCAAAACTACAAAAAGAGCATTTATTGTTTGAGCATCTAAATGAGCATTGCGCTCTTCAAGTTCTGTGGGGTGTAGTAGATCAAGAGGCATAACACAACGCTCATTTATAATTCTCCATATACTCGGACTCATGGCCTTAAAATAAATTGATATTCTAATTTTTCAATAAGCATAATTTAAGCCATCAAATAGAGATGCCTTTCCCATAGCAATACCCTCATTAGTCATCCTTTTCTCTCTTAGATGGTTAATTCTAAATAAATGAGAGACCAAGTTTCGATACCACTTGTAGGATGAAGGATAACCAACTAGAGGGGGTGAATAGGATGTTCTAAAATTTTTTGCTCTAAGTTAACAATTATAACAACAAGGAGCAATTAATGAACCTAGCACAAGTTAAGAGCAAATTTTCTAAGTTTTCTAAGGCACCACAAGCTATGTCTCTACCAAGTACAATTCTTAGGTACATAAGATATATCAATTCAATAGCTAAGAATGTAATGCACAAGAGTAAATATAAGAGATAACCACAATGGAGACACACGATGTTTTTCCCGTGGTATCGAAGATTTGCCGGTCTTCACTAGTCCACGTTAAGTCCAAAGGAATTGGACTGGCTCCATGAATTAAGCCTAATGACCTTATATTCACTAGGATTGTTATTCCTCTACTCTGGAGTTGGCGAGCACCACACCACTCACTATTGGCACTGGGCCTCTTCACAACCTTCTTGAAGAGACCACTGTGCAATCTTCTCCCAAGACATCTAGGTTCTAGCAAACACTAAGAGTAATAAATCATAGCCCTTACTTTAGGAGAAATAAGTGCCAAGGGGATCAACAAATGATGCAAATGCACTTCAATGCTCTCAACTACGCTGAATGGTGAGGAATGTAAAAAGTGAGTAATAAAGAGTGCACCATTGGCTTTAAGGTATTCAATGAGGTCAAGTGTATCTGCCATGGTGCTGGTGAGGGGTATTTATAGCCCCCAACCACAAATTCGACCGTTTGGAAAGAAATCCCATAAAATTCAGTAGGTGCAGTACCATCGCCATGTATGGCTGGTACTATCGCACCTACTGCACAATGACTATTTTGTGTACAATTAATACGTCTAAACTAACCACTGAACTTCAAGTGTAGTACTACTACCAATTAAACTTGGTACTATCGCACATTGGTAGTAGCACATGCTAGGATCAGTAGTACTAATTTTCCTAACAAATGTTTCTTAAAATGTATTTAAGACGCATGCATGACTCTTTGTTGATCAAGATAGCACAAATTAAATTCTAAAGCTATTAGCAATGGTCCTCCTTTATAGTAGAATGTTAGTCTACAAATATGGTCTTTTCTCCAAACACCAAGACTGGCAAAATAATAAAAGGAACAACAAGCTATATTTCACCTTTGTCTTGGGCCATGTCAATCATTCACAGTCTTTGCATGCCATCGTTGTATTAACATCCATAATCTGCGACCAAACATTTTAAGATATCTTAGCACAGATGTTAGATCCAAATACAATGTGATCATTAATTACCAAAATCAATATTTAGGGGCCAAGATGCTTTCAACACCGTTCATAAGATGTAACCCAACGAATGTGATCATACCTTCCAACCTAGCACTAAGATTAACCTAGCACCTGAGGAGTCAATACTGAAACTTAGTAACTTACTGAGATTGGTCTATCCAATACCAAACATGTGGTTGTATGATTGTGGCTTAGTTAAATAGCACACAAAGCTAAGTCCTTAACTGGCCAAGGCAATACTACCCTCATTAACTAACTATTCCGTAATTGTCCAGCTTTCCACAAACCACAAGTACATAATTCTTTCAATCACCCTAGTCTAAACCATTTATCCACCCTTGATATTAAAGTGCAACACATGGCATTAATGATAACACATAATGCACAAAAGTTATTCACAAAGTGATTTCACGTATCTTTAATCAAATTTGATTTGATTCCAAAATAATGTTCCATAACTTCTAGCATGGCTAAGTAATTTAACCAACCCACGTTAGTGAAAAATTAATGACCACCTAATACTAACAATCCTAGCATGACAAAGGATCAAGGCATACAAGTGACAAGATGGATAAATAGCAATTGAGACAATAACTACCACCTATGGTATTTTGAATAAAAAACAATGCATGTAATTCAAATGCAACATAATTTTATAAAAATTGGGTTCAACATGATCAATATTGCACAACTTTCCTTTGATGAAGTCTTGATCTTGGACTACTTCTTCTTGATCAATGGACGATTTTGATGCGTCGAAGTCTACTCGCACGAAAAAGAAATTTTAAATAAAAACCAAGAACAAAAAACTAAAAATAATTAAATAAAATTCACCATAAAACTAAACTTAATTTTGGATGAATTTATAGACTTGAACGGGCTCATTCGGAGTTCATATGAGAGAGAACGGGCTTTTGGAAATTGAATTGGCTAAGAAAATCGAGATAAAGAAAAGAGAGAGAATTGAGAGACTGACAAGTGGGACCAGGGAATATTATGGAATGTTTTATTTTTATAAATTCCCAAAATTTAATAGAGGTTGACACATAGGACCTACATGTCATTGACGTGGTCCATGGCGAACTTGGTCCACCGAACCAGTCTAGGTTAGGCTGACGTGGTGAACATGCATCATAAACGTAGGCTAAAAGCGATGATGTGGCACATACATGATAATGACAAGGCTAATGATGTGTTAAGGTTATGGTGAGGTGAGGTGGCAATATGGCTGACATGGCGAACACGTGAACTTCCACATAGGACTATGAGACAGATGGCTGGCGTGGACAGATCAATGGTCACGATGGTCGTCTCTGGCAATAGTGAATGACAACAAGTGGTGGGTTAGCAAGGTCAACTCTAGCATCCTCAAGCTACGACAAACTCATCTACCAACTCAGACCTAGCAGTGGTGGTCAGTGCGGTAGTCGACGGTGATAAAGGCGGCGATGGTGCTCAACTCAATGGCATGACAATGACGTAGGCTCCAGCAAGGCTCAACAATACACACAACGGGTTCCTAGGAGCAAAGTGACACTACTATAAATGGCATTTAAACAAATGGTCATAATTGCTTACCGGTGGTGAGTTTGAGGCAGTAGAATAGATTGGTTGCATGATGAAGGTGAGCTCCGATGATCTCTTAGTGAAGACGAAGGCTCCAAGGTGAAGTCCTTAGCTCGATGAAGCTTCTAGCATGGTCGGCTTCAACAGAGACTCCTTGGCATAGAGGTGATTGCTTGTCAAACTTGGGCAGCGATGACGAAGCTTGAAAATACTATTCCAGTGATCTTGGTTTTCATGAGGGCTAAGGCGGCTTGGGCTACAAAAATTAAGGGTCTGGGCTCCTATTTAAGCACGCGAGAGGTGGCACAACGCAGAAGAGCCCAAAGGTGGCGCAACAGTCCTACAGTGTCTAGCTCGAACACGGAGAAGGAAACTGAGTCGAAGATGATGACTCTGATAGGTAGGGTCCACTTGTCAGTGATGGCGAGCGAACAAGTGGTGCGATGCTGATGTGTAGCGGAAGCGGCGCACCGATGAGGAGGGCTGGGTCAAGGTGATGGGCACTAGATGGGCTGGGCCAGAAAGAAAAATAGGATTGGGCTAGTGCTAGGGTTTCAGCCCACAAACCAATTCCTGATTTTAAATTGTTTTCTCAATTTAGAAATGCCTAGAAATTCAAATAAACCACGAAAAACAAACAACTCTAGAAAAATCCACAAAATACTCTGTGGCACTAGGAACTCAATAAAATATTTTAAGCAATTTTTGATATTTCAATTTCCCAGATTAATTCCTGAATAGCTATTTAAGCCTTATTCCTTAAAAGGAAATTCTTGGAGAATTTAATTAAAGCAAATTTTAATTTGGAAATTTTGAAAACTTTAAAAATTGGGATGTTACGAACCTCCCCCTCTAAAAACGAATCTCATCCCTGAGATTTAGGCTAGCTAGAGAAACTATTAGAGAACTCAGCTTTCAGATCCTCTTCATGCTCCTAGGTTATTTCACTCTCTGAATGATTGCTCCACTAAATTTTACAAAAAGGATGGCCTTTCACCTAGTCAAACGTTCTTCTACATCCAAAATCTTAATAGGCTGCTCCTTGTAAGTAAGATCCTTTGGAAGTTCAATTATGTCCAATGGGGTCTGTTTAGTCAGCACTCAAAAACATTTCTTAAGTTGAGAAACATGAAACACATCATGCACTCCTACCATTGACTCTGGCAATTTCAACTGATAAGCAACTTCCCTATGTCATTGTAAAACCTTGAATGATCCAACATATCTCAGAACAAGCTTTCCTTTAGACTGAAATTTCTTGACACCGTTGAGTGGCGTAACCCTAAGACATGTCAAATCTTTAGGCTCAAAACTCAAATCTCGATGACGATTATCTACATAGCTCTTCTGCCTAGATTAAGCTACTTTGAACCATTCTCTAATCATAGGTACTTGGTCTTCTTCCTCTTGAATCACGTCAGGTCCAAACACAAAACATTCTCCTATCTCCTTCCAATTGAGAGGGGTTCTACAGGGTCATCACAAAGCTTCAAATGGTGATATTTGAAAACTGGCCTAATAACTATTATTATAGCAAAACTCTGTATAGGGTAAATACTTATCCCAATGAGTACCATGAGCTAATAAACATGCTCTCAACATATCCTCCAAAACCTGATTAACTCTTTTAGTATACCCATCAATTTGAGAGTGACAAGCAGTACTAAAGTTTAAATAGGTTCCCAAGGCTTCATGCAGACTCTACCAAAATCGTGAGGTAAACTGAGATCTCCTATCTGACACAATCCTCTTTGGCACACCATACAAATTGACAATCCTTGACACATATAACTCTACTAAATGTTCTCCAGTATAGGTAGTCTTTACTGGGATAATGAGCACCTTTGGTCAAACAAGCCATTATTACCCAAATTGATTCAAAGCCCAACTTAGTCTTAGGTAAACCAGTGAAAAATCTATAGTGATTTTCTCCCACTTCCACTCAAGAATCTTCAGAGGTTACAACAAACCTACTGGTCACTGATGTTCTACTTTTACTCTTTGGCATACATCACACAATGCAACGTACTCAACAATTTCTCACTTTATACTTGTCCACCAAAATCCATCCTTAATATCTTGATACATCTTTGTACTTCCAGGTGAATAGAATGCTTTGAATCATGAGCCTCCATGAGTATCAACTTCTTTAACTCTTCCTTGTTAAGCACACATATCGATCCTTAAACCACAGTATTCCTTATTCATCCTCCACAAAGTCTTGGGCTTTACCACATTTCATATTGAGCTTAATTTTCCTAATAT
Source organism: Dendrocalamus sinicus (assembly GCA_036346575.1). NCBI lineage: Eukaryota > Viridiplantae > Streptophyta > Magnoliopsida > Poales > Poaceae > Dendrocalamus > Dendrocalamus sinicus. The sequence goes on along the minus strand of CM070657.1, from coordinate 23,702,300 downwards.
CTAAGTCATCTTTTTGAGCTTCTCAAATATGATCTATCAAAGTAGGCTTTTACTTCTATACTGGTTAAAAATCCTTGAGGTACTAACTCCACTCTCAACTTATATAACTCATAAATCTCATGTCTATTTTCCTTAACCATCAGGTTATTGCAGTAACTCTTCCTACTTAGAGCATCTTCTACTACATTGGCTTTACCTAGATGATAATGGATTTCAACATCATAATCCTTAAATAATTCCAACCATCTTCTTGGTCTCATATTTAGATCTGACTGAGTGAAAATATACTTTAAACTCTTATGATCTGTATAAACCTCATAATGATTACTGATAAGATAGTGATGCCATATCTTCAAAGCATATACCACAATAGCTAATTCTAAATCATGAGTAGGATAATTTTTTTCATGTGGCCTCAGTTGATTTGAAGTATACGCAACAACTTTGCTTTCTTGTATAAACACACATCCTAATCCTTGACGTGAAGCATCACAATAGGTATCAAAATCTTCCTAAACATTTGGTAGTGCTAACGCCGGTGTAGAAGTTAAACATTTCTTCAACTCTTCAAAACTCTGCTCACATTTTGGAATCTAAGTAAACCTTTTCTCCTTTAACAACTAAGTGAGTGGTCTAGCTACTTTAAAAAATTCCTTAATGAAATAGCAATAATATCCTGCTGTTTTGAGAAAACTGTGAACTTGGGATACCGACTTTGGTTATTCCCATTTCAACACGGCTTTATCTTTGCTTGGGTCGATTGCTACTCCTTGGCAGATATTACATGACCTAAAAAATCAACTTTTCTCATCCAAAAATCATACTTATTGAACTTAGCATACAACTTATGCTCTCTAAGCTTCTTGAGTATTAATTTCAAATGTTCGGCATGCTCTTCTTCATTAGAGTATATTAGTATGCCATCAATGAACACCACTACAAATCTATCCAAGTACTCCATGAATACATTATTCATCATGTTCATGAAATAGATTGGGATGTTGGTCAATCCAAAAGACATAAATATGAACTCATAAAGTCCATACCATGTAGAAAAGGTTGTCTTGGATATATCCTCTAGACAAATTTTTACTTGGTGATATCTTGATCTCAAATCAATCGTAGAGAAAACTCTAACTCCTTTAAGTTAATCAAATAGGTTATTGATTCTAGGCAATAGATACTTATTCTTGATAGTTACCTCGTTGAGAGAATGGTAATCTATACACATTCTCATACTTCCATTTCTTTTTTAACATAAAGAATAGGTGCTCTGCATGATTATGATCTAGGTCTCGCAAATCCTTTATCCTGTAACTCTTCAAATTGTTTCTTCATTTCGGCTAACTCCTTGGCAGGCATCTGATAAGATCTCTTAGAAATTGGGGGTACCATGGGGACTAAATCAATAACAAACTCAACATCTCGATCTTGTGGTATTCCAAGCAAATCTTTTGGAAACACATCCTTGTATTCTCTTACTATCAGCACATCTTCCAAAACAACTGTCTTAAGATTGTTAACCACTAGTTGTCCATTACACAAAGCAGTAGCTTGAAATTCAACTCTTATTCCTTTCTCATTTTTCATAGTCATGGCTCTATGTTCACAATCCAACATAGCTTTGTGTCTAGCTAACCAATCTAGTCCGACTATAACATCCAAAGTTTGAACATCTAGGATGATCAAGTTGGCTAGAAAGTCTACACCATCTATTTGCAACTTAACACCTTTACAACTCATATTAGCTTTCAATTCTGAATATGGGGATTGAACTAACAGGGGATAATTAAGAAGCATAGAATCCAAATGATTCTTGTTTATTAAAAACCGAGAAATGAACGAATACGAAGCTCTAGAATCAAACAAAAATATTGTAGGTATTGAGTTAACCAGAACTTACCCAGCACAACATCTGGCACTCCTTGTGCTCCTTCAACAACAATATGGGACCTTGCATCATTGATTGAGATGCTCCTCCTGGTTGTCCCGAAGCTTGAGGTGCTATTTCCTGGGGTTGATGTCTTGGTAGGGTTGATCCAAGATTAAATCGAGCTATCATAATATTTTCCTTCTGATGAAAATTATAGCAAAGTGGCCTAGCTCTCTACAGCAATAACAAACTTTGTCCTGATAAGTAGTGTTTCCTTGATTACTGTTGACCAAGGTAATTGTATGGAAATTCTGATTGGCAGTGCGAGTTACAAGGATGGCAACTTAAATGAACTCTAAGCAGGAAAATGAGTAAACTGTTGAGGATCCACTCAAACTCTCTGTTGATTCTAGTGCTCTCCTTGTTGTGGCATTTTGCACTTATGATTGCCTTGCAACTCTTTGTGCTTGTCTTCCAAAACAAGTGCCTTGTTCACTAACTATTGGAAATCAGGAAAAGTATGAGTGACTAAACCTACTTGTAGTCCAGAATTTATTCCCTTTAGAAAGTGGCTCTGTCTAGCTTTATCAGTTGCTACATCTTCAGGGGCACCCTACTACAAACGTGCATCACAGACGGTTCATGTTGAGCCGTCTGTGCTTTGATTATTACAGACAGTTCATGGCTAAAACCGTCTCTAAAACTATCACAGACGGTTAGATTTAAAAGTGGTCTGTGATATACGCATTATCACAGACGGTTTTTAATTAGAACCGTTTATGAAACTATCACAGATGGTTTTTATTTACAACCGTCTGTATTTTGTCCTTTGTCATATGAACTACAGAAGCTACTAAAAAGAGAGACAAATTCAAGGCAAATTTATTACAAAAGTCAAAAAAAAAAGAGATTTCTAGATCTTAGTTTTATGGGCTTCATATGCTTCTTCTTTGACTTTTGGAGTTGACCTCTCCCACCAAGCTTTGACCCAGTAACCACACCCCAACACATGAAAGCAGGCCCGATACTTGATGTTGGATTTATAAACGGAAAACTATCCATAAGATATAACCCAACAAATGTGATCACACCTTCCAACTGACACTAAGTTTAACCTACCACATGAGAAGCCAATACCAAAACTAACTTACTAAGCTAGATCTGTCCCATACTAGACATATGGTTGTACGATTGTATCTCAGCTCAATGATATACAAAGTTAAGTCCTTGACTGACCAGGGCGATTTACCCCCATTAACTATCTATTCCATAATTCACCAGTTTTTCCACAAACCACAAGCACACGCTTCTTTCAATTGCCTCAGTCTAAACCATTTATCCTCCCTTGATATTAAAGTGCAACACATGCCATCAATGATAACACATAATGAACAAAGTTATTCAAAAAGTGATTCCATATATCATTAATCAAATTTAATTTAATTCCAAAACAATGTTCTATAGTTCCTAGCATAGCTGAGAAATCTAACCAACCCAAGTTGGTGAAGTTCATCATGGCGGCTTGGATAATTTGAAAAATAAGAAATGAATTTATCTTCCAACAGCAGCACCACAATCTCATGGATTGGAAATCACGGCTTAGATTGGAAGCTTCCTTGCTGTTGCTAAGAGTCAAGCCGGCTATCCGTTTTCTGGTTTCCTCCTGGATTAGTTCTATTTTTATTATCCTTGTCTTATTTTGCCATCTCCCCTCCTTTTTCTCTTGCTCTCTTTCTTTTTGTACATTATTATTTATTTAATATAGTGCAGTAGAAGCCTTTCCTATTGTTTCCCTCAAAAAAAGTTGGTGACAACTTAATGACCAACTGGTGATAACCATCCTAGGATATGTATTTTTAATAAAAAGAAATTCATGTAATTTTAATGCAACATAATTTTATAAAAACTGGGTTCAACATGATCAGGGTTGCATAACTTGCCTTTGATTAAGTCTTGATCTTGGACTACTTCTCCTTACTCAATGAAGATTCTGATGCGTCAAAGTCTACTTGCACAAAAAGAAAATCTAAATAAAAACCAAGAATAGAGAAAAACAAACTCCAAAAATTAAACAAAATTCACCATAAAACCAAGCTTAATTTTAAATGAATTTAGAGACTTGATCATGCTCAATTATAGTTCGTATGAAAGAGAACAAGCTTTTAGAAGTTGAACCAGTTGAGAAAATGAGAAAAAGAAAATTGAGAGAATTGAGAGACCAACAAGTGGGACAAGAGAATATTCTATAATCTTTTCTTTTTATAAATTCATGATATTTAATGGAGGCTGACAAATGGGACCCACATGTCATAGACATGGTCCATGGTGAACTTGGTCCACCAAACCAGTCTAGGTTAGGCTGACGTAGCAAACACGCAGGCTAAAAGAGCTGACATGGCACATACGTGGCAGTGACATGGCTGATGATGTGGTATGCTGATGTGGCAAGGTTATGGTGAGGTGGCAATCTGGCTGACATGGCAAACATGTGCACTTCCACGTAGGACTGTGCACTGATGTGGCTTACCACGTACATGGATGATGTGGACTAGATCAACAGTCATTGTGGTTGTCTCTGGTGAAGGCGAACAATGGCGAGCAGTGGGTCAGCAAAGTCAGCTCTAGCATCCTCAAGCTATGGTGAACTTATCTATCGGCTCGGATCTAGCAGTGGAGGTCAGTGCGATGGTGGTGGCGAGATGGGCGATGGCGGTGCTTGGCTTGATGGCGCAACGGCGACGCAGGCTCCAACAAAGCTCAACAACACGCGCAACCTGTAATGTCACGGAAGAGTTTCGGCAAATAATCAAATTAATCGGGGAGAAGGATCTTAAAGGGAAGAGTAAAATATCAATTTTAAAGGGGATTTTTCTGAATTTCCCTTGCAACCTGGGCATGGGCCTTGGCCCAGGTGGGTTTCGGCCAGGAGGGGGGAGGCGCCACCTCCCCCTCTAACCCTAGCCGCCTCTCCCCCTCTCCCCCCTTGTGCACCCCTCCCCTCTTCCTTGCGCCGTCCAGCAGCGCCTCCTCCTCCCCTCTCCTCCATTGCCGGTGATCAAGACCTCCAATTGATGCCGAATGATCGGGGGAAAGGAATAATTCGCAGCTAGGCGATTGGACTCGGAGGAAGGGAAGAAGAAGGGGCAAAGAGGAAAAGAAGGAGAGGAGAGATTCGTGGGGTGTTCGTGGTATTCTTCAGCATTCGTCAAGGGTAATCCATGTTCTTCCCCTAGTAGATGTAAATTCTAATTGCATTATCAATGTCGGTATTCTGGACTGCTAGATCAGATCGGGTTAGTCGGCTGTTTTGGGGAAGATTCGTGGGAATTTAGGTCTGGACTTTTCCTAGAGAGTTGTAGAGGATGTCATTATCTTTCCATGAAGTGCTAGAACGCGTCATTCGGACCTCTGTAGCAGAAGTAAAGATTTAATTAGCGGGACTGTTCTGCGGATCGAAGGGTTCTCCGTCAGGTTTTGGGAGATCGAGTTTTGCGATTAGATATTGGGAGAATCAGAGAACCTCAGTATAATGAAAGTTGTAGGTAATTGTCTTAGATTTCCAGAAAGTCCAAGAAATCGTGATTCGGACACTCTTACAGGAAGTTATGGTGTTTTTAGTGCTCTGTCCAGAGAGCCTGACGAGAATTGGATGTTTTAAGAAAACTGGATGGTGCGGGTAGATTATGACCGAATCAGGAAGACTCACCAACTAGGTTTAGTTAGATAATTTAATTATCTTTCCAGAAAGTCTGAGAACGTCCTATTCGGACTTCTGTACCAATAGATATGAATTTTTTGAAGTTGACTGTCCGTAGTGGGGGACAGGATGGCCGAAAGGATTTGGGGTTTTGAATCAAGCTAACATGTTGGGTTAGTTTGGGGGAGTTTTTATTTAAACTAAAGACTTGCCACTGTTGTCTTAGCAATCATTATAATTATTATTCAGGAGGAGGACGGATTCCAGGGGCCGCGCCTTCTGATCATTCTCCGTTTTCTCGGGGTTAAGGCAAGTATAATGATGGTTTAAATTTTGTAGCATGGATTGTTGATGTTTGTTGGTGTTTGATCCATGTTATGAGAATTTGTGGCCTTGATGATGTTAATAATCTGTTGATATTATTTATGGTCGATTGCAAGTGAAAGAGTTAATGAGAATTTCTGATGCATAGATGTTGTGAATGCACGTTTTAATTGTTAAGACATTCACATTTATGCATCATGCTGATTTATTGAAGTCTTGGTCACGAGATGACCAAGCGTCGAGGTCCTCGTCATGTGATGACGTGACGGGCTAAAGGTCCCCATACTTGAGGAGTATGGGCAATTGGTCCCTGTACCAGAGGGTACAGGCATGGGTGTGCATTGACGGATGCACACTCTGCATTACCGGTAAAATGCGAAAGAGAAGTGATAAAGGGATTTTTTATCATCTTGCATAGCATGGTTTGTTTATGAGGTTGATGGATGAATTTGTGAAGTGATGTTCATGAATGTTCATGGTTTATTTATATGGTTGATGGATGAATTTGTGAAGTGATGTTCATGAATGTTCTTGTTACTATCTATTATATTTGCTGAGTCGTTGGACTCACTCTTGCTGTTGTTGTGTTTTTTTAGGTACCTTTATGAGATCGGCATGCATGGGGAAAAGGAAAGATTAGCATTATTGCACTTTGCACGTTCTACTCACAATGGATGAAAGAGAGGAAATTAAATAGTGGTTGCATGCATTACTTAAGTAGAAGATGATTATCGATTGTCAGATTAAAATTATAATAAAGGATTAGAATTTTTTTATGATGCTTCCGTTCGTTATTTAAATTTTATAACCATAAATGTTCTAGTAATCTTAAGCCAATATCGCTTAGAATTGATTATATTACTTGAGGTTATTCATTTCTTTTAATTATGCTTGTTGAAACCTCTGACTTAGACAATAAACAAAAGAGGTTCTGCCGAAATTTTGTGAGATGTATTTAGTTTATCCTCGTTATGTTACTAGTTTGGTAGCATTCCAGGTCATTGTTTGGCTGGGGTGTTACAGTTGGTATCAGAGCGGGCATTAGGTCCGTGGTGATTGAATTATTAAATTGACACACTGGTGCACAGTAGAATGGGATGGGTCAAGCATTGCATTTACGCTTCCAATACATTGTATTGATGTTTTATGCTATGAGATGATCTTTTGTGCCCATGATTTGACTATATGATTGATATGTGGGGTGATAGTTGATGTCGAGAGATAGAGATCGCAGTGTGGCCATAGGCATGGTCAGGTTATATCACTGTTCGTGGTATTGAATTGGTGAAGTATCTTTCCTTGGGCAACTTGGTTTCCGAGGTTAGGAATAAGCTCTTTAGAAAAGTTTCTCTCTTCCTTGAGTTGAATTTAGTCAATTCTTATCCTGTGGTGGAGGATGAATTTATCTTGGGTTCGTGGTTCATTGCAGTTGAGGGTTTTTAATTGGTCTGTACCTGTTCTTCGAAGCAATTGTTGTCTTTCTGACTATTGAAATGTTTTTGCTACTTGGGAACATTGTTGATTTGCAAGGTTGGTCCCCTCGTGGGAGTTTTGTCTTGTTGTGAAACATGTCTTATTTGTTCGCTTGGTATTTTTATTAATGAAAGTTTTATGTTGCAAATTTGTTAACATGGGAAGCCTTGGATCTTTGCATTTATTTGAATTATAAAAAATTATAAAAAAATTATAGAAAAATCTAAGAAAATTTAAGAAAATATTGTAAGATACTAGAAACTCAAATAAAATATTTTGTTAGTATTTTTTGATATTTCATTTTCCTACATTAATTCATGAACATCTATTTAAGCTTTTATTCCTTAAAAAGAAATTCTTTGAGAATTTAAGTAAAGCAAATTTTAATTTAGAAAATTTCGAAAACTCCTAAAATTGCGATGTTACAGCACTCCAATGCGGCAATAATTGCTCGTCGGACTTGGGCGGCGATGTAGAGCACAAATTTGGTGACGATAGCGCATGGTGAGGAAAAAGGCGACTCGGGGTGCAAAAGTCGACGGCTTGGTTGCCTATTTATGCACGCGAGAGATGGTGCAACGCAAAGGAGTTTGGAGGCGGCATGACAGCACCGTAGTGTCTGGCTCGGACATGGAGAAGAGACCGAGTTGAAGATGATGACTTTGACAAGCGAGACCCATCGGTCAATGGCATGGACGATGGTGAATGTGACACTGATGCATGGTTCACGCGATACGCGTGGATGGCTAGGCTATAGTATATGTTAAGCATTATGAGTAGATCTGTTGTGACTTCACTTAGGAACAAGATAACAGATGGATGAATTATCGCATCTAAATAGGTGAGGAATACCTAGTACTCTTCATTCGACATCTCGGCGATTAGTCTCTTCGTGTTCATTTCGATTGCACCATTACTATTCAATGTTCTATGTAAGGTGCAAACGAAGCGGATAATTTTTGTCCGACTGACTGTTTGAAGATTTGTAAAACGAATACGGAATAAAGAAATATGTATCTGACACTTTTCGTATCCGCCTATGACCGTGGAAAAATATTAATAAGATACAAGATTAATCACAACTAGCTCTATGTGCCCGCACGTGCAGGACGGATGCGTGGCCAGTACGCCACCACCCAGAACCTCGTGATCTGCGGTACGGTTACAGCCTTAACAGTCTTGTCAGTCTCTCCCCCCCTGAACCACAATCCCGTAGTCCACGTACGCCGAGTTCACGCAACGCCATAACGATCACCAGCCACAGCACTGCAGCAGCAGCTTGCCTTGCCCGTAGCGTGCAGCAGGGCAGCGGACGACGCCGAAGTCGCCCTCCGCCCCTCCCGGTCGTCGTCTCCCTCCCTCGCTCGTCTTGGAGGCGAAGAAAGAACCCGGCTGCCTATTAATACCACCCCCGCGTCCCCCACCTTCTCCGATTAAACCCAACCCAAAACCTACCACCCATTCCCACTTCGACTCCTCGCGAGCACGCGGAGGCGAGGCAGGCAGGGAGGGGGATGCACCTCTACAACGCGTGGCTGCCGCCGGCGGTGGCGGATGCGGCGCGGGGGGAGGCGGAGGCGTTCGCCGGCGCCGTACGGGCCGCCAGGGACGCGTGGCGCCCCGGGGACCCCGACTCCGCCTACGCCACGCTCAAGTGGATCTCCGTGTTCGACCTGTATTAGCCTCAAACCTTTCCCCCCCTTTCGGATTCGATTCGCTTTTAAGGTTCTATTTACACTTCTCGGTTGAGGCGGCGCGGCGGCGGCGTCGGAATCTGGAGTGATTCTGTGCGATCCCGTTTTCGGGGTTGTGCGACGAGATAGCCGGCAGGGAGTGCCGAGTTCGGCTTGCGGTGGTTTCCGTGTGTAGCTGGGTGCCGAATTTTGGTGTTGTGATCGTGTTTGGGTTGGGGGAATTGTTGGTTGCGGTAATTGCCGCGTCAGCTCTTCAGAGCTTGCTTAGTGTTTTTGGTGGTTACTAGTGCCGGGCTATGTCCTGAATTTGAGGTATGTTGCAAGTCACTAGTGGGGAACTGTAGAGTTCGAATTTGTTGGGCTTGTTGGTGTATATTTGTAGGGTGTATATTTGTAGTGTTTCCTGGGTTTTTGGAGCTATGGATCACACCGAGAATCAGGACAGCAAACGAGTTATTTTTCCGAATCCGTTTTTGATGGCCAATGGTTTCTGAGGTGCAATTTTGATCCAATTTGGGGATTCGGATGAATGCAATCGCCATAAGTATGTTAAATTATCCTTGATTTGGTGTACTACAGTCAAATGCATAGCTGTGCTTGGTTTGCTGAATTCCTTTTGAATTTGGGAATTTTCATAAAATGCCACACAAAAGATTTCACTATCGTGAAATGCCACCCCCAAGAATTTGCTCATTAAAATGGCACTACAAAGGTGGAAATTGCACATATACCCCATAGTTAGTAGACACTTGTAAGTTTGTCTCACACTTAAATGACCTTGTAATTTTGTCCCATACTTGACATGCCTCATTATTATTTTGCCCCATTGCCCATTTAGCTCCTATTTTAATTTTGTTTTTCATTTTTTGGGGCAGGAAAAATGCATTAAAAAATGAAAAACGAAATTAAAATATTTTAGGCATTTAATGGACAACTTTGTAAATATTTTTTACTGCATTTTTCCTGCCCAAAAATGAAAAACAAAATTAAAATAGGAGCTAAATGGGCAATGGGGCAAAATAATAAGGTGGCATGTCAAGTATAGGGCAAAATTACGAGGCCACTTAAGTGTGGGGCAAACTTACAAGTGCCTACTAACTATGGGGTATATGTGCAATTTCCCCTATGCTATTCCACTTAAGGTGTATTTCCATTTTCCACCTTGCCACTATGTTCCCCATTTTTCTTCCACACAAAATGTCCGGAATGTCCCTTCTCCAACTCTGGCGACCATGACTCAGATCCACGGCTCCCTGACGAGCTCCTGTGCACTACCCAGTGACTCCATCCATGGCTGCAAAATGCTCTTAGAATCAGAACTAGAATACTAGATCGACATAGGCCGCTTAATTGAGATACAAGGGTCTCGCCACTGGTCTCGCCACTAGTTCTGGTTCGGCAACCTCTATCCTCCCTATTGTTTCAATCTGCTCCTAAACGCATTGCAAGCACAGACCCCCCACCCCTAGCAAAGGCAATGGCTGCCGTGGCGGTGTATCGTGGGAAGAGGACTTTGGTGCGGTTCCATGATCCAAATGGAACGGTGGTGGCAATGGCACCGGAACCTATCTATTGTTTGACCAATTCATATGGCTACCATACTCATCTTCATCGTTTCCGCTGTCAGACCTCTCCATCAAGGTAATGTATACAGCTGAAGAGGTGGTTGTGTGGAGATGGAGTCACTAGCTACTGCATGCATTTGATGGAGAGCGTCGTTCGCTGCTTGGCGTTTGCATGGATCGCTAGAGAGCCGTGATGTTTGCAGAATTCTTCTAGTTTTGGTTGCCGGAGTTACAGAAGAAGGGCCCTAGGACCATTCTAGATGTTTCACATGGAATTAAAAAAGGAACATAGGTAAAAAGATGGATATACCCCAAAGTGGGACAATATGACTATTTCCATTTTTGCAATGGCATCTTATTGAGAAAAATTCTTAGGAGTAGCATTTTAAGACAACTCAATCTTTTGAGTGGCATTTAATGTAAAATCCCCTAATTTGTGATGATTAATTAGTTAATTTCTTTATGAGGTACTAAGTATCCTGCACAAACCCCTCTTTGGGTGCTAAACCGCTAATACGTAAAACTATCATGTGGGCCGTTATAGTTGACTGATCTATCAGATTCAAAGGGATGTGAGGAGGTGGGATTCATTATAAATTGTTTCTCGAGCTGTTAGGGATTTGTTTGCAAATATTTATATATATGTCACAGCCTTTTGAATCTAATTAATCGAAATCTCATCTAGTGGACTGTGGCCCACATGCTGTGTTAGCTTGTTAGTACCCAAAGATGGGTTAATGCTAGGTTCTTCCTGTTTCTTTGGATATTTGAATTTTATCTGTTTGGTAATAACGTGAAACTGGTTTGCACAATCCTATGTGAATTGCTATACTAGGAAGGATGCAGCTTGTTTTTTTTGTTGTGGCATACTAACAATGCAATTGAGTACTGTTGATACTAATAATCTGCTTGGCTCTGAGTGCTTTGGATTTGGTAAATAATCTGGTTTAGTGTTTTTAGGAATATAATTAATGTCGACATTTGATTTTTTTTTATGGATTTAGTTTTATCAAAGCGAAGAGTGATGTTGCTCCTGAGGATGTACAGGCTCTTGTAGAGCTTGGATTGGAAATATTTCACGCATCGCAGAACAAGTTTGTTGTTCAGGTAATTCTCAGTGATTAATGAATTTTCTATGGATGGTTAAGATCTGTTTGCTCTTTGTTGATGTTTTTTGCTTGGCAAATGAATGATAACCAGATTAAGTGGGGAGGTTTGCTGATCAGGCTTTTCAAAAAGCATGGGAAGAGGCTTTCACTTGGTGTGCAATGGAGGCCGCTGTACGATACATTGATAAGGACTCATTTCAAGAGGTACAGTTCTGAACACACATTTTCCGGTGTTGAAAGAACTGGAAAATAACAGAGCGAATGCCATGTTCATTTCAGAAACATGGGGCCTGAGGGCTGGAAAGTAAGGCAGCAACACTTTGAGACTGTCACCTCCTTGGTGCGTGCATCTAGGAGTTTCTTTCCCGAAGGTGCGGCTGCTGAGATTTGGTCAGAATTCAGGTTGTAGCTTCTGTTTGGCATATTCAGCATGAGTGTTTACTTGTTTCCAGCTCATTTCTGTTTTTCGTTACTGACCCACTCTCGATAAATCCGTATAGTGTTTAGCTAGACAAGATCACACTTTAACCCAATAAGCGAATGCTTCAAAGGATGGCAGTAACAAACATATCTAACCACTCATAGAGCAACAGATAATGGTCACTACCAATCGTCTTCCAACTTAAGCCTTGTCGATATTTAATGTTGGTGTTCAAATCCCATAAGTCCATTTTCTTACCTTCCAGCACTCTAATTGAGATATCATAAAAGGGTTTGTCTACATATATATATTTAAAAATATTTATTTTCCTTTTGGTGCGAATTGCACCAGAGGTCTCTAAACTTACCTATTGTATCATATTTAGGTCCCCAGAATTGCATTATGATATGACAGGTCCTTAAACTTGCATAGGTGAGGCACTTAGGTCCCTGTACTTCTCTCCATCAGACAAGTGCATCATTTTATCCATTGACTAGCGGTTGTCTCTGACATGGCCTTGCTGATGTAGCCAATGTGTGCCACGCATGTGTGGTGCACACTTGCACTAAACGAGTGAGAAAATGCTCCAAATTGTTATACTGGCAACAAATCCCGAAGTCCTCTATTAGAAGCATATATCTAACAGCAGCATATCAAGGAGTTATTCGGGAGTTCATATCAAGGAGTTATTCGGGAGTTCAAAGAGGCAAAGGGTACGGGAAATTTTATATATCGGTATTTAGTTACTTCTACAATTGGGGGCATAGACGGTTAACAATAAAAGATGAATATGGTATGAGGAACCAAATGGAAGTCAAATTTGTAAGATGCACAGTGGTTGAACTACAAAATTCATAGATCAGATATATGTGGCTTATGTGCTATGCCCACCTCATTAGTGTCTGTTTCCATATCTTCTGGAACCATTTGTTCATAGAGAAAAATGATGGGCTAGCCTAATGTCGACTAGTTTTGGTACCTAAGTGCTACAGCTACGCATATTTAGGGACCTGCTAGATTAATATGCAATTTTAGGGACCTAAGTAACACACCCATGCAAGTTTGGGACCTGCCAGATTAAATTGCAACTTTAGGGACTCTCAAGTGCCACACTTAGGGACTTAAGTACCAAGCTTGCAATTTTGGGGATCTCTAGTGAAATTTATTTAGCTCGTTTTTCTCCCCATGATAAGCCCAATAGGGAATATCCAAAACAGAAACTGAACATTTCTAGTGTTATAGTTGCACGGTTTCTTTGTTCCTTGTATTATTCCAATCATTATTATTGCTTGTCATACTATTATTATTGTTATAAGTTTGAAAAAATAGCACAAGTAGGAGAAGCGCGGTTGCCTCACCAAGGCGACCGTGCTTCTAATTTGCCTTCGCAAGCTTCGCTCTGATGCGCCACCCACCTCAAAGGTAATGCCTCGGTGGAGCGGTCCCGTGTCGATGACTTCGCCTTTGTAGACTTCGCTCTGACGCACCGTCCACCACAAAGGTTGTGCCTCGGCAGGGCGATCGTGCGCCTCCTACCTCGCCCTAACATGCATCACTTCGATGCGTCGCCTGCCTCGAAGGCTATGCCTTGGCGGGGCGGCTCCCATCTCCTAACTCGCCTTAACAGGCATTGCTTCGTCGCACCACTCGCCTCAAAGGCTATGCCTCTACAGGGTGGCCCCATGTCTCCTACTCGCCTTTAGAGGCATCGCTATGACATGTCGCCCGTCTCGAAGGCTATGCCTCGGCAGGGTGGTCCCGTGTCTCCAACTTCGCCTTCACAGGCTTCGTTTTGACGTGTCGCCCGCCTCGAAGGCGGTGCCCCTCGTCTCTTACCTTGCCTTCACAAGTGTCGCTGCGACGTGCCACCCGTCTCAAAGGCTATATCTTAGCAGGGCGGCCCTGCGTCTCCAACTTTGCCTTCACAGGCTTCGCTTCGACGTGCCGCCTGCCTCGAAGGTGATGCTTCGGCAGGGCGGCCCCGTGTCTCCTACTTCACCTTCACAGGCTTCGTCTCGATGCCCCACTGCCTAAGGCTATGCCTCGGCAGGGCGTCCTTGCGTCTCCTACCTCGCCTTAACAAGCGTTGCGTCGACGCACCACTTGCCTCGGAAGGCTATGCCTCGGCAGGGCGGCTTTGCGTCTCCTACCTCGCCTTAATAGGCGTCGCTTCGACGCGTCGTCCGCCTCGAAGGCTATGTCACGGCAGGGTGGCCCTGCGTCTCCCACTTCGCCTCCGTAGGCTTCGCTCAAACACGCCACCGCCTCAAAGGCTATGCCTCGGTATGGCGGCCCCGCGTCTACTACTTCGCATTCACAGGCGTTGCTTTGCACAGTCGCACCACCTGCCTTGAAGGCTATGCCTTGGCAAGGTGACCCTACGTCTCCGACTTCGCCTCCATAGACTTCACTCTGACGCGCCGACGTCCATCACTGACGGCTTGATCACCTTCGACTTGATCACCTTCGACTTGATCATCCCTGGTCCATCACTGACGGCTTGATCACCTTCGACTCCAAGCTATACGTCGCGCCGACGTCGCCACTCCTGCATGACTTGGTGTCCGCCATCCATGATGACGGCCACGAGGGCGTCCAGCGCACGCTCCACCGGCTCCGTCGCGACTTCCATTCGCCTAACCTTCGCTCTGTGGTCCAGGATTTTATCCGTAGCTGCTCCACTTGCCAGCAGTACAAGACAGAGCATCTCCAACCCGCGGGACTCCTTCTGCCGTTGCCTGTTCCGACCATGGTCTGGGCAGATATCAGCCTCGACTTCATCGAAGCTCTGCCACGCGTGGGTGGCAAATCGGTGATTCTTACGGTGGTCGACCGTTTCAGCAAGTATTGTCATTTCATTCCGCTTGCACACCCGTATACGGCAGAAACGGTGGCCAAGGCGTTCTTTGGGGACATTGTGCGTCTCCACGGCATACCACAGTCCATGGTGTCGGACAGGGACCCGGTTTTTACCTCCACATTTTGGCGCGAATTGATGCGGCTTTGTGGCGCCAAGCTGCACATGACCACCGCCTTCCACCCCCAGTCAGACAGCCAGGCTGAGGCGGCAAACAAAGTCATTGTGATGTACCTCAGATGCTTCACTGGGGATCGTCCGCGTCATTGGCTTCGCTGGCTACCTTGGGCAGAGTACGTCTACAACACGGCTTTCCAATCTGCTCTCCACGACACGCCATTCAAGATTGTCTACAGCCGGGAGCCCCCGTCCATCCGATCCTATGAACCAGGCGAGACGCGAGTCGCTGCGGTGGCTAAAAACATGGCGGACAGGGACGAACTGCTGGCGGACGCTCGCTACCGCCTTGAGCAAGCCCAGGCAATCTACAAGAAACACTACGACAAGCATCACCGTGAGGTCCACTACACCGTGGGGGATTGGGTGTGGCTTCGCGTCCGCCACCGCACCCCGGCTTCGCTCCAGAACTCCACCACTGGCAAGTTGCGTCCTCGTTTCTATGGGCCGTATCGCGTCGAGGCAATCATCAACGACGTCGCTGTCCGATTGACTCTTCCTCCCAAGGCGCGTCTGCACAACGTCTTCCACATCGGCCTTCTCAAGAAATTTGTCGGGACGCCCCCTGATGCACCACCGCCACTCCCGGCTATGCACTATGGTGCTGCGATTCAAGCCGGAGCGCGCGGTCGCACTCGGCCGCACGGTGTCCGCGAGTTCTCATCCAATGGAAGGCGAGCGCCAAAGATCGCTACTTGGGAAGACCTCGACACTTTCATGGGCGTCATCCATCCTTCCACTCGCGACGAGCCGCTTGCGTCGTCGTGGGAGATGTCATGTGGGGAAAGTATTATACCCGCCAGCCCCGGGCTGAGCTAACTCAGAGTCCGGATAGGTGAAGGGTATTAATTAAGAACAATTCTGGTATCGGTTAAGATTTAGAGATTAGCTAAAGAATTAGAGTTTGTTACCAAGAAGGGTTAGGAGTTGGAGTCGGATTGCATTGTCCAGTCCTATATATAAAGGACCAAGGTTATGATTTGAGGATAACAAGAAATCGATCTATTCTTTTACCTCTTGCTTCTCGCCAACATAGGGCGTAGGGGGGAAAACCCTTGCCCTGTTTCTGATCAGGCTACGGGCTCCGGAGTCGTGGATCTGCGCCGGTTGGTCGTGACACATCGGGCCAAAATCTTGGCTAAGTCATGGATGCCCTTGCTTGGATCCCTCAGGCCTCATGCCTCGCACGAAGGCCTTGCCCAACAAAGCTACATGCATGCATGCATAAGTACAAGCGCAAGGCAGCCATGTCATTAACTTGTAAAACAAAAGACAGCACACACATCTCATCAATATAACATGTTTGATAGTTCAATACATTGGAAACAACAGTTTACTACATATGGCAAAATGCCCCAACAGAGAGCGTCTCAACAAAAATGCCCTGGCAAAAAACGCCCTAGCAAAACTTTCTGCAGCGCTCTACACTCGCGGAAAGGAGGCGGCACTCAACGCCTTGCGCCTATGCTCGGGCCCCCGGCTCCAGCGCCCTGGCAAAATCCCCCTAGCGCCCTGCACCTGCAGGAGGGGAGGCGAACACCCTCTAGTGCCTTGCGCCTCTGCACCCTTCGCCAGCGGCCTGGCAAAACTCACCAGCGACCTGGCAGCGGTCCTTGAACAGTTGAATGCCCTAACAGCAGTCTTGGATGCCCTGGTAGCATGCTCGAGCACCCTAGTAGGCATTGTTGGGCGCCCTAGCAGCCATTCTTGGGCGACCTGGCAGCGGTCCTCAAAACTCCCTGGCAGAACCAAGCCAACGCCCTGGCAACAACCCTTGGGCACCCTGGCAACCACCCTCAGGCACCATGGCAAGACAAAGCCAGCAGCCCGAAAACTCTAGACAACACCTTGACGAAGCACCATGGCAAGACGAAACTTCAATAGACGCCAAGGCGACCTTTGCCTGTTTTTGGTAAGCACCGGCGGACTCGGTCGTAGATACTTCAACACTTTAGCCCATGCCTTGGCAGGGACGCCGGCGCCCTGGTAGGCTGGTCCGCACCCCGGCATTGCTCGCTGACGTCCTGGCACTAGCACTGAAGGCCATGCCCCATGGTAGGCTGGCCCTTTGGCGCACCATGACGAATCTGACCATCGAAGCCTCGTCACTCCAGCCGACGTGCTGGCGCATCGGCGCCAAAGACAACGTGCTTGGTCCATGGTGCACCCTGGTGAGCTTGCCTGCATCTCGGCGCCGTCCGCAGACGCCTTGGCACCAGCGCCAAGAGCCACATGGGCCAGCAGGCTAGTCCTTTGGCAACCTCAACAAGCTCGACGGTGGACACCCTAGGACTCCAACCTTTGCCTCTGCAGGTGCGCCGGTGCCTGGTGTCGGCGCTTAAGGCTATGCATCTCGGAAAACTGTGCCCAGTGGCCAAGTGCTCCAGTGCCTATCTGCCTAGCTGCTAGTGCGCTATTCATATACTGCATAGCCAATAGCAAAGGGCGAGGAGGAAGAAGAAAAGGGAAGGAATCGTGTAGCCGGTTGTCGTGGACTCACCTCACCTAAGCTCGTCACCGGTCCCCTTTTAAGCCATGCTGGCCCTGCATGTGTCTCCCTTCTCGTCGGGGACTGAAGCAATGCCTGATCTATTCCGGCTCGTTTGAATGCCGACCTCACCGGACTCTTGCCTCGACACCAAACCAATCGATCGGCGACTGCTCAATTCCTCAGCTCTCTCCATCCCAGTCTTGTGGCAGCGGGCATAGGGAAGATGGGGGCTAGCCCAAGTGCCTTGTCCGCTTTTTATCTCCTCAGGCATTGAGTGACCCGGCCGAGGGGAAACCCTAGTGGGCAAAGGCACTGCTGGGCCGAATGACTTGGCTTAAGGCTTTTTGACAGCCCATGGCCAATTCATGTTTTCCTGCTTGAGACCCAGTGGTCAGAAGGCCGCACGCCCAGGTGATAGGCCATTGGCTGAGGCTGAAAGATTATGAGGCAAAATTCAGCGCTTAGATTATGAGAAAAGAGGTTCGTCAATCTTCACCAGGTATCCATCACAGCATGGCAAGCAAAACAACTCCAAGCTACCCCTTCGGACGCTCACTCCAGCGTCAAGGGGCAGGGGGCTAGTGTTGGAGGAGTAATTTATTCCTCAACTAACAGAGCCCACTCTACAGAAGACACCTACCTATAGATCAAGAAATATGATTATACTCACAAAGGACGATTGTACCATTCACTTATACTCATAGGGTAGCTATTCACAAGGGGTATTTCGGTCATTTGTACATGCCCAAGAGCTTATAAATACCCAATGTATCCCTCATTTGTGGAGGGGGCTCTCTTGAGCTCTCATGAGCAATAAAGAATTATATTCAAACTAGTGAGCCCACAGGGGTTCCCTCCCCGAAGATAACCCTCAGTGGGCTCACCGACAGGAGTAGGGTGGTCCTTTCGGACCCCCCGAACCTGTATAAATCCCCGTGTCATTTTTACTCGTGGGCGATGGCCCGTAAGACGGCTGCCGTCCACCCCCTCACTTATGTTTGAGTTTCACACCTACAACAATTTTTTTATCATCATAACTAGAAATTTATGCTTGACAATGTGCTGCCAACATTGAACTTGAAGTTCCTTACCTGATATTGTGTTGGAACTACAGGCTCTTGCTGGAAAATCCATGGCATAACTCAGCATTTGAAGGTGTTGGATTTCTTAGGCTGTTTCTTCCTGCAAACTCAAGGAATCAGGATCATTTCACGACGTAATTGAAATGAGCATATATTCGATCAATAAGCTCCCCTCTCCCTTCTGTGGCTGAACATTCTCATATATTATTCTTTCAACTAATTTTGGCATTGGTTTGTAGTGATTGGATTGCACAATGTCTTGACATATGGGATTCCGTCACAAATTGTAACTTCTGGGATATCCAATGGGCTTCCATCATAGCACGTTGTATAAAAAATTCCATATCAGTTGACTGGGAGAATTTTCTGCCGTTGTTGTTTACAAGATACTTGAACATGTTTGAGGTATGTTGACCCTTTCAGCTTGAATTCTTAGGTAGTAGTCAGCTTAGGTGATTGATGAAAGGTAGACACTAACTGTTGAAGCGTTTTGCATTTAATCTTACATATCGTCTTCCATAACTGTATTTTCTATCACTCAAGTTCTCTTAAGAATCGGAATATTTGTACATTTAAAAATGAAGCAGTTATTACCTTCTTGTTTTTTGAAATTTGCATGTTAGATTTCCAACTTTTTCACTCTTACATGAAGGTGGATCAAGGTTTTAAAGCGAGGTAATGGAATAATAGTGGTAAGAGTGTTTCTATAGTGTATATTGGCGATATAGACAATGCAACATGCTTGGCCATGTTTGCAAAAAAATACAAAGTTATGTAATCTTAAAGTAAAACCTCCAAAAAAAGAGGTGCAGTAAATGAACAAATAGAAATTTGAAGAGAAGTGATCATATATTTTCCTCTCTAACAAGAGTAAAACTAATATTAAAGTATATGAAAAGGTAAGTAATATCTATTCACCATCAATCGTGCTTTAAAAATTATGCAAATCACTGTTGAGAAAAGCATAGAAGCACCTTTCAAATTTGAAATGTTCTTGCCTCAGCTCTGGTATAGCAGAGCACTGCATGGGGGTACTACAGCAGGTAAGCAACTACAATGTAATACCAACCGCACTTTCCACTACAGCAGCACTGCACTGTGCTATTTGGAACATTGAGGCGAGTATAATGCTTTCTTTGATCTCATCAAATTTGCCAACTCGAATGAAGCTAGCTGGCATTCCTACAATGTCATTGATATGTGTCAAACCTAATTAATAATAAAACCTATCTGCATGTGGATTTGTTATTGTAAATACTAAATAATTTTTATACCATCTATGCATCAGAAAAGCGCATCTTATGTTATTCAACCGACAGATTTAAAGTACCATTATGGTAAATCCATGCAAAAAATTGACTTGATTGAATATTTTCTTGCAAATTTGTTGATTTCTTTCTTTCTTTGTGGCTAGGTTCCTATATCAAGTGGGAATGGATCATACCCCTTTCCACTTGAGGTGCCTAGGAGCACAAGATTTTTATTTTCCAGTAAGACCAGAACACCTTCAATGGCAATTGCAAAGTCCATTGTAAGTTATTCATACCCTTTCGGCTTTTATTTATTCTTCATCTGACAGGCTTACGGAAGATACTTATGCACTTTATCCTCTGAATATTTGATGCCTTGATATGAGAATAAAATATGCATTAGTAATGAAGCCAATTTTGTCTTGATTTTGATCACTTGTTCAGTTGCTGACTAGTACAATGTCTTGTATTTTCCGATGATAAAATTGTTACTGTCCTGTATGCTCATATGAAACAGACTTGGCAAAGGAAACATAGAGATGCTATATTTATGTTACTTTGTAAACATTACACCTTGTTACATTGTTCAACTGAAGGAAGAAAGGAGTCACACCTTTTTTTTTAAATTTTCTTTTGCAGGTATACCTTTTGAAGCCTAAAAGTCTGGCACTGGAGCATTTTGAGAAGCTCATAAATTTTCTGGAACAGTCTGCCTTCTGACCTTTGGACTTCTTGTTGCTTGTTTCACTGATTCTTTATTTTGTTTTAACTTGAATCTTTTTGGCTTTTAGGTTCTATCATCCATCAAATGGGGGTCGTTGGACCTACTCATTGGAGCGGTTTCTGCGGTATCTTGTTGTTTACTTTAAAAGACGCCTTCAACTTGAACAATTGTAAGCAATCAATCTTGACTTGCGCATGTAGCTTAAAAGATCTTCATTTAATTGACTGCATTTTCATCTTTTATATAATATTTGCACCATAGTGACACAATGGATGAAAAAAACGATCAGTTTTGTCTGGGAAAGGAAGAAAGAGCTGCTTTTGTCAAAGTAATCCTGAAATTACTGGATCGTGGTCAGTATAGCAAGGATGATTCTCTTGCTGAAACAGTTTCCATTGCAACTTCAATCCTGTCTTATGTTGAGCCATCCCTTGTGCTTCCGTTTGTCGCAACAAACTTCCAACTAGCCTTAGAGACAGTAAGTTTAATAATATCTATGCAGTATTCTTGTTATTATTATTTTTGCAGAGATTTGGTGCCGTTACCACTTACGAGAGCCCTACAATCTGTGTAGTTTTCACTCTTTTCAAGCACATACTTTGTACTTGAAAGCAAGCTAACCGTTTTATTTTTTCTGACAGACTACTGCTACCCACCAATTAAAGAATGCTGTCACATCTGTTGCATTTTCTGGACGTGCACTTCTTCTAGGTTCTTTATGTTCATCTCATTCTGATGATAGTAGCACCGTTGATACATTAAATGATCTTATTGTCGCTTCCCTTTCAAATGCATTACTTGGTATGGATGCCAATGATCCACCCAAAACTATAGCTACGATGCAGTTAATTGGTTCCATATTTTCAAATGTAAGTGTGTCTATTTTTTAACCTTTTTTTTTTGCAATACTGGTTTTATAGAAAGGAGTAATGTCATGTGCTAACCATCCTTTGGTTTTTATAGCTAGCTACAGTTGGTGTTAGTGATGATGTGCCTTCTTTCCTCCAAACTACCTCTCTATCAAACTGGCTAGATGAATTCTTTTGTCGGCTGCTTTCTGTGCTTCAGAATTTGGAGTCAAGTAGTCCCATGTAAGCTGTGATTGCTAAAATCCTGAGTTATTGTTACTACTGAAATATTTTTCAGAACATAACAGATGGGATTTTTTTTTCATTTGGATGGGGCAGTAATGAGGGTTACCAAACCTCAATCATGTCGGGAACTTTTCTTGTTGAGGACAGCCCATACTATTTTTGCATGCTAGAAATTCTTCTGGGAAAGTTATCAAAACCCTTATTTAATCAGGTATTGTATTTTAGTTAAATGTTGCTCCACTTCCTTGTCCTTAAACATGCGAATTTCCTGTCATGCACATGTTTCCCCTTTTCCAATTGGCAGTCCCTGAAGAAAATTGCTAAGTTTGTTAATGCAAATATCCTTCCTGGTGCTACTTCAGAGGTTGGACTTCTTTGTTGTGCCTGCGTTCATTCATATCCTGAGGAGGCTTCAGTCTACCTTATAAAGCCTATCTTAATGACTATCATGTCCTCCTTCGAGGGCACTCCAACAACAGGTTATGTTGGAAGAGAAGTTCCTAACAAAACAACTATTAAGGTTTGTTCACAACTTAAAAATGTTTATTGCTTGAGCTGTTACACGTGTTGCACACAATTTGCGTTGGATGCACATGCAGGCTACACTTTCTCATGCTCTGGAAACAGCATTGGATTACTATCTGAGGGTTTTGGCTATAGCCATCAGTTATGCTGGTCCCGTCTTACTTAACTATAGAGAAGAATTAAAGCACATAATAACGTCTGCATTCCAGGCCCCTTCATGGAAGGTTTATATTTCCTTTATCTTTTCATACATTTGTATGGAGTATCACGTTGTATATTACACTTTGAAATGATGAATTTCCTTATCCTTTGGAATGACTAGGTCAATGGAGCTGGTGATCATCTCCTTCGCTCTCTGTTAGGAAACCTGGTTTCGTATTATCCAATAGATCAGTACCAGTATGTTTAAATTATGTAATACCTTGCTCGTTTCTTCATTTGATCTTTAAAATATTATCCAATAAACAATCCTGCCTTTTTTGTAGGCCGTTCTCTTGTCAGCCTATTGCTAATATTATTGAGCCATGGGGTTGTTCAAAAGCTCATCAGGACAGGGAGGTTGAAATGCTTAATTTCCGTCCAAAGTGGCATGATCCCAGTGAAGATGAACTATCTTTTGCAAATGATCTGTTAGAATTTCATTTTCAGTTGGCTTTGGAAGATCTTTTGGCTATTTGTCAGACGAAAGTTCATTCTGAGATGGGTATATATGCTAGTTCTGGCCATTTGTTTGTTTGTTTGTGCATGTAGATGGTACTAAAAAACCCTGTATTGTATGTTCAAGTACGTTGCAGTCTGTATGCTAATATGTCTTCATTGGAAGCTGATTGCAACAACCTATGTTGATAATTAAATTGTTTGCTTATTTTATTGATTTAATCCGCTTTCTGTAAGTGGCTCCTTGATATTTACTTGTTTTGTTTTCTCTTTTAACAGGAGATGAGAAGGAGCACCTAAAAGTTACTCTATTACGCATTCATTCTGCATTGCAGGGTGTAATGTCGTGCTTGCCTGAAATGCGCCCATCATATAAAGATGGAAGGTCGGAGGAAGTGGAAGCCATTTTCTTTATTGCAGGATCTGCTGGTAGTACCGTTGGCAGCTCAGAAATGCGTGAAAAGGCTGCAGAAGTTGTGCACGAAGCTTGCAGGTCAACATTTATTTTTAGTACATCCAATTTTACTGAATAATCTTTCCTACTTTTTTAGTCTCACCATTTGCATGTTTATTTAGTCTTACCATTTGCATTTCTTCCAACAGGTACTTATTAAAGGAAAGAACTGACGATAGTATTCTCCTAGCACTTGTTGTACGCGTCATTGATGCTTTGGTAAACTATGGTATGGTAGCTAGGCTCAGAAACTCACGCTGAGGAGTACCTTTGCCGGTTTAATGACATTGTACTGCTGTAGGTAGCTTGGAATATGAAGAATGGTCAAGTCATGTTCAAGCTTGGAGATTAGAGTCTGCTGCCATAATTGAGCCTCCATGCAACTTTATTGTTCCATTTCATGCTCAAGGAAAAAAGAGGTCTGTCCTATTTTGTTGAGTCTGATTCCACTGTATGGATTGTGACTGAAATCCAATTTTTGTTTCCATTAGACCTAGATGGGCACTTGTCGATAAAGCACACTTGCATAATACGTGGAGATGTTCACAATCATCATATCACAGATACCGTACAAATGCCGATGTATCTCCATCTAGCCTCATGGTTAATTTGATGAATGATCTGCTAGATCTCTCACTACACAACTATGAAACCGTTCGCTCGTAAGCTCTCTCTCCCTCTATGTGTGTGTGTGCGTGTGCGCGGGGGTGTCTCTCTCTTTCAAGCGCGCTCTTTCATGCTTGGTTATGTATTTATGTATGACCATATAACTGCAAATTACGTTTAGCCTTTAGTATGCATTTCATTGAATATTGCTATCAAATTTCGCAATACATATGAATTTGAGAAACGGTTATATACATTCTGACTAGTGTACCTTTATTTTCTTTGTATTTTGGAATATGAAGAGCGCACAATTCTACATATTATTTTGTTTATAGTTGTCTTCATTGGGCTGGTATTGATCGTGTGACCTCATTGCATAAATGAAGTCTTGATCAAAGGATCATGTGGTTGTGCCAGCAATGACTTCCTTTACTTTGTTATGATGTTTCCAGTTTTCTGCATTCTTTTAATCCAGGTATGCTGGAAGAACCCTGACAAAATTGCTGAAGCGTTGGCCTTCTCTAATTTCTACTTGTGTTCTTACCCTGACTGAGAATTTGCGCGACTCAAAAGCCCCTGAACATGTGGTGCTTGGTTCTTGTAGCATTCTTGCATCACAGACTGTTTTGAGACACTTGACAACTGTATGTATATTTCACAATTTTATACTTTAGAATTATCTCAATAACGTTGATAATATTAACATCATTGTTCAATGTAGGATTCTGTTTCCCTCTCTTCATTTATCATGGGAATTTTAGAAAGGTAATAGGCAAACACTCTAGGTTTTTCCTATCATTTCTAGCAGTTCAGAACTATCAGCATGTTTCATTGTATGTTACACACAAAAGTATACGAATAATCAGCATTCGACAAACAGGGGAAAGAAAACTAGAAAAGGCTGCAATATGTTTTTGTTGAAACAGGAACTCAATGATTTGTATGTACTAACTCTAATCCTTTGTTTCCCTGCAGCTCTCAGCATGAATCACTGAAGTGTCAGAAAGCTATTACTGAGGTACAGTTCAATAATAAAGTCTGAAGAAAATCAAAAGATAATATTTGCCACTGATATATTCTGTATATGATGTTTACAGCTCTTTGTGAAGTACAACATACGTTTCTCTGGAATATCAAGGAGTTTCTTCAGGCATTCTGAAAGTCAAGCTGAAAAGCCTGGATTTCTCAGTTTATTTTCTAAAATTAATGCTTTGGGCTTTGAGACTCACAGTCTACATTGGAGGTAAGCAAGTAGTATATCCCCACAAAAATTGACACATCTATAGTGACATATGGTATATTTATTTTTTTAACCTCGAAAATAATTAAGATTTCTGTCTTCTGATATAAATACGTTGAACCATATATTACCTCTCTATTTGCAACGGTTCTCTACTCTTTTTTTTTCTGTTATACATAATTTCTGCACCTAGTTCTATACGTTGCCATATGGTGTTTACCCATTGGTTATTAATTCACCATGCTCCCAACCCCTGCGACCTCATCTCCATAAATCCCCCTTTCAATAGTATCAAATTAGCTTTCCTATCAATTTTATTTTGAATGAAATCCATCTCGTGCCATTTAATAATAACACTTACAAAGTAAGGCATATGGCATGAATAAAAAAAGAAGAATTGAATCAGCTGACGAAATATATATGGTTTTAATTGAAAACCAAAAATATAGGCGGTTTTTTATTTACCTTTTTTTACTTTTCTTTTAAATTTTTTGTCCACATGATATGGCAGTGCCATGAAAAAAGTTGTAAGCAATCGACATATTGTTGATTGCTAATGACTAGTGACAGAGGGCTTCAATTGAAACATTTAAATGACCCCTGCGCAGTGTGGTACCATAACCAAAGTAGTGCGAACTGTATTGGAAACTGGTCAGTGCCAAGGTGGCTTGTCTGTTGGAAATGATCATGTTTTTGTTGACCTCAAAACTGAGTATTTCTGTTCTGGCAAAGATTGTGGATCTGGTGACGTGTTGGTCCAAAGTGTTGCTTCCTAGTCACGCTGCATTGCTGAAATAATACTATAATTTTGAGTGCCTCACAACAAGAGCATGCAGGATGCAGGGAAAAAGTGGTATATGTACCCTGAGATGTCAGTTTCTATCTTCAAACAAATAGATGCAGCTGGCTACTTGAGCACAATATTTGCTTCTTGTTGACAACGTGATGTGTGATGGCAGACGCCTTAAAGAGGCGAGGGTTGATATTTGTCTTGGTGGAACTGGAGGAATCTGACTTGTACAGAAATGTAATAAATAACCAATACAAATTTTGGTTAAAATTTGTGAGAGAAAAACTCTGTTCATCTGAAGCTATCTTCTGTGCTGATTTGTCCTTAGAAGCAGTCCATATATAGCACTTCTACAATGACAATGACCCCAAAATCTACTATTCCTTTTCCCTTTTAATAATTTATTCTCAACCGTAACTTTCAGAATAGAATTAACTATCTTGCAGCCATTTACATAAATCTATACTAAAACTTGTAAGTTGTGTATTTTCAGGTACAATTTGATGGCCAATAGAGTACTTCTATTGCTAATTTTGGCATCTAGAAGTGAATCTGACATATATTCACAAATCCTGGCAAAAACTGCTGGTATAGATAGATGGCTCTCTTTGGTAGTTTCTTCTTATTTGTAATATGGAACATGTATTTCATTGTCATATTTCCCATCTTCATATTATTGAAAGACCAACTTCTATATTTCGTTCATGAGCTTCATTGTTTAAAATCACTGTTTTATGTTAGGTCATTTCTTAAGGAATTTGAAGAGTCAACTCCCCCACTCAAGAATGCTTGCAATATCTGCTCTGAACACGCTATTACAAGGATCACCTCATAAAGCATCTGTGCAAGATTCACAACAATCATTAGTTCACCCCGAAGAATGTGACATTTTGTCCACAGGAGAAATTTTGAATGAGATAATCCGGGAGGAAGGATTCATGAATGAGACACTAAACAGCCTATCTCATGTCCATATTATTTCCGATAATG
The DNA here is from genome assembly GCA_036346575.1 of Dendrocalamus sinicus. Classification (NCBI taxonomy): domain Eukaryota; kingdom Viridiplantae; phylum Streptophyta; class Magnoliopsida; order Poales; family Poaceae; genus Dendrocalamus; species Dendrocalamus sinicus. The sequence continues at coordinate 23,675,207 of CM070657.1, read as the reverse complement.
ATGGTTCATCAAAAGCAAGTTATGGAGCTTCATCTTTTCAAAGCGGATCTGACAAAGCAATCACTTACTTCTATTTTGATTTCTCTGCCTCGTGGCCACGTACTCCTAGTTGGATTTCTTTAGTGGGCGGTAACACGTTCTATTCCAGCTTTGCTAGGATATTTAAAAGGCTTATACAGCAATGCGGAATGCCAGTAATGTCTTCACTTCAGACTGCACTGGAAGAATTTCTGAGTTCGAAAGAAAGATCAAGACAATGTGTGGCGGCTGAAGCCATGGCAGGGATGCTTCACTCTGATGTCACTGGGATTTTGGAGTCTGGGAACAACTGGTTGATGCTTCAATTGCAGAAGATTGTGTTAGCTCCATCTGTGGAATCAGTTCCTGAATGGGCAGCTTGCATTCGGTATGCTGTTACTGGGAAGGGAAGATCTGGAACACGTGCTCCTGTTTTCAGGCAGAAAGTATTAGATTGCTTATGTACACCAGTTCCTCAATCCATGGCAACTAGCGTACTTGCCAAGAGATATTCTTTTCTGTCTGTTGCTCTAATAGAAATTTCTCCACCTAAAATGTCCCTAGCAGAGGAGCAATACCATGTTAAAATTCTTGATGAACTGCTTGACAACATGAGTCACTCATCTGCACAGGTAATGTTAAATCACTCCAGTGTAGGGGTACCTTTGAGTTGCCCTTCCCCTTTCTTTTTATTTCATTTTCTTAATTTGAGCTGATATTACAGTCACACTTGAAGAACATTTCCTTGACTTATCTAGCAAAATTGCTTTCCTTTTGTCCTGGAAGGACTTTTTGACTGTTGCAAAGTATGCCTGCACATTTCAGTGCCCTTCACTAATCACTAGGATTTAGGGTCTCACTGTGTCGATGGTATGAATATTGTTGTTAAGTTGGTTAGTTGATCCTCAGTTCCTATAACTGGATCAGGCTTATACTATGTTCTGGCTTAGGTTCCTATAAACTGGATCAGCTTATGTTAAGGCTTAAACTATCTTCTGGTGGCTGACCGGCATACTTGTCAGATGTGTACACACTACGCTTCGGTCCCCCGGAGGATAAGACAAAACTCCTTTTACATGTCGAATTCTGTGAATAAATTAGTTTTGAGTATTTGCACAAGTATAAATCCATCCAAAATTGTATACATATTTTGTATTAATTGCAAGATGCACAATTTATGCATCAATTCGAAAATTTCCAAAATGTAAAATATATAGGTGACACAAAATACAAACATAGATGAAAAAGACCCAATATTTTAGATATGTTAAGAGGTTTTTCTTCCCTATCCTGACATTTCAATTCATATTCAAACCAACTCGACAGCTGAAGCTATAAAGAAGACAAAGAACACCTGTTCTTCCTATTTTTCCCTTTTTGGTAAATAAAAAAGTTGGCATACTATTACATTCCAAGAAATTCCCAAACTTCCATCTAAAAAGAGGCCAAAAAGAAAGAAGAAAAGGAAGAATTACAATACTTCTTTATGGATAGAACAAGCAATCACAAAAAAAAACTAATCCACCACACTTTTCAGAATCAAGCTCTCTGGCAAAGGATATGGCAGAATCAAACTCCCATTCCTACTCCCACCGTAAACTCCTGCCTCTAAACTCCCATTTCCCTTCCCAATTGTTGCCAAACACGCCTAAGTAAAATTGGCTGAGTTTACCTTGTCCTAGTTCTTGCTGGTTTGACAAGTTACCAATAAGAGATTGAACCCATATTTGTAAAGAAATATTAATTGTCTTGGAACAAAATTAAGTCTAATTCATTTTGCCATTTTCATTTTGAGTTCAGGTAAGAGAAGCAATCGGTGTGGCTATGTGTGTTGCATGCTCAAATATGAGACTATCTGGGTCATTGGGACCTGCATGTTCACCAGGAGAAGTTTGTGGGGATGTAAGCATGACTGAACAAACAGGAAATGAATATTGGTCTAAACGTTTGACAGATGGAGCTACTGAATTATCTGTGAATATACAAAACAATATTCAATCTAAGCAACTGGAGTCTACATCAGATTCGGCTACTGAATATGTATTGAATAATAAAGAGGAGGCTGACTCTAAAAAAATGGAAACGGTGCTTATTTTATGTCTTTCTCCAAGTTGAAAAGTGTACTATCATTTGCTTCATTCAGCCTTATGGCTTTTTTGGTTTCTTTTGCAGATTTTTCATTTCATGATCGCATCTCTGAAGTCTGGGAGATCTTCTGTTCTACTAGATGTCATTATTGGGCTCATATACCCTGTTCTATCATTACAGGTATACAATCTGGTAATTTTGCTATGGTGACATAGCCCTTTCTTAATTGAAAGGGGTTTTCGCTTGCTCACTTGTTTTTTTTCACGGATTCTTGAGATTATTATTTCTCTAATGCTGAAAGTGACGAAATTTCTCTTTTCATTTTCTTGATAAAGGCATCTGAAAAGTGAAATTTCTTTCTAAGCTATGTGATCTCTTGTATTAATAGGTCATGGTATTCTCTCCATAGTTCAATGATAACTGAAGTTGATTCTGGCTACTAAACTTTGTTAAAGTTTGAGATTTTTTTTTGCCCGAAAGACAAAAATGTTCAGACTTCAGAAACTTTGGGTGGTCTTTCTTGCAGAGATGGGTGCTTTTGTTAGAATTAATAAATGTATTCTAACACTTTTGACTGCCTATTTTGTATTTGCAGGAAACATCAAATAAAGATTTGTCATTGCTTGCAAAGTCAGCTTTTGAGTTGCTTAAGTGGAGGATTTTACGGCGTCCTTTTCTTGAAACTGCTATTTTGGCTATCCTTTCTTCAGTCAGTAATCCTAACTGGCGGACCAGATCTGCAGTGTTATCGTATCTCAGGACCTTTACATACAGGTTCAAGTCCTCTCCTTTGGTTGCCGGTGTACACAATATTGTTCTTCCCTAGTTTCATGTCCAGTGTGAAAGATGTAGCTTAATAGTACTCTGTCAATGCCAAAATCTAGGTCAGTGCTACAAACAAATACCACATTGACTTTTTTTTGTAGTAGCGTGCCATGACTTGAGGTGTTATTATTACCTATGTTGAGTATTCTCATTAAGGGTGATATAAACATATTTTCTCTTGTATTTACAGATCAATAGTTTTTGTCTAGTTTTTTACAGGATAATGTTTCTTTAGTCAGTCATGTGGCTTTGTGATTGTCCCAGTGATCTTTGAGCTGATGGGAAGTTAATTCACTAAATTAATTTTGTCACAGGCACACGTTCATTCTTTCTGGCTCAGAGAAATCACAAATTTGGCAAACAATTGAGAAGTTACTTGTGGATAACCAAGTTGAGGCAAGTCTATATGATTATTTGGCCTGTTTTCAGTGAACATTTTCTTTTCCCCTTTTGTGTACAATCTGTACACCTGAGATGAAAAATGAACTATATCTAGATTTCTACTTTCAGCCTTTGCCTTGGCACAGGGCATACATATGCAAGTACTTTTGTCACTAAAGCTCTTATAAGTGAAGACATCTGTGGTCAATTGTATGACTTTTTCTGTTACATATTCAGGTTAGGGAGCACGCTGCTGGTGTTCTTGCAAGCCTAATGAAGGGTATAGATAAAGATCTATCGAAGGATTTCCGTGATCGATCATATGCACAAGCCCAACGTATCCTTGATACACAGAGGTGTTTTCTGCTGGTTCTGATGTTAACATGGAGTCTTTTCATGTTACTGATTGTTAACCCGTTGATTTTCGCACTTTGTAGAACTTCAAAGTCGGGTCACTCTGTTGCTACCATCCATGGTGCAGTACTTGCTTTGACGGCTTCGGTGCTTTCAGTCCCATACGACATGCCAAGGTATTCTTGTTACTTTTACCTTGTTTTTTGCATGGTAAATAGCAGCTGACACTCCTTGACAAGTAGGTTGCCATGTTCGCAGTTGATCTCTTAGGTTTTACGCTAGCAACCGTCCTGTAGTTCTATTATTCCATACTTCCATGCAAATACAGGATATTTTCTTAACGGGGCTTGTCGCCTTTACCCTGGTCTCTGCAGCTGGCTTCCTGGTCATGTAACGTTACTCGCCCGCTTCATTCGCGAGCCTTCTCCCGTAAGATCTACTGTCACAAAAGCTGTTGCTGAGTTTAAGAGGACACATGCCGACACTTGGAGCATCCAGAAGGACGCATTCACAGAAGACCAGTTGGAGGCAAGCTCATAATTTGTAATAGCCGCACAAGTTGATGATATCTCTCACAGTTTTGTTCTCCTTACTCGTGCAGGTTCTCCGTGACACATCGTCCTCGTCGTCGTACTTCGCTTAGATTCGATGACCATAGGATTTTCCAATACCGTGATAAAAGATTTTATGTTTTTTTTTGTGAGGAAGAAGATTTTATGATCGATAAATGCCAGTGGTTATCGTAGTTGCATCTTGTTTTATAGTTCCATCGATAAAGGCTTCTCTTCATACAAGGGAAGGGAGGCGCACTATCCATGAAACTAGATGATTCCCCGTGCGTTGCTGCCGGAACACTTGGTACTATCTTGTTGTTAGATCTTGTTACTGCATGCTAGACAAAATTATTATTATTGGTGGTTAGCAAGCAACATACTATTCAAGGAAATTTGATGATCGTAAAAATAAAAGAAAAAACTCTGATTTTGAATTATGTAAAAATGTGTAAAGTAAAGATCACTGTAAGATGAAACGACATTAAGGAGAGTGCCAATGAGTTGAAGTATGCATGGAAGGCTGAAAGGATGTAAAGTTAGCTTGCAGAGAACTGCAGTAAGAAATGATATTTAGTGCAGCAAGATTAGGGGATTGTTGTAGGGATGGCCCTCACCTAAGCTCAGCCGGTCTGTAAGAAGTTTGCGAAGCCCAAAATGAGACATGTATATTGACATAAATACCCTTGAAAGGGATACTTGGGTGTAATGACATAATTGTAAAATACTCCCCATGTGAATATATATATATATATATATATATATATATATATATATATATATATATATATATATATATATATATATATATATATATATATATATATATATAAAGCTGTCCTGGGCATGGGGAAGAGCCTCAAGCATTGTTCACCACACGGTATTGTTTGGTCTGTAAGCACAACAGTTGGCGCCGTCCGTGGGGAAGACAAGAGCAACCTCGGAAATCTGAAGGATGGCACCAAAGAAGGCTTTATCATCGGCGGCAAAGAAGAAGAGGAGTACGAAGGAGGCGCTCGGCAACGCGAGGGCTTCAGCATCGGCTGCGGGTGTGGGTCGCAGCGCTGACGCTACGGCCGCCGACCTCAATGCTCGTGGCACGACAGTCGACCCCACCGTTGGTGCGGCGATCGGTACAGGCAGTACCAATCAGGTTGTCGGGAGTGGTGACGCTGATGTTCATGCTGCCACGGCCACTACCCCCACATCCAGCACGGGAGCGGCAAGTGGCCTTGGCGGCAACGTCGGTCTCGTCATCGACTCCGCAGTCCACCGCACCGGCGCGCCGAGCAGCTCTGGAGCGCAAGCCGTGGTTGCCGTCGACCCGATGGTGCAACCTGGTGCTCCGGCCACCGCAACCACGTTCTGGTGCGAGCGCTCTCTGGCGGCCCTCGGCGTTGCGGCGGAGTGCGCGGACCTTCGCGGGGCCGTGCGGGATATACAAGAGGCTTGAAACCAACAAGTCCCACCGGTGGCCGCGCCGGAGCCTACGCCAAAGCGGGCGGATAGCCGCGACGCCCCTACGTCTAGTCGCGTCTCGCTACGGCACGTGGATCTGGAGTCCCCCCTCTTTGCGGGCCTGCAGCAATCGGCGTAGCCGGAGGACTTCAAGTTTCCCAACACCATCAAGCCGTACAAGGGCGACACGGACCATCGGGAGTTCGTGCGCGTGTACGAGACCGCCATCGAAGCTGCAGGCGGGGACGACACCACCAAAGTGATGGGGCTCCCCCTAGCACTGCAGGGAGTGCCGCTCTCTTGGTTTTTTCACCATAGAGCCGAACTCCATCTACGCTTGGGAGCAGATCCGCAATCGCGTCTACAACAACTTCCAGGGGAACTACTGAGAGTCCATGTGGAGGTGACCACATGTTTGTGATGAGTAATTGACACTTGTTTTGGAAAAATTGAGTTTGTTTTGGGTGTTTTCTGCGAAGTCGTAGCCCTGTTTGAGCGGTCGGAAGACCTTACGATCACTTTGGGCGTGGTTGTAGGTCACTGGGGTGGTTTACGATCACTTAGACCGTGGTCGAAAGGCAACAACGAAGCTTACGACCACGTTTGGCCGTGATCGCAAGTCTCCGAGAGGTTTACGACCATATAGGGCGTGGTCGAAGTCCAGCCGGGCAGTTCACGACCACGTTGTCGAGTGTCAGAACCCAGCCGGGTCATTTACGACCATGTTGGTTGTGGTCGAAAGGGTTTACGACCATTTTTGCCGGGGTCAGACGCCGCTCCGACCACGTTATCGCGAGCTACGATCGAAGTCGGCGCTCAGACTTAAGACCACGTTAGGGAGTCAGAAGCGCACAACCATGTTATCGAGAGCTGCGGTTAGAAGTCGAAGCTTCGACCGCTGCGGTCGATAGTCGGCAGGCTTCAACTACGACCACGTTGAGAAGTCAGAGTCTTTCGACCACGTTGTGTGACGGTCGTACATGGTTGGGTCGCCTTGGACTTGGTCTGACGCGGGTGGAAGTGATCGAAGAGCGATCTCTCTCGGTCAGCCGTAGTCGACACCGGTCGGAAGTGGTCGTATCACTCTCAAATGCAGTTGGACGCGCTTGAATGCGGTCGTTTGTGGTCGGATGTACTCGGGAGCGGTCGGAAGTCTTCCGAAGCGATCGTAATGCATGGAAACTGGTCGTATGGCTTCTCAGAGCGGTCGTTTCGTCTGGAAATCGGTCGTAAGTCGTGTGCATCTCTTGTTCTATGTTTTCGTCTGATCGTAATGGGTATACGACTTTGTGGAGTATGGGTTGAGTTCTCTTTTCCGATGCAAATGGATGTTACCCTTGTCTAGTGCGGTGCTATGTGATATTTTGTTGTCTATGATGGTTGCAGGATCTTGAGGCTAGTCGTGGTGAGGCATGGATGACCGGACTAAGCACAGGTGGTGCTGAGGTCGGTGAGCGGTTGGGAGATGCCAAAGACGGTGAGGCCAGCGAGGTAGCTACAAGCCGTGGACAGCAAGCTACGGAGGAAGCTTCCGGGAAGGCAGCAGAGTGGCATTTTGGAGAAATGGCCAAAGTCTGCAAAAGGGAAGCGGTTCTTTGCAAAGCACAGGAGTTGTTGGCGCTAACGGGCAAAGCAGTGGAGCCGTTGGGTTTAACGGGTAAAGCACTAGAAGCTCGTTCACACTAGTGGGTAAAGTGACTGGGAGAACCCGGTGTTAGGTGGGGTTTACGGGTTCCCCCCGGTAGCAGAAGGCTATAAATAGAGAGGGTAGAGCTCGGGTGCTTGTGAGATTCTGATTTCCGAGTTGCTCTGTTCTTCCTTGTTTATTTGTGTGTGTGTGTGGGTTCTCGGGATGGAGCAAGTGTGCTCATGTATCTCCCAGTTGGAGTGGCTGTAGAAACCTCTATTATCAATCATTCATCTCTCTTCCTCTATGTTGAGTTTTTGTTCTGTGAGTTGTTCGATTGCTTTGTTTGTACTTTCTCTGCTTCATCCTTTCCCATGTATGTCTAAGAAGCTGGTTCTCATTTGTGCTCTGGCCTTCTTGATGTGAGAAGAGTTTTAGCTGCCTTGATTCCTCTTGCTCTGAACTGGAAATCTTACTCAAGACCATTTGGTCAGAATATTCCCGAGAGCAACTAGTGGTCGGAGGAATCTCTGCCTGCGGTCGTGTACTTTTCAGGTTCTCCATTCGACCGCATTTCTCTGCTCGATCATGCAGTATTTTTTGTTCACCATTTTTGTTGGACTACTCTTGCTGTTGGATCTCGATTGCTCTGGAACTGGGTTTGGTCATTCCGACCACAGCAGAGAATCGATCAATCACAGTAAGATATCGACAGCAGAGAACTGGGTTTGATCATCTGCTCGCGTGCAAGAGGTTTTCGTCCTGATCTCTACTCTGATTTCGTTCTGTTAGTCGGTCAAGTTTTCGACTACGTCGGTTGTTCGATCACGTATTGACCTACGATCACGTATATTCGACCAAAGAACTAACTGTAAGGTCGATTGATCACTTGTTGGTTTTCGACCGCTTTGGACTTCTCTCGGCAGCAGCTGTTCTCTTTCATTTGTTGTCGGAGTTCCTTTTCTCCAGTGAGTTTTCGATCTCCTTCTTCATAGCTCTCTATCTATCGGAGAAGAAGATCTTGTGAGAGTACTTGGGGCGATTTTTAAGGCACCATTCACCCCCCCTCTGTTGCCACTTCGGTCCAACAACTACGTTGAGCGCGTCGATGTGGATCAACTCTTCGCCATCAAGCAAAAACCCTCGGAGAGGCTCCGAGAGTATTTCAAGCGCTTCGCTAAGGTTCATTGCCAGGTCAAGGATGTCAACGAGATAACCATCATCAACGCAGTAATACAAGGCCTCCGCCCAGGGCCGTTGGCCGAATACAATGCGCGCAAGCCAATCAAGATGGTCGCGAAGCTCTTCAACAAGATGGAAGAGTATGCGAGGGTGGAGGAGGACGCGCGGCGGCGCAAGGGCGATGACTCCGACACTATTCAAGCGGAGGACTCATCGAAGGAGAAGGACTCATCGAAGAGCACGCCAAGCGCAAGCAAGAGTCTTCGAAGGACACCCCCGACCACAAGGATGCCTTCAAGCGTAAGCAGGACTCGAGTGACAAGCCCAAGCGCAATCAGCGTAGATCCCAAAGGGCCAGCTATGTCATCGACATCGAAGGCAGCTCTGAGGACAGCGCCCCCGCCTTTCGCGGACGAGGTTGCAAAGGCCGAGGACGGGGACGCGGCCGGGGTCGCGACGATAGACCCCACGCGGAGCAGGAGAACTAGGACTACAACATGTGGTGCGAGGTGCATAGCCGTGGTGATCATTACACGAGGGCATGTACCACCATTACGGCGCTTCGTCAAAGCGTAGCCAGGGATAGGGCCCTGGAGGCAAGGCCGCCCGTCGTGGCTCACATGTAGTAGCCCCAAGAGGGAACCCTGTGGATTCAAGCCCATGCGCAACAGCCCCAAGAAGGCCCTTTGTGAATTCAGGCCCCGGAGGGAGCCCAGTGCCGAATCATAAATGTCATCTCTGGGGGCTCTTTGCTGGAGTTCTCCTCGGCGCGGCAGCAGAAGGCCTATGCGCGGAGGCTACATCATGTGGCGGCGTACCCGGCGCAAGCACCGCCGAAGTGGGCATGGCACGAACTCACCTTCACGCCTGCTGACGCTGAGGGCATGGAGTTCCCCCACCAAGATCCCCTAGTCATCCAGGCCGCCATTGCAGGCTGCGATGTCAACGTCCTGGTCGACGGAGGCAGCTCCACGGACAGTTCACGGTGGCCTTCGATTAGATGGGGATCCCTCGGAGTCGCTTAGGCCTCTCGGGAATCCCACTATAGGGCTTCGGGGGTCAGCCACTGAAGGCGTTGGGCCAGATACGCCTCCAAGTCTCCTTTGGCCAGGGTGACAACGCGAGGAGCGAAGGCGTCACCTTCGACATTGTCCACATCCTGAACCCATACAATGCCATATTGGGGCGCCCAATCCTCAACTCCTTCGGGGCAGTCCCGCACCATGGCTTCTTATGCATGAAGCTCCCGGGACCGCAAGGTATCATCACCACTTTCGGTGACTAGGACCTCGCCCAGCACATAGATCTTGGTGCTCGGGGCCCGCATCGCAAGGTGCATGTCCTCACCGACAATCCAGAGGTAGACACGCCCTCCGCTCCGAGATGGACGCCTAAGCCCCGGCCGGATGGCAAGGTCAAGAGGGTGCCTCTGCAAGCCGAAGGTCAATTTGTGTCCATCAGCGAAGGCCTTCCCCCGGAAGTGGAGCAGGACCTACTCCGGGTTCTCCGGGACAACGCGGACGTCTTCACGTGGTCCCCAAACGATATAAAGGGCGTTGACTGCACTCTCATCGAGCACACTTTAGCAGTCCGCCCCGACGCCAAACCGGTTAAGCAGAGACTTTGGCGCATGTCAATTGAACGGTAGCAAGTGGCAAAGGTGGAAGTAGCCAAGCTCCTCCAGGCCGGAGTCATCCACGACGTCCAGCACCCGGATTGGCTCGCCAACCCGGTGCTGGTGAAGAAGGCCAGTGGAGCCTGGCACATGTGCATTGACTTCACAACCCTCAATAAGGTATGTCCGAAGGACAACTACCCCTTTCCACGCATAGATCAGTTGTTGGATGCCACGGCGGGGTGCGAGCTCATGAGCTTCCTAGACACATACTCCGGCTACCATCAGATTTACATGGCCAGGGACGACGAGGACAAGACCAGCTTCATCACGCCAGTAGGGACATACTGCTTTATCAGGATGCCCTTCGGCCTGAAGAATGCGGGGGCAACATTCACCCGCCTTGTCGCGCTGGCCCTGGCCGCCCAGCTCAGGAGGAACATGGAAGCTTATGTCGACGATGTGATCGTCAAAATCAGGCAGCTCGCCTCCCACGCTTAGGATCTCCAAGAGACCTTCGACAACCTTAGGAGATCGGGCATCAAGCTCAACCCGGATAAGTGCGTCTTTGGCGTGCAAGCTGGGAAGCTCCTGGGCTTCCTCATGTCCAGACGCGGCATCCAGGCGAACCCCGACAAAGTCGACGCGATCCTCGCAATGGAGTCGCCCAAGACGACAAGGGAGGTCCAGAGGCTTACTGGCCGCATGGCCGCGCTGAGCTGCTTCTTATCCAGGGCAGCAGAACGGGGCCTGGCCATTCTTCAAGACCCTCCGTGGCTGCGATGGGTTCCACTGGGGTGACGACTGCGCGAAGGCTTTCGATGACCTCAAGAAGCACCTCGCAAGCCTTCCCACATTGGTCACCCCAGCACCAGAGGCTCCCCTCCTGCTCTACCTCGCCGTTTCAGCAACAGCAGTCAGTGTCGTCCTTGTCCTCGAGGAGGGCACCCTTCAGCGGCCCGTGTACTTTGTCTTCGAAGCCCTCCAGGGCGCCAAGACACGGTATACGGAGCTTGAGAAGTTGGCTTACGCACTGGTCATGGCCTCGAGGAAGCTCCGGCATTATTTCCTTGCCCATCCCATCACTGTGCCATCCTCATTCCCTCTGGTGGAAATGCTGCACAATAAGGAGTCCATTGGGCGCATTGGCAAGTGGGCGGCCGAGCTCACGCCGTTCTCCTTGACGTGTGCCTCGCGAACAGCAATCAAATCTCAAGTCCTTGTGGACTTCCTCGCAGAGTGGACTCCGCCGGCTCAACACGTCCAACAGCTAGAGGACTCGGTGTGGACACTCAACACCGACGGGGCTTACGGCGCTCTGGGCGCTGGAGTGGGCGTAGTGGTCACTACGCCGGAGGGGCACCGCCTCTTGTACTCGGCGCGCCTGGGATTTCCAGCAACCAACAACACAGCCGAGTACGAGGCCCTACTCTTCGGCCTCGCGAAGCTTAAAGCTCTTGGCACACGAAGGGCGACTGGCGGGAGCCCATCTACGGTTTCTTGCAAGGCATAGCGGAGCCAGACAACCCCCTCGAGCTCCGGCGTCTGCAGCATCGCGTCAGATCCTTCCAGGTGCTCGACGGTGTCCTCTATAAGAAGGAAGTCTATGCCCCACTCCTACGATGTCTCGCGCGACGAAGGAAAGCACCTCCTTGCGGAGATTCATGCGGGGCTCTGCGGCTCGCACATTGCGCCGAGGTCCCTGGTCGGCAAGGCGTTCAGACAAGATGATGGGGACATCATTTCTTCGGATACACACAACACTCCTCCACTTGACATTCAAGGACCAATCACTAGAGCTCGCGCCCGACAATTGAATTTACAGGTGAGCTCGTTCCTAAGTACTTCCTTTTGTTCATTTGAGAATCGATTGCTACCTAATGATTTAATTATGATTAGGAACCATGGAGAGGACCTGGAAGTACTTGGAGAAGGGCTACGAGGCGCACAAGTCCAGCAAGGGCGGTCGAATCATATTGGAGGTCCAACTCAAGCCGACTTCGAATCTAATTCGGAGTCCAGAACCAGGCCGTACTAAAACGGACGCCCAGATCGCATCTGGTCTCCGTTTTGGACGTTCTACATATGTATGGAAAGCTGAGAAGACGACCTTTCCAATGGCTCTGGTCCCATGTCAACATTCCTTCTGAGTCAACGGGAATCGTCGAAACAAGTGGGCGTTCAGAATCTGTCAAGGTGCTGCGCCACCGTCTTTTGGGCCTTTCGGTTTTGTATTGTGTTGGAGCCCATTAGGGCGCATCCAGGGGTTTTGCACGCCCCTTACTCTCTATATCCAGCCGCCACCCCCACCATTAGGGTTTGGGTTTTGCTTAGATTAATTCTGTCTTTGAACAGTTTCACCGTTCTTCGGTTTGTGAGACCCCAACTTTCGAGTGCTAAATCAATACATCTGCAATTCAGTTGTGTTCTTCCTTGTTCTTGCTTGTGTTCTTCAATTCGCAGGCGAGGATTGGCCTTCTTGGCGAGGTCAACCGGGCTGTGCACGGTTGATAACCTGAGGAGACGTGGTGCTGCGATTGCGGGGTTAGGAACATGTTGTTCAGAAGCCGGATCGATTTGTATCGTGCCTCCACCAAATCAAACATATCCAGAACCTGTTGGAAGATCGGGACCCCATTCCTATCAAGTGGTAATCAGAGCTTCAGGTGTTCCTTCAGATTCGAGTTACCCCACCTTTGTTGTTTTCGGTTTCATCCTAGAGTCCAAGAAAAAGCCCTACAAAAAAATGTAGTCATAGGTAGTTTCCTGTCCTAGATCTCATTTAGCCTTTTGCACAATTTGATTCCAGAGTCCGTAGTGTTGAGTTTGTGTCCTTAGTCGAGTTGTGTTGCTGGTTTAGATTGTGTTTTGTTTCGGGTTGTCTTGCTTCCGCTACCTCTCATACAAATCCTAGCTGTCAATTTTGTTTTCCCACCCTCTGTTTGAGTCATCCATCGCGTCTCGTGATCTCCCAGTACCATTCCCCACCTTTCCCCGAGCTTCTGCCCTCTAATATCCACCAATTTCCTCCACCTGATTTTCGTTTTGGCCTCCACAGCAACCATAACTCGGAGGTCCTCCTTCAAACTACCATAACTTTCTCATACGGACTCGAAATCAGGCGATTTTTTTTTTGAAATTGGGTGAAATTAAATTTTGCATCCGAAACTCCCCCACTTTGATGGGTTCACCGAATTTATTTTGCCCAAATTCGGCCTGGAAAGTCTAGTACTCGAGCTCTGAAATTTCATCACCGAATTTATAGCACATTCATCATTTTCTGTAGGCCAAATCTTACATCAAATTGAAGTGAAACTTTGTGTGGTTCCTATTTCTGTAGTCTGCTTTGTGAAAAAAATAACAAAAAAAATAAAGAAAAAAAGAAAAAATTTCGGCACCTGGGTTCTAGTACTAAGAGTGCTTGCCGTGCCTTAAAAAAACTGGGACAGAGCACAGTTTTAGGTGACCGCACTTCATTTGTTTTGTGCTTATGCTGAATTAAGTTACTCATTGCCTGACCATCTTTGTTGTTGTCTTTGCTTTACGATTCGGGTCTTGACTTCTTGTTCATCATCTCATCACTGATATAGGACACGTTTAGGCCAGCAACTAGGACCAGTGCTTTGGACATTTATTCAGCATTACTATCTGTTATTGATTTGTGTTCCACTGACATATTTGGCCTGCCAAGCTCCATATACCTACTTCCGGATAGCACAGTTTTTGACCCTTGCAATCGCCGGATCACACTCTCCAGGTATCCTTTGCCTTGCTTTGGTGAGAACATTTGTAAGAGCTTGGTAAGACACTTCCTTTGCGGGTTCCCACTGCCTTTACTTTGTAGTTGATAGGGATAATCCTTTTGTTTTCCTTGTGTTTCCACTAATCATGGCAGGAGACGAAGGGGACGAGACACCGGTCGATTTCAACGAGTGTGTTAGTCGCGGCCAGCTACAAGCTACGCTCGATAAACAAAATGCTTCACTCACTGATCTCGGCGCGAGAATGGACACCATCGTCGCCGCCATTGCCAAGTTGAACACCACGGAAGGCATTGAGCGGGCGGAGCGGCAGTTGGCTGACCTCACTGGTCGGATGGACACATTGGAGGCACGCCTGCCACCTGTCAATGACGGCCATCGTCATGATGATGACACAGTGTATGATGCAGATGGCAACATTGATCGGTGGGCGACACAAGATGCACGACTACGTCGGCGTCTTCAGCAAAACGGACATGGTATGGGAGGTAATAACCAGAACCGTCATGGTAACAACAATCCTTTTGCTAAAGTCAAGTTTACTATTCCATCTTTTTCTGGTCTTTATAATGCTGAAATATATCTTGATTGGGAGATGACGGTAGAGCAGAAGTTTAATTCTCACTTGGTTCCTGAACAACATAGAGTTAGACAAGCTATTAGTGAGTTTAAGGACTTTGCTATTATCTGGTGGAATGAACTAAGTAACATGCGCTTACAACCTGATACATGGGAGCGGTTAAAAGAAGTTATGTGTAATCGTTTTGTTCCTCCCTCATATAAACTTGATTTGAGAAAAAAATTGCAGCGCTTAGAAGAAGGTGATCGTTCTGCTCAAGACTATTATGCTGAGCTTCAAAAGGGTATGGTGCGTTGTGGGGTTGTTGAGGACATGGAGGATAAGATTTGTCATTTATACGGGGGGTTACGACGTGAAATTCAGGACATTGTTGATTATAAAGAATTTACTCATCACAACCGGTTGTTCCACTTGCTATGCTTGCAAAAAGAATTGCGAGGACGCAAGGAATCGCGAAGGCACGCACTGCAGGCGACCCTTCTACACGCGCGAACGACTACATCGACGGGATTGCCCAAGTCTTCTTGAGTTTCGTTCTCCTCCACCACCGTGAACAAGATTGCAGCAGCGCCACCGAAGCCACCGCCCACGACAAAAATTCTTTGCGGTTCCAGCCAAGAGTTCTTCTTCCGTGGCTTCAACGGGCCGCTTCTCGACATTCGATGCCACCGCCCATGGGCTTGGTCATGTGCGTAAGAATTTCCCTAGCCAACGGGCATACATCGCCACGAAGATGGAGGCTACATCAACACTTCGAGTCGAGGAGGATGATGATGTTGCTGCTGCCTCGGATGACAATGGCGGTGGTGATGACGACTGGTCCTTGGTGGGCGTCCACGGCGACGCTATGGAGCATTATTGTGCAGCGAGTCCTCGGCACACAGTACAACAACCCGATAAGCTTCAACGCCATAATTTGTTTCAGACTTTCTTCGCAATCAAGAACCGCGCGCACGTGTCATCATTGATGGAGGAAGCTGCAACAACTTGGTGAGTTCTGATTTGGTCAAGAAGCTTGGCTTGACCACGCGACGCATCCACATCCATACCATATTCGGTGGTTAAATGATTCGGAAAAGCTAAGGTAACGCAAACATGCCGAGTTCATTTTTCCATTGGTGGTTATGCTGATCATGTTGATTGTGATGTGGTTCCCATGCAAGCATGCTCTCTTTTATTGGGTCGACCTTGGGAATTTGATAATGATGCTTTACACCATGGTAGTAGTAACAAATACACTTTTATGCATAAGGAAAGAAAGTTACTTTATCGCCTTTGACCCACTGAGATTATAGAGGCCGATAGGGAGAGAGTTGCTGCTGCTAATGATCCAAAGGAACATGATAAATCTGAAAAACAGCAAGTAATCCATTTGAAAAATTCTGTTATGCTTGCCACAAAATCAGACCTTGCTGCAATTGATGATGTTAATGATACATGCTATGCTTTTGTGTGCAAAGATGCTTTATTTTCTCTTGATACTATGCCTTGCACTTTGCCTGCTCCTGTCACTAACCTTTTGCAGGAGTTTCGAGATGTTTTCACGATGAGATACCTCCGGACTTCCACCCATTCGAGGATTGAGCACCAGATTGACTTGATCCTGGAGCAAGTTTGCCAAACCGTGCGGCGTCAGGGACCAATCCCGAAGAGACTAAGGAGATTCAGCGACAAGTCCAAGACCTTTTGGACCGTGGGTACGTGCGTGAGAGCCTTAGTTCTTGTGTTGTTCTGTTCTTTTGGTTCCCAAAAGATGGTTCTTGGCGTATGTGTGTAGATTGTAGAGCCATTAACAACATTACTATAAGGTATCGTCATCCTATTCCCAGGCTAGACGACATGCTTAATGAGTTGTGTGGTGCTATAATTTTCACAAAGATTGATTTGCGTAGTGGATATCACCAAATAAGAATGAAACTTAGCGATGAATGGAAAACTGCTTTTAAAACTAAGTTCGGCTTGTATGAGTGGTTAGTCATGCCTTTTGGTTTAACTAATGCACTTAGCACTTTCATGAGATTAATGAACGAGGTTTTACGTCCTTTCATTGGCAAATTTGTGGTCATTTACTTTGATGATATCTTGATTTATAGCAAGTCCATGGACAAACATTTGAATCACTTACATGCTGTTTCTAATGCTTTGAGAGATGCACGTTTGTTTGGTAACCTTGAGAAGTGCAGCTTTTGCACGGATCGAGTCTCTTTTCTTGGCTATGTTGTGACCCCATAGGGAATTGAGGTTGATAGAGCCAAGGTGGAGGCGATATGGAGTTGGACCACACCCACGACGGTCTCCCAAGTGCGGAGTTTTCTTGGCCTTGCAGGATTTTATCGCCGCTTTGTCAAGGAATTCAGTACCATTGCGACACCGTTGATTGAGTTGACAAAGAAGGGCGTCGTGTTCCATTGGGGGCCATCACAAGAGGAGTCCTTTAATCTTTTGAAGGACAAGCTTACACACGCACCATTGCTCCAACTTCCAGATTTTGGTAAGACTTTTAAGCTGGAATGTGATGCTAGCGGAATTGGTATTGGTGGTGTTTTGATGCAAGAAGGCAAACATGTTGCCTACTTTAGTGAAAAATTGAATGGTCCTGCTCTTAATTATTCCACGTATGATAAAGAATTGTATGCTCTTGTTCGTTCTTTAGAGACGTGGCAACACTATTTATGGCCTAAAGAATTTATCATTCATTCCGATCATGAATCACTTAAGCATATTCGTAGTCAAACCAATTTGAATCGTAGACATGCTAAGTGGGTTGAATTTATTGAATCTTTTCCTTATGTCATTAAACACAAGAAAGGGAAGGATAATGTGATTGCTGATGCTTTGTCTCGACGCTATACCATGTTCTCTCAACTTGATTGTCGCATTTTTGGTCTTGAAACTATTAAAGCACAATATGCTTTTGATGCTGATTTTAAGGATGTGTTGTTGCATTGTAAAGAGGGACAAGCATGAAATAAATTCGTGATCAATGATGGGTTTTTGTTTAGAGCTAACTGCCTATGCATTCCAGTTGGATCCGTTCGTCTTTTATTGTTGCAGGAGGCGCATGGAGGCGGTTTGATGGGACATTTTGGTGCTAAGAAGACGGAGGACATTCAAGCCACACACTTCTTTTGGCCAAAGATGAGGCGAGATGTTGAGCGGTTTGTGGTTCGCTGCACTACATGTCAAAAAGCTAAGTCTCGCTTGAATCCACATGGTTTATACCTGTTCCTTCTATTCCGTGGGCAGATATTTCTATGGACTTTGTTTTAGGATTGCCCAGGACTAAGAGGGGGAGGGATAGCATTTTTGTTGTTGTGGATCATTTTTCTAAGATGGCTCACTTTATACCATGTCATAAAACCGATGATGCCGTTCATATTGCTGACCTCTTTTTCAAAGAGATAGTTCGTTTGCATGGTATGCCTTCCACTATTGTTTTAGATCGTGATGCCAAGTTCTTGAGTCACTTTTGGCGTACTCTATGGAACAAGTTGGGTACAAAGTTGTTGTTCTCTATAACATGTCACCCACAAACTGATGGCCAAACCGAGGTGGTGAACCGCACATTGTCTACCATGTTGAGAGCTGTTTTGAAGAATAATTTGAAGCTGTGGGAAGAGTGTTTGCTGCATGTTGAGTTCGCATATAATCGGGTGGAACACTCCACCACCAAGGTAAGTCCTTTTCAGGTAGTGTATGGATTCAATCCCCGTGCCCCTATTGATATTTTACCTTTGCCTACTAGTGAGAGAGTTCATAGTGATGCTAAGAAGCGTGCTAATTTTATTGTCAAAATGCATGAGACTACTAAGACAAACATTGAAAAGATGAATGAAAAATATAGGATTACTGGTAGTAAAGGTAGAAAGGAAGTTAAACTTGAACCGGGTGATTTTGTTTGGTTGCACTTGAGAAAGGATAGATTTCCTGAGTTAAGAAAATCAAAATTGATGCCTAGAGCTGCTGGTCCTTTTAAGATAGTTGAGAAGATAAATGATAATGCACATAAACTTGAGTTGCCTCCCGAGTTTGGAGTTAGTCCCACCTTTAATATTTCAGATTTAAAGCCATACTTGGGAGAAGAAGATGAGGCTGAGTTGAGGACAACTCCGCTTCAAGAGGGGGAGGATGATGAGGACATCACTTCTTCGGATACACACAACACTCCTCCACTTGACATTCAAGGACCAATCACTAGAGCTCGCGCCCGATAATTGAATTTACAGGTGAGCTCGTTCCTAAGTACTTCCTTTTGTTCATTTGAGAATCGATTGCTACCTAATAATTTAATTATGATTAGGAACCATGGAGAGGACCTGGAAGTACTTGGAGAAGGGCTACGAGGCGCACAAGTCCAGCAAGGGTGGTCGAATTATATTGGAGGTCCAACTCAAGCCGACTTCGAATCCAATTCGGAGTCCAGGACCAGGCCGCACTAAAATGGATGCCCAGATCGCATCTAGTCTCCGTTTTGGACGTTCTACATATGTATGGAAAGCTGAGAAGACGACCTTTCCAATGGCTCTGGTCCTATGTCAAAATTCCTTCTGAGTAAACAGGAATCGTCGAAACAAGTGGGCGTTCAGAATCTGTTAGGGTGCTGCGCCACCGTCTTTTGGGCCTTTCAGCTTTGTATCGTGTTGGAGCCCATTAGGGCGCATCCAGGGTTTTGCACGCCCCTTACTCCTCTATATCCAGCCGCCACCCCCACCATTAGGGTTTGGGTTTTGCTTAGATTAATTATGTCTTTGAATAGTTTCGCCGTTCTTCGGTTTGTGAGACCCCAACTTTCGAGTGCTAAATCAATACATCTGCAATTTAGTTGTGTTCTTCCTTGTTCTTGCTTGTGTTCTTCGATTCGCAGGCGAGGATTAGCCTTCTTGGCGAGGTCAACCGGGCTGTGCACGGTTGATAACCTGAGGAGACGTGGTGCTGCGATTGCGGGGTTCGGAACGTGTTGTTTGGAAGCCGAATCGATTTGTGTCGTGCCTCCACCAAATCAAACATATCCAGAACCTGTTGGAAGATCGGGACCCCGTTCCTTTCACAAGACTTTTACTGGCCAACCGCCGTCGTTGATGCGCAAGACCTCATACGTCGATGTCAAGGTTGCCAGTGGATGAGATGGGTCATCCGCAGACCCCCGATGAGTTTGCAGCCCATCCCGCCGGTGTGGCCATTAGCACGGTAGGGCATCGACGTCGTCGGGCCACTTCTGCGGGCCCTAGGAGATCTTCGATTCGTCGTAGTCACCTTGGAATATTTTTCCAGGTGGCCCGAAGCCGTTGCTCTGGCTAGGGTAACCTCCGCGGCCATGCAGCGCTTCCTCTAGCAGAACATCATATGCCACTTCGGAGTCCCTAGGGAGCTTACCGTGGACAATGGCCTGCAATTCGACTCTGCTCCATTCAAGGCGTTTCTGTGAGAGCATGGGCATCACATCAATTTGCTTTGGTCGGGCACCCACAGTCAGCTTTGTTTCAGAAGGCCATCACATTAGTTCTTGTGGAGACAACGCTGAAGATGTATCGCAAGTGAGACACTAAGGTCCAACCAAAGAAGATTAAGGTACCTGTTGGGCCATGGAAGTACAATCTTGTAGTGTCATTGGTCCCCGAGTCACAATTACCCAACCTTGAACTGGTTTGCATGACTTTGCATGCCTGGTACATGCAGAGGTCCAATAGGAAGCCAAATCGGCAAAGTGCATTCACCGTGAGATACATAGAGGCATATTTCCTCCTTGACTCGGGTTACTTCATCGTGACTTTCGAAGACTTATTCTTACTATTCAACCTCAATGAACTCGACGCCTCACTTCTACGATGCAGGCACTGTAAGTGTGCTGTACAATCAAGTTCTACATTCACGTAATACCGATAAATGTCATAACTCATTGCTTTATATAGATCCATGATCCAACAA
Organism: Dendrocalamus sinicus; assembly: GCA_036346575.1. Taxonomy (NCBI): domain Eukaryota; kingdom Viridiplantae; phylum Streptophyta; class Magnoliopsida; order Poales; family Poaceae; genus Dendrocalamus; species Dendrocalamus sinicus. The sequence continues at coordinate 23,654,842 of CM070657.1, read as the reverse complement.
GTCCAACGATGGTGAAAACCAGTGGGTTTTCTGAACCCACACTTGGTCTCTGAGCAATCCATCAGTGAAAACGCATCCTTCGTCAAAGATTACATAATGATGAGATTGTTTGTTCAGAGTGACAAGGACTACATCCTGGTATCCTTCAACAAAAGGTAAGTACTTTACTAATTGCCATACAAGTTTTATTTTTACTTTATAGGTAATATGAACTTAGCATTAATCACTATATCAACATACATGACTAGGTCAAACTGGATTCTGATTATGATTGTACCAAAATAGAGCAAGTTAATATAACTTGATTCCTTACTTAGGAGCAACCACAACTTCACCCATGTGCAATAAGCAATTAATAGGTAAACTCATTTCCTCCATAATAACTCTATTGTAGTCTTCCCTTCGTTTGCAATGGCTGAAGCTAACGTTTTTGAATCACATAGTTCATTCAACACTTATGTTGCTTAGGGAGGGAGACACAAGAAATCTAGCGCCATACTGCGACATAGGACGCGATTTCTAGTACCTGCTACAACACAACAATCCTATATCACAATTCGCGATACTACCTCTAGAACTGACAATATCAATGTATGTAATTCTATTTTTGGAGTGCCACCAACAGCTATAGGGCAACGTATATAGATTCTACGTTTGCTGCCATATGCAGGAAATCATGGCCACTAAGACGAATGATCCAAAGATTAGTCAACCTGCCAATAACTATTTTGTGATTATCAATATATATATGTATATATATATGTGCTAATGACTTTAACACTCCTAGCGACATGGTGTGAAATTTGACGAAAGTGCATTCGATCTTGACAAACTCACCGAAGTTTGACGAAATCTCTCCGAATTCTTGATGGCGGAAGTTATTCACCTGAGTGGAGAGTTCAACCCAGATGATGATGATTAGATATTCACATATTTGATACAATTGTAATCACTCAATTGTGCTTAATCAAATAATTCATTCAATTGTACTTCATTCAGTTGTTTAATTCATTTATGAGATCTATGTAATGATTGTCGTTTACTATATATGTGATTTATTTGCTTATTTTTAGATGGCATAGCTAGCATTTCCTGAGGTTAGATAAAAACAGAAAATAATTTAGCTATTCAAATAGTCATCACATACGGTTTGTAACGCCAAACTATCTGTGATATATGACATATCACAAACGGTTTTTGGTATTAGCCGTCTATGATATGTAAGATATCACAAACGACTATGTTTAAGAACCATCTGTAATATATGACATATGATAGATGGTTACCATCTGTAATATATGACATATGATAGATGGTTTCTTGTATTAGCCATCTGTAATATGTCAGATATCACATACGATTATGTTCAAGAACCATCTGTGATATCATACATATCACAGATGATTTTGGGTTTAAGCCATCTGTGATATATCAAATATCACAAACAGCTATATTTAAGAACCATTTGTGATATCTCATATATCATAAACGGTTCTTAAACATAGCCAACTTAGCTTGGCTATAAAAGCCGTTGAGCCTCCCCTTGCCTCCCTACACCTCCGTCTCACTTCCCGCACCTCACCCTTGGCTGCTCGAAGCCAAAGCTAAAATTGGCGAGCTCACTGGACTTTGCCACCGTATGCCATCGAGACCGCTCCATCGTCCCGCTATTCCAGTGAGCCTCTTCTCCTTCCAACCATGCCAATCTGGCCGCCTCACTCATCTCTCCGTCCCATCTCACCCAATCGGGTTTCATCACTTGCAGCTCGCCGGTGCCACCATCTTCCCCAACTTTGGCCACCACGCCACCCCATCACTCTGGTGAGTCACCATTTGATTCCCGTTTACTAGAGCAACCCAACACCTCTCTCTTGATCCCCGCTCTCAATTTTGGTAGCCTCCTACCCCAGCTCGCTGGTGTCGTCGAGGATCTTGACACCATTGTAACATCCTGATTTTCAGAGCCTTTTTGAAGCTTTTAAAATAAAATTCACCATTTGGATTTTTCTGGAATTAATTAAAGCTTAACTGGAATTTTTATTAATTAAAAAGATTTAATATGATTAAATTAAACATTAATATTTGTTAAAAATATTTTATTTGTGTTCCTTGTGTCACAAGGAATTTTTCTGTATTTTTTGAGATTTTTCGGAGTTTGTTTGAGCTCAATTTGAAATTTCCAAAAAAAAAGAGGAGAGAGAATCACTCGTCTTCTCCAGCGCGCACGGGAAATCGATGGATGCCCCTGCTGAGCACAGTTCCTTCCGATTTTCTCTCTCTTCATAACTTCCAATCTGGACCTTATCTCAATGTCTTCCCAAAAGGAAAGTTGTGCTAAATCCCGCAAGGAATCCATCCCAACTGGTCCCCTTCCGTTTCGTTCATCCGTTTGCCTTTTATCTTCAATTTTCTGAAACGGACTCTAAACCGAAATCCGCGAATTGGAGTCGGTTTCTACCCTTCCAAGCCTATAAATAGGACCCTTGGCTCCCTAAACCCATCCCAAGCCGTGGCAAGTCCCATCAAAGGTCGGGGCGCCGTCGCATCGAGGCCCTTCGGTCTCGAATTTGCTCGCCACGTCTCGAGCTATTCGGTGAGTTTTTCCATGATCCTTTCGCGTCACATTGTGCCATCATGTGCCATCTACCTTCTTGCCAAGTTAATTTGGTTTTGGTGCAGCCAATCTCCCGGAATCGAGTTTTCCCCAATCTAGGTCAAGAGCGCTTCCCGACGTCGATTCGTCATCTCCGGTAAGCTTTAGCCCTTGTCGTAATTTTTCTTAGACTTGCCTCGCCGCGTTCTACGCCGTGCTCACTCCCTTTTCCCCAGAAAGTCTCCACAAATTTTCGCCTCTGAACCTCGCCATGGCCGTCAATGGCATCTCGTGTCCCCCATCTACCCGGTGATGTTTCCACCAATCCGTTCGCGTCACTTTGTGCCAAACCATCCCAGGTAGCTACCCTTCAAGTGGTTTTAGATTTCGTTCACCCAGCACCAAGATATTAAGTTTTTCCTTTACCCTTCCCAACGTCGTTCAAACGTAGATTGCGCCGTCTCCGATGGGTTTCTGGCCGAGCCGATAATTTTCTAACTTCACCAAGCGCGTTCTACCCGTGCTCACCCTACTTCTCCATGTCCTATGCCCGGTTTTATTCCTCTCTTCTACCCATGTCGTTGCCGCCGCGTGCCGTCACCGTACTCCGCTTTGGTGTGCCGTCGCTTCCTATGTGTGCCTTAGGTCCCTAGCAACCCATTTTGCTAGTTAGATTCATCTTCTATGCCTCCTCTCGCCAGCGCTAGCCTTCTCGCCAAAAGTACCGTTCTCGGATGAACAGTAACAGCTGTGAATTTCCAGTATTTTCTCGCCCCGGCAAACTTTAGATCGCTCGTTCTCCTTCGTCCGAACTCCGATCGACCCGATTCTTCTTCCTAAATTCATCTAAAATTGAGCTCTATCTTTTGGTTCTGGTTTTGCAGTTTTTGGAGTTCATTTGAATTTTATTTGAATTTATTTTGTTTGTTTTGTCGTTTTAGCAGTAGAACCCGGTTGCCGAAGAGTTTGTCGAACCACAGCAAGAGGGACCAACCAGTGCACAAGAAGGCAAGTCTCCTTTGATCATCTTGAACCTATACTTCCGAAATGTTTTAAATATTTTAAATTATGTGCATTGCTATTTACATAAAACCACTAGTTCAAATCTTTAGGAATTAGCTACTCCAACTTTGTTATGCACTCATTTGACATTGATTGCCATGTACCTTTGTCACCCTAGAACTTTCTTTGTCTCAATAATGAGATTAATATTAATCTTTGTGAATATTAGAATGGTAGTGAAATGCTTAGTCATGCTATTTAATATATTTAAACTCTTGCAAATGGGAAGTTAAGATTTATTGAGAAAACCTTGTGTTTATGAAATTAGTGGTAATTGTAGTTGCCACTGTGCTTTCAAAATAAAAATAACAATGTGAAAGTTGGTTTAGATTAGGGTGGATGGTTTGTTTGGTTTGGTGCAGTTAGCACGAGATCTTGTTAAGTGTATGTTCCACCCTAGTCAATTAAGGACCGACGCTTGTGTTTGTCCGGTGAGCATTAACCGCATAACCACAAGTCTATATGGGTACGACCTAGCTGACTAACTTATGATAGTCTAGTTTAGGTGCCACCAGTGGAAAGTGGGTGCCAGGGATGGACTGGTTATTCACAGTGAGGGACAGGGATTTACTGTACTCATATGGTGCAAGAGGGGGCTTCGGTTCGGGTAGTTAGCCTACCTGCGGTGAAACCTCAGCGGGTGGTATCTAGCTAGATTAGAGTAAGGTAAAGGCTTTGTGGTATTTTATCCGGGTCTCATGCCAAAGGAAGCGTGTTGACTTTTAAGATAATTTATCTCTTGTGGGTAAAGTTGTACAACCTCTGCAGAGTGTAAAACTATTCGAATAGCCGTGCCCACGGTCAAGGGCGGGCAAGGAATGCATTCACATGGTAGATTTCTGGTTTTGGTTTTAAAATCAAAAGTTTTGTATTCCGAGAGTGGAGGGAACTCTTGGAAGGGTATCCTGGCAGTTGGAGCCAGAGAGGGTGGATGTAACCCGCAGTACTAAACTTGTTCGATTAAACTTCATTAAACTGTGTTGGTGGATGGAACCTTCACTAGTGAGTTAATGTTAGTTCTGTTAAAACCATTATTTTAATAAATGGATGCCTTTGAAAATAGTTATTGGTAATTGAATTTAAAATATTGCTTTGTGCAAAAGAACCATACGGCCTTTCTTTGTCAAGCCTTGCATCTATTGCATTTTTTCCAAGACTTGCGGAGTACTTTATGTACTCACATGCTGCACTCAAAAATAATACCCAGAGTAACACGAAGCTCAAGAGGGAGACTACGACTACTTCGCTTGTGGATTTGATGAAGGATTCCCGGAGTACTAGGTCGCGCTTCCCCAGTCAATTGCCTGTGGCGTATTGATGGGTCTTCATCGAGTTTATCATTTGCTTCCGCTTTACTTCATGTGTGCGAGGTCTTAAACCTCTATTGTAATAATGAGACCTTTCGGTCGGTACTCTCAATTATTGTAATAAATCGCTGTTGGTGATGTTTATCCATTCTGTTTAACTGTGTGCACTAGCTTTGATCTGGGACTAGTGCGGTAATACACAGAGGGTCCGGGCTCGGAAATCCGGGGTCCCGACAACCATCTTAGGCCATCATCACCGGACCACTACAGTAACTCCCAAGCCCTGTTGTCCACTTTGTTGAGTTCCTCATACCCCGTAGATGATCATCGTACCTTGAATTCGCTCGTTGTGCTGCCGGAAGCTCGGTTGCCATGGTGACCGAGCCCCGCCACTGCCATGGTTTGCCGTCACCACACTTGGGTCTGTCTAGATCCTGACAACCCATTTTGGGGGTTGTCGATGCTCACCACCGCTCACCCCGTCTGCAGTGAGCTCGGCCATAGTGCCTCCTTTGTGAGCAAAGGAAGAGCACCTAGCAACATATTAGAGCTAATGACGTCATTAGCATGAAACTAGATTAGGTTAGTGACATGGGTTAAAGTTAGTTAATGAGTCACTAATGCGTGGACCCAAGTCAATAAGAATTATAATTAAAGCCAGTTTTAAACCTTGACACTGGATGTGGGCCACCTTTATTGTGCTTTGGCCCACCTATGATTCACTCATATCGTTTTTTAAAGAAAATAATTTTAAAACAAATTAAAAACCACATCCATCCTCTTTGCCATCATCATCATCCTCTTTGGTAATGATTCGTCCTTGTCGGTGGTGGATACAGCACCGCTGGTGAGCTTAGGGTTCAATCTCAACGTGCCACCGCCATTGTTGCTTGCCCTTGCCTCATCTATCGGCGACGAGTTGTTGAGGGTGTGGGGTGAGGAGGGAGATGGGGAATAGGTGGGTAGAAGAAAAATGCTTTCAGATTCGTGGTAATGCCACATGGTGTGATCTGGAGTAGGGCCTCAAAAGGAGAAGGTTAGAGGCCTCCCCCGTAGAATTTTGGTTCTCTCTATGAGATTAATGTTCTTTATTCTTGATACCGTGCACGTTCATACCGTATCTCACAAACTCTGAACCAATCCAGAGCTACTGCGCATAAGAAGAGGTATCAGAATATAACACTCGTAATTACCTAGATATAACCCACTATGTACAATATAAAACTATAGTATTGTTTGCTTATAAGTCAAACCCCTCTTTGGGGGCATAAGTTAAAAAAAAACTTGACGATGGTGATCCCTGGTGTTGGATAGTTCAGTTCCAGCTTGTGTTGCTAGCCTTGTAATATAATATTTGCCTACCTAATGTGGCCCTATTTATTTTTGTTTTTGAGTGATTTTTATTTTTAGATTTTTCTTAATAATTATTATTTATTATACTAATAAATCACAATTAAAAAGATATAACTCGTAGCCCAACCACGTTACTAAAAATAGAACTGCCCATGTACAGTTACTATTCCCAACATCTAGATTGTGATCAGGTCTTATCAAATACAGTTCTTGTTTCCCGATAATTGAACCACGTAGAGTTAACATGATCCACGTGATGCCTTATTATAATAATTCAACGACCATGATTGGAGTGAAGATCCACGTGATGCCTTATTATAATAATTCAATGACCATGATGGGAGTGAAGCACACATGCATGACATCAATGGTGCGATGACGACATCATTGTTACGCCCATTATCCACGTGATGCCTTATTATAATAATTCAATGACCATGATGGGAGCGAAGCATACATGCATGACACCGTTGGTGCGATGACGACTTCATTATTATGCGCACTGTCCATGTGATGCCTTATTATAATAATTCAATGACCATGATGGGAGCGAAGAACACATGCATGACACCGATGGTGCAATGACGACTTCATTGTTACGCCCATTGTCCACGTGATGCCTTATTAAAATAATTCAATGACCATGATGGGAGCGAAGCACACATGCATGACGTCGATAGTGCGATGACGACTTCATTGTTACGCCCATTTTGATCAACGTGTCCCATGCTATGCTCCAACTAGACTCTTACGTGTCATCACGCCTACAGTTGATAATGTATTAATTGCAAGGTGATAGCTTAGATGTACAATAGTTCCTCTCTTAATATCATCTCAAAGTCCTTTACTTAGTCTAAAGATAACACTAGAGATAAATTCTCCAATAGTAAATCATTACTCTAATTTTCTGCCTCACACCCTCTCACTGTTTGCATTGGTTTACGGAATCAAGTTGTCTCTTGCATAAGAGACAATACATCATCTCTCCTAAACACATTATCTAAAAATTCCCTGAAAATTAGTTATACAGACCATCATATGAGAAAGTGGAAATGTTTACACAAATAGTATTGTAGTTACTTTTTTCTGAATTTAGTACTCGAATGTCCGTTTTTGTAAATCTAACTCTCTATGTGGACTTATCGAGCTCGCCAGGTATCTACCAAGCCAGAAGTGCTCGACAGGCACCTACCTAGCTATAGTAGCTCGACATGCCGAGCTCCCCTGGCTCAGTAGGTTGGCTGCTAAGCCCCCTGTGCAACAGGACGTCAACCCCTATGCTTATTTAATTAATCACTTATTAAGCTAATTAATTGCTCACTAATTTAATCAATCACTAATTAATTATAATTAGTAATAATTAAATATGATTACAACCAATTAAAGTGCTACCCAAGTGTGAATAGTAGACGACCATTGGCCTGTTGTCCGAGCTTTCCTGGCTCGGTAGGTACCTGCTGAGCCCGTTCTCCTTCGTCCTACCTCCGATTGACCCTATTTTTTCCTTAAATTCATCTAAAATTGAGCTCTATATTTTGGTTCTGGTTATGAAGTTTTTGGAGTTCATTTGAATTTTATTTAAATTTATTTTTTTGTTTTGTTTTCTCTCTCGTTAGATCACGCTTTTCGAAAAAGCTGAAGCAAGATTTGAAGATCAAGAGCTAGCAACTGAGCAAGGCCAAGGCAAGTCATGTTCTTTAATCGTGTTGAACCTAATTTTTAAATCTATTGTGCATTATTTTGTTTTAAATTATCATGTATCGCTATTTTATAAACCCTTGTATGGGTAGTAATTGTCCAAATTGATTAATCCTTCTTGATAATTTGAATGCCATGATTCTAATGTCATCATAGGATGGGTAACTATCTAGTGATGCAATATTAGTTATTGCAAGGGTGTACGCCTAAATTGCTTAGCCATGCTTATAGTAACGTTAGGTTTATCATCCGATGTGATCAATTAATTAATTTTAACTTAATGAGATATTGAATCGTGGTAGTAGCCACAGTGATAAAATTTGTGTGCCATGACATTGGGGTGTCATTGGTGTTGGTTATACAAAAATAGTTTTCATCTGGGCGAATGATTATGCAGTAAAGGGGGTGGAATTTGTACATTGGGGTGTGGATATTTCGCCTGGGTAAATTTAAAGACTTAACTTTGTGCGTCATTCATCTGAGCCTTACCGTACAGCCACATGTCCAGTATGGGATGGACCTGGCTGATTAATTTGGGATGTTTCAATTTTGGTTCCATTGTTGGGATGAGTGCGGTGTGGTGGTAGCCATGGATCTACAATGGTGCAAGAGAGGGCCGGTTAGCGAAACCTTAGCGAGGCAGAGCTAGGTTGAATTGAACATTGTAAAGGCTTTGTCATGATTTCTCCGCTACACATCAAAGGAAGTGTGTTAAGCGTATGGCAATTTGAGAATATCATGTCTTGTGGGTAAAGTTGTACAACCTCTGCAGAGTATAAAACTATTCGAATAGCTGTGTTCTCGGTTATGGACAATGCTCAGTGATTTCACACGAGGGGTAGAGTTTTCATAAAAATCTGGATGGGTTAAGTTGGGAAGTGAATGGTTGATTTACTGGTGGTTCATTACATGAATTGTAGTTCACAGGTGATTCATGGAAGTGAATGGTTAGTTCACTTGTGGTTTTCTCATCAATTCCTTTGATTATTTATTAATTATTTTCCAATCTCACTTTTCAATCTATTTATTGTATTTACTTTAAATTGTTGCTTTCTGCAAAATTAACCTTTCAGCCATCCATTGGTAAGTCTTACATACTATATTGCATTTTGTTAAAAATGACTTGCTGATTACTCTATGTACTCACGGCTTTATCCATATCTGCTCAATTGAGAAAGAAGGACCATATCAGCAGGAGCTACTAGAAGGAGTATACTTCGACAACTTCATGGATTAAGACTTCACTCCCCAGTTGATTGCCCGTGGGCACGTCGAGTGCCTATTACGCTTATTTCTATTTTTTCACTGCAAGTTTCTTAAGCCTTTCAGGCTGGTATTTGTAAGCATGGCCATAAGGTCGCAGCTCTGATAATTATTAATAATATTTAAGTCTTTTCTTAGTGAATCGTGATATGGTTGGTATTTCATCTTTGTTTATATTGTGCGCACTAGCGTGATCCTGGACTAGTGCGGATTACACAGGAGAGTCCCGATTTGCATATTCGGGTCTCTACAAGTGAGCCTCCTCTCCTTCCAACCATGCCAATCTGGCCGCCTCACTCATCTCTCCATCCCATCTCACCCAATCGAGTTTTCATCACTTGTAGCTCGCCGGTGCTACCATCTTCCCCAACTCTGGCCACCTCGCCGCCCCATCACTCCGGTGAGTCACCGTTTGATTCCTGTCGACTAGAGCAACCCAACACCTGTGTCACATGATCCCCGCCCTCAATTTTGGTAGCCTCCTACCCCAGCTCGCTGGTGTCGTCGAGGATCACCACACCACCTTAGGCCATCATCACCAGACCACTACCGTACCTCCCAAGCCTCGTGGTCCACTCTGGGAGTTCCTTATAGCCCGTAGATGCTCATCGTACCTTGAATTCGCTCGTTGTGCTGCAGAAAGCTCGGTTACCATGGTGACCAAGCCCTATCGCTGCCATGGTTTGCCGTCACCATGCTTAGGTCTGTCGAGATCCTGACAACCCATTTTGGGGGTTGTCAGTGCTCACCACTGCTCGCCCCATCTGCAGTAAGCTCGGCCATAGCACCTCCTTTGTGAGCAAAGGAAGAGCACCTAGCAACATATTAGAGCTAATGACATCATTAGCATGTAACTAGATTAGGTTAGTGACATGGGTTAAAGTTAGTTAATGAATCACTAATGCGTGGACCCAAGTCAATAAGAATTATAATTAAAGCTAGTTTTAAACCTTGAGTCGCTGATATGTGGGCCACCTTTATTGTGCTTTGGCTAACCTGTGATTCACTCATATAATTTCTTTAAAGAAAATAATTTAAAAACAAATTAAAAATCACATCCGTCCTCTTTTCCATCATCATCATACTCTTTGGTAATGATTCGTCATCGTCGGTGGTGGATACAGCACCGTTGGTAAGCTTAGGGTTCAATCTCAACCTGCCACCGCCATCGTTGCTTGCCCCTGCCTCATCTATCGGCGACGAGCTGTTGAGGGCGTGGGGTAAGGAGGGCGATGGGGAATGGGTGGGTAGAAGAAAAATGCTTTCTGATTTGTGGTAATGCCACGTGGTGTGATCTGGAGTAGGGCCTCAAAAGCAGAGGGTTAGAGACCTTCCCCGTAGAATTTTGGTTCTCTCTATAAGATTCATCTTCTTCATTCTTGATATCGTGCATGCTCATGCTGTATCTCATAAACTTTGATCCAATTCAAAGCTGCTGTGCATAAGAAAGGGTACCAGAATATAACACTTGTAATTACCTAGACATAACTTGTTGCCCACTATGAACAATATCAAACTATAGTATTGTTTGCTTATAAGTCAAACACCCTCTTTGGGGGACATAAGTTTAAAAAAACCTTGACGTGGTGATCCCCAATGTTGGATAGTTCAGTTCTAGCTTGTGTTGCTAGCCTTATAGTAGAAGATTTGCCACCTAATATGGGCCTGTTTATTTTTGTTTTTGAGTGATTTTTAATTTTTAGATTTTTCTTAGTAAGTATTATTTATTAGACTAATAAATCACAGTTAAAAAATATAACCAGCAGCCCAACCACGTTACTAAAAACAGAACTGCTCATGTACAGTTAGGGTCTGTTTGGTAGAGCTCTAGATTCTCATTTTTCAGCTTCTACTCCAGATTCTGTAAGAATCCACTTCTCTGAGAATCTGGAGCTACCTCAGAAAAGTGTTTGGCTAGTGGGTTGGCTCCAGATTCATAAAAGAACAGATTTGAGGGAAATAGACCATGTTACCCCTAGTTGTAACCCTTCTTGTGGATAATTTCCACAGTTCATATTCTCATTTCGTCAACATTACATTTGATTTTGTCCTATTACACACATCAAATTCTCATCGTTTTTCTATCAGCATTGCTCACAAGGCATTTGATTTTGCTGTTTCTTGATTTGATTAAGTACATGGCTAAATCATTTGTTAGCATCACAATATCAAGGTTTTTCTTCTGTTTTTGCAATCAACACACAGCAAAATGTTAACAGCAATCAACGGTGGTGCTGTGGATGGAGGGAGGCGGCGGCGGTGCTGTGGACGGAGGGAGGCGGCGGCGGCGGTGCCGTGGACCGGACGGAGGGAGGTGGCGGCGGCGGTGCTGTGGACGGAGGGAGGAGGCGGCGACGGTGCCATGGACCGACGGAGGGAGGCGGCGGCGGTGTTGTGGACCGGACGGAGGAAGGCGGTGGCAGGCCGAGAGAAGGAGGGCGGCGGCGGGGCGAGGGAGAGAAGGGGCGGCGGCGGCGGGCCGAGAGAAGGGAGGGAGGCGGCGGCGGGGCGAGAGAAGGAGCGGCGGTCCCAGATCTGGAGGCGGCGAGTCGGGCGAGAGAGGAGCGCGAGAAGAGAGGTGGCGGCGGCGGTGCTGGAGATCGGGAGGGAGGCGGCGGGGCGAGAGAAGGGGGAGGCGGGCGGCGCGAGAGGTGAGAGGGGAGGCGGGCGGCGTGAGAGAGGAAGCCAGGCGATGCGAGAGAGGAATGAGGAGGCGAGCGGCGCAGAGAGAAGGGGGAGGTGGGTGGGGTGAGGGGTAGTTGAGTGGCATTTGCGGGTAATTTCGGTTTACTTCTATGGGTAAATTTGTTTTTGGTTAGCTGGCTCCCCACGAGAATCCACCCTAGACCTGCTTCTCCTCTCTAGTTCATTTCTAGCTCTGCTCCTCGCGAGAATCAAAATCCAACAATTTTGAGAAGTTGGGTGTTTGGTACAGCTCCACGAGAATCTAGTGAGAAGCTAGGAGCAGGAGCTGTACCAAACAGGACCTTACTATTCCCAGCGTCTGGATTTATGATCAGATCTTAATCGAATACAGTTCTTGTTTCCCAATAATTGAACCATATAGAGTTAACCGATCCACGTGATGCCTTATTATCATAATTGAACGACCACGATTGGAGTGAAGATCCACGTGATGCCTTATCATACCCATATTACACCCCGCGGGATGCCTGGCCGGAGGAGGTGGCCACGTCGCCCGCGCGCGCGCTCCACCCGGCGCGTGGCCGCCGAATCTCGATACGGTCGGAAGACCTTTTTTGCGAAAAAGTTCCTGCGTTTTCTCGAAATTACGTAAAGGTCCTCCGTTCTCGCAAAAAGGTCCCTGCCAGGTTTTTTTGCGAAAACCCCTTGCACTTCACCGAAATTGTTGGATGCCGTCCCGCGGGTTTCTAAAATTACGTATAGCTCCTTATTTACTTACGTACAAGTCCTTACAGGTCCTCGGTTTTTTGCGAAAAAGACCTTTGGCTTTCCCGAAAATACGCATGTGTCCCCGATTTTTTTAGAAACTCCCTGCGAATTATCATCTTTTTTATTTCAGTCCACACGGTAGCTAGCACGGCGTGTGCCGCGCTTATGCAGCTAGTTATAATAATTCAATGTCCATGACGGGAGCGGTGCGACGACGACTTCATCGTTACGCCCATTCTGATCAACGTGTCCCATGCTATGCTCCAAGTAGACTTACGTGTCATCACGCCTACAGTTGATTATGTATTAATTGCAAGGTGATAGCTAAGATGTACAATAGTGTCTCTCTTAATATTATCTCAAAGTCTTTCACTTAGTCTAAAGATAACACTAGAGATAAATTCTCCGATAGTAAATCATTACTCTAACTATTTTATACTATTTTCACTATAACTTTTTGTCTCACACCCTCTCACGATTTACATTAGTTTACAGGCTCAAATTTTCTCTTGCATAAGAGATAACACATCATCTCTCCTAAACACATTATCTAAAAATTCCCTAAAAATTAGTTAGACAGACTATGATATGAGAAAGTGGAATTGTTTACACAAATAGTATTGTAATTACTTTTTCTAAATTTAGCACTTGAACATCCGTTTTTATAAATCTAACTCCTTATGTGGATTTATCGAGCTCGACAGGTATCTTCCAAACCAGAGGTGCTCGACAGGCACCTACCTAGCTACAGTAGCTCGGCATGTCAAGCTCTCCTGGCTCAGCAGGTTGGCTGCTAAGCCCCTTGTGCAACAGGTCGTCAACCCCTTATGCTTATTTAATTAATCACTAATTAAGTTAATTAATTGCTCATTAATTTAATCAATCACTAATTAATTATAATTATTAATAATTAAATATGATTACCAGTAATTAAAGCGCTACCCAAGTGTGAATAGTAGATGACCATTGGCCTGCTGTCCGAGCTCTCCTGGCTCGGTAGGTACCTACCGAGCTCAGTAGATCTATGAAGAGAGAAAGATTTGTAAAAACGGATATCCTTGTTTAAATTTGAAGAAAAAATGACTCCAGTGCAAAATAAATGGCTTCGAGAAAGTGCCCTATAAAAATTCATTAAAAACATGACTTTCATTAGTGATAAAAAGATAAACTGTAGTGAACAGTTACTTTTTATTTCTTTTCCCTTTTTCTAATTTCTTTTAAGCTGAATTTTGCCTTTTTATTTCTCTACATGTAGATCAAATTAATATTTGAAATTTGTTGGTATGATAGACTGATTTGTGTCACTGCTACTATTTTTTAAATTTTTTGTAATCCTTTGTACCGTGTTTTTAAAAAATCACCTGAAAGGTAGTATATACTCCATCTGTCCAAATTTATAAGTCATATTTCCTCTTAGCACATAGACCAAAGGGATAATAAAAATGGTTAGATTACTCCTTATTGATAGAAATCCCCCCGGGGAGAGGGGGGTTTCCGAATCCCTCTCCATCCTCTAGGTCATATGTTCTCTCTTGCTTTATCTAATCTATAGATAAGATCGAATTCCCTCGACTCGATTGATATGATGGATGGAATGGGTTAGAAGGTTGAGGTTATTATGTGTTCATTTAGGTAGAACTTTGTCTCTCTTTTGTTATCTTTCGCTCTATCTCTAAATACTATATTTAATACACATATATAAAGAATAATAAATAAAACTGTATACTTATTAGAAATATAAAGATAATATCATACTAATTTTATATTAGAATATAAAATAAGTTTTATATTTATGGATAAACCTATTCAGAAAATACGTCATAGAATCAAGGATAGTACGTCTCACGAGGTACAACCACTATAAAGGTACAGTTGATAATGTGTTAATTGCGAGGTGATAGATGCGGCATCTCCTCGTGTTTGCAATTAACTAATGAAAATAAGGGATTTCTTTCTTGATAGATGCGGTATCTGTAAAACGGCTGGATAACTCAGTGACAGTATGTACTCCGTCCATCTGTAAATAAAGTGTATTTTGTTTTGCACAGAGAACAAAAAGAGACTGAAAATTAATAGACTAACCCTAGTTATTATTTCTAAGAACATGTATAATAATATAGACAAATGTTATTCATATATAGTATTACTCTATATCATTTATCGATATCACTAAAATAGTTAATACAATAGATTATTTTTTAGATGTTTCTATAGACAACTCCTTTATGATATAATATGTTTCCCATTTTACAATCAACGAGATGGCCCAATTCTCTATACTCTACTCTCTCATCTATATTATTTTATATCCTATGTGACAATGTTTATAAACAGTTGACATCGTACGACTGTACATGCTCTAAGTATACTATATTCAATACATAAATATAGGAAATATGAAGTAAGACCGGATATTTATTAGTGGTATAAAGAGAGTAATATACTTATTTTTGCATTGAAATATGATATATGTCTTACATTTGTGGATAAGACCATTAAAAATGGTAGCTCTATATTTTTTTACCAATGGAGTCGTGTATATCAGTGGTGCTCGCAAACTATATATTCTTGGCTAGTGAAGAATATAACATCCGTCGTACTGACCAGGGAAAATCATCTTGGCCCGTAAACAGTCTTTCTCAGGGGCGGTGTGAAAATTCGAAACGGTCAAATTTTGGTTTTAATTTTAAATTTCAAATTTAAGAAACAAATATGTCATAAGTACATAATTAACCATAAGCTATACACAAATCCATGGGCGGGCTAGTGGTAAGCACTAACTTGTCGAAGCGTGTGGTCCCTGGCAATATTTTGTTTTCTTTTTTCTCCAAGAAATTCAAATTTGAAGTACAAAATTCTGGCCGGATTTTTCTGAGGTTTGTCCGGAGGCTAGGGGCTGTTTAGTTCAATGCTAAAACCAACCACAGGCAATGCCCTTGTATTTTTGGGCTGTTTGGTTCTAAGCCACTGCATGCCAAATTTTGGGTTAGTAACTTTGACCAAATTTGGCACTCATTTGATTTGTTTCTAATGTGTTATCAAACATTGGTAAGATTTCTTTTTTATTGGACGTTTAGTTAATTTCATTGCCAAAATGTTGGAGTAGTCCTATATTGATTGTGAAAGGACGAGAAACCTAATTTAAAAGTGGAGGAGTTCCTTACCTCACAAGCTAGCTTTTGGGATGAGAAGACCCTCACCATCCAACAAGTGGTATCAGAGCCCAGTTCTAACATCTCTGGCCCAATAGATACTAGTGTGAAACCCGATGGACCGTGACCCTGAGGGACCATCGGTGTACGGTGAAGGGGACGGCGAATGGCTGAGGGACACCAATGTATAAAGGTGGAGATTGTTGAAATAGTCTCACATTAGTTGTAGAAGGGTAAGTGACCTAATTTAAAAGTGAGGGAGTTCCTCGCCTCACAAGTTAGCTTTTGAGGATAAGAAGGCTTTTACGATTCAACACAAAATTTGGCCAAAAGATAGGCCAACAATTCTATACCAAAATTTGGCAAATGAACTAAACAGCCGCAATATATCCATATACCGAAGCAAGGGCGGATCCACACCTCGGGCAGCCTAGGCTCCAGTCTAGGTGTGATATTTATCAGTGTAAAATTCAGATAAGTCCAAGTAAACTAACTGCACAACCTTTTCTTTCAGCTCAGATAGTAGTAGCCTCTAACTCCCTAATCAGAACACGACAAAATTCTAGATCTGCCTCTGTACGGAAGGTCGTCTCTCGGCTCACAACCTATCTACGCGCTCACTGCTTTCAGCTAATCAAAGAGTGTTATCGCCATTTTCTATTAGGAGATTGTAATCATGACTCGCATATACCCCTCTTCGGTTACGAACAACCAATGTTTTCGACATTGAGTCAACTCTTAACAACCAAATTTCTATTGCAATAAATTTACAAAACCTCATAAAAGGATGGTTATATTATGAAAACATTTTTGATACATAAATGTACTCAGTGGTAGATTCAGAGAAAAAAATGACCTGGCGTCATCATATGCCGTTCCTGTATTGGGGCCTATAAATACCAGCCAGCACAACTGTGGAGACAATCAGAAGGGGCAAGCAGTCGTTGGGTCATGAGAACTACAGCAATGAGTGGCCTTTTACCACTCCTCTGATTCCTTCTGGTGAGTACATCGATCATAACTTGTGTGCATTACGTACTAGTTTATATGCCTTTGCTCTAATCAACTCGTGTTTGCACACACACTAAGGTAGCACATATTTTCAGGTGGGTCATCTTGCTTAATTATGCGTGTAATAGGGCTTATTTTGAGATCCCAAGATAGTAGTAGATATAATTATATGGGACCATTTGCATTTTCTAGCGTGGTGTGGTTTGTCTTTCCTCTCGAGGATTATCTTGTCTTGTTGTTCTAAATTTCTGTGATCATTTAGGCTTTTTTTGATGGCTTATGGCTGAAAAGTACTGTAGCTGGCTGCAAAAACACTGTAGCTGACAGAGACTTATTTAGCATAATTAAATTTTTAAAAAAATTAAAAAATATAAAAAAATATAAAAAATATGTTAGCCCATTACGTATAATACAAACACATACGGGAAAAAAGAACCGGCAAAAAAGCTCAACAAAAAGCCAAAAGTTCAGAAAAAGACGAAATTTATGAATAGTGAAAAATAAGCCGGAAGCCAGAAGCTGAAGCCCAAATGATCACAGCAAGAGCCCCCAGCATGTAATCTACTTGGTGATATGCAGTACGACGATTAGCTCCAACAACGGATTTCTTAGCGTGCAACATTTCCCGTTGCAGTTGCAACAAATCTCCAATATAGTTGCAATAATTCTCCAATACGATTGGAACAAATCCTCAATACAGTTGCAACAGTTCACAAGTATGGTTAAAACAATTCCCTAATACACAATTGCAGCAAATACATCACAAAAAAATGACTTAACAAATCAATAACCTTACTGCAATGAAAAAGTCTTTAGAGCAATAAATCAATAACCCTACTACAACAAAATATACTTCCAAATTTAAGAAAGAAAAATTATAATAAATAACAATAGTTCGTGCAACAGTAATAAAAGGGCGCTACAACAATTCGAGAAACACGTAAACAATTCGAGAGACGTGTAGGTGGTAGTGAGTAGTAGAGCTCATAGGCTGAAGGGGTTACGTTGATCCACTGCCTCGTCGTCGGTAGGCTGGTATCTGGCGCCTCCCTGCCGCTGTCCAGCGTGCAGCCGCGATGCCCGTCTCGTCGTCAGAGAGACAGAGACATTTGGGGTGGAGGGTGAGGAGAAGCTTCTAGTACTCGCGCCATCTCTGGTCACCTTCTGTAGTGTAGACCAGAGCGTTCGGGATTACGGGATGTGCTTGGAGGCAGTGCGAGACTCAAAGAAAGAAGTAGCTAAAAGTGTCAAAGAGTTAGTGCAGGGAAGAAAATTTGGCGCACAGGGGAGCACGTGACCGAAGAGAGGGGCGTCCGATGCTTTTGGTAGCATTGTAAATACGTCCCGTATCATTACCCTTAAGTAATAGATATTTTTTATGTTGATTCGGTGTTTCTACCCTACTCTATAATTCACCAAAATTTTCTTTACTAAATCCACCCCCTCAATCACCCCCACAATCATGCCTAATCTAAGTCCACCCAGATTTGTGTACCAAAGAGTTCCAACTTCATACAAATGAATGGCCTGGATCTCTTCTCAAGTCTTCTTCTCTTACTCATTGAAAATCCTAAGGTCAAAATCATTTGGATCATGCACATCATTGAACCTGGAACCCACCCCGACGCCCACGCGCCCCCGACGACCTCGCTCCTGCCTCCCCTAACTATGTGTTTGGTTTGGAGACTTGGTGGGATGGGATAGCTCCATCCCAGATATGTGGGATGGGATAATCCCACTTTTTATTTGGTTGCAAGGATGGGTTAGTCCCTGTTTTTTGTTTGGATGGAGGGATAGAATGGGATCTAGTGATCCCACCTCGGCGGAGAGGACGACGACGAGGAGCTCGGCGGCAGTGGGCCGGAGAGGACGGCGGAGAGGAGGACGTGCTGGAGCTCGGCGGAAGTGGGCCGGAGAGGACGGCGGAGAGGAGGACGTGCTGGAGCTCGGCGGACGTGGGCCGGAGAGGACGGCGGAGAGGAGGCCGGCAGTGGAGATGACGGCGGGGAGGACGCGCCGGGGCGGAGATCCGGCCAGCAGTGGAGAGGAT
The DNA here is from genome assembly GCA_036346575.1 of Dendrocalamus sinicus. Classification (NCBI taxonomy): domain Eukaryota; kingdom Viridiplantae; phylum Streptophyta; class Magnoliopsida; order Poales; family Poaceae; genus Dendrocalamus; species Dendrocalamus sinicus. The sequence goes on along the minus strand of CM070657.1, from coordinate 23,635,939 downwards.
GGCGACGACCGGAGCACAGCGACCGGACCTCCGACGGCGTGAGGACCGGCAGGGAGGTGCGCACACACCCGGCCGGGCGGCGCCGCGCGTGGAGGGAGATGGGGCGGGGAGATGCACGGCGGCGGGAGATGGGGCGGGAGATGCGCGGCGGCGGGGTAAAGGAGAAGCGGGCGCGGGGGAGATGGGAAGGGCGCGGCGGGTAATGGGAAGGGGCGCGGGCGGCGGGAGATGGGGCGGGGAAGATGCGCGGCGGCGGGAGATGGGGGCGGGATGGGCGCGGGCGCGGGAAGATGGGGAAGGTCCGAAGGGGGCGCGGGCGGCGGGGAATTTCTGCGCGGGGGAGATGGGGATTAGGGCGTCGGCGCGCGCGCAGGAGGTGGGTTGGCGCGGTTCGCTCGTTTTGGGCGGATCGTCTCAACCCACTTTTCAGGAGAATCTTTTTTTTGGTCCAACCCACTCCACCAAATCCTACAACCAAACACTATGAAAAACGGGTTGGACCCCTCCCATCCTGGGATATACCCTGAACCAAACACTACCTAACTGAACCCGTGCGCCCCAGACCCGCAGAACCCTAACCCTAGCGGCGGGAAGGGGGAGGGGTCTGGGGAGGAGGCCGCCGTCGCGGCGGCGCTCGCGACCGCGTCGTCGTTCCAAGCGGCGTCTGCACTGCGCAGCGCGCGCTCGCCGTTCTGCCGGAGGCGGGCGGCCGCCGCGACGCCGCCAGCGTGTCACACCTCCGCCGGCCGTCCGAGCCGGCGGCTCGTGACGAGCCTTCGGACGGGTTGGGTCCTCACGGGGCACCTCGAGGCCCAGTGCGCGAGAACCAGCGCGCTGCCTCCACCTTGCGATACCCGTCTCCACCGAGCGCCCTCGCGCCCAATCCCGCGCCTCTCGGTTGGCGGAGGTAGGAGGCGCGCGGGCGGCTCGAGAGGAAGGGCGGAGGAAGGAGGAGGAGCGCGCTGGGCGGGGCGGAGGTAGGAGGAGCGCGCTGCGCGGGGGGGAAGAAGAAGGGCGACGGCGGGGCGGCGATGCGGTTGGGGCGGAGGAGAGGAAGGAGGCGGCGGCGGGGCGATGATCCTCGCATCCGCGGCCGCGACGGCACGGATCGCATCACGGTGCCCGACGCCTCGCCGCGTCTGCGGCGCCTCATCGCGGAGCGCGTCACCATGCCCGTCCATCTCGGCGCCTCTCCTCGACTTGGCCCTCCTCCCCCCTGTGCCGCTACGCGCCGCCGCCGCCGCTTGCTCCGACCGGCCGCCGGCTCGCCTCCCTGAACCTCGCCAACGGCTCCTTCGTCTACCTCTCCTACCCGTCCGACGCGCGCTCCTCCCAGCCGCCGCCGCCCAAAGGCCTCTCCCCCGCCGGCTCCTTCGGCAAGAAACCTCTAGAAACCCTAACCCTCTAATCCCCAACCCCGAGCTCCAAATCCCAGGTCCAATCGCGCGCGCCCCCCACCGCCGCCCTCGCGCAGCCACCGCCGCCGTCGCCTGCGCGCGCCTCCACCGCCGGCCGCCGCCTCACCTCACTGCTGCTGGTCACCGCCCTCGCCTCGCTCCCGACGCAGAGTGGTGACCCCGCGGTGGCGCGTCCGCCTCCGCCGGCCGCCGTGGAATCGCTCCTCCTCCTCGTGTTCGATGGGAACAACAAGCGATCTGCATCTCCCTTGATGAGAGGACAGTGGTGCTCTCTCTCTCTCTCTCTCTCTCTCTCTCTCTCTTTAATCTCATGCTCGCGCTCTGGGTTGAGTTCGGGCTTGGCTTCGTGGTTCTTGGTCTTTGGATTTGCATCGCAAGATGTGTACCTCCATGGATTCTTCATCACGAGCATCAAGTCTGCACGATTACGCTTTCTTGGAATATTTGCTTTAGAATAATATTTGCTTTAGAATAATAATTGGAAAAGTGCATATTTTGAGCCTTGAGCTTTTGAAGATGGTATTGCTATCCATCTGATGGAAAACAACTTTGGGATTTAGTTTGGGGGACATTTGGAACATCAAATGGTAACATTGTTTTTAAGCTTTATGATCGATTAATCGTTGATAATGAACAACAATGTAGTTAAAGATGGCCATTGGCCAGTGATTTGTGGACTATAAGGAGTGGTTACTTACTGATGATATAACGCATACAGTAGTTAACGTCCTCTTAGCTTTGAAAAAAAATATCCCACCAGTCACATTCTTCATATGTTCCATACCAAGGCTATCTTTTTGCTTTTTTATACACACCAAAACCTAGCTGATAATTCCTTGCTGCACTGAACCAATATTTCCTATTTTTGATGTGGTCCTTTTAAGGTTTCATAAAACATTGCGAGTTGCGACTGCCTATATTCTTCACAGTAACTAGACCAAACCAGTTAGTATATGCAGTTGGCAGTTTTTGATATATGAGGCCACCAGCACATGTGTTCGTATTGTATTATCTTCTTCTAATATCTGTTGTATGAGCTAGGTCAAATGAACCACTTTGTCATTTCTTTGTGTTGTTGAATATGTAGACAATTGATGCCCTAGAATATGGGATGGCAAAAGTGGCAGACTTGATGATAAAACATGTCCTAATTCCAGCAATCAGTAACATATCCATCGCAGTTTCTGTAGAAGTGCTTCAGAAAGGTGGTTCTGAGCACCCTATATCAGTCTTGAGCATAGTCCCTTTGGAGGAACTACAGGTAAGTGTTTCATAGTGTTTCTCAATTCATCAGAGCTAATTGTTCCAAACTATTTTTGTATAAATTAGTTACCTTTTGTTTTTTTATGTCTGTCTGCTTGATTAGGTTCCACTTCAGTCCTTGTCAGTTATGTACTTAGTATTCTTTCAAGCTATCACCTAAATATATACGCTGAATATGAGATGAATTGAAGATGCAATTTCTTCTAAATAAACAATCCAAATGTGTGAATCATTTTGGCTGTCAGCTATTTTGTACTGAGTAGGTAACATTAGATCTTTACACATCTGGAATGACGAACCTGCAAGCAATTACTATATTTTTTTTGACAAATTACTGCCAAGTAAACTTGATTCTTGTTTTCTTTTTTGGTTGTCTTGGACAAGCATGTAACTGGTTGTTATTGTTCAAGGGCTACAAAGCTGGGTCAGTTCTTTACTCAAGAACTAGTAGTGTGCCCGTGCTAACGCTACGGTAAAATATAAAACAAGATAAAATTTGTAAAAAATAAAACAAAAGAATGTGAAGAAACCACCTCTCATGTTGCTGGACACATCAGTTTGACAGCTGAAAACGTCTTGTGTTCATATGCGTGTGAAAATCTGAAAACAAGTGGCTTCCACTGACAAGTCACCATCTCAGAAAATCGGGTGTGGTCGGGCGCTGCAATTCCCAACTGCTGAACTCGCTCATCATCAACAAGAGGATAATATCACAACTATGTTCCTGGCACACCAGTAAAATAACAGGTGATGCTTCAAACACTATAGCTTAAAGGTAAACCTCCTATACAGCCAAAAGAAAAAAAATACAACGTAGCAATATTGGTCATAGCTGGTGTTGGGTTCATGACGAGCAGGACAGCATGCCCACTCCAGGCCTGTATGCCCAGGCTGGTGGCAACCGTGCATATTTCTCCATTCCAGGATGCTCATCATATGGATGTTCCATAACTTTCAATAGCCGACGAACTTCCTCATAATCACCTTGCTCAGCGGCGTCAATTGCAGTCTGGCAGAGATAGTTCCGAAGAACATCCTTCGGATTGACGGAGTTCATTGCAGCTTTCCTTTCTTCATCAGGAATGCCACTTGCCACCAGCTTCACAAAGGATGAATAGCCATCAAGCACTTGCTAGCCTTAAAAAAAAGAAAGAAAAATCCAACAAACGCTAAATACATGTGCACCGATGTGACGGTGGGTGCTCATTTTTCTCTTTCATCGCTCCCAATTTACAAGATACATCAGAGTGAACCGAGAGTACATCAGTGTGGTACAGGTACAACAATGTTGATTGAACTCTACAAATGAACAGTATTGCTGTAAGCACTACCTTTTGCGGGTAGGCAGGCAGGAAAAAACCATCTGAGCAATTTGTAACGCAACGCCATCTTGGCTCTTGCAAATGACATGTTAGAAACTGGCACATTCAGAATGGCACCAGTGGTGTAATGGTGAAGTTTGCATTCATACCTCAGTAACATCACTGGATCATCGCATAAGTTTCTTGTTTCATTTTCATTAGATTGCTCTCTAGATCTCTTAATACAGGTCTATATCTGCACAAGAGATGATCACGATTTAATTTCTCCCGGCATAAATGAAGTAGGCTAAGGAGCTGATAAGTAATGGCAGTATACTTACAGGCGTCTAAGGTTATTCTGTGCTTGGACTGCTTTTCTAAGTTCAGCTGAAAGTTTCATTATTTCCACCGACTTAGGAAGCTTATTTCGTTTCAAAGAAAAGGAAGGTAACTTCAAACACCTCCATTAATAGCTTTTGGCGGCTGCCCTCTAGCCTCTCAACCATCAAAGCCATATCATGCAACTGGTTTTCAAGTTTTTCCCTATCTTGCTGCCATAGTGAAAAATGCTATCAGTACAGCTTGCATTAAGAGTTGAGCTCAGCTAGAAGAATCCTATGAACAAACACAACAGATACATACAACTGTTCTAATCACCCCTGTAAATTTTGACAAGGTGTCTCGATTACAGGTGCTCAACCATCCAGTTATCATGCATGATCACAAGTACCTCAGTAACCATACTTTGAGCCGTTGGTGGCATAATATATGTTGTCATGGCCATAGCCCCATACCTGAACATGGGGCTATCCAATATATACTGGAAAAAGCTTAAATTATGACAAATTTTAAGAATGTGTTAGATGCTCTCAACCATACTTTGAGCCGTTGGTGGCATAATATATGTTGTCATGGCCATAGCCCCATACCTGAACATGGGGCTATCCAATATATACTGGAAAAAGCTTAAATTATGACACATTTTAAGAATGTGTTAGATGCATTACCATTCAAAACGCCTTGCGTGCAGCAAATTCAGAAGCCTCCTCTGCATGGAGGGAAAACTTATTTCAAGGCATAGAATGAATGTAAAGATTATATTCAGGGAATGCTCAACAACTGGGCGCATAATTTTGAATGCCACAAGATGAATAAGTACCTTAGCACGTAGTTATGTACCAGTAAAATATGGGAAATGTGAAGTAATGGAAAATGCTACAGAATGATAAATAAACATGGGAGAAAACACCTAAGTCAAAATCTAGAGTTACATGTTTACTTGGGGCTTTAGAAAAGATATAATACCATAAAACTTATGTGTCATCCACACCTGAAGCTTTCTTTGTCAACACACCAATTTTGTCTTCCAATTCTTGCTTTTCAGCCACCAGAGAAACAGTACGATATTGTTCTTCAGCTAGTTTTTTATCATTTTGTTGCCTCAGTAGGGATTCTTCAGCCAGTTTTTGTTGCTCTTGTTGCCTTAGCAGGGACTCTTGCTGTGTTTGCCATTTTAGATATTAGATGGATTAAATAAGAATAAAAACAAGTACAATGGTAAAGCAGAAGGCACAAACAACCCACCTTTAGCTGAGCCTGTAAATCTTGTATCTCCTTTTCCATGGAAAGAGTTTGCTCGCTTGATGTTCCCACTGGATATCCACTGTAAGAATTGCTCATTACTTGCTGCTGCAGGGTATTTAGCTGTGCTCTCAAGGATGCAGAGTCTTCTTCTGCCTGTGAGTTACAAGATCAGCACACTGACAGTACTACTACGAACTACGAAGGCATAAGCTTTAGAAATACCCTGTACTGCTCCTCTTCTGCCTCCTTCAGCCGCTTCTTCATGCTCCTGAGTTGCGCTAGAGCATCCTCCTACTTAGCATACCAGGAATAGGTGATAATGGGGATTAAGCATGCATGCATATTTAGCAGATTAGAATGCACAATAACATAGATACTGCTACAAGGGTAAACAAGTGTTGAGTACCTTAGCAACAACTGCAGCGTCTTTTTCCGACGAAACGTCATTTAGAGCCTTCTTCAAGGAGGGTACTACATTCCGCTCCTGCAAGTTACAGATCAAGACACAAAGGTCAAAAGGCATGTAAAATCAGATGCACTAAGGTGCACCACCAAAACCAGGTAACAATATAACGTATGAAACTCACGAGATCATTCAAGCGGTTAACCAGGGCATCCTTCTCAACTTCCTTCTCAGCAATCTGGGGGGAAGCATGCTGTGTTAGTACCAGCCCATCCTCAAGAAACTATACAATAGACCCAATTGCAGGCAAAATACCTTGGACAGCAGCATTTGGTTTTTCCTCTCCAATTCCATGTTCCCATTTTCAAGTTCTTTAACTCGAGCAAGAAGCTACCATTCAGAAGAGGGGAAAAAAGGCTTGGTTATCCTAGCTCTTTCTTCAACGGCCAAATGCTGTTAAATGGAGTAGTAGCAAACTTGGTCCTAGATCTTTCTCTTCGATATAAGTGTGGGGAGAAACTAACCTCCGCTCCGGCTCTCTGGTTCCCTGCAGATCATTGTCGTTGTCACCTCACCTGCAAAGAAAAATGGCAGAGTTTTATTCATCTGATAGATGATATTTGCTAGCTATGAACATTCTTAAAAGGCAATAGGTATTGTGGCCATGCATATTTTGCATGCAAGTATGTAGCTAAAAGAAATACTTACCAACTTATCATGCAATTTCAGCTGGACTTTGCGCAAAAAAAAAACACAGAATCTGGTACATTAGTTTATGTATATAAAAAAAGAGAGATTTCAGAGTGCAAAACACAGATAGAAACAGAACCTAGCTACTCTCCTGTTTTTTTCCACATTCATTTTGTTTTCCTAATGACTTTATTGCAATACACAGTAGTGCTCTGAATCTGAAGTACTTTCATGTCAGTTTCCATTAAAAGGTACTCACAAGGGAAAGGAAACTTAATTTTACATAATGTTGATGAGCTACATTTTTCAAGTCAAAACAACAGAAAACATTTTACTCCTGTTTATCACGCACCGCCAACACACTACACAAGAATGTGCATGGTATGACGACTGACAAGGATATAGATCACCAAACTAATCATCCTCTGTTATGTTTTGTTTAACCGGACAAAAGTGATGAACTGATCAAAGGGAAAAATAAATTGAATACATTAACTTCACAGCACATGAATTTCCAACTACACTGTAAATTCCAAGAATGTATGTTAACTCAGTTTCATACAAAATCACACATCCACTGATGAACTATTAAAAAGGCGTAGTAACGCATCACATGATAACATGTGTTGATCACCAAATTAATCACACGTTACTGTTACCATTAACCGGACCTTACTGATGAACTGATCCACGCAGCTAGAAAAATTGCATACATTAACTGCACGGGTAGTATATTTGCAATTCTGTTGTGAGTGCCAAGCATGTTCGTGCTGTAACTTAGTTCATACGGAGTCACTAATCCACCTATGTACTGTCTACCCTGTTCATTGGGAACACTAGATTGATAGCTCGACAAATGTGAATTTGGCAGACAATTTGCTCACCAAGAATTAAGAAACCAGAGTTGCTTCAGCGTGCGCCACCGTCCTCGTGGTGGTTCAACATGTTGATCTCCTCCCCCAGCAGGTGCCGCACCTTGGCGTGCAAGTACACGCGGAGCTCTCGGAGCTGCAGCCTCTCTGCCATGGACAGCGTCTTGTCCTGCAGCACTATGACCAGCCCTGAGTCCACCCCACCGTAAGCCCTGTGCATCAGGAAGCCCCTTTCTCCCGGGGAGGCGAGGTTGAACACCCCGCCAAGCGTCGCCGCAACAACCAGCTCGTTGATGAGCTCCGTCATCTCGTAGGACTCGTATCCCGGGAACTCAGGGTCGACGATCTCCGGGACGAGGCGGCGGTAGGCGGCGTTCCACCGCGCCGCCTCGTCCATGCTGTCGGCGAGGAAGCAGACGTAGTACGCGAGGACGCGGGGCCGGGGGTCGAACGGGCTGTCGCGGGCGGCGCGTGGGGGGCGGAAGAGGAGGCGGTGCGGGATGGGGAGAAGGAGATGCGGGGTGGGGAGGGAAGGAGGCGGCGGCAGGTGGGGAGGGAAGGAGGAGGCGCCGGCGTGTGGGGGCGGAAGAGGAGGCGGTGCTGGATAGGGAGAGGGAGATGTGGGGTGGGGAGGGAAGGAGGCGGCAGCGGCGTTCTGTGATCTCGGGGCTGCCGCGGTAGACCTCGACCTCGACGTCGGGGGGCACGCCGCAGAGGACGCCGCCGCCGATGGGCAGGTCCCGCGCACAAGACGAAACAGCCCGAGGCGGAGAGAGATCCGCGCCGCCTCTAGATCTGGGGTTTGGTGGGAGGAGGAGGTAGCGCGGGGTGGGAGGAGGAGGCGGCAGCGCGGGGTAGGAAGGAGGAGGCGAGGGCGGATCGGAGGAGCGGGGGAGGAGGCGGCGGCGCGGGGTGGGGAGGAGGCGGCGGCGGCGGCGGAGCGCAGGGCGGGGAGGCGGCGGCGGCGCGGGGTGGGGAGGAGGAGGCGGCGGGGCGGAGCACAGGGGGAGGCGGCGGCGGAGCGTAGGGCGGGAGAGGCGGTGGGAGGCGGAGGCGGCGGAGGAGGAGGAGGGAGGGGAGGAGGCGGCGGAGAAATCAGAGGTCGCCCCGCGCGTGTGCGTGGGCGTCGGGGTGGATTCCGGTTCAATGATGTGCATGATCCAAATAATTTTAGCCTTAGGATTTTCAATGAGTAAGAGAAGAAGGCTTGAGGAGAGATCCAGACCATTCATTTGTATGAAGTTGGAACCCTTTGGTACACAAATATAGGTGGACTTAGATTAGGCATGACTGTGGGGGTGGTTGAGGGGGTGGATTTAGTAAAGAAAATTTTGGTGTATTATAGAGTAGGGTAGATAATTGATGTCTTAAAGTTTGTATGCAAGTTCATTTGCATGGAAAATATCACATGGATGCAGTCCTTTGCAAAGCTAACGTGGTTAAGACTTTCTGATCTGGTTATCACACATTTTCTCTCCAAGGTATGCTTGTTACCTATTTAGTTGATAGACTAATGCTTGAGAACTACCTATTTAGTTGATAGACTATTTAGGTGTCATATATTTCATTATAGTTTTGCAACTACAGAGTTATTCTTCAGATTTCAGATATCTTTACTATTATAAAAGAAGGAGTTGGTGGTTGGTCCGGCCTCTCCCACCACTCCATCCCTTCTGACAAAAAAAAAAGAAGACTGGGCAATATGTCATGTGGATGCACATTGATGATGCTAACTACACCAAAGCATCTGTTGGTGTGGCTGCCAGCAACTCTCCCACTGGACCTTTCACTTATCTCTACAGCTTTCGCCCGCATGGATTTGAAAGTAGAGACATGACAATCTTCAAAGATGATGATGGAGTGGCTTACCTCTTCTATTCTTCTCGTGACAATACTGAGCTTCATGTTAGTCCATTGACAAAGGATTATCTTCACATCGCATTAGCAATGAGAAGAATATTAATAAGACGACACAGGGAAGCTCCGGCTATCTTCAAGCTCCAAGGAACCTACTACATGATCACCTCAGGTTGATCAGGTTGGGCTCCTAATAGAGCATTGGCACATGCCGCAGACTCACCCATGGGCCCATGGGAGACATTGGGGAACCCATGCGTTGGAGGCAACAGGTTTTTCCGGCTGACTACATTCTTATCTCAAAGCACATTTGTGCTTCCCATCCCTGGCTTGCCTGGTACATTCATCTTCATGGCAGACAGGTGGAATCCATCAAACTTGAGAGACTCCCGGTATGTTTGGCTACCCCTGTTCATTGGGGGATTGGCAGATGAACCGTTGGACTACAGTTTTGGATTCCCGTTGTGGTCGAGGGTGTCTATTTATTGGCACAGGAAATGGCGCCTCCCTGAAGGTTGGAGGAAGGGCTATACCTGAATTTTAACAGGGGCTCAGTGAGTACATAAGAAAACTACAGTTGATAGATGCAATCGTGGAGCAGATATAGTTTCAACTCTCGGTTAGTGTGGTGATTGTTCAGAATCTTGTTTGAGGCATCTAACAGTGCTTTCTCAGCCTTTTTGTAAGATATTTGGCTTCGTGTAACTTGTATACTCTGAAAAGAAAGGGAAAATTTATGTATTTCAACTAGCATGATTGTATCAGCTTCGTGAGATGAGGCAGATGTTATATGGTAACAGGTTATGTGTCTTTGCTATCATAATATTTGGCTTACCTCTTGTTTGATCAGTTATTTGAAAGTGAAGTAATGTTTCAGATGGCAGAAGCATTGAATTATTTTCAAGTTTGGAAATTTGAGAGGAGATGTCATTGAGCTGTCCAATAAGCTATGATCTGATAAAAGATCTCTCCTGCTTTAACTTAGAACTGCTCTCCCTGTTTCCAGTCGTAGTAATATCCACAGGAGGATGATCAGCTGAAGGCATAAGAAATTAGTTGTTTCCTTCTACCTGTTGTTCAGATTACTTATGATCAAAATAAAGTTGGGTTATAACTAAAAGTGCTTCAGATTTTGAAGCAAGTATGATAAATTTAAAAAATTCGTAGCAACGCACGGGCATATTGTTGTTACATATTTCCATTTATACATGTAGAAACCACAGAAATGCTACATATTGTTGTTTAATTTGCTTACATGATACTCTTGCACTGATCTCCTGCCTATGGAATATGTTTGCCTTAATCTCCATCTGCATTGGAACTACTTCAGAGTTCAGATTTAGATGTACCGTGGAATTTGATATAATCGAAATATGTCTTTGCACATACCTTAATTGATAAGAGTTTGTTCTGCCACCTTCTTTGGAAGTAAGGAGAAATATTAGTGAACTTACTTATGGTGTACAATTTATGGATTCTGCAATACTTGCCAAGAGAAGAAAGCATAATAGATAGTACTTTTTAACAGCATCGAACAAGTCAGGCTAAATTTTATCTATTCTGAAGGCACTTCCTTTAGGCATTCCTTTAGACAAATGGATGTAGTTATATTAAGAGCAGATACATCAAATTTGGATTGGCATAGTTTATCTCATATCTTTTGTGGCATGTGCTCTAAAGATTCAAGTTTTATTTTTTTATTCTTTATATTTTTATTTTGTAAGCAGTCTTAATTGGTTACTACCTTGATCTACAGAGGTTGGAAAAGGATATATCACACCATGGGATCTTGAAAGAATGGCCAACGTACATGATTTCATCTGGACAGATTCTGAGATATCTAAGATGATACATTGCTTTGATAGTGACAGAGATGGAAAGGTTTATCTTTTTTCCTTGAAGTAAAATATCAACATTTCTACCTTTAAAATGCATCGTTTAGAAGCCATTTTTGTCCCTCTAAAAAACCCAATTTTGTGGTTTGGAAAACCAGAACCAATCTAATTCCTGTCAACTCATGGAAGCATTTCCCAACCAATTAACAGTGGCAACCAGTTCCAATCTACAGAATTTTACATTTAAAATCAGATAAAGATGTACTTATTTCCAAACCACAGAACGGACATTCATTATGTGACAAAAATATTTGGTTATACAATATATGAGATGTGAATCTTAATGAATCTGATTATTCGTTTTATTTTTTACAAATTTTATATTATTTTGTATTTTACCGTAGCGTTAGCACGGGCACACTACTAGTAAAGAGTAAGTGATTGTACGAGTGCAATACAAAAGACGATGGTATAGTATTTTTCATATATATATATATATATATATATATATATATATATATATATATATATATATATATATATATATATATATATGTATGTATGTATGTATGTATGTATGTATGTATGTATGTATTTGCATCTTTCAATCATTCTGCATATGTAGGTCGCGGCGGCAGGAGGAGGTACCGATGCGAAGTTGACCGGCGTGCTAGAGGCAAATTCGGAGACGGCAGCCGCATACCGGCAGGCAGCGCTTCCCGGTTCTCCCATTCCACTCGCGGTGCTCGACCTCTTCACCCCCGCTGGTCTCTCTATTACACACACATTAGTTAATTGAATATATAGTGGGTGGGTTAGTATATTCTTAGGGCTTGTATATTCGTTCTCCTTTTCTAGAAAATAAACTCTAGTGCATAAAAATGCTAGGAAACATACCAAATCTGCACAGTAAATGATAATTAAACAACAAAACTTATATTACGCACGAGGTTTATTATATATCTTTCGGACACAGTTTGTTCTTTGTGAAGAATATGACCTAGAACAAAGACCTACCTTTGCACATATTATTTGCAGTCTCACATGACCTACCAGCATGGTGTGTTGCGGTAGGAACAATCTTAAATCTTCAACAATGCCTTGCCAAAAAATTTAAAAGAAACAAACAGATATTTTACCCACACCACCTCTCTTCACTTGTTCTACTTCAGTTCCAAAGGTTTTCTACAAGAGAAAAATAACATAAAGATGCACCTATGTTACTGGTTAATTTTTAAAAAATTAGCATCAAAGAATTAGGAAATTTCATAACCATAATTTGTAAGATTCACAACGTTTCATAATACCATCAGAATGACAATGACAAGCCCAGATAGGAATCAAACATTGACTGGTGTTTCGGTAATTTGTGACTTTGGGCGGTGTGAGGACACCAGTTGCCCAGTAAAATATTATGAAATCCCCTCCTTAATCACATCCTACATGTCAACACTTAATTGATTATTGGCTTCTATGTTACTGTCATTATTTCATAAGGGGCGCTCATACCCAATTGCCCATTTAATAGCGGTAGACCAATCATTTTTTTTTATCTCAGCTTGTTTCCATCCTTTCTTAATCTTGGTGAAAATGTGAAATTTGGTGTTATATTATTAAATAAAGGGAGTATCAAATATTGTACATAATGTCTTATCAAAATTTTCCATCTATACAGACGATAATATTGAAGTAAACATTGAGAGCATTAATGCTGCAAAAAATGAAAGCACGCAAAAATCTACTGTTGAGGACCCACTTATTAGTAGACCACGGAAGCTTGGAATGCATTCCCCTGTAGAGAAAAAAACGAGGACCAAGGAAGTTGAACTTTTGAACCGCCCATACAACTACGGTCCACGCAGAAAGGAGGCTAAGCAACAGAGGAAGAACCATAAATTCCCATACAACTATGGTCTAGATGGTGAGAGGGATGATCAAAAGACGGAGAAGTTCTCCTACAACAATGATCCGCACCAAGCAGGAAATGACCTGAGCATACAGAAGTTTCCGTACAACTACGGCCCACATCAGGTGGGTAATGACGAGAAGACCCAGCAATTCCCGTATAGCTATGGCCCGTACCAAATAGGGAACAACGAGAAGACCCAGGAGTTCCTGTATAACTATGGCCTCTACCAAGCTGGTAATGATGAGAATACCAAGAAGTTCCCATACAGCTACGGCCCACACCAATCGAGGAACGATGAGAATACCCAGGAGTTCCTGTATAGCTATGGCCTCCACCAAGCTGGTAATGACGAGAAGACCCCGGAGTTCCTCTACAATTACGGCCCACAACAAACAGAGAATGATGAGAAGACCCAGGAGTTCCCGTACAACTATGGCCCCCACCAAGCTGGTAACGATGAGAAGACCCGACAGTACCCGTATAACTATGGCCCCCACCAAAGAGAGCAGGACGAGAAAACCCAACAGTTCCCGTACAACTATGGCCCACACCAAGGGGGGAAAAACAAGAAGAGCCAACAATTTCCGTACAGCTACGGCCCACACCACATGGGGCAGGATGAGAATACTAAGAAGTTCCCATACAGCTACGGCCCACACCAATCGAGGAACGATGAGAAGGCCCAGGAGTTCCACCAAGCTGGTAATGACGAGAAAACCCCGGAGTTCCTCTACAACTACGGCCCACAACAAACAGAGAATGATGAGAAGACCCAGGAGTTCCCATACAACTATGGCCCCCACCAAGCTGGTAATGATGAGAAGACCCGACAATACCCGTACAACTATGGCCCCCACCAAAGAGGGTAGGACGAGAAAACCCAGCAGTCCTGTACAACTACGGCCCACACCAAGGGGGAACAACAAGAAGACCCAACAATTTCCGTACAGCTACGGCCCACACCACATGGGGAATGATGAGAATACCAAGAAGTTCCCATACAGCTACGGCCCACACCAATCGAGGAATGATGAGAAGATCCAGGAGTTCCTGTACTACTACGGCCCACACCAATCGGGGAATGACGAGAAGATCCAGAAGTTTTCGTACCACTATAGCCCACACCAATCGGGGAACGACGAGAAGATCCAGAAGTTCCCATACTACTACGGCCCACTCCAAATGCGGAATGACATGAAGACCGAGATGTTCCCGTACAACTATGGTCCACACCAAATGGAGAACGGTGATAAGATCCAGAAGTTCCCATATAACTACAGCGCACGCACAAATTTTGGTAAGCTATGTGTTAACCATTTTCTTGATATGCAGTAGGCGTCGAGCCTCGCTAGCGTAACTACATTATTTATGATTCTCAAAAAGTTATATTTTATACTAAGTAGACTATAATTGAAATAACTTTCACTATTTTGATGTCTCTCTTCCGTTTCACTAGATGTACTAGGGTTATACATCGTCTAAAATAAGGTTACATGTGGTTATAAATCCAAATTCTTATATGGCTGAGTATTTCTAGTTTTGGTTATATATGTCAACCGTGTACATTTCGCCAAGAAAAAAAATTACTGGCGATGCATCACTTGAACCAGGATATGTAAGTAATTTTGTCCCTAGTCGTTTAAGATTTACAGGTGCATATATAGACCCGAATACTGCACACGTATGCACAGACTGACATAGAGTACTAACTAGCACAAAATGGACTAAGCTATCTTATAGCGCAGCAAATTCTAATTTCTAACCCAGAAGCCTGTAAACATTGTGGGTCATTGTGCAACTTTGCATCTTGCTCATTTAGGGGAGAGGCATGCTCATGTTCACTACCATGGCCATGGTAATGGCGATGCGGCAGACATTGTTAAAAATATGGGCAATATTTTAATTCCAAATTTTATTAGGAGACAGAAATAATAAACTAATGATGCAAAACTCATAACTAACAGCAAGCTATTCACCATACTTCAGATTTTGCACAAGACAACAATACAGAGACAAAGTCGAACGTGCGCACGAACGACTTACTTGTTAGTCTGATGAAGAATAGGAAGCCGCGCAGGCTTGACGCAGTGCAGAACGAAGGTGTCGCAGTGCAGTGAGCGGTCGCGCAGTTGCGCTGCCCAGAAACCTTATTGCCGCCCCCGTGCAGGTCTTCACGACAGCAAAGGTCCGGAGATACCGCTCCTCTTCTTCACGGTGCACGCCGGGAAGAAGAGTCGACGAAGTTCTTGCAGCACAATACCACAGCACAAGATCGCAGAGCAGAAAGTAGAGACAGAATGGAGGTGCAAAAATTCTCTTCTTTTCCTGGACGTCTCCAGGCCCTTTTAAGGGCGCTGCTGTTACTACTCACTAGTAACTGCTGCGTTTAAACAGAATTATGCACTGATAACTGCCTCATCAAATCACAAATTAAGCAGTGCAAATTGACTAGTAACTGCCTCATTCAACTGTTTGAATCTCATTCAATCAGGGAGATAGTGGTGCGCGCAGAGTTTAGCAAAAATAAAGATGGACTTGGTCTGCCACGCGGCGCGCCACGTCACGACACGGTCGCGCGTCGCAAGTCACAAGTCACGCGATTTTCACGCGAAAATACGCGAGTACGCGCGCGCGCGTGCGCGCGTGTGTGTGACTAGACAGAGCCATCCTCATACCATCTCTTTCCATATTCAAGGAGTGGGGAGGACTCCACCTTATAAATTGGTCTTCCTCCCCCTACCTTAGCAATATGGTACTAACCATGCATGCTTTGGGATTCGCGAAAATGGGCCTCGCTCATTGGACCATTTTCTAACAATCCCCACCAATTCCAAAGCAGAATTAGAAGTCAAAGATATTGTGCTAAAGCATCGTTAATATACCGTCTTTTAGTGTAAGTCCGTCTGAGTTGAACTTGCATCTAGAATGACAAGATTCATCTTCTCACAACTGATGAATGGACTATGCCTTGAATTCATAGCTTTTTGTTATCAGATTTCACTTGAAATCTCAACTAGTACTAGGCTGCCAATGAACCACGCCTAAACGGAGCGTTATATGGTCATGCTCCTTATCTCGCTCATGAGCTTTCTAGAGAATGCCCTGCTCGTGAATCTGCGACCACAGCTTAGGCTCAAGTAGGTGTATTCTTTCTAGGTATCCTGCAGCTAATACCTTTTCCTTATTTGGACAACAGAATACATTAAGACTTTATGCCAACCTTCCATACAGTCGAAAGTACATTGTTTATTAGGACATGGGTACAATAAATATGTACTCTCTTGTTACAACATCAATTTGTTTTTCCCATTGCCTAAGTCACGGGATCTCCGATCAAGAAGGTATGGGTTACCATTGTGATGTAACTTAAATGGGCCTCATTCCCATGTCCATAGACGCAACAGAAATCGCTTTCCGTGCTAACCCCTTTGTAAAAGGGTCTGCCAGATTTTTCTCTGTATGAATATAGTTCACAGCAATTACTCGGAGTTTCTCGGTTTTACGACAGATTTAAGCCTCGCTTCACATGTCTAGAGGACTTCATATTATCCTTTGCACTTGTGACTTTGGCCAACACTGCTTGATTATCACAAGACATCAGATTGCAGGTATTGGTTTCTCAACCAATGGCAAGTCCAATAGAAGTTCTCTCGACCATTCAAATTCAATCGTGGTGATCAAGTGCTACCGGTTCCGCTTCCATGGTTGACCTCGTCAATATGGTCTGCTTTGCAAGACCTCCATGAAATCGCAGCACCACTAAAGTGAATACATAACCACTTGTAGCTTTGATCTCATCCGCATCGAGATCCAATTGAGTCACCAGATCCTTCTAATACGTAAGGGTGTCCAGATAATGTATTCCAAAAGATGTTGTGCCTCTCAAGTAACGCAACACTCTTTCAAGTGCCTCCCATGATCATCTCCGGGTTAGAAGTAAACCGACTTAATTTGCTCACAAAGAAATGAAATGTCAGTCTTGTGGCACCAACTAAATACATTAGTGACCCAATAATTTGTGAATATCTTAATTGATCTTTTCCTAACCCCTGGTTCTTTCAAGCTTAATGCTCGCATCATAGGGTGTTGGTGAAACTTACGATTTCAAAACCAAACCGCTTAATATTTTCTCAGATAATGGGATTGATTCAAAGTAATCCCATCCTTGCTTTTGATCAATTTAATATTCAGAATAACATCTGCCTCTCCCAAGTCTTTCATATCAAAACACCGAGATAAGAAAGATTTGACCTCGTCAATTAAGGCAGTTTTTGTTCCAAATATAAGTATGTCATCTACATACAGACATAAGATAACTCCTTGACCCCCACCATAACGATAATACACACATTTATCAGCTTCATTCACAACAAATCCAGCGGATGTCAAAGTTTTGTCAAACTTTTCGTGCCATTGTTTTGGTGCTTGTTTTAGACCATACAAAGATTTCAATAATCTGCATACTTTATTTTCATGTCCAGAAATCACAAAACCATCCGGTTGATCCATATAGATTTCTTCCTCCAACTCTCCATTAAGGAAAGCTGTCTTCACGTCCATTTGATGAACATGTAGATCAAAGGAAGATGCTAACGCAAGGAGCACTCTGATGGTAGTTAATCTGGCGACAGGAGAATAGGTATCAAAGAAATCTTCTCCCTCTTTCTGGGTGTAACCCTTGGCCACAAGTCTTGCCATGTACTTCTCAATTGTTCCATCAGGCCTTAGTTTCTTTTTAAAGATCCACTTACATCCTACTGAGTTTACACCGATAGGACGATCCGTGATCTCCCAAGTCCCATTAGCCATGATAGAGTCCATCTCGCTCTGATCGCCTCTTTCCAATACTCAGATCGGAGATGCATAAGCCTCTGAAAGAGTCTTTGGCACATCATCCACGAGGTATACAATAAAGTCGTCACCAAAGGTTTTCTCAACCTTTTGTCTCTTGCTCTGCGAGGAGCTTCACGACTAGATTGTTATCCTCCTCGTGGATATCACATATTGGTTCGAAATGGTGGGAAGTTCGAAGTTTGATTATTCTCATTTTCAATATTATCGGTTTGAACATTCTCTGCTCGTGAAGTCTTGCTCTTTGTTCTCATAGGAAAGATATTCTCAAAGAATGAAGCATCTCTAGACTCCATTATTGTATTAGCAATAATCTCAGGAGTTTCTGATTTAACTACTAAAAATCTATAGGCCGTGCTATTTTGTGCATATCCTAGAAAAATACAATCGATTGTTTTGGTCCAAGTTCTCTCTTTTACGCAATGGTATATTGACTTTTGCCAAACACCCCAAGTTCGCAGAAAATTAATGTTAGGTTTTCTCCCTTCCATCCCTCATACGGAGTAATCTCACTCTTTTAGTGATTACTCTGCTTAGGACTAAAGTTGCTATTAGAATAGCTTCCCCACCATGCCTTAGGCATACCAAGCACTCTCTAACATGGCATTAACCAAATCTCACTGTCCGGTTTTCCTCTCGCCTACCCCGTTTGATTGGGGTGAATATGGTGGAGTAAATTCATGGACTATTCCATGCTCGAAACAGAATTGAGAGAATTCATGAGAGACATACTCTCCTCCACGATCGGACCTCAATCTTTTATTTTCTTTTCTAGTTGGTTCTCAACCTCGGGCTTATAAGTTTTAAAGTAGTTTAAAGCTTCATCCTTAGTTTTCAGCAAATACACATAGCGATGGCGTGTTGCATCATCAATAAAAGTTAGAAAGTATCTTTTGCCTCCTTTTGTCAATAATCCATTCATTTCACACAAATCTGAATGAATAAGATCTAAAGGTGCCAAGTCCTTTTCATCCTCTAATCCCTTAAAGGGTTTTCGAGGTTGCTTTGCTTGCACACAGGATCGCACTTTGATCCTTTGACAATTTCACATCTTGGAATTAAATCTAATCTGGACATTCTAGCAATACTATCAAAACCAATATGACATAAACGAGAATGCCAAATATTTGCCTCACATTTATTTGAACCAGTTGCAATATTCAAATTATAACAAGACTCTAAGATACTTAGGCGGAACAAGCCTCCGCTCTCATAGCCTTTACCAACAAAATTTCCGCACTTAGACATTACAATTTTATTTGACTCAAAAACTAGCTTATAGCCATCCCTACATAGGAGAGAACCACTAGCGAGGTTCTTTTTTATTGTAGGCGCATGTCAGACGTTCTTCAAGTGGACAATCTTCCCAAGTAAGCTTCAGATCCACCGTGCCAACACCAAGAACAAAAGCATGCGACCCGTTTCCCATTAGAACGGAGGAAGCCCTCGCTGCTCGATAAGAGGAAAACAAGGAAATATCGAACATACGTGAACATTAGCTCCAGTATCAACCCACCAATCGGTGGATTGACAAGTGAAAAGACAACAGTGAATTACCATACCCTCCTCGAAGTCGAGGCCTCGCTTATGGTCACGTTAACGACCTTCTTTTAGGTCTGTTCACCATCTCGATTTTATGGAAACGACAGTCCTTCGCCATATGACCGTCTTTACCGCACACAAAGCGGTGATGTCCTTCAAATCCTTTTCTCGTTTTCTTCTTAAAACTAGTTGTCTTGTTCGGTTTATTGGATTTGTACTTCTTAGCAACAGTCTTTCTCTGTATGACATTTGCATTATTCGGCCGGATGTGCTAGGTGCATCTTTTGCTCTTGCTTTTCTTCCACATCAAGGGCTGCAATGAGATCCTCCACGGAAATCTCTTCCTCTTATGTTTCAAGCTAGTAGCAAAATCCTCCAAGAGGCGGGAGTTTAGCAACAATGCCCGCACCACAAACTTTGGAGGCAACACACGCCCAAGTGTGCAATCTCACCGACTAGTAGCCGGAGGTCATGAGCTTGTCCAACTATGGACTTAGCCTCATCCATGCTAAAGTCGAAAAATTGCTCACATATGTAGAGCCAGCGACCGCCTCTGCCTCCGCATATTTTTGCTCTAGTGCATCCCACAACTCGTGGCGGACTTGTAGTCCATGTACACATCATAGAGCTGATCTGCTGAGCAGTTAAAATGTAGCCAAGAGCGTGATTGTTCGCGACCTCAAACCGCATATCTTGCTCAATCGTAAATGGATACTTGTGGGTGGATAACCCACCATAGCCCCAAAGACATGAGCCAAAACTTGACTCTAGTCCGCCATCTACGAAAGTTCGACCGGAAAACCTCTCGTGTTTCATCGCATCGAAGCATTAGCCATTTCGTATTGCAACAAAATTCACAATAAGGTTTCGGATTGTTAAAAATATGGGCAATATTTTAATTCCAAGTTTTATTAGGAGACGAAATAATAAACTAATGATGCAAAACTCATAACTAACACAAGCTATTCACCATACTTCAGATTTTGCACAAGACAACAATACGAGAGACAAAGTCGAGCGTGCGCGAACGACTTACTTGTTAGTCGATGAAGAATAGGAAGCGCGCATGCTTGACGCAGCGCGTAACGAAGGTGTCGCGGTCGATGGCGATCGCGCATTGCGCTGCCGAAACCTTATTGCCGCCCCGTGCAGGTCTTCACGGCGACAAAGGTCCGAGATACGCTCCTCTTCTTCACGGTGCACGCGGGAAGAAGAGTCGACGGTTCTTGCAGACAATACCACAAAGACAAGATCGCAGAGCGTAAAGTAGAGACAGAATGGAGGTGCAAAATTCTCTTCTTTTCTGGGCGTCTCGGGCCCTTTTAAGGCGCTGCTGTTACTACTCACTAGTAATCGCTGCGTTTAAGCAAATTATGCACTTTAATCGCCTCATCAAATCACAAATTAAGCGATGCAAATTGACTAGTAATCGCCTCATTCAACTGTTTGAATCTCATTCAATCGGGGAGATAGTGGTGCGCGCAGAGTTTAGCAAAAATAAAGATGGACTTGGTGCGCCACGCGGCGCGCCACGTCACGACGCGGTCGCGTCGTCGCAAGTCACAAGTCACGCGATTTTCACGCGAAAATGCGAAATGCACATGCAGCGTGCGTGCGCGTGTGTGTGACTAGACAGAGCCATCCTCATACCATCTCTTTCCATATTCAAGGAGTGGGAGGACTCCACCTTATAAATTGGTCTTCCTCCCTACCTTAGCAATATGGTACTAACCATGCATGCTTTGGGATTCGCGAAAATGGGCCTCGCTCATTGGACCATTTTCTAACAATCCCCACCAATTCCAAAGCAGAATTAGAAGTCAAAGATATTGTGCTAAAGCAATCTGTTTAATATACCGTCTTTTAGTGTAAGTCCCGTCACGGTTGAACTTGCATCTAGAATGACAAGATTCATCTTCTCACAACTGATGAATGGACTATGCCTTGAATTCATAGCTTTTTGTTATCAGATTTCACTTGAAATCTCAACTAGTACTAGGCTGCCAATGAACCACGCCTAAACGGAGCGTTATATGGTCATGCTCCCTTATCTGCTCATGAGCTTTCTAGAGAATGCCCCGTTCTCGTGAACTGCGACCACACAGTTAGGCTCAAGTAGGTGTATTCTTTCTAGGTATCCTGCAGCTAATACCTTTTCCTTATTTGGACAACGAGATACATTAAGACTTTATGCCAACCTTCCATACGATCGAAAGTACATTGTTTATTAGGACATGGGTACAATAAATATGTACTCTCTTGTTACAACATCAATTTGTTTTCCCATTGCCTAAGTCACGGATCTCCGATCAAGAAGGTATGGGTTACCATTGTGATGTAACTTAAATGGGCCTCATTCCCATGTCCATAGGCGCAATGAAAATCGCTTTCGTGCTAACCCCTTTGTAAAAGGTGCGCGATTTTTCTCTGTATGAATATAGTTCACAGCAATTACTCCGGAGTTTCTCAGTTTTCTGACAGATTTAAGCCTACGCTTCACATGTCTAGAGGACTTCATATTATCCTTTGCACTTGTGACTTTGGCCAACACTGTTTGATTATCACAGTACATCAGGATTGCAGGTATTGGTTTCTCAACCAATGGCAAGTCCAATAGAAGTTCTCTCAGCCATTCAGCCTCAACTGTGGCTGTATCAAGTGCTACTGGTTCTGCTTCCATGGTTGACCTCGTCAATATGGTCTGTTTGCAAGACCTCCATGAAACTGCAGCACCAGCTAAAGTGAATACATAACCACTTGTAGCTTTGATCTCATCCGCATCAGAGATCCAATTGGAGTCACTGTATCCTTCTAATACAGAAGGGTGTCCAGTATAATGTATTCCAAAAGATGTTGTGCCTCTCAAGTAACGCAACACTCTTTCAAGTGCCTCCCAGTGATCATCTCCTGGGTTAGAAGTAAACCGACTTAATTTGCTCACAGCAAATGAAATGTCAGGTCTTGTGGCACCAGCTAAATACATTAGTGACCCAATAATTTGTGAATATCTTAATTGATCTTTTCCTAACCCCTGGTTCTTTCGAAGCTTAATGCTCGCATCATAGGGTGTTGGTGAAACTTTACAGTTTTCAAAACCAAACCGGCTTAATATTTTCTCAGCATAATGGGATTGATTCAAAGTAATCCCATCCTTGCTTTTGATCAATTTAATATTCAGAATAACATCTGCCTCTCCCAAGTCTTTCATATCAAAACAGAGATAAGAAAGATTTGACCTCGTCAATTAAGGCGCTTTTGTTCCAAATATAAGTATGTCATCTACATACGAGACATAAGATAACTCATTGACCCCACCATAACGATAATACACATTTATCAGCTTCATTCACAACAAAGCTAGCGGATGTCAAAGTTTTGTCAAACTTTTCGTGCCATTGTTTTGGTGCTTGTTTTAGACCATACAAAGATTTCAATAATCTGCATACTTTATTTTCTGTCCGAGAAATCACAAAACCATCCGGTTGATCCATATAGATTTCTTCCTCCAACTCTCCATTAAGGAAAGCTGTCTTCACGTCCATTTGATGAACATGTAGATCAAAGGAAGATGCTAACGCAAGGAGCACTCTGATGGTAGTTAATCTGGCGACAGGAGAATAGGTATCAAAGAAATCTTCTCCCTCTTTCTGGGTGTAACCCTTGGCCACAAGTCTTGCCTTGTACTTCTCAATTGTTCCATCAGGCCTTAGTTTCTTTTTAAAGATCCACTTACATCCTACAGGTTTACACCCGATAGGACGATCCGTGATCTCCCAAGTCCCATTAGCCATGATAGAGTCCATCTCGCTACGGACTGCCTCTTTCCAATACTCAGCATCAGGAGATGCATAAGCCTCTGAAAGAGTCTTTGGCACATCATCCACGAGGTATACAATAAAGTCGTCACCAAAGGTTTTCTCAACCTTTTGTCTCTTGCTCCTGCGAGGAGCTTCTGCGACTAGATTGTTATCCTCCTCAGGGATATCACATATTGGTTCAGAAATGGTGGGAAGTTCAGAAGTTTGATTATTCTCATTTTCAATATTATCAGTTTGAACATTCTCTGTTCGTGAAGTACTGCCTGCTGTTCTCATAGGAAAGATATTCTCAAAGAATGAAGCATCTCTAGACTCCATTATTGTATTAGCAATAATCTCAGGAGTTTCTGATTTAACTACTAAAAATCTATAGGCCGTGCTATTTTGTGCATATCCTAGAAAAATACAATCGACTGTTTTTGGTCCAAGTTTTCTCTTTTTCTGCAATGGTATATTGACTTTTGCCAAACACCCCCAAGTTCGCAGAAAATTAATATTAGGTTTTCTCCCCTTCCATCCCTCATACGGAGTAATCTCACTCTTTTTAGTGATTACTCTGTTTAGGGCGAAAGTTCTTTGTTAGAATAGCTTCCCCACCATGCCTTAGGCATCTGGCACTCTCTAACATGGCATTAACCAAATCATCCGGTGTCCGGTTTTCCTCTCACTACCCGTTTGATTGGGGTGAATATGGTGGAGTAAATTCATGGACTATTCCATGCTCGAGCAAATTGAGAGAATTCATGAGAGACATACTCTCCTCCACGATCAGACCTCAATCTTTTTATTTTCTTTTCTAGTTGGTTCTCAACCTCGGCCTTATAAGTTTTAAAGTAGTTTAAAGCTTCATCCTTAGTTTTCAGCAAATACACATAGCGATGGCGTGTTGCATCATCAATAAAAGTTAGAAAGTATCTTTTGCCTCCTTTTGTCAATAATCCATTCATTTCACACAAATCTGAATGAATAAGATCTAAAGGTGCCAAGTCCTTTTCATCCTCTAATCCCTTAAAGGGTTTTCGAGGTTGCTTTGCTTGCACACAGGTAGCACTTTGATCCTTTGACAATTTCACATCTTGGAATTAAATCTACTCTGGACATTCTAGCAATACTATCAAAACCAATATGACATAAACGAGAATGCCAAATATTTGCCTCACATTTATTTGAACCGATTGCAATATTCAAATTATAACAAGACTCTAAGATACTTAGGCGGAACAAGCCTCCGCTCTCATAGCCTTTACCAACAAATTTTCCGAACTTAGACATTACAATTTTATTTGACTCAAAAACTAGCTTATAGCCATCCCTACATAGGAGAGAACCACTAGCGAGGTTCTTTTTATTGTAGGCGCATGCTTTATCACGTTCTTCAAGTGGACAATCTTCCACAAGTAAGCTTGATCCACCGTGCCAACACCAAGAAGCGAAGCATGCGACCGTTTCCCATTAGGACGGAGGAAGCCCTGCTGCTGATAAGAGGAAAACAAGGAAATATCGAACATACGTGAACATTAGCTCGGTATCAACCCACCAATCGGTGGATTGACAAGCTGAAAAGACAACGGTGAATTACCATACCCTCCTCGAAGTCGAGGCCTGCGCCTATGGTCACGTTAACGACCTTCTTCTTAGGTGTTCACCATCTCGATTTTGCGAAACGCAGGTCCTTCGCCATATGACCGTCTTTACCGCACACAAAGCGGTGATGTCCTTCAAATCCTTTTCTCGTTTTCTTCTTAAAACTAGTTGTCTTGTTCGGTTTATTGGATTTGTACTTCTTAGCAACAGTCTTTCTCTGTATGACATTTGCATTATTCTGGCCAGATGTGCTAGGTGCATCTTTTGCTCTTGCTTTTTCTTCCACATCAAGGGCTGCAATGAGATCCTCCACAGAAATCTCTTCCCTCTTATGTTTCAAGCTAGTAGCAAAATCCCTCCAAGAGGCAGGGAGTTTAGCAACAATGCCCGCAGCCACAAACTTTGGAGGCAACACACAGCCCAAGTGTGCAATCTCACCGACTAGTAGCTGGAGGTCATGAGCTTGTCCAACTATGGACTTAGCCTCATCCATGCTAAAGTCGAAAAATTGCTCACATATGTAGAGCCAGCGACCTGCCTCTGCCTCCGCATATTTTTGCTCTAGTGCATCCCACAACTCTGTGGCGGACTTGTAGTCCATGTACACATCATAGAGCTGATCTGCCAGAACAGTTAAAATGCAGCCAAGAGTAGTATTGTTCGCAGCCTCAAACTGCATATACTGCTCAATCGTAAATGGATACTGAGGGTGGATAACCCACCATAGCCCCAAAGACATGAGCCAAAACTTGACTCTAGTCTGCCATCTACGAAAGTTCTGACCAGAAAACCTCTCAGGTTTCATCGCATCAGAAGCATTAGCCATTTCTGTATTGCAACAAAATTCACAATAAGGTTTCTGGATTGTTAAAAATATGGGCAATATTTTAATTCCAAGTTTTATTAGGAGACAGAAATAATAAACTAATGATGCAAAACTCATAACTAACAGCAAGCTATTCACCATACTTTATATTTTGCACAAGACAACAATACAGAGACAAAGTCGAACGTGCGCACGAACGACTTACTTGTTAGTCGATGAAGAATAGGAAGCGCGCGAGCTTGACGCGATCGCGAAACGAAGGTGTCGCGGTGCGGTGGCGATCGCGCAGATTGCGCTGCCGAAACCTTATTGCGCCCCGTGCGGTCTTCACGACAGCAAAGGTCCGAGATACCGCTCCTCTTCTTCACGGTGCACGGGAAGAAGAGTCGACAATTCTTGCAGCACAATACCACAAAGCACAAGATCGCGAGCGAAAGTAGAGACGAGAATGGAGGTGCAAAAATTCTCTTCTTTTCTGGGCGTCTCGAGGCCCTTTTAAGCGCGCTGCTGTTACTACTCACTAATAATCGCTTCTGCGTTTAAGCAATTATGCACCGTAATGCCTCATCAAATCACAAATTAAGCGGTGCAAATTGACTAATGCTTGCCTCATTCAACTGTTTGAATCTCATTCAATCGGGGAGATAGTGGTGCGCGCGAGTTTAGCAAAAATAAAGATGGACTTGATGCGCCGCGCGGCGCCACGTCACGACGCGGTCGCGCGTCGCAAGTCACAAGTCACGCGATTTTCACGCGAAAATCGCGAGCAGCGCAGCGTGCGTGCGGCGTGTGTGTGACTAGACGAGCCATCCTCATACCATCTCTTTCCATATTCAAGGAGTGGGAGGACTCCACCTTATAAATTGGTCTTCCTCCCCTACCTTAGCAATATGGTACTAACCATGCATGCTTTGGGATTCGCGAAAATGGGCCTCGCTCATTGGACCATTTTCTAACAATCCCCACCAATTCCAAAGCGAATTAGAAGTCAAAGATATTGTGCTAAAAATCTTGTTAATATACCGTCTTTTAGTGTAAGTCCCGTCTGGTTGAACTTGCATCTAGAATGACAAGATTCATCTTCTCACAATCGATGAATGGACTATGCCTTGAATTCATAGCTTTTTGTTATCGATTTCACTTGAAATCTCAACTAGTACTAGGCTGCCAATGAACCACGCCTAAGCGGGCGTTATATGGTCATGCTCCTTATCGCTCATGAGCTTTCTAGAGAATGCCCGTTCTCGTGAGCTGCGACCACAGTTAGGCTCAAGTAGGTGTATTCTTTCTAGGTATCCTGCAGCTAATACCTTTTCCTTATTTGGACAACGAATACATTAAGACTTTATGCCAACCTTCCATACGATCGAAAGTACATTGTTTATTAGGACATGGGTACAATAAATATGTACTCTCTTGTTACAACATCAATTTGTTTTTCCCATTGCCTAAGTCACGGGATCTCCGATCAAGAAGGTATGGGTTACCATTGTGATGTAACTTAAATGGGCCTCATTCCCATGTCCATAGGCATATGATAATCGCTTTCGTGCTAACCCCTTTGTAAAAGTGCGCGATTTTTCTCTGTATGAATATAGTTCACGACAATTACTCGGAGTTTCTCGGTTTTACGACGATTTAAGCCTCGCTTCACATGTCTAGAGGACTTCATATTATCCTTTGCACTTGTGACTTTGGCCAACACTGTTTGATTATCACGGTACATCGAGATTGCAGGTATTGGTTTCTCAACCAATGGCAAGTCAATAAAGTTCTCTCGACCATTCGACCTCAGCTGTGGTGTATCAAGTGCTCTACTGGTTACGCTTCCATGGTTGACCTCGTCAATATGGTCATTTGCAAGACCTCCATGAAATCTGCAGCACCGGCTAAAGTGAATACATAACCACTTGTAGCTTTGATCTCATCCGCATCGAGATCAATTGGAGTCACCGTATCCTTCTAATACGTAAGGGTGTCGATATAATGTATTCCAAAAGATGTTGTGCCTCTCAAGTAACGCAACACTCTTTCAAGTGCCTCCCGTGATCATCTCACAGGTTAGAAGTAAACCGACTTAATTTGCTCACACAAATGAAATGTCAGTCTTGTGGCACCAGACTAAATACATTAGTGACCCAATAATTTGTGAATATCTTAATTGATCTTTTCCTAACCCTGGTTCTTTGAAGCTTAATGCTCGCATCATAGGGTGTTGGTGAAACTTTACGATTTCAAAACCAAACCGGCTTAATATTTTCTCAGCATAATGGGATTGATTCAAAGTAATCCCATCCTTGCTTTGATCAATTTAATATTCAGAATAACATCTGCCTCTCCCAAGTCTTTCATATCAAAACACCGAGATAAGAAAGATTTGACCTCGTCAATTAAAGCGCTTTTGTTCCAAATATAAGTATGTCATCTACATACGGACATAAGATAACTCATTGACCCCACCATAACGATAATACACACATTTATCAGCTTCATTCACAACAAAGCCAGCGGATGTCAAAGTTTTGTCAAACTTTTAGTGCCATTGTTTTGGTGCTTGTTTTAGACCATACAAAGATTTCAATAATCTGCATACTTTATTTTCTGTCCGAAATCACAAAACCATCCGGTTGATCCATATAGATTTCTTCCTCCAACTCTCCATTAAGGAAAGCTGTCTTCACGTCCATTTGATGAACATGTAGATCAAAGGAAGATGCTAGCATAAGGAGCACTCGATGGTAGTTAATCAGCGACGGAGAATAGGTATCAAAGAAATCTTCTCCCTCTTCTGGGTGTAACCCTTGGCCACAAGTCTTGCCTTGTACTTCTCAATTGTTCCATCGGGCCTTAGTTTCTTTTTAAAGATCCACTTACATCCTACTGAGTTTACACCGATAGGACGATCCGTGATCTCCCAAGTCCCATTAGCCATGATAGAGTCCATCTCGCTCTGATGCCTCTTTCCAATACTCGGCATCGGGAGATGCATAAGCCTCTGAAAGAGTCTTTGGCACATCATCCACGAGGTATACAATAAAGTCGTCACCAAAGGTTTTCTCAACCTTTTGTCTCTTGCTCTGCGAGGAGCCTGCGACTAGATTGTTATCCTCCTCGAGGATATCACATATTGGTTCGAAATGGTGGGAAGTTCGAAGTTTGATTATTCTCATTTTCAATATTATCGGTTTGAACATTCTCTGTTCGTGAAATCTTTCTTTGTTCTCATAGGAAAGATATTCTCAAAGAATGAAGCATCTCTAGACTCCATTATTGTATTAGCAATAATCTCGGGAGTTTCGATTTAACTACTAAAAATCTATAGGTAGTGCTATTTTGTGCATATCCTAGAAAAATACAATCGACTGTTTTTGGTCCAAGTTTTCTCTTTTTCTGCAATGGTATATTGACTTTTGCCAAACACCCCCAAGTTCGCAGAAAATTAATATTAGGTTTTCTCCCCTTCCATCCCTCATACGGAGTAATCTCACTCTTTTTAGTGATTACTCTGTTTAGGACGAAAGTTGCTGTTAGAATAGCTTCCCCCCACCATGCCTTAGGCATCTGGCACTCTCTAACATGGCATTAACCAAATCATCGGTGTCAGGTTTTCCTCTCACTACCCGTTTGATTGGGGTGAATATGGTGGAGTAAATTCATGGACTATTCCATGCTCAGAACAGAATTGAGAGAATTCATGAGAGACATACTCTCCTCCACGATCAGACCTCAATCTTTTTATTTTCTTTTCTAGTTGGTTCTCAACCTCGGCCTTATAAGTTTTAAAGTAGTTTAAAGCTTCATCCTTAGTTTTCAGCAAATACACATAGCGATGGCGTGTTGCATCATCAATAAAAGTTAGAAAGTATCTTTTGCCTCCTTTTGTCAATAATCCATTCATTTCACACAAATCTGAATGAATAAGATCTAAAGGTGCCAAGTCCTTTTCATCCTCTAATCCCTTAAAGGGTTTTGAGGTTGCTTTGCTTGCACAGGGTGACACTTTGATCCTTTGACAATTTCACATCTTGGAATTAAATCTACTCTGGACATTCTAGCAATACTATCAAAACCAATATGACATAAACGAGAATGCCAAATATTTGCCTCACATTTATTTGAACCAGTTGCAATATTCAAATTATAACAAGACTCTAAGATACTTAGGCGGAACAAGCCTCGCTCTCATAGCCTTTACCAACAAATTTTCCGAACTTAGACATTACAATTTTATTTGACTCAAAAACTAGCTTATAGCCATCCCTACATAGGAGAGAACCACTAGCGAGGTTCTTTTTATTGTAGGCGCATGCTTTACGTTCTTCAAGTGGACAATCTTCCACGAAGTAAGCTTGAGATCCACCGTGCCAACACCAAGAATGAAGCATGCGACCGTTTCCCATTAGGGCGGAGGAAGCCCTGCTGCTGATAAGAGGAAAACAAGGAAATATCGAACATCGTGAACATTAGCTCGGTATCAACCCACCAATCGGTGGATTGACAAGCTGAAAAGACAACGGTGAATTACCATACCCTCCACGAAGTCGAGGCCTGCGCCTATGGTCACGTTAACGACCTTCTTCTTAGGTGTTTCACCATCTCGATTTTGCGAAAGCAGCAGTCCTTCGCCATATGACCGTCTTTACCGCACACAAAGCAGGTGATGTCCTTCAAATCCTTTTTCTCAGTTTTCTTCTTAAAACTAGTTGTCTTGTTCGGTTTATTGGATTTGTACTTCTTAGCAACAGTCTTTCTCTGTATGACATTTGCATTATTCTGGCCAGATGTGCTAGGTGCATCTTTTGCTCTTGCTTTTTCTTCCACATCAAGGGCTGCAATGAGATCCTCCACGGAAATCTCTTCCCTCTTATGTTTCAAGCTAGTAGCAAAATCCCTCCAAGAGGCAGGGAGTTTAGCAACAATGCCCGCAGCCACAAACTTTGGAGGCAACACACAGCCCAAGTGTGCAATCTCACCGACTAGTAGCTGGAGGTCATGAGCTTGTCCAACTATGGACTTAGCCTCATCCATGCTAAAGTCGAAAAATTGCTCACATATGTAGAGCCAGACACTGCCTCTGCCTCCGCATATTTTTGCTCTAGTGCATCCCACAACTCTGTGGCGGACTTGTAGTCCATGTACACATCATAGAGCTGATCTGCCAGAACAGTTAAAATGCAGCCAAGAGCAGTATTGTTCGCAGCCTCAAACTGCATATACTGCTCAATCGTAAATGGATACTGTGGGTGGATAACCCACCATAGCCCCAAAGACATGAGCCAAAACTTGACTCTAGTCTGCCATCTACGAAAGTTCTGACCAGAAAACCTCTCAGGTTTCATCGCATCAGAAGCATTAACCATTTCTGTATTGCAACAAAATTCACAATAAGGTTTCTGGATTGTTAAAAATATGGGCAATATTTTAATTCCAAGTTTTATTAGGAGACGAAATAATAAACTAATGATGCAAAACTCATAACTAACGACAAGCTATTCACCATACTTCATTTTGCACAAGACAACAATACAGAGACAAAGTCGAGCGTGCGCCGAACGACTTACTTGTTAGTCGATGAAGAATAGGAAGCGCGCGAGCTTGACGCGCGATGCGAACGAAGGTGTCACGGTCACGATGGCGGTCGCGCGATTGCGCTGCCGAAACCTTATTGCCGCCCCGTGCGGTCTTCACGACAGCAAAGGTCGGAGATAC
Organism: Dendrocalamus sinicus; assembly: GCA_036346575.1. Taxonomy (NCBI): domain Eukaryota; kingdom Viridiplantae; phylum Streptophyta; class Magnoliopsida; order Poales; family Poaceae; genus Dendrocalamus; species Dendrocalamus sinicus. The sequence goes on along the minus strand of CM070657.1, from coordinate 23,604,477 downwards.
GCTCCTCTTCTTCACGGTGCACGCCGGGAAGAAGAGTCGACAATTCTTGCAGCACAATACCACAGCACAAGATCGCGAGCGAAAGTAGAGACGAGAATGGAGGTGCAAAAATTCTCTTCTTTTCTGGGCGTCTCGAGGCCCTTTTAAGAAGCGCTGCTGTTACTACTCACTAGTAACGCTGCGTTTAAACAATTATGCTGCGTAATCGCCTCATCAAATCACAAATTAAGCGATGCAAATTGACTAGTAACTGCCTCATTCAACTGTTTGAATCTCATTCAATCAGGGAGATAGTGGTGCGCGCAGAGTTTAGCAAAAATAAAGATGGACTTGGTCTGCCACACGGCGCGCCACGTCACGACACGGTCACAAGTCACGCGATTTTCACGCGAAAATACGCGAGTACGCGCGCGCGCGTGCGTGCGCGTGTGTGTGTGTGACTAGACAGAGCCATCCTCATACCATCTCTTTCCATATTCAAGGAGTGGGGAGGACTCCACCTTATAAATTGGTCTTCCTCCCCCTACCTTAGCAATATGGTACTAACCATGCATGCTTTGGGATTCGCGAAAATGGGCCTCGCTCATTGGACCATTTTCTAACAGACATCTTCTTCTCGGAGGACATTCTGACACAAGGGTCCTTGGTCACTCCCTACATCCAGCCGACCACCTCACGTCCAGTGCTGCTACGCCGCGACGTCGCAGATTCCATCCCATTCTCCACAAAGAGGTTCGCCGATGTTGTCGCCATGTTTGCGCCGGCGTCCCTAGCCATGGCGGACGATATACGGTTGACGTTGGACGTGTGCGAGCACCCACGTTCAATCGAGGGCGAGAAGATCACATGCGCCACGTCCCTCGAGTCACTGGTTGAGTCCAGTGTCCGAGCTTGGGACCCAAGACGTCCGTGCCTTCTCCTCCGACGTGCCCAGGGAGGGCACGGCGTCGTGGAGGTACAACATCACGGCGCTGCGGGTGGTGACCGACTCGTCGACGAAGATCGCGACGTGCCACGACATGGCGTACCCTTACGCGGTGTTCTACTGCCACACGGTCCACACGGATAGCCCCACAAGGACATACATGGTGACGCTGGCAAGCGAGGACGGCGGAGACAGCGCGGCGCCGGCGATGGAGGCGCTAGCCGTGTGCCACCTCAACACGTCCAAGTGGGACCCCAACCACCCGTTCTTCGTGAAGCGACACGTCAAGCCTGGGGACACGACGGTGTGCCACTTCCTCACCAGGGGCAGCTTCCTCTGGGCGCCGGCCGCGAACACCAGCGGCGTTGTTGAACAGGTCGCTGCCCAGTAAAGGGTAGAGGCGCTTGGATGCGCAGCGAAACCTTTCTTAATAATTGCCATCCAAATAAAGCCTTTGCTATACAGGCGCTTGGATGGTAGCGTGAACCCGTTTGTTAACGGGTAGACGTTTACCCCGTAGACCCTCCCAAATAAAATGCTGCGCCTCTTGTGTGCTATGCAATATATATATGTACTGTCAAATGGGGGTGTGTACGTTGTATTAATTTGTACTACGTATGTATGTATGTATAGTTGGTGTGACATGCGTACGTACTTTTTCTATAGCATCGATCCTTTTTCTAAGGATGATCGTTACCATCTTTTTTTCAAAAAATAGAAGGAAAATAGATCCAATCCACATGGCGCACACATCTGTGTGTTAGAAACGGCTACCTAGCTTTTGCCTTCGCGCCTTTTTCAGAAGTCAAGTAGCCTGTTTAATCCAATTCAGCAAGCAGCGTTGGCAATTCTTGAGAATACATTGGCCCAGTGGTGGAACCAAGATTTTTGAGATAGGTGCTCAGAGTTAATAAGATATTGTTTTAAGAAATAAGTCTACTTTACCCCTTAACTCTTATGGTTGTCTATTTTTCAATCTAGAAATACAAAACTGAATGTTTTACCCCTAAATTATTAAAACCATCTAGTTTTCACTCCTAAGTAGTTTTTAGTAGTGGTTTTGCTAGGTAGACGTCACATCATTGGTTTTCGGCTGACATGGCATCCTGTTCACGACTCCACGTCACCACAAATCTCTCGTCAAACCTCTCTTCTAGTCCCTCTCTTCATCCCCTCCAACCTTTTCTCTCCCTGCATTCTTAAACTTGGTATCAACTATTAGTATGTGGCATTAACTATTAGTATGAACTTCAATGGTCTACATCACCAGCACAAGAATGTTGAATTGATGAGAAAAACTAAGACCATACTTCTTTGCAGAAGGAAAGGACAAACGGTTACTGACCTTAATAATCCATGCAAAGCGCCTTTAGTTGGCTCCAATGGCGTGCCTGTTCGTGGCCTCACTTACCGTTCCGCTGTTGAAATCGATGAAGACACGATGGGCGGTGAGCTCCTTCAGTAAGCTCCAATGGCCGTGAGGACCGGGCACGAAGAAGTCGTCCAGAATCGTGTTCCAGCTCACTGCGTCCATCTTTGGCATCTTGTCGAACATCCTCCTCACGCCGGCCACCTCCCATGTCATACCATCGCGGCCATAGCTGAGTTCCATGATATGACGTCCTACCTCGGCATTTCGTCGAACACCTTCATGGCGTCCATGAACCCACAGTTCTCGACGAAGGTGTCCTCGATGGAGTATAGAGATTAGAGCATGACATGTCGACTCAATTGATTAGTGTCCATGTCACCAAAAATTACCTAACTTATCAAAAACTATTACCATATCAGCTCCACGTGGATAAAAACAGGGTGGGTGGGGGGCTTGGGAAGTCTCAGAGGGTAAGTTACCTAGTTGTGATAGTTAAAGGCTGTCGGTTACTCAATTTTATAGTTGAAGATTGAAACTTAGATCAACATCATAGTTCAGGAGGTAAAGTAGACTTATTCTTTATTTTAATGAAGAAATTAGATGTCGATCTATAGTAGCAAAAATTAAAGTGCAAATTATTTGTATTAAAGACAACATCTTAAATAATTTAGAGAAATTATAAAACACTTAGATTTGAGACTTGAAAATAGGGATATATTTTTCTTGTTCATAGATGTGCGCTCCTTGCCTTGCTATTCGCGGCGGCCCAACCATCGCCGTCTCGTGCTCCCTCTGGGGACCCTGGCTCCTATGCGGTCTAGCTAAGCTTTGCTGGGTGCTCTCCACCGCTCGACCGCCTCGTTACCTTTTATTTAAATTTTGTATAAAACTTAGTTTTTGCCAAAAAAATTTAATCCATCTATTCACCCTCTTTAGTCAGCTAGCAAAATGTTTGTTTGGGCTCCAATCAAAATTACTGCGATTATAGCAGTTAATAAGTTCAAAACTGAAACAAGTCAATTTTGAGTGAAAAAGTTAACGAGGCTCAACTCTATAGTGGCTGATTAGCTCAAACTTAGAACAAAGCTTGATAATAGCTCATTAAGCTCGGTAGCCAGTCCGACCTCCTTGAACCTTCAGTTAGGTTGTAGTTTTTGAATCGAATTGGGGAGACGTGTGGAATTGAGCTAAAATCTATTAGACATGTAAATATGAAGTATTTGGACCAATTTATTAATATATATGACTAATATGACTACTATATACATGATATTTTTTTAAAAAAATTTAGATGTCCAATTGAACATCCATGAATTATGTTAGATCCGCCGCTGCGGAAAAATAGCGAGGTATTTAAGCAGAGGAACCCCAATCGGCCTGGTTGGAAAAAGGCTTCTAGAGACAGTCACTCTGCATGTTTTTAGATCAAAAGAAAACCTTCGTACTGTAATTTGCTTGGCTAGGGTGCAAGTGATTCTTTCTCCATGCTCTGCCCTGTATATACATTTTTATTTTATTATTATTTAATATATCATAGTAGGAATATCTCCTACTGTTTTCCTAAAAAACAGTTCTTTACAGTACTTCTTAGCCTGTGGATCATCGAATCTTGTCATGTCCGATGTTTGGGCATTTTTGGCCCTGTGCAGCATAGCAATACCATAAGTAGCCTCCGGTTATATGTAATACCATTTCTGGTCCCCTCCCCAAGCATGAGACTCTTCCTGGTTGACGCGTGCGCAGTCATGCACACCGGCATCCAAGTCATATGGTCCAAGAGTGCATGATACCCCCGCATCACGCTTCTCTCTTCGCGAGCCCCGGCGCCATTTTGGTGAGCAATCATCGTTGCTCAGGGTCGCCTCCGGCTTTTGTCGATGACCGTGCAAGCTTCACCACACCTGGGGCTCACCGTCGACCACTTCACCATGCTCGGGCACCGCCAAACTCCCCGACCGCTGGAGCCAAAGCACCGCCGCCACCCTCACCTCGTGGCTCGTGCCATGGTCGCGCACGACCGCAACCGCTCCGACCACGGTTGTTTGACCATAGTCACCTTCGACCACTACCTCCCTTGACCACTTTGGCTTTCGACCGCTACTGCTTTTGACCACATCTGCTTTCGACTGCAACTGCTTTCAACCATCACCGCTTTCGACCACACCCATCTTCGACCACTACCTGTTCAACCACTGCCTTGCTCGACCACTACCGTATTCGACCACGGCAACCTTTTTAACCACATACAACCTTAGACCACTACTGGTTTTGCAGGAATCATGCACTCTCGGACCGCATGACTCGGGTGATGCGGTGCCGGGGCTCGGGACTACGCACGCATCAGTCGGCCAGAGTACCATGCTCGGGGAGGAGGCCAGAAATGGCATTGCATACACCCAGAGACTACTTCTGGTATTGCTGTGCTGCACAGGGCCAAAAAAGCCCAAAATTTGTCATGTCTGGCAATGAATAGAGCGAAGCAATGACAGTCTGACATTGAGACGCTCAACCATGAAGCCTTATCTTGTCATGGCTGATCCGTGTTGATCCTGTATGCTGGGCCTGTTCTTTTTGCTTGTGGCTTATGGCTGCGGCTTATACCTTTTGGGTTGTTTGTGAGAGAAAGCATGGAATAACATAAACTCACATGTGGTTTTGGCCGATATAAATGAAGTCGCTACAGTGTATAGGAAAGTCGAAAAGCAGCTTTTAAAAGCTTAAAAAAACAGGTCCATAGACACCCCATGTGGCCATGTCCCGTGCTTCTGTGTTTGCAGTGTTTACATGTGTAATTTCCATAGTCCTCCGTCTTCTCACACCCCGTGTGGCCATGTCCCCGTGCTTCTGTGTTCGCAGTGTTTGCATGTGTAATTTCCATAGTCCTCCGTTTTCTCTGAGCTATTCTTCAGTATCTCTTTTAACGATGGGAATGGGGCGGCTGACTTCCCCAAAAGAATTACTATAAGAACTAGCTATTCTTCAGTATTTTTTTTTTGTCTGGATGTCCGTCAAGCTTCTGTGTTCTTCGTCTGAAACGTCAGTACACCAGACGGGCGATCATTGCATGATGAAAACCAGACGGGCGATCATTGCATGATGATTTCTGATTAAAACTGAGATGAATAAAAGGACAGATGTATCGGAATTAAGAAAGAAGTGTTCTGTTGTGCAACATCCCAGTTTTTGCCAAGTTTTGAAAAACTAATTTCAAATTAACTATTTCAAAGATTTGGTTCATATTTGGAGTTCTTGCCATTATCTAAAATCTAAATCCTAATCAAATTCATCCGAATCCAAATTCAAACTTCATTTTCATATCCAAAACAATTCAAATTTGAACCCCAAGTCAAATTTCAATCCAAAATTAAAATTAAAATTTCAAATTCTTTTCAATTTTTTTCTTCACCTGGGCCGAAGCCCGTTTTCCTTCTTCTCTAGGTCGAGTGGACCCTAGCCAGCCTAGCCCACCAACCCATCTCTCCCTTTCTCTCCTAACTCTCCCTGCTTTGCTATGCCACCCAGCCCACCTGCCATCTCTCCCTTTCTCTCCTGTCCCACTGCTTTGCTATGCCTCTGCTCATTGCCGCTATGCACATCCGCACTTCTTCATCGAACAACAATGTGTTTTGGTTTCAAAACTGTGAGGCTATATGGAGGTCATCCTATATTTGTGATGAGCATTTGACTTTACTTTTGCTTTGTTCTCATTATTTGATTTTGCTTTTGCATAGGATTATGGATAACTAGCATGTGCAACCTAACAATTGATGCGGCCAACCACCGTCTCTATATAGCAACCTGTAGCACTCAAATTATTCAACCATACGCTACGGCTTTCGTCTACTTGCTATCTGGAATAGACATGTTCAAGCAATCCTAAGGAATCACAAGAACAACGGAGTGACAACTCAGAAATAACACCCAATCCTAATTGGTGCAGAAATGGCTCACACACACACACACAGAGGAGCATGTGTCTACTAAAATTCTCAACCATGAAACTTGTGAATGAATACATGGGGGGGGGGCACCCATATTTATAGCCCACTAAGTCGGTTGCTACAGTACTGCTACAATATGCAATGTCTGGCCTAGTGTGCACCAAGTATCCCAGACAACCGACCAGGCTCCCATAAAAGTGACATCAACCAAAGGGTTCTTGCTTGACTTACTTAGCCTCAATCTTGTATCCATTGGTACTTGACATGAGTTGCACTCCCCTATGCTAGCCTTCTCCAATATCTTTTATGCATACGTCGACTAATTCAGAGTAATCCCATCCGTTCCTTAATATACCTCCACTCCAAGGGAATAGCTTAGCTGACCCAGATCACTCATCTTGAAAAGCTTCATCATCTCCTCTTTGAATTCTGAATCTCTTGACGATGTGAGCCCACAACTCGAAGATCATCAATATAAATGCCCACCAATAAGAATGACTAGTCTTTTCCTCTCCTATACAAGGCATGTTCACTAAAGCTTTTGTCAAAGTCAAGTGAGGTGAGGGTTCCATCAAGTTTAGCATACCATGCCCTTGGAGCTTGCCTTAACCCATACATAGCTTTATTGAGTTGTAACACCTTGTGAGCATTGTCCTTGCCCCCAATCCTAGCGGTTGGCACACATATACCTCCTCTTGAAGCTCTCCACTCAAGAACATGGACTTTACATCCATGTGATGCCCCTCAAAACCTTCTCTTGTAGCCAAGGCCAACATCAACCGGGCAGTTTCCATGTGTGCAAACGGTGCAAAGACCTCTTCAAAACCAATACCCTGCTATTGCACATATCCCTTTGCCACCAAACGAGCCTTGTGCTTGATAATCTCCCCTTAAGAAATCTTCTTCACTTTGAAAACCCATTTAAAACTAATTGGATGATGACCTGCAAGGAAATCCTCAAGATGCCACATCTTGTTGTCCTCAATGGACTCTATCTCCTCCATCATGGCCTGCCTCTAGCATTTTAGCTTCTGTGCCTTAGTGAGGGACTCTAGTTTCTCGGTATGAGGAGGCAGCTTGTTGTGATTCTGAGACCAAGCGATGCGTGTGGTAGTGGAGATGTTAGGTGAACAATGCTTGGCCTTCCCATGTCCAAGGCAGCCATATATATATATATATATATATATATATATATATATATATATATATATATATATATATATATATATATATATATATATATATATATATATATATATATATATAGCATTTACAAGTATGTCCTTACACTCATGTATCCCTAGCAGGGGCACTTATGTCATTACACACATCCCATTTTGGGCTTTCCAAACCCTTGGCGAGCTGGCTGGGTTTAGGTGGGGGCCACCCCTACGACAGGAGCCTCTCATGGTGAAGGGCTTGATGGGCCGTAGCCATGTTGCCGAGCCATTTGGCCCCCTCTGTCCCTGTGGCCTGTACCTTCTGTGAACTTGGGCGGAAATGGATTTTATCGGCGTAGCCCAACTTCGTGCCGTGGACACGAAGCCAAACTGGCTACCGAAGTCACCCTCCGGCCGCGAAGTTCTCCAGCCATGAAATCAAAGTAGCTAGCGGAGCCACCCTGCCGAAGCGAAGCTGGGGCGAGTCAAGCTCGTCCCACGGGCATGTTGTCGAAGTGGGGGTTGGGCCTGCCTCGTGTATGTGAGGTCGGAGCCGGGGGCGGACCCGTGTATGTCAGCGACGTCCTGCAGATCTATGAACTGGAGTTGGCGCAGCTAACGCCTAACACGATAGCTCGCTTGGCTGTTTACAGCTGGGCGGCGCGGACTGAGGGGGTTTTGCCCAATGCTTCCCTCTTCGCCTTCCTCCACGACGCTCGATTCCAGCCGAAGAAGCACGACGGAGGGGACTTTTTCAACTTTGGCAGCGTCAACTTCATCCTGCAGTCGCCGTGCGTGAAGATCTTTCCCCACTAACTTAACCCAAACGAAATGGGAGTCCCATTGGATGCGGTAGTGGTTCTACCATTGAGTGGCGAGTGGCAGTAGCCTTCGGTGCATGGGGCGGCCGATGGAGTTCAACACCTCGCCCAGTGTGGAGCCCAACCGCGATGACGTGCAAAAGGTGCGGAGGCTGGCGGGGATCACCCTTCGCTTCAATATGCGGGACCTCGAGGAGGAGTTCACCATGTACGGCGTAGTGCCATTTGCCAGCTGGTGGCATGTCCAGCCCGGGCCCGTGCGGTCCGACGGCGTTCGGCCGACCGTGTCCTCGCTGCCAGCGCCCTCCGACTCGCGTAAGTTCTACCGCCGTGGACTACATTCGAAATCTCTGCACACTTTATTTTGTTATTTTTTTTTTTTTTTGACAATGCTCCACTTTCCTTGTAGGGCTCCTGCTGGAAGATGCAGAGCGCACAGTAGTTGTGTTCCTCGGGCCGACGTGGCCAAGGAGCACGACCTGCGCGAATCTGCAACCACCGTGATGAAGCTGGGGCGGATAAATCGGGTGTGCAAAGCTCTGGGCATCCCTGTGCCAGAGCGCGCTACTCCTACTCGGTGTAGGGCCCGGTCTCCCGCCACTGTATCCAGCCCGCCGGCTGCACCTCCGATGAGTCCTGCTAGAGCCGAAGGTGTGATCGTCACCGGGTCTGACATGGCGGAGTACGCCAACTCGGATCTGGAGGTAGAGAATGTTACACCCAGCGAGGAGTCCTCAGGTAGCACCAAGGACAAGGGGCACGACGCTGACGTCCATTAGAGCGAAGCCTCATCGCCCGCGCCGGCCACAGAGGTCGAGGAAGCATCGCCCATGTCCCCGAGAGCAAAGCGCCCTCGAACACGATCACCTTCCTGGCTGGAGGAGGCGTTCGCAGTGGTGATCGGAGTCGAGTCGAACTCCAACACGGAGGCCATCCGGCCCGACGAGGAACTCGTCGCCCCCAACGCAGGTGAGACTCCCGCGATCCAGACCGAGACGGAACGAACACCTCCACGTGCTTCACCTGGCCAAGTCGAAGGTAGGCGCAATTCCTTCTCCCCCCGCGACTTCGTGAAGCTTTCTCCAATCTGCTCGCTCATTCCGTCGTCAACATCAGCCGAGCCAAGGTCACCCGAACGCGGCCAAGGATTGAGCAATGGAGACGACCGCGAAGTCTTCGGTCTTCCTGCCCCAGACATGATGTCGATGCCTGGCGCTCTCGAAGTCGCTGGTGCGAAGGCTCAGCGGCCAACAGTGTCCGACTTCATTCCTCGGCCGGAGATGTTGTGGGCTCTTCAAGGGGCCATGGATTGCACAGACTCCGGCATGGACCGGCGTGCGCTATTATCATGCGGGTCAGTGCTCTTGGAAGGCGCGCTAGAGGCCTCGGAGATGAGGGTAAGTGCTTGACTTTACGATTTATATCGTCATCTGGGACTTTGCTAACGATTGCATTGCGCATACCCTTGCCCTCATTCGAGCCCTGCAGGCGACACGTGCCAGCAAGCGGGGGGGGGGGGGGGCGCTAGAGGATCAGCTCCACACTGCTGAAGAAGCCCACACCGCCAAGGACGAGCGCATCTGTTTGCTGGTGACGGAGGGCACGAATAGGATCTCCGGTGCCCGAGCACTCACGGCGGAGGCACAACATGCGGCAGCAGAGGCACAGCGTGCGACCGCCGAAGAGCGCGATGGTTTGCTCTAGCAAATCGCAGTGCTGGAGGATGAGAGATCCCGACTCGCCACGTCCCTTGGAGAGAGGGACCGGACTCTGGGCGACGCCTCGGTGGCGGCATGGGACACCATGGAGGCTCTGGAAGGCGCCCTCAAGGACCTCTTCATTGTCATGCCGCCTCAGACCTTCAGTCCCGAGGACTTGATATGGATGCTTCGACGAGTCAGAGAAGCTTCTGTCCTTGCCCTCAGTGCTGCCAAGTCCTTCGGCAACCATTGCTCCTTCGTGACGTCGCATCTCGCCTTCGCCCTGCTCCACCACCGAGGGTGCCCGCATGTGGACGAACTAGCCGACCCCCAACTAGAGCTGCCAGCCGGAGCCGGGGTGATGTCAGGCGTCGTGCGCGCCGTCCGCCACACCATCCGGCCCTTCCACGATAGGATTTGGGATTACATCGGGGAGGCCGCCGCAAAGGTAGCACTGTGACGGACTCTGCAAGGCGAGGGGGACTTCGGCAAGTGGCTTGACGAAGTTCCACGGTGCAACGAAGATGGTGCCGCTATCCCGGAGCATGGCGACCCACAAGTGTGACGCCAGGGTCTTAGGGCGTAGGTGTGCGTTGTGATGTACCTGCTCTCTTTATAAAATGGCGCCATATGGCTGCCCCTTTTTTATAAATGAAATGAAAATGGCTTAAGTGTTCTGATGACACGTACTTTGTCCTCTGGGCAGATGCTTGATAGGGGCTAATTACTAGTTTCAGACCTCATGTTCGATGGCGCCTTCGGCATTGGGGATGGGCGGAAGACTCCCTGAACTTCTGGGATGCCCAGACTTCGAAGGGTAAGACTTCAGCGCGAGAGTATATCAAGGTGGAGCCGGATGAATAGCGACCCTAAGTGCTCGAAGGCACTTGTAGACATTATCTCTTTGCGATTGTAATTGCCGAGTCTTTGTTATCATTCTTTCATAAATGCAATAAAGACTTTGGTTTAAAAGTAATTGTCCCTGAAGTTCTTTGCAATTGCGCTCATCTTTGATGAACACGCGGGGCTTTTGGGTACGAAGCAACCTCCGCCGCACTTGCCCCTCGCGCATGGTGCGTGGTCCACACGAGCTAGGATAGGAATGAAGGGCCTACAAGCCTGCCCGAATAGGCCTAGATTTTTACGAACATCTGCCGCGCCCCGTCCCCCACCTTTAGAATTGGCGGCAATGGAGCTGTCATCTAGGCGAAGTAAACACTTGAGCGCTCCGTCCCCCACCTTTCAAAGTGGTGGCAGTGGAGATGGCGGCTAGCCGAAGTAGACGCTCGAGCGCTCCGTCCCCTACCCTTCAAAGTGGTGGCAGCAGAGCTGGTGACTAGCCGAAATAGACGGTCGAGTGCTCCATCCCCTACCCTTCAAAGTGGTGGCAGCGGAGCTGGTGCCTAGCAGAAATAGACGCTCGAGCGCTCCGTCCCCCACCTTTAGAATTGGTGGCAGCAGAGCTAGCATTTAGGCGAAGTAAACGCTTGAGCACTCCGTCCCCTACCTTTAGAATTGGCGGCAGCGGAGCTGGCATCTAGGAGAAGTAAACACTTGAGCGCTTTGTCCCCCACCTTTCAAAGTGGTGGCAGTGGAGCTGGTGCTTAGTTGAAGTAGACGCTCGAGCGCTCCATCCCCTACCCTTCGAAGTGGTAGCAACGGAGCTGACGCCTAGTCGAAGTAGACGCTCGAGCGCTCTGTTCCTGACCCTTCGAAGTGGTGGCAATGGAGTTGGTGCCTAGCTGAGGTAGACGCTCGAGCACTCCGTCTCCTACCCTTCGAAGTGCACGCAGAGTCCGCGCGTCTTATTTATACTCCGTAAAGTACATGCGGAGTCCGCAGGTCTTATTTATACTCTAAAGAGTGCACACGGAGGTCACCTCTGCGCGTCTTATTTATACTCCGTAGAGTGCACGCGGAGTCCGCGTGTCTTATTTATACTCCGTAGAGTGTACGCGGAGTCCGCGCGTCTTATTTATACTCCGAAGAGTGCACGCGGAATCCACGCGTCTTGTTTATACTCCGTAGAGTGCAAGCGGAGTTCGCGTGTTTTATTTATACTTCATAGAGTGCACGCGGAGGCTCGCCTCCGCGCGTCTTATTTATACTCCGTAGAGTGCACGCGGAGTCCGCGTGTCTTATTTATACTCCGTAGAGTGCACACGGAGTCCGCACGTCTTATTTATACTCCGAAGAGTGCACGCAGAGTCCATATGTCTTATTTATACTCCATAGAGTGCATGCGGAGGCTCGCCTCCGCGTGTCTTATTTATACTCCGTAGAGTGCACGTGGAGGCTTAGCTCCGCACGTCTTTACACAGGATGAGACTAGTTTTCACAAACGGTGCACTTTATTGATGTCCTGTTTGCGCGGGTGAGCGATTATAAGGGTCAGGGTGCCAACCATGCCATTGGCGTTCCTTCGGTCTTATACATAATATCACCACAGCTTATCTCCATTCCATGTGTGGCGAAGAGTCTACCCTTCTAGCGTTGCGAGACGATATGCTCTGCGCTGCAAAGCCACAGCGACGATGTAGGGGCCCTCCCACTTGGACTCCAGCTTGGTGACCGTCTTCATAAGAAGCGCCATTTTGAGGACGAGGTTTCCCGGCTAGAATTCGCGTGAGTATACGGCGCGGTCGTGCGTGCGTGCCACTTGGCGTGCGTACTTTGCGACATGTTGGGTGGCGCTCACTCGATCCCGTTAAGAAGATCAAGGGACAGCTCATGCTCTTCCACTGGAGCCTAGACTAGGACCCTCCTTGAGCCGGCCTTGATTTCCTCTGGTGTAACTGCTTCATTGTCGAAGAGAAGCTTAAATGGCGTGAACCCTGTCAGACGCGTGACCATCGTGCGGAGGGACCAGAGCATGCTATGAAGCTCGTCTAGCCACTTGCCCTTCGGTAGGCTGACAAGGCTTTTTGACTCTGGCAGAGATGGTGCCATTCGCTCGCTCGACGGCTCTGTTAGACTGTGGGTGCCCGACCGAAGGAAATCGGAGCATGATGCCCATGTTGTCACAGAACCCTTGAATGGAGCGGAGTCAAATTGCAGGTCGTTGTACACGGTGAAGCGGCATATGATGTTCTGCTAAAGGAAGTGCTGCATGGCCGCGGAGGTTACCCTAGCTAGAGCAACGGCTTCGGGCCATTTGGAAAAATACTCCAAGGCGACTACGACGAACCGAAGATCTCCTAGGGCCTGCGGAAGTGGCCCAACGACATCGATGCCCCACCGTGCCAACGGCACACCAGTGGGATGGGTTGTAAGCTCGTCGGTGGTCTTCGGATGACCCATCCCATCCACTGGCAACCTTGACATCGACGCACGAGGTCTTGTGCATCGATGACGACGGTTGGTCAGTAGAAGTCTTGCCTGAATACCTTGTTGACCAGGGACCTCGGCGCAATGTGCGAGCCGCAGAGCCCCACATGTATCTCTGCGAGGAGGTGCTTTCCTTCGTCGTGCGAGAGACATCGTAGAAGTGGGGCACAGACTCCCTTCTTGTAAAGGGCACCATTCAGTACCTGGAAGGATCTGGCACGATGCTGTAGACATCGCAGCTTCGTTCGGTTCGGCTATGCCTTGCAAGAAACCGTAGATGGGCTCCCGCCAGTCGCCCTGCTAGGCAATTTGATGGATGAGAGCCATGTCACGGTTGTCTTGCGCGATGGCTACCGTAGGCAAGACCTCGTAAAATGCTCCCTTGGGGAGGGAGAGCTGCTGGCTGGCAGCCTTTGCGAGGACATTGGCTTGTTCATTATCTGCTCAAGGGATGGCCTTGACCGTGATGCCCAGGAAGTGGCGCTCCTTCGCTCTCACCGTCGCCAGGTACTTGGCCAGCTCAGGGTCCTTGGCTTGGTAGGATTTGTCGACGTGGCCCGCTACTAGACGTGAGTCGGTGCGGACAAGGACCCTTCGTGCGCAAAGAGCTTTAAGCTTCGCGAGGCCGAAGAGCAGTGCCTCGTACTCGGCTGTGTTGTTGGTGGCTGGAAATCCAAGGCGCACCGAGTATAGCAGGAAGTGACCCTCTGGCGTAGTGACCATTGCACCCACCCCAGCGCCCGGAGCGCCGTAAGCCCCGTCGATGCTGAGCGTCCACACCGAGTCCTTTGGTTGCTACACGTGTTGAGCCGGCGTAGTCCACTCCGCGAGGACTTAAGATTTGATTGCCGTTCGTGAGGCGTACGTCAAGGAGAACAGTGCGAGCTTGGCCACCTAGTTGCCAATACGCCCCGTGGACTCCTTATTGTGCAGCATCTCCGCCAGAGGGAACGAGGATGGCACAATGATGGGATGGGCAAGAAAATAATGCCAAAGTTTCCTCGAGGCCATGACCAGTGCGTAAGCAGCTTCTCAAGCTCAGTATACCGCATCCTGGCACTGTGGAGGGCTTCAGAGATGAAGTACACGGGCCACTGAAGGGCGCCCTCCTCGAGGACCAGGACGGCGCTGACCCCTGTTGCAGTAGCGGCGAGGTAGAGCAGGAGGGGAGCCTCTGGTGCTGGGGCGACCAATGTGGGAAGGCTCGCGAGGTGTTTCTTTAGGTTGTCGAAAGCCTTCGTGCAGTTGTCATCCCAGTGGAACCCATCGCAGCTGTGAAGGGTCTTGAAGAATGGTAGGCCTCGTTCCGCTACCCTGGATAAGAAGTGGTTCAGCGCGGCCATGCGGCCAGTAAGCATCTGGACCTCCCTCGTCGTCTTGGGCGGCTCTATCGCGAGGATCGCGTCCACTTTGTCAGGGTTCGCCTGGATGCCGCGCCTGGACACGAGGAAGCCCAGGAGCTTGCCAACTTGCACGCCAAAAACGCACTTGTCCGGGTTGAGCTTGATGCTTGCTCTCCTGAGGTTGTCGAAGGTCTCTTGAAGATCCTGACCGTGGAAGGCGAGTTGCCTAGTTTTGACGACCACGTCGTTGACATAAGCCTCCACGCTCCTCCCGAGTTGAGAGGCCAGCGCCAGCACGACGAGATGGGTGAAGCTGGCCCCCGCATTCTTCAGGCTGAAGGGCATCCTGACGAAGCAGTATGTCCCTACCGGTGTGATGAAGCCGGTCTTGTCCTCGTCATCCTTGGCCATGTAGATCTGGTGGTAGCTGGAGTATGCATCCAGGAAGCTCATGAGCTCGCACCCCGCCGTGGCATCCACCAGCTGATCTATGCGTAGCAAGGGGTAGTTGTCCTTCGGACATGCCTTGTTAAGAGCTGTGAAGTCAATGCACATGCGCCAGGCACCGCTAGCCTTTTTCACTAGCACCGGGTTGGTGAGCTAGTCCGGGTGCTGGACTTCGTGGATGACTCCGGCTTGGAGAAGCTTCGCTACCTCTACCTTGGCTGCTTGCTACCATTAGATCGACATGCGCCGGAGCCTTTGTTTGACCGGCTTGGTGTCAGGGCGGACTGCTAAGGTGTGCTCGATGAGAGTCCGGTCGATGCCCTTTATGTCATTTGGGAACCACGCGAAGACGTCCGCGTTGTCGCAGAGAACCCGGAGTATGTCCTGCTCAACTTCTGGGGGAAGGCCTTCACCGATGGACACACATTGAACTTTGGCTTGCAGAGGCACCCTCTTGACATCGCCATCCGGCCGGGGCTTAGGCGTCCATCCTGGAGCAGAGGGCGTGTCTGCCTTTGGATTGTCGGTAAGGACATGCGCCTTGTGGTGTAGGCCCCGAGCACCAAGCTCTATGCGCCGGGTGAGGTCCTGGTTTAGGTGTCCATCTTGGAGCAGAGGCATCTACTGTATTGGCACTCCATCGGTTTGAGCCAGAATTGGTGACTGGGAATGATTTGGACTACCACTCCCAGGCCTCTGTGCACTAGCCTGAAGATCTCCTACACTTCGATAAGAAGCGTAGTGGACTATAAACATTTCACTTGGTGTCAACTCTCCTCGATCATCAGCTATTATGCTCCAGTCCCATTTCCTATCTTCATCAAATACAATGTCATTAGAGATATGAAGTTTCTTTTCCATAGGGTCATACATTCTACAAGCCTTGCACCCCTCCTTGTACCCAATGAAGACCATAGGTACACTGCGATCATCCATATTATTCTAATTTTGCTTCACCACATTAACAAAATTGAGACACCCAAACATGCGAAAGTGTTGCACATTTGGACGTCTCCCAAACCAGGCTTCATACAATGTTTTTGCCATCAATCCTCTTCGTTGGAGACTGATTCAAGATGTAAATAGCCGTGGAGACTACCTCACCCCAAAAACAGCTTGGTAAGCCCTTTGCTTTCAAAAGACTCCTTGCCATTCCTATCACTGTCTGATTTTGGCATTCAAAGACACTGTTTTGCTGTGAGGAGTATGGTGCTATCAAATGCCTTGTGACACCATGGTCCAACCAATATTGACCGAACTCCGCAGAGGTAAACTCCCCTTGATGAAGACCTTTAGTTTGGCACCACTTTGGAGTTCTACCTTGGCCTTGAAATTCTTGACAGCAACAACAGCTTCACTCTTGGATTTCAGTAAGGTAATCCACATATATCAGGACTTGTCATCAACAAGCAGCATGAAGAACTTCCTTTCTCCAAGTGTGTGCAGTGTGATGATAGGTCTAGAAAGGTCACTGAGCACGAGCTCAAGAGCATCGTGTGCACAGTAATTCACCTCCTGTGGGAATAGGGCTCTGTGTTGTTTGCCCACAAGAGAACTATCACAAGTTTGGTCCACCGCGTGAACAATAGGCAACCACGTACCTGTTCTCCTGAGACAACTTGTAGAGCAATTGGAAATTGAGGTGTCCATACCTCACATTCCAGCACCATGCCTCCTCAGTGCACTTCGCTACCAAGCAAACAGGTTCTGCTAAATCAAGATTAAGAACACAGAACTGACTATCAGTCCTTTTTACCTTGGCAAGGAGCTTCTTCTGTTGGTCATAGAGCCAAAGTACTCTGCCTTCGATGAGTATTTAACAGCCTCGCTCATCGAGTTATCCAAGGTTCACAATATTGCTTCTAAGCCTCAGGATAAAATAGACATCTGTCAACATATGGTGCTTCCCATTTCAGCAAGTGAACAGCATAGTCCCTCTGCCACATATGTCAACAACCGAACCATCCCCAAACTTCACTGAGCGTTTTATGTTGGTGTCGAGATCAAAAAAGCTTTCCATGGAGCCGGTCATGTGATTGGTAGCACTGTCCAGGTACCAAATCTTGTTAAGGCCTTCATCTTCACACCACAAGATTCACTTGTGCATGGAATTCATTGAGAAAGACATCCTCAGGTTCTTGCTACGGTAGCTCTGTCAATGCACACACTTGTGCTATTAACAGAGTATGTTCCTCTTCTTGAACCTACACCACATACACCTGCTCTTTCCTTTCTCAGTGAGGCTTGCAACATTCTTTAGCAAAGTGCCCAAAGTTGTTGAAATTAAACCACTTTATCTTAGATTTGTCACATCTACCTCCTGGAGCTTCTTTGTCTTCAGAATTCACCTTGGGTTGATGGTTGTGCTTGCCTCGGTTCTGGTGACAGCCAAACCAATGATGCTTGATGCTTGATGAGGACAATTCAACTTGTTGCTTGCTTTTAGACCTCCACATCCACTCTTATTCAATCAAGAGCAGGCAGTCTCCTCCGCCATCACCAGCTCCCAACCGATCTTCAATGGCTTTGAAACTCCTAGTGAGCTCCTCGACCATCATGGAAATGGTAATGTGGGAGAATTTCTGTGGAATAGCCTACAGAAACTTCTTGACCACTTTGTCTTCCTCCAGCACGTCATCGAGAATGCGAATATTGTTCACAATCCCAATGAGATGCATGGAGAAATCATCATTCATCTCGGTCTCCTTCATCCGGATGTCTTCAAATTTCTCAGCGTAGGGTCTAGACCCTAGCTTCCCGCACGTAATCATCACCCATTCGAATGGTGTGAATAGCTTCCCGCGCCGATTTGGCCATGTTCTTGGTAGCCAACGATGCTAGCATCTCTGGTGGCATGGCCTAAAGAATGGCAGCCAACGCCATCCTATCTACCCAGTACTCCACGCCACTCGGGTCGACGGTCTCCCATACTCCCTAAGCCTATAGGTTCACCCTTATTAAGAGTGCCTAGTCATTGTAGTTGGTACATGTGATTATTGTGAGGACAGGGTAGCGCAACATGACAACAGCCTCCTTTGGCGCTGTATGCGCCACCATCTCTTGGCCATTGCCAAGAACCACCGTGCGATGCCCACTAGCATCGGTGGATCTTCCGGAGGCAGGAGATGCCGATCTTGCACCCCGGGGCATCATTGCTAGATCCGTGTGATCACTCTCTGATACCACTTGTTAGACACAAACTACATGCTACTCTGCAGTTCAAACCGAAATTCAAAACTCTGATTTCTAAAGGTTTCGGATGATGAACAGTGGGAACGGCAATTGTTCAGAGAGCGATACAGAGCAGGACTCAGAGTCGGTTTGTGCCACGCAAGTTCCAGCAGCTTTTCTATTTTCTCTTCCTTTTATTCACTACTAATTAATGGGAATTAATTACATGCAATTGATGGCCCGTTTCTCCCTCTGAATTCATCATGATCCGGGAGACCCGTTCCACCAGTAACTGACGCAGCTAATACAGACCACTACTTCCTCAATGCAAAACATGCAGGAAAACGGAAACAAAATACAGAGAAAGGAAGAAAAATACAGTGTAGTGAAAATACATCAACGGAGGGAGCTATGAAGGACGTCAGCGAGCCATTGGGAGAAGCTCCGAAGTCGGAAGCACGATCCGCGGCAAAGCCATGGTCGGCGATGAGCCGGCGAGGCGGCCCGATGTCGGGACCAGTTACAAACCGGACCCTCGTGTATTCTCGCACTAGTCCCGGATCAAAGCTAGTGCACACGATTAAGCGAAATGATTACATAACCAACAACGCTTTATTACAATAGTAAAGTCTGGTATGCGAGTCTCTTTATTACAAATGAGGTTTGAGACCTCACACACAAAACACAGCGGAAGCAGAAGATAAATCCAGCGAAGACCCATCAATACGCCACAGGCAATTGACTGGGGAAGCGCGACCTAGTACTCCGGGAATCCTTCATCAAATCCACAAGCGAAGTAGTCGTAGTCTCCCTCTTGAGCTTCGTGTTCCTCTGGGTATTATTTTTGAGTGCAGCATGTGAGTACATAAAGTACTCCGCAAGTCTTGGGAAAAATGCAATAGATGCAAGGCTTGACAAAGGAATGCCATATGGTTCTTTTGCACAAAGCAATATTTTAAATTGAATTACCAATAACTATTTTCAAAGGCATCCATTTATTAAAATAATGGTTTTAACAGAACTAACATTAACTCACTAGTGAAGGTTCCATCTACCAACACTAGCTTCAACAACTTGAACAAGTTTAATACTGCGGGTTACATCCACCCTCTCTGGCTCCAACCGCCAGGATACCCTTCCGAGAGTTCCCTCCACCCTCGGAATACAAAACTTTTGATTTTAAAACAAAACAAGAAATCTACCATGTGAATGCATTCCTTGCCCGCCCTTGACCGTGGGCATGGCTATTCGAATAGTTTTACACTCTGCGAGGTTGTACAACTTTACCCACAAGAGATAAATTATCCTAAAAGTCAACACGCTTCCTTTGGCATGAGACCGGATAAAATACCACAAAGCCTTTACCTTACTCTAATCTAGCTAGATACCACCGCTGAGGTTTCACCGCAGTAGGCTAACTGCCGAACCGAAGCCCCTCTTGCGCCATATGAGTCTGATAAATCCTGTCCCTCACTGTGAATAACCAGTCCATCCCTGGCACCCACTTTCCACTGGTGGCACCTAAACTAGACTATCATAAGTTAGTCAGCTAGGTCGTACCCATATAGACTTGTGGTTGTACGGTTAATGCTCAGTCTGGACAAACACAAGCGTCGGTCCTTAATTGACTAGGGTGGAACATACACTTAACAAGATCTCGTGCTAACTGCACCAAACCAAACCAACCATCCACCCTAATCTAAACCAACTTTCACATTTTATTTTATTTTAAAATCACAGTGACAACTCCAATTGCCACCTCATTTACAAACACAAGGGCTCAATAATAAATCATAATTTCCCATTTTCAAGATTCTCCAAAGATATTAGATAGCATGACTAAGCATTAAACTACCCATCTACTATTCACAAGTCATAATAATAATCTCATTATTGAGACAAAGGAAGTTCTAGGGTGACAAAGGTACATGGCATTCAACTCCAATTGAGGGCATAACAAAATTGGATTAGCTACTACCTTAATATTTGAACTAAGGTTTTATGTAAATAGCAATGCACATAATTTAAAATATTTAAAACATTTCAAAAGCATAGGTTCAAGATGATCAAAGGAGACTTGCCTTCTTGTGCACTGGTTGGTCCCTCTTGCTGTGGTTCGACAAACTCTTCGGCAACTTCGGGTTCTACGCGCGAAACGACAAAACAAACAAAACAAATTCAAATAAAATTTAAATGAACTCCAAAAACTACAAAACCAGAACCAAAATATAGAGCTCAATTTTATATGAATTTAGGAAGAAGAATTGGGTCGATCGGAGTTCGGACGAAGGAGAACGAGCGATCTAAAGTTTGCCGGGGCGAGAAAATGCTGGAAATTCACAGATGTTACTGTTCATCCGAGAACAGTACTTTTGGCGAGAAGGCTAGCGCTGGTGAGAGGAGGCATGTGAGGTGAATCTAACTAGCAAAATGGGTTGCTAGGGACCCAAGGCACCCATAGGAATTGACGGCACGCTAAGCGGAGACCGTTGGCGGCACGGCGGCTACAGCGACATGGGTAGGAGAGAGAATAAAATCGGGCATGGAACATGGAGAAGTAGGGTGAGCACGGGCTAGAACGTGGCTTGGCGAAGCTAGGAAAATTGTTGGCTCGGCCAAAGACCCACGGAGATGTCGCAAGCGGCGTTTGAGCGGCGTCGGGAAGGAAAAACAAAAACTTAATATCTTGATGCTCGGTGAACGAAATCTAAAAGCACTTGAAGGGTAGCTACCTGGGATGGTTTGGCACAAAGTGACGCGAACGGATTGGTGGAAACATCACCGGGTAGATGGGGACACGAGATGCCATTGGCGGCCATGGCGAGGTTCGGGCGAAAATTTGTGGAGGCTTTCTGGGGAAAGGGAGTGAGCACGGCGTAGAACGCGGCGAGGCAAGTCTAAGAAAAATTACGACAAGGGCTAAAGCTTACGGAGATGACGAATCGGCGTCGGGAAGCGCTCTTGACCTAGATTGGGAAAACTTCGATTCGGGAGATTGGCTGCACCAAAACCAAATTAACTTGGCAAGAAGGTAGATGGCACATGATGGCACAATGTGACACGAAAGGATCACGGAAAAACTCACCGAATAGCTCGAGGCGTGGCGAGCAAATTCGAGACCGAAGGGCCTCGATGCCGGCGGCGTCGACCTTTGATGGGACTTGCCACGGCTTGAGATGGGTTTAGAGGAGCCAAGGGTCCTATTTATAGGCTTGGAAGGGTAGAAACCGACTCCAATTCGCGGATTTCGGTTTAGAGTCCGTTTCAGAAAATTGGAGATAAAAGGCAAGCGGATGAGCGAAGCGGAAGGGGACCGGTTGGGATGGATTCCTTGCGTGATTTGGCACAACTTTCCTTTTGAGAAGACATTGAGATAAGGTCCGGATTGGAAGTTATGAAGAGAGAAAAACGGAAAGAAATATGTATGAGAGAGATCGATCGAGGCTGCTGGAGGTTGACGATGAAACGATGCTGCGGCATCGCTGTTCATTCTCTCTTCTTTATCTTTTTTTGGAAATTTCAAATTGAGCTCAAACAAACTCCGAAAAATTTCAGAAAATACAGGAAAATTCCTTGTGACACAAGGAACACAAATAAAATATTTTTGACAAATATTATTGTTTAATTTAATCATATTAAATCTTTTTAATTAATGAAAATTTCAGTTAAGCTTTAATTAATTCCAGAAAAATCCAAATGGTGAATTTTATTTTAAAAGCTTCAAAAAGGCTCTAAAAATCAGGATGTTACAAATCTACCCCCCTTAGAAAGAATCTCGTCCCCGAGATTCGGACGGACTAGGAAAAAGATAGGAGAGGAAAGCGCACTCTTGGTTCCTTCTTTGTGTTCTCAAGTTGCTTCTTGCTTTGAACCAAATTGAAACTTACCAAGCGGGATTGCTGCCCACAGGGCACCTTTTGCGGTGATGTGGTTAACTTGTCCTCTTTCTTGTGATTGCGGAGTTCTTGGAGCTTTTCCTGCAGTTGGAGATACTACCCGTCCTTGTCCTACAACTGGAGTTCGCGCTGATGTATTTCCCAAGTTGAAAGGAATTGGAGTGGTGACCTGAGGCTTCTGTGGGCAATTGCTTGCATAATGCCCCATCTCGTGACATCGAAAACATTGCACTCCTGCGGCTGAGGTATTACTTTTCTGAGGTCGGACTCCGGTGAAGATGCGGGGTTCTTGCATCTCTGAATGAGGCGCAGATCCTAGAGTTCCTGGTGCATCTGTTGCTGCTGGAGCTTTGTTGAACTGGGGTGGATTTACTCGAGGCTTTGAATTGCTTGCATTACTCTGTGTCTGAAAAGCCATCTTTCTCTTACGAGAGTCCTGCAATTGATATTGAGCATCTTCCTGGACAAGGGCCTTATTTATCATGTGCTGAAATGTCGAAAAATCTTTGGACACCAATTGCACCTTGAGGTTGGGATCAAGTCCTGCATGAACCGCCAAATCTTTGTTGCCTCGATGTGATCTCTTCGGATACATACCGTGCAGTCGGGTGAACTTGTTCGGTATTGAAAACGCTGAGGTTTCCTTGCTGCAGATTGGTAGAATTCTCTTTTCTTCATGTCCATTATTCCCGTAGAAATATGCGCAGTGCGGAATGCCTCCACAAATTCATCCCATGTGATAGCTTGTGCATTTTGATGAGCGGCGCGGTAATTTTCCCACCAGTTAGCAGCAATTCCTTTGAGTTGGTGAGCAGCATACAACACCTTTTCGTTGTCACTGCACTGAGCCAGGATCAACTTCCTTTCCACATCCTTGATCCAATCATCTGCCTCCAAGGGATCCACTGATCCCGCAAAAGTAGAAGGCCTTGTCCTCATAAATTCTCCCATCCTAGACTGAGGAGCTTGGTTGGGTGCCTGCGGGGCTTCTGTACTTGGTTCTGTGCGAGAGCTTGAAGTATCTGCAGCTGCATAGCCATCATCTGCTCCAAGCTGGGGGCTTGAGGAGGGGGTGGCGGAATGTTGTTCTCTGGCTGAGGGTTGGCATCACGGCTGTTGTCAGGGTTGCTCCTTGTGCTCACCATCTGAAGCGGTTTTAGGTTAGCATAAGGTAAGAGGGAATTAGCAAAGGTAAGAGATTGAGGGAGACTAAGTCACATCCCAAGCCAACACACAAGGAAGAAGCAAGCAAATTAACTTTTAGCAAAAGAACTTTTATTGAAATCAACCTAGTTTTAAGAATGGCTGTACCACAGTGCACTTAGGCTTGGTACAATCCATCTAGCACACAAATAAGTAATATATAAGCGTTCTAAAATCGTAAGACTTTATTTGGGTACTACAACTAAAGAACTAGTCCTCGCTTCTTCATGATTCTATCTTGTTCTTTGGTACTCTGAAACCTTTCTTTAACTGAGAAATACGGAAGACAATAAACAAATCGGAGGGTACATCTTTAGTCGCCTGCAAGCTTTGGATTAACTTCATTTGCCCTCATCATAACGATTAATTCAGAATTCCACCAAATAGGGCTTAACTTCCGCAAGTGTTCATCAGAAAGACATAATTATTTCAACTCTTCAAAATTCTTGATTCCAAAATCATATACCACAAATGCACCTTATTGGTTTCAGCAAATAATCTCTTAAACTTTTATTCTCTGCTCTAATTTGGATCGACGACCAACCATAGAAAATTTTCTAACAAGAATCCAATAATCCAATAACATTGTAATTCATGATTTCCACCAATTGTTTTATGATCATGATCTAATCCAACAGATCCATAACTCGATCAAATAATATTAATTCAACCTTCAATAAGTTTTAAGATCATCTAAGCAATAATTTAATATCCATTAGTCCACCAAAACCAATCTCTTGATAATCATCATTTTGGTTCCACCAAATTTGAATGAGTTCAAATACCACAATTAATTCTTATCGGACAATCTCTCAACTAATTTTTATTGAACAATCTATCTCCCACAATTAATTTAAATCCTCCGGGTTGAACATCCTTAAATGACCTAGTTAATCCCATTAGTTAAAATCCAATTATCTAACATTGATCTATTAAATCCACCAATTCAAATGGATATATCAAAGTCCACTTGCAATGATAAAATTAATCCACCAAGATATCCAAGTGTATTATCTTATAGAATTCCACTAGTATCCACTTATCATCAATATGTCCACCAAACTCTGATAATCAATTAACTCCACAAAATTCATCTACTCTTCATGATTCAACCAAATCATCCAAAATTGATATCATGAATTGTTTATGACAATTCAACTTCTTAATCTTTTAATCCATCTCTTTACTGGATCAATCTCTTAATACTAATTCTCCAATAATCACAAATAATCCGTTCAACAAAATCTTGTTTTACATCCAACCACTCCTTTCAATCCTAGATAATAAATCCAAGGCAAAGTTTAGACTCTTCCCATGATCTAATTAGCTCCCACGAGTTCAACTTTGTATATTCTCTAGTCAATCCACAAAGATGATACTTTTTAGATTTATTTATAATCAATTGATATCCACAAGTATACCTTTTATCCCAATCCTCTCGAACATTATTCAATCTTGTCAATTATAAATCCAAAATATACCACTCTAGCAACAATTCTCCAAATTACCTAACTTGATATGCACTTGATTATGACGGCTTTCCGACAAGAGTACTTTCCATAAATTTGTTGTCTTTCGTATACTCTAGGTCTCAAGGATTCTCCAAGTGCTTTTAGACGTAACCTCATCGATCCATCTATAGAAATTACAGAGGAAGGGGATACAACTACCATTCCAAAAGGAAATAAGCGGATAGATAAGGAGAATGCCATGACGAAGGTAAGGATAGAAAGACAAGAAAAGACAAGGATAGCACATTATTAACCTTTTATTTTATAAAATAAATTTTGAAGTTCTTATTTTAACGACCATTCTAACTAGGTCACGTCCTACAGTCAAATTGGCTCTGATACCATCTCTGTCGGGACCCAGATTACCAAACCCGGACCCTCTGTGTATTACTGCACTAGTCCCAGATCAAAGCTAGTGCACCGGTTAAGCGAAATGATTACATAACCAACAACGCTTTATTACAATAGTAAAGTGCAGACCGACAGGTCTCTTTATTACAAATGAGGTTTGAGACCTCACACACACAAAACACAATGAAGCGAAGATAAATCCAGCGAAGACCCATCAATACGCCACGGGCAATTGGTGGGAAGCGCGACCTAATACTCAGGAATCCTTCATCAAATCCACAAGCGAGTAGTCGTAGTCTCCTCTTGAGCTTCGTGTTCCTCTGGGTATTATTTTGAGTGCAGCATGTGAGTACATAAAGTACTCCATAAGTCTTGGGAAAAATGCAATAGATGCAAGGCTTGACAAAGGAATGCCATATGGTTCTTTTGCACAAAGCAATATTTTAAATTGAATTACCAATAACTATTTTCAAAGGCATCCATTTATTAAAATAATGGTTTTAACAGAACTAACATTAACTCACTAGTGAAGGTTCCATCTACCAACACTAGCTTCAACAACTTGAACAAGTTTAATCTGCGGGTTACATCCACCCTCTCTGCTCCAACCGCCGATACCCTTCCGAGAGTTCCCTCCACCCTCGGAATACAAAACTTTTGATTTTAAAACAAAACAAGAAATCTACCATGTGAATGCATTCCTTGCCGCCCTTGACCGTGGGCACGGCTATTCGAATAGTTTTACACTCTGCAGAGGTTGTACAACTTTACCCACAAGAGATAAATTATCCTAAAAGTCAACACGCTTCCTTTGGCATGAGACCGGATAAAATACCACAAAGCCTTTACCTTACTCTAATCTAGCTAGATACCACCGAGGTTTCACCGCAGTAGGCTAATCGCCGAACCGAAGCCCCTCTTGCGCCATATGAGTCTGATGAAATCCTGTCCCTCACTTTGTGAATAACCACCCATCCACGGCACCCACTTTCCATTTGGTGGCACCTAAACTAGACTATCATAAGTTAGTCAGCTAGGTCGTACCCATATAGACTTGTGGTTGTACGGTTAATGCTCAGTTTGGACAAACACAAGCGTCGGTCCTTAATTGACTAGGGTGGAACATACACTTAACAAGATCTCGTGCTAACTGCACCAAACCAAACCAACCATCCACCCTAATCTAAACCAACTTTCACATTTTATTTTATTTTAAAATCACAGTGACAACTCCAATTGCCACCTCATTTACAAACACAAGGGCTCAATAATAAATCATAATTTCCCATTTTCAAGATTCTCCAAAGATATTAGATAGCATGACTAAGCATTAAACTACCCATCTACTATTCACAAGTCATAATAATAATCTCATTATTGAGACAAAGGAAGTTCTAGGGTGACAAAGGTACATGGCATTCAACTCCAATTGAGGGCATAACAAAATTGGATTAGCTACTACCTTAATATTTGAACTAAGGTTTTATGTAAATAGCAATGCACATAATTTAAAATATTTAAAACATTTCAAAAGCATAGGTTCAAGATGATCAAAGGAGACTTGCCTTCTTGTGCACTGGTTGGTCCCTCTTGCTGTGGTTCGACAAACTCTTCGGCAACTTCGGGTTCTACGCGCGAAACGACAAAACAAACAAAACAAATTCAAATAAAATTTAAATGAACTCCAAAACTACAAAACCAGAACCAAAAGATAGAGCTCAATTTTATATGAATTTAGGAAGAAGAATTGGGTCGATCGGAGTTCGGACGAAGGAGAACGAGCGATCTAAAGTTTGCCGGGGCGAGAAAATGCTGGAAATTCACAGATGTTACTGTTCATCCGAGAACAGTACTTTTGGCGAGAAGGCTAGCGCTGGTGAGAGGAGGCATGTGAGGTGAATCTAACTAGCAAAATGGGTTGCTAGGGACCCAAGGCACCCATAGGAATTGACGGCACGCGGAGACCGTTGGCGACACGGCGGCTACAACGACATGGGTAGGAGAGAGAATAAAATCCGGGCATGGAACATGGAGAAGTAGGGTGAGCACGGGCTAGAACGTGGCTTGGCGAAGCTAGGAAAATTGTTGGCTCGGCCAAAGACCCACCGGAGATGTCGCAAGCGACGTTTGAGCGACGCGTCGGGAAGGAAAAACAAAAAACTTAATATCTTGATGCTCGGTGAACGAAATCTAAAAGCACTTGAAGGGTAGCTACCTGGGATGGTTTGGCACAGAGTGACGCGAACGGATTGGTGGAAACATCACCGGGTAGATGGGGACACGAGATGCCATTGGCGGCCATGGCGAGGTTCGGGCGAAAATTTGTGGAGGCTTTCTGGGAAAAGGGAGTGAGCACGGCGTAGAACGCGGCGAGGCAAGTCTAAGAAAAATTACGACAAGGGCTAAAGCTTACGGAGATGACGAATCGGCGTCGGGAAGCGCTCTTGACCTAGATTGGGAAAACTTCGATTCCGGGAGATTGGCTGCACCAAAACCAAATTAACTTGGCAAGAAGGTAGATGGCACATGATGGCACAATGTGACACGAAAGGATCACGGAAAAACTCACCGAATAGCTCGAGACGTGACGAGCAAATTCGAGACCGAAGGGCCTCGATGCCGACGGCGTCCTGACCTTTGATGGGACTTGCCACGGCTTGAGATGGGTTTAGAGGAGCCAAGGGGTCCTATTTATAGGCTTGGAAGGGTAGAAACCGACTCCAATTCGCGGATTTCGGTTTAGAGTCCGTTTCAGAAAATTGGAGATAAAAGGCAAACGGATGAACGAAACGGAAGGGGACCAGTTGGGATGGATTCCTTGCGTGATTTGGCACAACTTTCCTTTTGGGAAGACATTGAGATAAGGTCCGGATTGGAAGTTATGAAGAGAGAAAAACGGAAAGAAATATGATCGATCGAGGCTCCTGGAGGTTGATGGTGAACAGTACCGCGCTGGTACTGTTCATTCTCTCTCCTCTATCTTTTTTTTGGAAATTTCAAATTGAGCTCAAAAAAACTCCGAAAAATTCCAGAAAATACAGGAAAATTTCTTGTGACACAAGGAACACAAATAAAATATTTTTGACAAATATTAATGTTTAATTTAATCATATTAAATCTTTTTAATTAATGAAAATTTCAGTTAAGCTTTAATTAATTCCAGAAAAATCCAAATGGTGAATTTTATTTTAAAAGCTTCAAAAAGGCTCTAAAAATCAGGATGTTACACCCGACGATGGCGGCGCGGTAGGATAAGAGTGGGAGATCGGGAGAAGGCCGGGGATCGGGAGACCAACACAACGCAGTTGATACCGATGGCCGGGGCCGAGCGGCGGCCGGAGGCGGAGAGCAGCGCGGCGGCAGCAAGCATAAGACAAGTTTAGAGCGTAATTATACACTAAACCAATTTTAAGAGCGTAATTAAAACCTGATAAATAAATTATATAAAAGAAACTGGCAAATAATGTACTGTAATCCTGATGTATATATAATGAAATAAAGACTTAAAATGTTAAACACAAATATTACTAAACCTTCGCATAGGAGTCCCCAAAGCAAAGTCAAATCCATCGTTATTGTTGCTTAATATAGAGAATTACAATAGCACACTAGAAACACTATTATGCATGACATAGTTTCAATAATGAATGATAATCCTTCCTAAATAGGACGTTGTTCAGAGGAGCAGGGCGTTGGCAGACCAAACCAGGAATCCTCATAGGTATGAGTATTTAGATGCTCAGGCAAGTCGAGTATCATTGATGCACATTGCTGTTGAACCTATGGAATAATTCAAGCTAAAAATCTATTTTAATCTAGCTATAAATACCACTGGCATGAAATATTATTTTCCAAAGTAAATCTATTGATTGTTTGTGGATTTAAGAACTGACAGCTGAACGGAGCAGCTGTTAGATAATAGGATGTTACAATGTAAGATTATTATATAAGGTTAATAATCAACTGTCACTTAGCATTCAAGCGACGTATCAACCGTGATGAGTCTGGCATAGGACAGGCTGACCGTTATCTTGTTGGGAAACTGACCCTCTACCAAAGGAATATTATGTTTTTAACACATGGGTCGCCTTAAAGTATACAGGAATCGGGTTTTGTGGATCCCCAAGAGCATCCAGAATCAAGTTCTCTAGGTTGCCTTAAAAGTATCCAGGAATTGGGTTTTGTGGATCCCCGAGAGCAACTAGAACCATCACACTGGGAATATGGGTTACGTGGGTAACCCAAATAACCCGAGACACGAGTTATATGGGCTCATCACTGAGTAGCAGGAAACCGCAACGGCCTGACCACTGTTATGCCAGGTGGAGGATTTAGTGTACTGACTTGAGAAAAGCACCAAAAGTGATAGCGCACAAAGTTCTAAAGAGCCTACGTATGAGAATGGACCAAGGAAACTTAGACAAGGATTTGATGGAGGAAGAAAAGTATGGCCTACATATAGACGATGAAAAGAAGATTACATTTCCGTCTGGGCCACATGCTAAAGGAGATCAAAAGAAGATGACCCTTTCACAATGTTTACACAATGAAGAGGATCAAAAGAAGATTACATTCTCTTACAAACCACAAAATGAAAAGGATCAAAAAAGGATGGCATTCGCATACAAGCCACAAAATGTGATCACATTCCCGTACAAGACACCACATGATGAAGAAGATCACATTCTCATACAAACCACAAAATGAAGAGGATCAAAAGAAGATCACATTCTCGTACAAAACCACAAAATGAAGATGGTTAAAAGAGGATAACATTATCATACAAGCCACAAAATGAAGATCACATTCTCGTACAAGACACCAGATGTTGAAGAGGATAAAAAAGATTGCATTCTCTTACAAACCACACAATGAAGAGAATCAAAAAATGATAGCATTCTCATAGAAGCCACAAGATGAAGAAGATAAAAAGAAGATTACATTCTCATACAAGATACCACATTATGAAGAGGATCACAAGAAAATCACATTCTCTTACAAACCACAAAATGAATAGGGTGAAAAGAGGATAACATTCTCATACAAACCGTAAGATGAATATGATCAAAAGAAGACCACATTCTCATAAAATACACCACATGATGAAGAGGATCACGCTCTCCTACAAACCACAAAATGAAGAGGATCAAAAGAGGATAGCATTTCTGTACAGGCTACAAGATGAAGAGGATAAAAAAAAGATCATGTTCTCGTACAAGACATTGCATGTTGAAGAGGATCAAAAGAAGATCATATTATCGTACAAACCAAAAAAATGAAGAGAATCAAAATAGGATAACATTCTCGTACAAGCCACAAGATGAAGATCAAAAGAAGATCACTTTATCATACAAGACACCTCATTTTGAAGATGACCAAAAGAAGATCATATTCTCGTACAAAACATTACATGTTGAAGAGGATCAAAAGAAGATCACATTCTCTTACAAACCACAAAATGAAGAGGTTCAAAAGAAGATCACATTTTCTTGCCACTGGAGAAGCACTCTAGGGTTTTCTTAAAGTGGGTATTTTCTTTGGCTAGGGTCTCACAAGAACTTCACTCACTCTTCTTCACCGCCCTAATATCTCCTTATGTACAGTTACCTCAAGCCTAATAGACTCACAAGTGATGCAAAAAGCATTCTTCACTCTCCTAACCTGCTAATCGAACTCAAAACGAAATACCTCATGCATTTTATTTAAATCCTATCCTATCTTAGCATAGAATGCATAAGGAATGGATACAACAGGATCAAATTTATTGGATGCACATGATGCAGCAAGTTTTTCCTCAGAAGCAGAATCATTCAGAGTTAATTGTAATGTTTTCAATTTTAGCAGTTAACTTAGGATAATTTGAGCATGAATGAGTCCTAGAGTGAAGCATTACTGTAGGATCATCGATGACAATAAGAGGGGGAATGATTGCAGTGCGCAGCGAAAACTTTTTTAACCTTCTATCTTCTACTCTTTCATCCTCATGCCAGCATGCAACCACTTTTTCTTTGGCTTTGTGAAGACGTCGCAATGATGGTCCAATGCCGTGTCGTGCAAAAAAATGCCATGACTCTGCACGGATCGATAATGGCCACGTCGCGCATGAGATGCCTCTAGTTTTTCCACACGTGAACAGAAGCGAGCAACAACATCGTTCGAGTGTAGCTGCTGGTGCTGCTCGGGGTGCAAAGACACGTCGACACAACTGCTTTCTTTGAGTGATGCACACGCACGAGAATTCCACATGTGGACCAAGGAAGGGAAGCTGATGCCGACGAGAATTGCAAGAAGACCGAGGCGACAAGATGATGACAATGCGAAGCAAATGCACGACCAGAATTCTTCTTGGAATAGATCTAAACTTTATTTCTGAATCATGGTGTCTACAAAGTGCCATACTGATACGCTAAACCCTAGCACGAAATTAACATCTCAAAAGCCACGGAGTTAACCTCCAACCCCATCTCTATTTATAATCTAGGGCCTAAAACCTGGGCTTATCCTAAGCCCACGAGTTCTAATCCAATTCTAACAAATAAGGGACTGAAAACCTTAATAACACGGATTTTTCAAAATTCTAATTTTTCAACTCATCACGTGGTCGAAGCCTATAGGACCAAACCTCCTGTAACTTCTCTACACATCATCTAACTTTGATCTCCACGTGCTCCAGTGTGAGCCCGACCACCTTTTGACATCCTCGGCCGCCTGGACCTCAGGTTTCCCCTCCTAGTCCTGCTCTTCCTCGTCACTGACCACGACCGTCTCCATGCCCAACCTACACATGCAAAAACCAAAGAATGTTTTGCCGACACAAGTTCTCTCCAACTTGACCAATATCAGTCCACACATGAAGAGTTAAAGCCTAAAAATGAAGCAAATTTTTAATCAAGACGAGCTAGCAATCTCATATAACAACCTATTGCTCCACATTCAATTCTTACGTATGTGGCATGCTTATAGCATACTTCTTTTCATGATAACTTATTTCTTTTAAATGGTGGCATGCTTGAAACATACTTTTTTTTTCATTTTGTGCACTTTTTGTGCCCTTTTTTGTTTACCATGGCATGCTTGGAGCATACATTTTTTCAAATGTCTCTTTCTTATTTTTTCTTGCAACATACCAAATTAAGTGATCATAAAAAGATTGCAATATGAAATATGTGAGTCTCATAGCCAAGATTTAAAATAAGACTCACAATCAAGCTAATTTTTTTGGTGAACATCATAAAGTATTATTTATGATTAATCTAGTTAAAATAATTCGCCGTCATATTTTAGTTCAAGTGCAATAAATTAATTATAACTAGTTAAGATCAAAGCTACACAGTATATAAGTAAATATAATAAAGTGAGCTCTACAACTCATTTGATTTCAATGGTTTGGACTTGATGAATTATTTGACAAATATAATAAACAAAGCTTCTGAAATTTTTAAACAATGAGCTCCCCTTAGAATAATCTTATAAGATGCAGCACACCCAACTCACTTCGTAAATGAGCAAAATAAGAAGAATCAAGTGGTTTTGAAATAATATCAGCAACCTGAGAATCCAACTTAATAGGGTGTAAGACTACATCACCTATTCCACATGGTCTCTCAAAAAGTGGAATATCTCGAAAGCCATCAAAGAGTGAAAAACCATCAAATACTCCAACCAAACAATGACGTAAAAGATCAAAACCCACTCAAGCTCATGTTCTCCATCCTCATCAACTATTCTTACATCACAATAAACATCGGTATCACAGATTGGGGTTTGTAAAATAAGATTTAGTAATCTAGTACTGTGACACACGATGTAGAGAAATAGCAACAAATCTAGAACCAAAATCATGAGCATGTGGACGATCAAAATGCCAAAAAGAACATGACTTATTTGAATTATATCCCAAACCAGCATGTGTAGTAGATTTAAAATCATCATAAAAATTCTCTAAAAACTTAGCTTTCACATTAGTTCTAGGAAAAAAGAGATTGCACGTTTTTGTCTTAAAGCATTCAACCTTTCCTTCTTCTCTTTCTTAGCATACCTAAAGCAAAATTCATGTAAGTGCCCATCTTTTCTACAATATGTGCAATGAAATTTAACATAACCAGAATTCTTTTGAGATGATGAGTTAGAACCTACATTATTATTCTATGATCTTTGCACAAAGCCAGTAGATTTAAGCACAGTTTGTTTTGCTTCAAATTTTACTTCAATTGTTTCAAGTTCAAGAAGTTTAACAGCTTTAGGAAAATCTTAGACCATGATTTTTCATACTTGTTTTTGACTTACCAAGGATCATATTCAAAATTTTTTGCCAAAAGAAAATCTTTCTAAAGTGCTCTTAAGATATTCATTGTCAGGTCAGGTCATGATGATGCCCGTTTGAACTTGGTACCATCGCAGCAGTCCGAGTCTGATTCCAAAACGTGTCCAACTTGAATTCATGCTTGACTTGGTCCCAAAGTGACGTGGTGACCTCCATTATTCTTTCCATGCATGTCCAGGACTCCATGTCCCTTTCCTTCATCCTTTTCCAAGTTCCTAAGCACAATTAAATCACTTGCATTAGGTAGCGGTCTATTCTCAGTAACATATGAAGGCTGAAGAAACGAATTCACCTTTAGTTCAATCTTGATATTGGGCGCTATTGTCGTATGTGTTTGTAGCGTGGTCACATCACAAACTTAGGAACGCACTCACCTGATGGTTAAGTTACATGCTCGCGCTTGAGTCATTGGTCCTTGTATCATAGTTTCAGTTTGTTGAGCTTGTTACGGAGTCGGCACGATTGTATCTTTGGAAAGGATG
This sequence comes from Dendrocalamus sinicus, assembly GCA_036346575.1. Classification (NCBI taxonomy): domain Eukaryota; kingdom Viridiplantae; phylum Streptophyta; class Magnoliopsida; order Poales; family Poaceae; genus Dendrocalamus; species Dendrocalamus sinicus. Next base: position 23,570,504 of record CM070657.1, on the reverse strand, counting down.
TCCTCAATATCCTCCCCTTCTTGCATTTTGAGTCGTCCGCGACTCAAGCTTATCTTCTTCTCCCAAGTATGGCTTCAAATCTGTAATGTTAAAGGTGGAACTAACCCTAAAATTTGTAGGTAACTCAAGCTTACATGCATTACTAGTAAAGTACCCGTGCGTTGCAATGGAGTACCAAATAAAAGTGATGCATAGTATCAAACATGATCTCAAACTGAATAATAAACATCAATTTTATCTTACGTCATCATGTATCAAGTAAAACATACATGTTTATACTCATAAATAAATCAAGCATCATATTAGTGAAGTATGGTAGAACTAGCACCACATACAACAATATGTACAAAAATAGTAGTAAACAATATTTTTCGTAGTATACTTAACACATAAATAACTGTCAAACTGTCTTGAAGAATAACAAACCATTTGATAAAGAGAAGTTGCTACTATTCCATTGAAAAATTCAAATAAAAGATATGAAAAGATTTAGTGAATTGCTTACGTTATTTAATGTCCAAACCAGATTAGACATGTAACAAAGTGCAACTCCTCATCACCAAACAAATGCTCCAACACAACATTTTAACTGTAGACATCCAACCTATTCAACCAATCTTAGCTCAATGGAACTCAAAAGACCTCGAGTAACATTTGTAAATTCAATAGTAAACATCTAGACCGACCAAATAATATAAATTGGTAGGTCCAATAAAGCCAAAATTAAACTAAACAACCTAAGTGCACAGTCCACGCAAAGGAACCCACATCCATGGACTTCACCTCCAAAGTCTGCAACTTAATAACCGCAAATTCAGTGTGCACCTGAAATTCATTTTGGTAAGATCAAAACAAATATAAAGAATTTTCTTTCTTGAGAATTAGAAAGTAACACAATCTTACTTGCTTAGCCAGCTCTGTGGTTGGTAGTAAAACCAAAACACTTGGAGGTCCGCCTTGATCAGTCCTTCTTGATGCTTTATATGTCCCATTAACTAATGACTACAATATGGGCAGAACAAAAGCCAATGTTTTTCTCGAAAATGACAGATTTAAGTAGGCCATATGTAGTTTCCAAAGACAAATGCAATACAAATAAATAATTCTATTCCTCGTGGCTAGTCCTCCATAGTCGAAAATAAGTAATTCCAAAAGCTACTAACAACTTCATGTTTCATACATAGGTAATTTTTAGTTATGATGAGAACTTTATTACCACTATTGATGTTTCATAGGCAAACGTCTCGTATGTTCTGCCTTTCCCAAAGTGGAATTAAGAGGAGAATTATTCATCTTCTCTGATGCATATGGCCTGATCTCCTCAACACCATGGGTTCTTTTATTACCTCCCTGAGAATCCATCTCAGTTTGGTCCATGAACTATCATCAACTATTCGATCATCCAATGGACCTGGCACACAATCTGAAAAGCGAGGCAATGTTTAGAATTGAAGAGCATAAGAAATGATCAACCGACATGCGATAAGGGAAGTACAAGTTGCTCCAAGTGAAAAGAAATATAACATATGCCAAATCATGATGACAGTTTACCTCTATAACAGAATCTGACTCACGCATTCGAGGCACACGTGTATCAATAGATGGAAAGCGTTTTCCATAACTAGTTTCGACTTGTATAGGTCTCCCTGTCATCTGGAGGAAAATTCACATCATTACATAATTTAAATAGACTGGCATGGAAAAATGAAGGGAAATTAACACTGAGTGTATGAAGTTGCATGGCTCACAACACCACCGTATTCCATTATAATTGGAAAGTACTAAAAATTGGTGGATGCCAGTACTACCCGTATTAAGAGTGCAAAGTAACATCCGCCGCTGAGCCACAAGAAAAGCCCGGTATTACTAAGAACCAAGAAGTGCCCCCGCCGAAAGCTCCCAAATTTACAGAAACCGTCGAAATCCCAAGAACCCCCATGAAGCCGACTGTGACAAAATGAACGGATCTGCGAGGAGGGTAGCCACCTGCCCCGCTCGCTCTCTGCGGTGAGGTCGTCCGCCACGAGTGCAACGGGTCCCACCTCCTCTTCTTCCACAGCGCTGACAACAATGGCTCCGCCGGACCCCCCCGGTGCAGAGCGCCGCAGCGACCGGTGATCGCCCGCAATGCGAGAGCTTCAGATTGTCAGATTCATCCACGCCGCTCGTGAAGAAAGCGAGGAGGAGGACCACAACGGCCATCGCGGTTGGCGCCGAAGCAAAGCAGCGGTTGCAGGAGGTGGGGAGAGATGAGGAAGGACATGTAACTGAAGCTGGAAGTGGAGGAGGATGACGAGATGGACGGTGGAGATTATATTGTTCAAATCAGTCGGTTGAGAGTCAAAGGAGAATGAACCTACTACCACCAACTCAAATTTTTAAGGAGTAAAGATCATTAATCTTTTCCAACACTTTGAAAGGACCATCAGCTCTAGGCATCAACTTAGACCTCCTCAATTCAGCAAATCTATCTTTTCTCAAATATAACCAAACGAAATCACTCGGTTGCTAAATTAAGTGCTTCCTTCCTTTACTACCAGCAAGTTTATATTTTCTTTGGTTGTCTCATGCATTTTCAACATCAAATCAGCACGTTGTTTAGCATCAAAATTTAACTTCTCCGAAGATGGAAGTGATAGCAAATCAATAGGAGCATGAGACACAAAACCATAGACGATCACAAAAGGGCACAACTTTGTAGTAGAATGCAGCAAACGATTATAAGCAAACTCAAATGAGACAAGCATTCTTCCCACATTTTGATGTTCTTTTTCAAAACAGCCCTAAGCATGATAGATAAAGTTCTATTCACAACTTCAGTTTGTCCATCAGTTTGGGGATGACAAGTAGTAGAAAATAACAGCTTAGTCCCCAATTTAGCCCATAAAGTTCTCCAAAAATGGCAAAAGAATTTAGTGTCACGTTCGGAAACTATTGTATTTGGCACACCATGCAAGCGAATAACTTCACGAAAGAACAAATCAGCAATGTTGGTAGCGTCATCACTTTTATAACATGGTATGAAGTGTGCCATCTTAGAAAATCTATCAACAACAACAAATATGCTATCCCTCCCCATCTTTGTCCTAGGTAGTTTTAAAACAAAGTCCATAGAAATATCTTCCCAAGGCACGCTAGGAACAGGTAGAGGCATATACAAACCATGAGGATTAAGTCGTGACTTAGCCTTTCACGGATGCATATTTAAGAGACACAGGAGGTGGAGTGTCGGCCAAAACACTTGGAAGCCGAACATGACTCGATTACAAGGCCCAAGGCCCACTTTGACTCAGACTGGAAAAGTGACATGACTTATTGGGTAGTTTTTGGTCAGCTCAGATGGATTTTGGAGGTGAGACTAGATCCATCTAAAAGTAGACTCCAAGAGCTTTCCAAAGAGTACTCACGGGCTAAGAGAAACCTTCTGGATCAAAAGTTATGGCCGTTTAAAGTAGACATTGTTAAGAAGGCCGAATCTAAGTCGAACCCGCTAACAGGTCTTGGATTGCGCTTGACAGTTCCACTTGTACACTTGAGCTCGCGTGGTTCTTTACCATGGTTCCTAAGGACGATTAAATCATCACAAGAATTAAATAGTATTCCATTCTTTGAAACATTTGTATGTAAACTTGGGAATGCATTCACCTGATGGTTAAGTTGTTGTGCTCGTGCTCGAGTCATTGGTCCTTATATCATAGTTTCAGTTTGTTGAGCTTGTTGTAGAGTCGGCATGATTGTATCTATAGAAAGGATGTCCTCATCAGATGATAACTTCAATTTTGGTGGAGGTGACTCTTGCGATCCGACTACAATCGTACAATGTCGCTTGCACCTTAGCAATCGCTGAACCACACTCCAAGTCACTATCAACTGTGCCAAGAATGCGGTTAAGCTGACCACAAAGGTCTATTCCTACATGCGACTAAGAACATGCGAGACTAAGATAACAAGCAATCTGAATTTGCAAATATTTATATTGAGTTCAAAAGGTGGAATTCTGCAAGCTGTCTTGACTGGTGGTCGTCTGACATAACTGAAGAACAGAAGTTTGCATAATGATTAAACCTAAATTCAACGAAATCCAAGGAAACTAGAAGGGTGCAGCCTCCTTAAATAGGGGAGGCAAAGCCGCACAAAAGTAAGAAATAAGGGGTGGTACTGTTCACATGAATAGTGCGGCCGTGAACAGTACAGGCATAGAGAGGGGGGCGCCTTCCCCTTTTGCCCAAGTGTTACAAGGCCCAATTTGGCCCAAACAGGTGATGCAACACCTTATTTTGATATTTACAGTGCATACAGAAGCAATTTGGAGATATGGCTAGATCCATTGGAAAGAGGACGATAAAAGCTTTCCAACAAGTACTTGTGAACCTCAAACGGACTCCATATGTGAAAGTTATGTACATTTGAAGTTGGGCCATCAGGCTGAATCTAAATTGATCTGGAGACCTAATTGAATTTTGAAACGTGTCCAACTTAAACTCTTGCTTGAATTTGTGCAAAAGTGATGTGGTGCTACAAAAATATATATTTTCATCATTAGGTAGCATCATATTCTCATTTAAAATATTTTGAAGCCGAAGAAATGAATTCACCTTTAGTTCAATCTTAATATTGGGCGCTATGGTCGTATGTATTTGTGGCGTGGTCACATCAGATTGTGTGCATCATGGTAGGAATAATCAATACTCTCTCATGTTCAAGGGATTGAAAATTGTGCTGCATCCAATGACTCCTGAACAAATTGTAGAGAGAAAAGTCTAAAGAACGCTCGACCTTGCTAGAGCTAGTAGAGAGAAAAGTCTGAAGAGCGCTCGACCTTGCTAGAGCTAGTAGAGAGAAAAGTCTGAAGAGCGCTGAGAGTGAAAATCAAATTATAGCAAAAGAGCTTAAGCAACATAAAAAGAAAGAACCTAAATGTTCTCATGTGAAGAATAAAGAAATTAAATTGAAAGGTGCTTGTTTTCTTGCTACTAAATCTGATATGACTGAACTGGATGCTAGTAATTCTGTTTGCAATGTGTCACATCCCAAAATTTGCTTTCTGGAAAAATTTAAATTCAAATTAATTATTTTAAAGTAGTTGGAGTTTATTTGGCTCTTATTGGATTTTCTGGATTTTCTGGATTTTAAAACCTATTTTAAAATTAAAAGGTAATTCAAACTATGAAAATAAAATACCAACAGTAGTTGGAAATAATTTTTGCTTAGTCCAAAATATGTCCAAAAGCTTCTGTGAATTTTTCTGGAATTTTTGGAGGTATTTTCATATTTTTCTGAGGCCTAAATAATTTCCTAGCCTTTTCTGAAATTGTAAAATCAAAATAAAAATCCAACCCCTCCCTTCGGCTGACACTTGGACGGACGGATGTCGTCCACGTCGCCCCGCCATCCCGCCTTCGCCATCTCCCCGCGCGCCACGTGTGCGGACCGGATTCAACTCTCCTCCGCCTCGGCCCATCCCGGCCGCACCTCCCCTCTCCCTCGCTGCTCCGCGGGCCCGCTCGTCGAGTCCTTCGTCCCGCGCGACGCCGGACTCTCCTCCTTTCTCTCTCTTCCAAGAAACCGCGATCAAATCCTACACGCACTCGGCCTCTTTCTTGAATTGAACGCGGTTTGAGTTCCGGGAGATAATCCCTTATCCCCGAGAATCCGGACTCGCGTCGCCTCCGTCGGCTTATCCCCAATTCAAACCGAACCCGCCGCGACTTCGGCGAGGAATTTCCGCCGCCTCACCCTCCCGAGCTCTATAAATAGCCCTCGGCCTCTGCCTCTCCCGCACCACCTCCCAAACCCTCCACCTCTCCTCCGGAGCCCTGAGACGCCCGCAGCCGAGCTTCTCTCTCTCCGAGCCCCGCCCAACTCCGGCGAGCCTTCCCCGCCGCCTCGGACCTCCCCGGAGCCCGTAGCCGCCACCTACAGCTTCCTCGTGCGTCGGCGAACCTCCCCAGCACCTCGGTCGTCCTTCCTCGCCGCCGGAGCACCGTCGCACCAGAGCACCCGAGGCAGCTCCGCCCCTTCCTCACCGCCGGCCGTCTCCGTTCACCCCCGGACCTCGCCGACCCCTTCAACCGAACCCTCTTCACTCCAGGATTACAATCTACGCATCACCCGAACACGTCCGGCTTCCCCTCGCCGCCGGCGCCGTCGCCTCCGACCGCCTCTGCCCGGCCCCTCCCGAAGGTACCCCTCAAAAGGATTTGCTGCCCTATATAGGTAGGCAAAGCCTCCCCCGCCCATCTGGTTAGCAGCGCACTCCCTCAACTCCCCGGTGCGCGTTCGAGCCCTCGGCTCCGCGCGCTGGGTTGAGTTTTCGTTTATTTCTCGCACTGACAAGTGGGTCCCACCGTCGGCGGCAGCCGTCTGTGCGGGCCACTGCCGCTGGTCCCATCTGCTGCGTCGACCTCGACAAGTGGGTCCGGATCGATGGGTCCCACCTGCCGATGACCAGCGATGTGGTCATCGCGAGGGGTCCCACATGTCGGCGACCACCATAGGGTTTCTTGTCGATGGGTCCCACTTGTCAGGCTCTCGGAATTAAAAATAAAGATTGAAAATTTAAATATTCCAGTGGGCCCCACCTGTCAGAAATTTCTTAATTTCTGGATTTATTCAAACTGAAAACTTCAAACAAGCATAACTTTCTCATTTTAACTCCAAATTCAGCCATTCAAATTTCTAAATTCATCTAAAATCATGATCTATCCAACCATGGCCTCCATTTGAATTTTTGAGTTTATTTGAATTTTGTTTGTATTTATTTGCTTTGTTTGCTTCGTCTTTTATTACGTAGATTCCAACGTTGTCGACGATCATTCCACCCAACAGCAAGAAGACCCAGAGAATCTGCAAGAAGGCAAGTCTCCTTTAATCATCTTGAACCCATGATTTGAAATGTTTTCAAATTATTTTAAATTATGTGCATTGCTATTTACGTAAAGTATTAGTTCAAATCTTTAGGAACTAGTTATTCCAACTTGCTATGCCCTCCATTGAAATTGAATGCCATGTACTCTTGTCACCATAGAACTCCCTTTGTGTCATTAATGAGAGTATTTAATTACTTGTTGTGTTAGTATGGTAGTATAATGCTTAGTCCTGCTATTCAATACTTTAGAAATCTTGAAAATGGGAATTTATGATTTATAGAACCCCTGTGTTTATGAAAATTAGTGGTAATTGGAGTTACCACTGTTCTTTTAAAATAAAATAAAATGTGAAAGTTGGTTTAGATTAGGGTGGATGGTTGGTTTGGCTTGGTGCAGTTAGCACAAGAACTTGTTAAGTGTATGTTCCACCCTAGTCAATTAAGGACCGACGCTTGTGTTTGTCCAAGCCGAGCACTACCGCACAACCACAAGTCTATATGGGTGCGACCTAGGTGATTAACTTATGATAGTCTAGTTTAGGTGCCACCGATGGAAAGTGGGTGCCGGGGATGGACCGTTATCCACAGTGAGGGACAGGATTTCTCAGACTCATATGGCGCAAGAGGGGGTTTCGGTTCGGGCAGTTAGCCTACCTGCGGTGAAACCTCAGCGGGTGGTATCTAGCTAGATTAGAGTAAGGTAAAAGCTTTGTGATATTTTATCTGGGTCTCATGCCAAAGGAAGCATGTTGACTTTTAGGATAATTTATCTCTTGTGGGTAAAGTTGTACAACCTCTGCAGAGTGTAAAACTATTCGAATAGCCATGCCCACGGTCAAAGGCGGGCAAGGAATGCATGCACATGGTAGATTTCTGGTTTGGTTTTAAAATCAAAATTTTGTATTCCGAGAGTGGAGGGAACTCTTGGAAGGGTATCCTGGCAGTTGGAGCCAGAGAGGGTGGATGTAACCCGCAGTATTAAACTTGATCAGTTAGAGTTAATTAATTAGTGTTGGTAGATGGAACCTTCACTAAATAATTAATGTTAGTTCTGTTAAAACATTTACTTTGTTAAATTGATGCCTTCGAAAATAATTAGTAGAAATTGAAATTTTAAAATATTGCTTTGTGCAAAAGAACCATATAGCCTTCCTTTGTCAAGCCTTGCATCTATGCATTTTTCCCAAGACTTGCGGAGTACTTTATGTACTCACATGCTACACTCAAAAATAAATCTCAGAGGAAGTTGAAGCTCAAGAAGGTGACTACGACTACTGCTTCGCTTGTGGCTGTGATGGATTCTTCCCGGAGGAATAGGTCGCGCTTCCCCAGTCAATTGCCTGTGGCGTATTGATGGGTCGTCATCGCGTTATCTTTTGCTTCCGCTATGTTTCATGTGTGCGAGGTCTTAAACCTCTATTGTAATAATGAGACCTTTCGGTCAGTACTCTTAAATATTGTAATAAAACGTTGAAGGTGATGTTTTCCATTCTGTTTGACTGTGTGCACTAGCTTTGATCTGGGACTAGTGTTGTAATACACAGAGGGTCCGGATTTGGAAATCCGGGGGCCCGACACAATGCATACTTTGCAAAGAAGCTTTGTTTTCATATGAGGATATACCTTTTTCTTTGCCACCTGTTGTCACTAACATTTTGCAGGAGTACAAAGATGTCTTTTCAGAGAACATACTGCCGGGGCTACCACTGCTTCATGGGATTGAGCATCAAATCGATTTAATTCCTGGTGCATCATTGCCTAATCGTGTACCATACAAGACCAATCTAGAAGAAACTAAAGAAATACAGCTCCAAGTTCCAGAGTTACTTGATAAAGGGTATGTGCGAGAATCTCTTAGTTCTTGTGCTGTTCTAGTCATTTTAGTGCCAAAGAAAGACGGATCATGGCGCATGTGTGTGAATTGTAGAGCAATCAATAATATCGCCATTAGGTATCGTCATCATGTTCCTAGGTTAGATGATATGCTTGATGAATTGAGTGGCTTTGTTGTCTTCTCCAAGGTTAATTTGCGTAGTGGGTATCATCAAATCTGCATGAAATTAGGCAATGAATGGAAAACAGCATTTAAAACTAAGTTCGGATTATATGAGTGGTTAGTAATGCCTTTTGGTTTAACTAATGCACCTAACACCTTCATGAGACAAATGAGCGAAGTTTTGCGTGCTTTCATTGGTAGATTCGTGGTGGTTTATTTTGATGATATACTAATATATAACAAAACATTAGAGGAACATATTGATCATTTATGTGATGTTTTTAATGCTTTGCGTGGTGCACGCCTATTTGGTAACCTTGAGAAGTGCATCTTTTGCACCAATCGAGTCGCGTTTCTTGGTTATGTTGTTACACCACAGGGAATTGAAGTTGATCAAGCGAAGGTTGAAGCAATATGGATGAGGTGACCAAGAGTGTGAATACTACATTGATTTATGCTTCACCCATGCAATCTGAAGTTACAAGGCCTAGTAGCTCTGAATTGCGTAAGGAGAAAGAAGCAATCAGTTATGGAAGAATGAAGAATATCCTAGTCCGTGGATGCTTATGTGATTCCTCCTTTGCGTAATGCAAATAGCCAACAATGCATGGAATTAGAGGTGTGGATGGTAAAGAAAGAAAACTAGTTTGGGTTAAGAAGAAGACACAAGATCAATCAAGTTCTTGTGATTGCAGTTCTGTCCACAATGTTCATGAAGGTTGCAATGCCAATTCTGAGGTTTTTAATGCACACAAAATACATATTTGAAAAGCTAATGAAGTCTACTTTCCAACGAATCAAACGGCGCATGATTGGAGCTTCCTACACAAAGTTGTGGCAACTTCATTGATTGCTGCACGGGCTGTCTGGAGAGACACGCGAGACTTGCCAAACACAGAGAGTCCATGTATTGCTTTGTTCTAAGAGAAAAGTAGTCAAGCTTGTGTATTTACTTGCCAGAGAGAGAGAGAGAGAGTGTGTGTGATTTCGTTTTGATGCCGCCTAACCCAATGATTTGTGAATCAGAAGATTTCTGGTTTCAGTAGTCATAAGCTTCAATTTCTGTTTTCAGTTCAGCGTGCAAGTATTTACAATGCACTTTGCTTTCAGTCACTCGATTTCTTGGCTTCAGTTTGTTTTAATTTTTGTTCTTGGTTAAGCTTCTTCCTTTTAAGATATGTCAATCCATTTTCGGTTTTGGTTCGAATTTATCTCTTCATCTTGACAGATTGTTCTCGGCTTCTTCTTCTTGATATCTGTGTGTTTTATTGCAGATTTCAATTTTCACTGTGTTCCTCTTCAGTCAGTTGTTGTTTCAGTCAATAACTTGTTTTCTGCTCTGTCTTATTTCTACGAAGCTGTTTCTTCTTTCTGTATTTTTATTTTCTGAGGTTTGGTCGACTGTTCATTTTAATTTCCTGATTCATTGTCCTGAGAAGCAACGATCATTTGATCTTTTCTCTGTCTTTTGTCTTCCATCTGTAGTATTCACTGTTCCATGATTTTTCGGTCAAACTGTGTTTTGTATTCTTCTTGTCACCTGTTCTTTGGGCTGCTTGTGGTTCTGTTTTGCTTACTCAGTTTTCTGGTTCTATGTTGTAGCTTTTGTTCTTTTCAGTCCTCGGTAAAGACTGTTTGCAGCAGCTGGTCTTTTTGGTTTTTGGCAAGGTCTGATTTGTTCTTTTATCGGCAGACTGGTCACTATTAAGTTGTGTCTAGTTTTGCTTCACCAGTGAGCATTCTCTGTCTTTGGGCAAATATGTTTTTATGACATCCAGTCCTTGCAATTTAAGGCAAAATTGTTTTCGGCTTCTAGTGAGAAAATTTATTCTGTCTTCCTAGCTACTTTAGCTATCAGAGAAGAAAAATTGTGAGAATACTCGGGGAGGTTTGAAGGCACCATTCACCCCCTCTGTTGCCTTTTCGATCCTACATTTCCCTCGGGCGTTGTATTTCGTAATCACAGGAAAAGTTTATTTTCAAAAGCTTGGTTATTCTGTGTGGCTTGTGTACTGTCCCAGCTTCTGGGTGTGCACTACTTACAATGGGTTAGAATATCTCATCTCCATGATCCTTTACGCGTCTCATGCTAATTCCCCCTCACCTTATTGCTGAAAACCTCATCAGGTCTGCAGGTAAGAGGTAGCAAATAGCCAAGTTAGGACACTTAAAGCTCTGGAGTTAAAAAGAGGCAACATCTTCGGAAAAGACAACAACTAAGAGGCCTTAGCCTGCAACAGGATCAAGACTCAAGTCTCTATTCCACAGTAGACTCACTAATCCAATCGTTATCAAGCAATCAATGGCCAAGAACAAGACTAGAAGCCAAAAGAATGAACCAGTAGCTCCTACTCGCTTTGATCCCTACCAATCATCCAATATTCACTCAGACCCACTCCACAAACGCTGCTGAGAAGCAGTCATCACCATGGGAATAACAGTGGCATGGCACCAAACAGACCTCAAAAAGATATTGTTTGCTTCTATTACCAAGATATCGGACACTACACCAACCAATGCCCTTAGAGGAAGCAAGGCAAAGGAGTCAATCGCTTGATCAAGTGACCTAGGACACTATGTGAGAAATTGCCCTCAACGGAAGTCGAACAATCAAGAAAAGGATGTTGTCGCCATCAACCTCGGTCTTGGCAAAGGAAAGTGTGTTAGCTCCAAGTGTGTCATCAAGGAACTAACATAACCTAACAAAGTTCGACTACTGTGTCTCAAGCTTTGCCAACCACCGCATGTGTTGAATGTGGTAAGACAGACATGACGCCCAATCATGCCCTCTACTACGGCAGTCACATGCTTTGCTGTGGACAAATAGGACACTACAGACTACAATTGTCTAGTTCCTTACTCTGTCCCTTCTGCAAGGACATCATTTACCGGAAGGTTGTCTCAAGAACCTAGTGGCATGTACACGCTGTGGAGAAAAAGGACACCAAGCAGATCAATGCACTGCAAACTGCCCCAATTGTGAAGAAGACCATCAACCTGAAGAATGCCCAATGAGTAAGGTCACATGCTTTCTCTGTGAAGGACAAGATCATTGCCCCAAGGATTGTTCCATGAACTTGTTGCTGACCAAGGCTACTGAGATTCAAAGACTGAGCCTCCGAGCTGCCACCAAATTCATCATGACTAAAGCTAACAAGAGCAATTAGTATCGATCACCCATCATTTTAAGGGGGGTAGCATGAATAAACAAGAAGTGTTAGAGCACCATGATGTTAGGCCGTGCTACCACTCCAGCTAAAGGAGAAATTAGCAACCGCGTTGCGAACCGCAAGCTCCAGAAATGTCAAGCAATGAAGTGAATCCAGCTGCAACCTATCCAGAAGAGCAAGGTTTCCCCTACGCGACATTTTTCTCCAAGTACTCACTGACTTTTGTGTAGCTTCCCTCTTTTCCGACGACACAAGAGCAATGGGCGTAGTATCAAGCAGTACACTAGAACCTTTTTGCTAGCCAGCTTGTTCCTACCTCCTCCTTTCTACTCTACCCGAATCTCGGGGACGAGATTCATTTTAAGGGGGGTAGGATCTGTAACATCCCAAAAAGGGAACTATTGTAATTACAAAAATTATAAAATCTTTTACTCATTTTTCCAAGATGGCCGATTTTTGGGGTCTTGGAGGGCAACAGGCATAAGAACATTTTTTTGGATCGGGTTCATCGTTAGCTTTCCAACGAGTACAAGAACATCGAAAACGGACACCGTATACAAAAATTATACCCATTTTACTAAAGGTGTCTCAAAAATGAATCCTACTCTGCAGCGCTAAAAAGGGGTCGACAGAGTTGGAAGACGAAGAGGCCATGGATTGGGTCACGCACCCCAGTTGGTTGCATGTGGGTAAGTCATGTTGGCTGCTTGTGGGTAAGTCATGAGGGTCCCATCTATGTGGAGTTTCCGCTGCTGCATTTTATCGTTTTCGGCATAATCGACCCATGAGTAAGTATTGCTGTATTAACTACGCTTCCGCATGATATGTTTTTTATATATAGTAATGTATCTGTGAGCACTATCTACTGCTCCAGAGAATAGTGCAGTGGAATCACAGAGGATCTGGGTTTTAATAACCCGAGGTGCGACATAATACCCATAGAGAACATTTTTAGAGTAAAAAGTCTATACCACTGCTTGAAATTAATGGTCGGATTTTATTTTTACTACCATCTCATACTATTAATATAATGTATTGTAAAAATTCCCTTCACAAAACCCACAAAAACAGAAACTGGGAGCGGACTAGCTGAGTGATTCCAACAAGGTGGTACGATATCAAGGGACACTTCATATCAGGAGCGCTCAATTAATAGCCTTGTTCTCCATTCCTACCAAAAACAGTAGAGATTTTTTTGTGAATACCAGCTACTTTAGCCGAACTGTGTACAGGGCCTTCGATATCATGTTTCGACATCTATATTATATAACAAGTGAAGACTGACAATCAGAACAAACATATTCAACATATATAGATTAATAACAGGTTGGACTAAAATATCTATTGAGGCAAATTAATAAGCAAGTGAAGCTTACTGATGATAATTATCAAACTACATACCTATTCTGACGGGTAACCTACTCTGAAGTACTCAACAGCAACCATGCTTCCATTGCTATCATTCAATCTGACGTTGCCTATGATCAAACTATAGCCCTCTGAAAAACATTGCCTGCACATTTTCCTAAAGAGTTAACTTACACTACCGAGTGTCCTGTCAGCACATTTTGACCATAGTTATGCGAATAGTTGTCACCCCTTATGGTCTTCTGTGAAACGAAACTTAAGGAAAACTATATCTATATAAATACAGATAATTGCTGATATTCAAATTATCTCCTTCGTTTTGAGAGTAAAAAATCCCATAATATTTTTAAAAAGAAAAAATTTAAATTCTCTCATTAATTAAGAAAAGAAAAGACCTACGCCACTTATTTTAGTAGGTCAAATTATAAAGGTGCAAATTAGTAATGCATAGATATTAGATTTGTATAACATGTACATTAGTAATTTAAAAATCATATAAATTAGAGTTGTATAATAAAGAAAATAGTATATTAATATCTAGCCGAGCTATTGTGTGGTTAATTCCGCTAGTCAGAATTTCAGGTAACAAAAATTATACATGTATGATATTAATCAAACAGTCCAAACAGAAGGGAAAACCGATACAAACAGGTAATTTAAGTTGCAACTCTGCATGTACATCATGCATATCAAATGTAACCACATGAAAGGTTGACACAAATTGAGATCAAATCGACCGAGCTGCCGTCAATGTGGAGCAGCATAAGATGATGGCGATGTAGAGCCACCGCCATTGCTATCGTGGTAGAACTGGAGGATGTTGTAGACGGTCTGCATGACGGTCATGACGAGGAGGAAGACGGCAGCGGCGAGGGAGAGGAACGCCTACGGGCTCCGGAAGTAGGTGTGGATGAGGTTGGCGCGCCACACGTGGCACGGCTTCCGGCGATGCTGCTCACCATCGTGCACGCGCGTCGAGCTCGCTCGCAGGTCGGCAAAGCGACGCCCTTGGAGAGGCCGTTGAAGAGCTTCGCCACCACCTTGTCACTACCGACGGCGCTCGATGATCCCCTTCGACGTCGCCAGCGCCACGCCCTGGGGCGAGTCGATGATGTTGTCCATGAAGAGCACGTGGCGGTCACGTCATTGCCGGCGCCGGCGTGCAGCCGCCGAACGCCATCGAGTTGAGTAAAATGTACTCGGTGGAGTCATCGACGACGATGGCGGCGGTGAGCACGCCGCGGCGGAAGCCGATGTCGTGCAGTATCCATCTTGCTCTTCCGAACTCGATGCCCGCCAGAGCTCCACCGCCGAGCGGATGATGCGATGTCGTCGCCGCGTCGAGGGCGCCGCGCCGCTTTTGGTAAGGGCGGTGAGTAGGCTCTTGCGGAACACGTCGAGGATGAAGCCCCGCCCGCACCGCGGCACCTTGGACGACGGCGAGAGGAATCGAGTACCATCTTCTTGACCAAATCCTCGATGTGGGCACCCTATCAAGTAATCTGATGATTATAAAGTCCCGTGAAGCCATTGTAATGGCGAAATTGGTGTTCATTACCGTCGCTTGCCACTCTCGATAACAACAAGCTTCGAGGGCGAGGAGAGGTAGCTGGTTCTCAACGATGAGCATGTCGCGGCGAACGTGCGGCACCGTGTACAGCGTGCCGTGGCGGCTGAACAAGGGGTTGTTCGCGCGTAGTCGCTGGCGTCGGCCGCCGCCAGCGACCTCCATCCTCATCATCTCCAGCAAGAAGCACTGTTGGTGATCATTACCTTCGAGAACCTCTCCTGTTCCCCTCGCCCGCCACTCGTCGCCGAGGTCTTGCACGCATCCTCGGCTCGCGCCGCCTCCTCCACGGCGTCGACGAACTCCTCCAGCGGCTTGCCGCCTCGGAGGAGGTGCAAGACGGCCGGCGCTTGTGCTCCTCCATCGGCCGGAGGTCGGTGTTGCCGTGGTGAAAGGGGCCTGGGACCCCACCGCGCCGGTAGGCGCGGGGTTCAGTCCTGACGGCCGCCGCACTCGGTAGATGGAGTGCTTCTTCCATAGCGCCATCTCCATCACCGGGTTGGCGTCGGCGAGATTCTTCTCGAGTCGGCGACCCACGCCCTCTTCCGCCGCGGAAGCCATATATTGAGGACTCTATATTGCGGTGCTCCAACGCGCTAACTAGCTATATATCATAGCGGGGTTTCAAAACCGAATTTAGAATCTTATGAGGGGCGATTAGGGTTTCAAAAATCGTCCGATTTTCTGGAAAATCGGATCTATCGGCCTCCCACGGTAAAGTTTGACGACGCTAAAAAAAATTCGATTTTGAATGTTTGTTGTCAAATATAAGAAAAATTTGTAACTCCTTCTCACAAGTGAGTGCATAGCGCGGGGGCAAGTGTTTGGCCTTGGAATCACAGGTTCACTGTTCGAACCCTCGAAAATCGGTGAAATCGGTTGAAAACACTACTACAGAAAGCCTAATAGTAGACGCCTCATCACAGACGGTTTTGTGAAACCGTCTCTAATGAGCACTATTACAGACGGTTGTAATTTGGAGGACGTCGTGGTATTTGTGGCGGAAAATGGATTATCACGAGACGGTTATTAACTATGAACCGCTCGGATACGTTGTATCACGCAGGCGCCCGTATTAAAAACGTCGTGATAATTCGGGATTATCACGACGGTTTTTAAATATAAACCGCTCAGTGATAATTTGTTATCACGCAGACGGTTAATAATTAAAACCGTCAGGATAATTCACGACGGTTTTTTATTAAAACCGCTCGTGATAATGTCGATAGGCATTTATTGCGCTGCCGCATCGCATCTGTCTTCATTTCGATCCAGATCTAGCCATCTGCTGCGCACTTTTTCACTCGGGAGGAAGCTAGGCGATTTCAGGCCTTGTTAATTTGGTGGGAAGAGGCGAGATTGAGCTTTGAAGATTCATACTTTGCTGGTTGTTCTAGATATGGTTAGTAATGCAATTTATTTTTCTTTAATTGCATTACAATTTAGTTCTAAGTAATCCATGAGTGGTTATTGAAGATGGTTAATTTGCAAAATTGTTGGTTATATAATAGTTGTTGTGTTTGTAATATGAATCTAGCAAATAAAGTCTCAATATAATAAATGTGGCCGGTATATATGTAGTTATAATTAGTTAATCTAGATTTTAATACTAAGTTGTTATATATGTACGTAACGTAGGACCGAAGCTGGATGTATGCCGCGAGCCGTGTGAGTGAAGAGTACATTAATGGCGTTTCTGCTTTTATAAGAGCCGCCGAGGAGGATATGTTGAATAAGGGGCGATATATATGTGTTGTCCATGCACCGATCGAGAATGTGAAGATGTTTAAGAACCGAGGCAAATTGAATCGCACTTGATTCGGAGGGGTTTCAAAAAGGATTATACGTGTTGGACCAGTCATGGCGAAGTGAATGATCATATGCCGCGGATGACATTGCGGTGAAGTGAATGATATGCCCCGGATGACATCGCTCAGGAATCGAATGACATGCCGCCGGTGATGTCGATTGTGGGTCGGATTCGGATAGGTTGCACGATGATAACTGGATCGGATGCTTCGCGATGTTGAAGAGAACTATGATGAGAGAGAGTATGTTAAATTCCGTGGCTTGATGGAGGACTCGAGAGAAACCTTTGTACACGGGATGCAAGTACACGAGGTTGTCGGCCGTGCTTGAACTGTTGAAATTGAAGGCAAGCAACGGTTGGTCGGACAAGAGTTTCACGCGCTGCTAGGTCTTTTAGCGGACATGCTTCCGAGGGAAATGAGTTGCCTAAAACCACGTATAAAGCCAAGAAGGTTCTTTGTCCGTTGGGAATGGAAGTAGAAAGAATACATGCATGCCCGAACGATTGTATCCTCTACCGTAAAGAGTATGCAAACATGCATGTATGTCCGTGTGCAACGCATCCCGATACAAACGTAACAATCAATCGCTTGATGGCGAGGAACAGAGGTGAAGAAAGGACCTCTGCTAAGGTGACATGGTATTTTCCTATAATTCCCGTTTGAAAAGGTTTTTGCAAATCCAAAGGAGGCAAAACTCTGCTGCGTTGGCACTCGGAGGAGCGCAAGAAGGATGGAATGATAAGACATCTTGCTGATTCCGCGCAGTGGAGAAACATCGATAGGAGTTTTGCAGAGTTCGATGCAGAACCAAGGAATATAAGGTTTGGACCGAGTACGATGGAATGAATCCTTTCGAGAGCATGAGCACCACATAGCACATGGCCCGTGAATCTCTGCATCTATAACCTTCCTCCTTGGTTGTGTATGAAGCGAAAGTATATTTTGTTTGTCGATACTTATCCAAGGGCCAAAACAACTCGGGAATGATATCGATGTGTTCCTAGCACCGTTGGTGGAAGATCTAAAAGTAATGTGGAACGAAGGGTACAGGTATGGGATGCGTACAAACGAGAGAACTTCACTCTGCGCTCCTTATTGTTCTGCACCATAAATGATTATCCTGCCCTTGGTAACCTATCGGGCCATAGTACAAAAGGTGCCAAAGCTTGTACTCACTGTTTAGATGGTACCGAGAGTGTGTGGCTGAGACACTCACACAAAACCGTCTACATGCGTCACCGCCGGTTCCTTCGGAGGGCTCACCCATACCGCAAGATGAAGAAACAATTTGACGAGAGAGAAGGAAGATGGTTCAGCTCCAAGGCATTTAAGGGGCGCGAGGTTTATGATATGGTTAAGGATTTAGATGTTGTCCTCGGAAAGGGACGTAAATTGAGGGCTCATGAGAAGAACACCGGAAGAAGAGATCAATATTTTGGGACTTACCTTATTGGGAGGACCTAGATGTTCGACCTTCGCATCGACGCCATGCACGTAGAAAAGAATGTGTGCGGCAAATTGATTGGTCTCTTACGGAACATCCGTGATAAAACAAAGGACGGTGTGAACGCACGGCTTGACTTGGTGACATGGACATCGGCCTGAGTTAGCACCGACAAGCACCGATAATGGACGAACGCATACCTTCCCCTGCGTGTTACACTCTGTCCAAGGCTGAAAAACAGAATCGTGCGATGCTTGCATGGTGTGAAAGTTCCGTCCGTTACTCCGACAACGTGAAGAAACTTGTTTCGATGCAAGATTTGAAGTTAAATGGCATGAAGTCTCATGATTGTCATGTGCCGATGACACAGATGCTCCCTATTGCAATTAGAAATATTTTGCCGATCAAAGTCCGAGAGACAATCATGAGGCTATGTTATTTCTTTAACACAATTGCTCGAAGGTCATCGATCCCGGGACTAGATGCTCTGCAGACGAGGTGGTGATGACTCTATGTCACCTTGAAATGTATTTCCCTCCTTCGTTTTTCGATATCATGGTCCATCTCATTGTTCACGTTGTGTGGGAGATAAAATGTGCGGGCCCGTATTCCTCGCAGCATGTACCCATTTGAGAGGTTCATGGAATTCTCAAGGCCTACGTGCGGAATCGTTCTCGGCGGAGGGCAGCATCGTCGAAGGTTATGCAAGCGAAGAGGTGATTGAGTTTTGTGTCGATTATATGGCTCGATTCAACCGATAGGTGTCCTCAATCTCGCCATGAAGGGAGGTCAAGGGTCTCGGAACTATCGGAAGGAAAGCAATCACTCCAGATATGGACACGTATACTCAAGCCCATTTCACGGTGTTGCAACACATGACTGAAGTGGCGCTTATGTGGACCAGACAAGGATGTGCTTCGCAATGTAATCCAGAGCGGCGGATGTTTGGATCATGAGGCAACACAACCGTTGGTTCAACCAATGGTTGAAGGAGCAAATTGCTAGGAGCTCGCGAGTGAGACGCTGAGATGGTTGGCAAAATGGCCAACATTTATAGTTGTGACATGGCAAGGATATGACATAAATGGGTACACATTCTATACGCATCTCGGGATGTCAAGAGCACTAACTGAGCAGTGGAGTCCGCATAGATGCATTCGATACCGATGGGTCGAGAAACTCGTACTATGGCTTAATAGAAGAGATTTGGGAGCTCGACTATGTGGTTTTCAAGATCCCCTTATTTATTGCCGTTGGGTGCATCTCCCACAGTGAAGGTTGACAAGCACGGTGTCACGACCGTGGACCTCCAACGTGTCGGGTACAAAGACGAACCATTCGTACTCGCCAATCAAGTTGTTCAAGTTTTCTATGTAACCGACCCGCAAATAAGAAACGCCATGTAGTTCTTCATGGAAAAGGAGAATTGTCGGAGTGGAGAATGTAGTGGACGAGGAGGAATACAATCAATTTGACGAGTTACCTCCTTTTGGAAATGGCATAAGGTCGACGATGAACAACGTGACGAAACTAGTTACGTACGCATTGATCATGATGAAGGGCTAATTTTTAAAGCAAATAAGCAAGTACAATAAGAATGTATATGTGAAAATGTGTGACAATTTTGAGATGTATATGTGAAAATGTGTGACAATTTTGAGATGTATATGTGAAAATGTATGATGTAGTCAATTTTGAGATGTATATGTGAAAATGTGTGATGTAGTCAATTTTGAGATGTATATGTGAAAATGTGTGACAAAATGTATATGAGTATTGGCATTTATGTATATGTGTGATGCACATGTGATGGTTGATATGAATGCAATGGTTGGTGTTGTATATGAATGCAAATGTTTGGTGGTGGATATGAATGCAGCTGTGGTTATTGGTGTTGTCTTAATAACTACAAGAGTAAAGGCTTATCACGACGGTTTTAAACTTAGAACCGCTCGTGATATCAATAAAACAGACGGTTCTAAGTTTAAAACCGCTCGTGATAATATGACTATCACGCACGGCTATACACTTAGAACCGCTCGTGATATTTATACTATCATAGGCGGTTTTAAACTTGGAACCGTCAGATATTAATATCACGACGGTTTTGAGTTAGAACCGCTCGTGATAACCTCCCTATATATACCCTCCGGCTAGGGTTTTCCCGTGCGCCGCGCAGCTTATTCGATCTAGATCTAAGTAAATCCCGAGCCCGCGCCGCCTCCGCCTCCCGAACCCTCGTCGGCGCCTCCTCGAGCCTCGTCGCCTCCGCCTCCCGAACCCTCGTCGACCGCCTCCCGAGCCCCTCGCCGCCGCCGCCGAGCCCCTCGCCGCCTCGGCCTCCCGAGCCCCTCGCCGCCTCCGCCTCCCGAACCCTCGCCGACCGCCTCCCGAGCCTCGCGCCGGCCGCCGCCGAGCCCCTCGCCGCCTCGGCCTCCTGAGCCCCTCATCGACCGCCTCCGCCGAGCCCTCGTCGCCTCCGCCTCCCGAACCTCGTCGACCGCCTCCCGAGCCCTCGCGGCCACCTCCTCGATTACCGACTACATTGTGAGCACTTTCGTGATGGACTAGGGTTTTGAGCATTGTGAGCATTGTTTACTGCAGTAGCTTAATTAGTTTGCTATTTGGTACATATTACATGGTACATTGTTTACTCAGAGCTTAATTAGTTTGCTATTTGGTACATTGTTTATCGCAGAGCTTAATTAGTTTGCTATTTGGTACATTGTTTACTATAGTAGCTTATTTAGTTTGCTATTTGGTACATTGTTTACTGCAGTAGCTTAATTAGTTTGCTATTTGGTACATATTACATGGTACATTGTTTACTGCAGTAGCTTATTTAGTTTGCTATTTGGTACATTGTTTACTGCAGTAGCTTAATTAGTTTGCTATTTGGTACATATTACATGGTACATTGTTTACTGCAGTAGCTTATTTAGTTTGCTATTTGGTACATATTGCTATTTGGTACATTAATTGTTTACTACAGTTGCTCGATGATGATAAAATCATATACTGAGATTGGTTCATTCAAGGCTTGAGCTCTAATAGTCCGTCGGTTCATGCGCTTTTCAGGTTATAGCATGTTTATGCAGTAGCTTATTTAGTTTGCTATTTGGTACATATTGCTATTTGGTACATTAATTGTTTACTACAGTTGCTCGATGATGATAAAATCATATACTGAGATTGGTTCATTCAAAGGCTTGAGCTCTAATAGCAGCTTTCAGGTTATAGCATATTTATCTGCAGTAGCTTATTTAGTTTGCTATTTGGTACATTAATTGTTTACTACAGCATTATTGGACAAGTTAAAAGAATGAATTATTGGGCAAAGTTAACTTGTGTGGCATTTAGAGTTTGTATCTAGAGCTCAAAATACTGAATTCATTATTTGGCATAACCAATCAAGGAAGAGTATATGATTTAGTAGCGGACGGCCAAGATTAATCTTGTGCAACCCTACAATTTGAGAGCACATATTCATGTATATATGTAGGTATGTATATGTATATGTATGTATATACACATATAGTATGTAGTATATAGTATAGGCACATAACCCCTCTCTGTGTCCACATCACCCCTCCCTTCTCCCCTTCCCTCTACTCCTCTCCTCTCTTCCGAACATTGAGCATCATGTTTCACTTTTCGTGCTTCCTCACTTTGAACATTCTCATCTTATCTTAATAGACCCACAAAATGAGCAACATGTCACCCGCGCATTCTTCATCATCATCGCGGGCGCCCGCTCCAACATCAAGACGCCAAGGAAGAGGGCTATCAAAGAAGCCTCGAGCCGACAGACCATCACAGCGAACGCAGCCGGGGTCCCTATCCTTCCTAAGCAAGCGGTAAACACATTCCAACCATGGTTGGAATAGTTGCACGACAACGAATTGAGATCACATACAATTCGTGGAAGAACGTGCGACACTCGGAAACGTGAGTCGTGGACCGAAATCTTGGCATCGCTCGAGTTCCCGTAAGAACACTTACACGCCGTGGAACGACAAACCTACCAAGCGGCGTGCAAAGCATGGAAGAACTTCAAGAGCACGCTTGTCGAAATACGTGGAGACGGACGAAACGCCTTTTACTACATACCCATTCCCGGAACCACAATGGGAAGAGTTCAAGGCGATGAAAACGACCAAGAATTCAAAAGTACAAGTGTGGCGCACAAGGCCCTCCAGCAAAAACACGCACCCCACGCACTTGGCACACTGGGTATGCGGGTAAAATCCCGCATGGAGGTTGGAGGATGAGTGGCAACTGCACAGACATCGCCCGCCGTTTTCCAATATCCTGGATGACCGCGCTCGAAATTGGCTTAGAGCAAGGTCATCTACAACGACATCGGGGGCGTCTCCTTCAAACCCTGCGGACCAGCAAGTGTCCCAAATACCGTAAGATATCGATCGAACTACGTAGCTTGTAATTACTCCACAACTTCGCATGCAATTGAAATGACATGTCGTGCTCTTGCAGAAGAGCTGAGTTTTGAATCTACCACAGGATCATTCCAGGAACAAGGGAGAATGATATGCTCTCCGTGGCCCCGGGAAACAAGGAGCACCGGGTCGTCTGAGAGGCCTTGGGCTTTACGTTCCTTGGAAACATGGTTTCCAAGATGACTCGGAATGTATCGGCGTAGGAAGAGAAACAAAGCCGGCGTGAGGAGCAGCTACGAGAAGAGATCAAGGAATCTCTTCGAGAGGAGCTATTTGCTCGGATGGGTGATGTAATCAGAGAAGAGGTGCGAAACAGCAGAAAGTCAGTCGAGCCGCCACCGCCGCGCTATGCTAGGTAGCCCTCACAACCGTCCGAGTAGTCTGCGCGTCCAATCCGACGCATACCACCCAAATTTCCTGGGACGACATCCGGTAATAATTATTACCTCTCGAATGCTTGCTCCATTGGTAGGCCTATTCGAGTAGCTAATTTTGTATCGTTATGTAGGAGCCTACGAACTGCAAGCTCCAAGTGAGATATGGCGCCATTCCCTTGTACGCTTGCTTGGGCCGGGCATATTCGTCAGTAGCGGGGCCATGGTGCACGCCAAGCTTTAGCGCCAGCTTCGCAAAGTTAATGTGGATGGTGTGTATGTCAATTTTGAGGTGGTCCCGCCACCGAAGCCCCCAACGACGAGATCGCGACTCTAGGACAGGCCATTGAAACATTCATCCAAAGGCCCAAAAGCGACATCTTCCCGGAGGCTTCTTCACCGGTGGCGTGACCGAGCAACATGCACCGGTGCCATCTCCAAGATACAAGACCATCGGTTCCACCACCGGATACTACAACGGTGCTACCTCCACGGGCCCTATTCTCGCCAGAGCAACTTGCACCGCTGCTACCTTCAAAGTCGACTTCCGTGAAGTCGACCTATAGCCGAGGCAAGCAAGGCGGCAAGGGCAAAGCAAAGAAGACCAATGATGATCTTCCGTACCACCCTTTGGCCCGCAAATTGCGTGCTTGGCGAGCCGTTGCTCGAGCAAAAGCCCTCCAAAAGCTACCATATAGTTGCATGCAATTGCACACGTGGTATATGCAGCGATCCAATAAGCGAGAGGAGAACGGACTTCAAGTATCACCGTGAAATTCTCCGAGGAAGATTTACACCACAATCTTCAAGAGTGTACATTCGTGGTCGCTTTTGAGGATTTATTCGAGCTGTTCATGCTCAACGCTCTTGACGCCTCAATCGCTCGATGCTTTGACGCCGTAAGTGTGTACAATCACGCCTCGTTAATGTCATACCGATAAATGCCATATCTAATTTTTGCTTTCGTGTGTATATATATAGACACATGCTGATTAAAGCTAGAGTATCGAACTCATCACCGGTTTCTTGGACCCACAATTGGTCGCCAAGACTACCATCGACGTGGAGGCATCCTCGCCGAGAGGTACATTGCATCGTGTCTCGCTGAGTTGCCGCAATAAGGACTATGTACTTATGCCCTTCAATCGAGCTTTCATTGGATTTTAATAGTAATTGTACCAAAATGGAACAAGGTATATTACCTTGATTCCTAAGTAAGAATAAAATGGACTTCACGATTTGTCACCAAGTAATCGATAGGTAAGCACGTATTCCCCATACATATCTACATTGTACTCTTTCTTTCCTTCCGAATGATTAAGGTTAACCTTTTCGATTACGTAGGGCGTTCGCGATGTACATTGAAAAGGAGGTGACTCGGCGCGGGGCCAACGGCTCTGACACATGTTCGAGATTTTAAGGTATTCGCTATTTCACATTAATTAATCCTATGCAACAGATGGTACTAATGCCTTTTGAACTAACACATTCCATTTTTGCGGTGCCACCAAGGTAGAATGAGCAACACATGTGGATACTACGTTTGCCAACATATGGAACTACTCCTCGATTCCTCGAGGCTCACCAATCGCAAGGTTTGTCACTCTTCCCATAATTACTTCATACTTATCACGTTACATATATATGTACATTGATATTCCTATCGACAGGCTGTATCAATCCCGTCAACTGCATTGAAACAGTCTGAGCTTCGAGAGGTTCAATCAGAGTTGGCGTTCTTTTGTCGACTCAAGTCATACGACCGAAGGGCGGTTCCACTGCGCACACTGATTTCTTATTGGTCTTATCACTAAGTGTAAATGCAGTGTAGATCTTTTGTAACTGTGCATTTGTTAATGGATATTTCAGTTCAATTGATCAATTAATTGATTTGCGAAATGGATGCATGCTTTATGTCTGTGAGATGAAGTGCGATGTCAATTGGATGTTTTATGTCTGCGAAATGTACCAAAGCAAATGAGATGTGTGAATTGTATGTTTTTGTCCGTGATTATCTCGCTTGTTTGAGAGGGCATGGCTAGCATTTCTGAGGCTAGCCAATAAACGAAAATAGATTTTGGTTTAGATGAAGGAATATCACGTATCGAGCGGTTTTTAATTAAAACCGTCGTGATATGTATCACTGCACGGTTTTAATTAAAACCGCTCGTGATATTCGATAATCACGAGCGGTTTTTATTAAAAACCGTCGTGATATCTAATAATCACGCAGACGGTTCGAAACCGCTCTGCGATAACCTTCGATCATCAACGACCCATAAATTGAGCGGTTGAAAACCGCAAATGCGTGATGACGTTTCAACCGTCAGTAATGTCGATTTCTGTAGTAGTGAAATACCGGCCAAAATATTTTAAAACAAATTTTGATAAAAATTCTTATAAAATTGATAAAATTTACACAAAACAAATTTTTTAGAATCAGTTTAAAATTTATCATAGAGTCTGATATAACCGATAAAATAGATAATGGGCCGAAAGTACGTGCATGGCATTCGCGTTACGTGCAAGTGAGCCATGCATGGTGAAGGAGGACGTTATAGTAAGCAGGATGAGAGAGAGATAAATCTTTTAGGATGTAGTACGATGATCACCGGTCGACCATGCATTAAAGATGGTAGAGTGAGGAGAGAGGGAGGTATAAAATACTGCTTTCTAGAGGGGAGGCAAGGAACCTCTCCACCATGAATAATGATTGTATGTGGGAACTTTTGATGATCTTAATTATATATAGTGATGCCAAACTGGTCCTTTAGAAATGCATACATTATGTGATTCGTGTCTGGTACCTTGAAATAGGCGGCTGGTAGCGACCGCAATTTTATCCATTTAGCCTATTACCCGTAGGTAATTATCCCAATAGAGGTAGGTGTATATGTTCCTATTGTTATGCCCTTGCCCGATTGGTATACAGGTAGAGCTGGACTTGGACCATGCCGTGTTGACACGGTCAAGGTTCATCGTACTTCGTGCTGCTTCGTGCCGTGCCGGCTCGGTTCAGTCATCTTACTGTGCCATACCGTGCTGGCCCGCGTCGCCTCTAGCCAGGCCCAAGCACGGTCCAAAGTCCACCATGCCGGCGTTCATGCCGTGCCAGCCCAAGCCCAGCCCGGAGTAACTATACGCGAAGGCGGCGACGACGGACGTCATCTTCCTTTCTCTTGTACCTGTCTCATTTAAAACTAGTTGAAATTGAATTAATTACATAAAAACATGGGCATGCAATGATATAAATATTTCAGGAAAAAGTGGAATTTCTTTGATATTTTAAAAATATAATGCTACTGCCTCGTTAAAAATCTTACGTCTCAGGGTGGGATTTCCCGAGTATGGAAAAGAGTCCAGTAACAATATATGTATATACTAACCCACTGCCCCCTCGCCGAGTCACCGCCCTCCACCTCTTTCGCTCCGCCCCCTCTGCCCGCTCCTACTCCACCGGTCCGCCCCCTCTGCCCTCGCCCTCCCCTACTCCGCCCGCTCCTACACCGCCACGCCCATCGACGACGCTGTCCCCACCTCCCCCAGCCCCGCCGCCTCGTCCCCCACCTCCCCCGGCCCCGCCGCCTCGTCCCCCACCTCCCTCGGCCCCGCCGCTTCGTCCCCAACCTCTCCCGGGCTCCCGGTGCCGCCGCCTCCTCCCCCACCTCCCCCGGCCACCTCCTTCCTCCCCCCCGGCCGCCTCCTCCCAGCCACTTCTTCCCGACCATGGCGGCTCAACTCGAGACTCGAGGCGGTGCTCGTGCCGCGCGGGTGGCTCCTAATCCGGCCGAGGTGACGACGGTGCTACCAGCTCCAAGAAACAGCGTTGCGGCCGGCACAGCAAGATCCCGACGGCGCAGGGCATCCGTGACCGCCGGATGCAGCTGTTCCTCGAAGTCGCTGGCGCAGCGAGGTGGTCAAGTGTGTTAGTGTGCATGCTTGCTTGTGTCATGTTCTGCGCCGACTTCATCTTCCCCAAGCTCGACTTCGACGCCGACCCGCCCATGCCCGCCGTGCCGTACCGGCCCGAGCACGGCACGATTCGCTGTGTCATGCCGTGCCACCCACTGGGCCGATTTTTTAGGCCCGGCCTGGCCCACCGTTCGTATCGGGCTGGCATGGCCCGCCATGTGCCAGGCGAGCCGTGCTTGGGCCATGTCGGGCCGACCGTGCTTCGGGCTGGCCCAAAAAAGTGCGGCCCAAGTCCCAGCTCTATATACAGGCATGGTTACGGAGGTTCTAGGGTTCTAGCACTACTCGTGCCTATCTCGCAGGTTTACCTACGAAGGAGCAGTAACAAGAGCGCTGAAGAGAAACTATGGATAGGTTTTTGGCTGTGATTTATATCTTATGTCTAAAAATTTTAAATTCTAAATTATTCGTGAGAGACAGTATGTAGATACAAATAGTCGCATGTGATTTTGATAGATATAGTTGAACTCAAGACAATTTATACTACAATCTATATGTATGCCCTATTTTAAAATATTAGATCTATTTGTAATACCAAAATATAAAAGAAGGAGGCCTACCACATAGGCAAGCCCAGCCTAACATCTTTTAGGCATATCCTACTCTGACCGCTAAGGGACACTTTGCACCACCACCACCACACGCAAAAGAGCAATCAAGCAGCTGTTTTTTCTTCTTGAGCTAGCTATTAATAATTTATATGTCTATGAAACTTGTGATTTTTGTTCATGATCTCACACAAATCCCAACAATATATCTGTACATTGTATTTCTTGGCATTTCATGGTCTTTGATGGTCCCAAGTCTGAGCTACTGACTTTTCTCTAACAATTTATAATTAATTATCAAAAATCTGTGTTTCGCTCATGCGCTCTAGCGCTAGTCGGCACGCACACCTCGTTGAGCTAGAGCAGCCATCTAGCACGTGCTATCCGTACCAGCAACTTTTTATGCATGGTTGGCAAGCCACTGTAGGTGGGCCGGATAATCATGTTGGCATCGCGAGACATCTACCTATGTTCTGCGTCTTTCGCACACAATATTTTTCAGTTTCACGGTCTTACTAAAAATCCCTCATATGAGTTAAAACTCTCTCTCCTATTATTATCTCTCTTTATCCCAAGCATATTCTTCTCTCTCTGCTCATTACTACCCTGAAGCATCTTCCACTCTTTCTGCTCATTATAGTTCATTCTTACTAATTTATCTTGCTTGCAAATTATAATCATTCTGTTTTCATATTTGTCTTAACTTGCTTTTGAATTTATGCCGACTTTCTTCACACAAATACTATGTTGATTTTATTTTTATTTTTGCTTGCAAATTATACCCATTTTGCTTTCATATTTATACTAGCTTGCTTTTGAATTTATGCCAACTTGCTTCACACCTATACTATGTTGGTTTTATTTTTTATTTTGCTTGCAAATTATACTCATTTTGCTTCGATGATTATCCCAACTTGCTTTGGAATTTATATTGGCTTGCTTTACAAATATACTAATTTGATTTTATTTTATTGATACCTAAGAAGAAATTCGAAGTGATGCCAGTATATTTAATGTTTACTGAGTTAATGGGCTTTGGTGAAATGACATATCATCTTGTTATTTTATGTTTACTTTTTTCGATGTGCGTGTAAAATGATCAACCTACGCTCGGCTAATCCGTAGTCCCGTCCATTAATTATGGTATTTTGTAATACATTTGGGTGCACCGAAAAATCCATATAACATATTTCAACTGACTACCCCAATCCAAATTCTACTCCAAGCCCTAAGGACCCTTTATACCATCACCGCCACACGCATAAGAGCATCAAGCAGCAGCGTGTTTTCCCCTTCTTGCGCTGGCTATTAATTTATATGCTCGTATTGCCATTTTAGCCAGAAATTTTGTCTCCAACAAACACAATCATCCTTGTTGGTTTGTCCCCAAAACAAGAAGTTTTGTCTAACATTCTACATCGCGTGCTTATGTTTTGTAAGTATACATATAGGTGGTCGTGTCTCAGTGAATTATATATGACAAGACGAGTGCAAGCCTGTATCCCCAAATTGATCCCTCTGCTTCACTGTAGAAGAGACAAAGTGCTCCTTCAGACCGCAAAGGGCTAACTAAGAAGCGTCACCTTGCGAACGGGAACTGGGAGCAAACTGACCGAATTTCTATCTAGTTTATGATCTACTTCTTCGTGTCTTTCACACGGTTAATACGCACGTACGTCATCATTTTGTCATGTCATTTCGAAACATGCATGATCAATTTTGATTCGCCGTATGCAACAACTGAGGATCAAGACTTATATACTTCACATCATCGTGTCTACGCAACATCTTCCTTTCTCTATGAATATTCATTTTGATATTGACATTCACTACTACAAAAAGGATCTGTCACATCCCAAAATTTGCTTTTTGGAAGAAAATTAAATTCAAAGTAATTATTTTAAAGTAATTGGGTTCTATGTGGCTTTTCTGAATTTTCTGAAATTTAAAACCTATTTTTAAATTTAAAAAGTAATTCAAAGTGTAAAAATAAACTACCAACAGTAGTTGGAAATAATTTTATTTAGTCCAAAATATATCCAGAAGCTTCTGTGAATTTTTCTGGAATTTTTGGAGGTATTTTCATATTTTTCTGAGGCCTAAATAATTTCCTAGCCATTTCTGAAAATATAAAAATCAAATTCTAAAAATCAAAATCCCTCCCTTTCCCTCCGGCCGACGCGTGGACGGCCCAGGACCGCCCACGTCGCCGCTCAGCCTAATCCAGGCTGCTCCCTCCTCTCTCGCCGCCAAGCGGTCCAAGCCCGTCAGCGACCCCGCCTTCCCCTCCTCCTCGCCCGGGCGTGGCCAGCCCAGATGCGCGCCACGCCACCCCGCACGCCCATCCGGCCGTTCCCTCCCACTTAACTGCGTCGCCGCCCGATCCTTTCCCCGAGCCGCGTGGCAGCAATCCGCGCCGCCCGCTCGCTCCCTCCTCCCTCTCACTGCGCGCGGGACCCGCCTGTCCGGTCCGTCTTCCTCGCGGAGCCGGCGCTTTCCTTTCTTCCTCCCCTCTCTCCTTTTTCGTCGGCCGACCGAGACCGCGCCGGATCACGCCTTTCCATCCCCGGCTCTCTCCGGCTTTGGAAACTCCGAGCGCCGCCGCGACCAACTCCCTCTAACCCCGCGTCTCCCCTTTCCCTCTCTGCGCCCGACTTCCTTTCCTCCACCTTCCCTTCCTTTTCTCGACCGCCATCTCCGGCGAGCAATCCCGCGCCCGTGTCCCCTCCTCCTCCCTATAAAAGCCCCCCTCGGCTTCGCCTCTCTCCGCCCAGCACCCCGACGCACTCCACCTCCCTCCCTAAGCCCTGAGCGCCGTCGCACCGCGAGTTCCCTGTGCGCCCACGGTAAGTACTCCGGCGAGCAATCGCTGCCGCCTTGGTGATCCCCGGAGCCCGCCGTCGCCACCCCGAGCTTCCCCACGACCGTGCGAACCTCCCCGACACCTCGGCCTCCTCTCCCCGTCGCCGGAGCGCCGTCGCACCGGAAGACCC
The DNA here is from genome assembly GCA_036346575.1 of Dendrocalamus sinicus. NCBI lineage: Eukaryota > Viridiplantae > Streptophyta > Magnoliopsida > Poales > Poaceae > Dendrocalamus > Dendrocalamus sinicus. The sequence continues at coordinate 23,539,936 of CM070657.1, read as the reverse complement.
GAGCCGTCTTCACCGCCTCCTCGTCGCCGGCTGTCCCCGCTCATCCCCAAACCTCGCCGACCCCTTCGTCGGGTTCACCGTCGCGCCAAGATCGCATTTTACGCGTCACCCGAACACCTCCGGCCTCCCCTCGCCGCCGGCAACCTCGCCTCCGATCACCTCTGCTCGGACCTCAGCAGGTATCCCTCAAGAGGGTTACCTACCCTTATTGGGTAGGCAACGCCTCCCCGCTCACTTGGCTATCACCGCTCGCTCTCCCTCCCCCGACTCCCTCGGCGCGCGTTCGAGCCCTCGCTCCGCACGCTGAGGTTGAGTTTTTCGTTTAACTCTCGCACTGACAAGTGGGCCCCACCCGTCAGCGGCCGTCGGTCTGCGCTGGCGCTGCCGCCTGGGCCCCACCCGTCTGCGTCAGCCTCTGACAAGTGGGTCCAGATCCCAGTGGGTCCCACCTGTCAGTGATCAAAGCAGATATGGTCACTGATAGAGGGGTCCCACATGTCAGTGACCGTCAGTGTTTACTGTTCAGTGGGTCCCACCTGTCATAATCTCAAAATAAAAATATTTAAAATTTAATTCCAGTGAGCCCCACCTGTCAGAAATTTCGCATTTCTGGATTATTTCAAACTGAAAACTTTAAACAAGCATAACTTTCTCATTTTAACTCCAAATTCAGCCATTCAAATTTCTAAATTCATCTAAAATTATAATCTATCTAATTATGGCCTCTTTTGAATTTTTGGATTTTATTTGAATTTTGTTTGTATTTATTTGCTTTGTTTGCTTTGTCTTTTATCGCGTAGATTCCAACGTTGTCGACGATCACTCCTCCCAGCAGCAGGAAGACCCCGAGAGCGTGCACGAAGGCAAGTCTCCTTTGATCATCTTGAACCTATGCTTTTGAAATGTTTTAAATATTTTAAATTATGTGCATTGCTATTTACATAAAACCACTAGTTCAAATCTTTAGGAATTAGTTATACCAACTTTGTTATGCCCTCATTTGACATTGATTGCCATGTACCCTTGTCACCTTAGAACTTCCTTTGTCTCAATAATGAGATTAATATTAATCTTTGTTAATATTAGAATGGTAGTATAATGCTTAGTCATGCTATGTAATAACTCTGAATTCTTGAAATTGGGAAACTATGATTTGAACCCTGGTGTTTACAAGGTTAGTGGTGATTGGAGTTGCCACTGTTTTAAAATAAAATAAAATGTGAAAGTTAGTTTAGATTAGGGTGGATGGTTGGTTTGGATTGGTGCAGTTAGCACGAGATCTTGTTAAGTGTATGTTCCACCCTAGTCAATTAAGGACCGACGCTTGTGTTTGTCCAGACTGAGCATTAACCGTACAACCACAAGTCTATATGGGTACGACCTAGCCGACTAACTTATGATAGTCTAGTTTAGGTGCCACCAGTGGAAAGTGGATGCCGGGGATGGACCGGTTATTCACAAGTGAGGGACAGTGGATTTCTTGTACTCATATGGCGCAAGAGGGGCTTGGTTGGGCGGTTAGCCTACTGCGTGAAACCTCGTGGTGGTATCTAGCTAGATTAGAGTAAGGTAAAGGCTTTGTGATATTTTATCTGGGTCTCATGCCAAAGGAAGCATGTTGACTTTTAGGATAATTTATCTCTTGTGGGTAAAGTTGTACAACCTCTGCAGAGTGTAAAACTATTCGAATAGCCGTGCCCACGGTCAAGGGCGGGCAAGGAAAGCATTCACATGGTAGATTTGTGGTTTTGGTTTTAAAATGAAAGTTTTTGTATTCCGAGAGTGGAGGGAACTCTCGGAAGGGTATCCTGACAGTTGGAGCCAGATAGGGTGGATGGAACCCGCAGTTTCAAACTAGGTCAGATAGACTGGATTAACTAGTGTTGGTGGATGGAACCTTCACTATAAAATTAGTGATAGTTCTGTTAAAACAATTACTTTGTTAAATTGATGCCTTGGAAAATAATTAGTAGTAATTGGATTTAAAACATTGCTTTGTGCAAAAGAACCATATAACCTTCCTTTGTCAAGCCTTGCATCTATGCATTTTTCCCAAGACTTGCGGAGTTCTTTATGTACTCACGCGTTGCACTCAAAAATAAATCTCAGAGGAATACGAAGCTCAAGAGGCGGACTACGACTACTTCGCTGATGGATACGACGAAGGATTCCCGGAGCACTAGGTCGCGCTTCCCCAGTCAATTGCCTGTGGCGTGTTGATGGGACTTCATCGAGTTTATCAATTGCTTCCGCTTTATTTCTCGTGTGTGAGGTCTTGAAACCTCATTTGTAATAATGAGACCTTTCGGTCAGGACTCTTAATTATTGTAATTAATCATTGATGGTGATATTTTCCATTCTGTTTAACTGTGTGCACTAGCTTTGATCTGGGACTAGTGCTGTAATACACAGAGGGTCCGGGTTTGGAAATCCGGGGTCCCGACAGGATCGATGTCTCAGCACAAATGGTTCAATGCAAACTATCAGTGATAAATTTACCACGAATGATTTTACAAGATAGACCAAAACCGTCCGTGATAACGCATTTATCACAGATGGTTTTTATTTCAACTATCTCGTGACGAAGATATGATTGTATATATTTATCACGACGATTTTTGCTCTAAACCGTCTATGGTGTATCACAGGCAGTTTGGAACAAAAACCATCTGTAATGACTTACTTATCACATATAGTTGTTTATCTAGAATCATCTATGATAATATTTCAACTTACCTCGCTGGATTTGAATTTCTCGCTTATCTCGCCGAATTTGCTCTTTAAAATAGAAAGCTCGACTATCTTCTCCTCATCTCTTCTTCTCTCTTCTCACTTCTCCTCTTCTACTTCTTCTCGCAAGTTTTTCCTTAAAATTATAAGACTCAGTTGGCTCTTCTTCTCCTCATCTCCTCTTTTCTCGTCTCACTTCTTCTCTACTCGGCTTCTTTTCCCACCTCTTCTTCAATCCCATTCATCCGATTTTACTATAACTTGGATGCGCAAAAAATTGAGTTTTACCATAACTTAGATGCCCAAAAATTTGGCTAAATCTATATTTTAACCATGGCTTGGATGCTCAAAATTTGGCTAAGTTTGGATTTTTACTATAGCTTGGATGTCCAAAAATTTGGCTAAATCTGCGTTTTTACCATGGTTTGGATGCCCAAAATTTAGCTAAGTCTACATTTTTACTATGGCTTAGATGTCCAAAATTTGACTAAATCTACATTTTTACCATAGTTTGGATAGCCAAATTTTGGGCATTCAAGTTATGGTAAAATTACCCACTTTTTTTTAGCTCCGATGCATCTACATAGACGATTTTTACCAATAACCATCTGCGATAACTGATAATTACAAACAATTCTAGTTTCGAACCTCTGTATTAACAGATGATCATAGACAACTCTAGTTCCAGATCATTTGTGATAACGGACGATAACAGACAATTCTAGTTTCGAACCGTCTATAATACGGTTTTCATATATGATTCAAAAACTGTTTGTGATAACCCCTATTATCACTAACTCATGGAGTTAGACGATTCAAGGAGCTATCTATGATGACGATTCTGAGCCGTCTGTGATAAACATTTATGTGGTAGTGATTACGTGCATTGGAAGCCTTTTTCATACTCCGAGAGTACATGGTCTCTCACATAGGTTATGACTACCGTCTTCGACCACTTACTACGACCACGGGCTACGACCACGTGCTTTGACCATGAGCTACAACCACGAGCTACGACCATAGGCTACGACCACGTGCTACCACCACAGACTTCGACCATGAGCTACGACCACCGTCTTCGACCACGCCCTACGACCACAGGCTACGACTACTTGCTACAACCACTTCCTACGACCGCAGGCTACAACCACTGGTTATGACCACCGACTTCGACCACTAGCTATGACCACGTGCTACGACCCCAGGCTACTACCATGGGCAATGTCAGGACCCAGATTTTACAATCCGGATTCTTATGTGATTCCACCGCACTACACCCTGGATCAGTAGATAGTGCTCACAGATTACAGTTATGAATATCAAAGTACATATCATGCGGAAGCGTAAATATAATAGTAAACTTACTTATGGGCCGATTAGGCCGAAATCAATAAACTGCAGTAGCGGAAGAACGAGCACACAGGTGGGACCCTCAGGACATGCCCACAGGCAGCCAACTGGAGGTTCGCGACCTAGCCCTTGACATCTTCATCTTCTCTGCCAACATGTCCAATCTTGTTGCTTTGAGGCGAGGTGATCGATTCTGATTCTGAATTTGTCGCAAAAGCGAGTGTGAGCACAAACCACCGTGCTCGCGAGCCAATACACAGAACGCAAATAAATAGTATGCATGGCTTATCAAAGGAGAGGCTCGGGTTATTTTATTTGCCAAAAATCGCTGTTAGTAGCATTATTATTATTAAATCTTAGTGTCATTAATTCTACCTAAACTCCACACGGCGATTGCCATAATTGACTTAATCCACCAAAGGCACACTTTCTTTATTGTTTGTTGTCTAAGACTCCAAACAGCTAGTGACATCATTTATCTAATTTCATTGATTTAATCCACGGGTATCTTTTGCATTCCAAATTCTTAGCAATCCAATCCTTTCATTATTGATCCACAACCATAATTTGCTTCTTCAATAATCAATCTTATTTTTCCCTTATCTATCTCTAACTAATTCATGAGTTTACATCCACCAAGAATATCATTGATCAAGTATACGATTCACTAGGATATATATCCACCAAGTATATCATTGATTAGGTCTACGATTCACCAGTATTCAACCACCAGGAATATCATTGATCAAGTTTATACTCCAAGAATTGTTATCATACCCCAAACTCCCAAAATCAATTTATCCATCCAGAACTCGTTCAAATCCTATTAATCCCTATATTTGTCAACATCTTCCAAGAATTATAAATATCAGTGTTGTAATCCAACCATTACCTTTGCATTTCCTAATACTCCAAAAATCATATAATTCATCTATCTAGTCTATAAATCCATTTGGGCTCCACCAATTTATTTCTCTTGGGATCCACACCATTGTCTCCTATTTATGATCGACATGAATCCATCAATTCCTTTATATATTTACCACAAACACACATCTCCTCTACTCATGACTTTATATATTCCTCCATATATTTCATCTTGTAAGAAGGGAAAACATTTTATTTTTGAATTATGATACATAAAAATTCCCTGAGACCTAGCAGTTTTGAACAGAAACATAGTGTTCAAGAAAATGCAATAATAATAGCGATCCAGATTCCATCCACCGTTACAAGGTATCTGCACCATATAGCATCTTTCAGCGTTATAGCCGCTTAACTCACCACTGGGACGACACCCAGGACAACTCAAATCAGGGCTTTCCACTGCCCTTCCACTTTTCATTCCCACCCACAAAGTTTTTGAAATAGAACTATATTTGGTTAAGTTCCCATGTCCGCCCTTGACCGTGGGCACGGCTATTCGAATAGTTTTGACTCTGCAGCTTGTACACTTTCACCACAAGAGACAATCAACACATTGCCCCACACGATTCCTTAGTCATGTGGTTGAGCAGACTATCACAGTGACTTTTCAAAGTATCTAGCCTTTTTTGTCATCTCACCTTATGGGTAGCCGCCCACTTGCGGTGGGTCCCATCTATGCGCGGGATGTTTCCCACAGCTACTAACGCAGTTCGGGCTTCTACTTCCGCAACGTTTGGACGGCTGGGAAACTTCACCCTCCACTGGTGTCCCTTAGGGCCCCCGTGCCCATGCGTATCCACTTCTATCCACTACTAGTGAGATGAGTCCGGGGTTTCGATAAGTTTACTTAGCCAAGTTGTATTTTACAGACTTGTGGTTGTACTGTTTTACACAGGAGGTCATGACAAGATTCAGTCCTTAGTGGTATCTGGGCGGTTCTACCACAAACCACACTCTGCACCCTGCACCATACCCCAAACCATCCGCCCAGATAAATAAGCAATTTGAGGTTTTGGGGAATATAAAATAACCATATCCAACATACACCAGTCATTACCACCATGACTGCCCAACCAATTTTTCTCAGGATTAAAAGTGATGCTAGGGCGCGCCGCGCCCATGAGTATCTAAGCAAAACTAAGCATGGCATATAATTACGGGCTTACTTTTGAAAAGTTACCATTATAATTTTGCTAAGGTGACAAGGTTCACATATTCAAGCATTCTAAAGGAGGTGTAATATTAATCAAGCAAACAATGGGCATATAACTAAAATCTTAAATTAACATGTATTTGCATATAAAATAATAGCATGCAATTTGATAATTTAAACCAAAGTAGTTTGCAGAAAACGTAGGTTCAATATGATCAAAGTATTGACTCACCTGGCGCGGTTTACCGTGGTCTTGAGCTCACACAATGCTTTCTCTCGAACTTCGGGTCTTTTTCTTCTCTTCACTCTTAATCTTGCTTGATCCCTTGATGCTTCAGGACTCCAGTTTCTAATTACGTGATAATCGACTAAACCCAATTAAAAGTAAATAACTCAAAAGATCCAATCCAAATAAATTCAATTTAGTTTTATTTTGAGTTAATGGAAGATTCGAGTGATTTGAGGCACGGTCGGCGGTAGAATACGATGACTCGATCTTTTATGTAATAATTTCTTTTATTATTTTTGTATTTATCAAGGAAGTTCCATGAGTTAGGTTAGGCCTATGACTCGGTGTACGAGTTTAGCTGGGTATTTGTTGAGAATTAATATTTAGGGCATATACTATATGTATACAAATGTTAGCTTACCGAATGAATTTTAGAGTGCAGGTGTATAGCATTTTATGGCGTGATATTTTATGTGTCTTCAGTTATCACTAGGTTTAGTTCAATTTGCATTAGGATTCATTTGTATGGGCCCTAGTTTGTTATTCCATGCTCAACTCTATTATTTACCAAATCTAATATTAAGATTTAATTAATGGCACCATTATTACTTGACCTTCACTTTAGGTATTATTAGGCTTAGTTTTATTATAATTTTAATTTATTCATCCGGCAAAGCTTGTTTCTGAGTCACATTTCAGTATTTGCCAAAAGTCTACCATTAAGATTTATTTCATAGCGGCATGATAAATATTAGGGCATATATGTTTATATTTTTAATTAAGAGTAATCCTTAATAAATTTGGATATTTAATCAAAAATCATTTTTCTTATTTTTTTAACTTGAATATGTTTTTTTAATTAGGCTCCTTCTTATCATATTTTATCAATGCTTTTAATTGATAATTAGGCCTTAATAAATATTTAAGCTAAGGCAATTGCTCATAAAATAAATAACCAAATATTAAATCTTAGTTAAACTTATTTTATACCCTAATTAAATTTATTAACTTCTCAAAATTGTTCTCCAATTTGTTCTGATTTTTCTTGCTTGAATTGGATTACCAAAAATCAAAACTAAGAAAAGGGTGGTGCTAGAATCGAACTTGAGACCTCCTGGTGAGAGAGTGCAAGGGCTGGCGCTGGTAACCAACTGGGCAGCGGGTGTTTCACGACTAAGAGAGGAAACAAAATAATTGAGGCAATGCATGGGCTTGGGACAGAACAGAGTAAAAACAGGGGAAAGCCCGGGCGACAACCGGCCGACGGTGTCGCTGGCGGCCCGCGAGGAGGCTCCGGCAACCTGCAAAATTGGTTCCTATGGGGTGAGGATGCCAGTGAGGGTGGGGGCGCGGCCCGAGGTGGCGTCGACTGGCTTGGGCGGCAGTTTGGGCGGTCGGCGGCGAGGTGGAAAGTGGACGGCGGCGACCGAGAGGGAGATGGGCGAAATTCATGTGCGCCTGAGCAAGAGGGAAATAGAGTGATGCTTACCACTCCGTTGGTCTCGCTGGAGGAAATCCGTGGCTGGCTGGTGGCGAGGGCTCACGGTGGCGCAGACGGGTGCACGGAGCCGGCGAGCTGGGGCGGGCCGTAGCTCCGGCCGGTGGTTGGGGAGGCTCGAGGGCGCCGAGAAGATGCTCCCCAAGCGAGGAATCGACGGGAGGTTGACCGAGGAGGCGGCGACGGTGGGAATGGCGGCGGCGACCGGTTTCGGAGAAGAGGGCCGTGCGATGAGCCTGAGGCTTGGGGATTCGATTAGGTGAGAGGGGAGGTATAGGGCTCCAGGAGGCACGCCGGGACGCGCTCGGTGAGGCGGGGCGTCGCCGGAGGGCCGAGCGCGGCATGGAGGCGCTGCGGCCGGCGCACGGGCGGGGATAGAAGAAGAGACAGGGGAGGAAGGAAAGCAAAAAGGTGCGCGAGGAGTGAGGAGGCCAAGGCCTCTTGTAGCCGGAGGAGGGGAGGCGTTGTTGGCGGAGGACCGGGCTGCATGCTCGCCACGGGGAGGCCGGAAGCTGCGCGCAGCACAGCATGCGTGGTTGCACGGGGGAAGAAAGAGGAGGGAGGAGAGACGCGGGAAATCCAGGGGCGACGACAGAGAAGACCGTGGGCAGGGCAGGCGCATGGATGCCACGGGGCGGAGGGAAGCTGTGCACGGCAGAGAGCCAGAGAGGAATGAGTGGCGCGGGCGCATTGGGGAAGAAGAGAAGAAAGGAAGGGGAGGCGCGGGACTGGGCCGCTCGGCCGAAGTGGGAGGGAAGTGGGAGAGAGGGAAGCTGGACCGGGCTGGTGGCCCTTGCTCTCTCTCTCTCTCTCTCTCTTTTGGGATATGCATTTGAGTATGTATTTGTGTGCATATATATATACATATATATTTTTCTGGCTTTATTTATTCCCCTTCTTGCTCACCTGATTTTATATTTATGTATTCTTGTCCCTAAATTTGTAGGTGTAAAATTTCGGTATGTATATTTATGTATCTATATTTCCATATATGTTGGTACTTCTTTTGCTTGTTCATATTCTTTATTCCTGCCATTATTTTCAAGGAATGACATTTTATGCTTTAAGTCGAGTTTTCCCCCTTCCTTTTCTGGATCATCTTTTCAGATTCGAATTTTAAATTTTAATTCTCTATTATTTGAACATGTCTGTTCCTTCCTTTATTCTTTTAACTTTTGAAACCTTCACCAAATTTTTCAGAAAAATATCATAAACCCCAAATTCAAATAAAATATATTGCAAAATAATTTAAAAGCTTCACATTTTTCAAATTTAAATTTTCAGGATGTTACAGGCAACGACCACCATCTTCGACCACGCCTCGACCATCGGCTATGACCACGAGCTCGACCTGCGGCTACAACCACTAGCTACGACCACTTGCTACGACCACTGCTACGACCACCGTCTTCGACCACTAGCTACGACCACGCGCTACAAACACTGGCTACGACCACGCGCTACGACTAGTGGCTACGACCAAAGTGTTCGACCACGCGCTACAACCACTGGTTACGACCATGCGCTACGACAACTGGCTACGACCATAGACTACAACCACGTGCAACGACCACAGGCTACGACAACTTACTACGACCACGGACTACGACCACCATCTTCGACCACGCGCTACGACCACACGCTACGACCACTTGCTGCAACCACAGGCTACGACCACTCGCTACAACCATAGGCTATGACCACAGGCTACGACCACGTGCTACGACCACAGGCTACGACCAAGAGCTACGACAACTTGCTACGACCACGCGCTATGACCACTTGCTATGACCACGAGCTATGACCACCGACTACGACCATGCGCTACGACCACAGACTTCGACCGCAGACTTCGACCATGAGCTATGACCATTTGCTACTACCATAGGCTACGACCACACACTACGACCACTGGCTACGACCGCGCGCTAGACCACAGGCTACAACCACGAGCTACGACCACGGGATACAACCACAAGCCACGACATGTGCTACGACCAAGGGATGCGACCACGCGCTACGACCACTTGCTATGACCACACGCTACGACCGCCATCTTCGACCACTTGCTACGACCACAGGCTACGACCAAGACCATATAGGGTTGAGTTGTACTTGGTTTGGGGACCATATGAACGTCCCAAGGGGCTATATAAGCCCTGTATTGGCAGCCTTTAGGGGAGACAAATTTTATGCATAAGATTGAAATATAGCTATTGCTTGTTCTTTCAACACCAGAGTTCATGCAAGGACTTTGAGAGAGAACTAGACGATCCATTGTTCGTTCTGCAATTCAAGGTCAAGCCGTTGTTCCATTGGGAATTGGGGACTTGGCGTTCGTCGTTTGTGGTCTCGCGATGAACAATTATCCGGTGTGTTTGGGCATATTCCGAAGAGTTGAGGGTTCGTGCATTGGCGCAAGTGTTCAACTAGCGACATCGTCTACTTCGCATCAACTATCTACGGTTCCTCACTGAGAAGATCGGAACTCCTCCCCGTATCATAACGACTTGGGTGTGGTTCAGCGATTGCTAAGACGCAAGCGACATTGTACGGTTGTTGATACCAAGGCAGGTTGATGGGATGATTATGAGATAGATCCATATCTTTGAGCCATAGATCGGGACCCCATCGCCTCATCAGTTGGTATCAGAGCTTCTGTTGATTGGTAGAAATTTTTTGTATCCCAAGTTAGTAGATTGATTTTTATTTACCATAGTCCACAAAAATTGCCCCACAAAACGAGTTAATTTCCGCTGTCCAAACCCCGTTGAGCCTTTCAATCTGTCTAGTTTGCTAAATTGAATTTGTGTCCATCTTAGTATTGTCTAGTTGCTGGTCATACCTTTATTCCTATAAAAATCCAAACAAAAAAGTTTCCCCCACCACAAACCCTAAAATCCAATTTGGCGGATTTTTTCCTTTCTCTGCAACCGCCACCAAAAAAGCCATAACTTTTGATTCTTTGATCCTTTTATAGTGAGACCACTGCCATTAGATTCATAACTTCATTATCTATCTTCCTGTAAAATTTCACATCATTCCAATAAGGCAGTTAAGAGATATCTGAGGAGAAAGTTGACCCAAATTTCTGAATTGAATCTGCAACAGTTGGCACTTGTAAATTTTGTGCGAATTTTTCAGTCAGTTTGCAAAACATGGCCCCAAAACAAAATTTGTAGAAAATGCCGTCAGAAAATAGAGAAAAAAGAATCATTGAAAAAAAAGCAACTGACAAAAAGTTACGGTCGAAATACCGACGTGCTGTCCAGTGGACAGAAATCTTCAGTTTTCAAGTTTTGGGTCAATCCTTGTGTTCTTCAATTCCAGATTGCATTCGATTGAATTATCTTGTATTACCACTTATTTTAATTCCAGATTGCCATACACTTATTTTATCCTTCTTTCATCCTTGGTTGATTAGCAACATAGGCTAAAAGCTAGATACGAACTATAATTCAATTCTGTGCATTTTTTGAAATTAACTGATTGTTCTCCATTGCTACATATCGAGCCTTCCAAGCTGTACTTTATACTAACCAAGCAAATCATGTCGAATCGTCACTTGCAATCGCTTTACTCATTACTTGAGTCAGATTTATCATGAACCAGCCACTGGTTGCACCACTTGTTTGCTTTGGTAAAAACTTGTAAGAATTTGGTAAGAGCTTGAGAGCTGGGTGACTTGATTTGAGCCTCCATATCCTAGTAGTTGATTGGAACATTTACTTGTGATTTGTTTCCTTATTTTCTACTAACAATGACAGGCTTGAGAAAATTGGTAGATTATGATGTCATCGTGGGTAGATTTGAACTCGAAGGGAAATAATTACCGGTATATATCTTGCCACTCACCGCTGAGAATACGTCGTTAAACTACTTCTTGTGGGTTACTATGATGGATAACTACTTTGAAAGACAAGATCTTGATCCTTATGAGAAGATGAGCATGGCAAGGACGGCACTGATTGGTGATGTTCAATATTGGTGGTCGAATCTCGAGTTCCACTACATGTACACATGGGAGGAGATGAAGAAGAAATTGCGACGTCGTTTTGTACCCCCAGCACCCATGGTCACAACGAGGTGCAACTTAAGGTAACTGAAAATGCTGACATTGTTTTGGCTCCTACTCCATCTACAGATACCGCTGAGATGCTTAAAGAGATGAAGGATGATCTGGTGCATCTTATGCCATTAGCGGAGAAGTTTGAGGTACCTCTGATGTCGATGAGGACGATAATGACAAAGGTACTGATTTGGTGTTACAACAAGACATAGAGCAACCTTGTGAGTATATACCTACTGTAGTGCAATCTTTTGATATTCCTTGTGTTGACTTGAACGAACCATGTGCTGATCTAAATTCTCATAATTTTGCACATATCGAATTAATTACACATAAGGAAGTATTTGATTGAATATCCTATGATGCATTGTGCTATATCATTCTTAATGAGGCCATTAGTTTGGAATTACGTGTTATGAAGAAAATTTCTGACCTTTCATCTCTAAATTCTGTATCTAGCACCTACACCTACTATTTTAAATTAATTGGAGATTATTGTGTAGACAATAAATTTCTTGTATATCGAATATGCATAACTTGTGGTCACATGGATGAATTGAAACTTGCTATTTCGGATAACAATTCTTGTATGTTGAATCATGTTAAATGTGAGAGGGAAGTAAAATTTAGTACTGATCCAATGCCTATGTGTTCATCTCTTTCTGCACCATCTAGTATGAACAATCTGAATAAAGATGATGAATTATGGAAGAACTTACAAATCTTTTCACCCTTGTTAGATAAATTTGTTATTACTCAATTGAGATATGATTATATGGATGAACTTTGCTTGATTCCAAAAGTTGCAACTTTGCCCATATGTGCCACCACTGCAAGTTTACAACTTTAGAGATTCAAATTGCATAAATACGTCACTTACATTTGCAAATTTAGTTGCAATAATTGTTGTGTAAGAAATTTTAATTTACTCATTAACTATATTAATACTCTTGGGTTAATAATATGATAAACTTTTATGATCGCTGCTGTTTTGTAACATCAATTGTGCAACAACGAAGAATTATTAAAACGAATGACATATACATATACCATGCATATACCTTGGCTTCTTTGTTACCATACTTTAAGCTTATCAAAAGCCAAGGACGGCTTTGTTTTTAAGAAGGGAAGGATGATAAGAACATGTACCCTATGGATACAACCATATTTGCTATGCTTGTTGTTCCAATTATAAGAGTCACCTCCACCAAAATCGATAGTTATCATCCTACCGGAAGATCGGGACCAAATCGCCTCATTAGTCCAGATGTTCAAATATGGGGAAGAAAATTTTTCGTGCCTTCCATGCTTCAACTGCGCTACTCTGATTACGTATACATGATTGTAAATCAAAGGATGAATAAGCAGGCTTAAGAAATCTTTTAAACATCAAGCACTATTGTTTAAATTTATCTCATTGTGATCATGATATGGCACAACAAACTGTTTATCCAAGACATGCAGTCTTAATACAACAAGCTTATCACATGTAATGGATATTCGGTAAACATAAAAGTTGTCATCTACACCATAATCTTCGATCAAATTGAACTTATATGTGTAGGCATAGGAACTAACTAGTGATTTTAAACATGAAATTTCAGCAACATCCTCAATCACACTAGATAGCTCTCTAGAGTCATCGAACATGATATAATACAAACAATCACTAGGAGATATTCGAGTCAGAACTTCCTTATGAGTAATTAATTCCACGTCATGTAAATTGAGCAAAGAAATTTCAGAACATGGAATTTTTGATTGAACACATGAATTCTCGTAATTTCAGAATATGAGATTGCTCAAGAGATTAAATTACACAATCTGAATTTATGGACTGAGAACCCACCCAAATTCGGCCAATGTTTTTTTTTCTTTCTTTCTTCTTCTTTTTTTCAGCTGTCTCTTTTTTAAAGGCCGAACTAGTTTTAATTGTTCCATTGATATTTTTTTGCAGGTCACAAATATTTAGCAAAGTGTAAAATACTCAAGAGCAGCCCTAGACGCAATATTCAATAGCTAGTCTCAATTGATAAAAAAATATCAGCAAGATTTTTTTTTGGATTTTGGATTGGACACAAAGATTAAGCTACACAAATAAACACGAATGATCAGCACCTAAACAAAATTCTAATGGATCAAAACCTAACAAAACTCACAAAATTAACAGATGCAAAAACTAGGGTTTGGATTTTTTTTGTTGCAATTTTCGGTTTTAATGGACTATAGGACAGAAGTAAAAATATCTAAAACTAAGGGTAAATAATCCTACCGAGTAAACCGCGCTCTGATACCAAGATGATACGGGGTCGCCCGATCTTCTCGACGTAGGATCAAGATACTCACGTAGATTTGATGAACCGTAGTGATCTCCCGTTGCCAATGCAAGAGTTAGCACTCTATAATTCGCCCAACCACACGTGTTGAACTTCACGACCACCGATGAAGTTCCATCGCGCTCCCAATTCCCAACGGAAAGGTTGAACGATCTTGATTTCAGCAAACTCCCAATTCCCTCAAGTTGGGTCGGCCATCAAAGAGAACAAGAGTATTTTATTATCAAACGTGGTCTGAGCCCTAAAGGCTGCCAATACAAGGCTTATATAGCCCCTTGGGATGTCCACATGGTCCCCAAACCAAGTACAACTCAACCCTATATGGTTTTAGATACGAACTCTCACAAGGGTGTCTTCCAGGGCCAACGTAGCGTCCCAAGCAGCTACCGAAGCATCGCCCAAGGCTCGATCCCGCTCCGCTAGAGAGGCGGCAAGCTCGCTGTTCTCCCTCTCCAATGCAGCGACTTGTTGCAGTAAGCCATCTCGCTCTGCAGCAGCTTCTTGCTGCACCGCTTCGGCGGCCGACTCTCGCGCTACGGCAACGAGCTCCTCGGTGCACGTCTTCATCTCCGCACACTCCGCTTCCAAGCGGCGTATACGAGCGTCCTGGCCATAGCGCACCCCCGTAGCTCCCTGCAGCTCCTCTTCGACAACCTGCAGCCTACTCTGTAACGCTTCTTGCTTGCGAGCATGAGCAGCTTGCAGGGCCTGGCCCAACACGAGTGTTTGTGCGGCAGAAGGGTTAGCAAGCGCTAAACGGCTGTGAGTGGTCCAAAGGACATACGCTTACCCTCACTCCCGACACTTCCAATGCGTCCCCAAGGTGCCCTGACCCATAGGTCGGCAATGCCTGCCGGCCGATGCTGGCGGCCGCGTCGGCCGCAATCCCACGCCATGCCCTCGCGCATCTGACGGAGGGACGAAGTCCGCCGGGCTCGGGCGCGCGGCATCCGTGTCGCCAGCGCCAGGACCCCCACGCTCAAGGGATAGCTCCTCCTCTGGGATAAGTGCCGCTGCAAGAGGAAGTATAAGTTTGTCGTATGAAACGTACAAAAAAAATATGTGTGCTAAAGGCATGCCGTCCTAGCCTACCCCCGGTGGCAGATGGGGGACTTCGCTGGGATGCCTCCCTAGCCTCGGGCGGGGTCGCAACGGCTTCGACCGCGACGGATGGTGCTGGCCCACGGGGCTGAGGGACCTCCGAGTTGGGACCCACCGCCAACCGATCCTGCGCCACTGTGGCTCGGGGGGCTGGGAGGGCGCAGGGTAGAGGAACTTCGGTGCTCGACGCGGAGTCACACAAGCTCCCAACACCGGTCGCCACGGCGAACCCTCGCGAAGTCCGCCGAAGGTGGGACCGCAGGTGTGGCCGCTTCGCCTAAAGAAAAGGCCCCACCTCGGTAACCGCTACAAAAGGAGCCTCTGCGGCAACAATATTAGCCGAAGGGGTCTCCACAGCTACAACGTCGGCGGCCGGGGACTTCGTCCTCACGATCTCCGCGGGGGGCACCTCCGCCTCGGTCGCCACTGTTGGTGAAGACCGCGTTCCGCATACTCCAGCGGAGGGCAGCTCCACCATGGCCGTGGCTACGGACGAGGACTTCGCGCCGGTGCCACCAGCCAACACCAGCTCCGCCTCAGCGATTATCGCGGGCAACGAGACCTCCCTCTCCTGGTAACCCGCGGCGCGCTCTCCGCCCCCTGCGCATTCGTCCTCAGCGCCCGCGCCCTCCAAGTCTGAGTCGGCGTACTTCGCCGAATTCGACTCCGGGCTCGCCGCATCGGTAGGAGCAGCGGCAACCGCCGCACAGGGCATGGTCGCAGCAGTCCGAGTCCTCTTGCGGGATGGCGCTTTCGTTTTTGGGGCACCGTCATCCGGAGGGGTGCGACCCGGCACAGTAAGCCCTAAGGCCTCGCACACGCGGTTTAGCCGCCCCAATCCTGCCTCCGCAGTTGCAGCTATGCGCTGCTCATGCTCTCTGGCAGTGTATGGCCCAAGGAACACGCGCGCTGCGCGCTCCGCGTCCTCCAAGCGAATTCCTGCGCGGAGCAAAAAGCATGATTACACACGATGCAACACGTACGAATGAAGGGGGAGGCGCAGTCGAGGCTTACAAAGACCAGCCGGCACGGGCAGCGAGCAAACGGACGGTTGAACGTTGTCGTCCAGACGTTTCCCGGCCGTAAAGTGCCAATCGTGGGCGAGCGGTGTCGCACCGCACATTATGTACTCCTCGGCGAGGTCGCGCATATTGAAGCGGGCGGTGACCCCCACAAGTCTTCGCGCCCTCCGCCTATCTTCCTGGTCAAGTGTTAGGCCGGGTGTGGTCTTGAATGCAATCGGCCGGCCCGTGCACTCAAGACCGCTACCACTCGCCACACGGTGATAGAACCACTGCCTCGTCCATTTGGACTCCCACTTCCCTCTTGTCGAGTTCGCCGGGAAGAGCCTCCTACACGACGCCCGCAGAATGAAGTTGACGCTGCCAAACTTCGACAGCGTCCCGTCCTTCCGCTCTTTCGGTTGGCACCGGGCTTCATGCAAATATGCGAACAATGAGGCGCTAGGCCAGCATGCTTCCAAGCGCAGGGCCCAGTTGTACACGGCAAGGCGAGCCACCGCGTTTGGAGTCAGTTGTGACAACTCCAGCTTGAAGGTCCGCAGCACGTCTCCAACAATCGCTGCGGACGGGATGCGAAGCCCGGCTTCGAAGTAGGCGACGAAGATGATAGCCTCCGATTTCTCAGGGCATGGCTCCGTCTCATCATCAGCGGGCAGCCGCATCGCTTGGCGGTCCGATAGCCTCCCCTCGCGCAACAGTGACCGGATCGTGTCCTCCGTCACGAGCGTGCGGCCCAAGTCGCCGGAGTACGGACCTTCCCTCTTCTTCGCCGCCCACCACTTGTCTGCGGCCGCCGGATCGCGCTCCTCGAGCGCGTTCTTCACCTCAAGCGGCGAGGACTGCAAGCGGATGGTGTAGCCGCCCACCTAAGCGCGCTCGTCGCAAGTCGCCATTGGCACCCACGGGGAACTCGACGGCAAAAAGGAGCGCAGGAGTAGGACGAGCAAATGTAGGAGGCGGCGTGAACAACCAGAAAGCGTATGCAGGAGGCGCAGGCACAATACCACGGGGGGTATTTAAAGACCCCTCGCCTCCACCATCGGTAAGCACAAATGGCGAATAACAACCGCTCCCCCCACGTGTGAAGCCGAAGCGTCGCGAGGGCACACGTAGCCCACATATGACCGTGGTCGTACAGTGTCCTGTCACCGCACTACGCGCCACTAGCGTCCCACCGCGTGTCGGTCAGCGCAGGGATTAAATGCAGGTTGCACGGCCCGATATAGCTTCCGGCGCGTGTCGGTGTGGTTCTTCGAACCCTTCAACCACAATAGTCCAACGGGGTCTTCGCCCCCCCCGACTTTGGCCATACTTGTGTGAAGGGACACCGCTGCGAAGGCGCCGGAAGCTGCTCCGACTAAGACATGCCACCTCGCCACATGATCGCACCCGCGGGAATAAGGACAGCAGCGCACTACTGGACCGCCTGAGGCGGAGTTTCGAGTGCGAGGTATCCCCCACTCCGGCTGCGACTCCAGCTCCGCTTCAGCCCCCCACACCAATTTGGGCTCCGGCCTTGGCGTCGACCTCGGCTCCGACCTTACACTCGGGAGGCAACCTCGCCCCTGATACCGTAGGGCATGGACTTCGCCATCCTGTACGGGGGACAACCGTAGATCTGCGTGACAAAGGTAACCGAAGGCCAGCAAAAAACACAACCGCTAGCAGCCGGGGACGCGCGTTGGAGGGTGGGCAGCCAGCGCGCAGCGCACCTACGGCACCACGCCACGTACCCCGCCACTCTAGGGAAGGAGCAAATGGTCGCGGTCCTATGGCCGCTGATAGCCCGTGATGCGCCAATCATGGCCCGCCGCGTGTGCACCTCGAGTGGACAAGCGCGAAAGGCTACAGCAGCCCGCTCCTACCAGCCCAGGGGTCGACGCGATTCCCGGAGCCATTAAGGTGCACTACCGCGGGGTCGCATTCACCTAGCACCCAGGGAACGCCGTTGGCATCACGTCGACCCCCGTTCCAGCTTCGGCTCCGCCGCCCCGCGAACTCACGACGGAGCGTACCCCACCAAAGCGGCCACGGTTTCGACCTCGACTTCGGCTTCGAGGAGCGGACTCGCGCGCAGGGACTCGTCCGTCGGCATTCCCCACATATGGTACAGGCGGGGGTCAACCCGACTGAAGGTGGGCCCACCTAGGAGAACAGGGCAAACCTTACCGTTATATGTAGGACCCAGCCGGCGGGAGGAAAGTCCAACCGGCGAAGGAACGTCGCAACATGGTATGGCCACGAAGCCTCAAGTCTCACGCTGTGTCAACCAAGCCTCACTAGGCAGGCCGTAGTCGCTTATCGTCAAGGGCACTCGATGCCGAAGTCCGCCGTCGCTTGACGTGCGCGCGATGACTTAGGGGCCCACCCTGCCTACCTGCGCCGACGCATCTGGCTACGCCAACACCTCCACCCCAGCGACAACGACATCAAAATCGATGTCCCGGAGGAAATACCCCGGCTTTGACAGCAGCAAGCCCCCGTAGGGGGTACCCCGCTATATCATCACAGAGCCCTGCGGCGGAACCAAAGTGCACTATCGGACTACCTGGGGCGGAGTTTGGAGCGCGAGGTATGCCCCCACTTCGGCTCCGACTCCCACTCCACCTTCGACCTCTACACCAACTTGGGCCACAGCCGCGGCTTCAACTTCGACTTCGACTTCGAAGAGCAGACCCGTGCGCAAGGACTCGCCTGTCGGCATCCCTCACACATGGTAAAGGTGGAGGTCATGTCACGTCAAGTTTTGTCTTGTTCTCATAAACAGGCCATCTTCAGTGCATCAACATTCTTTGAAAAGTAATGTGGAGGGGCTCAATCAAAAAACCCGATTGAAGGGAGGCCTATCTATGAGAACAGGGCAAACCTTGTCGCCATATGTAGAAACGCAGCATGAAAGCAGGAAATGCAACCAGTTGACGGTAACAGACGCTAACCAAGCTCCCAAGAAAAACAGGCCTCCATCAGTACATCAACATCCCCCAAGCCGCGTAATGCCGCTACGAAATGTCGATGCACTGAAGGGGCCCATTTTAAGGGGAGCAGCACCTATTCGAGCGCACAATGTAGGTACAATGCCGCACCAGCACGGTGTATATACCCCATCAGGGGGCAGCCCAACCGGCAGAAGTCCAACCGGCGGAAATCCAAGCAGCAGAAGTCCAACCAACGGGAAGAAAGTCCAACCGGCGAAGGAGCATCGCCTCATCCCACGGCCGCGATGCTTCGAGACCCGTGCCACGCCAAGCAGTTCTACCACGTGGTCGGCTAGAGGAAAGCAGTTACTTGCCGTCAAAAGCACTCGACGCCGGAGTCCGCCGTCACTTATTTGCGCACCTCGGCATCTGACTCCGCCAACACCTATGACTCGGCTAGGGCAACCGCCGACCCCACCGCAGCACGACCGGGTGGACAACGACGGCTTTGCCAAGCCGCCCGGAGCCATACCTTTGCGACAGGGCGAATACTACACCAAGCAGCAAGGCTCTGACGAATGTTGAAAAAGCTCACAGGCCGCAGGGACGGAGGGGGCCAAAGGGCTCGGCAGCATGGCTTCGGCCCGTGAAGCCCTTCACCATGAGAGGCTCCTGTTGTAGGGATGGCCCCACCTAAGCCCAGCAGGCCTGTTAGGGGAATGTAATGCCCAAAATGGGATATGTATAATGACACGAGTACCCTTGAGGGGAATACTCGGATGTAAGGGTATAATTGTAAAAGCACTCCCCATATGGACACATATATACAACACAGGCCGTGGGAGAAACCCTAAGCCATTACTCACCTAACTCTCCACTACCATACTCTCTCTTTGTTTGGTCTGTAACTACAACAGTGCCGGTTGTTGAATGTTTAATTCCTTATCTTCAATTTCAACCTGCACAATGTGAGAAACAACACTAGAAGTAGACATTAATGTGTTAGTTTCAAAATCAACCTCACTTTGTCTAATATCTATCTCTTTTCTTTTGGTGTATCTCTCACGCTCTCAATTTGGATGCTTTCAAACTCACATACGGAGGATCACATAGCTCACTTTTTTTAATACTTTCACTCAATTTAGATATGTGGCTCTCATTCTCACGTGGGTTTTGATGTATCTCAAATGTTGCATGTGTCATTGGGGCAGCACAGAATATCTCCTTGACCAAAGGGAAAGTCCCATGCTCAGTCATCTTCTCATGTGTCACACTAGTAGAGGCATAAGAACTGAAGTGTGGACATAGATGGATCCATGATGTACACCTCTCCATAAGTCTCTTCTCGTCATTAATAGCACAATTCATAAGATCATGCACACTACTAAAATATTTATGTTGAAGTGCAGTAGCGATCTTAGAATTTAAGCCTCTTTTGAAGTATGCCATCTCTTTTAATTCACTAGTGACACCTGCACGACGCAACGCATCTTGCAGCTGAAAATAATAATTTTGAACAGTATTACTCCCTTGTGTGAAACTCTCTAAATGGTGAAGCAATCCCCGCTCATAATAGGATGGCACAAACTCATTTCTCATGATCACCTTCAAACCTACCCAAGATTTAATGAATCGTTTTCTAGATAATTGTTGCCACCAACTATAAGCATAGTCTTCAAACTTCATAGCGGCCCGCATCACCTCTTGGTCTTTGGAAAGCTTCTGAAATTTAAACACTTTCTCCATTCGCTATTTCCACTCAAGATACTCCTCTGGATCATCACTTCCATAGAAAAAGAAGATACAAATTGTTGGCCTCGGAAGCGCACCAAGAGGAACGAAATACTGAAGATCCATTCCCATTTGGCTCACACCGAGAGAAGCAAATCATTGAATATCCTGTCATGGTTAGCTATGCAACATATATATATATATATATATATATATATATATATATATATATATATATATATATATATATATATATATATATATATATATATATATATATATATATATATATATATATATATATATGGAAAACACTCAATCTCACTCTTTTCTCTTACAAGTAAAGTTCTCACCTTTCTAAAGTGAATTAAGACCAATAAAAACTTACACTTAGTAGAAGCTACAATAGCAACGTGATGATCAAGCGAATTTAAGAGTGTTCACAATTGCACAACAACGGTTATTTAGTGGAGCTTGGTATGGAAGTGTATATCCTAGCAATATAAAACTCTTGATGTTGTAAAATTAAGTAATAGTCTAAGCTAGAATACTTTGATGTTGTAAAATTTAGTTGAGAATGAGTTAAGTGCACCTTGTCAAAGAATAATTGAATTGCCTACTGTTTTGAGTGATTCATGTGATGAATTAATTACATATAATGATCATGTGGCTTTGGTTAGATATAAAGAAGTTTTGACTAGCATTTCTCCCGCTAATTCATTGTGTTACATTATGTTGAATCTACCTATGAAATTGTCACATGCTGTGGAGAAAGTTTCTGAACTTACATGTTCGAAATTCTTGTTTAGTGTCTACACCCCTGGGTATAAGTTTAATTTAATTGGATATTATGGTGTAGAAAATCAATTTCTTGTATATCAAATATGCATAACTTGTGATCACATGGATGAATTGAAGCTTACTGTTTTGGGCAACAATTCTCGTGTGCTAAATCTTGATCAATATGAGATGGAAGTAAAATTTAGTACTCATCCAATGCCTATTTGTTTATCTCTTTTTGCACCATCTAGTATGGACAATCTGAATAAAGATGATGAATTATGGAAGAATTTACAAATCTTTTCACCCTTGCTAGATAAATTTGTTATTACTCAATTGAGATATGATTATATGAAAGAACTTTGCTTGATTCCAAAAGTTGTAGCTTTGCCCATATGTGCCACCACTGCAAGTTTACAACTTCAGATATTTGAATTGCATAAATGCTTCACTTACATTTGCAAAACTAGTTGCAATAATTGCTGTGTGAGAAATTTTGATTTGCTCATTAACATATATGATTACTCTTGGGTTAATAATATAATGAGCTTTTATGATCGCTGCTGTTTTATAACATTAATGGTGCAACAACGAAGAACTACTAAAACGGATGACATACATATACCATGCATACACATTGGCTTCTTTGTTACCCTATTTTCAGTTTATCAAAAGCCGAGGACGGCTTTGTTTGCAAGAATGGGAGGATGATAAGAACATGTACCCTATGGATACAACCATATTTGCTATGTTTATTATTCCAATTACAAGAGCTCCTACGCATCACTTAAATTATCAGGTAAGCTCATTTCAAGGAGGCTTTACTTTGTTTGATAAAGAACTTATGATATTACATAATGAGGGTTTGTTGCGTTTGTTATGATGTACCAAGATTTATGATCAAGATCATGCAAGACGTGAGGCTACAAATATATTAAAACCGAGGACGGTTTTCTATCAAGAAGGGGAGGATGATGTGACATGTCACAAACGTGTACGACCATAGCACCCAATATCAAGATTGAACAAAAGGTGAATTCATTTATACCTATTCCTACTAATGTTATTCATGTGAATAGAGTACTACCTCATGTCACTACTTTGTACATTCTTAGGTTTGACAAATGGAAGACTTTTGAACCGATGAGAAGAAGGAGGCCAGGGCCAAATCAATGGAGGAAACACAAGGAAGAATAAAGCTAAGAAGAAGCCATGAAGTGGGAGAGCAAAATAGGAGAGGTCCAAGAACTTAAAGCCCATATTTTGGATGAGGTTCCAAGCCCAATTCGGAAATTCCTCAAGCACAACCGAAATCAAACTCGGAATCAACTCAGAACTCAATTAGGATTCGGTTCGGGACAGCCGACAGGCCTGTAATAAAACGGTCATAACCTTCACAAACGGAGTCCGATTTAGGTATTTTTGTGCTTGTTGGAAAGCTTATTCCAAGGCCCATCCAATGGAAGAGGTCTCTGCTTCAGAAACCTTTTGGTCACATCGGAATCGTCAAAACAATCTGACGCTGATTCAGCCCGATAGGACCGACTTCCAACATGCATAGAATTCGCATCCGAAGTCCGTTTGGAATGGGTGAGTACTTGATGGAAATCTTACCTTATCCTCTTTCCAATGGATCTAGCCTCACCTCAAAATGCATTATGTACATAAAGATATCACCGAAACAATCAGGACTATTTTTGAATCCGAGTCTAAAGGTGTTGCGCGACCTCCAATTGAGCCCAAGGGCTTTGTAATTTTTCTTAGGGTGGGTGTCCAACCCTAGGACGACCCTTGGCCACCCCTCTCTCTTCTCCAACTCATATATTCACCCTCTACCCTATTTGAACTCTTTCGATTTCGTTGAGTTTAGGTTTAACCATTGTGCAAACTTATGTTCTTCAGTTGTGTCGGACGACCACCTATCAAGACAGCCTTCGGAATCCCACCTTTTGAACTTAATATCAATATTTGCAATTTCAGATTGCTTGTTATCTTGTTCTTACGTGTTCTTTGGTTGCATGTAGGAATAGACCTTCGCGGTCAGGTCAACCGCGTTCTTGGGACGGATGATAACAACTTGAAGTGTGATTCAGCGATTGCTAAGGCGTAAGCGACGTCATACGGTTGTAGTCAGTTCGCAAGGGTCACCTCCACCAAAATCGAAGTTATCATCATATCGGAAGATCGGGATCCCATCGCCTCATCAAGAAGGTAAATTGGATGCAATCTGTGCACGTACGTGGAACTTGGACGCTACTTCTAATGAGTTAATTCGGCTAGCAAGCTGATACACGTATTCTGGATGACATATTCTGGATGGTAGACCGGAAAAAACTTGTGGAACTTACTAGGAAATAAGATCGGACAGCAAAGCGATTTTTTTGTTATATCTGAACACAATGAAAAAGCGACGTAAAGGAACACAAACGATCAGCACCTAAACAAAGTTTCTAATGGAAGAGAACTTAACAAAACTCACAAAATTAACAGATGCAAAAACTAGGGTTTGTATTTTTTTGGTTGCAATTTTTCAGTTTAATGGACTATAGGACATAAATAAATAAATCAATATGAAAATAAGGGTAATCATCCTTCCGAGGAAACTGTTGCTCTGATACCAAGATGATACGGGGTCGCCCGATCTTCTCGACGTAGGATTGGATGCTCACGTGCAGCCTCTCGAATCGTAGCGATCCTCCGTTGCCAATGTAAGAACGAACGCTCTTTAATTCGCAAGATCACACGCGTTGGACTTCACGACCACCAAGAGAAAGCCCCATCGCGCTCCCAATTCCCAGCGGAAAGGTTGAACGATCTCAATTTGCAAGAACTCGCAAATTTTCTCTTGGAATTGAATTGGAATCACAATCTCAAAAACATGTACAAAGCACTCTCATTATCTAGTCCCCTGTTTCTAGTCATCTCGTCACGTAATGTGTTTTCTTCATGGATTTTCTTCGTCCCCTGTTCATGCTGAATCACACGAGTATATATATGGCGGCTGGTGCAGACACGCACTATTTGGCCTAGGGCAAATCAAGCTCAATCAATTTCTTGGCACGCAGGCTGTGACTTTTCATGCGCATGGGCTTTATGCAGTTGGCAGGCCGCGTGGCTCCAATCATGGGCTGATTCGGATACGTCCTTCCACACCTTGGACTCTCATTTTGTTGCAGCGTGGACTGTCTTTTGAAGCTCCCAAGCCGCATGGGCTTTACGTCTCCTTGGTTCGCCGCATTGTTGAAGTCCTGATGTTGGGTTGCCTTCGAGTTGTTCAAATCTAACAATGCATAAAGAACTTGCATTGGCTAGTATACTATTCTCGCTAATAGAAGGCAATGAATTAAGAAACAAATTCACCTGATAATATTTAATACGGCTTAATACTTCTTTCCAGTTAAATAGTATTTTTAACTGAAAAACATAAGACATAGACGTATCCGCATCAGGGTGGGGCAAAAGTGCGCGCAACATTGTGAATAAGCCGTGTGGTGAAGATCCCCTTTTCCACGCCTAGGGACTACGGCTATAGACCAGGCCATTTCCACACCACCCCACTCGGGATCTTTGAAATCCCGCGCTTCCCGACCACGGATCTACATCACGCGCATTGGGTCGAAAGGCCGCGTCGTCTGATCGCTGATCTGCGCCCCCGACTGCGGAAACATCTATGCGTCGCCCACGGGCGGTTCTGCGGTCGGGAGAGGGCTAGTTACACAAAAAACACCTATGCGAAACTATTCATGCAAAAGAAAGGGCCACGAGGGCTAAACTAGTAAAAAATTCGAGAGCGAGGAAGCGAGAAGGCTAGGGCACTAGGGCGTCCGCAAGTGAGGCCGCGCCCGTGCGCCCACATGCTGGGCCGTGGTCGTGCGCCTCTCGCTTGTGTGTTAGCGTGTGCCCATGCGTCTTGCTAGCTGGGCCGGCCGTACTCCCGCAAGATGGGTTGCTCATCTATGACATTGGGGCAGGGGTGTCCACATTATACACGATGGATTATGGCCCTGCTGAAAAGGGTTTATTTTGAGTAGCTTTTGGTTGAAAATTACTGTAGCTGTCTGAAAAACACTATAGCTGACGGTGGCTTATTTGACATATTTAAATTTAAAAAAATTTAAAAATAGAAAAAACATGTTAGCCCGTCACGGACAGTACAAACAAATACGGGAAAAAATAGAACTGACAAAAAAGCTTAAAAGGCCAAAAACTAGAAAAAGATGAAATCGTTGAATAGTGAAAATAAGCCAGAAGCCCAAACCGAAACGAGCGGGTATATCTAGAGAATACTGTTTTGCAATCGGTGTCGTGTGCATCCTGGTCAGCTATACTGGTGCGCCAAAACCCTAAACCCCCAATTCCCCTTGGCTGCCGCGCATCTCTCTCCCTGCAACGACCGCCCCTTCTCCGTCTGTTTCCCTTCACCCCTTTCCGGACTCCGCCGCGTGCTTCTCGTAATCACTCGCGGAAGCTTCGCTCGACGGACTCGCCGCGGTGAAGACGAGCTTCCCAGCTCCCCGCACGATTTCTACCACGGTGAGCACCTCGGACCGCCCAAATCCTTCCCAATTTCGGTGAATTTTGACGCAAAATTGATTCGATTCTGTACTGGCGAAACACTGACAAGCCCGCTGCTTTGAACCCTAGATGATGACGACGACCACTTCGACGACAGCCTCGACGAGGAGGACGGAGTGGAGGAGGTGGAGCCGAAACGAGAGCAAAACGTGGTGAAGGTCAATGGCGGATTTAGGATTATATAAATGGGTGTTCACAAATTACTTTGTGTTATATTTTTTTTAATATATACTTATATCGGTTTATAAAAACTAAAGATAAAAGTCACATTTCTAAGTCTATTGAAAGTCAATAACACTAAAAATTTGAAATAATAAACTAATACTAACACTTTATTTGGTGGTATCACAATTACAACTTTTTAGAGTAAAACTATTACAACTTTAATTGATAACACAAGTGCGCACTCTGTTTTTAAATAGATATTAACTTTAACCCACTCTCTTTTCTTATTTTTTGTGTTAGCATATTAAATGATATTTTTCACACGCATAGAAAAGAAGTAGTACATATTTTTGTTTTTGACATATGTTGCTTCTATTTATGATTTACCTTTCTCTAAGAATAACAATTAATGTGTGCACTTTGACGACATATTGCTTCCGAAACATAAAATATAAATATTTATAAACCAAAACCAACTCTACCAAATGATGTATATTTTGGATTGAAAGGTTTATATAAATTCTTGTGACCACTAGATTTATGACAATTGGCACCATCAAATTCCTTCGAATAAAACATCTAAAATATCTAGATATTTCTAAGAAACTATCTAGATTTAAGAAAGATTTTCAATTATTTTAATTGGACACTTTTGAGGAAAAATAACTCTATCATTTATGATAAAGTAGTTGAATGCATGTGCTTGATAAAGTAAGCTAGTATTATACTTTGATAATTACATTTTTTCTGAATTGAGTATTAACTAAATAAATACTTCCTTCAGTCACAAATACATGTCGTTTTGAGATATTGTAGTCAAACTTTCAAAACTTTAACTATCGATATATTTTTTATATAAATTTACATTTAATACAAGAAAATCATATGTATAGATTTGTCTTGAAATATACTTTCATAATATTATAATTTATTCGGTTTTACAAACATATTAGAATACAAATTAGTGGTCATAGTTATATTTTGGAGACCGTATTTGCAACTGGAGGGAGTATATTTTGAGAGATACATCTTAAAACATTTGATCCTTATCGCAAATCCAGACCATATATACTTATTCACATCCACCATCCACCAAATCCACCAACAATCGGTCCTAAACAGTAGTATTCCAATATTCATAACGTTTGCTGGATCTCATGAAGAAGTTGAAAGCTACTGAGGTCGTTCACCACAAGAATTTGTTGCTGGCTATTGTGAGTAAGAGGCTGTCTCTTTGTTCGGCATACATGAAGGAGTTCCCTTACAATATTGAACCGCGGCCATCCCCCTCATGGTTAGTTCTTTGAGCATCTGTATGCAATAATTTTTGGAGTACAGTACACTCTTGTCTGGCTAATTGCTGTTTTGCAGGTTTGCTGCCATCTCTCTAGCAGCGGACGTGATATCTTCAACAAAATGTGATGGCATCTTTCATAGTCTTTTGTCCAATTCACATGATCTGGTATCTGTCGACGATGAACAAGTGCAGGTAGTCTTGAAGTGCATTGTGCCCCATGTGTGCTCTCGAGCAGTGATAAATAGGGGATTGCTGCATTCTGATGATCTTGTGAAGCATGGTTCTCTGAGGCTTGTTTTGAGTCAGTGAATCTACTGTGTTATGTTATTGAGGCAATCAATGGCGTGGTATCAAGTGCGAGTGTAAAGTCAGAACGCAATGGCTCAACAAAAGTAATAGTCAAAATAAACGGTTTTCCAGGATTAAGCTGTTCTACTGCAACAGATGCAACCATGGTAGATGCAGTTCACCAGGAGACGAAATGCATGTCAACAGGTGGATATCCCTGAGAGAATATATTCAAGATGAGGTGCGCGCAGCCATGCCTGATCCTCAGGTCCTTCTCAAGCTACTCTCTTCTGCTAGTCAGAAACATAAAAATTCTTCACAGTGTAGACTAAAGAGACATGCTCAGCTTTCTAAGCCTCCTCAAAAGAAACGGAGATGTGGTGCTATTGATGACGATGTTGATATTATTATTGGTGGGATTGATGTTGATCAGGCTAAGGATGAATCTGAAGAGCAAGACATGGACATGGAAAACGACCATGCTACCACTCTCTGTGTGATATGGGGCTTAGATAAGCAAGATCCAAAGATGAAAGATGCAAAAGTGGTAGAAGATGTTTTCCACTCGAAATTGCTTGATGTTCTCCGGCTCTATTTGGTAGGTGCAGCTAAATTTTATTACGCTTTCATCTATACTTGTTTAGTTCATCGCATGAACTGATTCATTCATCTGTTCCCGGCCTCTGTGTTTGTTGTCTGTGTGTCTCTACTTTGTTGAAGGGATGGCGTTTCTTTGCAACTTATAGCTTTAACATTCTGATCTTCTAATTCTGTGGACTGATTATCTTTAAATTTTCTTTCAGAGGGTCATGCCGAGCTCTTTTGATGGATCATTTGACTTCTTTAGGGTTATACCACCTAATCCATTGGATCTGTCCAAGGATGAGCAACAGTCCCTTTTATCTCTTTTAGTTGAGTATTCAGGGCAATGTGAGGGACGTTGGGACCCAGAAAGAGTTCCGGAATCAATGTACAAGCACTTGCAACCACTGATTGACATCATGTTGCATTCACAAGTTAAGAGCATCCGTGATCAAGCATACATTTTAGTTAAAGCTGCTCTGGCAAGTTCTGGTGCATTTGATCAGAACTTTGTGGAGATTGATGCATGGTTGGTTTTCTTGCCGGGTTACGAAGCCAAATGGTGTGTAAGAGAGGACCTAGGAGTTGGAGCATCTAATAAACTGTCACACATTGTGATCCCTTTC
Organism: Dendrocalamus sinicus; assembly: GCA_036346575.1. Classification (NCBI taxonomy): domain Eukaryota; kingdom Viridiplantae; phylum Streptophyta; class Magnoliopsida; order Poales; family Poaceae; genus Dendrocalamus; species Dendrocalamus sinicus. The sequence goes on along the minus strand of CM070657.1, from coordinate 23,510,562 downwards.
CTTTGTGACGCTATTTCTGTAGTTGGGAACAATTTATACAAATACCAAGAGCACCTGCGGAAGCTTATCTCTAAATCAGGCCAGTTTGAAGGTATTATTTTCTTTATGAACATGGAGTAAAATTCCTTTTTTTTTTCTGAAATTCTTTTTAATGGCTGCTGTACGTATATTTCACACCAAGCAGTTCAACTTATCTTCCTCTAGCTATGTTTGTTGGTCTTTATGTTCCATTTGATCTTATATAATGCAGATATAAATGCTATTGGAACATGCCGGGTGCAAAATGATATTTAGAAGATAGACAGTTCATTTTCAGTAAACTACACATCACCTAAAACACAGCATAACTATCACATTTCCAATATTTGAGAGGGTACAGTCTTCCATCTGTCTGTCATCTGATCATGTTATCATCAGATTCATTGAAATACTGGGCTGCTTGTCTTGCTGTTGTTTGTTTGAACGATGCTCTATGTAGTATCGGCATGTTTTTAATTGAATTGCAGTCAGAACTTTTTTAGTTGGACTTATGTACTTCATTCTAAACTACACAATCACTCCTTAGAACTTCCTGGTTATGAATGTGTTACTTTGTTGCATCTGTTCTTTGCCTTTAATTCACTGGGTCTTATTGTACATGCTTCTTATCCATACCTTTTCTGCTATTAAATTATTGCCTGATGAGATCCAGCTCATTCATGTGCTAAACCTTTCCTTGTGGTTTGTAGGCCATTCTGCAGCTTTCAGCCCTCTGAATAATTGAAGATTATATTCAAAGTTTTTCTAACAAAAAAAAAACACTGTTCTACCTAGGCGACAAACTATTGGCTAGGCACCACTCTCCCGCCTTGCCCGCCTAGCCGATTTTTCTGCCTAGGCGGCAATTAGGCACTAAGTGCTCTGATGCCTGACTAGTGCCTTGGTGAACACTGGTTTTTTTGTAAAGCTATTTTCTCATCTGTCTATAATTTTATTTGCTTTCTTCAGGTACTCAATTATTTGATGTCATCAAGATTAGTTACAGAATGGCTCCAAGAAACTGCCCTTGAGCAACTCTCGGAAATATCTAAATACCTGTATGTCCTGGTTGAAGATGCCAAATTATTGAAAGGAAATGCTCCCCTCTTTACTTCAATGCTAAATGTGATTGCATCAACAATGAGGTTGTCTATGAAAAGGAAGACATACCAATCGCATTTTACCTTGTCTCTCCATGGCATATTTAAATTGTGCCAAGCTACTGGTGGCAACTCAAGAAGCATAGAACTTAAGCTTCCAATGGAACTTGGTACTGATGTCATTCTTATGAATGGTCCTCTGCTAATTATGTCTGAAATGGTACTTTGTTTGTGCCCTGCCTTTGTTTTAAAAGCCTTATTAAATATTTTTTTAGTATTGTGTTATCTAAATCTGCATAATCATTTTCTTCCTATTTGTGTTGATTCATTAGGAATTCAGTTGATTTTACTGTATATTTATGTGCACAATCATATGTTTAGGTTTAATAACTAGGAACGTGCAGCGCCATGAATTATGTGGACCTCATATTTATGCATAGAATACAAATTACCTAACCTTATATCTTTTTTGGTCCACTCAAGGATCATATGTAATAGGATTAGTAAATTCTGTTTTTGTGTGACAATTACAGGATAAGTCAAGAATAGCAATGGTTGTTTTGTGGGCAACTTCTAACATCTTCTGGTTGTTCTGTAATCATAAATCTGTACTGGAAATGTCATGTGAAGAGCCGCTGAAAAATGAGTGTCTATTTTCAAAGATTTTGCGCTGGTTAGTGGCTTCCGTAATACTTGGGAGAATCTCCCACATCTCTCATGAAAAGAGGGGAGATCTTGCGAGGAGCACCAACAGTCTTGGAACTCTTCAGTCTTTCTTGAACTATACATATGAAAGGGTTGAAACAGTGGACGGTCCCAGTGCAAATGAGACACTAGCTATCATTATACTATACCTTCAAGATCATGGGAAAAATAACAGCAATATTTTGCCATCAGTTGTGACAGCTCTTTGCTTGTTGCTTCTTGATAGATCCAGTAAACAAGGTACACTTTGACTCATTGTGTTCTGAACTTCTGATACTAAGAATAATTTCTATGTTTCTAAATTAATTATCAACTCTAGGTTAGTCAGATATAATTGCGATATGGAGTGCTTGTGTGCTCTTGCCATGTTATTGCCTTAATAGTGAAGCATTCCAGTCATTAGTTTAACCTTGTTTAAGCAGGTATCAGATATTTGGCCGATAGTCGTGGACAAATTGAAATACTTTGCTCAAAGATACGCTGTCCTGCTGAATCTAATCCTGCATGGAGATGGTATGGGCTTGTATTTGCATATGCTTCTCTTATGATGATGTATATTGCGGAATCTAATCATGTTTATTCTATCTCAGGCATTATTATCAACCTTGGAGGGATCCTTCTTTGCTGCACACTGAAATAGAGTGCATGGAAGAAGAGCAGGCCTGCCGAAGCCTCTTGATCATATTTTCTAATGCCTTCAGTGCTGGCTTGCCAGGTCTTCCGGTGTTGTCACTTGGTGATGTTGAGAAGTCTGGCTTGTTCCAGTGGGAAAGAGACTTCATGGTTAAACAACTTTATACTTAGTTAGCTGAAGCTAGGACTGATATGTACTTGACCAGGGGTCAGGGCAATCAGCTGGCCAGTCCACTTGAAAGTGTTTTTGTTAGGAGGATATTTGGGGTGTTTGCACAGCACAGGCCAAAACACAAATTTCGGCTAATGCTTTGGTCATCTCTACAGAAGTACCAATGCTGCTGTGGTAATAGATTCATTACTATTCATCATATTAATTATGCATTGATATTACTAGGAATATACTGTTATCTCATGCAACTAATATTTGTTCGTTTACTGCTAGGTGCTGTCTCTCTTCCGTTAAACCCCAGAGATGGCGTCCCTTAACCTGTGCTTTCAAATGGTGAGGTATAAATGAAAAGAGAAATGGCTGGAAAGATTAGCAACTGACAACGTTAGAGACTAAGAATTCGCAAGGTGGACCTAACACTGGTATTGCCCCATAACTGACCTGTGTAATACATTACACTCAATGATCATGTTTTGAAGAATGATTGATACTCAATTGGATCTTAAAAGTACATAGTGCCTTTTTTATGGCTACATACACCAAACTCAATAATGCAGAACATTTGTGTGTAGTTGATTGGGCTCATTGATGCAATTGATCACTGTATCTGAAAGAAAATGTTTTTGTCACCACAGCGCGCTAACAAGATTAGTCATTTTCACTTGGTAAACTCTTATTTTATCTTGAAGCAGCTAGCACTGGAAATGTATGCATGTTCAATTCGAAATTAGAGTTGGTAATGTTGAGAATCGACAGACAATTTTAAGAAACAAAGACTGGGTCCCTTGGATTCGATATGGCACTGGTCAATCCTGATCAGAAGAGCTCCGAATACCTTGTTTATTAAATAATACTTTATTCTTAACAATTGCAATTCACAGAGCGTGACCCTGCTGAACATCGTCTTGTTGGCTTGTTCCATACTTGCACTTTCTTCTTCTCTTTTAACAATTGTGTAAAACTATAAATGGACTTGTACTGTTGTACAAGTATTAACAAACAAAAACTTGCCCGCAATGCCGTGTTTTTTTTTTTTTGCTCTTGCGATTCTTTTAGACTTGAGTTTCAGCTGGAAAGTAAAGAAAAAAAATAACATGTTTGCAACAACACGTTTGACATCGATGCCCAGCTTCTAATGAGCAGACGAATTGAGGATGGCACCCGCATATTACAGTAACTAGCTGAAAGCCGGAAATAAATTCTACGGGGGATGGCCTCGAAACCCTTCTCTTGAGGCCCCTTTGATTTTTGCCAAGTGGCAGTCACGAATATCAAAACAACACTCCTCCATGGACTGTGTCGCAGGACGTGGCGTCCCTGTTTTCCTTCGCCTGTTCCCTCCTAGATGGCAACACACTATTGGCTCTTTGTGAGTGTTCGTGGTCAAAGTTGAGTGTGGACGTTACGAGCCGGAAGGTGTGGTCATTACGAGTATGCAACGTAGTCGTAACTCGTGCAGCGTGGTTGTAACCATCATGAAGTACTCGTTTGGAGGTTACGTGAGCAAGCGGTCGAAGCCAATAGAGTGTTGCCACTTAGGAAGGAACAGGGAAGGGAACAAGCAAAGGAAACAACGAAGCGCCTGGACGAAGTCCTTGGCACCGGGGAGCTTAACCTCTCGGCCTTGGAGGCTTTCGGCGGCACCGACGTCCCTCGTCTCCTCCCATCCGCCGCTCGCGTTCGCCCCTCCTCTCCCCTAAGGTGGTACTCGCCTCCGCCTCGAGCCGTCGCTCGTCGCCACCCCTCCTCTCCTCCCTACCTCAGCCCGTCTCCGGCCTTTCACGGCGCCACGACCACGGCCAGTTCGACTACGGTGCCACGACCACGGCCAGTTCGACTACAGTGCCACGACCATGGTCAGTTCGACCACGGCGCCATGACGATGGCCAATTCGACCACGGTACCACGACCACTTCCACTTCGACCATGGCGCCACGACCACTCCCGGTTCGACCACGGCCCCACGACCACTCCCGGTTCGACCACGGTGCCACGACCACGACCGCTTCGACCACAGCGCTACGACCACGGACAGTTCGACCACATAGCCATGACCATCACCGCTTCGACCACACCGCCACAACCACGGTCACTTTGACCACGGCTGAGGGAAGAGGAGGGCCGTGGCTTGGAGGAGAGGTGTTGGGACTGAATCACTCAATGCTCTCTCTTATCACTCTGTGACAAACATACACAGAGGGAGACTAATACAATAGGATCGAATCACTTAATCCTTTTGTCTTGCTACGACTTAACAGTTCAACACCTACAAACAGGAAGTACTCGGCATAAATAAGCCTCATGCACACACACACACACGACCCCATGCACCCACTAACTTGGCATATTCTCATGCCTCCTAGAATCTTTCCACGATCACATGAGATTGCTTCTCATGGCACTTCAACTTCTTTCTGACTTCCCTCGGTACACGAATGCTCTGACTGCACTCGGCTACGTTTGACTTCTGACCACAATACGCACTTGGATGCTTCTGACTACTACAGTGTACATCCGATTACAACAGTGTTCTTTTGACTATGACCACGGCTGCCTTATGATCATGGTGCCTAATGACCACGACTGCCTTATGACCATGGCGCCTTCGACCACGTTGCCACGACCACGTCTGAGCATCGATGGTGTTCTCAAACTTCCGACTGCTGCTTCGGCACGACCACGGCTTCTTGGTACTCATAGTCTTCAACTGCCTTCGTACTCGTAGTCTTCCACTATGGCTTCGGACGCGGCTTTGACCACGCCTTCGCGGCTTCGACCATGGTTTAGACCATACTCGCTCTGACCACTGCTCCGACTATTGGCTTTGACCACTTACAACTCATCAAGATTAATTTTAACATTCTTCGCCTTAATCTTGATGTTTTGACTCACCGATACAGATCACCCGCATCTTGTCACACGTAGCGGCCTCAACTCTAGCTTCACGCAGCGACCATCTCTTCGCATGACTTACAGTGGTCTCACACCACTGTTGAATCATATCTTCATCTTGCAATGGGGATAGCTTCATGCCACCAGCTTCGACTTCTCGTCAAAACTTCACACAGTGGCTTCGCACCACTGTCGTTGTCGATCTCACACTGACTTCCCCTCATAGCAGTATCACACTACCATTGGCGCCGGCATTACACCTACTCTTCCTCGCAGCGGTCTCACACCACCACCTCCATGATTCTTATTGCAGCGACACCACACCGCTACCACTTAGCTTCACACTGAGGCATGCTTGTCAGCTTCCCACCGACTCTAGCGGCAATGGCTTCACACCACCGTCTTCTCAGAGCGGTATCGCACCACCATCATCGTTGCCCTCACACCGACATCCTCTTGGGATGATCGCTGTCGGCTTCACACCAAAACGTCATCAACGATCACCATCAGTTTCACGCTATCTTCCTTGTACGATGGCCTTTGTTGTTGGAACAAATCTTGTTGTGCATACTCGGTGTGTTCAAGTACTGTAGTCGTAGTCGAGTACTAGTGTGTTGAGTGCTGCGTGGTCGTAATGAGTGCTCATGTGTTAAGTACTGCATGGTTGTTGTCGAGTACTCGTGTGTTGAGTACTGCATGGTTGTGTCGAGTGCTCGGTGTGTTCGAGTACTCTGTGGTCATAGTTGTAAGTCGAACTACGTAGTGATCATAGTCGAAAGTCGAACTGTGCATTGGTCATAGTCGTAAGTCAAAGTATGCAGTGGCCGTAGTCGTGAGTCGATGCAGTCGATACTTGTAGGAGTACTAAAGCACGGTACTCAGGAGTACTGTAGCAAGTGGTCGTAGTTGTAGCTGCAATTGGTTGTGGTTATAGTAGTCGATGTTCGGTACTCGAAAGCTACTGTGAACCAGTCGGTGCTCAAAAGACCTATGGTCGGAGATGCTAGTCGATAAGCTGTGGTTGGTGAAGCGGTAGAAGGCACCATGGTCGAAGGCATCGAGCATCCATTGTCATGAGGCACGGTCGAAGCACCGTGGTCGACAGGACATGGTCAAAGGACTCAAAACAGAACCCGAAGAGGGCCCAAAGGATTGTGTGCGGTCGTAGACCAGACCAGATAGCAGTTAGTCTGCATGCGGCTGGTCGTGTACACTAAACCGAGTGTGATGATTACTGGAGCAAGTCGTACGGGTAGTGGGAAGCGCGAGTCATGGAGATCGTGGCCGGAAGAGTTGGGTAGTTTTAGCCTATACACTTGTAATCAAAGTCTATAAATAGATGAGAAAATGGAAAAGCAGGTGGCAGATTGACGCAGCACAAACTCATGTGTCTTGAGTTGGAGCAGAGGTGTTCGTGTGTGTTTTCGACCATCGTGTGCATGCACGATGTTCCATCCCTGGGACAACATTAGCCACCGACGCCAGCCTCCATCTCGCATGGAGTCTACCGCCACCCGCGGCTGGCCTCCACCTGACATGGAGCCTGCCACTACGCCACCTCTGCTCTCTACTCATGGATTCTACCGTTGGTGCGCCCATCATCGAAGCTGTCGCTCACATCGGCACCACTTGATGACCCACCACCATGCGACATCACGTCGCCATCGCCGGTGTGCACGTCACCTGCAATTCAGGCACTACGGTGTTCTTTCGGCTTGATACGGAGTCGCCTGATCTTCTCGACGTAGGATCAAGATACTCACATGGATTCGAAGAATTGTAGTGATTCCCGATGCCAATGCACGAGTTAGCACTCTATAATTCATCCATCACACGTGCTGAACTTCACGACCACCAGATGAAGTTCTATCGCGCTCCCAATTCCCAACAGAAAGGTTGAACGATCTTGATTTCGACGAACTCCTAATTCTCCCCTCAAATTGGTTCGGCCAATAGAAAGAACAAGAGAATCTATTATCAAAAGTGGTCTAAACATAATGGATAGGGTGGCGGCTACTTAAAGCCAACCCTAACCTCACGCACGCACACACTTGGGCCTAAGGCTGAGTTCAATGTGGTTCAGCCTGAAGAAACCGAAACAAACTCTACTACTGATACGGGTCCTAAAGCAATTTGGAATTGAACACTAACTAGTTACATGGCTAGATTAAACAATCTCAGCTCATCATTGGCATGCAGGTCCGCAAACTCCTCAATTGACAGATTCAGTTTATCTCCTTGGTCGAGTAGCATATAGGTCTCTTCTTCTAGTCTTAGGCTGCGTGGAGCTTCCCCTCCTTTTTGACATGATCGCATGGACCTCCTTCCTTGTGGTCGCATGGTTCTCTTTCTCCTTGGGGCTGGCTAGTTGGTCCTTCCCTTCTTGTTTTTCCAATGCTTCAAATCTGAGAACACTCAATGTATTTGCATTAGGTAGTATACTATTCTCATCTAAAGCAATTGGAAATTCTCTAAGAAACAAAAGCACCTATTGTTGCAGTAGCTTCGCTCTTGCTCTTGTCATAGGACATGTCGGAGCCTCATTAGTAGCTTTATCATACAATCTTGGAGTGGAAGATGAATGCGTAGTAGAGATATCCTCATCATCCCCCCTCTTGAAAAGGAATCGATCTCAACTCTGTACAATCTTATCCAAAGAAGGGTGATCAATCAGCAACATTAAATATAGTACTTACCCCATAATCATTTTCTAAAAGCTCAATCTTGTATGTGTTGTCATTGATCTTGGCAAGAACTTTAAAAGGTCCATCACCATGGGGCATCAATTTGGATCTACGCTTCTCCGAAAAACACTTTTTGCGAAGGTGTACCCACACTAAATCACTTGGTTTAAAAAGCATTTTCTTTCTAGACTTGTTAGCTTTGGAAGCATAAGCATGTACCTTCTTTTCAATTACCTCTTTGGTTGTGGCATGGAGCTTTTTCATAAAATCAGCATGTTTAGAAGCCTTCATATTAGCACGTTCTTGTAGTGGGAGAGGAAGTAAATCAAGTGGTGTGATTGGTTTGAAACTATACACCACCTCGAATGGACTCAATCGAGTTGTAAAATATACCGCCCTATTATATGCAAACTCTACATGCGGTCGACAATCTTCCCACTCTTTCAAATTCTTCTTTATCATAGTACGTAGCACGTTGAAAGTGTGCAATTCATCACCTCTATTTGTCCATCTGTTTGTGGGTGACAAGTTGTTGAAAACAACAACTTTGTCCCAAGCTTGGCCCACAAAGTCTTCCAAAAGTAGCTCATAAACTTAACGTTGTGATATGAAACAATGGTTCTTGGTATTCCATGTAATCTCACAATCTCCCTGAAAAACAAGTCAGCTACATGCGACGCATCGTTGCTCTTATGACAGAGAATAAAACATGCTATTTTAGAAAACCTATCCATGACAACAAATACTGGATCCCTCCCCCTCTTGGTCCTAGGCAGTCCTAAGATAAAATCCATGCTAATATCTTACCAAGGAGCACTAGGAACAGAAAGTGGAGTATACAAACCATGTGGATCGAGTCTCGACTTCGCCTTATGACATGTGATGCATTCTGTCGACGTCTCGCCTCATCTTGGGCTAATAGAAGTGATCAGCCAACATCATGTAAGTCTTCTCTCTCCCAAAATACCCATCAATCCTCCTACATAAGATTCCTGTAACAATAACAAACACACCGAAGACTCCGGAACACATAGCTTATTCATGCGAAAGAGAAAACCATCTGATACGGGGAGGGGTCTCGATCTTCTCGGTGAGGAACCTTGGATAGTTGATGCGAAGTAGACGATGTCGCTAGTTGAACACTCGCGCCAATGCACGAACCCTCAACTCTTCGGAATACGCCCAAAACACACCGGATAATTATTCGTCGCGAGACCACAAATGAGAAACGCCAAGTCCCCAATTCCCAATAGAACGACGGCTTGACCTTGAATTGCAGAACGAACAATGGATCGCCTAGTTCTCTCTCAAAGTCATCGCATGAACTCTGGTGTTGAAAGAACAAGCCATAGCTATGTTTCAATGTTATGCATAAAATTGGTCTCCCGGATACAAGGAAGGGGCAAGGGTATTTAAGGCGCCCTCCCTGACTCACACACGGCCTAGGGCCGGCTAGACATACCGAATCAAACTCTAATTCGGCTAAGACCCCAAAAAAGCACACAAAAAGAAAAACCTAATTTAAATCCGTCACATTGTTTCGGCCCTAGCAGCGCGACCGTAAATCTTCTGAAGCTATGGCCTTGGAATAAGCTTTCCAACAAGTCCAAGAACACCCTAATCGGACTCCGTATGTGAAAGTTATGGCCTTTTTATTACAGGTCTGTTGGGCTGTCCCGAACCGAATCCGAATTGAATTCCGAATTCATTCTGAGATGAATTTTGGTTTGGCTTGTGGAAGATCCGAATTGGGCTTGAATTCTTGGGCTTTTCTCCTCTTGCTTGACCCACGTGTGCTTCTCCTCCATCACTTTGTCTCCGGCCTCCCTCTCCTCCCTCGCGGGTCCAAAGGCTTCACAATGTTCAAACCTGAGAATGCACAAAACATTTGCATGAGGTAGTACCCAATTCTCATCAATGATAATAGATTCATTATGAAACAAAAGCACCTATTGATTTAGAAGTTTAGCTCTTGCTCTAGTCAGTGGACCAACATGCACTTCTGCACTTGTATTACTTGCAGCTTCACTTATGGCGTCCATCTCAGTATGTGTATGACCACCAATAGGAGAAGATGTATATGTGTTAGGGATGCTCTCATCATCCTCCCCCTCTTGAAAAGGCGGCATCCTCGACGCTGGATCGTCACCACCAAATAAAGGTGATATATCAGCGACATTGAACGTAGAGCTCACGCCATAGTCATCGCCGGAAAGCTCTATCTTGTAGGCATTGTCGTTGATCTTCGCAAGCACCTTGAAAGGCCCATCACCGCGCGGTAGTAACTTAGACTTACGACGTTCTGGAAAACGATCCTTGCGGTAGTGTACCCAAACCAAATCACCTGGTTGAAAAACCATCTTCTTCCTTTTCTTGTTTGCCTTCTCAGCATAGTACTTGACCTTGCGCTCCATCGCTTCTTTTGTCTTGAGATGCAATTTCTTCACATATTCAGCTCGCTTGGACGCCTCCATATGAGTATGGTGTTGACTAGGAAGCGGTAACAAATCAAGCGGTGTAAAGGGCTTAAAACCATAAACTACCTCAAATGGACACATCTGTGTAATGGAATGCACGACCCGATTATAAGCGAATTTCACGTGTGGCAAACAATCCTCCCACTCGTGCAAATTCTTCTTGATCATGGTCCAGAGTAGCATCGAAAGTGTGCGGTTCACCACCTCTGTTTGACCATCAGTTTGGGATGACAAGTTGTGCTGAATAACAACTTTGTCCCTAGTTTACCCCAAAGCGTCTTCCAGAAGTAGCTCATGAATTTAACGTCGCGATCCGACACAATAGTACGTGGCACGCCATGTAGCCTCACGATCTCCCTGAAAAATAATTCAGCAATATGCGACGCATTGTCACTCTTGTGGAACGGAATAAAGTGTGCCATCTTCGAAAAACGATCCACAACGACAAAAACAGAATCACTCCCCCTCTTAGTTTTAGGCAGTCCTAAAATAAAATCCATACTAATATCCTCCCATGGGGCATTGGGAACAGGTAAAGGGGTATACAAACCGTGTGGATTCAACTTCGATTTCGCTTTGTGGCAAGTAATGCATCGCTGCACATACCTCTCCACATCTCGCCTCATCTTAGGCCAATAAAAGTGATCGCTCAGCATAGACAACGTCTTCTCACGTCCAAAATGTCCCATCAATCCACCTGCATGTGATTCCTGCAGTAATAGCAAACGCATGGAGGATTCTGGAACGCATAATTTGTTAGTGCGAAACAAAAACCCATCATGGATGTGAAATTTATCCCAGCCTTTTCCCTCTTTGCAACGTGCATAAGGGACAGAAAAATCATGGTCATGAGCATATAAATCAGCACACTCGCTAAACCAAGAACATGCACTCCTAATTGAGTTAAAAGCACACTTTTCCTAAAAAGAGCATCAGCTACCACATTTTCCTTTCCCTTCTTATATTTCACAATGTAAGGAAACGACTCAATGAATTCGACCCTTTTGGTATGTCTATGGCGATTCAGGTTTGCTTGGCCCTTTAAATACTTCAAAGCCTCATGATCAGAATGAATAATAAACTCTTTATGCCATCAATAGTGTTGCCAAGTTTCTAACGCACGCACTAACGCATAAAGCTCTTTGTCATAGACCAGATAATTCAATTGAGCACCATTCAGTTTCTCACTAAAATAAGCTACCGGTCTACCCTCTTGCATTAAAGCACCGCCAATACCCAATCCACTAGCATCACACTCAATTTCAAAATTTTTAGTGAAATCAGGTAAAACAAACAACGGTGCTTCAGTCAAGCGTCTCTTAAGTTCAACAAAAGCATTTCCTTGCGCTACCCCCCACACAAATTCAACACCCTTTTTAGTATGTTCATTCAAAGGGGTAGCGACGGTGCTAAAATCATTCACGAAACACCGATAAAAATCAGTGAGACCATGAAGCTCCTAATCTGACTTACGTTCACAGGAGTTGGCCAGTTTTTAATCGGTTCAATTTTAGACTCATCTACTTCAACTCCTGTGCGAAACAACATAGCCCAAAAAGATGACACGATCTTTGCAAAAAGTGCACTTCTCTAAGTTACCAAATAACCTGTTCTCACGCAAAACGTGTAGAACTTGTCCAAGATGGTCTATGTGTTCAGATTCAGTGCGACTGTAAATCAGAATATCATCAAAGTACACAACCACAAATTTACCAATAAAATACCTTAAAACATGATTCATTAAGCGTATGAATGTACTAGGTGCATTAGTTAAACCAAAAGGCATGACTAACCACTCGTACAACCCAAATTTTGTTTTAAAGGCTGTTTTCCACTCATCCCCTTCATGCATTTTAATTTGATGGTAACCACTGTGCAAATCTATCTTAGAGAAAATAACAGCACCACTCAATTCGTCTAGCATATCATCTAAGCGAGGTATAGGATGACGATATCGAATTGTGATATTATTAATCGCTCGACAATCTACGCACATACGCCATGAACCATCTTTCTTAGGAACTAAAATAACAGGAACAACACAAGGGCTTAAGCTTTCACGGACATACCCTTTGGAGAGAAGCTCTTGTACTTGTTTCTGAATTTTCTTTGTTTCCTCGGGATTGGTGCGGTACGGTGGTCGGTTTGGAAGTGACGCTCCTGGAATCAAGTCGATCTTATGTTCTATCCTGCGTATTGCTGGTAGCCCCGCTGGTACCTCCTCTGGAAAGACGTCGCTGAAATCCTGCAAAATAGAAACAACACCACTAGGAAGAGAAGTTATGTTGTTAGTCGAAAGCAATGCGTCTTTGTACAGCAGCACGACGTGCACCAAATTAGGATCCTCGCTGAATTCTCTCATCTCTGATTTGGTGGCTAACATCACTAAATTCTTCTCTTCCTCACGTTTCTTGTTACTACTCAGATGGTTCTCTCGCTCTTGTGCACTCTCAACGTGCATATCAATTTTCTGCATGGAGGAATTGACAATGCATTTGCGGTGTAAGCGGCTTCAAGATGACATCCATATTGTTCCATCGAAATGTGTAATGATTTGTCGCCCATCGTGAACAGCGAACGGTCATATTGCCACGGCCGTCCCAAGAGCAAGTGACACACCGTCATAGGCACAACATCGCAGATCCACGATGTCGGTGTACTTCCCAATAGAAAATGTCACACGCACCATATAGTTCACCTTCACTTCCTCTTTGTCGCTCAACCATTGCACATGATAAGGACGTGGATGTGGCAAATACTTCAAACCCAACTTATGACACATATCCTTGCTAGCCAGATTGTGACAACTCCCACCATCAATGATCACCTTGCACACCTTACCCTTATCAAGCTTTGCCTATGTCTGAAACAAATTGCACCGCTGTTCGAGTGATGGTGATGGCATCACACTAAGCACCTTGGGCGTGCAAACAATGGAATACTGCTCAGTGTTAGGAAACTTAGGATCGCACTCACATTGTTCTAAGTCATCAGTGTGCAAGACTGCCTGTGTATTAGGCGACTCATCATCACTAGCTGAAACATAACCGCCATCCTCTGTGATAAGCATAGTTCTGACATTTGGGCAGTCCCTCTGAAAATGGCCAACGCCCTTGCACTTGTGGCAAATAATGTCACGTGAACGGCCTGTTGACCCCATAGACGAGGTCGCACTAGCAGCGGGCGCCATAGGTCGACGCAGCGGGCGGCCAGTTGACTCTCCAGCTTCTTACTTGCGGAACTGCGCATCACCGAATTGCTTGCAGCCGAAGTGCTCTTGTTTGGTTGGCTGTTGTTATATGGCTGTCCTGGACTGGCTGAAATAGTGACCGGGCAGCGAACCGTGCATCTTCAATCACTTGTCTCTCGGTTTCGCGTGCTTGATGCAGCAACTCAATCATATCATTATAGGGATGGTGATTGACAATGCGTTTGATAGCATGATTCATGCCAGCTAGAAATCTCGCCATGGTCTGTTCTTTATTCTCGCGGACATCTGCATGTATCATGATAGTCTCTATTTCTTTATGATATTCATCAATTGATTTCATACCTTGTCGCAGCCCTGTCAACTTCTCAAATAGTGAGCACTTGTAGTGGCGAGGTACAAAGCGTGCCCGCAAATGCTGCTTCATCTGCTCCTAGGTGATAATCGGTAACTCATGGCGCTCCATGCGCTTATGGATGAACTGCTCCCACCAATGTGTGGCATAATCATCCAAGCCATTGGACGCAAGCAACAGCTTCTTCTCATTGGAATAGTTGTTCATCCGAAACAACTTATCAACTTTCAGCTCCCAAGTGAGGTATTGTTCCACATCTGTACCACCTGAAAATATAGAAAGATTAAATTTGGACTTAGCGACAAGATCCTCGGCGTCGTCGTGGCGAGGATGCTGCACGTTGTTGCGGTGGTGGCGCTGTCGGTCATCGTAGTCGTCGACGGGGAAATTGTCATCCTGGCGCTCGACCGCGTCAGCCCAGCTACGAGGTGCATGATGCACACCTCCTCCATGGGCACCCTGTGGTGCACGTCCACCCTGGCCACCATTGCCTCGGCCAGGCCCATGTGCCTGAGGGCGTGCCACGGCTGCCATCCCGACGTTTGGCGGCACGGCCATACGACGCGCCTGTCGCTGACGTCGCTCCTCATCCAGACGAATAGCACACTCCTCCTCGGTCTCATTGTGCAGAACGAACGGAGGGCCGTGCACACTTGTATCATCAGCTGGTGCACCCCCACGTAGATTGTGGTGTGCAAACATGACACGCAGCTCCAGAAAGTTATTGTTGATGGTCATACGCAATTGTGTGACCTCCTCGAGGGTGTTCAGTCCAGTCTGAACTTCTCCGAGCTCATTGCGCACGCCATTGTCACCATCATGAAGTTGTTTTTGTAGCATCTCGCGCAACCGAGTGTACTCGGTCCACGTAACCGGCGCCTCTGGATTAGGTGGATCCTCCTCATGACCTGACATGGGAACGACTCACAAACAAGAAACGAGGTTATATCCGGGTTAGTATAACAAAAGCTCTCTCTATGCTTGCAACTCATTGTCCTGAAAACAAGACAAGCTTACCGTTCCAAAGTGAATCAAGGACGGCAAATCGACAATTGTGACAGCGAACGACCTCAACCCAGTAATGTATGAGCGTAACCAAGAGCAAGGGAGTACACCAATGGGTGTATGTGGAGCTTGGACAGTTATGTGGATATCCTATGCAATCTGATATTCAAGGTATTGTAAACCTAAGTAATGATCCAAGCAAGAGTATTTTGCCTATGTGCTGATCAATTGGTTTAAGCGAAGTGTATGAACGCACACACAACGATAAATGGGACTTAATGCAAACAAAGGAATGAGCTAGGGAGAATCAATCGGAAACAGAGATGAAACTAGCTCATTTTGCACCAAGTACTAAGAGATACGCTAGCTAATTGCAACTGAATATACGAGGGCACAAAGTTGCTCTAAAAAAAGGAGTTTGGAAGCTCTATCTTCTTGTTTCCTTTCCAACAGATCAAGAAACGCCTCAATCGGAGGTCATATGCAAAAGTTACGTGTTTCTCTCTCTTCTTTTTTTGTGCCGCGGCTCTTCCTAATTGCAGCTACAAGCCTCACAAATCAGCAAGGTGTAATCAATTTTAATGAGCAGCCCTAATTGCAATGTCAACAGCTAGTCTCAAGATAAAAGGATATAAGTGAAGCACAAAGACACCAAATGTGGTTCGGCTTGCTATGATGTAGTGACCGAAACAGAAGTTGGAACAATTGGACTCGGATTGTGTTTGAGCTAGAGGTCGATTCGGACTCTAGTCCCACCAAGGAGTTTGGATAAAGAAACACAAACCAACTCAGATTGTGCTCTCAAGATGGTGCACGGTAAAAGTTGGAAGCTTTTTTTGTTTGTTTGCTAATTGAGGGAATCAACCAGCAATTTTGTAGGGTTTATGTGAACACAACGATTAAGCAACACAAAAGAAAACATATGGATTAGCACTAAAACAAAACTCTAATGGACGAAGACTTAACAAAACGCACAAGAAATAAACAGATTAAACTACGGTTTTGGTATTGCAATTATCGGTTTGATGGACGAAAGGATAGAAAACGAATCTAACTACGGGTAAAGAAGTTCTCACCGAGTAAACCTAGAATCTGATACCACATGATACGGGGAGGGGTCCCGATCTTCTCAGTGAGGAACCGTGGATAGTTGATGCGAAGTAGACGATGTCGCTAGTTGAACACTCGCGCCAATGCACGAACCCTCAACTCTTCAGAATACGCCCAAAACACACCGGACAATTGTTCGTCGCGAGACCACAAACGACGAACGCCAAGTCCCCAATTCCCAATGGAACGACAGCTTGACCTTGAATTGCAGAATGAACATTGGATCACCTAGTTTTCTCTCAAAGTCCTCGCATGAACTCTGGTGTTGAAAGAACAAGCAATAGCTATATTTCAATCTTATGCATAAAATTGGTCTCCCCTAAAGGCTGCCAATACAAGGCTTATATAGCCCATTGGGACGTCCATATGGTCCCCAAACCAAGTACAACTCAATCCTATATGGTTTTAGATACGAACTCTCACAAAAAGGAAACTATATTTTTCACCCGTCATATTGTTTTGGTCATAACTTTTTATCCGTGATGAATTTGAATTGAGACCAGATCCATTGTGTAGCCCTTGAAATTATCTTTCCAACGAGTACAAGAACACCTGAATCGGACTCCGTTTGTGAAAGTTATGGCCTGTTTAGTAGCTGCCTGTCAGGCTGTCCCGAACCGAATACGAATTGAATCCTGAGTTGAATCCGAGTTTGAATTGGGTTGAGCACAAGGGAATTCCGAATTTGGCTTGAAAATCTTATCCAAAACTTGTAGTTTAAGTCCTTGGGTTCGACCCTTTTGCTCTCCCAAGTCTTCACATGAGTCATACCTAAGAATACATAAAATACTAGCATTAGGTAGTATTCCAAGTTCATCATGAATTAAAGGAAACCCCTTAAGAAACAAAAGCACCAGTTTGTTTAAACGCTTGGCTCTTGCCCTCATCATTGGGCCCTCTGGTTCTTGGATATTCTCATGCATGCTTGGAGTGGAAGATGTATATGTAATGGGGATGTCCTCATCAGTACTTGTATTACTTGCAGCTTCACTTATGGCGTCGATCTCAGTATGCGCATGACCACCAATATGAGAAGATGTATAAGTGTTAGGGATGCCCTCATCACTCTCACTCACCTTTTGTGGAATCGCACTCTTTTGTTTTCTCCCTTTCTCACTCTCAACTTGCATTTCAACCTTTTGTACATTATCATTTACATTTGGGAAGGAGTTAACGGTCGCAGCACCACTTGTTTGTTGTTCCACCAAAACTTGTATTGATTAGTTCTTCCATCATGAAGCACAGCGCGATCATATTGCCATGGCCTTCCTAGTAGCAAGTGACATACATCCATAGGCACCACATCACACTCCACCGTATCACGATAAGTGCCAATTTTAAATTCAACATCCATGGTGTATCCCGCATTGAATGAGCCTTTCTCATGCAACCACTGAATCTGATATAGATGTGGGTGTTTCTTGTACTTTAACCCAAGTTTATTGCAAAGCTTGATGTGGCCAAGAATGTGAATACTACATTGATTTGTGTTTCACCCATGCAATCTGAAGTTACAAGGCTTAGTAGCTCCAAATTGCATAAGGAGAAATAAGCAATCGGTTTCGGGAGAATGAAGAATATCCTAGTTCGTGCAGATGCTTATGTGATTCCTCCTTTGCGTAATACAAACAAGCCAACAATGCATGTAATTAGAGGTGTGGATGGTAAAGAAAGAAAGCTAGTTTGGGTATAGAGGAAGATACAAAATCAATCAAGTTCTCGTGATTAATTGCAGTTCTGTCCACAATGTTCATGAAAATTGCAACGCCAATTCTGAGGTTTCTAATGCACACAAAATACATATTTGGAAAGTTAATGAAGTCTACTTTTCAATGATTCAAACGGCGCATGATTGGAGCTTCTTACACAAAGTTATGGCAACTTCATTGCTTGCTGCACGGGCTGTCCAGAGAGACATGCGAGACTTGCCAAACATAGAGTCCGAGTATTGCAATACAAGTAACGGTAAAATACGACCATACCATGGCTTTCCAAAGGATGAGAAGGACTCCTTTTCAGGTTCCAAACAGATTTAGAAGCCCCTTGAATAAGAAAAGAAACCTATAAAGATTTGAATTCAATTCAGATTCGGTTCGGATCAGATAGAAAGTCCAACATTAAAACGCCCATAACTTTCAAAAACGGAGTCCGATTTGGGCGTTCTTGGACTCATTGGAAAGCTAGTTTGAAGCCCCATACAATGGATGAGGTGCTAGCCACGGAATCCTCATGGTCATGTCACAAATTGAGAGACAATCTGATGAGAACATCTCAATTACACATTCATCATCCACTCCAAGTGTGAATGACAAGCTAGTGATGAGGCTCCAAAAGGTCCTATGACAAGAGCAAGACCTAAACTACTTCAATAATAGGTGCTTTTGTTTCTTAGAGAGTCTTCTATTACGTTAGATGAGAATAGCATACTACCTAATGCAAATATGTTGTGCCTTTTCAGATTCAAAGCAATGGAAAATCAAGTGGAGAAGGTCCAACCAGCCACGAGTCATGAGAATGAGAGTCTATGCGAGCAAAGAATTAAGATATATGCGTCCAAGAATGCCTCAACCAAGCAGCCATCAAGTCAATGGAAGGCCACATGATCACAATCTCATGGTGTGCACAAGATGTGGCCTGCGTGACCAAAAGCCGACCGAATCCACCTCAATCTTGGTCTTGTAATAGGATAGGGGCTTAGCCCGAAATTGAAGGAACAGACTTGCTAAATTTTAGGAATTATAATAGGAAACCTTGACCGAATTAGAGATTGATTCGGCCAAGGCTTTCCTTGCGTGAGTTCGGGGAAGCACTATAAAACCCCTTGTATCCCTTTTGTTTGAGGCAGACCACGTTTGAAAAAAATCAATCTACTAAAGTTTTCGAGTTTAGCATTGCTGCCGAAATTCGTTAGGGAATTAGGAGTGTCTTCTTCAATCAAGATCGTTCAGCCTTTCCGTTGGGAATTGGGTGCACGATAGATCTTCGCTTGGTGGTCGGCAAAATCAACACGAGTGTGTTTTGACAGATTAAAGAGCGTTCGTCCCTTGCACTGGCATTGGAGGATCATTACGATTCATCAAGACTCTCGTGAGTATCCATCCTACGTCGAGAAGATCGGGCGACCCCGTATCATCTTGGTATTAGAGCGCGGTTTACTCGGTAGGATCTTATCCCTTTAAATTTCAGTTTATTACTTGCTGTCCTATAGTCCATAAACCGAAAACACACAAAAAATCCAAACCCTAGTTTCGCATCTGCTATTTTTTGTGAGTTTTATTAAGTCTTGATCCATTAGAAATTTTGTTTACGTGCTGATCTCTGTGTTCCTTCGCGTAACTTGATCTTGTGTCCCCATAAAACAAAAAAAAGTAGATTCAATTTACTCTTGAAGTTGAGTCCGTGTCTACAACTCCTAGATCAATCCGAGTACAACCCTAGAATCCAAGTCGATTTTGGCTAGCTGTCCACTTCCGAATCCGTTTGGAAGTTGCCATCCGAAGCCAATTCTAGGGAGGTGCTATCCGAAAAAAAACCAAGAGAGGTGTTAGTGTTCACGTTGGCTTCCTTGAACACCATACGGCTGAACACCATACATACGAGCTTCACTTATATCCTTTGAATACTTGAGACTAGTCATTGATATTGCATTGAGGGCTGCTCCTGAATAATCCTAGCTGAACATTTGTGCTTGTGCATCACTCACATCGGCCGATCAAAAAGAAATTCAAAGTTTAGAGAGAGAGAGAGTTGAACATATTGGGTGACCCATATACCCCTACCTTTCCCAAAAAGTTTGTGACCCATATACCTCAATAGACTCAGAACAGTGAGTTGAACATTTGGGTGATTGGCAAGGTAGAAAAAAAAGAAGTGAGCAAAAAAAAGAGAGAATAAAAAAGGTGAGGAGGCTGATTTGGGTGAGTGGTTCTAGTTCATAATTTCAGTTTGAGTGACTAAAATTCTTGAGCAATCTTGTGCCCATATTTCTGTATTATTGCAATTGGCTAGCGTCTCTCCTAGTACTTGATGCAAACGAGCTAATTTTCCTGATTGTTTCCATCTAGCTCATTCCTTTGTTCATTGAGTCACATTGATCTTTGCGTGTGCGTTCATACACTTCACTTATATCTATTGGATTAGCATATAGGCAATATTTTTTAGCTTGGATTATTACTTAATTTTACAACATCGTGAAATTCAGATCGTGTAGGATAAATACTTCCTAACCAAGCTCCACAAATATCCTTTGCCGTGCATTGTGAGTCACCTTTAAGTCCGCTTGATCATCACTTTTTATTGTAGCCACCACCAAGTGTAAGTTTCTTTTGGCCTCAATTCACTTGGAAAAGTAAGAACTTTACTTGGGAGAGGAAAAGTGAGATTGAGTGACTCCACATATTACCCATATATTTGTGGCTTTGTGTCTTCTTTGTGCTACTAACCATGTCAGATGGAGACGACAACATGGGAGAGGAGTATGGTCTGAATTCCCCGGTGACTTGTTTTTAATTCCAAGCTTTGAGGGGAACATTGCGCAATGAGTTCGCCGCCACTACTTCTGCCCTAGAGGAGCAACTCAAGGCAGAGATCAACAATTTCACACAAGACATGCGCATTGAGATGAACCAACAAATGAGTGTGCTACGTACCAACATTGTGAACGATGTGGTGCGCGCACTCCAACCACAACAAGAGGAAGGCAGTGTTCATCGTGGGGTGGCATACCTCCGCGAGATGAGGAAGCAGGCGTTGCTCGAGGTGGCCAATATGCACAACAACGGCGAGGCCGCGTGGTGGCAAACTCCATCCGTCCACCCCCGCCTGGGAGAGGTGCAGGGGGCGACTTCCATGGTCCGGGGAGGGGCCATGGACATGGAGGCCGTGGTGGGGGAGCACTTCACGTTGACGATGATGACTTTCCACACTACGACGATGGCTACCACCACTGTAATCATTACGGCGAAGAACGACCACACAAGGAGAAATTTGGTAAGATCATACAATGCCTTCATTTTCAGGTACACATGAGCCCAAAGAATACCTCACTTGGGAGCTCAAGGTGGACAAGGTGTTCCGCTTGCACAACTATTCTGAAGAAAAGAAAATCCATATGGCGGGACTAGAATTTAATGATTATGCATTGGTTTGGTGGGAACAAGTGCAAAACCAAAGGATGGAGAACAATGAGCCACCCATGACTACATGGGAAGAGATGAAGTACCATAGAGGGCAAGGTTTGTTCCTAAACATTACAAATGTGACCTTTTTGATAAATTGCAGTTGTTGAAGTAAGGAAGTTTCACGATTGAGGAGTACTACAAAGAGATGGAAATGGCTATGATAAGGGCAAATGTTTATGAACAAGAAGAGCAAACTATGGCTCGTTTTCTCGAATTTCAACCCTACAATAACATGGTGGAGTTGGTGCATTAAGCCACTAAGGCTGAGAGGCAAGTACAACAAGACATGAGGGTTTCAAAATCATCTTCCTACACTCCTCGTACAACACCTACAGGAGGTAAAACCACATCTCGTTTCATTTTGTTTAAAATTAACCCATCTAGTGGAAGTTTTACTCTTAGTGCACGTGCTGCCCCGAGTGCCAAGAACGCCACTCCTTCCTTTCCAAAGAGAGGACCGGTCCCATCTTCATCATCTTCTGTTGGTTCTACGACCAAGAGTAGCTCTATCCAATGCTTCAAGTGTCTTGGTCGCGGACATATGCAAAAGGATTGCCCAAATAGCAAGGTAATGTTGATAATTGATAATGGAGAAGATGATTCTGCTAGTGAGGAAGATGGAGAGCACCTTGTTGATTTTGAGGCATTTGAGGATGGCCATGGGGAAGAAAGAGAAGAAGAAACACATAGGGATGGGTATTGTGACCCCGAGTCCGGTCCTATCCTTGTGTGCATCCCTTCGGTATTGAGCGTTCAAGCAAAACCCAACCATGAACAGCGCTGCAATCTTTTTCAAACAAGAGCTTAGGTAAGTAAAGATGGTAAGTGTTACAAATTTATTATTGATGGAGGTAGTTGTCATAACTTAGCTAGCAAAGAACTTTGCACTAAACTTGGATTGAAATACAAGAAACACCCACATCCATATCAAATTCAGTGGTTGAATTATAATGGTTCCATGAATGTTGGGTACACTGTTGATGTTAGCTTTCAGATTGGTTCTTGTCGTGATACTGTAGAATGTGATGTTGTGTCCATGAAAGTATGTCACTTGTTATTAGGTAGGCCATGGCAATATGATTGTTCTGTTATTCATGATGGAAGAACTAATCAGTACAAATTCATGTGGGACAATAAGGAAATAACGCTACTGCCATTAACTCCTTAAATCATACATGATAACATGCAAAAAGTTGAGGTGAAAGTAGAGTGAGAAAGGGAAGGAGCAAAAAAATGTGAATCCACAAAAGGTGAGAGTGAGCCACAAGCTAAAGTTGAGTGGAAAAAGAAAGGATGAGGGAGAGACAAGGTTAGTCATGATAGCCACCAAATCTGATTTGAGAGTGATGAGAGGTGATTCCACTTTGAAGCATTTGGTATTGCTATATAAAGATATCTTGCTTTCTACTAATGACTTAACCTCTCTTCCTAGCGTGGTTTCTCAAGTGTTACAGGCTTATGAAGATGCCTTTCTGGAGGAGGTACCCACTGGCCTACCGCCCATTCGCGGCATTGAACATCAAATTGATTTGGTATCTGGAGCTCCACTTCCCAACCGGCCGCCGTACCGCACAAACCCGGAGGAGACAAGAAATTCAGCGGCAAGTGCAAGCGTTCATGGAAAAAGGGTACGTACACGAAAATCTTAGTCCTTGTGCTGTTCTTGTCATTCTTGTTCGTAAGAAAGATGGTACATGAAGAATGTGCGTAGACTGTAGGGCTATCAACAATATCACCATTCGTTATCATCATGCTATTCCTAGGTTAGATGATATGCTTGATGAATTGAGTGGCTGCACTATCTTTTCTAAGATTGATTTGCATAGCAGATATCATTAGATTAGAATGAATCATGGTGATGAGTGGAAGACAGCTTTTAAAACCAAATTTGGATTATATGAATGGTTAGTGATGCCTTTTGGTTTATCTAATGCTCCTAGTATATTCATGCGATTAATGAACCATATCTTGAGACATTTCATTGGAAAATTCGTGGTAGTATACTTTGATGACATCTTGATATGTAGTCTCTCATTGGAAGAACATGTTGACACATTAGACAAGTGCTACAAGTGCTAAGAACCGAACAATTGTATGCTAATCTTAAGAAGTGTACCTTTTGCACAAACAAAGTGGTGTTCTTAGGCTATGTTGTTTCAGCTCATGGAATTGAAGTAGATGAATCTAAAATCAAGCTATTCAAAATTGGCCTACTCCTGTCAATGTTAGTCAAATTCGTAGCTTTCATGGACTTGCTAGTTTTTATCGCCGCTTTGTGAAAGATTTCAGCACCATTGCTGCCCCATTAAATGAATTAATGAAAAAGGAGTCACTTTTGAGTGGGGAGAAAAACAAGACAAAGCTTTTGCTGAATTGAAGAAATGTTTGACTGAAGCACCATTGCTTGTTTTACCTGATTTCACTAAAACTTTTGAGATTGAATGTGATGCTAGTGGAATAGGTATTGGTGGTGTTTTGATGTAAGAAAGAAAACCTATTGCATATTTCAGTGAGAAACTTCATGGTGCACAATTGAATTATCCTGTTTATGACAAAGAATTGTATGCTCTTGTGCGCGTATTAGAGACTTGGCAACATTATCTTTGGCCTAAAGAATTTTTCATTCATTCTGATCATGAAGTTTTGAAATATTTGAAAGGTCAAGCTAAATTGAACATGAGACATGCTAAGTGGGTTGAATTCATTGAGACTTTTCCATACGTTGTTAAATACAAGAAAGGCAAGGAAAATATGGTAGCTGATGCATTGTCTGGAAAATATGTACTTTTCACTCAATTGGAAGTAAAGGTTCTAGGGCTAGAAAGTTTGAAAGATTTATATGCTTCAGATCATGACTTTTTAGCACCATATTCTAATTGCAAAGATGGGAAAGGGTGGGATAAGTTTCATGTTCAAGATGGTTTTCTCTTTCGCATGAACAAACTATGCGTTCCAGATTCTTCTGTGCGTTTGCTACTATTGCAGGAGTCTCATGCAGGAGGATTGATGGGTCACTTTGGAAGAGAGAAGACATACATGATGTTGGCCGATCACTTCTATTGGCCAAAGATGAGACACGACGTCGAGAGATTTGTTCAAAAATGCATCACATGCCATAAAGCAAAGTCAAAACTCAATCCACATGGTTTGTACGCTCCACTTCCAGTTCCTAGTGTTCCTTGTAAAGATATTAGCATGGATTTTGTGTTGGGAATACCTAGGACCAAGAGGGGAAGGGATTCAGTCTTTGTTGTTGTGGATCGGTTTTCTAAAATGTCATATTTTATTCCCTGTCATAAGAGCGACGATACGTCGCATGTAGCTGACTTGTTTTTCAGGGAGATTGTGAGGTTGCATGGAATGTCAAGAACAATTGTTTTAGATTGTGACGTCAAGTTCACGAGCTACTTTTGGAAGACTTTGTGGGCCAAAGTTGTTGTTTTCAATAACTTGTCACCTACAAACAGATGGACAGACGGAGGTAGTGAACCGTACACTCTCAATGCTGCTGCGGACAATGATCAAAAAGAATTTGAAAGAGTGGGAAGATTGTCTACCGCATGTTGAATTTGCATATAATCGGGTGGTGCATTCTACAACCCAATTGTGTCCATTTGAGGTGGTGTATGGTTTCAAACCGATCACGCCACTTGACTTGATGCCACTTCCATTACAAGAACGTACAAATATGGAGGCTTCTAAGCGTGCTGATTTTGTGAAAAAGCTCCATGAAAAGACTGAAGAGGTAATTGAAAAGAAGGTACGTGCTTATGCTGCTAAAGCTAACAAGGCTAGAAAGAAAATGCTATTTGAACCAGGTGACTTAGTATGGGTGCATCTTCATAAAGAACGCTTTCCAGAGAAGCGTAAATCAAAATTGATGCCCCGTGGTGATGGTCCTTTCAAAGTATTTGCCAAGATCAATGACAACGCATACAAGATAGAGCTTTCGGGAGACGATTATGGGGTGAGTACTACTTTTAATGTTGCTGATTTATCACCATTCTTTGGACAAGATGGCACAGAGTCGAGGACGACTCCTTTTCAAGAGGGGGAGGAAGATGATACGGGGTCGCCCGATCTTCTCAACGTAGGATGGATACTCACGGGAGTCTTGATGAATCGTAATGATCCTCCAATGCCAGTGCAAGGGATGAGCACTCTTTAATCCACCAAAACACACTCGTGTTGATTTCGCCGACCACCAAGCGAAGATCTATCGTGCACCCAATTCCCAGTGGAAAGGCTGAATGATCTTGATTGAAGAAGACACTCCTAATTCCCTAAGGAATTTCGGCAGTAATGGTAAACTCAAAAACTTTAGTAGATTGATTTTTCTCAAATGTGGTCTGCCTCAAACAAAAGGGATACAAGGGGGTTTTATAGTGCTTCCCCGAACTCACGCAAGGAAAGCCTTGGCCAAATCAATCTCTAATTCGATAAAGGTTTCCTATTCTAATTTCTAAAATTTAGCAAGTCTATTTCCTTCAATTTCGGGCTAAGCCCCTATCCTATTACAAGACCGAGATTGAGGTGGATTCGGTCGGCTTTTGGTCACACAGGCCACATCTTGTGCACACCATGAGATTTGTGATCACGTGGCCTTCCATTGATTTGATGGCTGCTTGGTTGAGGCTTTCTTGGACGCATATATCTTAATTCCTTGCTCGCATAGACTCTCATCCTCTTGATTCGTGGCTGGTTGGACCTTCTCCACTTGATCTTCTGTTGCTTCGAATCTGAGAAGGCACAACATATTTGCATTAGATAGTATGCTATTCTCATCTAACGTAATAGAAGACTCTAAGAAACAAAAGCACCTGTTGTTGAAGTAGTTTAGCTCTTACTCTTATCATAGGACCTTTCGGAGCCCAATCACTAGCTTTGTCATGCACACTTGGAGTGGATGATGAATATGTAATAGAGATGTCCTCATCAGAATTCGGTGGTAGCAATTTAGATATTTTCTTTTTAATTCGTATTGGAGTTTGTTTCAGCCTTAGGCCAGGTTGTGCGTGAGTTTTAGTCAAGGCCGTGCATTGTGCACCAATATAAGGCCAGGGCATTAGCTCCATTGTACTTAGGCTATGATGTGATAAGTTTTTATGCTTGTAAAATAAAGGAGAAAATTGCCATTAT
Source organism: Dendrocalamus sinicus (assembly GCA_036346575.1). Classification (NCBI taxonomy): domain Eukaryota; kingdom Viridiplantae; phylum Streptophyta; class Magnoliopsida; order Poales; family Poaceae; genus Dendrocalamus; species Dendrocalamus sinicus. The sequence continues at coordinate 23,483,884 of CM070657.1, read as the reverse complement.
GGTTGTTGGCGGCCAGATTGCATGATTGCAAGGTTTTCTCATTTGGAGTTTGCTGAGTTGGTGCAAGGCAAGAATAGGAGATTCTTGAGATTGCCCATCGAATCTACAAGGTTCATCTCTTCTAATTTGTGTCTTCTTGCTGAATTCACGGTTGGGGAGTTTGGTGGATTGTTTCTAGGTTGCGCGATCTACTACAATATTTCCAGAATTTGCTACAGTGCCACATCAAGCTACAGTGCGCAAAAAAATCTTGCTGATATTTTTTTCATCAATTGAGACTAGATGTTGAATATTTCATCTAGGGTTGCTCTTGAGTATTTTACACCTTGCTGAATATTTGTGACCTGTGCAAAATCAAAGAGACTATTAAATCTAGTTCGGCCTTTGAAAAAAACAGAAAAAAAGTCACAGATTGACAAAAAAAAGAGAGAGAACAAGAAAAAAAGAAAAAAAACATTGGCCGAATTTGGGTGAGTTCTTAGTTCATAAATTCAGATCGTGTAATTTAATTTCTTGAGCAATCTTGTGCCCTTACACTCATATTTTTTTGCAATCGGTTAGCGTCTCTCCCAGTACTTGATGCAAAACGAGCTAATTAATCCTCAATTTCAGATTTTCTCTATGTAGCTCATTCCTTTGTTTGCATTGAGTCATATTGATCTTTGCGTGTGCGTTCATATACCTCATTGAAACCTTTTGGATCAGCACTTAGGCAAAGTATTCTAGTTTGGATTATTACTTAACTTTACAACTTCAAAATTTCAGATTGCTAGGATATACATTTCCATACCAAGCTCTACCATATAACCGTTGTTGTGCAAGTAGTGAACACTCTTGAATTCGCTTGATCATCATCGTGTTGTTGTCACTTCTACCAAGTGTAAGTTCATTGGCCTTAATTCATTTCGGAAGGGTAAGAACTTTACTTTGGAGAGAAAATAGTGGGATTGAGTGATTTCTACAAATATATATGTTGCATAACTAACCATGACAGGATATTCAACAATTCGTTTCTCTTGGTGTGAACAAAATAGGAATGAATCTTCAGTATTTCGTTCCTCATGGTGCGATTCCAAACCCAACAATTTGTCCCAGAGGAGTATCTTGAGTGGGAATGGCGATTGGAGAAAGAGTTTTAGACTTCAGAAGCTTCCCAAAGGCCAAGAAGTGATGTGAGCCACTATGCAGTTTAGAGACTATGCTTATAGTTAGTGGCAACAATTATCTGAAAAACGATTCATTAGATCTTGGTCAGATTTGAAGGTGATCATGAGAAATGAGTTTGTGCCAACTTATTATGAGCAGGAATTACTTCACCATGTGGAGAGTATCGTACAAGGGAGTAAACTGTTCAATATTACTATTATGAGTTGAAGCATGCATTGCGTCGTGCTGGTGTCACAAGTGCATTAAGGGAGAAGGCATAGTTGAAAGAAGTCTTGAATTCTGAGATCGTCACTGCACTTCAAGGTAAATATTTTAGTAGCATGCATGACCTTGTAAATTGCGCTATTGAGCAGGGAAAGAGATTTTTGGAGAGGCATACACCACAGTTTTATCCAAGTCCATCCTTCAGTTCTTATGTTGCTATTGGTATGTCATGTGAGAAGATGACCGAGCATGGGACTTTTCCTTCGGTCAAGGAGACATGTAGTGCTACCTCATTGCTACAAACAACACTTGAGATGCATCAAAACCCATGTGAGACTGAGAGCTACATAGCCAAAGGGAAAGAGAGTATTAAAAAGCGTGAGTTGTGTGAATCCACCATATGTGAATTTGAGAGCATCCAATTGGGAGTGTGAGAGAAACACCAAAAGAGAAGAAAGAGGTAGATGATAGACAAAGTGAGGTTGATTTTGAAACTAACACATTAATGTATACTTCTAGTGTTATTTATTATATTGAGCAGGTTAAAATTGACGATCAGGAGTTGAACATTCAACAACCGGCATCCTTGAAAGCAAAAGATGAGGAGATAACCACAGACGAAGATGAAGTACTTGTTGCCCCATGGGTACACCATGATGATTTCATACCTATAGCACCTACATCAACTGATGAGTGATAAAGGTAACAATATTGGTGCTGAATTTAATTGCAAAACGGTGAGTAATTGCGAGAAACCATGTGTTCAGTCAAAAATTCCATGTTCTGAAATTTCTTTACTCAATTTACATGATGTGGAATTAATTTGGTGTGAATGAAAACATTGCAACGTATGCATTTGATAGCTATTGTAGTATCAATTGGTTTGTGCAAAACAGTGAGAATGAGAATGACACAATAATTGATTCATACATATACCATGCATATGTGTTGTTCCTTTTATCTACTACGCCTTCAGATGTTCTTGATATGCTAAGCAAAAGAAGTGTTGATGACAAATATCTATACCATGCATATCGTTGTATTCTTTGCTTAGTACAATTTCAGGCTACCAAAAGCCGAGGACGGCTTTTCTTGAAGAAGGGGAGGATGATGCGGATATGCACATACTTAACACTTTACAATCAAATACATTATTTCATTGGAAAGAAGTATTGAGCCGCATTAAATATTTTCAGGTGAATTTGTTTCTTAATGAATTTCCTTCTATTCGTGGGAACGATATGCTACCTTATGCCAAATTCTTGTTTATTATTAGGTTTGAATATTGTGATGATACCGGGGCCAAAACAATGGAGAAGCCCATGCAGCTGATCAAGGACGAAAGAAGCCCATGCAGTGGGAGAGCAAAAAGGGAGGAGCCCAAGGACTTAAACTATAAGTTTTGGATAGGATTTTCAAGCCAAATTCGGACTTCCCACGTGCTCAATCCAATTTAAACTCGGATTCAACTCAGAATTCAATTCGGATTCGGTTCGGGACAGCCTGACAGACAGTTACTAAAAAGGCCATAACTTTCACAAACGGAGTCCGATTCAGGTGTTCTTGTACTCGTTGGAAAGATAATTTCAAGGGCTACGCAATGGATCTGGTCCCACCTTCAAATGCATCACGGATAAAAAGTTATGACAGAAATAATATGACAGGTAGAAAATATAGTTTCCTTTTGTGAGAGTTCGTATCTAAAACCATATAGGGTTGAGTTGTACTTGGTTTGGGGACCATGTGGACGTCCCAAGGGGCTATATAAGCCTTGTATTGGCAGCCTTTAGGGCTCAGACCACGTTTGATAATAAAATACTCTTGTTCTCTTTGATGGCCGACCTAACTTGAGGGAATTGGGAGTTTGCTCAAATCAAGATCGTTCAACCTTTCCGTTGGGAATTGGGAGCGCGATGGAACTTCATCGGTGGTCGTGAAGTTCAACACGTGTGGTTGGGCGAATTATAGGGTGCTAACTCTTGCATTAGCAACGGGAGATCACTACGGTTCGTCAAATCCACGTGAGTATCTTGATCCTACGTCGAGAAGATCGGGCGACCCCGTATCATCTTGGTATCAGAGTGCGGTTTACTCGGTAGGATTATTTACCCTTAGTTTTAGATATTTTTACTTCTGTCCTATAGTCCATTAAAACCGAAAATTGCAACAAAAAAAATCCAAACCCTAGTTTTTGCATATGTTAATTTTGTGAGTTTTGTTAGGTTTTGATCCATTAGAAATTTGTTTAGGTGCTGATCATTCGTGTTTATTTGCGTAGCTTAATCTTTGTGTCCAATCCAAAATCCAAAAAAAAAATCTTACTGATATTTTTTCATCAATTGAGACTAGCTATTGAATATTGCATCTAGGGCTGCTCTTGAGTATTTTACACTTTGCTAAATATTTGTGACCTGCAAAAAAATATCAATGGAACAATTAAAACTAGTTCGGCCTTTAAAAAAAGAGACAGCTGAAAAAAAGAAGAAAAAAAGAAAGAAAAAAAACATTGGCCGAATTTGGGTGGGTTCTCAGTCCATAAATTCAGATTGTGTAATTTAATCTCTTGAGCAATCTCATATTCTGAAATTACGAGAATTCATGTGTTCAATCAAAAATTCCATGTTCTGAAATTTCTTTGCTCAATTTACATGACGTGGAATTAATTACTCATAAGGAAGTTCTGACTCGAATATCTCCTAGTGATTGTTTGTATTATATCATGTTCGATGACTCTAGAGAGCTATCTAGTGTGATTGAGGATGTTGCTGAAATTTCATGTTTAAAATCACTAGTTAGTTCCTATGCCTACACATATAAGTTCAATTTGATCGAAGATTATGGTGTAGATGACAACTTTTATGTTTACCGAATATCCATTACATGTGATAAGCTTGTTGAATTAAGATTGCATGTCTTGGATAAACAGTTTGTTGTGCCATATCATGATAACAATGAGATAAATTTTAACAATAGTGCTTGATGTTTAAAAGATTTCTTAAGCCTGCTTATTCATCCTTTGATTTACAATCATGTATACGTAATCAGAGTAGCGCAGTTGAAGCATGAAAGGCATGAAAAATTTTCTTCCCCATATTTGAACATCTGGACAAATGAGGCGATGGGGTCCCGATCTTCTGGTAGGATGATAACTATCGATTTTGGTGGAGGTGACTCTTATAATTGGAACAACAAGCATAGCAAATATGGTTGTATCCATAGGGTACATGTTTTATCATCCTTCCTTCTTAAAAACAAAGCCGTCCTTGGCTTTTGATAAACAAAGTATGGTAACAAAGAAGCCAAGGTATATGCATGGTATATGTATATGTCATTCGTTTTAATAATTCTTCGTTGTTGCACAATTGATGTTACAAAACAGCAGCGATCATAAAAGTTCATCATATTATTAACCCAAGAGTATTCATACATGTTAATGAGTAAATTAAAATTTCTTACACAGCAATTATTGCAACTAAATTTGCAAATGTAAGTGACGTATTTATGCAATTTGAATCTCTAAAGTTGTAAACTTGCAGTGGTGGCACATATGGGCAAAGTTGCAACTTTTGGAATCAAGCAAAGTTCATCCATATAATCATATCTCAATTGAGTAATAACAAATTTATCTAACAAGGGTGAAAAGATTTGTAAGTTCTTCCATAATCCATCATCTTTATTCAGATTGTTCATACTAGATGGTGCAGAAAGAGATGAACACATAGGCATTGGATCAGTACTAAATTTTACTTCCCTCTCACATTTAACATGATTCAGCATACAAGAATTGTTATCCGAAACAGCAAGTTTCAATTCATCCATGTGACCACAAGTTATGCATATTCGATATACAAGAAATTTATTGTCTACACAATAATCTCCAATTAATTTAAAATAGTAGGTGTTGGTGCTAGATACAGAATTTAGAGATGAAAGGTCAGAAATTTTCTTCATAACACGTAATTCCAAACTAATGGCCTCATTAAGAATGATATAGCACAATGCATCAGCAGGGGATATTCAATCAAATACTTCCTTATGTGTAATTAATTCGATATGTGCAAAATTATGAGAATTTAGATCAGCACATGGTTCGTTCAAGTCAACACAAGGAATATCAAAAGATTGCACTACAGTAGGTATATACTCACAAGGTTGCTCTATGTCTTGTTGTAGCACCAAATCAGTACCTTTGTCATTATCGTCCTCATCAGATACTGTAGGTACCTCAAACTTCTCTGCTAATGGCATAAGATGCACCAGATCATCCTTCATCTCTTTAAGCATCTCAGCGGTATCTGTAGATGGAGTAGGAGCCAAAACAATGTCAACATTTTCAGTTACCTTAAGTTGCACCTCGTTGTGACCGTGGGTGCTGGGGGTACAAAACGACGTCGCAATTTCTTCTTCATCGCCTCCCATGTGTATATGTAGTGGAACTCGAGATTCGACCACCAATATTGAACATCACCAATCAGTGCCGTCCTTGCCATGCTCATCTTCTCATAAGGATCAAGATCTTGTCTTTCAAAGTAGTTATCCATCATAGTAACCCACAAGAAGTAGTCCAACGACGTATTCTCAGCGGTGAGTGGCAAGATATATACCGGTAATTGTTTCCCTTCGAGTTCAAATCTACCCACGATGACATCATAATCTACCAATTTTCTCAAGCCTGTCATTGTTAGTAGAAAATAAGAAACAAATCACAAGTAAATGTTCCAATCAACTACTAGGATATGGAGGCTCAAATCAAGTCACCCACTCTCAAGCTCTTACCAAATTCTTACAAGTTTTTACCAAAGCAAACAAGTGGTGCAACCAGTGGCTGGTTCATTATAAATCTGACTCAAGTGATGAGTAAAGCGATTGCAAGTGACGATTCGACGTGATTTGCTTGGTTAGTATAAAGTACAGCTTGGAAGGCTCGATATGTAGCAATGGAGAACAATCAGTTAATTTCAGAAAATGCACAGAATTGAATTATAGTTCGTATCTAGCTTTTAGCCTATGTTGCTGATCAACCAAGGATGAAAGAAGGATAAAATAAGTGTATGGCAATCTGGAATTAAAATAAGTGGTAATACAAGATAATTCAATCGAATGCAATCTGGAATTGAAGAACACAAGGATTGACCCAAAACTTGAAAACTGAAGATTTCTGTCCACTGGACAGCACGTCGGTATTTCGACCGTAACTTTTTGTCAGTTGCTTTTTTTTTCAATGATTCTTTTTTCTCTATTTCCTGACGGCATTTTCTACAAATTTTGTTTTGGGGCCATGTTTTGAAAATTGACTGAAAAATTCGCACAAAATTTACAAGTGCCAACTGTTGCAGATTCAATTCAGAAATTTGGGTCAACTTTCTCCTCAGATATCTCTTAACTGCCTTACTGGAATGATGTGAAATTTTACAGGAAGATAGATAATGAAGTTATGAATCTAATGGCAGTGGTCTCACTATAAAAGGATCAAAGAATCAAAAGTTATGGCTTTTTGGTGGCGGTTGCAGAGAAAGGAAAAATCCATAAATTGGATTTTAGGGTTTGTGGTGGGAAAATTTTTGTTTGGATTTTTATAGGAATAAAGATATGACCAGCAACTAGACAATACTAAGATGGACACAAATTCAATTTAGCAAACTAGACAGATTGAAAGGCACAACGGGGTTTGGACAATGAAATTAACTTTCGTTTTGTGGGGCAATTTTTGTGGACTATGGTAAATAAAAATCAATCTACTAACTTGGGATACAAAAAATTTCTACCAGTCAACTGAAGCTCTGATACCAACTGATGAGGCGATGGGGTCCCGATCTATGGCTCAAAGATATGGATCTATCTCATAATCATCCCATGAACCTGCCTTGGTATCAACAACCGTACAATGTCGCTTGCGTCTTAGCAATCGCTGAACCCACCCAAGTCGTTATGATACGGGGAGGAGTTCCGATCTTCTCAGTGAGGAACCGCAGATAGTTGATACGAAGTAGACGATGTCGCTAGTTGAACACTCGCGCCAATGCACGAACCCTCGACTCTTCGGAATATGCCCAAACACACCGGATAATTGTTCGTCGCGAGACCACAAACGACGAACGCCAAGTCCCCAATTCCCAATGGAACAACGGCTTGACCTTGAATTGCAGAACGAACAATGGATCATCTAGTTCTCTCTCAAAGTCCTCGCATGAACTCTGGTGTTGAAAGAACAAGCAATAGCTATATTTCAATCTTATGCATAAAATTCGTCTCCCCTAAAGGCTGCCAATACAGGGCTTATATAGCCCCTTGGGACGTCCATATGGTCCCCAAACCAAGTACAACTCAACCCTATATGGTCTTGGTCGTAGCCTGTGGTCGTAGCAAGTGGTCGAAGATGGCGGTCGTAGCGCGTGGTCATAGCAAGTGGTCGTAGCGTGTGGTCGCATCCCTTGGTCGTAGCACATGTTGTGGCTTGTGGTTGTATCCGTGGTCGTAGCTCGTGGTTGTAGCTCGTGGTCTAGCGCGCGGTCGTAGCGATGGTCGTAGTGTGTGTCGTAGCCTATGGTAGTAGCAAATGGTCATAGCTCATGGTCGAAGTCTGCGGTCGAAGTCTGTGGTCGTAGTGCATGGTCGTAGTCGGTGGTCGTGGCTCGTGGTCATAGCAGTGGTCATAGCGCGTGGTCGTAGCAAGTTGTCGTAGCTCTTGGTCGTAGCTCGTGGTCGTAGCACGTGGTCGTAGCTCGTGGTCATAGCCGTGGTTGTAGCGAGTGGTCGTAGCTCGTGGTTGCAGCAAGTGGTCGTAGCGTGTGGTCGTGGCGCGTGGTCGAAGATGGTGGTCGAGTCCGTGGTCGTAGTAAGTTGTCGTGCTCGTGGTCGCGCACGTGGTCGTAGCCAATTGTCGTGGCGCATGGTCGTAACCGGTGGTTGTAGCGCGTGGTCGAACACTTTGGTCGTAGCCACTAGTCGTAGCGCGTGGTCATGGCCAGTGTTTGTAGCGCGTGGTCGTAGCTAGTGGTCGAAAACGGTGGTCGAAGACGGTGGTCATAGCAGTGGTCGTAGCAAGTGGTCGTAGCTAGTGGTTGTAGCTAGAGGTCGTGCTCGTGGTCATAGCCGATGGTCGTGGGCGTGGTCGAAGACGGTGGTCGTTACTGTAACATCCTGAAAATTTAAATTTGAAAAATGTGAAGCTTTTAAATTATTTTGCAATATATTTTATTTGAATTTGGAGTTTATGATATTTTTCTGAAAAATTTGGTGAAGGTTTCAAAAGTTAAAAGAATAAAGGAAGGAGACATGTTCAAATAATAGAGAATTAAAATTTAAAATTCGAATCAAAAGATGATCCGAAAAGGAAGGAGAAAACTTGACTTAAAGCATAAAATGTCATTCCTTGAAAATAATGGCAGGAATAAAGAATATGAACAAGCAAAAGAAGTACCAACATATATGGAAATATAGATACATAAATATACATACCGAAATTTTACACCTACAAATTTAGGGACAAGAATACATAAATATAAAATCAGCTAAGCAAGAAGGGAAATAAATAAAGCCAGAAAAATATATAGGTATATATATATGCACACAAATACATACTCAAATGCATATCCCAAAAGAGAGAGAGAGAGAGAGCAAGGCCGGCCACCAGCCCGGTCCAGCTTCCCTCTCCCGCTTCCTCCCACTTCGGCCGAGCGGCCCATCCGCGCCTCCCTTCCTTTCTTCTCTTCTTCCCCAATGCGCCCGCACCACTCATTCCTCTCGGCTCTCTGCGCACAGCTTCCTCCGCCCGTGGCATCCATGCGCTGCCCGCCCACGGTCTTCTCTGCTGCCGCCCTGGTTTTCCCGCGTCTCTCCTCCTCCTCTTTCTTCCCCGTGCACCCGCATGCTATGTGCGCGCAGCTCCGGCCTCCCCATGGCGAGCATGCAGCCGGTCCTCCGCCAACAACGCCTCCTCCTCCGGCTACAAGAGGCCTTGGCCTCCTCACTCCTCGCGCACCCCTTTGCTTTCCTTCCTCCCCTGTCTCTTCTTCTATCCCCGCCGTGCGCCGGCCGCAGCGCCTCCATGCCGCGCTCGGCCCTCCGGCGACGCCCCGCCTCACCGAGCGCGTCCCGGCGTGCCTCCTGGAGCCCTATACCTCCTCTCACCTAATCGAATCCCCATGCCTCAGGCTCGTCGCGGCCCTCTTCTCGAAACCGTCGCGCGCCATTCCCACCGTCGCCGCCTCCTCGGTCAACCTCCCGTCGATTCCTCGCATGGGGAGCATCTTCTCGGCGCCCTCGAGCCTCCCCAACCACCGGCCGGAGCTACGGCCCGCCCAGCTCGCGGCGCGTGCACCGTCTGCGCCACCGTGAGCCCTCGCGCCCGCCAGCCACGGATTTCCTCCAGCGAGACCAACGGAGTGGTAAGCATCACTCTATTTCCCTCTTGCTCAGCGCACATGAATTTCGCCCATCTCCTCTCCGTGCCGCCGCCCACTTTCCACCTCGCCGACCGCCCAAACCGCCTGCCGCGATCGCGCCACCTCGGGCCGCGCCCCACCCTCACCGCATCCTCACCCCAATAGGAACCCGTTTTGCAGGTTGTCGGAGCCTCCTCACGGGCTTTGCCAGCCGACGCCGTCGGCCGGTTGCCGCCGGGCCTTCCCGATTTTACTGCTCGTCCCAAGCCCATGCATTGCCTCAATTATTTTGTTTCCTCTCTTAGTCGTGAAACACCGCTGCCCGATTGGTTACCAGCGCCACCCTTGCACTCTCTCACGGGAGGTCTCAAGTTCGATTCTAGCACCACCCCTTTTCTTAGTTTTGATTTTTGGTAATCCAATTCAAGCAAGAAAAATCAGAACAAATTGGAGAACAATTTAGAGAAGTTAATAAATTTAATTAGGGTATAAAATAAGTTTAACTAAGATTTAATATCTGGTTATTTATTTTATGAGCAATTGCCTTAGCTTAAATATTTATTAAGGCCTAATTATCAATTAAAAGCATTGATAAAATATGATAAGAAGGAACCTAATTAAAAAACATATTCAAGTTAAAAAAATAAGAAAAATAATTTTTGATTAAATATCCAAATTTATTAAGGATTACTCTTAATTAAATATATAAACATATATGCCCTAATATTTATCATGCCGCTATGAAATAAATCTTAATGGTAGACTTTTGGCAAATACTGAAATGTAACTCTGTAAAACAAGCTTTGCCCAGATGAATAAATTAAAATTATAATAAAACTAAGCCTAATAATACCTAAAGTGAAGGTCAAGTAATAATGGTGCCATTAATTAAATCTTAATATTAGATTTGGTAAATAATAGAGTTGAGCATGGAATAACAAACTAGGGCCCATACAAATGAATCCTAATGCAAATTGAACTAAGCCTAGTGATAACTCAAGACACATAAAATATCACGCCATAAAATGCTATACACCCGACTCTAAAATTCATTGGTAAGCTAACATTTGTATACATATAGTATATGCCCTAAATATTAATTCTCAGCAAATACCCACTAAACTCGTACAACCGAGTCATAGGCCTAACCTAACTCATGGAACTTCCTTGATAAATACAAAATAATAAAAGAAATTATTACATAAAAGATCGAGTCATCGTATTCTCATGCGACCATGCCTCAAATCACTTGAATCTTCCATTAACTCAAAATAAAACTAAATTGAATTTATTTGGATTGGATCTTTTGAGTTATTTACTTTTAATTGGGTTTAGTCGATTATCCCGTAATTAGAAACCGAGTCTGAAGCATCAAGGGATCAAGCAAGATCAAGAGTGAAGAGAAGAAAAGACCCAAGTTCGAGAGAAAGCATTGTGTGAGCTCAAGACCACGGTAAACCGCGCAAAGTAGTCAATACTTTGATCATATTGAACCTACGTTTTCTGCAAACTACTTTGGTTTAAATTATCAAATTGTATGCTATTATTTTATATGCAAATACATGTTAATTTAAGATTTTAGTTATATGCCCATTGTTTGCTTAATTAATATTACACCTCCTTTAGAATGCTTGAATATGTGAACCTTGTCACCTTAGCAAAATTGTAATGGTAACTTTTCAAAAGTAAGTCTGTAATTATATGCCATGCTTAGTTTTGCTTAGATACTCATGGGCGCGGCGTGCCCTAGCATCACTTTTAATCCTGAGAAAAATTGGTTGGGCAGTCATGGTGGTAATGACTGGTGTATGTTGGATATGGTTATTTTATATTCCCAAAACCTCAAATTGCTTATTTATCCAGGCGGATGGTTCGGGGTATGGTGTAGGGGTGCGAGTATGGTTTGTGGTAGAACCGCCAGATACCACTAAGTCTGAATCTTGTCATTACCTCCTGTGTAAAACAGTACAACCACAAGTCCAGAAATACAACTTAGCTAAGTAAACTTATCGAAACCTGGACTCATCTCACCGGTAGTGGATAGAAGTGGATACGCACGCACGGGGCCCTAAGGGACACCGATGGAGGTGAAGTTTCCACCGTCCTAACGTTGCGAAGTAGAAGCCCGAATGCGTTAGTGGTGTGGAAACATCCAGCGCATAGATGGGACCCACCGCAAGTGGGCGGCTACCCATAAGGTGAGATGACAAAAGGGCTAGATACTTTGAAAAGTCACTGTGATAGTCCTCTCAACCACATGACTAAGGAATCGTGTGGGGCAACACGTTGATTGTCTCTTGTGGTGAAAGTGTACAAACTCTGCAGAGTCAAAACTATTCGAATAGCCGTGCCCACGGTCAAGGGCGGACATGGGAACTTAACCAGATATAGTTCTATTTCAAAAACTTTGTGGGTGGGAATGAAAAAGTGGAAGGGCAATGGAAAGCCCTGATTTGAGTTGTCCTGGGTGTCGTCCCAGTGGTAAGTTAAGCGGCTATAACGCTGAAAGATGCTATATGGTGCAGATACCATGTAACGGTGGATGGAATCTGGATCGCTATTATTATTGCATTTTCTTGAACACTATGTTTTGTTCAAAACTGCTAGGTCTCAGGGAATTTTTATGTATCATAATTCAAAAATAAAATGTTTTCCCTTCTTACAAGATGAAATATATGGAGGAATATATAGAGTCATGAGTAGAGGAGATGTGTGTTTGTGGTAAATATATAAAGGTATTGATGGATTCATGTCGATCATAAATAGGAGACAATGGTGTGGATCCCAGGAGAAATAAATTGGTGGAGCCCAAATGGATTTATAGACTAGATAGATGAATTATATGATTTTTGGAGTATTAGGAAATGCAAAGGTAATGGTTGGATTACAACACTGATATTTATAATTCTTGGAAGATGTTGACAAATATAGGGATTAATAGGATTTGAACGAGTTCTGGATGGATAAATTGATTTTGGGAGTTTGGGGTATGATAACAATTCTTGGAGTATAAACTTGATCAATGATATTCCTGGTGGTTGAATACTGGTGAATCGTAGACCTAATCAATGATATACTTGGTGGATATATATCCTAGTGAATCGTATACTTGATCAATGATATTCTTGGTGGATGTAAACTCATGAATTAGTTAGAGATAGATAAGGGAAAATAAGATTGATTATTGAAGAAGCAAATTATGGTTGTGGATCAATAATGAAAGGATTGGATTGCTAAGAATTTGGAATGCAAAAGATACCCGTGGATTAAATCAATGAAATTAGATAAATGATGTCACTAGTCGTTTGGAGTCTTAGACACAAACAATAAAGAAAGTGTGCCTTTGGTGGATTAAGTCAATTATGGCAATCGCCGTGTGGAGTTTAGGTAGAATTAATGACACTAAGATTTAATAATAATAATGCTGCTAACAGCGATTTTTGGCAAATAAAATAACCCGAGCCTCTCCTTTGATAAGCCATGCATACTATTTATTTGCGTTCTGTGTATTGGCTCGCGAGCACGGTGGTTTGTGCTCACACTCGCTTTTGCGACAAATTCAGAATCAGGAATCAGATCACCTCGCCTCAGCAACAAGATTGGACATGTTGGCGAGAGAAGATGAAGATGTCAAGGGCTAGGTCGCGAACCTCCGCTAGCTGCACTGTGGGCATGTCCCGAGGGTCCCACCTGTGTGCTCATTCTTCCGTTGCTGCAATTTATTGATTTTGGCCTAATCGCCCATAAGTAAGTTTACTATTATATTTACGCTTCCGCATGATATGTACTTTGATATTCAGAATCGTAATCGTGAGCACTATCTCACGATCCAGGTGTAGTGCGGTGGAATCGCGAAGAATCCGGATTGTAAATCTGGTCCCGACATTGCCCATGGTAGTAGCTCGGGTCGTAGCACGTGGTCGTAGCTAGTGGTCGAAGTCGGTGGTCATAGCCAGTGGTTGTAGCCTGCGGTCGTAGGAAGTGGTTGTAGCAAGTAGTCGTAGCCTGTGGTCGTAGGGCGTGGTCGAAGACGGTGGTCGTAGCTCGTGGTCAAAGTCTGTGGTGGTAGCACGTGGTCGTAGCCTATGGTCGTAGCTCGTGGTTGTAGCTCATGGTCAAAGCACGTGGTCGTAGCTCATGGTCAAAGCACGTGGTCGTAGCTCATGGTCGTAGTAAGTGGTCGAAGACGGTAGTCATAACCTATGTGAGAGACCATGTACTCTCGGAGTATGGAAAAGGCTTCGAATGCACGCAATCACTACCACATAAATGTTTATCACAGACGGCTCAGAATCGTCATCATAGATAGCTCCTTGAATCGTCTAACTCCATGAGTTAGTGATAATAGGGGTTATCACAGACAGTTTTTGAACCATATATGAAAACCGTATTATAGACGGTTCGAAACTAGAATTGTCTGTTGTCGTCCGTTATCACAGATGATTTGGAACTAGAGTTGTCTATGATCGTCTGTTAATACAGAGGTTCGAAACTAGAATTGTTTGTAATTATCAGTTATCGCAGATGGTTATTGGTAAAAATCGTCTATGATAGATGCATCGGAGCTAAAAAAGTGGGTAATTTTACCATAACTTGAATGCCCAAAATTTGGCTATCCAAACTATGGTAAAAATGTAGATTTAGTCAAAATTTGGACATCTAAGCCATAGTAAAAATGTAGACTTAGCTAAATTTTGGGCATCCAAACCACGGTAAAAACGCATAGAGAAAGGAAGATGTTGCATAGACACGATGATGTGAAATATATAAGTCTTGATCCTCAGTTGTTGCATACGGCGAATCAAAATTGATCATGCATGTTTCGAAATGACATGACAAAATGATGACGTACGTGCGTATTAACCGTGTGAAAGACACGAAGAAGTAGATCATAAACTAGATAGAAATTCGGTCAGTTTGCTCCCAGTTCCCGTTCGCAAGGTGACGCTTCTTAGTTAGCCCTTTGCGGTCTGAAGGAGCACTTTGTCTCTTCTACAGTGAAGCAGAGGATCAATTTGGGATACAGGCTTGCACTCGTCTTGTCATATATAATTCACTGAGACACGACCACCTATATGTATACATACAAAATATAAGCACACGATGTAGAATGTTAGACAAAACTTCTTGTTTTCGGGACAAACCAACAAGGATGATTGTGTTTGTTGGAGACAAAATTTCTGGCTAAAATGGCAATACGAGCATATAAATTAATAGCCAGCGCAAGAAGGGGAAAACACCCTGCTGCTTGATGCTCTTATGCGTGTGGCGGTGATGGTATAAAGGGTCCTTAGGGCTTGGAGTAGAATTTGGATTGGGGTAGTCAGTTGAAATATGTTATATGGATTTTTCGGTGCACCCATATGTATTACAAAATACCATAATTAATGGACGAGACTACGGATTAGCCGAGCGTAGGTTGATCGCTTTACAAGCACATCGAAAAAGTAAACATAAAATAACAAGATGATATGTCATTTCACCAAAGCCCATTAACTCAAGAAACATTAAATATACCGCATCACTTGAATTTCTTCTTAGGTATCAATAAAATAAAATCAAATTAGTATATTTGTAAAGCAAGCCAATATAAATTCCAAAGCAAGTTGGGATAATCATCAAGCAAAATGAGTATAATTTGCAAGCAAAATAAAAATAAAACCAACATAGTATAGGTGTGAAGCAAGTTGGCATAAATTCAAAAGCAAGCTAGTATAAATATGAAAGCAAATGGGTATAATTTGCAAGCAAAAATAAAAATAAAATCAACATAGTATTTGTGTGAAGAAAGTCGGCATAAATTCAAAAGCAAGTTAAGACAAATATGAAAACAGAATGATTATAATTTGCAAGCAAGATAAATTAGTAAGAATGAACTGTAATGAGCAGAAAGAGTGGAAGATGCTTCAGGGTAGTAATGAGCAGAGAGAGAAGAATATGCTTGGGATAAAGAGAGATAATAATAGGAGAGATAATTTTAACTCATATGAGGGATTTTTAGTAAGACCGTGAAACTGAAAAATATTGTGTGCGAAAGACGCAGAACATAGCTAGATGTCTCGCGATGCCAACATGATTATCCGGCCCACCTACAGTGGCTTGCCAACCATGCATAAAAAGTGCTGGTACGGATAGCACGTGCTAGATGGCCTGCTCTAGCTCACTGAGGTGTGCGTGCCGACTAGCGCTAGAGCGCATGAGCAGAAACACAGATTTTTGATAATTAATTATAAATTGTTAGAGAAAAAGTCTGTAGCTCAGACTTGGGACCATCAAAGACCATGAAATGCCAAGAAATACAATGTACAGATATATTGTTGGGATTTGTGTGAGATCATGAACAAAAATCACAAGTTTCATAGACATATAAATTATTAATAGCTAGCTCAAGAAGAAAAAACTGCTGCTTGATTGCTCTTTTGCGTGTGGTGGTGGTGGTGCAAAGTGTCCCTTAGCGGTCAGAGTAGGATATGCCTAAAAGATGTTAGGCTGGGCTTGCCTATGTGGTAGGCCTCCTTCTTTTTATATTTTTGGTATTACAAATAGATCTAATATTTTAAAATAGGGCATACATATAGATTGTAGTATAAATTGTACTGAGTTCAACTATATCTATCAAAATCACATGCGACTATTTGTATCTACATACTGTCTCTTACGAATAATTTAGAATTTAAAATTTTTAGACATAAGATATAAATCACAGCCAAAAACCTATCCATAGTTTCTCTTCAGCGCTCTTGTTACTGCTCCTTCGTAGGTAAACCTGCGAGATAGGCACGAGTAGTGCTAGAACCCTAGAACCTCCGTAACCATGCCTCAGATATAGAGCTGGGACTTGGGCGCGCTTGGGCCAGCCCAGCACGG
Organism: Dendrocalamus sinicus; assembly: GCA_036346575.1. Taxonomy (NCBI): domain Eukaryota; kingdom Viridiplantae; phylum Streptophyta; class Magnoliopsida; order Poales; family Poaceae; genus Dendrocalamus; species Dendrocalamus sinicus. Next base: position 23,467,262 of record CM070657.1, on the reverse strand, counting down.
TCGGCCGGCATGGCCCAAGCACGGCTACGCTGGCACATGGCGGGCCATGCCACCGACACGAACGGTGGGCAGGCCGGGCCTAAAAATCGGCCCGTGGGTGGCACGGCACGACACGGCGAATCGTGCCGTGCTCGGGCCAGACGCGGCACGGCGAACGCAGCGGTCGGCGTTGAAGTCGAGCTTGGGGAAGATGAAGTCGGCGCAGAACATGACACAAGCAAGCATGCACACTAACACACATGACCACCCGCTGCGCGCCGACTTCGAGGAACAGTGCATCCGGCGGTCGCGACACCTGCGCCGTCGGGATCTTGCTGTGCCGGTCGCAACGCTGTTTCTTGGAGCTGGTAGCACCGTCGTCACCTCGGCCGGATTAGGAGCCACCCGCGGCGGCCTGAGCACTGCCTCCATAATCTCAAAGTTGAACTGGCCATGGCCGGGGAGGAAGTGGCTGGGGGAGGAGGGGGCGCGAGGAGGGAGGGGAAGGAGGTGGCCGGGGGAGGCGGCGGCGGCACCGGGAGCCCGGGAGAGTTGGGGGACGAAGCGGCGGGGCCGAGGGAGGTGGGGGACGAGGCGGCGGGGCCGGGGGAGGTGGGGGACGAGGCGGCGGGGCTGGGGGAGGTGGGGACAGCGTCGTCAATGGGCGTGGCGGTGTAGGAGCGGGCGGAGGGGGTGGACCGGTGGAGTAGGAGCGGGCGGAGGGGGTGGAGCGAAAGAGGTGGAGGGCGGTGACTCAGCGAGGGGGCGGTGGGTTAGTATATACATATATTGTTACTGGACTCTTTTCCTTACTCGGGAAATCCCACTCTGAGGCGTAAGATTTTTAACGAGGCAGTAGCATTATATTTTTAAAATATCAAAGAAATTCCACTTTTTCCTGAAATATTTATGTCATTGCATGCCCATGTTTTTATGTAATTAATTCAATTTCAACTAGTTTTATATGAGACAGGTATAAGAGAAAGGAAGATGACGTCCGTCGCCGCCGCCTTCGCGTATAGTTACTCCGGGCTGGGCTTGGGCTGGCACAGCATGAACGCTGGCACGGTGGACTTTGGACCGTGCTTGGGCCTGGCTGGAGGCGACGCGGGCCAGCACGGTATGGCACAGTAAGATGACTGAACCCAGCCGGCACGGCACGAAGCGGCACGAAGTACGATGAACCTTGACCGTGTCAACACGGCATGGTCCAAGTCCAGCTCTACCTGTATACCAATCGGGCAAGGGCATAACAATAGGAACATATACACCTACCTCTATTGGGATAATTATCTACGGGTAATAGGCTAAATGAATAAAATTGCGGTCGCTACCAGCCGCCTATTTCAAGGTACCAGACACGAATCACATGATGTATGCATTTCTAAAGGACCAGTTTGGCATCACTATATATAATTAAGATCATCAAAAGTTCCCACATACCATCATTATTCATGGTGGAGAGGTTCCTTGCCTCCCCTCTAGAAAGCAGTATTTTATACCTCCCTCTCTCCTCACTCTACCATCTTTAATGCATGGTCCACCGGTGATCATCGTACTACATCCTAAAAGATTTATCTCTCTCTCATCCTACTTATTATAACGTCCTCCTTCACCATGCATGGCTCACTTGCACGTAACGCGAATGCTATGCACGTACTTTCGGCCCATTATCTATTTTATCGGTTATATCAGACCCTATGATAAATTTTAAACTGATTCTAAAAAATTTGTTTTGTGTAAATTTTATCAATTTTATAAGAATTTTATCAAAATTTGTTTTAAAATATTTTGGCCGGTATTTTCGACCGATTTCACTGATTTTCGAGGGTTCGAACAGTGAACCTGTGATTCCAAGGCCAAACACTTGCCCCCGCGCTATGCACTCACTTGTGAGAAGGAGTTACAAATTTTTCTTATATTTGACAACAAACATTCAAAATCGAATTTTTTTAGCGTCGTCAAACTTTACCGTGGGAGGCCGATAGATCCGATTTTCCAGAAAATCAGACGATTTTTGAAACCCTAATCGCCCCTCAGTAAGATTCTAAATTCGGTTTTTGAAACCCTGTTGCAGATATATAGCTAGTTAGCCGCGTTGGAGCACGGCAATATAGAGTCCTCAAATATATGGCTTCCGGCGGCTGGAAGAGGGTGTGGTCGCTGACCTCGAGAAGAATCTCGCCGACGCCAACCCGGTGATGGAGATGGCGCTATGGAAGAAGCACTCCATCTACCGAGTGCCGGCGCCGTCAAGGACCTGAACCCCGCGCCTACCGGTCGCAGGTGGGGTCCCCGGCCCTTTCACCACGGCAACACCGACCTCCGGCCGATGGAGGAGCACAAGCGCCGGCCGTCTTGCACCTCCTCCGGAGGGGACGGCAAGCCGCTGGAGGAGTTCGTCGACGCCGTGGAGGAGGCGGCGGCGAGCTGGAGGACGCGTACCAGGACCTCGGCGACGAGTGGCGGGGCGAGGGGAACACGGAGAGGTTCCTGGAGGTAATGATCACCGACGGTGCTTCCTGCTGGAGATGATGAGGATGGAGGCTGCTGCGGCCGGCCGACGCCAGCGACTACGCGCCGAACGACCCCTTGTTCAGCCGCCACGCACGCTGTACACGGTGCCGCACGTTCGCCGCGACATGCTCATCGTTGAGAACCAGCTGCCTCTCCTCGTCCTCGAGAAGCTTGTTGCTGTCGAGTGGCAAGCAGACGGTAATGAACACCAATTTCGCCATTACAATGGCTTCACGGACTTTATAATCATCAGATTACTTGATAGGTGCCCACATCGAGGATTTGGTCAAGAAGATGGTACTCAGATTCCTCTCGCCATCGTCCAAGGTGCCGCCGGCGCGGGCGGGGCTTCATCCTCGACGTGTTCTGCAAGAGCCTACCACTAGCCCTTACCAGCGCGCGCGCCCTCCCGGACGACGACGACACTGGCATCATCCGCTCTGCGGTGGAGCTCTACGAGGCGGGCATCAGGTTCAGGAAGAGCAAGACGGACAGCCTGCACGACATCAGCTTCCGCCGCGGCGTGCTCAGCCTGCCGCCATCGTCGCCGACGACTCCACCGAGTACATTTTACTCAACCTGATGGCGTTCGAGCGGCTGCACGCCGGCGCCGGCAATGACGTGACCGCCTATGTGCTCTTCATGGACAACATCATCGACTCGTCCAAGGACGTGGCGCTGCTGACGCCGGCGGGATCATCCAGAACGCCGTCGGCAGTGACAAGGCGGTGGCGGCTCTTCAACGGCCTCTCCAGGGACGTCGTGCTGGACCTGCGAGCGAGCTCGACGCCATGCACCTGATGGTGAACAGGTACTGCCGGAAGCCGTGCCACGTGTGGCGCGCCAACCTCATCCACACCGACTTCCGGAGCCCGTGGGCGTTCTCTCTCGCCGCTGCCGTCTTCCTCCTCGTCATGACCGTCATGCAGACCGTCTACAACGTCCTCCAGTTCTACCACGATAGCAATGGCGGTGGCTCTACATTGCCATCATCTGCTGCTGCTCCACGTTGACGGCCAGCTCGGTCGATTTGATCTCAATTTGTGTCAACCTTTCATGTGGTTACATTTGATATGCATGATGTACATGCAGAGTTGCAACTTAAATTACCTGTTTGTATCGGTTTTCCCTTCTGTTTGGACTGTTTGATTAATATCATACATGTATAATTTTTGTTACCTGAAATTCTGACTAGCGGAATTAACCACACAATAGCTCGGCTAGATATTAATATACTATTTTCTTTATTATACAACTCTAATTTATATGATTTTTAAATTACTAATGTACATGTTATACAAATCTAATATCTATGCATTACTAGTTTGCACCTTTATAATTTGACCTACTAAAATAAGTGGCGTAGGTCTTTTCTTTTCTTAATTAATGAGAGAATTTAAATTTTTCCTTTTTAAAAATATTATGGGATTTTTACTCTCAAAACGAAGGAGATAATTTGAATATCAGCAATTATCTGTATTTATATAGATATAGTTTTCCTTAAGTTTCGTTTCACAGAAGACCATAAGGGTGACAACTATTCGCATAACTATGGTCAAAATGTGCTGACAGGACACTCGGTAGTGTAAGTTAACTCTTTAGGAAAATGTGCAGGCAATGTTTTTCAGAGGGCTGTAGTTTGATCATAGGCAACGTCAGATTGAATGATAGCAATGGAAGCATGGTTGCTGTTGTGTACTTCAGAGTAGGTTACCCGTCAGAATAGGTATGTAGTTTGATAATTATCATCAGTAAGCTTCACTTGCTTATTAATTTGCCTCAATAGATATTTTAGTCCAACCTGTTATTAATCTATATATGTTGAATATGTTTGTTCTGATTGTCAGTCTTCACTTGTTATATAATATAGATGTCGAAACATGATATCGAAGGCCCTGTACACAGTTCGGCTAAAGTAGCTGGTATTCACAAAAAAATCTCTATTGTTTTTGGTAGGAATGGAGAACAAGGCTATTAATTGAGCGCTCCTGATATGAAGTGTCCCTTGATATCGTACCACCTTGTTGGAATCACTCAGCTAGTCCGCTCCCAGTTTCTGTTTTTGTGGGTTTTGTGAAGGGAATTTTACAATACATTATATTAATAGTATGAGATGGTAGTAAAAATAAAATCCGACCATTAATTTCAAGCAGTGGTATAGACTTTTACTCTAAAAATGTTCTCTATGGGTATTATGTCGCACTGGTTATTAAAACCCAGATCCTCTGTGATTCCACTGCATTATTCTCTGGATCGAGAGATAGTGCTCACAGATACATTACTATATATAAAAACATATCATGCGGAAGCGTAGTTAATACAGCAATACTTACTCATAGGTCGATTATGCCAAAACGATAAAATGCAGCAGCGAAACTCCACATAGATGGGACCTCATGACTTACCCACAAGCAGCCAACTGGGTGCATGACCCAATCCATGGCCTCTTCGCCTTCCAACTCGTCGACTTTTTAGCGCAGCAGTAGGATTCATTTTTGAGACACCTTTAGTAAAATGAGTATAATTTTTGTATACGGTGTCCGTTTTCGATGTTCTTGTACTCGTTGGAAAGCTAACGATGAACCCGATCCAAAAAAAATGTTCTTATGCCTGTCGCCCTCCAAGACCCCAAAAATCAGCCATCTTGGACCTAAACCTACGTCGCAAGTTTTTGGTTTCTGTTTTGCCCTTTTTCTTGGTCTTCCTTTCACAATTTGGATTTTACTTTAACTAAAAAGTTGTAGATCTCATCGAAACCTTTCAAATGAGTATATATAAGTCATATAAAACTTTGCTATTTTATCTTTTCAGACTAGTTGTTTATATTGCATCGGTATATAAAATTTTGTGCTCTAATTCACAGACAGTTGGCACATAGAACTATCTGTGATATTCATTCATCACAGACAGTTCTAGCTACCAATCATTTGTGATAATCTGACCGCTGGGCCCGTCGATCCTCCTCAACCCAATCCTAGCCAATAGAAATCCACCAATCCTCACCCCATGGATCATAGCTCCGCCTCTCTGTTCCCACGCCAAGAAATTTCGCACTCCCTCTCCTATAGTCACCAGAACCCAGCCTCCTTTCTGTTCTCCTCCTTACTATTCTTCTCCTCTTTGCTGTTCTCCTTCTCCTTACTGTTCTCCTCCTCTTTGTTGTTCTCCTCCTTGTTGTTGTTCTCCTCCTCCTCTTTAACCCATACCATAATAGCCCCACGAAGTAGATGATGCACAAGGCAGCGCTCAATCAACGCCGACGATGGTGGGCGCCAAAGACATCCACTGTGCGCTGCATCAGGGGTGAGAAGGCCTAGGCATAGAGGATCTTTGCTTTTCTTTGTTCTTATTGTGTTAGCTAGATGGCCAATCTGTTTGTTGTTTTAGGATATTGTAATGGTAGGCTCTAATCTTAATAAAAATAAAATGTGTACTGTGTTTCATACTATATTTGCTTGTTTTCATTTCAATTAATTGATTTGCGAAATGGATGTTTTATGTTTGTGAAATGAATTGAGATGTGAATTGGATGTATACATGTACATGTTGATCTGCTTGTTTCAGAGGGCATGGCTAGCATTTCCTGAGGCTAGCCAATAAACAGAAATTGGTTTAGTGGTAGAAGAGAATAGCACAGATGATTTTTAACTAAAAACCGTGTATGCTAGATATCACAGACGGTTTTCAGTTAAAAATCGTTTGTGATATTTACACCACAGACGGTTCGCAAGCCGTCTGTGAAGAACTCGTATCATTACTAACCCATAAATTCAGACGGTTCACAAAATCGTCTGTGATGACGTTTCTAAACCGTTTGTAACTCCTCCAATGCTAGTTTTCGCCACTGGAGTACTTCCCTCCAGGAAAAATCAAAGTTAGAGTACTTCCCTCCAGGAAAAATCAAAGTTAGAGTACATCCCTCTGACAGGTTTTTATCCCACCCATAAATATTTTTGGAAATAGAACTAACTCAAGGAAGTTCCCAAGTTCGCTCTTGACCGTGGGCACGGCTATTCGAATAGTTTATTCTCTGCAGAGACTGTACACTTTACCACAAAAGACAATCAGCTCGATGGACCCACTTGATTCTTTTTCATGTAGATCGAGAGATCGTCACGAGGCCTTTATAATACCTTGCCCTATCATCGCCTCACCCTTCGGGCTTATCCATTACCAAAGGGTCCCATAAGTTGTAATGAAGTTTCACCACAATGGCTAGCGCACTGGACTTCGTCTCCACAACGTTAGCGCACACCGCGAACATCACTTGAACGCAGTGCCCGATCAGTCGGATTTTTAGTCCGCTGCACAATCTCTCCTTTCCCCTACCGTGAGATGACTTCAAGGGTCAGTAAATTATTCAGCCAAGTCTACAGTTTGCCAGCTTGTGGTTGTACTGTTTTACACTAAGAGGTCATCACAAGATTCAGTCCTTAATTTGTCCAAGTGGTTCTTACCACAAACCACAAGTTCTCGTGCGATATCGGCACCATCCACTCTTACCATCCGCCCAGACAGGTATAGCAGGTTTTTAGGGTTTTGAGAAGCATAAAACAGTTGTAGCAAAATACTCAGCCACGTACATCCCATAACTGTCCCAAAACAAGTTCTTATGTTTTAAAGATTAATGATCAGGGCAGCTAGCGCCCTGGACTTGACCGGACTAGCATAGCATTTTAATGTAATCCATAGCTAGTAAAGTTACCATTAAAATCTAGGGTGATAACGGTCATGTGATTCAAGTATTGAGGAATGGCATATTAAAAATAATACAACTTCAAGTAGGCATGTAGCTACCTTAAGTTTAGACATACATTTGCATAATTATAAATTAAGCATGCAAGTTGATAATTTAAAGGAACATAATTTTACATAAATTGTAGGATCAATATGATCAAGGTGATAACTTGTCATGCTTGGTGTACCACGCCCTGATTGGTCAAGTCAAAGCCTGCTCATTCAGCGATTTTAATTTCCTAGTCTTCGCTTTTACTCAAGTCTTGATCCTGTTTGAATGTGTCGTGTCGTCGAGACTTCAGATTCTAATATGCGGCAAATAAATGAAAGACCAAATAAATTCAAACACTTTATATGCCCAATTAAATTTAAATTATAAATTTATTACAATTTGAAAAAGAAAGATGATTTGGGTTAGTGCAACAGAAACACACTACAACAAAATGAACATATTAAGACGTTTTGTTTAAGACGCTTTGAATCATGTCTCTCTTTTAAAACCACAATTGAAATAGAGACGCAATTTGAGACGCTCTAAAGGGTTGCACGCTATTAAATTCTATTAAAACGGCCTTGAGACGTTTTGGAGTACGCCTCATGTATAGAGACGAAAGTTTAGATGTCTTATTTATCATTTGAGACGTCTTATCTATTATCTCCATATAAGAATATTATTCCATATAAGAATATTTACAGCCGTTGCCCCGCTGCGCTCGATGCGGCCCATTTCGCGCGATCGCCCATCCCGACAGCTCCCGCTCGCCCATTGCTCCCGGTCTCAACCGCCAGCCTAGAACGCCCGCCGCCCCTCGCTGCGACCCCTTCGCCTTCTCGCCCGCCACTCGCAGTCTCGCCCCCATCTCCGCCTCCCACCCGGCCGCCAGCCTCCTCCGCCCCACCCGACCGCCGCCTCCTCCCTCCGCCCCAGATCCGCCGCCGCCTCCTCCTCCTCCTCCTCCGCCCCCACCCGGTCGCCGGCCTTCTCCTCCGCCCCAGATCCGCCGCCTCCTCCTCCGCCCCACCCGGCCGCCGACCTCTCCTCGCCCCAGATCCGCGCCACCACCTCTCCTCCGCCCCACCCGGTCGCTGGCCTCCTCCGCCCCCACCCGGCCGGCCTCCTCCGCCCCCAGATCCACCGCAGCAGGGTAATCTGTTTCCTCCTCGCATTCTTGATTTGTTTTGGTGGGTAAGAGTTAGGCCACTGCCACTGGGCTGTTTCTTTCAGTTCTTGAATGCTTTGGTTTAATCAATGTGCTTGGAAGTTGGTTACGATTTCTACGCTATGCGGAAGGATGTCGAGTTGGTTGTAGAGCGTGTCGATGAAGTCAAATGGTCTGCTGGTTTGGAACATCTTGAGGAGGAAATCACTTTACTCGAGAAGAAGGCCACAGGTTCCTTGTGGGATGACCCTTCCAGGGCACGTGAGATACTCGTTGCTTCGACAGAGGCCAAAGAGAGAGTCAAGTTTCTCAACGATTTTAAGTTGCAGTGTTTGGCCCCTTGATGCCTTATGCATTCAGACTGAAATGGTATAACCAATGCAAAATTGTAATTGTTAATTTATGTTATAGCTGCATATATTGAAATGCACTATTTTACACTTCTGTAATAATTATATAATGATAATGATAGTTATTGAAAAAATACAGATTTGCTGCACATATCCATATAGATGTTCTGAATTGGTGAAAGAAGTATGGCAATAAGTGGGCGTCAATAAGTAGAGCATGGTTGTGTGCTTTCAGTGACAAATGCAGGTAGCAGGAATTTTTTGTTTCGTGAACAATTTAGGTGCAGCTAGAAAGAAATTATATGTTTAACTGTAAAGACTTATTTTGTATTTATTTAGATGCTTGAGCACATGACAAGAAGAAGAGGAAGGGGTACAGTGACGAGCGGCCTAACGTGGAGGTGACCGATGATTTCGTTGATGAGATGGAGCTCGAGGAGGGGGAGGAGGAGGTCGACGACGATGATGACTGTAATGTTTTGCGAACTCTGCTGACGTTTGCTTCTTTTCTTTCGACTGGGAAATTTTGGCCCTGCCTAGTGTGGGAGAAGCATGGTTGTTCGGACTCTGCATTTTGGCTCCATTTCTTGCTTCAGTTGGTCTGAATGTTCATATTGTGAAACAGTTTACAAGTTTGTACTCATTAATAACTGTGGAAAGCCAAACTTTCATGTGCTCTTAAGTTCTTCTGGTCGAGTCAGGTATAATATGCATGCCTTGCGGGTTTATTAGAAAACATCCGTCCGACAGAAAGGTGTGTTATCCATATAGGTAGTACTGCAAAATGCGCACACATTCCATCCTCAGCAGCCATGGCTCTGATGCAGTTGCATTGTGCATAGTTTGGCACTCTCAATCACCCTGAAATAGACCAAGATTCTTGAACAGACAATTTTTCAGTTGAACTTGATACTTTATAATTGCAAATAGTTAAGATGTGCAGTGGTGAATTTTTGGGTTGTGAAATAGTTCTTATTTATGTCGATCAAATTTCTTATTTATGTCGATCAAATTTATGTACGAAATTTTCAATCTTTCAGCAACCATCATACTTTTCACTGTAGCCGATTACTGTATTAACAGTTTCAATCCATTAGCTTACCAAATACGAAGTAGTACTTTGTTGTATCCTTGGAGGTATTGTCCCTCTATAATCATCTTCAGACCTATTTAAAGCCTTTTCTGTATAATCACTGGAAGAAAATAAAAACCTCAGCAATTGGTTGTGTTGTTGCTTGGCCACGGTTCTACGTAAGATCAATTCTTTGAACTACAAGAATAATTTTCCTACCAGAAATATTACCAGAAATATTTGTGTCTTGTTACTCATATAATATCTATTGCTTCAGGTAAAAAAGCCTAAACGTTCTACTCGCTAGGTATGTCACTTCTAGTTTAATTAACTGAACTTGTACCGTAAGATTTTTCATGATTGCTCATATATGATATTTTGTTGTTAATATTGCTATGTTTGCAGGATATGGAGGACTATGAAAAGAAATGCAGAGTGGAAGACCTGATGCACAATTTTCTGATTGAAGAAATAGACCTGATGATTTATTATAGCAGTTTAAAAAAAGATGTGTGTCAAATTGGAGGATGTTTTACCGACATGTGTTTATCGCATATTAGATTTTTATTTAATTGTGAACTCTGTTGATTTAAATGGATGCTATAATTATTTGTAAACCTCTCTTATGTAAACTTCTTTGGGTTTGGAGGGTGCAATGGTGATGAATTTGTCAATTGCCAATGGTTTGCCCGGGGTGTGCCTAGGTTCCAGTTGTAGTTGGTTTGCTTTTCTTATAACAGTATATCTGTTGTGCTACGCCCATTCCTTATATTTTATAAAATATGTACTCAATATTATGGTGCTGCCTATAAAATTATTATATATACATGTATATATAATAAATATATGGAATACTATATTCTCATACGGATACGTATTTGTGTGTATAGAAGAAAATATATACCAATCAAAATAAAAAATACATACTACATAGGACATCTTGAGACGGCACATAACGTCTCAACGCACGTGCCTATATTAATTGAGACGCAGGGCAGCTGCTTTTATAAAAGTGTCTCTAACTTTATAGGGATACAAGGTGATGTCTCTAATGAACGCCTCAAATAATATAGGCACGCTTAGAGAGCGTCTCTATATTTTTGAGACGGTTCATGTAGAGACGTTTCACGACGCTTTATAAAAGCGCCTCGCTTGTCTGGGGAGACGAAACAAAACGTCTCTAACTTACAAATATGATGTCTCCCACGGATGTTTTGTTGTAGTGACACAAATGGTAATGAATTGAGCAAGAGAGCAAATTGTCTAAGTAGCTTTACCGAGGATAAGGAGGGATTGGAGGTGAAGAAGTATCTACAGAAACTATCCACTTTGGGAAAAGAAGGTGGCCAAACATAGCCGATTGGGGAAAGGCGAGGTTCGATCTTTTATTTGATGACTTTCTTTTTATTGATTCACATTTATCAAGGAAATTCCATGAGTCAAGCAGGGCATATGAACAGATAAAGGAGGTTATCGAAGATAGTAAAGAGGAACATAACTTTGTGATTTTAGGATACGGGAGCTTTACATGAGATGAATAATTTTAATTATTTAATGAAAATTTGATATTTCATGAGGCAATACTTATATGAGATTGCAATAGCCAACTTAATGAATCATTATGTTAATGACTTAATTAAATGATGGGGTTGGCTATTTCAGTCCAGTAGTTATTATGAGCAAAGTTAATTATTCAGCCTGATTAACAAAATTATTAGAAATGGCCAACGGTTGTGATTCATTGGAAAGAGGAGTTTATGATTTTAACAAGGATCTTCTTGATAAAGCTATTTCTTTATTATTAATTATATTTGACCATTAAATTTTAAATTCGATATAATGATTGGGGATTTATGTGAGGAGAGAACGATTAATGATTGCTCCTTCTTATTGAAGAATTCTTAATAGTACTCGTTTGTCATTTTAATCTTAGTATTTTAGGATAAATGTTGAAGTCTTTACTGCAAATATTTTAAGCACTCTTGAAAAGATAGCTATCATGATCTTAGAGATGAGTGAACCACACTCGATATTTTATGTGGCAAAGTCTTGCTAAATTAATTTTCTTAGTTTGCACAAATATATTTAGATCAATGAATGAAGGGTAATATTCAAAGCACTCAAGTGTTTGCTAGGATTAAAGTTATTATTCGAGTTTTTAGAGTAAAGTTTGAAAGCATCAAATATAGGTCTTTACTTATTGGGATTGAATTTAGAGCACTCTAGAAGTATAAAAGAAAATTCTTTAATTTGTTTCATGTGGATATAGGCTATTTGATTTGTCATGAAATCTAGTAGAGATATATTTTTAATTACAAGAGCCTCTATTATAATCATGCAATTAATTCTTTATTTGCATCTTTATTTACAAATCATATTTCATTACCTTGTCCAAATGAGAAAACTTTAGATATGAATTTCAAGTTTCTTAGAAGTAGAGTGGGAATACATTCATGCACATGAGCTTGAGCGACTTTCAAGTGGGCCCACCACATATACATACATGCAGAGGAGTCTCAACCGATCAAATAGGGTAGACGGCAGAATCAGAGAAACAGGGGAGGCGAGGTAGCTACGGAGTCAGGCGGTGTCGCCGGCGAGTAGCAAACGAGGAGGCGACGGCGACCAACAAAATGGGACCCGTTGAGAAGAGGATGGCCCTGGGGTGGCAGCTCTGCCGGAAGACACTATGGTGGGCGGCGGTGGGGAGCGGCGTAAGGGAGGTTGATCGGGCGCGGTGGTCGGAGAGAGGTGAGCAAAATAGGGTGAGTACGAGCATGAGCAAGCCATGAGGAACTTCGGAGTGGTCGGCGGCCGAGGAGACCGAGGCGAGTCGGCGATGAGCACAGCGAAGAGTGGGAGGCCACCGGAGGGTCGCGCCGGGCAGGAGAGAAGGTCGACTCGCAGTTGGGACAGCCGGGTGCCGAGGTACCGCGCTCACCACACCGAATCAACCGGGACCGACCGAGGAGAAAACAAGCGGTGAAATGGTAGTGGCCACCAAAGCAGAGGAGGAGCGTAGCGGCGTGCTCGGGCGTTGATCCTTCAATTAACTCGTGAGGGGAGGCGCGCGCATTCGACGCGCGGCCGTGACACGATCACTTTGTGGAGGGGATGGCCGAGCGGGCGGACGACCGAATGACGGTGGCGGCGGCGCGAGCGGCGGCGCCGACTTGAAGGAGGAAGAATGGGTGGCAGGGAAGGCACCGAGCTTCAAGCCTCCTTATAGGTGAGGGGAAAAGGCGTCACGTGCTCGGTGGAGGGTACGGCGAGTACCGCCGCATGGGCGCGACATAGTGCTGGGAATGGCGCTGGTAGGCCGATGGTATGGTTGCCGCGCAAAGGTGACTGGGAAAACCGGGGTGGCGAAACCACGCACGGATTCGGCAACAAGGGTTGGGTCGGTTAGGCGCGACGGGAGAAGAGGGAGGAGGAAGGAGGAGGAAGAAATAGGGGAGGAGGAATAAGACGAGTGCGTTAGGTGGGCAGGATTCTAGAGAAAATGAAGTAATGGACCCAAGGAAAAAACAGGCCGTGGAGAAGAAACAGGTCAAAAAGAAATGGGCTAGGCCCAAAAGAAATATTTGAGAATTTTAGATATTTTCGAGTTTGGATTTGTGAGTAGATTTTGAATTTGAAAACTTGGTTCAAATTTTTGATTCAACAATTTAATTTTAAGATTGTCGAGTTTTGGAGAAATAAATCTTAATTTTCTGAATTTGGATACGAAATTGGATGGAAGGATTTTATATTGATTTTCAATTTCTATTGTTGGTTTTGAATTACAGATTTCAATTTTTAAATTTGAAATTAATACTTCTAAATTTTAAACTTTAATTTCTGGTTCTTGACTCTAAGGTTGGGTTTTTATTAATTGGGCTTTTTGGCAAGAAATCCAAACTAAGAAATTCGAATAACGCCAAACTCTTTGAGATTTACTAGAAAAATGAGTAAAAGATTTTATAATTTTTGTAATTACAATAGTTCCCTTTTTGGGATGTTACAGATCCTACCCCCCTTAAAATGAATCTCGTCCCCGAGATTCGGGTAGAGTAGAAAGGAGGAGGTAGGAACAAGCTGGCTAGCAAAAAGGTTCTAGTGTACTGCTTGATACTACGCCCATTGCTCGTGTCGTCGGAAAAGAGGGAAGCTACACAAAAGTCGGTGAGTACTTGGAGAAAAATGTCGCGCAGGGGAAACCTTGCTCTTCTGGATAGGTTGCAGCTGGATTCACTTCATTGCTTGACATTTCTGGAGCTTGCGATTTCTGCAACGCCGCTTGCTAATTTCTCCTTCATTGGAGTGGTAGCACGCCTAACATCATGGTGCTCTAACACTTCTTGTTTATTCATGCTACCCCTTAAAATGATGGGTGACCGATACTAATTGCTCTTGTTAGCTTTAGTCATGATGAATTTGGTGGCAGCTTGAGGCTCAGTCTTTGAATCTCGTGAGTCTTGGTCAAGAACAAGTTCATGGAACAATCCTTGGGGCAATGATCTTGTCCTTCACATGTAAAGCATGTGACCTACTCATTGGGCATTCTTCGTGTTGATGGTCTTCACACATTGGGGCGCTTTGCGTGCATTGATCCTCGCTTGGTGTCCTTTTTCTCCACAAATGCGGTACATGCCACTAGGTTCTTGAGACAACCTTCCGTAAATGATGTCCTTGCAGAAGGACGGTAGTAAGGAACCGGACAATTGTAGTGTAGTGTCCTATTTGTCCACAGCAAAGCATGTGACCTGCCGTAGTAGAGGGCATGATTGGGCGCCATGTCCGCCTTACCACAATCAACACATGCAAGGGTTGGCAAAGCTTCGAGACTCGGTAGTCGAACTTTGTTAAGTTATGTTAGTTCCTTGATGACACACTTGGAGCTAACACACTTTCCTTTGCCAAGACCGAGGTTGATGGCGACAACATCCTTTTCTTGATTGTTCGACTCCGTTGAGGGCAATTTCTCACATAGTGTCCTAGGTCACCGTGATCTCAAGCAGCTTGACTCCTTGCCTTGCTTCCTCTAAGGGCATTGGTTGGTGTAGTGTCCGTATCTTGGTAATAGAAGCAAACAATATCTTTTTGAGGTCTGCTTGGTGCCATGCCACCGTTATTCCCATGGTGACGATCGCTCTCAGCAGCATTTGTGGAGTGGGTCCAGTGAATATTGATGAGTGGTAGGGATCAAAGCAGTAGGAGCTACTAGTTCGTTCTTTTGGCTTCTAGTCTTGTTCTTGGCCATTGATTGCTTGATAACGATTGGATTAGTGAGTCTACTGTGGAATAGAGACTTGAGTCTTGATCCTGCTGTGGCAAGGCCTCTTAGTTGTTGTCTTTTCCAAGATGTTGCCTTTTTAACTCTAGAGCTTTAAGTGTCTTGACTTGGCTATCTGCTACCTCTTGCCTCGCAGACTGATGAGGTTTTCAGCAATAAGGTGAGGGGGAATTAGCATGAGACGCGTAAAGGATCAATGGAGATGAGATATTCTAACCCATTGTAAGTAGTGCACACCTGTGGGGACACACAAGCCACACTGAATAACCAAGCTTTTGAAAATAAACTTTTCCCGTGATTACGAAATACAACGCGCAGAGGGAAATGTAGGATCTAAAAGGCAACAGAGGGGGTGAATGGTGCCTTCAAACCTCCCGAGTATTCTCACAATTTTTCTTCTCCGATAGCTAAAGTAGCTAGGAAGACAGAATAAATTTTCTCACTAGAAGCCAAAACAATTTTGCCTTAAATTCAAAGGACTAGATGTCATAAAAACATATTTGCCCAAAGACGTAGAATGCTCACCGGTGAAGCAAAACTAGACACAACTTAATAGTGACCAGCCTGCGACAAAAGAACAAATCGACCTTGCCAAAACCAAAAAGACCACTGCAAAAAAGTCTTTACCGAGGACTAAAAGAACAAAAGCTACAACACGTAACCTAAAACCGAGTAAGCAAAACAGAACCACAAGCAAGCACAAAGAACAAAGATAAGAAGAATACAAAACACGCTTTTTGACCGAAAAATGATGGAACAAAGTTGAATACTACAGATGGAAGACAAAAGACAGAGAAAAGATCAAATGATCGTTGCTTCTCGTGACAATGAATCAGAAATTAAAATGAACAAATGACCAAACCTCGTAAAATAAAAATACGTAAAGAAGAAACAGCTCAGAGAAAAAAGACAGCAGCAAAAACAAGTTATTGATCAAACAACAATCGATCAAGAGGAACACAGTTGAAAATTGAAACTGCAATTAAAACACAGATATCAAGAAGAAGCCGAGAACAATCTGTCAAGATGAAGAGATAAAGTCGAACCAAAACCGAAAATGGATTGACATATCTTAAAAGGAAGAAGCTTAACTAAGAACAAAAATTAAAACAAATCAAGCCAAGAAATCGAGTGACTAAAAGCAAAGTGCATTGTAAATACCGCGCCGCTGAACTGAAAACAAAAATTGAAGCTTATGACTACTAAACCTAAATCTTGATTCACAAATCATTCGGTTAGGCGGCATCAAAACGAAATCACTCTCTCTCTCTCTGCAAGTAAATACACAAGCTTGACTACTTTCTCTTAGAACAAAGAAATACATGGACTCTCTGTGTTTGGCAAGTCTCGCGTGTCTCTCCTGGACAGCCTGCAGCAATCAATGAAGTTGCCACAACTTTGTGTAGGAAGCTCCAATCATGCGCCGCTTGATTCGCTGGAAAGTAGACTTCATTAGCTTTTCAAATATGTATTTTGTGTGCATTAGAAACCTCAGAATTGGCATTGCAATCTTCATGAACATTGTGGATGAACTGCAATCACGAGAACTTGATTGATCTTGTGTCTTCTTCTTAATCCAAACTAGTTTTCTTTCTTTACCATCCACACCTCTAATTCCATGCATTGTTGGCTATTTGCATTACGCAAAGGAGGAATCACATAAGCATCCACGCACTAGATATTCTTCATTCTTCCATAACTCGATTGATTCTTTCTCCCACGCAATTCAGAGCTACTAGGCCTTGTAACTTCAGATTGCATGGGTGAAGCACAAATCAATGTAGTATTCACACTCTTGGTCACCTCATCTATATTGCTTCAACCTTCGCTTGATCAACTTCAATCCTCGTGGTGTAACAACATAACCAAGAAACGCGACTGATTGGTGCAAAAGGTGCACTTCTCAAGGTTACCAAATAGGCGTGCACCACGCAGCATTAAAAACATCACATAAATGATCAATATGTTCCTCTAATGTTTTGTTATATATCAGCATATCATCAAAATAAACCACCACTTAATCTACTCAATGAAAGCACGCAAAACTTCATTCATTTGTCTCATGAAGGTGTTAGGTGCATTAATTAAACCAAAAGGCATTACTAACCACTCATATAATTCGAACTTAGTTTTAAATGCTGTTTTCCATTCATTGCCTAATTTCATGCGGATTTGATGATACCCACTACGCAAATTAACCTTGAGAAGACAACAAAGCCACTAATTCATCAAGCATATCATCTAACCTAGGAATATGATGATGATACCTAATGGCGATATTATTGATTGCTCTACAATTCACACACATGCGCCATGATCCGCCTTTCTTTGGCACTAAATGACCGGAACAAAGACAAGAACTAAGAGATTCTCGCATACATACCTTTTATCAAGTAACTCGAACTTGAGCCAGATTTCTTAGTTTCTTCTCGATTGGTCTTGTATGGTACACGATTAGGCAATGATGCACCGGGAATTAAATCGATTTGATGCTCAATCCCATGAAGCAGTTGGTAGCCCTGGCAGATGCTCTCTAAAAGACATCTTGTACTCCGCAAAATGTTAGTGACAACAGTGGTAAAGAAAAAGGTATATCCTCATATGAAAACAAAGCTTTTGCAAAGTATGCATTGCAAACACAATTACTAGCATCCAAGCACATCATATCAGATTTAGTAGCAAGAAAACAAGCACCTTTCAATTTAATTTCTTTATTCTTCACATGAGAACATTTAGGTTCTTTCTTTTATGTTGCTTAAGCTCTTTGCTATAATTTGATTTTCACTCTCAGCTCCTTTTCAAACTTTTCTCTACTAGCTCTAGCAAGGTCGAGCGCTTTCGACTTTTCTACTCAATGCTCTAGCAAGGTCGAGCTTCTTCAGACTTTTCTCTACAATTTGTTCAGGAGTCATGGATGCAGCATAATTTTCAATCCCTTGAACATGAGAGAGTATTGATTATTCCTACCATGATGCACACAACTGATGTGACCACGCCACAAATACATACAACCATAGCGCCAATATTAAGATTGAACTAAAGGTGAATTCTATTTTCATTTTCAAAATATTTTAAATGAGACTATGATGCAACCTAATGATGAAAATATATATTTTTGTAGCACCACATCACTTTTTGCACAAATTCAAGCAAGAGTTTAAGTTGGACACGTTTCAAAATTCAATTAGGCCTCCAGATCAATTTAGATTCAGCCCCGACTACCAACTTCAAATGTACATAACTTTCACATATGGAGTCCGTTTGAGGTTCACTTAGTACTTGTTGCAAAGCTTTATCGTCCTCTTTCCAATGGATCTAGCCATATCTCCAAATTGCTTCTGTATGCACTATAAATATCAAAATAAGGTGTTATGCCACTGCTTGGGCCAAAAGGGAAGGCGCCTCTCTATGCCCGCAGACTTTCACGACCGCACTATTCATGTGAACAGTACTCACCCCTTATTTCTTATTTTTAGCGTGGCTTTGCTCTCCCTATTTAAGGAGGCTGCACCTTCTAGTTTCCTTGGATTTCGTTGAATTTAGGTTTAATCATTATGCAAACTGCTTTCTGCTTATGTCGACGACCACCACCAAGACACTGCTTATGAATTCCACCTTTGAACTCAATATAAATATTTGCAAATTCAGATTGCTTGTTATATTAGTCTCGCATGTTCTTAGTTGCATGTAGGAATAGACCTTTGTGGTCAGCTTAACCGCATTCTTGGCACAGCTTGATAGTGACTTGGAGTGTGGTTCAAGTGATTGCTAAGGTGCAAGCAACATTGTACGATTGTAGTTGGATCGCAAGAGTCACCTCCACCAAAATTGAAGTTATCATCCGATGAGGACATCCTTTCTATAGATACAATCGTGTGCACTCGCAACAAGCTCAACAAACTGAAACTATGATATAAGGACCAATGACTCGAGCACGAGCACGCCAACTTAACCATCGGTGAATGCATTCCTAAGTTTACATACAAATGTTTCAAAGAATGGAATACTACTTAATTCTTGTGATGATTTAATCGCCCTTAGGAACCATAGTAAAGAACCACGCGAGCTCAAGTGTACAAGTAGAACCTGCTAGCGCAATCCAAGACCTCGTTAGTGGTTCGACTCAGATTCGGCCTTCTTAACAACGCCTACTTTAAACGGCCATAACTTTTGATCCAAAAGGTTTCTTCTGGCCCGTGAGTACTCTTTTGAAAGCTCTTGAGTCTACTTTCAGATGGATCTAGTCTCACCTCCAAAATCCATCTGAGCTAACCAGAAACTACCCAATAAGTCATGTCACTTTTCTAAGTCTGAGTCAAAGTGGGCCTTGGGCCTTGTAATCGAGTGATGTCTCGCTTCCAAGTGTTTTGGCCGACACTCCACCTCCTGTGTCTCTTAAATATGCATCCGTGAAAGGCTAAGTCACGACTTAATCCTTATGGTTTGTATATGCCTCTACTGCTCCTAGCGTGCCTTGGGAAGATATTTCTATGGACTTTGTTTTAAAACTACCTAGGACAAAGATGGGGAGGGATAGCATATTTGTTGTTGTTGATAGATTTTCTAAGATGGCACACTTCATACCATGTTATAAAAGTGATGACGCTACCAACATTACTGATTTGTTCTTTCGTGAAGTTGTTCGCTTGCATGGTGTGCCAAATACGGAGTTTTAACGTGACACTAAATTCTTTAGCCATTTTTGGAGAACTTTATGGGCTAAATTGGGGACTAAGCTGTTATTTTCTACTACTTGTCATCCCCAAACTGATGGACAAACTGGTTGTGAATAGAACTTTATCTATCATGCTTAGGGGCTGTTTTGAAAAAGAACTTCAAAATGTGGGAAGAATGCTTGTCTCATTTGAGTTTGCTTATAATCGCTTGCTGCATTCTACTACAAAGTTGTGCCCTTTTGTGATTGTCTATGGTTTTGTGTCTCGTGGCTTCTATTGATTTGCTATCACTTCCATCTTCGAGAAGTTAAATTTTGATGCTAAACAACGTGTTGATTTGATGTTGAAAATGCATGAGACAACCAAAGAAAATATAAACTTGCTGGTACTAAAGGAAGGAAGCACTTAACTTAGCAACCGAAAGTGATTTCGTTTGGTTGCATTTGAGAAAAGATAGATTTCTGAATTGAGGAGGTCTAAGTTGATGCCTAGAGTCGATGGTCCTTTCAAAGTGTTGGAAAAGATTAATGATCTTTACTCCTTAAAAATTTGAGTTGGTGGTAGTAGGTTCATTCTCCTTTGACTCTCAATGACTCGATTTGAACAAAGATAATCTCCACCATCCGTCTCTGGCCATCCTCCTCCACTTCCAGCTTCAGTACATGTCCTTCCTCATCTCTCCCCACCTCCCGCAACCGCCGCTTGTTTCCGGCGCTAACCGCGATGGCCTTTGTGGTCCTCCTCGCTTCGCGAGCTGCGTGGATGAATCCGGCAATCTGAAGCTCGCTGTGCAGTGCCATCGCGCCACGCCGCGCGCTCCGCACCAAGTGCGGAGCCATTGTTGCGCGCCGTGGAAGAAGAGGAGGTGGGACCCGCTGCACTCGCGGCGGGCGACCTCA